>CP139509.1:329207306-330482306 GCA_021014915.2 Artemisia tridentata subsp. tridentata
ATCTCCCGAAAGGACCGCCGCCGTTTATCCAACTGAGCAATCCCATCAACCGCCGCCAACGCCGCCATGTCAGATGTACAGGGATTGTGTCCCCCACATGATCTGACACCTACCTACTAAGATAGACTTAGGTCTGCTCGCTTAGTCCCAAGGTAAAACGGTAACATGTGTGGGTAGTATAAATACCCACACCTCATTTATGATTTGCATTCAATTTACACCTACAACATTTACTCTCATTTTACTGTTCAACCTTCAATAATTATCAAGTACTTACTTTCACGCCGGAGGTTGGTCTTGGGATAAAACTCAAGGCGAGTCTAACGTGCGTGTTTCTTGTGTGTAGGAACTCGCAACGTCCGGAGGAATCATTCCAAAGGATACTACACAGAAGTGGGACCTATCCGCAGGGTTTTACTTCAACAAATTGGCGCCATCCGTGGGACCCGCTATTCAATCTACCGAAGAGTTGAAATGGCTGGTCCTTCTTTTCATGCTGAAGTCGGAGAAGATGAAACCAATAACAATCACAACCCAGATGAAACCAATAACAATCACAACCAATATGAAACCGATAATAACAACCAGCATGACACTTCGGCCGAGGACTCCCCCAGTCTCAAGGATCTGATCATTGGCCAGGTGGCATCACTAACGGAACTATTTAAAAAACATAACGCGCAGACAGGGAGCGCTCTAAAACCGATACGACTCAATTTTGAAGACGAAGGAAATACGAGTCGGGGAAAGGAAAAGATAGACGAGAAGAAGGATGATGACCTTCACAAACCTTTTAAGGAATTATCGAGGTCGCCATTTACTCGCCGGATTGTGGAGTTCTCCAGTCCGAACCACACAATGCCGTTGAACATGAAATTATATGACGGGTCTACGGATCCGAATGATCACCTCACCAGGTTTACGGGGGTAGCTAACCATGGGGAATGGCCGATGCCAGTTTGGTGTCGCATGTTCCAGCAAATGTTGGACGGAGCAGCGGGAGGATGGTTTGAACGTTTGGAACCAGGAAGTATTGATAGCTGGAACGAGTTGAGGGAACAATTCTCAACGAGGTTTTCCCTCCGGAAGAAGTGTACAAAAGACCCAACGGAGATTACGAAAATCATCCGGCGGGCTCATGAATCCCTCCTGGATTTCAAAGAAAGATGGACGGACGAAGCTAGCTACATCAGCGGAGTACCGGAAATCATGAGGATCTCCGCCTTCATGAGCGCACACAAATGTTCGGCCCTTGCCAAAAAATTCTCTGATAGGGTGCCGCGCACAGTTACTGAAATGTTCACCAGAGTGGATGATTTCATAAGGTCGGAGGAAGCGTATCGTAGTACGGAGCTACCAAAAGGCGAAGGGTTTGATTCAAATAGAAAAGGAAGTCAGGGTTTCAGAAATGACAAGCCGCGAGGGGATCGCCGGAGTGATCACCGCCAGAAGGATATGTACCACCCCTACGTTGCACCCAAGAACAATTACAGCCGCAACGATTACCCTCGTCCAGAGTACCGTCGAAACGACGCTCCTAGACAGGGTAACCAAAGCCCCGGTCTAGGGTCATTGATAAAGCCCCCTAGGGAAATCCTTGCTACGGAACACCACCTGAATCTACCCGCTCCTCCCCCGACTGGAGGTAGGGCGAGGAAGGAAAACATGGATAAGTTCTGTGAATACCATTAGGAGAAAGGACATCTTACTAACGATTGTTTCCAGTTAAAGAAGCAACTCGAGATCGCATTGGAATTTGGAAAACTAGATCATCTTCTGAAAGATTTCAGGCAACGGGACGCCGGAAGAGGTAGAGATCAACCGAAAAGAAATGATACGGGAAAAGCCAAAGTAATCAACATGGTAAGGGGCTTACCGGATGGTCGGAAGAGAAGGTTCGGAGGTCACGATGAGGGTTGGATGAACGTCCCAATAGTTCCCCCCCCCCCATTGTGACAGGGGATCTGTCGGACGAACCTCTCATCATTGAGGGCGATATCGAAGGATACTTGGTCCGAAGAATATATGTAGATGAAGGGTCATCCGTAAACGCCATGTACGAAGATTGCTTCAATAACCTCAGTTCGGAGATAAAAGCTAAGATCAAAGAAACAAGCACTTCTCTAGTAGGTTTCTCCGGAGAAACAAGTAGACCAATGGGGAAGATCGAATTAGACGTATGCTTTGGTGATCATGGGATGTTCCAGAGGACGACCATGAAATTCTGTGTGGTGCAATCTCCGTCGCCCTACAACGTGATATTGGGTGGAACCGGGCTGAGAGAACTAAGAGCCATCCCTTCAACAATACATTCCATGATCAAGTTCCCCTCGCCCAAAGGAGTGGCAACTTTGGCGGCACGACCGGCCATGGTATTAGAATGCCGGAGACTAGAGAAAGGACAGACTGGGGACGTGCCGCAAGAGGCAGAAATCATTAATCCGAAGATGGACAAGACGGAGGAAATTTTGGTAAACCCCGCATATCCTGAACAGCTGGTCACGATAGGAACATGATTCTCGAGGGAGTGCCGAAAACACCTGATTGAACTGTTAAGGAGGAATAAAGACGTATTTGCATGGCAACCTTCGGATATGACCGGAGTTCTGCGCCGTCTGATCAGGCACCATCTGAATGTCAACGTCGCCGACACACCGGTAGCTCAAAAGAAGCGTAATCTGTCCTCGGAAAAAAATCAGGTGGTACTGAAGGAAGTGGATGAATGGTTAAAGGCCGGTATTGTTAGGCTGGTTCGTTACCCGACTTGGATCTCCAACCCTGTACTGGTAAAGAAGTGTGACAGAAGTTGGTGCATGTGCATTGACTTCAAAAATTTTAACTCCTCATGTCCGAAAGACTACTATCCACTTCCGGAAATCGACTGGAAGATCAAGTCAGTGGTGGGGTTCAGGTATAAATGTTTCTTAGATGCATACAAAGGTTATCACCAGGTCCAGATGGCAGAAGAGGACGAAGAGAAGACGACGCTTTACACAGAGCAGGGAACCCATTGCTATATTAAAATGTTGTTCGATCTAAAGAACGCTGGAGCCACTTACCATCGGCTCATTGATTCGGCTTTCCAGAGTCAGATCGGAAGAAATTTGGAGGCCTACGTGGATGATATGGTAATCAAGAGTAAAGGAGAAAAGGAAATGTTGGCGGATATTGCCAAAACCTTCTATAACTTACGGAAGATTAACATGAAGTTAAATTCAATGAAGTGCTCTTTCGGTGTTGAAGAGGGAAAGTTTTTAGGTTACATGGTGACTTCCGAAGGCATCAGGGCAAACCCAAACAAGACAAAGGTAATTGCGCAAATGAAATCTCCGACAACTCTGAAAGAAATGCAAAGTCTAAGTGGCAAGCTAGCGGCCCTCAATAGGTTTTTGGCGAAGTCAGCTGAAAGATCCCTTCCGTTCTTTGAAACTTTGAAAAATATCACCAAGGAGAATAGGGAGGAGTATAAGTGGACCAAAGGAGCCGAAGAGGCGTTCCAGTCACTCAATAAGTTGATACTAGACCTCCCGTCCTTGTCAACACCAAAGGCAAAAGAAGTTTTGTATGTTTATCTCGCAGCGGCCAAGGACGCAATCAGTGCGGTTTTGTTAACCAAGAGGGACGAAAAGTAGTTTCCTGTTCACTATGTGAGCCGAACACTACAAGAGGCTGAAAGAAATTATGTGCTGGTCGAAAAGCTAGCGTTGTCACTATTACACATGTCCAGAAGGTTAAGAAGGTATTTTGAGGCTCACCCCATCCAAGTTATAACGGATCAACCGATAAAGAAAATTTTGAATAAACCAGAGGCATCCGGGAGGTTGGCCAAGTTTGCCGTCAAGTTGGGAGCTTACAAAATAACCTATGTACCGAGAAACGCGGTGAAGGGGAAAGTTCTAGCGGATTTCATCTCGGAAATCCTGGTCGGAACAGAAGAAGCACACCTAGGGAAACTGAGGAAAGAAATCCATGATATCTCCAATCCAGAAGAATGGATATTGTACACGGACGGGGCATCTAACAAGAGGGGGTCTGGAGCGGGTCTTGTATTGATCGGACCTTGCCAAACTGAACACACATATGCTCTCCGCCTCAATTTCAAAAGCACCAATAACGAAGCAGAATATGAGGCATTCCTCTCCGGTTTGCGACTCGCCAAAAAGATGAACGTGAAAGCATTGGAGGTCAGGGTAGACTCCAAGTTGGTAGCAAGTCAGATAAACGGAGACTTCACGGCGACCAAGGAAAGTATGATACAATATTTGGCAAAGGCAAAGGAATACATTAACAACTTCAAAAAATTCAAAAATCATAACATACCGAGGGCACAAAACCAAAAGGCGGATGTTCTAAGCAAGTTGGCTTCGGTAGCCTTCAATCATCTAACCAAAGAGATTCTTGTCGAAGTATTGGAAAAGCCTTCGACCGAAGAAAAACAGGTTGGGGCGATTGTGGAAGAAGAAGAAGATAACTGGATGACACCGATCATCCGGTGTCTAGAAGAAGGTGTATGGCCGGAAGACCCCAATGAAGCAAGGGCATTGCGGATGAAAATCCCCCAGTATGTGATGGAAGAGGGCGTTTTATTCACAAAGTCATACCTAGGTCCGATGCTAAGGTGCGTAGGCCCGCTGCAATCAAATTACATCATAAGGGAAGTCCACGAAGGGGCGTGCGGAATGCACCCCGGACCAAGGTCGGTGGTGGCCAAATTAATGAGGCGAGGTTATTATTGGCCGACCATGCACAGAGACGCTAGGGAAGAAATTGACAAATGTGACTCCTATCAGATTTACGCTCCGGTTCCGAAACTGCCAAAAACTATTATGACGTCCATCATGGCACCGTGGCCCTTTTACCAATGGGGAATGGACGTGCTAGGTCCTCTACCGGAGGCTCCAGGGAAGGTAAAGTTTGTTATCGTGGTCGTTGATTACTTCACAAAATGGATAGATGCCAAATCCCTCGCCAAGACCACAGGCAAGGACGTAAATAAATTTGTATGGGAAAACATCATCTTTAGGTTCGGTATGTCGGGAATAATAGTTACAGACAATGGAACGAACTTCGTCAATGATCCGTTCAAAAGCTGGTGCTAAAAATTGAAAATTAAGCAAATAAACGCGGCGGTAGCACATGCTTAAGCCAACGGCCTGGTTGAGAGGGCCAACAAGAGCCTGATGCACGGTAATAAGACTCGGCTAGGAAGGGAAAGAGCTGGATGAGTTGATGAATTTCCGAACGTTCTATGGGCTTTTCGAACGTCATTAAAAACAAAAACTGGAGAGACTCCCTTTAGCCTGACATACGGAAGTGAAGCAGTCATTCCGGCCGAAATTGGAATGCCACTCACCGTACCATGCTCTACAATCTGGAAGACAACGAAGAACAACAACGTTTAAACCTTGATTTGCTTCAAGAAAGGAGAGAAATGGCGGCCATTCGGGAGGCCAAGTACAAATCCAAAGTCGAACAGTATTACAACCAAAGGGTACGCCCAGTAGCATTTAAAGTGGGAGATTTTGTATACAGAAGGAACGAAGCCAGCAGGATCGAAAACTAGGGGAAGTTGGGGCCTAACTGGGAAGGTCCGTACCGGATAATAGAAGCCTACCATAACGGTTCGTACAAGCTTCAGACAATGGACGACCGAGAAGTACCTCGGACTTGGCATGCAATGAATCTACGGAATTGTTTTATGTAGAACTTGTAAACCGAAGCTAATTAATATTTATGACAATCTTTAGTTCCCCGGCCACAGGAGGAACAATTTTCCAATCTACTTGTGTTATATTTGTGTTTACGTTAAAATCAAACGGATGGTGGAAAACACTCCGGCTCCAATGAGCGGATCGTGAAAACACTCCGTCGACAAATCAAACGGATGGTGGAAAACACTCCGGCTCCAATGAGCGGATCGTTAAAACACTCCATCAACAAATTAAAAACGGATGGTGGAAAACACTCCGACTCCAATGAGCGGATCGTGAAAACACTCCGTCGACGAATTAAAAATGGATGGTGGGAAACACTCCGACTCCAATGAGCGGATCGTGAAAACACTTCGTCGACAAATTAAAAACGGATGGTGTAAAACACTCGGGCTCCAATGAGCGGATCATGAAAACACTCCGTCGACAAAAATTAAAAACGGATGGTGGAAAACACTCTGGCTCTAATGAGCGGATCGTGAAAACACTCCGTCGATAAAACAAACGGATAGTGGAAAACACTCCGGCTCCAATGAGCGGATCGTGAAAACACTCCGTCATCAAGGGTACAAGCAGATCAAACAATATTTGCTAAACTATCCAACGATACAAAAGCGTGACAACATCGGTCACGAATAAATTGTTATACACAAACACTTAAGCACAATAATTGTTCTTATTACATTCGTCCGACAATCAAAGCAAAAGAAAATCAAGGGGCTTTATCAATAGTATCCTTCATGCCGGAAGAAGTTCCGGCTTGTTGAGGTGGGGCTGCTTTTATAGTCTTCGGTCTAGGATTAGGTATGTCAGGGAAGAGGTTCATAAGATCACCCAATGGAAGACGGCAAGAGTCCGCAAGCTTCTGTATGTACGGATATTGGGCTTCGAACAGTTTCCGATACTCCGCCTTCCATATGGTCGGAGCTTCTATGTTGAGGTTCTTGAATTTACCCAGAAGTCTTTCAAGATCATCTCCTTTGCGCTCATACTTAATACCGTCCAGAAACCCAGTGGTGTAGGATAAGCTATAAACCCTCCCCATGCTCTTTTGTACTCGGCGTTGTTGAACAACCTACGGCAAGCAACCGGAAGCAACTCCCTTACAGTGTTATGACGGACAACTTCTGATTGACCCACCTCCACCAACAATTGCTTCTTCTCACCCTCCAACCTCTCAATCTCCTTGTCCTTCTCACCCAGTTCCCGCTCTAGCTTCCTAATCTTTACAGCCTGAGAAGCGGAATTTGTTCTCTAATCATTCCTATCCTTCTCCATCTCCTCCAACTGGTGGGCCAAACCTTGCCCTCGGGCCGAGACGGCAGTACGCGCGTCTTCCAAATCCTTCTCTAAAACCTTGAACTCCCCCAACAATCGCTCATACCTTCCAGCTTCCGCACTACGCTCCTGTATAGTAACCTTACGAGCGTGATCCAGCTCCCTATATTCGGTGATCAGCTGGGTGAATCGGCGCAGCAGCTCAGCCTGCATGGCAATCCCACCTCCGGCTTGCACATAGGCCGAGCGGACCAACTGGATGGTGGTTAGCTCTTCGAGAGCAGCCTGCTCAGCAGGAGGTGCGAGATGTGTCAACAACTCACGGCAGGCCCTGTAAGAGTCCAACCGAACGTCTTTGAGGAGAGACCAACCTGGAACGAAACGCTCCCTCTCGGACAAGTTCTCATCTGCAACAAAATAAACTAAGTCAACACAAGATGGATGGTAGCAACGGATATCACAAGTAAGAGTTTATACCTCCCCCAGCCGAATGATGTTCGTCTGAAGGTCCTTAGGAGGTGTGCGAAGAATGATGGGAATGTATGGAATGAGCCGAATGATCTGCAAAAGAGAGGAATGAAACAAAAAAAAAAACAAAAACAAAGCAAACCAAAAGAATATTTCTTACCATCTGCAGGAGGCTCTTGGTTGTGTGGCTGAGTCTCCGGAACAGGTTGATCCTCTAGATTTGTTTCAGCAGTATGTTCGGTCTCAGCCGTTCCCTCCGCCGGATTGACCATTCCTTCCGCCTCCGCCGGGTTGCCCGTCCCTTCCGCACATTCCGATTGGGGTCTTTTTGCACCGGCGGGGCCTTCTTCAGCATTAACCACCACTTGCGGTTCAGCCTGGCAAAGGGGAGAGACATCAAGAGTTTGTTCGGAAGATGCATTTCCCTCAGACGGTCTGCTCTTCCTTTTCTTTCTCCCCTGTTGAACGGATGAACCCTCTGCACATCTTTTCTTCCTTTCCGGCTCAGCCGCCAGTTTCTTCCTTTCCTTCTCCTCCCTTGCTGCAACCACATTTGGGTCAGGTTTCTCAACTGCCTTCTGGAGAGAAGTCTTCTCAGGAACCAAACTCCCCGGTACCAATGGCTCGGCAGTTCGTACCGGCCTTTCACTCTCTTCCCTTAAAGGATCTCCCCTGCTAACCTCAACCCCATCCTACTCCGGAAGCTCCAAATATTCCAACATGGTAAGAACTGCAAAACAAAATAATAAGATAAGATCAAAACGAGAAGCAAACAGACGCTACACAATGTTAAGTCAAGAAAAATTTATATTACCATGCCCCTCGGCATCCTTTAGAACGCCCTCATATACGGGATACTGAAAAACTTTACTAAGACCCGTCATCCATAGAAGGGCAGCTGAAGGTTTCCTGAGGAGAATCACTTTCTTAGCAATCATCTCAGCGTCCCTATCATAATGTGTCTCCGGAAAATCATCAGTAACCTTAGAGTCGTTATGTCTCCACGGCATGGCATGCGGAATTGCCCTCCGGTCTATCAAAAAGAAATGATCTTTCCAGTGTTTCAGCCCGGTCAACACCTCCTCAAAACACTTCCTGGCTCTCCTACCTGTTCAGTTTTCGAATGAAAACCAATGGCCTTGTTTGCACAATCTGTAGAAAACCCTGAACAAGGGAATGGTCGGCCGTACGTCCAGACTATAGCAACGGATCTCAAACATTGTTACCCTATTCAAACCTATTGGAACCAGCTGGGAGATGTGCACCCGAAAGTATCCTATCACCGCTAGTAAAAATGTAGAGAAAGGAATCCTAACACCCCCCGTCCTCAACTGGTGAACGTAAACACCAATTTTATCATTCGGTAACCTATCCATGGTCATGTCATCTGGGGGAAGTGTGGGCCGTAAATCCAAAGGGATACCAAACTCCCCGACCACACCATCTAATTCTTCTTGCGTCATTTTAGACGTATGTACATGCATATCAAATTTAGGAACGACCCTACCGGACTGAGGGCCAAGTCTACTGACTAATGAGAGGTTCTCCGATACGTTCATCTGAGCGGCCATAACTAAAAAGATGTCGGGGAACAAGTAGGAAAGATAATTACAAGAAATAATAAAACGTACCTCTCAAGATTGCACAACGGACGACAGGTCATAGAAAAATGTAAAGGGCCGAAGATGAGAAAAAGAAACGCATAGTAAAAGTGAAAAAATGAAAAGGGGTAAAGTAGTATATATAGGGAAAAACCTAGAAAGAAGCGAAAATGTCGCGTCAGTCTGCCACTCGCTGACGTGGCAGATTGTGGAACGTAGATCTCCACGGTAAAGTTACGTGTGGCATACAGCTGTCTACAACGGATAATATTATTTTATTCGGCCCATGGGCCTAGAACCTAACCAGTCCAACAAGACTCAAGAAGCCCCTCGAACATCTGGACAACACTTACATAACTTGGCCGCAGGACAAAAAACAAAGAAAGTACCGGAAGACGCAAGTTCTTAAGTATTGCACTATCGACTTGAGGCCGATACTCCAATACTAGGGGGAAATGTTTGCGTATTTGTCCGGACGTTATGCTCCATCCGGACTAAGCTTACGTGTCTGGACGATACTTATCGTCCGGACTATGCACTAACTTCTGGGCATCTCCCGAAAGGACCGCCGCCGTTTATCCAACTGAGCAATCCCATCAATCGCCACCAACGCCGCCATGTCAGATGTACAGGGATTGTGTCCCCCACGTGATCTGACACCTACCTACTAAGATAGACTTAGGTCTGCTCGCTTAGTCCCAAGGTAAAACGGTAACATGTGTGGGTAGTATAAATACCCACACCTCATTTATGATTTGCATTCAATTTACACCTACAACATTTACTCTCATTTTACTGTTCAACCTTCAATAATTATCAAGTACTTACTTTCACGCCGGAGGTTGGTCTTGGGATAAAACCCAAGGCGAGTCTAACGTGCGTGTTTCTTGTGTGTAGGAACTCGCAACGTCCGGAGGAATCATTCCAAAGGATACTACACAGAAGTGGGACCTATCCGCAGGGTTTTACTTCAACATTATGTCAATATGTCATCTACTCATTTGTATGTGTTTATGGCATTGGTGGATGTATTCTTATAAACGGGTAAACGGATGAGGTTTTCCTCTGGGGAGGGCGAGCCTTTTTTACTCAGATTTACGCGGCCTCACCGGGTTAATCTGACCCTTCCCTAGCCACCAGTAAATGTGCACACCTAGTGAGGTTTGAACTCTTGACCTCTTGTAAGGAAACCGAGGACCTTACCACTAAGCCATTTGGTGGTGGTTTAATAGACTCGGTACACGGATGAGGTTTTCCCTATTCAAGTCATCAAGTGTACGCGGGGAGGGCGATCCTTTATGACTGTGTACGCGGCCTCACCAGGTTAACCTGGGGACCGTTTCCGATCCTTCCCTGGCCACCCCCACATGTACACACCTACTGAGGTTTGAACCCTTGACCTCTTGTGAGGAAACCAAGGACCTTACCACTAGGCCTTTTGGTGGTGGTTTGTGGATGTATTCATGTGATGTCTTGAATTGCACTTTTATACTAAACAGCTCCAGCGTATCAGCATGTTGAGATTCTAACATTCCTAATCTGGTTGGTCACCCATGGTTAACTATGTCTAGTGTTATCCTTGTTTTCATGCCCATTTGCCTATCCTGACACTATGAGTGTGTGATTCTCATTTATACTTATCAACTTTTGAGTCCAACATTTGAAATATTTAATGAACGTATCAAAAACTCAAGGCTTGATACATGGGAAGATGGCTGGTGCTTGGCCCGACTTAATTAGGAAGGTTCCTTTATAGGACCTTGTTCTACTATGTGGTTAGTTCAGCACCTGTTGACACATGTGATTCAACTTGAACGTATGAACAGAGACTTGTTTCGGATACTAGTCTTTAAGGATTATAACGTTGTGGCCCATTGGCAACACTATTGTTTTATTAGTAATATATACTTCCTGACTTGTATAGGTGGCAAAATGGACAGGTCAGGCGGGTTGGATAACGGCT
Source organism: Artemisia tridentata subsp. tridentata (assembly GCA_021014915.2). Taxonomy (NCBI): domain Eukaryota; kingdom Viridiplantae; phylum Streptophyta; class Magnoliopsida; order Asterales; family Asteraceae; genus Artemisia; species Artemisia tridentata. Next base: position 329,218,328 of record CP139509.1, read on the forward strand.
TATAATGCGTTTGGTTAAAATGGGCAAACTTTAAAACGGGTCGAGATAGGTCTGGTTCAGCCGGCGAGCGAGCACTTATAGTTACTGTACAAAATAAGATTACAAAAACTTTATAAGTAATGAACGAATGATTGTGAATAAGGCATGTAGAAGGATATGTGCATTTCAAATACACTTTTAGCACTTTCGACCCGTTTCCTGTTTCCTTGTTAATTGAAATTTTTCGTTTTACTCATTTGACCCACTAGACATAAATGTAAAACCGATTCAACTTATTTACTCATTGGTGGGCAAAGTTGCCACCTGTTATGAGTCGCATTCTACTACCAATGTCTTTATTTTTTTTATTCTTTTGTTTGCTTTCTTTGTATCTCAGACCTACAAGTGATTTTCCACATCCTCTTTCACGGGTTAGGCAACCTGTTGCAAATAGAGTAAGTATCTTTTTTGTTCAAAATGCAAATATGTTAGGATTTATTTTAAAGTGATGGTCATTTGTCATTGTAATAGTTTAATTAAGTGTGTCGTTGTTTGAGTTAGTTAGTTTAATCAGCGGGCTTGGGCTTAAGGTTGTTAATTAAATGTTATGATCATGTAATCCATGTATAAGCCCATCTCAAGCCCAAGCCCACCCAAGTCTAGAAAACTATAAACAGCACCCTTCCTCTCACTTGGAAGGGTTGGATGTATGTGTTATTCTTTCTCTTGTATCTCTTTCTTATCTTTCTCCTTAATCTAATATACACCATTCCCATTTCTTCTATTCTTCTATTATTCTCATATTGTTGGTGTGTGATAAAGAGTAATATAAAGCATTAACAAGTGGTATCAGAGCAAAATATAAAGATCTAGGATTTTTTTTACGTTACTGTTGCATTAGAGTTATTAGGTATTTGTTTTTGTCAAGTACTGTTTCATCAAGAATTGTTTTTCACGCTACCGTTCATCAGAGGGCATTGATCGAGCATTTTTTCATTTGGTCGACCTAGGTAATCGAACAACTTAGGATTTAGTCGAGCAACTAGTCGAGCTAGACTAGTTGATCGAACAAGAGTGTAATCGATCTGCAACATAGTCGAGTTAGACTATCGTTGTTCACCTGTGATCGAACTTCCCATAATAGATCTTCTTGTTTAGTCGAGCAACTCATTTGATCGAATAACTCTTCTTTAGTCGAACTTGGTCATTAGTCGAGTTAGACTACATGATCGAATAACTTCATCGAACAACTTTCACCGAACAAATTCTTTCATCGAAATTGTTTTTTCATCGAATAATTTTTTCACCGAAGAATTCTTGATCGAACAACTTCATTTCATCGAACAAGTCTAGTGATCGAACAACTTTTGATCGAACTTTCATCGAGTTTCTTTGGCAGTTGATCGAGAAACTATTTAACCGAACAACTAGCGAGTTAGCTAAGTTGATTGAACATCCTTTCTTGATCGAACAACTTCATTTCATCGAACTGTTTCATTAAACATGTTTTAACCGAACAATTTTTTTTTCACCGAATAAAGCTTAATCGAACAACTCATCGAACAATATTTCACCAAACCAACATAGTCGAACTTGTTTTTTCATCGAGCAACCTCTCTTCATCGAACAAGTTAGTCGAACTTCTTGTGATCGAGAAACCTTGCAGTCAAACTAACTCACTTAGTCGAACTAGAGATTCATTGAACAAATTAGTAACCGAGCATCTTTCATTAACTTAATAGTCGAACCAAGGTTGATCTTGTCGAAGCACTCATCTCATCGAACCAGAAAATTTTTAGACGAAGCATCATTGTTGAGACCGCATAATTTTTGGTTGTGTTTTTAATTGATAGTTGTTTTTGGTTCTTAAGAGATAAATAGTGCAAAACAAGCATGTGTTGTGTTCCATTTTATAGTATTGAGTTTTTGCATGAGAAGTGTTTTCTTATAAAACGTGTTTTGCTTTCCTTCTATCACTGTTATATTATACTTTTGCTTTTGTCGAGTATTGTACTACGTGTGTTGCATGAGTGGTTTAACGTGTATTATTTTGACAAGAGTTTGCATGTGATGAAACGTGGGCAGTTGATGTGTTTTTGCATGTGGTAGTTTGCTTTTAACGTGTTAGTTTTCTTTGTTTTTTGAGTTTGGTTCTTGACGTGTCATCCATATTACATGCATTCACGTGTATCTTTTGACATAAGTCAACTTTGTGTCTAATATACTTATTGTTTGTGTCTAATATACTTTGTGAGTAATTTTTTTTAAGTTTGGGATTTATCAAGTTTAAAGACTTTGTGGACTTATCAAGTTTCTAAATCTCAAGCATCACAAGGATTATCAAGTTTCTCACAAGTTATCAACTTTCTCGGTTTATCAAGTTTCTCAACGACAAAGGACTCAAACCAAACAAAACTCGTGAACCGTAACCAACCGTATCCTAGTTCTTTAACCGATCCAACATCATCTTTATCATACAACTTCATCAATGGCCGCTCACCAAAACAATATCACAACTGATTTGGCACATGCGTTTGCATTAATCACCAAAGCATTAAACATCCCACCACATAACAACAACCAATGGAACTCACCGTACACTGACAACATGCAGTCATATATAGGTCAAGAAGGACAAACGGTTGACGTTATCGGGAATCAGCAAGGAAATGCTACGGGTATTCAAATGGGGAATCAAATGCAATATGCTGGGCAGAATACGGGAAATCAAATGGATCAGTTTGTGAATCAGAATGTGGTTAATCATAATGAGAATTATTGCTTCATGACTTCTTCCGCAACCCAAAGGAGTGATATAGGTAGAGCTGGAAATGTCAATGCAATGGATAGGGTAGAAAAGCTCCAGTACATGTTGATACTAGCCAGAAAGAGAGACTCGGGAATACCATTGACTGCTGAGGAATCCGACTTCCTGCTTTCAACTAGAATCAATGATAACTCAACAGAAGTCACTGGAATCTCCGACCCTATGCCTTATCAGAAAGAATCAGCATCATGCAGCAGCGATTCTGACATTCCTCCTACTTATGACAAAGAACCACTCCATGAGACATCAATTTCAAGTAATGAGGTTAATCCGTTTGCTCAACAAAAGCCACATTATGTGCCTCTCGAACCTACTTATGATTCATATATGGACTCGCCAAATTGTAGCAATATTAATTTGGCATCTCCAGATATGAATCCTAACGAAGTTCAAGTTGCACAAAATGATGCTAATGATGAGGAAACCCGTGCTTTATTTGAATCATTACTGAATAATTGTCGTATTGAGATTGAAAAAGTGAAAAAGGTCAATAGCGATCTTAAGACCGCGAATGAGAAATTGACCGCTGAGCTTGAGAGATATAAGGTAAACGAAAAAGCTTTTGAATTTCACCACAAACGACTGTCTGAACTTGAAAATGGTTACAGTGATTCTGTTTCAAGGGAAAAACATTTGCAAATCAAATACGACACTCTTGATGTTAAACTCAACATGCAAATTAAATCCTTAAAAGCGGATATTTCTGATTTAACCAACCAACTTTCTAAACAAAAATCAACTTGTTCTGATCTTGAAAAAGAGAAGAAAGAGTTGCAAGCAAAGTTTTCAAAACGAGAAGACGAACTTCTTGATGAAGTTCTTGATAAACAGGAAACTATTAAAAAGTTGGAAGAAATTCTTGTAAAAACGGGTCATTCAACTCAAACGATTAATATGTTAATTAACGACAAAAACCCGATTTTATATACAAGAAAGAAAATGGCTCTCGGTTGTGAAAACCCTTGTTATCTCAAGAAAGCTCAGCAAAAACAGAATGTGCTATTTAATGGTAATCTTATAAATGATGTGCATGATCCACCTGCTTGTTATGATTCGCATGAAACGATTGAGCTTACGAAAGAGAGTCGAAACAAAATGAGACTATTGAACAGAGAAATCCGGCCAATCGATTATAATGAAGCTAACAAACTTGCTGGAGTTCATCTTGTTAAAAAGGAGTCACCTTAGTTTTTCAAAAAACCTGTGGCTGCCTCAAAATTCAAAGTTGTTTCAAAACACCTTTCTAACATCGAACAAATGTACTCTACCGACACTTTCGCAAGTGAAGCTAGAATACTATTGGCCGATCTTAAAAGGAGAGTTGAAATGCTTCAAGATGTTGTGGCAACCAAAACAAATGCTAAAATCAATGATTGGTTCAAAAGTTTTGAAACTGAACAGAAAAAGATGTTCGAAACAGAGATTACTCCCATTGTATCTGGCATACATGCAAGAGCAATTCATGTTGAGAACGCAATTATCAAAGAAGTAACTGAATTTGTCAAGGACCACACATCCTTGGTAATTGAAGCCAATGAAAACATTGAAAAAATCAAAGTTTTGGAAAAACAAAATGACGCACTCTCTGAAGAAGCTCTTTCAACTGATATTATGTCCATTATTTATCAAACATATTCTGTTGAGGATGATGAAAGACTTCGAGCTGAGACTTCCGAAATTGTTTCAAAATATGAAAAGGCGCTTATTAAGCTTGAAAAACAAAATGTAACATATTTTAAACAACTTGATCAGAAAAAAGAAGAATGCAAGTATGACAAATTGTCGTATGAGCGTTCTTACAAAAACATGCAAGAACAAATTGATCTTTTGAAGTCTCAGCTTGATAGTCAAAAAGGAAAGGGTGAGGAAAATAAGTCTGCTAGACCAAAAATGTCCATTTCCACATCCTTGCCTAAGGAAAACGAGAAAGGAAAAGGAAAAGCTGTTGTCGAAAACTCAAATGTGATAGCACCTGACCTTAATAGGATTAGTCTCACTACTGTGTCTGCCTCTACATCTCATACACATAGGGCGATAGACAAAAGTGCAAAAGATAATCCAAAAGAGTCTAGGAATGCTACTACAAATTCAAAGGACAACAAGTTGAATCCTAATGTGTGTACCCCCAGGAATAGCTCACCAAATGTGACCACAAATACTGTTAAAGAATCTGTTGGTTCAAACAACATGGTCCACAATTCCTATCTAGAAAAAGCTAGGAAAAAGGCACATATTCGAAAAGATGGAATTTTAGGAACACCATCCACGGTGATGAATTCTACAACATTACAAGGCACTGCTAGTAGTAGTAAACCATTACCTAGAAACTCTAAACAAAAGACTAGGGATTGGCCTGCATCTAAGAGTAGTTGCGAAAAAGAAACTGTTAAACAAGTAGAATGCAACACTAAGAATTCCTCTTCGAACAGGAAACAAGCTTCAAATGACTGTAGTGACAAAGTTAAGGTTGCTGTTTTGAACAAGAATGTTGAATTTGTCTGTCCCACATGTCAAAAATGTGTCTTTTCAGCTAATCATGATGCATGTGTGGCACAGTATATCAAGAAAGCAAATTTGCGTGCTAAGGCACAATCCTCTAAGACATCAAATAGAAACACACCCGTTGATACGAAGCTAAAAGCTAAAAATTCTACCAAGTGGATCCCTACAGGACGTAGTTTTTCTCAAAATGAGACTTCCGCTGTATCTGAAAAGAAAACAACTCCTAGATCCTGCCTTAGGTGGATTCCCACGGGAAAAGTTTTTAACACAGTTGGTCTTAGATGGATTCCAACAGGAAAGATTCTTGATAGCTACACCAAGACAAATAATAGTGAAAATCATCAGGATAGGGATGAAGAATCCACTACAACCGTTGATAGTGAACACCCTAAGAGTGATGATTCATGTTCTTCTAACACTGTTATTTGTGAATACTCTTCATCTTTGGTTGCAGGTGACTCAACTATCTCAGAACCCAGTTCATCAGAGGGTTCTAATTCTGTAAATTCTTCAAAATCATTCTCTCTATCTTCTATTTTTGATTTTCCATTTCTTTTATAAAAAAAAAAAAAAAAAAAAAAAAAAAAAAAAAAAAAAAAAAAAAAAACAACAACAACAACAAAAACAAAATACAAAATTTGAAAAACCATCAAAATTAAAATATAAAAATAGAAAATTCAAAAATACAAAAACAATATATAAAATATAAAATCCAAATATATTCCTCTCCGACATGTCTCTCGTATAATCGATATTCTGTACGTACCTAGAAATGTCATTCAACAATGATACGGGCATGTACAGATGCTTGAGCGAGAGTTCATTTAAATGTTTTCAAAACATGTCGTTTCTCAAAATTCATTCCAATGGCTTCTGAACACATCAGTTCAGGACCCGTGCTTAAAAGAAAGGAAAGTGCTCATTCAAAATAAAGGTTTTAAATATTTTTCGAGCACTTATCCTAAAAATCACAACGGATTTTGTGCATTTCAGTACGAAACCCGCGCTACATTGATGACTTCTGATTATATCTGATCAGGACTCGCATTGTTAATGGCAAACAAAATCAAAAAATCCCTGAGCACATGATCAAGATTTTTCAAAAATATTTTTCAAAATCTTTCTCCAAATTTTGTGCTCAAGATTCTTCAAAAGTGCAAACTCCCTCTATACCCTTAAATGATTTTTAAACTCAAATGTTTAAAGAATATGCTTTATTTAAGGGGGAGTATAAAATTTAAAATGAAAAATGTTCCTATTTCATGCTAAAATCCGTCTTTCTCTCCAAAAACATTTCATTTTAATCAGTTGATATCAAAAATATCAATTCATGCTATTTTTGAGGGGGAGAAGACGTGATTAAAATGTGATCAAAAGGTATAAAGTTCGTGGAATCTCAAAGTATGCTCTACAGACAGACTCAGTTCTAACCCTCGAATTGACGAAAGCTAAATGTCAGTTATCGAAAAGACTTGTCCGGGACGGGTAATAATTTCAAGATGGTTATCCATTGATGTAAGCGTGTCTCGCAAAGGACTTGTCTGAGTAGAATGTACCAATTCGAGAGATGATCATTGAATATGACCGGGACGGGTAATAATTTCAAGCTAGTCTAACTAGTGATGTAAGCGTGTCTCGCAAAGGTCATGTTCATTGAAAATCGATCATTTCAAATGTGCGAACTCTACCCAACATGTGCAATTCTTTCTTAAATCTCATGAGCACATGTGAAGGGGGAGTATTTCAAAAATATAAAACTCTCAATGTGCTAACTAAATGTGTTTATTCATAAACACTTTGAGAGATTTTCAAATGGTTTTATGGCAAATCTAGGATAGTCATGGTGTTATAAGGTGACTAAGGTTAGGGAAAACCGTCCTATGATCCGCCAGAGCCGGAGGGATCTAGCCAAGGACAAATCCAATAGATTAGAATTAAAAGTCCTTAGGTATGATTGAAAAAGGAGTAAATGAGAAAGGAGAAAGAAGGGGTTGAAGAATGAAAAAGAAAAGTTTAATGTAAGGGTGAAAAGAAATAGCCCTCCATGAAAACTTAGGGCAGAAACCGGGTCAATACATCTGCTATCGGTATTCACTAAGGTGATACTGATATTGAAGACAAGACGTCATGGACCCAGTGACGCGCTGCACCACCCCTCCTAGCTACTCAGATATCTCTCAAAAGATATTTGTTTCATTCTCACGGAGAACACTGCATAATCTATCGGCCTCTCATTCCGAGATGTGTTGATATTGAAAAGGTGGCACTCTGCTCCATGCCTCCGACTACTAAAACCAAAACGCACATTATCGAGTCTAGAGCCATGAGATTCATCAATATATCTCGTTAGGAACACTTCCAAAATGATACACTTGTGTTCGTCAAAAAGGACACAAGTTGTAAGAGTCTTAATGAGATCCAAGGATCTTGTCATTTACATCATGATGGTTATGTGCTTCAAACGGTCTACAGTCGTGGGGTGATCTCCAGCGACTCACTGAATCGTGGGTGCACTTCGGTGTGTCCGTGTAAGCCCTCTCGGGGGTATCCGGTTCAGAACGGCCTGGGGAAGGATTAGGGAAAGTCTTCACACTATGCTGTTGACAATCTCAAAGTCCCAACCTGTAAGCGCTGGATGATTATTACTAACGGTTTTATGCAGCTACCTATAAACATCCATTAACCATCACCACATACATCAATCATCTTCACCTCAGCATACTCATACTTATGAAGAACATCTCCAACAAAGCTCAAGTGTAAAAGTTCAAGACAAAAGAATCAAGTTAAAGACAAAGTGTAACGTCAAAGTCAAAAGGCTAATCAATATGTCAAGAACAAGTTCATATATCAAATGATGAAAGAAAAGGGGAGATTGTTAGCATAAGTATAAAGTTCAAGATGTATGAGTATGATGGAGGTCACGACGTCATAATCACATGAAGATGTTGATCGAAGGCAAGAACAACCTCAAAAACGATACTTTGAAGATCACATAGCATGAAGGAACCAAAAAACCAAAACTGCTATACAACGACACTCAAAGCTCAAAGACATTGAAGTCAAAAGACCATCTCACATGGAGCATCATTTGAATGACCATCCCTTAGGGGGAGATTGTTAGGATTTATTTTAAAGTGATGGTCATTTGTCATTGTAATAGTTTAATTAAGTGTGTCGTTGTTTGAGTTAGTTAGTTTAATCAGCGGGCTTGGGCTTAAGGTTGTTAGTTAAATGTTATGATCATGTAATCCATGTATAAGCCCATCTCAAGCCCAAGCCCACCCAAGTCTAGAAAACTATAAATAGCACCCTTCCTCTCACTTGGAAGGGTTGGATGTGTGTGTTATTCTTTCTCTTGTATCTCTTTCTTATCTTTCTCCTTAATCTAATATACACCATTCCCATTTCTTCTATTCTTCTATTATTCTCATATTGTTGTTGTGTGATAAAGAGTAATATTAAGCATTAACAAACTATATACTACATTATTTGCACTCATTGAACTATTGTTAATAATAATCCTTGATGCTTGTTGCAGCTGTCATATCAAATGTTGATGCATTGATTGGATGGGGATGCGAGATATAGTTAACGAGTTTAGAAAGAAAAGGCTTAGGCTTGGACCTGTGACATATCTGTTGGAAAATATGAATCATAAAACTATAAATATATAAACCAAACATCAAGTACACGCAGCGGATAATAGGATCTATTATACAAGTAATTAATTAACTAAATTAAAAGTAATGCGTACCTTTTAGTTTCTAGCCAAACAAGAAACCGGATCTCCAAGAACAAGATAAACCCTAGGTTAGGGTTTTAATATGGATCGACCACCTATGAATCGAATGGGGAAAATAACTACAAGCTAAAGTAAGCTTGTCCCTCGTTCTTGTACACACGTATTACTAGCGTCTCAATGTGAAAAGCTAGGTTCTAATTCACAAGCAAATCAAACACTGTTAGGAATTATTAAACGTGTACTTAGTTTCATTACTGCTGGTAGTTAGTGCGGTTCCTGCTGGTAGGTATGTAGTTCTTGCTGGTATGGTTCCTGCTGTTAGTAGTTAATAGTTTCTGCTGCTAGTATTGTTTCTGCGGGTTATAAAAATAGTCAAACCCGTTTATTTAGAAGTTTGTTAGAGAAAGAGATATGCATGAGTTATATTAGGAAGAGATAATGCATATCTCCTCTACACGTTTTGTAGTGAATGCCGAATTAGGGTTTCTTGGAGTATAAAAAAAACATACGGCTATGAACAATGTACGACTTCGAAAACACTTTTCAATAGTTAATATAGATCCATAGAGGATCAAGAGTCATTTAGTTATTCTTCTTTCAACTCTATTGTTTATATTCCACGTAAACACTAGTTTGATAGTCAGAGTTTCTCTTAGTTTGTTTGTGATTACATAAACATTCTATTGATCTTAAACCGGCTCAAAAGATCTATCTAGGACTGATCCTACAAACACTTATGTGTTTATGTTCAACCGAAAATCCCAAGGTGTTTGGGAGTTTAGGATCGGCTACAACACAAGAGGGAGGAGAAGAAGAAGTTAGGGTTTGCTTGGAATTAGGATAAGGGAATTACAAATACAAGGGGTTTGTATTTATAGGCTCCCAAAACTTGTTCCCTACTCCAAGAAATCGAAACCCTAATCCCTTTAGCAAGGGTCGGCCGAACTTTGCATGTCAAGAGGGATTCTAGATCCTTCTTAAATTGTATTTACATACATAGTCCTTCAAGTTAATATTTAACGTCCGTTAACCAAACTCCGTTAAATACTAACGACCGTTAAGTGTGTGTTTGTGAAATGAATAATTAAATCATAAATCATTATATTAATTATTCAAACATTGAGACTCATACGTAATGTGTGCAATCCCGAAGTCTCGTGTTCAAAACTGGTCATACAAATATTAATTTATATCCACTAACTCTAACAGCTCCCACTTGGATATTCATTAATATAGTAATGACATGGGTTAGTCTAGCTTAACACCCCCAATGCCCCCAGATCGACCCTGAGTATGGTTTCCTGGAAAAACTACGTGATGATTTAACCATCATACTTATCCTTTTGTTTCTAATACCGCGTTAATATGGATATGGATCCAAGTCATTCCATAATTAACAATTTAGTTTCTCGTTTATACTTAATTGATCAAGATTACCAAATCATCTGAACGTATTCCAGATAGCCTTTGGGCGTGCGCACGCAAACATCTTGTCAACCCTACGAGTGGCCAAGCAGTATTAAACTTGAAAACAAATTTGAAGGAACAAATCCTTTCTTGACTATGAGCATAACCCTCAGATTTCACATCACCTCCAAAAATAGCCCTTATAACTACTAGTTACGGATAGCGTTAGACTATCTTACAGAAAATGAGCTACATCCTCGGCAGTTACCTGGTATCTCAAGTCTGAGGATAAATATTCATGATTTACTTAATGACCGACGATCCATAAAGTACAATCATGTGGTTGGGATCTGTCCTATATTCAATTTATCCAATATTGAATATCATGTGAATTTGGCATGCCCACGCATCAATATACTTAAGTATATTCTACCAACACTTCGCATTTGCCTTAATTCAATAATACTCCCATATTATTGATTGACAACGGACTATTTAGAACAACTTAGTTATTCACGGATTTAAACATGCAAATATAGGATACAATATTATAAATGAGAATAAACGTTAACCAAACTTTATTTCATTAAGATAACATTGTTTACATATCCCTTATCCAAATACTAATCCACAGATTTACATGAAACAATTAGCTAAACGAAGACCAATACCCTCAGCATGTTGAGTAAACTTTTCCTTAGGTAAAGCCTTCGTAAAAGGATCAGCCAGATTGTCATCTGTGTGAACTTTGAGTAAATTGATTTCACCTATTTCGACTTGTTCTCGAACATAGTGATATCTCCTAGGAAAATGTCTGGCGCCCTTCATAACTCCAGGTTCATTTGCGAATGTGATTGCAGCAGAATTGTCACAATACACATTGATAGGTAATTCTATTGACGGCATCACTCCAAGACCCGAAATGAATTTCCTTATCCAAACAGCTTCCATCGCCGCTTCCGATGCAACAATATACTCAGCTTCTGTTGCAGACATAGCTATCGTACTCTACTTCTTGCTCTTCCAGTCTACAGCTCCTCCATTGATGACAAAGACATAACCCGTCTGAGACTTTGTATCATCTTTATCAGTTTGAAAGGACGCATCGCAGAAACCTGTAACATTTAGTTCTGCATCTGGATTTCCCCCATACACCAGAAACATTTCTTTTGTATTCCTCAAATACTTAAGAATGTTCTTAACAGCATGCCAGTGATCTTTTCCTGGATTCTGTTGATAACGACTGGTCAAATTTTGTACAAACGCCACATTTGGCCTTGTGCATCTCACTGCATACATGATAGATCCTACTGCCGAAGCATATGGAACTTTCTTCATGTGTGCCACCTCTTTAGGTGTTGAAGCACATAGTTTGCTACTTAAGCCATGTTCTACTTGCATTGGCAAATATCCCTTCTTGGAATTTTGCATATTGAATCTCTTCAATATCTTATCAATGTAAGCACTTTGGCTTAAACCAATCAACCGCTTAGATCTATCTCTGTAGATCTTGATTCTAAGGATATAAGCTGCTTCTCCTAAATCCTTCATGGAAAACATTTACTTAGATAAGACTTAACTTCATTAAGACTTGGTATATGATTTCCCATGATTAGTATGTCATCGACATATAGGATTAGGAAAGTAGTATTACTCCCACTAGCTTTGTGGTATACACATGGCTCATCGAAATTCTGAGTAAATCCAAACTTCTTGATTTCCTCATCAAATTTCTTATTCCATTGTCTCGATGTCTGCTTTAATCCATAAATGGATCTTTGTAGCTTGCATACACGCTCAGGAAATTGTGGATTCACAAACCCCTCAGGCTGCGCCATGTAGATGTCTTCATCTAGGCGACCATTCAGAAAGGCGGTTTTGACATCCATCTGCCAAATCTCATAGTCATAGTAAGCAGCTATGGCTATAAGAATCCTAATAGCTCTAATGTCAGCTACAAGAGAAAAGGTCTCCTCATAGTCAACAACATATGTTTGGGTGAAGCCTTTAGCCACCAAACGAGCTTTGTAGGTGTGTATGTTGCCATCCATGTCCGTTTTCTTTTTGAAGAGCCACTTACTCCCAACTACCTTAGCATTGGGAGGAAGGTCTACTTCAATCCAGACTTCATTGTCTCTCATGGATTGCATCTCCCCATTTATAGCAACTTGCCATTTATCCTTCTCAGGACTATTAATGGCAGCCCTATAACTAGTTGGTTCATCTAGATCCCCTAGTATAGTTTACTCACACTCTACGTTTAAACATAGACGTTCAGGAGCTTTTACAGATCTTGTAGATCTGCGAATGGGTACCACTTCAACTTCAGGTGGAGGACCTAAACTTTCAGGTTCTACAGGAAGTGTGCTAGTGCTTTCAGAAGGTGACGTATCTTCTTGATCACTTTCAAGATCATATACTCTCCCACTGAATTCTTGAGATATGAAACTATCCTCAAGAAATTCGCCATACCTAGCCACGATGACTTTATTTTCTGGTGGGAAGTAAAAGTAGTAACCCTTTGTTTCCTTAGGGTATCCTACGAAGATACACTTAACAGATCTTTGTTGGAGTTTATCTGGTTAGTCACGTTTAACAAACGCCTCACAACGCCAGATCTTTAAGTAAGAAAAGTTGGGAGCTTTTCCAGTCCATAATTCATATGGAGTCTTATCAACCTTCTTAGTTGGAATCCTATTCAACACGTGAACAGCAGTATCAAGGGCATAGTCCCAAAAGGATAAGGGAAGAGTTGTCAGATTAAACATAGATCGTACCATATCCAGCAATGTACGATTTTTCCTTTCAGATACACCATTTTGCTGTGGAGTATAAGGAGATGTGAGTTGCTGGACAATTCCACACTCAGCTAGATAATCTTTAAACTCTTGGCTTAAATATTCACCACCTCTATCGGATCGAAGAGCCTTAATCTTCTTACCGAGTTGTAATTCTACTTCATTTTTAAAGACCTTGAATGTCTCAAAGACTTCATGTTTATGTTTAAGTAAATAAACATAACCATAACGACTATAGTCATCCGTGAAGGTCAAGAAGTAGCTAGCACCGTGTTTTGAAACATGTCTAAGTGGACCACACACATCAGTGTGTATTAATCCAAGTAGATCCGTATCCCTTTCCACTTGATGTGAAAAAGGTTTCCTTGTCATCTTCCCAGATATGCAAGATTCGCATTTATCAACTGCATCATCATTGATATTTTGCAAAAGCCCATCATGTTGCAGCTTTTCCATGCGTTTCTTGCCTATGTGAGCAAGACGACAGTGCCAAAGATAAGACGAATCCAAGTTAGACTTGATTCTCTTATTGCTAATGCTATACACAGAATTATTTCCATTGGATACATGGTTCTCCATGTCAATTTCAAACACACCATTTATTGGAATTGCATTAAAGTAAAAAACAGAATTTAAAGAAACCGAAATTCCATTTTTATTAAATGTGTGATCAAAACCATTATCCAACAATAAAGAAATTGAAACAACACCCCTAATAATAGACGGTGCATAATGACAATTGTTCAATACTAGAATTAAACTCGAAGGTAAAACTAAATCAAATGTCCCTATGGCTTCAACTTCTGCACGTATGCCATTGCCCACGTACAAGTAGCATTCTCCATAGTTTCAATTTCTTTGCTCCTCTAAGCCCCTGCGATGTATTACAAATGTGAGTACCACATCTTGTATCATATATCCAGGCATTTTGCTTACGAGGAAAAGAGAATAATTCAATCATAAAAATACCTGAAGTGCTCACGCCATTTGCAGCCTTGGCATTTTTATTCTTGCGACACTCCTCTAGCAGCAATGGACAATCCCTCTTCCAATGTACAGGAGTGTTGCAGTGGTGACAAGCAGCCAAATCCTTCTTGGAATTATCCTTTTTCTTAGGATTCTGCTTCTTAGGCTTCTGCTGATAGGTCACAATCTGCTTGCCCTTGTCAGCTTTAGCTTTGCCCTTCTTGTTCGCGTGTTGCGGTTTGTTGGGCTTAGTAATCCTACAACAACAACAAACTTAATCCCGCCGGGGCAGGGTATGGGGGAGGTAGACTGTAGACAGACCCTACCCCTACCCCCAGGTAAACCCGGGAGTAGAGAGGCTGCTTCCAAAGAGACCTCCGGCTGGTGTATGTGTGCGCGTGAGAGAGCAAGGGAAGGAGAGCAACCGAGTAAAGCATAGCAGACAACAAGAAGGCAAAAAGCAAGCAAAACAAGCAACACAACAAACGCAAACACACAAAAAAAACAGAAAAGGAACAAAAGCACAAGGGCTTAGTGATCCTACCACCTTTTATTGCCATTACAGCAGGTGTAGGTGCCTTCTTTGAGAGTCCCTTCTCAAAGTCAATAAGCATTGCATGTAAATCACTTATTGTCTTCCCCGTGCAATGCATATTGAAGTTGCGCACGAACTCACCAAACAACTCCTCATTAAGGGATCGATTGATGAGGCCAACTTGTACATCTTGCACGTAACCACATCTGAGTGCATCCAATTGGTCCATATATCCTTTCATCTCCAATACATGGGCACTCACTGGTTTACCAGCCTCCTGCTTACACTTTTGCAGAGCATCCAATACATCATATAGCTCTGCCATAGGTGGTTTCTCAAACATGCGTTTGAGCTCATTGATCATGTCCATGGGACCATAGTTCTCAAATTGCTTTTGCAATTGAGTATCCATCCCCGACAACATGAGACAAGCCACATCATTGTGCTTCTCATAATCAATGTTGTAAGCTTCATGGTCTGCATTAGATGCAGTACCAGCAGGAGCTGTAGGAAGAGGCTCACTAAGAATATCAAGTCTTTTGGCCATTCTAAGAACAATCCTCAAAGAACGGTACCAATCATTGAAATTTTTAGTCCCAGTCAACTTTTCTCTTTCAATCATAGTTTCGAAAGCAGAACTCATGTTACTCATGTTGTTGTTTTCTGGTTAGGCCATTTCTACAGAAAAAGTTCAAAAGTTAGTACTTTCGATAATTAAATTTTTCAAGAAAATTAAACACCAATGGAAAACTACATTCACCATTTAATTTTCACTGAAAGCTAGGACCCAAATTGACGTCGTTTTATCACATCAGCTTTGGCTGCTAGCAATGAAAGTACTCAATAAGGTACGGGTCGAACCTTGCCAATATCCAATTGCAATTCCTAGAATCATGGGACTTACATATTTTGCCAACCTCAGTTGCAAATGCAAGCATGTTTCATCCCCAAATCTTTATGCTTTGACGCCGTTTCATTACATCAGCTTTGGCTGCTAGTAATGAAAGTGCTCAATTAAGTTAACCAACTTAAGAAACTGTAAATTATCATAGTTTCATCACATCAGCTTTGGCTGCTAGTAATGAAATAGGGCTGGCAAATCGTGTCCGCCGAAACCTGTTAAGACACGACCTGTTAAGACACGACACGATAAGGGGCAGAACCGAACACGACACGAAATTTTTCGTGTCAAAATTTCAAAACACGAACACGACCTGTTTCTTAACAGGTCGACACGAAAAACCTGTTAAGACGGAAAAACTAAATCATATCTAGAAACTAACTATAGCAGAAAAATTGCCAGTCCTACCAAAAATCATGAATCTGTTATTTTGCATATCTCATCAGAACTACTTAACTTTTTCCAAAAATATAAACACGTCAATCAAAGACAAGATAGTCACAAAACCACTCCAATTACATCCCAATCAACTACTCCGTATCAACCATCTACCAAACACATATTTCTCACTTTGACAAGTAATCCAACATTAAAAAATTCTCCACATTTTCCATCAACAAAATTTTTGCATATCTCATCAGAACTCAGATCGAAAATAACATCAGATCCTTTTATTTTGCAAAATCTAAATCAGAACTCAACATAAATTTTCTTTAAATGTAAAATAAAATTTCGAAGTTTCTAAAACAAAAAAAATCAGGAATCTTTTTTTTTATAATAACAAATTCTCAGGTACCATCCCCGTTTCGGCAGAAAAACCCTGGCACAGAAAAAATTACAAAATTTAAACAAGTTGGGTTTTATTGTCCATAAATTTCAAAAAAAATAACAAAATTTTAGATTACAAGGATGTTGGTGTTCGATTGACCATACGGTGATACGGATCAGAAAGATAGTATAAAAGAAACCAGGGATATTTGTTGCTTATTTCATTTTGTGGAGTGATGAAGAGATTTAGAATGTTGGTCTATGAAGAGATGAATGGCTTGTGAATTGGGTTTGACTGAGATTGTAAAGAAAAAATGGAGAGAAAAGGCAGATTAGGTGAGAAAATTTTGAGAAGTGGGAGGTGGATAAAAATGAGGAGGTATTATGTGTGTGTAGGGTTTGAGGTACAGAACCTTTATTAATTTTGTTTGTTTGGATCATGTATTTCATCAATCATGGACTTGGGCTAATGGATCACATACAGATGGGCTTGGGGTTTGCGTGTCTTAACGGTTTAACGGGTTTATTCCTTTTAATAAGACAAAAATTTTTAACAGGTTTTAAACGGTCCACCTGTTAACGGCACGAAACCTTTTAAGCATAACACGAAACCTGTTAACAAGTCGTTTTTTTCCGTTTTCCGTGTCAAAATTGCCAGCCCTATAATGAAAGCATGTATTTTACCCTTTTGATTACCATCCTTTGATCTTTATTAATTTTGGGCTGGGCTAGTAATGAAGGGCATCTAATCTTGGGTGTTCCGTTTCTTTGGGGTGGCATAAAAACTTAAATTTTAAGGGTATTTTTTAGTTTGATGTGTTGTAATCAAAATATGTACAAAGTTTTTTGGGTTTTCATGCATTCATCTTGTATCATATGTTAAAAAATTTAGTTTAACTCATTTCTTTCACATTAATAAGCTCAAATCATCAAAGTTTTAATTGATGGCGTTGAGAAACTAACAACTTTGCCTTAAGATGCTTCGAACGTTTTTCAGGGGTTGTACTTGGTAAGTCTAATTTTGACGCAAAAGGCGAGCGGAGGAGACAGAATGGAGTCCTTTTTAAAAAGGCCACAATTTAAATTTGCGAAACCAACTTAAAACCCACTTTATAGTTTGTCAATATTAGGTCCCCCCCCTTTTTCCCACTTTTGAAAAGTCCATCAATCAACTAAACATTATGATTTTTTTGCTAAAAAAAAAGTTAACACAACCCCTTATTAAGTCATGTTTTTTTTTATATTGAAAATTTTCCCTTTGTTTTTCAATCATGTCTACAACATATTTAAACAAATGGGGCAATTAAAAAAAATAAAACATAAAAAACTTAATAATGAACATGCTAAAATCAATTAATATGATATAATTGGTCTTAAGACTCCCATTGGTTTTCGAGCTCATTGTACCCCAAAGGAAACCCCAGACAGCCAATTACTTGGCCCGAGAAATCTTATGATAATTATAACATAACACACATAAATGATTAAAATAATATGCGATTAATATGGAGTCTTTCCCAATTTTAGGTCTTCCTAAAAACCAATTAATTAACTTTTTAGTAATTTAATTCCCTCCCAATTTTATACTAAAAACCCTAGTTAATTAACAAAACGCATAAAATAGCACGTAGAACATGAACAATTACATCCCAAATTTCCATGAAAAACTGCATGGTTTTGTCCCTGGATTCCCCATATTGCAAATTATTATCATGTAACACTATAATCAAAATCAAAATTTTTTTTACGCTTTTTTTAATTGCATCACCTTGTACCCATAAATTTAAACCCCATAAAATTTACATGCAAACTTAGGGTTTCTCAATTTTTATCAAAACCAAAACCCTAAAAAATAAAATTTAAAGGTGTCCCACCCAAATAAAAAAAAAATTTGGGTTTTTTCAAATCTAAAACCCTAAACACCTATTGCATTATCAATCATCTAATTCAATTTTAGGCGGTTTTTAGTAATTAATTACAGTATAAATGGCTCTTTATGCCACTGTTTGGGAAAAAATGTTTTTTATGTTCAACGCCGAAATCCCAAGGTGTTTGGGATTTTAGGATCGCTACACCCCAAGAGGAGGAGAAGAAGGGAAATTAGGGTTTCTGGAATTAGGATTAAAGGGAAAACAAAAACAAGGGGGTTTTTATTTATAGGCTCCCAAAACTTGTTCCCTACTCCAAAAATCGAAACCTAATCCCTTTAGGGAAGGGTCCCGGCCGAACTTTTTCATGTCAAGAGGGATTCTAGATCCTTCTTGACTGTATTTACATACATAGTTCTTCAAGTTAATATTTAACTCCGTTAAACCAAACTCCGATAAATACTAACGACCGTTAAGTGTTTGTTGTGTGAAATGATAATTAAATCATAAATCATATATATTAATTATTCAAAAACATTTAAATTCATACGTATTGTGCAATCCTAAAAATCTCTGATCGAAACTGTGGTTCATACAAATATTAATTTATATCCACTAACTCAAACGATATCTACTCCTGGTCATATCCCCATGATTACCTTTATGGATAATATTTGGAGTCCACATCTTGTCCCCAAAACCAAAAGGTCTGTCCTATATCTATGCATAAATGAACAGAAAAGTTCTACATGGTGAAAAGTCGATCAAAAGTACATTTTTAATCTATCAAACCCCATAAGCGATCTAATGGGTGAAATTTGATCATTTTGTCAAACTGGTCTAAGTTCTATCCAAGATATTAAGTCGGTCATTGAAATATTAAAATTTTGGCAAACCAAGTTATAAGCCTTTATGCAACCTGCAAGACCTTCCCATTTTGCCCACCTGTACACTTTCTAATTCAATCTTTAATTTACTTATTAAATGATGGGCTAGCAGACCACTTTATATTATATTCTAATGGAAAACAGAACTAGTGTTAGCCCAGGTAATGTACATGCTTTAGTAATAAACAAATCTTTTGTAGTTCATAATATATTTCAGATTGGGGACCTAATATTGATGTCGTAGGTTTCTGTTTCTTAGAACTTGCATCAAGTTATGTACCTCCAGTTTTCGCTAGTGGAATGGCTTGAAAATGTAAAAAGCCCATCACATCGGATTGTGGGGGGGGGGGTGGATGTGCCGGGGGGGGGGGGTTGGGGGGGGGGGGGGGGGGGGGGTGGGAGTTAGGGGGGGGGGTGTTTTCCATGAGGGCTTCGGGGGGGTTTTTAACTGGGGGGGGGGGGGGGGGGGGTATGATTTTTCATAGGAATTATAACTCGTAAATAGTTTATTTGCCTCTTAGTATTTGGTTAATAAATAAATAGTGAAACCATGTAAAGTTACGACCTCCATGAGTCCCTCAAAAAAAAAAAAAAAAAAAAAAGCTACACTACTTGCTTTTTAATCTGTGCAAAATAGTTCTTAAAAGCGTGATTTATAAGCTAAAATTCCAATAGTTGAGGTGGCGTTTTTTGACCCAGTTACTTTGAATGGGTCGAGTTGGATTATTTTCGAACTCCGGCCCAAATGAATCAAAGACCCGTTTGAGATTAAACCGTGTATCGACATGACATGCAAAATAGTAAATTGGTTTAGATTTCCCCCTCACTGCTGATTAAGAATGTTTGAATATTTTATCTGATTTGCTTTGGTTTACTTCTTTTAGCAACTAGTTTACTGTTAACCAATGAATCTGATGCATATTTATTCGCTGCCAGGATTCTTATGCTAACTTTTCCTGAGTGAATGATGCCAGCCTGTTCTAGACCCTGAATGGGAATGACAGAGATAATAGTTAAAGCTTGGAATTACTGTGACAGCGGGGAATCATTAACAAAGGCTGGTGGCTTTGGGGAAACTGATAAGAATTGAATTTTGAACTCACTATTCATTCACACGAAACTCCTGAAACAAAGATTTAATGTTAACTGAGTGGTAAAATTTGGGTTAAGTTTAATCCTCTACAGGGTCACATGGTAAAATCAATAAATCTGATCACATGGGTCAAAGCTTGAAAACTTCATTCTGACTATTTGCAGGATCCATCATGGTGGTGCTGGAAAGACTGATGCTGGTCCTTAAAGCAGCGGTAAATTTTGATGTCTGCGTGACTTTAAGCACCTTTTTTCTTTCTTTCATTAAGTTTAATATCTGATTTTTTTTTTTTTTTTTTTTAAACATAAAAAATTCAGTGTCCGACAACTGTGGATCCCTTTCTTTGGAGACCAAAAGCCATTTTGGGGAAGCAGGTGCACTGCTGAGGGGGTAGGGCCCCCTCCAATTCTGTTGAGGAGTTCTCACTTAAGAAGTTGGTTTTCTGCAATAGAGTTTCATGTATTAAAACCAGCGGTAAGTGTGAAAAATATTTTTTATTCTTAAAAGGCGACAAGAAAGTGCACGAAAGGATGTCGAACGCAGCTTTTGGTGAGAATACTGTAGAATCATGTATTCTTGCATCATATATTAGCATAACAATGATTTTAAAAAAGATCAAAAGTTTGCACTAACATAGGCATCAAAGATGGATTTGATAGATTTGATATGTACATCGTCGAAAGGCAAAAGAAATGCGTGGAACAAAAATGTTCATCTAATCTACAACGAACAGCTATATGTAGGCATATTTGGCGTGCAATCGTGCAAATTAATGTTGAAGTAGATGAAGATTAGTGATGTTTTTTTAGTTAAGGGTTTCTTTTAAGTAATTGAAAAATTAGTCCAAGGGTTTAATTTGTAATTGTATATTTTTAAAATATGTCCCAAAAAGTGTGTTACTTGGTGTTATGATAAAGGTGATTTTTTAGTTGTTATGTTATTTGGTGTTGAAATGATGTAACGCTGACGTGTCGGGGTTTTTGATGTTATTTGGTGTTATTAAATACCGAGTGCCTTCTAAATGCAATCACTTAGACAAATTGTCATATTTTAAATTTGATATGCATCTACATATTTAAATGAACCAACTAACTTACACAAACTACATATAAAAATGAACAATATAGTGATATACTAATGTATAAAAATATGATTAATGTTATTAAACAATAAGAAGGAGGGGTTAGATTGAAAATTTGAAAGAGTGAAAGACGCATCGGATTGAAATTGTGAAGAGGAACTTTATTTACTAAAATTTACACAACCCAAGCGCCGCACGATTCTTTTACTCTTATCCTCAAAATATGAACTACACACCTATTAATTACTGAGAACTTTGGGGGGGCCGACACTCTCCTGCCTCATAAAGTTCCGCCGCCCTTGCTAAAGTAATACTTTGATGTGCCTAGTTTTCTCGTTACAAGACTTACTTTGCAAGAAGATTAGAAAAACATTGTCCTTTCCACATATTTCTTTAACATAGTCATGGCCTAAACGCTTTAATAGAGTCATAAAGTTTTTTATTTCAAATAGCACATCCTTAACATGAAACTTATTTAAAAAAATATCAAGCATCGAAAACAAAAAAGCTGTTTGAAGTACTTTTAAAACAAGCTCACTAACCACTTATGACATAACTTAGCTTGGACCTCGTCCATGATTGCAAAACCACCACTAATACAAACTAATCCCATGAAACATTGTCAATTATCTATTATTTGAAAGAACCGCCAATAATTGCATTGGAATTAATTACACTAGTTTTCAACATCAAATTTAATCTTTTAAATGGATGATATAGACTTATGCAATGTTCATGCAACCAAAACACCCAGGATTATGCATCAAATATTTCAACAACATGACTTAACCTACTATAGTTTTTTTTTGCACTTATCTTGGAGGCTATTTTAACACTCAGATGAATGTTCGCAAACAATTTAACAAGAAAAGAAAAAGCAATCCATGTAAGTGTTAGTAAATACATTCACTGCAGTTAAAGCAACAGATCAACTGTTATGAGTTTACAGCAATACTTATTTGTCACACCTTGGAATATAACGGCTAAACTCAAACGGTGAGGTTGATACTTTACTGTAATTAACTGTGTTCAGATTTTCTGAAATGTCAAAAATTACCCAGAAAGAAGCATGTTCAATTGCAAGCTCTTGAAAGTATTAAAAACAATCTGAAATAACACCAGAAATATAAATGACCTTATTGAAAATAAGTATGTTATCCCCCCTCAAAACAATGTGAAAGTACATAAATGCGAGGAAAATCAAATATTCGAAACAAATAAAAAAAAATCCTGACACACGAAAACACAAAAATAAATGATCTGGAAATATTAAAACCAAACCAAGAAAAAAAAAAAAAAAAAAAAAAAAAAAAAAAAAAAAAAAAAAAAAAAAAACCAAGTATATTGCGATGATAACTCATAACTCTCAGCTTTGTTGGTTTAGCTTTGGCGAAATCAACCAAGTCACCAAAAAACTGTCTTCAGCTTTGTAGGTTTCCCGGATGAAACATGCACGATGATGCATTGGCCATAGAGGGACCCGTGAAAACTGTATTATCACTGATAAACCCCACATTCTTTGATCAAGAATTGTGCATTTATGTATGTTGTTGAGGGTATCCGTAGCCATAACCATAGGCCTTGTGGCATTTGATTTGTTAATGTACATCGTTGAGGATACAATTGTTGTTGTGGAATCATGCTGTTGTCCGTAAATTGTTGTTTGGGGATACATTTGAGGTTGGTATTCTGCTGCTGCTGCTGTGTGACCATCATCTGTAAGTCCTTGAAATTGTGTTGTTGAGGGTAGAGAGGCCTGCTGGTTGTTCAATGGTGGAAGTTGGGTTTGGTGCTATTGTCTGCTGCATGTACATGGTAACTCCCTGTCAATGTTTGGTAATCCTACTTGAAAGGTTGAGAATCTGTTGATTGGTCATCATCCCTCGACTGAGCTTCCCAGGGTGGTGGTGGCAGTCCCTCGTTTGTTGGAAGCACCTACAAAGACCACTCTATTAAGCTTAAGATTTGAAGTTAGATGGGGGCAATTTCAATCAATTTAAAGGTGATCGTGGGTTTCTTTTATTTATTTCTTGAGGACTTGTAATTCAAACTAAAAGAGAGAGATTAAGCTAAAAAAAAATGGGTTAAACCAGTAGAATAGGTTAAAGTTGCCCATGGGAATATTAACTGTTTTACAAACTATTTGATTTCCTTAACATCAAAATGTTGGATCAGTATTTGATAGAAGGTGAATAACAAAAGGCTTTTAACTTACCATAAGTGGCTAAGGGGGGTGGGGGGGCCTGCAACAGGCTGCTGCGTTGAGGGCAAATGCCATCTCCATGAAGAGGTTAGATCTTGTTAAATGGTGACTGTGACTCATATTGGGAATGCTGGCCCACTAAGTTCCATTCGGGTAGAGTGAGGATTGATGTGGTCTGTTGAAATTGAGAGATGATGAAGAAGAATATGCTTGTGCATATTGGTTACATTATTGGTTTGTGAAAGCATGTTCCACAAAGCTAAGGCTTATTCTGCTGAGTAGCAGACTCGGGCTGACTCATTGGAACAATAGCTAGGGAGTTTTTCGGGTAGTTGGTGAGCTGAAGTCCCATCTCCACTTAAAAGGTCAACTTAGGAGTCCGCCTTTGCTGGAGATTCGTAGGGTTTGTAGTAGGGACGATAGCGAAGCCATCTGCCTCCACGCTGCACCAGAACAGAGTAACCCCTAGACACAACAAAAGTCATATATGCTTAACAACCGCAATCATCTAGCCCCATTTAAATGTCGCAATTTTCGATAAACATGGTTAACTCTAAGCACAGATACAGTTACTTACTTACGCAGATTGCAGGAGGTTGTTGTGGTATCTCCAGTATCAATAAGGGGAGCGTCAACAGTAACCAACGCTTGAATAGTACCGAGTTCAGGCTTAGATTTTTTCCAATAGGAACTGGCTTTCCTGAAACAGTGATTCATGTTTAGATAAACCCGATGCAGATCATCATTCAGAGCTAACCCTTTACATAAAAGTTGATTTCGTCCCTGTTACACATGTTCAAACAAAATACAGATTTTTAGCAGAAAAGGCAATAACTCATACGTAAAAATGCAAGAATCAAACTGCCAGTGGCATAGAGCTGAGGATTTTCCACTTACATCTTGCTGATAATATATAATGGACACGAAGAAAATTGTTGAACATTATAGGGAGAGAGTATGCAAAGCATTAGAGGACAAACTACTTGAAACAAATTGATTAAACTTTTTATTAAGTTCAGTCGCTGATGGAAAAATAAATCCATTATTGCTTAGCATCAACTGATTCACTACAAACTAGAAAAAATATCCACTTTTCGTACAAGATGTGGTGACATAAAAAAAGTAAAATAAAATCTAATAAGAAAGCAAATGAATTAGTTGGAGCAGTTTATTGATGCAGAATGTAGTGAGAGAAGTGTATACAAAAAGGCCTTACGAAGTAGAGTTTCACAAGGGTGTACCACTCTTTGCTTGTATGACGACATTGTTCCACCAGATCACAATAACCTCTTGCCTAAGTCCCTGATGTCACATATTCAAAATCAAAGTACAAAAGATGTATCAATCAAAAAGAAATTTGGCAATCATAATTAGCTCAGAGTCATAGATGAGACACACTGATAATACACGCACATAATTCCAAAACAACTTAAAACTACAAATTAGCACAAGAGATTAACAGATTTGATCCTTGGCTGCTATGGATTCTTACACAGAAAACTCAGAAAAACAGGTAAACTTGAGGGCTAGATTAAGCACTCAATAAGCTGTCTAAAAGGCAACCTAAGGGGGGCAAAACTTAGCTAGCCTAGTGGGCTATCTAAAAATCACAAAAGCCCTATGAGAATCACCCCAATTGAGGTCTGATTTTGCCAAAGATCAGCAACTCAGAACCATGGTCTGCTGATCTTTTTGACTTGTGCAGAAAAATAGAAGGTTTGACTTTGGTGAGATTCTATTGATTACTACTGACTAATTATGGTGTATTAGGCTATGAAAAGGCTATCCTAAGCAACTTTAACAACCATTGAACTGATTTGATGAATTTCACAAACCAAATCACAACAGTGAAACTGTTGTGATTAAATCTTAGTGATTTTGACTTTTTATTGAAAATGAGCAAAGTTTATGGTTTGACTGAGCTAGTTTGAACCAGTGTAACATGTACCAACAGAGACCAACATCAAACAAACCTTATAGACCCAATGATTCAGCAAATCCAAACACCCTTTATAAACTTAAAATTGATGATTTTCAAAGGAACACAAGATTTCAAACCACAATACTGAATCACTGCTTCATATTAACATGTAACAAGATCAATTAAGGAGAAATCAACACTGATCTAAGCCTGAAACACAGAACTAAACTATATGCTATAGTGACTGATGAAATGAGATTCAAGCAAAAAGCAAATTTAAAGAACAAGCACCTATTTATAATGCTAGATTATGACTAAACAACACCACAGAGATTAGAAAACACAAATATATAAGCACCAAACTAGGTTACACAGTGAAATGCAAATATTTACTTAAAAAGCTTACAATTGCTTTCCTGCTAAAAACCAAGAACAAGGACCAATGATACACTCCTATAGAACCTCCTCAGGTTCACTAACCCAGGGCAATCCAGTATTTACCCTGCTCCAGCCATGAATTCCATGATCCTGTTGTGTTGACTTTCTTTGACTATTTTTGTATTTTTGATTTTTTACTGCTAATACAAGTTTTAAGGATTCTAAAAGCTTCAATGAGCTTCTGGGAGCTTATATGTTCTTATTCAATTCATGTAATCAACTATAACACCATATTAATGATTATGAGATTTTAATGCTTGAAAATGGAAATTCTGAATTTGTAAAGATAATACTGAAATTGAAACTGAAAGTAGCTTTGATTAATACTGAGTTAACTTAAACAAGAGCTTTGAAAGCTTTACATACACTGGAATTTGAAAAATATTAAAAACGAACTAAGATAACTAAAATTACACTAGATACTCTAATACACACTCTCTCCTCTGCTCTTTATAGTCCCTTATCACCTTGTCGACATTTCTGAGTACTTCCCACCATATCTGAGCCATTGATTTCCAAGAATTCATCACAATCGACCACTTGGCATTTTTGGCGGGAAAATTGGACTTTGGCTATTTCTTCTGAATTAGTTAGTGCGGAGTGGGAAGGAAGCATTTATTGGTTTTGGCATGTTAGGTGACTTGTAGAGGAGGGGGAATGAGGTGGATGAGCCAGCTGGGGGGGATGACTGGTTATGGCTGGGGTGAGTGGGAAAGAGACGGGTCAAAGGGGGTTTGACTGAGTTTTTAAACTCAGTTAAGGGTTTGGGCTTGTTTAGATTTGGGCTTGGGTTATGGGTAAATGAATTGGGGTGGGTTGGTTGTGTTTTTATTTTGGGTTTAGATAAGCAGCTAAGGTCCGGATTTGGATTTGGTTTTAGGTTTAAATAAATCACAAGGACTAAACTTGTAATTCTTTCATTCTTGAGGGCTTGAGTTGTCATCTTTCCAAAGTTACTCCAAAGGACCAATATTGCCAAGATAAATAATACAAGGGTTATAATTATTTATTTTTCATTTTAAATAACCCAGGGACCATTTTTGACATTTTTCAAAAGTTGAGGGACCTTTTCTGTAATTTGCCCAAAGAATCATTCAAGGACCAAATTTGACAATTAAGATTATTTTAGGGACCTTGAATGATAAATTCCACTTTTTTAGATTCTAGGGACTAGATTTACCAAATTCTGAAAGTTCAGGGACTAAAATGCAAATTATGCCATTTATTGTTTGTTTTTCCCTGAAACTTATAAAAACACAGTCAGATGATATTTTTATACATTTTTAGACTTTTTAAAGTATTTTGACTGTTTCTGTAGCTCAAATGTAAAAGAAATGATGAGTATTTACACACTCATCAATCCCCCACACTAAACTATTGCTAGTCCCTAGCAATCTTTTATGAAGATTTTAATGGATGTATCTCTTTACCAGAAGCCATCACCTCTGGAGTAGCCAAATGTTTTAGTTCAAGTAAGAACTATGGTACACTGATAACCATGTGATTTTGAGCAAATCACCAGCTGTAAACGGTTTTGATTTGTCTTTACCAGAAACCGTTTGCTTCTGGACTAGCCATTGTTTTTAGTATGTGATACTTTGGCACAATGATAACCAAATGATTTTGAGCAAACCATCAGCTTTCAACGGGTTTGAGGAGTCTTTACCAGAAGCCGTTTGCTTCCGGACTAGCCAGCTCTTAGATAAATTACAACTATTATCTTTGGTGAGCTGATTACCAATTATGGTATTCCAAAGCCTTTACCACAAGCCATAACCTTGCGGGCTAGCCAACTCTTCACTAATTAAAGATATGGTGAGTCGAGAACCATACAATTTTTGGCAAATTGCAAGCCATAAACGGATTTGATACATCTTTACCCAGAGCCGTTTGCTCCGGGATTAGCCAATCCTTTTGTGTGTTAGACATGGCGGACTGATAACCATTTTCCGAGTTCTAAGTGAGAAAAAAATTTTAAAATTTTGGCTAAAATGGGGGTGCTAGATGATACATTTGATAAAATTCGCTAGAATTTCCCCCCCACACTTAGAACTGAATATTGCCCTCAATATTCAAAGAACAGGCTGTTAAACCAACACTTAGAACGTAAAAGGGAAATACTGAATAGCCATTATTTTTATATACATATTTATTTTATTTTTATTTAATTTGCATTTAAGCCGTTAAGGCATGCAAATTCCCTCTATTTTTTTTTTTTTTTTTTTTGAAATTGAAATACTTACATATATACAACCTGTGGGGCATTCCTCCAAACTTGGGTGGTAGAAAATAGAAAGAAGTCAGAATATATGGGTGAAAACCCATATGGTGTGGGCTAATGTTTTTGTTCACCGAGTCACTAGCCTGACTCGACCCCGAATTAAGTTGATTCCTCCCGAACAGTCAGGTTTATCACGCTAGCTAACCGCTTGTGAACGGCCAACTGTAATAAAGTGCTCCTGAATAGCCCGGGAGAAAAAGCAATTTAAAAGTCTACGGGGAAGTTAATGGAAGAGACAATCTCCCCCACACTTGGTGGTAGAAAAGAGAAAGAAAACAGAGACACGAGTAAGAACCCATGTTTTGCTAATGTTTTTGATCACCGAGTCACTAGCTTGACTCGATCCCCGCATTCATTGGTTCATGGGGAAAGTTTGAAGATCCGGGACAACCATAAATGGTATGTCCTCTCCAAAGTAGTGTTTTAACCGATGACCATTCACTTTGAAATTTGGTCCGTCATTTTGAGATAATTCAACGGTACCATATGGATAAACTTTTGTAACAGTGAATGGACCAGACCAACGGGATTTGAGTTTTCCCGAGAAAATCTTCAATCTTGAATTAAAAAGAAGGACTCGATCACCAACGTTGAAAACGCGGTTCTTGATTTTTGAGTCATGAATCTTCTTTGTCTTTTCTTTATAAATCAAAGAGTTCTCGTATGATTGATCACGTAGTTCATTTAGTTCATTCATTTGAACTTTTCGGTGATCACCCGCAGTTTGAAGGTCAAAGTTTGCATGTTTCAAGGCCCAGTAGGCTTTGTGCTCTAATTCGATCGGTAGATGACATGCCTTTCCGTACACAAGCTTGTAAGGTGTACACCCAATGGGTGTTTTGTAAGCTGTACGAAAGGCCCATAGTGCATCATCCAATTTATCCGACCAGGAGGCACGATTTTCTCCTACAGTCCTTTCTAAGATTCTTTTAATACCCCGATTTGAAACTTCAACTTGCCCACTTGTTTGTGGGTGATACGCAGTAGAAAGACGGTGAGTTACACCATACTTTTGCATGACTTTATCAAATTTTTCATTACAAAAATGCGTACCACGATCACTGATTATAGCACGTGGGGTTCCAAAACGGGCAAAAAGAGCTTTAAGGAATTTTACAACAACTCGGGCATCATTAGTGGGTAAAGCTTTTGCTTCAACCCATTTTGACAAATAGTCAACAGCCACGAGAATGTATTTGTTTCCTCGAGATGATGGAAATGGCCCCATAAAGTCAATGCCCCAGACATCAAAGATTTCACAGACTTGAATTGCATTTTGTGGCATTTCATTCCGTTGTGAAATATTTCCGTGACGCTGACAAGCTTCACAAGTTTTTATGAGTTCTTGGGCATCCTTATAGATTGTGGGCCAATAAAACCCGGAATCAAACACCTTTTTGGCGGTGTAGTTTGGACTATGATGGCCCCCCGTGGGTCCAGCATGGCAAGCTTTGAGAATGTCAATAGCTTCCTGTCCGTAAACACACCGCCGGATGACTTGATCCGCACAGATTTTGAATAAGTAGGGGTCGTCCCAGAAATAATGTTTAACATCCTTGAAGAATTTATTCTTCTGTTGGGTCGACATCCCTTTCACAATGAAGTTACCCGCATGGTAATTTGCGAAGTCGGCAAACCATGGGGTAATAGAATCTCCTCGAAAAGTAACCGCATTGAGTGTCTCGAGAGGAAATGTTTCATTTATTTCCTTTCTCTCGAAAACATCTTGGTGTGGGTTCTCTAATCGGGATAAATGATCAGCAGCTAGGTTCTCAGCTCCTTTTTTATCACGTATAATGATATCAAATTCTT
Organism: Artemisia tridentata subsp. tridentata; assembly: GCA_021014915.2. Taxonomy (NCBI): domain Eukaryota; kingdom Viridiplantae; phylum Streptophyta; class Magnoliopsida; order Asterales; family Asteraceae; genus Artemisia; species Artemisia tridentata. The sequence goes on from CP139509.1 coordinate 329,248,340, forward strand.
GCAGAAGGAGAACCCAACGGAGCAGTCTCGGCTTTGCATCTTGTTTTGCAAAAAGATATTTGAGAGCCGAGTGATCCGTATACACTACACATTTTGTCAAGATTAAATATGGCCGAAACTTCTCAAAGGCATACACCACAGCCAATAATTCTTTTTCTGTAGTGGTGTAATGAGTTTGAGCTTCAGTCATTGTTTTACTTGCGTAGTGGATAGGCTGAAAATGTTTGGCTTTTCGTTGCCCCAGGACTGCACCGATTGCAAAATCACTTGCATCGCACATGAGTTCAAAGGGAAAATCCCAGTCGGGGGCAACTAGAATGGGTGCCTCAGTAAGCTTTTTCTTTAATATGTCAAAAGCTTTGATGCACTCTGGGGAGAAAATAAAAGGAGCATCCTTTTCAAGAAGATGAGTCATAGGCCGGGCGATTTTAGAAAAATCTTGTATGAATCTACGATAGAAACCGGCATGACCCAGAAAACTCCTAATACCTTTGACGGTAGTGGGATGAGGTAATTTACCAATGACATCAACTTTAGCTCTGTCAACCTCAATCCCGTTCTTTGATATCTTATGGCCGAGGACAATGCCCTCTCTGACCATAAAATGACTCTTCTCCCAATTTAGACAAAGATTGGTGTCTTTACACCGTTTCAACATGTTTTCTAAATTGGAGAGACATGCTTGGAACGAATCCCCAATGACCGAAAAGTCATCCATAAAGACCTCCATTGTTTTACCGATCATGTCGGTAAATATAGCCATCATACACCTCTGGAATGTGCCTGGAGCATTACATAAGCCGAAAGGCATACGTTTATAAGCAAAGGTTCCATAAGGGCATGTGAAGGTAGTCTTTTCTTGATCTTGTGGATCAATGGGAATTTGAAAGTAACCCGAGAAACCATCAAGGAAACAATAGTACTCGTTCCCTGCTAATCTCTCGAGCATCTGATCCATAAAAGGTAGAGGAAAATGGTCTTTGCGGGTGGCATCATTTAACTTACGATAGTCAATGCAAACACGCCACCCTGTAACCAATCGAGTTGGAATCAACTCATTTTCATCATTCGTGACAACAGTCATGCCACCTTTTTTTTGGAACACAGTGAATGGGACTAACCCAAGGACTATCAGAAATGGGATAAATCAATCCTGCATCAAGAAGTTTGAGAACCTCTTGTTTGATAACATCGTGGATTTTAGGATTCACCCTTCTTTGATGTTGGACTGCTGGTTTAAAGTCATCCTCCATTAAAATCTTGTGAGTACAAAATTCAGGGTCAATACCCTTAATGTCGGAGAGTTTCCAAGCAATGGCTTGCTTGTGTGACTTTAAGACCTTTATTAGAGCAGTCTTTTCCTCATCACTTAAGTCTTTAGCAATAATGACGGGTAATTTATCATCACCCTCCAAGAATGCGTACTCAAGATGAGGCGGTAAGTCTTTGAGTTCGACCTCAGGAAATTCATCGGTTTTCTCAACTGATCTAATTTCCTCATTATGAAGTTCAACGGGAGGGAGAGGAGGAGAATTGTCCTGATTTAACAATGTCTCAAGAAGAAGAATATCTCCCTCCAGATCAATCTCAGCGTCATCAATCCCCTCTAGGAATGAATCACATTTGAGAAAATCATCGATCTCTTCCAAATTGAAATCACCTCCCTCAAACGGAGTGAGAGAAGGGGAAGAGTCGGAAATTCCAGGTAAAGAAGATGTGGTGGTATCCCCACTCACAGAATTATCAGAATAACCAAGAAACTCTTGAGAATACTCCTCTGAAACAATATCAATGACATCGATTCGGTTAACCGATTCAGAATCATAATTTGAGGAGTACCTCGAAGTTTGATCGAGGTTAAAGGTAACAGCTTCATGACCCACACGTAATGTGATTTCATGCTCAAATACATCTATGAGAGCACGGCCCGTTCTCAGGAATCCTCTTCCAAGAATGAGAGGAACCCTGGAATCAGCATCGAAATCCACAACCACAAAGTCAGCTGGAAAATGGAACTTTCCTACTTTCACAAATACGTCCTCAGCAATGCCAAGTGGACGAGATATTGAACGATCTGCAAGCTCGAGAGTCATGCAGGTAGGAGTAAGTTCAGGAAGAGAAAGTTTCTTCCATACTGATTTAGGCATCAGGTTGATGCTTGCACCAAGATCGGCCAAGGCATAGCATTCAACCATTCCTGGAAAGACACAAGGTAGTAGAAACCTTCCAGGATCTCCAAGCTTCTCGGGAAGCTTTTTCAAGATAACTGCTGAGCAGTTCTCATTTAATGGAGTCTTTGCCATTTCAAACAGTTTTTCCTTGTTGCTCAACAAGTGTTTGATTGTGGATGCAAACTTGGGCATCAGAATGATAGCATCCGCAAAGCTTATGTCAAAGTGTAATTCTTGGAAAATTTGGAAGAATTTATCCATTTGTTGACTAGCTTTTTCGCGGAGCTTTTGTTCATTTAAACGTGATGGGTAGGGAATAGAAGTTTTGGATTTAGGGTCTTCAACCGGGGTTTCAGGATGTTCAAAGACAACTTGAGGTTTAGTCTTGGGTTTCGGGACAACTGAAGGCTGGACGTTGTTGGTACCTCCGTTATTAGTAGGAAGTACCTGGTCCTTGGTCACCTCAGGCTCACTTCCACTACCTTGGGGGAAGAAGAAGAAGTGGTAGTGGAAACAGTGGGTCCCTTATATGAAACACCACTTCGGGTTGTGATCGCCTTAGCATCGCCCTTCGGGTTGACGATCGTGTTGCTCGGAAGTTTTCCTGAGCCCGAAGGTTGATCATTTAAAGATTTTTTAATCTCAGAGATCTGGCTGACCAACAACCTGTTTGTGTCCTCTTGAGCTTTCATGAACTGCCTCAACAACTCATCAGATGATGGATGTTGGGCTGGAATGGCTTGATGTTGATTAGGGAAATTTTGCATTCGGTTATTTTGATTATAACCTTGATGTTGAAAATTCCCTTGATTTGGATTACCATTTCCCTGAAAATGATTTCCCTGGTTGGAATTGTTTCGATTAAAGTTTCCTTGGTGTTGGAAACCTTGATTTTGTCCAGAATTGAAATTCCCTTGGTTTTGATAACCTTGGTTCATTCGAGGTTGATTTTGGTTCCGATTTTGCAAATTCTGGTTTTGATTAAACCCGGGTGGTCCTTGGTAACTACTAGCTCGGTATGGTTCCATTTGAGGACGGTATTGATTACCTCCTTGATTTGAAGTACCGGCTATAGCATTAATTTCAAAAGGACTACCATCAGTGGCAGTACAGTCGTAGTATGCGTGAGGGCCACCACAAGTAACACAGACTTCCACTTTTTTAACTTCAGCATGTGAAGGAGTTTGTGTGAAAGTGACTTTCTTTTGGCTTGAGAGAACCAAAGCTTGAATAGCATCCGTGAGTTTGTCAATCTTAGCATCGGTGCTAGAAGTACTCACGGGAGATGAAGTAGAAGGACCGGCACTAGCCTGAGAATGATATGGCTTTGTTCGTGCAGTACGGACCTTAGACTTATTTTCAATAATCGCTAAAGCTTCTTTGACAGTTCTGCTCAAAAAGTTACCTCCTGAGGAGGCATTGAGAGAATCTTGGTCAGATTGGCTCACTCCATTATAGAAAGTGTCGATTTGCATCAACTCGGTAAAACCATGATGAGGACATTTACGAAGCAATTCTTTGTAACGATCCCACGCGTCACTAAACGATTCATCAAATCTTTGTGTAAATTTGATGATTTCATTTTTAAGACTTGTCGTTCTAGACGGTGGAAAAAATTCGTTTACAAACTTTGTAACTAAGTCCTCCCATGTCTCTATTGAACGAGGGGGTTGTTTTTCAAGCCATATCCGGGCTTGTCCCTCGAGAGAAAATGGGAATAGAAGAAGTTTGATTGAGCTAGCAGGGATGTTCTTGTATTTGATGGTAGATGTAATTTTGTTAAACCATCGAATGTGAGCATGAGGATCATCCCTCTCAAAACCATAGAATTGGCTTGAGGTTACAAGATTCAGTAACCCGGTTTTGAGCTCAAAACTCTCAGCTACAATAGCTGGAACAACAATGGCATCTCCATAACCCTCTATGGGTGCCTGGAGAAGCTCATTCATTGGCAATTCTGCCATGACGACAGGATCAGTACGTTCCTCAGATACGCCTGATGGGGCAGAACGTCTACGACGCCTTCGAGGTATCTTTCCAAGCTCACGGAGAGGGCTTGATGACCTAGAAGAACGAGTGCGCATGCACTAAGACGAGTCTGAGAATCCTTTATAGTGGAGGAAACTCAGAAAAGGGGTAAGAAGATTCTTTTTGGATTTTTATTTAAACAAAATTTTTCTATTAAAAATCAAGATCGAGAAAAAACACAAGTGAACTTAAACCAATAATCAACAGGCGTACGGTAGCTCTCTAACTGACAAACGCACAGAGTGGCGGAGAAGCAAAGGTGGGCAGTTACGCTCCTTAAAAACCCGCTTCTTTCAGTCCGACAATTTAATGTCAGACTATCCTAGAACCTCCGTTAGAGTTTGTTTATCAATTAAAGGTGAGCCGATATTCGCAAGTGATACAAAGGCAAGTTTTTATCTTAGGTTTGGGAACTTATTATGGCCGCACCCCCAGTTAGGTAGTGCTCAGTCTTGGTTCTCGATGGTTAATTTTTATTTATTGTTTATTATTTAACACAGAAAATGGAAAATATTTTTGATGTTTTTATTTTTTATATGATAATGTATATAGAAAAGAAAAGAAAATATTTTTGTTTTATATGGTTTTATGGGGAATGGAAATACGATATTTTTGGTGCTTGATCCGTTAAATGAGTTAACTTCACAAGCGTTTTGCTTTATATATGATAAATATACAAGAGAGAAAAGATATTCACAGATTGGGGTTCAAAGACACGATACTGCAAAACGTTTGAAACACGCTGCACACCTCCCCGGCAGCGGCGCCAAAATTTGATTGGCCCCAAACGGTCAACTAATATCAACCACGGATGTGGTCAAACAAAGTCAAACTATCAAGGACACAATACAATAATCCAAGGAGTATAGTTTTATCCCCGGGTCGTTTAAGTCCCAGCGAAGTGTGAAATTGTGCTTAAAACGGATTGTGATCAAGTGTTTATGAACAGAAAGGGGATTATGATTTTGCTTACACTAATGAGATAATAAAATAGCTTTAACCAAGCTATATAAACAAGAACTGGAAACCAAATTACTTAAAAACTTATAAAAACCTAAAAACGTACGTTTAAATTTAAATAAACGTAAATGTACCAAATAAAAAGTGAGTTTTAAGAAATAAAAAAAACTACGGATATGAAATTTATATTTTTACAACCCTAATAATAAAAGAAAATTATTGGAAAAAGAAAATTATTTATTTAACTTATTAATTAATTATTATTAATTAAAAACTATTTAATAATTATTTAAACTAATTAAAATTCTAATAAATACTAAAAGATCAAACAAAAATCTGAAAATTTTTATATAAATACTCTAAGGTAATAAAAAGATAAGAAAATTATAAAAATGAAAATTACTTAATTAAAATTTTAAAAAGATAAATTCTATTAAATAGAAGCTATCACTATATTTCTATTTCGTTTGTTTTTAAGTCCTAAAAATATTTTTATATTTTTCCTAGATTAAAAATGAAAAAAGAAAATTATGAAAATTGGAATTATATTTTTTTTGATTATTTTTCTATTTATTATGATTAAATTACTATTAAAAACTACTTAAATTGATTAAAAATATTAAAACTGATCAGAAAATTATGAAAAATTACAGATAATGCTAAAATATTATAAGGAAGCTGGGAAAAATAAAATGAAAAGCTGACAAGGCCCTATAAGCAGATTTGGGCTAATAAGCAATAAGCTAATAAGCCAAAAATAAGCAAATAAGCAGTAAAATTGGCCAAATGATCAGGATAAGCTAAATATACTAAAATAAGCTCAAAACAACTTAAAACTACAAATTAGCACAAGAGATTAACAGATTTGATCCTTGGCTGCTATGGATTCTTACACAGAAAACTCAGAAAAACAGGTAAACTTGAGGGCTAGATTAAGCACTCAATAAGCTGTCTAAAAGGCAACCTAAGGGGGGCAAAACTTAGCTAGCCTAGTGGGCTATCTAAAAATCACAAAAGCCCTATGAGAATCACCCCAATTGAGGTCTGATTTTGCCAAAGATCAGCAACTCAGAACCATGGTCTGCTGATCTTTTTGACTTGTGCAGAAAAATAGAAGGTTTGACTTTGGTGAGATTCTATTGATTACTACTGACTAATTATGGTGTATTAGGCTATGAAAAGGCTATCCTAAGCAACTTTAACAACCATTGAACTGATTTGATGAATTTCACAAACCAAATCACAACAGTGAAACTGTTGTGATTAAATCTTAGTGATTTTGACTTTTTATTGAAAATGAGCAAAGTTTATGGTTTGACTGAGCTAGTTTGAACCAGTGTAACATGTACCAACAGAGACCAACATCAAACAAACCTTATAGACCCAATGATTCAGCAAATCCAAACACCCTTTATAAACTTAAAATTGATGATTTTCAAAGGAACACAAGATTTCAAACCACAATACTGAATCACTGCTTCATATTAACATGTAACAAGATCAATTAAGGAGAAATCAACACTGATCTAAGCCTGAAACACAGAACTAAACTATATGCTATAGTGACTGATGAAATGAGATTCAAGCAAAAAGCAAATTTAAAGAACAAGCACCTATTTATAAGCTAGATTATGACTAAACAACACCACAGAGATTAGAAAACACAAATATATAAGCACCAAACTAGGTTACACAGTGAAATGCAAATATTTACTTAAAAAGCTTACAATTGCTTTCCTGCTAAAAACCAAGAACAAGGACCAATGATACACTCCTATAGAACCTCCTCAGGTTCACTAACCCAGGGCAATCCAGTATTTACCCTGCTCCAGCCATGAATTCCATGATCCTGTTGTGTTGACTTTCTTTGACTATTTTTGTATTTTTGATTTTTTACTGCTAATACAAGTTTTAAGGATTCTAAAAGCTTCAATGAGCTTCTGGGAGCTTATATGTTCTTATTCAATTCATGTAATCAACTATAACACCATATTAATGATTATGAGATTTTAATGCTTGAAAATGGAAATTCTGAATTTGTAAAGATAATACTGAAATTGAAACTGAAAGTAGCTTTGATTAATACTGAGTTAACTTAAACAAGAGCTTTGAAAGCTTTACATACACTGGAATTTGAAAAATATTAAAAACGAACTAAGATAACTAAAATTACACTAGATACTCTAATACACACTCTCTCCTCTGCTCTTTATAGTCCCTTATCACCTTGTCGACATTTCTGAGTACTTCCCACCATATCTGAGCCATTGATTTCCAAGAATTCATCACAATCGACCACTTGGCATTTTTGGCGGGAAAATTGGACTTTGGCTATTTCTTCTGAATTAGTTAGTGCGGAGTGGGAAGGAAGCATTTATTGGTTTTGGCATGTTAGGTGACTTGTAGAGGAGGGGGAATGAGGTGGATGAGCCAGCTGGGGGGGATGACTGGTTATGGCTGGGGTGAGTGGGAAAGAGACGGGTCAAAGGGGGTTTGACTGAGTTTTTAAACTCAGTTAAGGGTTTGGGCTTGTTTAGATTTGGGCTTGGGTTATGGGTAAATGAATTGGGGTGGGTTGGTTGTGTTTTTATTTTGGGTTTAGATAAGCAGCTAAGGTCCGGATTTGGATTTGGTTTTAGGTTTAAATAAATCACAAGGACTAAACTTGTAATTCTTTCATTCTTGAGGGGCTTGAGTTGTCATCTTTCCAAAGTTACTCCAAAGGACCAATATTGCCAAGATAAATAATACAAGGGTTATAATTATTTATTTTTCATTTTAAATAACCCAGGGACCATTTTTGACATTTTTCAAAAGTTGAGGGACCTTTTCTGTAATTTGCCCAAAGAATCATTCAAGGACCAAATTTGACAATTAAGATTATTTTAGGGACCTTGAATGATAAATTCCACTTTTTTAGATTCTAGGGACTAGATTTACCAAATTCTGAAAGTTCAGGGACTAAAATGCAAATTATGCCATTTATTGTTTGTTTTTCCCTGAAACTTATAAAAACACAGTCAGATGATATTTTTATACATTTTTAGACTTTTTAAAGTATTTTTGACTGTTTCTGTAGCTCAAATGTAAAAGAAATGATGAGTATTTACACACTCATCAAGCTTTGCAGAAGAACTCTGGATGATGTTTACAATTTGTGATACCATTGAGAAATTTCGTGAACCGAGAGAAACAGCTTAGTTGATTGAGAATGGAATTTGGAAAAGCTGAAATAGAAAGTAGTTTCCATACCTTCAGCGGAGCGAATTTTGGGGCATTCCAGTAAGAGACTCGGTTTTACTCCCTTACAGCACGGAAGGTTTTGTGTATGCATCAAGAAAACCAGAAGCGCATCAGAAGAATTACTTCAATACCTGACCTGGAGTTGACAACAACGGTGGCTACCCTGAAGAGTGAAGACATTACTTACAAGGCAGAAGTGTTGGAGATGCAGAAGAAGAAATTCTTGTCAAGATGGGGAACCTGGAGCTGATGAAGACATGCAGTCTCACTTCCCTATTCATCTTGGTTGTACTAAGATGAATTGAGAGCGGAAGCAGACTGGATGATGAAGAGATTTAAAGATCGTACCAGAAATCCACATTACTCCATCACATTCCAAGAAGAAATGCAGGAGGCTCGACGAACCAGACACAAGTTTCCGATTTTGGTTTCACTTCCCGATTGATGGACAGACGAAGACAGATTAACCGGATTTGAAGAGATTGGATGTGTTGCATGAGCGGATTTTTGAAACAGACCCTTTATGTTTGGAAGAATTGATTCTATGAAGGCCGAAGTTCTTGGCAACTAACTTTCATTTCGTTGACCCTCTTAAATTTCGTTATAAAATAATAAGATCCTCTGATGATTTAAGTTTCCTAGAAGCATTTCAGTTCGTGTTCATTTTTCGTATGATCGGTGATGGCTTTGTTTGAGAGATTTTGGCGAGTTGTGGAAGATATGATGCTTGTGACGGCGTACCTCACTTCTGCTAGGCAATCTGGGATTTTGATACTCTTGCGAATAGTTTTGTTTTTCCCTCTTGACTACGACATTTGATTTTGTTGACTTTGAGAATGTAGAAGTACTAGGTGGATTAAGACAGGTGGTTTTGCTCACGACTTGAGATAAAGTATGACCATCATGGGGGCATATTTATATGATGCCAGTATTATGATGTCTGGCCAACGTGATAATACTTACATCATATAACGTGAACTTGTTGTGGGCATAGGATATCTTGTGGAGTACCTAAAAAGTTTAGAATTTGATCTCTGTTGGATTACCCGTGATTAGTGAGACTTTAGGTTCATTCTACCTATGCATATACTCAGTTTTCGTTCGTTAGATATCAGGATGACTTTGGACTCTCGTTTTGCATTCCGTTGACCTCAGTTATAAATCTTGAACTCTTTGTAGAGCTCTCTACTGTTGACACAGTCAATTTGATTTGAAATCTTGTACGTATTCCATATGAGCTTCCTGAAGATTCACCTATCGTCCATTTTATGTTGCATGGACCTTTTGATCAGAAATCAACTTATTTTGTCTCCTTATGAGAAATTTGAACTCACCTCGTTTTGATTTGAGTCATGAGAAACAACCTTTCCGTTTGTTCAAATTGTTTTCATTCCTTTCGTAATCTGGTACGTTTCCGTTTGATATCTCTGCTTCAATTTCGAGGACGAAATTTTCTTTTTAGAAGGGAAGAGTTGTAAAACCCTAAAAATTTGAATCATCATTTTATGCACCATTTTGAATTTTATCCTAAGTATGAACATTTATTTTATGTCATATTAAATCTATACGTTATAAATAATAATGCACAATATTAATTAAATCATAAAACTAAATATTTATAACCTAAAGTTTTCTAAAAAAATTCTTATCTTAAGTCCTAAAGTCTTAAACATTTTCTCCTTTGGAGATAAGAGAACCACCAAATCTTCCCATAATCTTAAAAGATACCATACTCCTTATCACATATCACCATACACGACATTCTATAAAATCATACACGTTTTGCCTCCTTTATTTTAGAACCGTATATCCTATTTCCATCTCACACCTAAAACAATAAACTACATATAAAGTCGGCTGTTATCTCAAGAAGATCAAGTACGAAGGAAGTTAGCAAGGTGGTTGTTGAATATTACTGGACTGTTACAATTGTGGGTCGGTGTGAATTTTTGCATCACAAAGTGGTGCATTAATCACTTTGGTGGACCTGACTCCCCACCGACATCAGAACTAATATATATTAGATTGGTGGAGCCTTTTTACGTTGCCTATTTATGATTGCATGGTCCTTTCAATCCTCTTTTATCTCGACTCAAGGTACACACGATTTTTCATCTTGTCACATACTTAATTCTATACGAGATATATGGTACGAAAACCTAATCAGTTACATGTTAACTTGTGCGACTATCCTGTTAAATGACTGCAGTTTGTTAATGAATACACTTGAAAACATTCAGTTGTTAATGAATATAACCTAACATGAAATCATGATGGTAGCATGTCAAGACCTTGTGTATTTCCACCCATGCCTACTGGCTCATGCGACCATCATATTCAACTCTAGACTTTGTCATTGAAACCTAAGTGGTTGTCATTAAAACCGGATCAGATTACTAGTTAGGTACTAATTGTATCATACTAAAAAGGAAACCCTAGGCGTAAATATGAAAATCCTAGTCACTAAATATCTAACAAGGGCACAAAAAAGGGTTAAGGTTTCGTATTTGTTAGTTTGTGAGTCGTATAACATGGCGTGATGTTTGTGGTTACATGTGTGAATGTGGTCTTTTAAGTATTTGTGTCTCGCGATGTGTGAGTCATGAGTCGTATAGTCGTGTGTCGTGGTGTCGTCGCGAGTTATGCCTGCTCTTGATGTCATCTTCTAAGCCCTATATCGACCATAATGTATCCCTAACCAAGCCCTAAAAATCTGTCATAAAAGTCATTAATGTGGCGCTAAACATTAGAAACTTTGGGCTGCATATTTAACATGAGAGCTATGATTTTATGTGAGGCTTCGCCTTGCTTTTGGCTCGTTAAAAATTGAGGCATATGGGCTGTGTTGTATGGGTATCGCGAGTGTGACTAGAGTGTGGTTTTGGCTTGGCTCGAAAGGGGTTTTGCTTTGGTGCTTGTGTTCCTTGTTCGCCCCTTTAAATTCACCTTGAGGTATCCTTGTTCGCCTAGCATGTTCTTTCAATCATTACCTGAACCTACGTCACATAATTGCTTTTGTTTCGTTAGAAGAAATTTTGCCACGTTAAAACAGCCTGGTGTCGAAATCTGGTTTTGGTGTTGGTCGTATGGAGTCTAGTGGATTGTGACTGATTGGTGTCTCGTTTTACTACATTTGAAACGCACCCTAATTATCTATCTAAATAATCGTATAAAGAGAATGAAAATAAGAAACTTGCATGTAAAATTAATGGGGACATTAGAAACTAAAATTTTATGGAGAATACATGTGAAGTGGTGTGTGTACGTATGAGATGGAATACATATAAAAGCTTGTGCTTTACTACATATTGGCATACATTAAAGTTATAATACGAATGGATATTTAAGGGGTCGAAGGATGTAGGAAACGTATTAACACTTTATGGAACTTTAAACTTTATAAGTTGTGACGAGGTCGATTTATATACATAACCATGTGTGCGTTATAAGGACTTTGAAATAAGGCATGAACAATTGTTAATCTCATATATAAAATAATTCCTGTATAAGCTATATTCACCGATAGTAAGTATAGAAAAATTATGATAACATTTTTAAGTCAAATATGCATAAGAACAACGACATCACAAGTATCTATTCATGTCACCAAATAATAAGTGATTCTAAATTTATGTAGATTCGTTGAAGGAGGCGTGACGTTGTTTATTTTCCGTTTATTTCCATTTCACTTGCTAAGGTACAGATATTCTACCCTTTTTCAGTAAGGGTGTTTCCCTTTCATGACTCATTGATCTTGATTCGTTTAAGATTCCCTAAGCCATTGCTACGTTCCCTTACACTTTGGTTCGTTTGTTTGATTCATTTTGACTTTGATGTTCGATATGACCCTTTTGCTTTGAGCCTCTATAATGATCCATTTGATATTCGTTCGATACCTTGAGATATTAGTATTCGAAACACTTGATACTTCGAAGGTTCATTTGATTTTGGTAACTAGATGTGAAAACCTTTTTAATTATATCATAGAAATGTTTTGAGGAAAACTATTTTTAAAATGATGATTATGAAATATGCGAAACCACTTTTATTTGGAATTTGACTAAGTTTTTGTGAAAACTACTTTTCAAGACTACTTTTGTGAAAACCGTTATTAAAGGACATTTTTATGAAAATCTTTTGATAAAGATAACTTTAAATGAACCATTTGATTATGAACCTCCGGTGATGAACCCTTTTGCATTTGAACCTTTGATATGAAACCTTTGCCATGAACCTTTGATATTTGGACTTTGATTATGATTCGATGACTTAGACCATTTGGACCTTTGCTTTGTTTTGGACCTTTTACCCTTCAGTTTGATACCCGAGCCAAGTTCGTTTCTTAGCCATGAAGGTAACATGGCCGTGTCATTGATGCACCAATGGCATGACTCCATTGTGGTCGAGCGATGTTCCACACCGTCCCCATTTTGATTATTATGTGTACACTACATTTATTATGACTTGTATATTGTTCGGGGGGCGTATGGATGCATCCTAGGTTCGTGTTCGTATTTGTGGATTTAACAAGATTTGATATTGTATTATTGTTCGGTGACTGATGTGTGGGTGCAATCCACGTCTTTCACAAGTTCGGGAGTTAGCTACTCCATTTGAAGAATGAGGACACCCCTCATATTATCTGATTATCTGAGAGGTCTCCCCTCTATATGATTATGAAGACATGGTTACTATATTTGATTTGTGTTCGGGCTCGTGGTGGATTACTGACCTAACCTTTTCTTTTCTTACTCTTTACTTTTGTCTTTACCTTATGTTTTCCCAATGTACTATATCTGTTCATTTTCTTCTGCTTTCATTTTCGTGTATATATATCTGTTCACTGGGCTTTTTAAGCTCAGCCGCATTTCTTTCCCTGCGGCAGGTTTTAGTTGGAAGCTGGGTATGAGTGAAGAGACTTTTGGACTTAGAAGACCTTGATAGTTATTCTGAAGTAGAGACTATTGGAAGGATTTGCATTTGCAGACTTAGTATTTAGCTTTTGTTTTCCTTTGTAGCCTTGTATAGTCAGTATCTCATTTGTAACCTTTGAGAATCCTTGTATTACTGTTGATGTACGCCTTGTTTTGATCTGATATGAAACCATTATTATGACATCTTTACCCTTATCGGGTTGGGGTGTTACAGATATGCTTAGGAAATTTGGTCTTGAAGATTCCAAACCTATGAAAACTCCTATGTCTTTGGAAATTAAACTCACAAAGGATGAAGAAGGTGAATCCGTAGATAGCACTAAATATAGAGGAATGATTGGTAGTCTACTCTATCTCATAGCTAGTAGACCCGAAATTATGTTTAGTGTTTGTCTATGTGCTCGCTTTCAAGAAGATCCTAAAACATCCCATCTTGAAGACGTAAAACGGATTTTTAGATATATTAAAGGTACTACACACTTAGGATTATGGTATCCCAAAGGAACGGGAATTGAAACCATTGTGTATGCCGACTCAGACCATGCCGGTGACTATGTCGATAGAAAAAGTACAAGTGGTATTTGTACTTTTGTTGGGCATTGTCTTACCTCTTGGTTTGCTATGAAACAAACGGATCTAGCAATCTCAACAACCGAAGCCGAGTACGTGTCTACAGGTAAAGCATGTCAACGAGCACTTTGGATGAAAGAAGCTCTCATAGACTACGGGATCCAACTCAACGACATCCCTATTCTCTACGACAACAAAGGAGCTATCGACCTTAGCAAGAATCCAGTACAACATGCGAGAACCAAACACATAGAAATTCTTCATCACTTTCTACGCGACAATGTTCAAAAAGGAAACATCTCAATCGAGAAAGTATCCTCAGAAGATAACATTACCGATATCCTCACGAAACCTCTTAAGAGAGAACCCTTTAACCTTCTTAGACTTGGTTTAGGATTAATGGAACCAAATATGTAGTTAAAACCTTAGCTTAAACCTTAGCTTAACCAAACACAACAAAAATAACCAAAAACCAAAACTGTTCCTGCGGAACCCTTCAACAAGAAGGGCGGATCCCAGTTTTTGGTTTCACCCTATCCGTGGATTCCTGGGCCAGTTTTTAAGTATATTAAACAAACACTCCTTTTGTTATTCCCACAACACGCAAGAAACACAAGCTCGACCCATAGCAAACCATTCTCAGAACTTAGGTCATTTCATTCAACAAATTTGTGTTCTAACTCACACTGTAAGTATCCCAACTCTATTTACATTCCTGATCTGAGTCTAGAATTTTTATTTCTTGCACAAAACCAAAACTTGGGGATTATGCATATTTTTGATTAATCATGAAGCATATTCACTAAATTACATAACAAATCATGTTTTCAATAGTTAGGAATTGCATCTTATAGGACATTATTATAATTCACTTAAAACCCTATGAGAAATTTTTATAAAAATCTTCTCACTATTAGGAAAAATGGTTTTGCACATTGTTCATACAAATAAAAACGTTATGTTTTAAACATCATTTGCATAATGTCTCTTGAATGCTAAAGGAAATACATAACTAATATGTATTTTCGGGTAAATTCAATCGAAGCTACATTGAATTAGGAGCATTTGGGTTATCTCTCGTTTTGTTACAAAATTTGTTAAACAAAATTTTCATGCATTAAAAGGAGTCGAGATAACTGCACCACCACATTTTCCCCATGTAGGCACACACTAGAACATCATATCTAAACTTTCGTTAATTTTAACTAAAGTATGTAATTTTTGTATTTAGGATCAAACATGCCTCCCGCAACTTTCTACGATCACAAAGACACCCTTAAGTATCTCCCAAAACACCATAAGACTAAGGGACTTTCAACTGACCAAGTGAAAATATTTAAGGCCTTAGAAAAGAGATATGTCCACGAGGGTAGAACCATAGACCCTTCCTTTCTTGAAGGAACAAACATTCGCCAAGAACTAGCCGCCATTCAATTTGATTGTCTCTTGGACATTGACGAACAAATATGTCCTAGATTTATACTAGAGTTTTATGCTAGTGTTGTTCTTAGCACAAATGATTATGGTCTCATCTCCATTCATTTCAAAGTCAATCAATCCCAATTTAACATTCCATTAAACCAATTTGCGGAAGTCCTAGGAATTCTGGGAGAAGGTACTTGCCTTTACACCGACAAATGGTATTTGTCAACCTTAGACTCTATTGTTGATCGTATGCCTCCATACGACACTCCTTTGACACTGATGAACTCAAATAAGTACATTTTATTACTATCATTTATCCTATTAATTTGACTTGTTTTATTCTATTATGTATGAGGATTGATACTTAATCGTTTACTTTTGTAATTCTCAGGTAAAAACAAGCATTTGGTGAAACTTAGCGATTTTGGACTGATTATGGAGCAAAACATGCAAGAAGTTAAGAGTCTACTGAAATGAAGAAGATCAAGACTAATCTGCTCCAGATGCGCCGCATCTCACTCATGACATGCGCCGCATCTCTATCAAGATATCACCAGATACGATCCAAGATACAAGAGGACATGCGCCGCATCTAATCATGGAGTTACGCCGCATCTTCTGGCGGTGTACGAATATTCCTGAATATTATAATCTTGGACCCCACGCGAAGTTAAGTCAATGCGCCGCATCTACTTACTAGATGCGCCGCATCTTCCCTCAGACAGAAACTATAAATACCCCAAGACCAGACGAATTTCGGAGAGACCATATAATACCGAAGACCGAACAGGAGAAACCAAGGACGAATTCAGTCAAGGAGGCAGCACAAGACACACCCAAATCAAAGATACAAGAGCTGTAAGAAGGTGCTGCATGTGTTTAATTCATTAAGTAGTTTTGTTTTATTGTGTTAGCAAACTTTAATTCATCAGGATTGGTGGCTTGTGTAATGTGACAACGAAAGATTGCACTCCCTTTAATACTTGCTTTCCCATCAATTAAAGTTTATATGTTGATGTCTTTGGTTACTACTTATTAGTGCATTGATAACCTCTGTGTTTATTAGTGGCTTGCGGGCATTTGACTGCGGAAAATAATGTGGCTCCCACGGTTATTACTAAATTGATCACTTAGGAATAACTTTTAGACATAAGTAATCATTAAGGGTTTACTCGCCGATAAGAATAGGACCAACGAGAAAGGGTTAACTACATACACTTCATATAAAGCTATCAATAAAACAAGTGACAATCTACTTAATCATAAGGACAGCCCTCTTATTGTCTCGAGTATTTATCTGTGTACGTGTGTGCTACTTGCTGATTCGTGCCTATTGGTTTATTTTATTATTTAATTGCAAACAAATCGTGCCAGTCTCTCAGGCTGAAACCCCCTTGCGTTAGGATATTAAAATACTGATTAGAATAACGAGATAATACGTTCCACTCTTAGTGATCGACACTCTACTTACCATTATATTCATACTGACCGGGTACACTGCTCGTTAAGTGTGTGTGGTTATTGATAAGTCGGCTAAATATAAATTTAAAACTTGAGTAGGCATTAAAACTGCCAAAACTTTACTCCAACGCACACCCATCAAGTTTTTGGCGCCGCTGCCGGGGAGTGAATTGTTATTATCTGTTAATTTGATTAGTATTTTAATTAGGTTTTTCTTTTTATTAGATTAATTGCATCATTGTATTATTTTGCATATTTGTTGTATTGTGTGTTAATTGTTTTCTTTTATTTTTGTGTGTTTATTTTTGTTTGTGTGTTTTTATTTGTTTTTATTTTTCGTATTTTTTTTCTGTTCTGCTATCGTTGTACTGTGCTAAATCAAACGATACGGCGCATCTGATTTATCAGATACGGCGTATTGCGTTTAATTTTTATAAAATACAACGCGTTTAATTAATTCGATACGACGCATCTTTTCCCCAAGATACGGCGTATCTGTTTTTAATAAGAAAATTTTTCTAAGCGATAAAGTAATACGACGCATCTGCTTTAGCAGATACGGCGTATCTGTTTTTAATAAAAAAATTTCTAAACGTTAACGCCATACGACGCATCTGCTTTAGCAGATACGGCGTATCTATTATTTTAATTAAAAACAGTTTGCGAATTATTAAACAGATACGACGTATCGATCTCTGTCGATACGGCGTATCCACTGAATCAAAAATCTTGTATTTTTAAAACGTAACGAAAATACGGCGCATTAACTTTCGTTAATACGACGTATTTAATTTTAAATAAATATCGATTTTTGATTAATTAATTCGATACGGCGCATTCATAAATTCTAAGCGGCGTATCTATTTTCTGAATAAAGTCTGATTTAATTTTAACGATTATAAGATACGGCGTATCCAACTATTTGGATACGGCGCATCGTCTGCAGATATCAGCTATTTGTATTCATATATCCGTTTCTATATTCATTAATTTTTCTTCTTAGCGAACAGATCCTACTGATGCTTTTGTGATTATTTCAGAAGGATAATGGAAGGGTTCGGAGAACTGATTGACTTAGACTTCGAAGCCAATTTTATGAATGAAGTATTAGTGCATGAAAAATCACCCGAACATTACAATGGGGACTACATTGAACTTAATGACCTTAATGGACCATTAGAATCCAGTGACCTGTTCATGGATGATGTGGAATCTGAGCTGGAAGATGGAGAAATCCTAGATAGTCCAAAAGTCAACGTTATTAATACTAGGAATTACGATGAATTTGAGGGGTATGATGGTTCTTGGGACTATGGTAGAAGGATCCACGCCGATTGTGCTTACAATTTGCAATTCACATGCATGATTGGGTACAAGTGTATTGACGCCAATTTCTTTCCTATTTTACCAATCAATGTCATGTCAAGAAAGTTTTACAATTCCATTATGAGAAATAAAGTGGAGTATAAGGGAAAGAATGTAGTTGGTGCCTTCATTAATGTCCCGATATTCGTTGGACGCTTTACTATTGTAACTGAGTTCGCCGTTGTTGATGACATGAATGCCTATTGTGACAGCAATATGGGTGACGTGATTGTTGGAAAACCATTTTGTAGGGAGATCACTATTAATGCAAAACGATTTGAAGGAAAGATCACCTTTCAATGTGGAAGCGACGTTATCACTTATATGATGCCCCGAACTCATCCTGGATTTAAACATGCTACTAGTAGGATCTGCTACAAATTTTCTCCATTCCTTTTTGTTAGTGATGATGACAATAAGAGAGGGATTGAGTACCCATACCAATTGATGGAAGGATTCTACAATGGAGTGTTGAAGTTGGGACATGAATATATACATGACGAATTAGTTGCTAAATGGATCCTACGTAAGCAATATGGGAGTCAATGATCGATATTAAAGAGCTGAACGTGAGTCTAACTTGAAGACTCTGGAATAAAGACAAGTGCTTACCGGGAGACAACCCGGAGAATTCTTATTATTCTGTTTTCTGTGTCGAGTTAGTCAGGCCCGCATGAGGATACGGCGCATCTCAATTCTGAGATGCGACGCATCTCCTGCAATGGTCATATCTTATTTTATTTTTCTGCATTTTTATTTTTGACTTTAAAACTATTTATCAGTTTATTTTTCAATGCGGCGCATCCCTGGTTAAGGATGCGGCGCATCTTTATTCTGATCCGTATTTATTCCAGGCTCGATACGGCGTATCTTCTTCCATAAGATACGGCGCATCGACTGACCTGATGATTTTCAGTTTTAATTTTTAAGTTTTATTTTTCCTAACTACTAATGTATTATGCAAGTTTGAACCTTTCCTATCTTAGGTGTGTTTTAAAGTATTGGTGGTATTATAGTTTCCTGGATTTCCTGTGGATACATCAAGTATGAAGCTTTAACGTTCTAATCCACAAGAAAGATGATTTTTGCTCTTATACTAATGGAGGATCATACCGAGCAAATCTCAGGGAGTTTTTCTGTTCTAATTCTTTTATTTTCCAGTTTTTAACCTTTTATACAAACAACGAGGACGTTGTTTAACTTAAGTGGGGGGATTGGAGAATTAGAACACTTAACAATTACTTGTCCTAAACTTTTTCAAAAATTATGCTTAAAATGTGCTTAATATATCAAACTTAAAATTTTTTTTAGCATGTTTTTGTTTAAGATCTAAGTTGCATAGCTGCACACATGACGTTATTTTCAAAAATTGTGATTTTCCAAAATTCACAAATCTATGAGTGTGCCGGTGACTTGTAAACTTTAGAACTTGGCTTGTATACTATTGAGACCACCATAATGAGTATTATTTATATAATTGGAATGACTTGTCTAAATTGGTAAAATTCTAGGATTACACCCAAAATAGCCTTTATATGTTATGTGTTATTAGCTAACTACACTGGTTAGTTAACCCCCGTATAAACCCTTTGCTACTCTCATTTTTAGAGTAAGATACCCCTAGAAAAACACTCAGAGCCATTCCTTTCGTTTCTTACACCTATGTTTAAAATGTTTCGTTACACCCTTACACCTTAGCCTACCCTGTAGATTAGAATCCGTGGTTGGTTAATTGCTATAGGCAAAGTGTGTTTCCTTACATTACCTGTGTTCGCGTGCGTAATTCGTTATCTATGGTTAGGTCGGGAAATTGCACAATGCAATTGGAGTGAAAGTAAATATTGTATATCTTTGAGTTTATTTTTCGTGTGTTCACTACTTTCACTATTACCGTTATTTCTGAAGTATGAAAAGTATAGAAAAATTATCCAGAATTATCATTATAGTGATGTGGTGAAATTTTACACATCTTTTGTTAAAAAAAAAAAAAAAAAAAAAAAAAAAAAAAAAAAAAAAAAAAAAAAAAATCGAAAAATAGAAAAAAAAGAAAGAAAGAAAAGTTGGAAGTTTGTTTCAACCAACTTATGTAAAGTTATGTAAGTGGTCGATATCACCACTATTTGTTGTACTATATCTATGGATTGAACGGGAATTGGCAGTTATGGGAACGCCAATTAAGGTTTATTCTTTGATTAAGATCTTGTTGAGTATAATTCGTGTCTACCTAAAGCGTGTGTTTCAAGTGTTAAAGCGTGAGTTATTCGATGATATGAGTCTTATTCATGGGATGGTTGGGATAGTGATTAACCACACTTAGGATTTTAATTTATTTGTTTTGTTTATTTTTATTTTTACACCAATTTATATCCCAAATGTTACCATACCCTTCATTATTCTTTACCCAACCGAACCTTTGATTTATTGAGATTAGGGATTTGAGCAATCTTAAGTATCGTAGTCGTGGATTCGGCTATGTATTTATGATTTTGTCGCCCTTTTTGATATATTATTATTGGTAAAGTTTGGACCTATCTTTAGCCTATTCGAGTTAAGGATTTGAGCAATTGCAAGTATCGTGTTCGTGGATTCGATCATGTATTTGTGATTTTGTCGCCTTTTCTGGAATTTGAGATCGATAGTGAAAGAGAATAATTAACCCTTAAGCCTAAAAACCCTTTTTGCCGCTTTAGACTTGTTATTCCTTAGCTTTAGTGGAGGAGATGTGTATACTTGCCAAGCTTATGATAGAATATTCGTCACGACTGGACAGTTAAACGATTAGATTTGCTTTTATCAACTTATTTTATTTTACTTCTAATTCGTTAAAGTGTTTAGTTGTGTGATTATGAAATAAACAAATACATGCTTAAATATAAAAATAAATCCTAACATCTTTTAGGATACATTTTCATAAAAGAAATTCTAAGGTTTACTTGGGGACAAGTAAAGTTCAAGTGGGGGGATATTTGATGAACTCAAATAAGTACATTTTATTACTATCATTTATCCTATTAATTTGACTTGTTTTATTCTATTATGTATGAGGATTGATACTTAATCGTTTACTTTTGTAATTCTCAGGTAAAAACAAGCATTTGGTGAAACTTAGCGATTTTGGACTGATTATGGAGCAAAACATGCAAGAAGTTAAGAGTCTACTGAAATGAAGAAGATCAAGACTAATCTGCTCCAGATGCGCCGCATCTCACTCATGACATGCGCCGCATCTCTATCAAGATATCACCAGATACGATCCAAGATACAAGAGGACATGCGCCGCATCTAATCATGGAGTTACGCCGCATCTTCTGGCGGTGTACGAATATTCCTGAATATTATAATCTTGGACCCCACGCGAAGTTAAGTCAATGCGCCGCATCTACTTACAAGATGCGCCGCATCTTCCCTCAGACAGAAACTATAAATACCCCAAGACCAGACGAATTTCGGAGAGACCATATAATACCGAAGACCGAACAGGAGAAACCAAGGACGAATTCAGTCAAGGAGGCAGCACAAGACACACCCAAATCAAAGATACAAGAGCTGTAAGAAGGTGCTGCATGTGTTTAATTCATTAAGTAGTTTTGTTTTATTGTGTTAGCAAACTTTAATTCATCAGGATTGGTGGCTTGTGTAATGTGACAACGAAAGATTGCACTCCCTTTAATACTTGCTTTCCCATCAATTAAAGTTTATATGTTGATGTCTTTGGTTACTACTTATTAGTGCATTGATAACCTCTGTGTTTATTAGTGGCTTGCGGGCATTTGACTGCGGAAAATAATGTGGCTCCCACGGTTATTACTAAATTGATCACTTAGGAATAACTTTTAGACATAAGTAATCATTAAGGGTTTACTCGCCGATAAGAATAGGACCAACGAGAAAGGGTTAACTACATACACTTCATATAAAGCTATCAATAAAACAAGTGACAATCTACTTAATCATAAGGACAGCCCTCTTATTGTCTCGAGTATTTATCTGTGTACGTGTGTGCTACTTGCTGATTCGTGCCTATTGGTTTATTTTATTATTTAATTGCAAACAAATCGTGTCAGTCTCTCAGGCTGAAACCCCCTTGCGTTAGGATATTAAAATACTGATTAGAATAACGAGATAATACGTTCCACTCTTAGTGATCGACACTCTACTTACCATTATATTCATACTGACCGGGTACACTGCTCGTTAAGTGTGTGTGTTATTGATAAGTCGGCTAAATATAAATTTAAAACTTGAGTAGGCATTAAAACTGCCAAAACTTTACTCCAACGCACACCCATCAGACACCAAAAGAGATTATCCATGATCATCTCTTCCTCCCTAGAACTTCTCACACTAAGACCACCCGACAAGGCAATGAGGTCAAACATGACCCGTTTGGCATGGAGCTAAACGAACTTAGGCCACAATTTAAGAAATGGGAAGAAATTCTTCGGTCAAACGTCTTATGCACCATAGGGAATAGAGACCACATCAATGCTAGCCTTTGCTACATGCTTTATTGTGTGTCAACTCATCAACCTTTCAATCTTGCATACTATGTGGCCAAGAGGATGGCCGACATACCCGTGTTAGGAACCACCGCTATGTCATACGGGATGCTTCTCACCCGTCTTCTTAGAGCATTTGCACCTATCCCTCCTAATGCTAGAGGTTTCTTACCTGACTACTCCCTCATTCCTCACACATTTGTACCCTTGAGTGACAAGAGAGTAGCCACATTGAAAGGAAAATGTCCTCATCCACCAACCTCCACATCATCGTCATCCATGAGCGAGGATGACGGACTCCCAAACTCTAGGATTCCATCTTCGAAGTATATGAGCCAACTTCCACCAATTGAACAACCAAGTGAAGAGTTCAAACAAATAAGAGGGATGTTCAAGAACATCGGGCGTTGGCTGATGAAGATCAACAAGAAACTTGACAAGCAGTGAGAGGTTAATGAGTGTTTGGTACAATCTGTTTTTAAACAATGATGTGTTGAATTTTTATGATTATATGATATTAACTTATCGTTAAACTATTTGAAATAATGCGATCATGCAGGGCGATAACACTTTGATGTTATCAAATTTCTACTATTAAGCCATTATTTGGCTTAACTTCTATTAATAGTAAGTTCATTAGCCTTGATTTGATCTATATGATTGCATGTATTATTACTTGTGTTTTTGTTTTTAATCAATCACAACTAATTAATTACACATGTTTTAGGAAAATTTTCAGGATTTGAACGGGTTTTGGGCTTTCAAAAAGGCCCACTGTCTCGAATTTTTGCTCGGCGGATATGGCGGAACCAAAAATATGGTTCCGTCTTTCCAATATTTTGAATTCACCCTATAGATTTGGCGGAACCAAAAACAGGGATCCGCTTGTATAGTCGTTTGGTTCTGCCGTCCAACAGTTATTTTTTTTTTAAATTCCTCGTTTAATCCCGCACTTTAGATCATTGATTATTATTATTAGAATTCCTTTACTGATATTTCATCACATTAGGATCATCCTAGCAACATTAGACAAATAGGAACACAATTTCCCACCAAAATTTGAAAATTCAAAAATCCACTCAAGTTACCTTTCTCCAACAAGCAAGGATCCCTCAAAATGGTTCCTTGCAATCCGTGGATCAATCACATCATTAGATTTCCCACTCACTTCTATGCATTAACTGCATATCTTCTTCATCTTACTCAACTCCATCTCAATGGATTGACTTTGATGATATGACCAGTTTCTTTTCTTCTTCCAAATCATTGTAAACCACCATCTTTGTATGGATCAACATCACATCCAAACACACTCTTCCATAAATCTTGGAATCTATAAATTGGAACCTTTAGGATCAATAATTCTCACACCTTCACCATCACTTCTAGTAGCATTTTCTGCATATCTAAACCTTTCTCTCCACAATGCCTAAATCAAACAACTCCTCAACATCCATACCACACAGAAGAACAACAAGAATGAGTGTTAGACCATGCTGTTTTGTTAATCTCAACTCTTCATCTAAAGAATCATCACCTTTGAACATCTCATCTCCCATTGCTAATGAGAACTTCCTTACTTTATCAACTCCAACACCACCCCATATAATAATCACCACTCCACCACCCACCAAAACACCAGTGGCTACCACACCACCAGTCCACCACCCACACCATCTCAAGTGACAAGATCACCATCACCTCCTCATTCACCCAAACTCCAACCCATTGAGTTGTTTGCAACTCCACCAACCTCACCACATCCCTATATAGAAACCTTGGAAGACCTTCCACCTAGGTCTACCAATCCACCACCAATGCCTTTTGAGGTAGAACCTTCCCAACAAGAACCACTACTTTTCCATCCCATTGATAGGGACATTCACGGTCCTCTTTACCGTGATCAAGCTCCACCACAACAACCTCAACCTCAACCTTTCTCATCAACATCCACACTCCAAGCCATTGATGAGTCAATGTGGATAAACCAACCACAAACTCAAGGCAAAATAAATGAGGAACTTGATCGCCTCTACGCCTTCTCAAACGTGGTGGATTCCCACCTAAATGAAGCAATGGATTTACAATCCACATTGCTTGCCTCCATCATGTCTCCACCAAACCCAAACCAACAATCAACTCATGTTTCACCACCTCCACCATCAAACTACCAACCAACACAACCTCCACCAACAAACGAACCAAACCTTCCACCCAACTTCCCTCGCCATGGTTGCTCCATGTGTAAGCGAACCGCCCATCTCACTCAAAGAACCAACATTTTGGTTCATGAGTTGCAAAATGAGATGAGGTTCATCTTGAACCATATCCTTGAGCGACTCAACGCTCTTTCACACCCACCACAATAGATGCTCACTAGGAGCTTTTCTTATATTTTTTTTTTCTTTTCTAGGATTTTTATGTTTAGGACTCTTTTACTTTTATTTCCTTTGTAAGCATCTTCATTTGTGGCATTTGTCACAAATAATTTTCAAATTGAAAGGTGTTTGTTGTTTATGTCTTGATTGTGATCACTTATTGTGCACCAACTACTATACTTGGTTTGAACTATTGTGCTTGGTTTGAACTATTATAGTTGGATTGACCCATTATACTTGGTTGAATGGGTTGAACTATTATTCTTGGTTGAACCTTTGTAGATTTCATTGCTCATGCATCATATTACTTGGTTAAGTTTATCTACAACTAACCTTTGTTTTGTAGCATTTCTCATCCTTGCATCATATACGTTGGTACCCTAGCAACGGGAAGTATTGATCAAGGGGGAGCTAATCATGCACTAACCTTTATTTTTGTAGCACCATTCATCATTGAATCATATACTTTGGCACCCTAAAAAGGGGGAGTATTGATCAAGGGGGATCTTATCAAGCACTGACCTTTGTTTTTGTAGATTTCTTCATTCAAGCATCATAAACTTGGCACTCCAACTAGGGGGAGTATTATCCAAGAGGGAGCTATTAAGCACTCAAAATCCATGTCTCATCATACTTGGCACTCCAATTAGGGGGAGTGATCACCAAGGGCCATTCACTACATTCAGCTTTGCATTTCCTCTTCTTGTTTCGACAAAAAAGGGGAGATTATATTAAACTCATACATTACATGTTTTATGCCTAAATTGATTTCAAAACTTGCATAAAACTAGTTTAATCTATATTTTTAAAAGACTTGCACTTTATTTATTTCATTGCTTAATAATAAACTTTATGTTTTGTCATCAACAAAAAGGGGGAGATTGTTAATACAAATATCGTCTAAAAAACGTTATTTATATTTTACGATCTTTACTATATTTTGTTAAAGACAATTATAAACTTTATCTTTAGCAAAGCATAAATATAAGTTAAAGTCTTTTACATATATAGTTACAAGCTTTTAAAACTCATAACATGCTACATACATGATCACTAGTTCATACATGGTACATACACATACATTTACATTTACATATTACATTTTATTTCTTAATATGGAATATGTACAATGACATCATTGCATACATCATATTGATATCTTTAGGATATCTTGAAGATCTTAAGAATATCTTGGATTGATCTTCACTCAAAGATTAGATTTGGAAATATCATGGTTAGATTTGGGAAAGATATTTGAAGATTTGCTGTCAGGCTCTGGCGGAACCAAAAGGATACACGGACGGGTCCCTCAATTTGGATCCGTCCCATCCGTGGGTTGGTTTTGCAGTTTGCCTATAAATAGCAAACCACTCACTCATGTTTACTCATCACTCTTAAGCATAAACAACTTCATTCATTACTAACCCATTCATATTACATATTTCATTCTTAGTGATCTTTCTTTTGTAGCAAATAGATCAAAGCATCACAAGCTTCAACAAAGCATTGCAAGACTTGTTAGATTAGTCATTGTGTGAATTAGTTGTTTTTCACACATCATTGTTGTACCATGCATTCATATACCTTAGTAGTGATCGGTTAGTATTTTAGTCCTTAAAATACATAGAGTATTGGGAGTAGTTGTGCCCTTGCAAAAGAACTTGGTATCTAGCTTTATACCGGAAAAAGTGTAAGCGACGTGTGTAAAGGTTTTCTCCGCCTAGAAAGGAGCTTGTTTCTTAGTGAAGAAAAACTCTAGACTTAGAGGCTCGAGGAGTGGAGTAGGGCAAGGAAGAGAGTCCTTGTAGACCGAACCACTATGAACATCCGTGTTGTGGTTTGATTGTTTCTTTCTCTACTTACTTGTTATATATTGTTTATTGTGTGCATAACTTGAAATCACGTTAAGTATTAAAAGCAAAAGAAATTTAAAACGGTAAAACTATTCAAACCCCCTTCTAGTTTTCCACAATCCTGTTTAGACAAGTTAGAGAAATAATTAAGTTCTTCCTCAGAGAATTGAAAAGGTGTATAAAGGGGTTGTCCATCGTTGGTAAATAATGCTTTGCATGCCCCAAAATCTTTAGAACAACTAGCCTTCTCCCTCTTATTTTCTTCTTGAACCTCATTTGTTAGAAACCCAATTTTAGTCTCTAGACTTCTAAGTGTCTCGTCATGGGATTTGAGATTCAAATTGGTTCCTTCTTGAAAATTCCTTAACCATTCTTCTCGCTCAGCTTGCTTTTTAGTAGAATCTTCAAGATACTTTTGAATTGATTCTTCCAGGCTAGATTTTCTTTCCCCAAAAGGAGGTCAGTTTTCAATTCTTGAGTAATAACCCTGAGGTCTTACACGGTATTTAGCTCCGTTACCACCGTTCCCTTGAAAAGGTCTACTAGCCTCTCCATACTTGACCTCTTTAACTCTCTCATCTTCTTTGTCCAATGGAAAATCTTTGGCAAGGTGAGCTCCTCCACAAGTTTTGCATCCTACTTGAATAGCATGCATATTCTCTTTTAACTTCTTCATGTCCCTACTAAGACTCTCAAGCTTGTTGGTGATCACCGAAATACCATCCATGCTACCACCCATACTTCTACTTTTTTTTTGAACATTCAGTCGGGATACGACATCTAGGAAACCTCACTGGATAATAGTGAAGCCTTGCACGTACCCTAGACAACGAGATGTTGACCATGGGCTGTTACAAGTATTCGGAGGGAAAAACCCCAAGGCTTGCCATCCTTAAGGATCGAACTCAAGACCTTAGGTAAAACCGGGAGTGCCTCTAACCAGCTGGGCTGATCATCATTGGCTACCCATACTTCTACTACTACCTCCATCATGCCATTTTTGTGAATGGTCCGCCATGTCTTGGATAGCTTCAAGGGCTCGAATAAGAGTCATCCCAGGGATCGGCCCTTGGGAGTCAAACATTTTCCTAGTGGAAATGTTGAGACCCTTGTAGAAGATGTTTACCACTTGTTGCTTGTTAAGGTCATGAGTCAGGCACTTGCAAAGGAGATCGTTGTACCTATCCCAAGCTTGGTACAATGTCTCATCAACATCCTGGTTGAAGTTGTGGATCTCCTCGAGTTGTTTTGCCCTTTTTTATGGAGGGCAATAACGTTGAATAAAGGTTCTTTTGAGGAGATCCCATGTGTTGATGGTTCATGCGGGCAACCTATCAATCCACCTCTTTGCGGCTCCAGTGAGTGTCATTGGAAACACTCGGAGCATAACCGCAACGTGAGAAACATCAGGTATGTTGAAAAGACTCACGATGTACAAGACATTATCGATATGCTCGTGAGCATCTTCGGTCTTGCTTCCGAAAAAGCGGTCTTTTCTCAACTCCCGCATGAATTGGTTCTTGATTTCAAACTGAAAATCTGCTCCAACAACCGGCCTAACCACACCAGGCCCTTGCTCTTCTCGCGTCAAGGCGAGGTATTCCTCGAGGGTAAGCGTATCAATGTTTATGTCACCCATGGTACCTGAAACTAATGAAATTGAAATCGTGAGATGATGAAAAACTAACAAAAATTTCAAAACTTAAAAAAAAATAATCCTAAAATAGCTCCCCGGCAGTAGTGCCAAAAACTTGATGCTGGATTTCAGACCAGGTTTTAATATTTATAATTAATTCGTCTACCTATGGTCTACCTATCCACTAATGGGTAGTGTACCCGGTCGTGTGTAGTTTAGTAATCGGTAAAGCCGAGGTCGTCCCAAGAGCTATGAGTGCGGATCCTAATTTAAGTCTAATGTCACTGATTTTAAAGGGGGTTTTGAATTGATTAATAATTAAACTAATTAAATGAAATGAAATGAAAGCAAAATTAAAGTGATAAACAATCAGTAGGGAGAAATGTGCTAGCCTAATTACTAATCTTATTACACTATAATTAAGTCTTCCTATTGATGCTTTCTACCGCTTCATGTGGGGGTAAATGTCACCAGACTCCTCGGGTAAATTCGTCTAGCCTATGATACATAGGTTCCTATTCCATCATCCTGTGATCGACAGAAGTCGTGGGTAACCTATGGTCAGTCCTTACGTACCAACTACAATCTAGACCTATTCTTACGAAACCTGGCATCTCTGAACTTAGGATTCCCCTAACTTCTTAAGTATTTCCATTTGGTAGGTGATCCTATGGTCAATTCGCACACAAGAAAGTGGTAGTCCTATGGCCAATTCTTACCACTCCTCGCAACCTACTCGTCTAGGGTCCAATGGTCAATTCTCCTAGCTTTATAGGTACTACCAAACTTTAACACTACCGAAACAAGGGTATCCACGAATAAGCAAAGAAAATATGCACATAAAGCGATAGGAAAACGAGAAAACTAAATCATGGCAATAACAATTTCATAACTAGGCTAACACCAAAGGTGTTTAGCCAATCATATTAAACAATGCAGCACATTCAATGTTAATGATCATAATGAAAGACATTGAATTAAATACAAAAGTTTGATAAAAAATAACTAAAGATTATGTAGTAATGATGTGAATTCTCCCTTGGAAGATGCTCCGTATGCTGTTGAAAATCGTCTCTCTGGAAGCCCTTTACGTCCCTTGGTTTTGTGTGTTGGGAAGTGATGTTGAAAATGCAGAATTAGGGCTTGTATTTATAGTCTTGTCAAAGTTATGGCGTAACCCTAGGAATTGGTTACGCCGTTACCATCGTATCTCAAACGATCTTATCCATAGTAAAATATTTACAGCGTAACCTTGAGAATGGGTTACAACTCTAAAACTCTCGTAGTGAATTTCATCACTTTTACGCCGTAACCTTGTAATTGAGTTGCAGTGTAACTTTCTTGACCATAAAATTCTTCTAAGTCTTGGAATATATACGGCGTAACTATGTTGTGAAGTTTCGCCGTAACCTTGAGCTGCGTTGACTTTGGTCTTCTAGTGTAAATTATAGTTACGACGTAAGTAGAGAGTGGATATACGCCATAACTTCTGGCTGGCCAGCATACTCTTATATATCTTCTTTAATATTCTTCCAAATCCGTGTCTTTTTGTTCCTATGCTCATTTATGACTTGAAAATGATATATTAAGAAATAAGAGCATATATTCAAGTAAAACAATACAAATGATGAGCAATTAGGAGGAAATCGACACTAAAATATCAGGACTATTAGATGTTATCACAACCCGCTGAAAATCTTTATGGTACGGTGGAAAATGAAAACGACTTCGTAAAGCGTTCTGATGGAACTTTATGCTTTGGAGACAGAAGCTGAATACCACTCCACGGGGGTATTCGTGATCTGATTATGCATGAGTCACATAAATCAGAATACTCCATCCATCCAAGATCTGACAAGATGTACCAAGACCTGAAGAAACTGTGCTGGTGGCCTAACATGAAGGCCGACATTGCCTTATATGTCGACAAATGCTTAACTTGTTCAAAAGTGAAAGCTGAACATCAAAAACCGTCAGGGTTATTGGTACAACCAGAACTTCCTTTTTGGAAGTGGGAACGAATCACTATGGACTTCATCACTAAGTTACCGAGAACAGCTAGTGGTTGTCTTAATATATGGATGATTGTTGATCGTCTTACTAAATCAGCTCATTTTCTCGTTATCAGTGAATGCGATATTATAGACAAACTTGCCCATCTATAGTTGAAAGAAATTGTTTCCCGGCATGGTGTGCCGATATCTATCATCTCTGATCGAGACAGTCTTTTCACGTCAAATTTTTGGAAATTACTATAGATGACCTTGGGGACAAATCTCGATATGAGTATTACATATCATCCCCAAACAGACGGCTAGAGTGAGAGAACCATTCAAATGTTGGAAGATATGCTTCGAGCCTGTGTTATTGATTTCAGAAAAGACTGGGAGAGATACCTGCCTTTGGCTGAATTTTCCTACAATAATAGTTAACATGCCAGCATTAAGGCCGCACCTTTCGAGGCGCTCTATTGTCGGAAGTGTCGATCTCCTATCTGTTGGGCCGAAGTTGGTGACAGCCAACCCACTGGTCCCGAACTTGTTCATGAAATGACCGAGAAGATCATTCAGATCCGAAACCGTTTGCAAGATGCTCGTGATCGACAAAAGAGCTATGTCGATAAGAGACGTAAACCTCTCGAACTCCAGGTGGGAGACAGAGTTATTTTGAAAGTCTCACCATGGAAAGGGGTGATACGCTTTGGCAAGCGTGGAAAACTGAATCGTTGTTACATCGGGCCATTCCAAATTCTTGACAGAATTGAACCGGTAGCCTACCGACTTGAGCTACCACCCGAACTGAGCAGTGTGCACAATGTCTTTCACGTGTGTAATCTGAAGAAGTGTCTTTCTGATGAAACTATGGTTATTCCTCTGGAAAAGATCCAGATTGATGAAAGTTTGAATTTTGTCGAGGAACCTATTGAAATCATGGACCGTGAAGTCAAACGACTGAAGCACAGTCGTATCCATATCGTTAAAGTTTGTTGGAACTCTTCATGGTCCTGAATTCATATGGGAACGTGAAGATGAAATCAAGCAAAAATATCCTCATCTCTTTTCAACTGCATCGGTTAATCAGAATTGAAGCCCGGGACATGTTTCTTCAGAGGCTAGGAGGCTGTGAAAACCGGTAATTTTTGAAAATGTTTTAATACCGCATTACATTTAAAAGTAAATATTTAAGACCTGAGAACCGTTTTTGGAATATATTGGGATTTATTTGAGAATATTATTATGTGATATGAGAAGTTTTCCCGTAAGATATGAGATAGAGCACAACGCGTAACGGCACGAGTCTAGACCTAATAACACGTTATTTATTTGATTTATGACATTTTGAGCAAAGATAGTCGTATAAATAGTCATTTTTACTGGAAAAATGATTTTTAAAATAATGGCGCAAGTTTTGAAGTCTCATGAAAATTTCATTTAGCCTAATGATGAAGCGAAAAGTGTACCGCTTTTAAGGGGTCATTTAAGCCCTAAATGGTATTTATTTGATCAAATATTGCCCTAAATCGTTCCTTTTGTCATTTTAGGTACTTTTGAGGAGAAATCTGGAAAAGGAAGCATTTTGGACGTTTTTGGAGCATAAAAGTGAAGAAAACGACAAAGTCTCAAAATTGTGCTGGAAATTACCTTTGACGGCGTCAGGATTTGTTCTGGACGGCGTCATGGCTTGGCAAAAGTGGTGGATGTGAAAATTACTCATGATAAGCCAGAGAAATTTGCATGGAATTCTGACGGCGTCACGCTTTAATGTGATCAAGGTCGTCACGGCTTAATTTAAAGAGGGACGGCGTCACCCCTAAGTCTGACGGCGTCAAGCCTTGATAAGCCAGAACGGATTTTGGAGAGCTAAAGAGGGACGGCGTCAAGAAGGCCATCCGGGAACCCTAAAAGCGGCGAGGTGACGGCGTCACACTCCATAACGTGACGCCGTCAGATCTGAAAGTCTATATATAGTTTTGCAATTTTTTGTCATTAGTGTGGAACTTATTGGGGAACTTTGTGTGTGAAAACCCTAAGACGATTTTAGCAGCTTTTTCAAGGCTTTTTGCCTTGAGATCTTCCATGTTACATTGAAGATAAGTTATCAATTAATCATTCAATATGTCTATGTGTTGTTTGATTCTATCTTGTTCTTGTCTTTTGTTTAACATGCTAGGCTAGATTTATCTTGTGTTTGCTTAGATCTAATGAAACCTAGCTATTGATTATTGATTATTAGTGTGTTATTAGTTGTATTGGATGATTGTTCATCTATGTTAGGCTTAAGAAAACTGGCTAACTTCCTATTCGGTAACTTGCTTGAACGTCTTAAGAAACATGAACCAATGCGTACTAAGGTTTTTATGGTTGTATTTAATGCACAAGCGAATTCTAGTGATCCCATGTTAGGAGCTTCCTAGCCGGCTCGACATAGGAGTGAAGTAGGAGCTTGTAGAGTTGGGGAAGTACGTACGCTACCCCACGATTGGTATTAAGGAATACACCCGTCATCCACGCAATTAATACACACTAATCAACCGGTAAAAGATAGTTAGGGAGTAAGGAAATCTAAGTAAACACATTTCTCTCCACATAAGTTTTACCACCTTTTCATTTTCTGTCATTTTATTTTATTTGCATTCGTAGTAACTTGGGTTAGTTGACTAGCAACTAATTCCGCCCACTCTTTCAAACCCGAGATTTTACTTGCTTTCATAAAATTATAAAAACATAAAAAGAATCTTCTCTCACCCTTAGACCTATTAGAGTAGTTTTTCATACCTAACGAACACTATTCCCTGTGGAGAACGATCAATCCCCCGTACTTACCACTACACTATACTACATCGGTCAGGTACACTGCCTGGTGGGGTTGTAAGCCTCTTGAGATCCCTCGAGAGGTAAAACCTGTTGTAAGGTTGCAAAACCACGCATCAAGTTTTTGGCGCCGCTGCCGGGGAATAGTTATTGTTTAGGTTGAATTTTTATTTTATAGGTCTACTCACTAGATTCCTTTCTAGTGAGATTTTTTATTTTTCTAGGTTTTCTTTAGTCTATCTATTTTCTTCGTGTTTTTGTTCGTATAAGATTTTCATTGACTATTCAGTTTGCCATTATGGAAAACGCGAATCCACCCCTTACCCCTGGCGAAGTAGCTTTGTTGCGTAGCCAACTTGAGAATGAGATTAGTGAACTCAGAGAGCTCAGTAGAATGATTGACATAGAGCTTGATTATGCCTTGAACAACTTAGAGACCGCCATATACTCAGATAATTACTTAGAACATAATAATCTTACGGTTGAGAAGTTGATTGAGAAAATTGATGAAGTGAAGGTAGATCCTAGGTTTGATGATTATTTCAATGAATACCCCACTAAGGAGGAGATTGCTTACTATAACAACCTAGTTGATAACCCTCGACCACCTTTTGTTAAAATTGACCCAAAGATTAAGAGAGGTGATCCCGGGAATGTGAAGATACCATGTATGATTGGGTACCAATACGTTGAGCATGCTTACATTGACTGTGAATCCCCAATCAACGTGATGTCCTCAGGACTTTATAGCCAGATCATAAACACACCACTTGAGCCTAGGATGGACCCCAAGTGCCCAGGCGGAGTTTGTAACTTCGTTGGAAGGATTAAGGATATGCATATCCTTGTTGGGAATTTTACCTTTGTCACCAACTTCATGATCTTAGAAGATTTGGCAAGTGTTGTTGACTGCCGCCTATCTCGCGTGGTGTTAGGTAAGCCATTTATTGAAGCATCCAATTTAAGGTATGATCGTTTGAGAGGCACGGTTCAGTTTTCTAATCACATAGATAGGATCACATATAGGATGCCTTATCGGGTAAATGAATTTCGTTTTGTGCCTCGATTGGACAAGGACAACATTGGTGCGATGGAGGACATCAATGATGAGGATAAAGAGAAAGGCATGGACTATGTTTGGAATAAGAGAAGCCTTTATTATAAAGATTGCTTGAACCTAGGACCTAAATACAAAATTGATATGGAGGTTGTTAGGATGATTAAAGGGGCAATTGAGAAGCAAAACGGAAAAAAACGTAGAACCCGTGACTTTGAGTCTAGCTACAAGACTCGTTAATAAAGAAAAGCGCTTCTTGGGAGGCAACCCAAGTTTTATTTGCTTTGTGTGTTTATTTATTTGTTTGTTTGATTTTATTTGTTTCCGTATGTATGTTTAAATTTTATTATTATTGATTCATGTTCAAAACTAATTTGTGAAAATGCTTTATTTTGTTTTTAACTTCGTCTTAACTACATATAAAGGTATTTTGCAAAAGTTAAGTGTAAGGGAAATCTAAATCGGTTTATTAGAACACAAATGAACATGAATCGTAATAGTAATAAATGAACATACATATTAGTATTTGTTTGAGTCAAATGCTTGTATCGAGTCATAATGATGTTTTGCAGGATTTCCAGGAAGTAAGGTATAGGTTTTTCCAAAAATTTTCCGGAAACATAACATGAGAATTCTGTCAGATTATTTCTGACGGCGTCAGGATCTACAACCTGACGGCGTCAGGTTTAATTTTCTGAAAATTTTTGAAAGTTTTGTTTTCATAAAAAGTTTTTATTAAATCTCTAACTTATAATCTCCAGGAATCTACAAAATTATCATTCCACAAGCATTATATCCTTATATATAGATTTTATCCCACCGATGTTATGCAGGTTTTCGTGTTTGTTTTCTCAGGTTTAACAGGTTATTTTGGACAAGGAAATGTATGTGGAATCAAGCTTTTGGCGATGCATTAGTCATGGAGCTTTTACATTCTCTTGGAAGAAGATTTAACCGTGTTACTTCATTATCCACCGAGCGAATCAGGGGAGTATTTGATTTCATTCTTTTACTTTATGCTTTTACATCTTGTTATTTGAACATTGGGGACAATGTTCATCTTAAGTGTAAGGGGGGGGGGGGTAAAAGTACGATACTTTAGAGAATGCTATTACGCTTGATTTTTGTTTGTTTAATGGTAGATGTGTAATAAAACTGAGATAAATACTTGTTAGGGCAATTTTAGTGCCAAATTTAAAATTTTTTACAACATTTAGGAGTGAAACTTTAGTTCTAATAAGCGTCTCATGGATAGGAGTTATATGACTAGCACAAAAACCGTACCACTAAAAAATTTTCCACCCCCAAATATGTGAGGTTCGCCCCTAGAATTGGTAGGAAAAGCATTTATGCTATGATGTGTGTACCGGTAGCACTTAGATTCTAGAACTTGCGTTAGGACCATTCCGAGGCCACAAGTGAGACTACATTCGTGTAGTTAGATTTACTACATGATAAGAGGCATTAGGATTAACCCATTGTTTTACACCTGTGTTTTTGTTATAATTACATTGGCTACATTGGTCAAGTAATTCTCCCACACCCTTTGCGTTGTACTCATTTTTAGTACACGATACCCCTAGTACACCCCTCATAGCCTATCTTTTCGTTTTGACCTTTAAGCATTTTACTTAAAGGAAGAATTTGTTACACCCCACTTAAATGTACACCCAAATCGCCTTAGCCTACCTTGTATGCACTCATCTTTAGTGCATTATTGTGACAACATTTGTTTAAACCCAAGTTAATTATCTAGTTGATTACATGGTTGCTAAGTCGAGTCATATCCTTGTACATATTGTTTTGGGACGATTGGGACTCATGGGTAAAGTACTAGTGTAATGGAGTAATGGGGAAGAACATCATTTATTACCCCCATATGTGCTAAATATTTTAAAAGTACTCCAAGTGTTTCAATTATCTTAATTCGAGTCATTAGAATAGTTATTTGTAAAGTTATGTAAAAGTTCAAGTGTAAGGGGAATGCAACGCCCCTATGATGTATTATTTTGGATGGTAGGGCAAAAGTGTATGCAAAAAAAAAAAAAAAAAAGAAAAGTAGAAAAAACATACGGACTACCATCCCGTTTCATTTTATATTTATTTTATGTTTTTGTTATTTTGTTTTTAGCTTAAGATCGAGTCGAGTCTCGGCTTAGCAACATTGTATAGTACATGTAATTAATCAAGATCTTTAACTCGCCACCAGTAAAATATCCCTTATCCAACAAAACCGTGTTTATCATATCCCTACACCTAACGTTATAACCCATTTAAAAGCCCTCTTTGATAGTTTATCTTAGGTGCTTACGCCTAGTGGAGGAGGTTTTCGATCCTTTCCCAAGCCTATGGTAATCTATTTGCTATGACAGGTAGTGAGAGATATTATCCGTTTTCATTTATGAGATTTATTTTGATGACACTTGAGAGATGTGAGTATCTAAACACTACTTGTGAGGTGCTAGTTTGTAATCTCCGTGCTTATTATGATTAAAGTGGAACGGACTATTTGTTGCAATTACTTTTATGTTAGCATTAAATGACCCCTAACTTGCATTTTGATTAGAATAAAAGCGTATTTGCTTGAGGACAAGCAAATCTCAAGTGTAAGGGTATTTGATGAAGCGAAAAGTGTACCGCTTTTAAGGGGTCATTTAAGCCCTAAATCGTATTTATTTGATCAAATATTGCCCTAAATCGTTCCTTTTGTCATTTTAGGTACTTTTGAGGAGAAATCTGGAAAAGGAAGCATTTTGGACGTTTTTGGAGCATAAAAGTGAAGAAAACGACAAAGTCTCAAAATTGTGTTGGAAATTACCTTTGACGGCGTCAGGATTTGTTCTGGACGGCGTTATGGCTTGGCAAAAGTGGTGGATGTGAAAATTACTCATGATAAGCCAGAGAAATTTGCATGGAATTCTGACGGCGTCACGCTTTAATGTGATCAAGGTCGTCACGGCTTAATTTAAAGAGGGACGGCGTCACCCCTAAGTCTGACGGCGTCAAGCCTTGATAAGCCAGAACGGATTTTGGAGAGCTAAAGAGGGACGGCGTCAAGAAGGCCATCCGGGAACCCTAAAAGCGGCGAGGGTGACGGCGTCACACTCCATAACGTGACGCCGTCAGATCTGAAAGTCTATATATAGTTTTGCAATTTTTTGTCATTAGTGTGGAACTTATTGGGGAACTTTGTGTGTGAAAACCCTAAGACGATTTTAGCAGCTTTTTCAAGGCTTTTTGCCTTGAGATCTTCCATGTTACATTGAAGATAAGTTATCAATTAATCATTCAATATGTCTATGTGTTGTTTGATTCTATCTTGTTCTTGTCTTTTGTTTAACATGCTAGGCTAGATTTATCTTGTGTTTGCTTAGATCTAATGAAACCTAGCTATTGATTATTGGTTATTAGTGTGTTATTAGTTGTATTGGATGATTGTTCATCTATGTTAGGCTTAAGAAAACTGGCTAACTTCCTATTCGGTAACTTGCTTGAACGTCTTAAGAAACATGAACCAATGCGTACTAAGGTTTTTATGGTTGTATTTAATGCACAAGCGAATTCTAGTGATCCCATGTTAGGAGCTTCCTAGCCGGCTCGACATAGGAGTGAAGTAGGAGCTTGTAGAGTTGGGGAAGTACGTACGCCACCCCACGATTGGTATTAAGGAATACACCCGTCATCCACGCAATTAATACACACTAATCAACCGGTAAAAGATAGTTAGGGAGTAAGGAAATCTAAGTAAACACATTTCTCTCCACATAAGTTTTACCACCTTTTCATTTTCTGTCATTTTATTTTATTTGCATTCATAGTAACTTGGGTTAGTTGACTAGCAACTAATTCCGCCCACTCTTTCAAACCCGAGATTTTACTTGCTTTCATAAAATTATAAAAACATAAAAAGAATCTTCTCTCACCCTTAGACCTATTAGAGTAGTTTTTCATACCTAACGAACATTATTCCCTATGGAGAACGATCAATCCCCCGTACTTACCACTACACTATACTACATCGGTCAGGTACACTGCCTGGTGGGGTTGTAAGCCTCTTGAGATCCCTCGAGAGGTAAAACCTGTTGTAAGGTTGCAAAACCACGCATCACCTAAACGAGCCCCGAGAGTCGTTTTTATAAAAGATAGCCAAATTGGCAAAATTGGCCTATGGAGTTGTAATTACCGCGCGCCCCTTAAACTTTCTGTTTTGAAGATTTTGACCCAACCTTAGTTTAAATGTGATAAAGTATCACATTTGACAAACCATAACCCTAAAATTTCTTTCCCCTCTACTCTCTTGTCTCAGCTGCCGGCAAACCAAGCACCACCACCACAACACCGTACACCGCCGTCACCACAATAAAACTCCAACATCCCAACCTCGTTCCTAGTATATTTGAGCCATTTTGAAGGTTCACTCACGGAGAGTGAATATCACGCGCCGCCATCGCCGCCTTTTCTTATTCTTTTTCTCTTCTTGGTAAACGTGGAAATGAGAAAACATTAAAAGGTTTGTTAACAACACCGATTCACAATCATACGCGAATCGGTGTGGGTTAAACAAGTGGGAAAACGATTTTATTTGATAAAAACGAGTGTATAATATGTTGGTATCATCAAATTTATGTCGTGTTTATGTTTTGGGTTGGCGTACCGAGAATCACAAGCTCGAGTACGAGTTTATTTTTTTGTCACAAGCTTATTTTTAAGCTTATTTTGTGGCTTAAGTGCTTATTTGATATTTTTGTTTTGATTTGGGTTGCATTTGAGCCGAGACCCACGAGGCCACGAAGTAGGATTATCTTGGTTTTGGTTTTGATTTATTTTGGATTTGAGATAATATTGCGGTCCGTTTAGCTTTCTTTTCACGCGACAAGGCTCGAGCCAAGACCACAAGGTCTCGGCGTGGTAAGTATTTTGGTCCGAATGGTTTGGTTTTGGATTTGTGATGACACTCGAGCCGTAGGATAGATTTTGGCCGAGTAATAATGTGATATTATGATGCGGTTTTGGACTTGGATTATTTTGGTGATGTTTCGGCTACATCGAGTGTTAACTGATACCCTATGGTCTCGGTGTGACCTCGACTTGCCTAAAGTGGACTTGGAATTGTTGATATGGAATAAATTATTGATATGTTGACTTTTTAACCCAGCATATGTGACCGAGGGTGTATTTGGTTTGATTTGGGTTTGGGGTTATAAGTGTGACCCGAGGGAAATGAAGTTTTGACCGTGGCTCGAAATAAAAAATAACCCGTGGACTTAACTTGTGTTTTGACTTGATATGGACAAAAAAAAAAGAAAATACTAAAGTTATTTTTAGAAAGAAAAGTGATAAATATTAATTTGTTATTAAATAAATATAATAACAAAAGTAAAATTTTAAAGTATACGGGTTGACTTTTGAGTAAAAATGTAAAACACGAGGGTTATTGGACATTTCAAGACACGTTACTCGTGGAATACCATATTTGGATATATTGGAGTATTAGTTGGATTATTGTTATCAACACCTTTGTGGTCTAGTGGTTGAAGCTTAGTTAGTTAAGCGAGCCACGGGTGAGAGTAGTACCGGGTGGGTGACCTAGCTACCGGGAATTCCTAACTTGTGGACCACAAGCTCTGTTGGTATTAGGCAATGAAGTGGAGAGTCTGTAAGCCAATGTTGCGTAGGTTCAAATCCGAGCCGACCCCGGTTTTCATCCGGCTGTTACTCCAACGAGGAAGTCGTGTGGAGGCGGTACGGTTTCCGGGCGGATGCCGTTTGTAGTCCCCACTACGCCCAGCGTGGATCCGGTTCAGACAACATAGTCTGGGCATGTGGTGGATGAGGGCCTGCTAATGTGGCAGGTTGTGACTCCAACAAAAAAATGAAAGTCACCTTCCAAAAAAAAAGTTGGATTATTGTTTGAGTTACGGATCGGTTTAGCGCTAATAGACCCGACCGACATAGTTATCGGACTTATTGGGTTGACGAGCACAATAAGGGCCCAATAAGTGTGTTGGAGGACTTTATTAGCGTGTGACCCATCCTTATGTCTTGCCATTTATTTGCGATGTGTAGGTTTGGCTTTGGATTAATAAGATGGACGAAGCAATTATTGGACTTATCGGGTTGACGAATTCGATAAGGACCCAATAATTCGTCTGGATACCTTATTAAGCTTTTAGCTTAATCATCTAGACCTTTGACCTTTACCATGTATGAGATTGACTTGATGATTGATTGGTAGTCGTATTACTTGGGATTTTGCAACACCTGACTTGAAATATATACTTGGACTTGGAATATTATTGGACTTTGGACATTTTGGACTATTGGAACACGAAACGAATATAGTACATTAGACTCGTAATGAATTTAATGTATTCGATTCGCAACGGGTAAACAATGGAAATAACGTCTAACGAACAATAATGTCTAAAAATAATCGTTGTCTAAATTACTTTGGAAATTAATTCTAATAAAGTCCTTTGACTTGGAAACGTTCAATGAACAAACGAGTCATGACGAAATTTTGTTTTAAACTAGAGTCATGACGAAATTTTGTTTTATACTATAAAACGAGTATGTTTTATGTAAATAAATGGGATTATGGTAAGATGCCGACGATTACTAATCTATTCATCTCATTTGATGTGTTTGTTATTTGTTATCTGTTTGACTTCTCTTCGTCATCTCTTCTTGACTTGAGTTCTCGTCATGTTCTTTGCGGCAATTCCGTTATTTGTTTTCCTTTTTGGCGTGTGTACTCTTGAGTCCGTGTTTTCCTATCATTACACAAATGATGATACCAAACTCTTTTAAAAGGCTAAAACGATATTATTTTTTGAAATGGAATTGGTTTATTTATGGAAATGGAAATGGTTGACTTTTCGAAACTCTTGTGTATTTGATTTCTTTTATGAGATATATTTTGAGACGAGTCTTTATATTATTAGGTCGTGCCGAGTCCATTGTGCCGTGAAATCATAGTTGCCGTTGTGCTATACTACCCTTGAGTTATTGTGTTTGTGCGTTGCTTGACTAAGGTAAGTTTCATAGCCCCACTTTTACTCTTATTGATGTTTTATTGAAACTTGGGGTGAGAAAACATGCAATACTGTTTTGAATGGACCAAATGTTATTTTGTGACTTTGTTATGATTGTTATGTTAGCAGGCTAAGGTTATTTGTTTCTATGATGTATTTTATGCGTGATGATTATTATACGTGCTGCAGCTAGTGCGTGGTTATTATTACATGTCGCATCTTATGCGTGGTTATCATGGTATGGCACACCTTGTGTGCGGTTGATGTGATTGGTTTTTGTGACTTAGTCCACCGTAGCAAAAATATGTGATTTGGTCCACTATTATTATTTTGAGATTAAACCTATGAACTCACCAGCGTTAGCTGACCTTTTAGCATGTTTTCTCAGGTAATTGATGATGGATCTGTTGGATGTCTAATGTGTTGGAGGCTTGGCAAGCTGCATGGTTTATGGATCAATTTAGACTCTAATAACCTATTTGGGACCTGTCTTTATGTTTTCTTTTGGGCTTACTTCCGCACTTTTGAATAAATGTAAACCTTAAATGTTGGATTTTAAAATGTTTTAATTAAGACGGATGATGTATTTCCGTTTTCTCATGCTTGTGTTATGTACCAATCCCGTAGCACCCCAATACTTGTTTTGTCTTCCGCTGAACCGAAAATTTGGGGGTGTTACAGTATGTGAAATGTAAAGAGTGTGTTGCTTGGACTTGTTGTTGTTGCGACTATGACTAACGGTTGTGTCTGACTTGGTCTTCGTTCAAAGTTGTATTGTGAACCGTCGTCATTGTCATCATCATCATCATCATTCTGCACACTTGGTCCAGCATTATCATCTGCATTCCTACCGGAGAACAATTTTTCTAACTCTCTGTCTGCAGCTTGTTGTTTCAACCTTTCTTCCTCTTCACTCTTAAGTTGCTCTTCTCGACTTATCCTTAACCCCTCAGCCAAAGTTGAGAATTCTTTATCGATAACAGGTGTGTCACTATCATCATCACTTGACGCAGTTTGTTCCGATGACCTTTCTCCAATCATTACACCTTTACCTCTTCCATGTTGCTTTCGCTTCACCTTTTTATTCCCTTGATCAATTGCTTTACCCTTGTCTTTCCGTCTTGACACCTCAGTATCTGACCTTGTTTGTCTATGAGCTATTATAGTTGGTGTTGTTGTAGCTAGAGTTGATCTAACCGATTTTGGTCGAATCCTTGCAGCCACTAAGGCCATGTAATCATTATACGCTTTAGACTGAGTGTTTGCAAGTGCCAAGAGTACTTGTGGAATAAACATCCCATCACTTGTAGTTGCCTTTGGATCATCACGAATAAACTTGATTATGTCATCATCAAGTTTTGTGTGATACTGGTGCACATCTGGTGTTCGAAAGGTGATGTTTTCATGCATTTCCATCCAGTACTGAATGAGCAGCTTGATGTACCGACAGAAAGGTATGCCTTTGTTCTTGCCCTTCTCATTGACATGCTCATAGAAATCTTCCCATATGAATGACACATAGTCAATATGTCGGTTGTAGACAATTCCTTCCATCATCTGTATTGTCAGTAGCTTTGGCGATTCCTTACTCGTTTTCTTGCCAGTTGTGCAACGGTTTAGGATGATCATGATTGTTTTCCATAGTTATGGAATGTACTTTTTTTTATGTCTGAAGGATTCTTAAGTCTCCCAGCTCGTGTATCATATCCAAGTCGACGAACAAAGTCCATTATCTGAGATGCATCATGCATTGACTCATATGGTCGATCATTAGATTCAAATGGTAACTGAAGTGTAGTACGAAAGTCATTAAGATCGGCCTGAACTTGTTGTCTGTCAATCGTAGTTGTGATTAGGCCAGTTCTGTAAGAATATTCTGCCGTATACCAAAACTGTTGGATGTATATTTCCGGTATTGATGCTGATAAGGTGAGTGCGGGGAATATGGTTTGTTGTCGGATGATGTTAAAGATGATCTGTTGTGGACATTTGAAGGTGTGGGGTAGTCGAGAGTTAGTGTTGAATATTTCCTTTTGTATCTCTTCTGGTACAAGTTCTTCAGCAGTGAGTGTAGGTAGTGGTGGTTGTTCATCGTGCTCATGAGTTTGATCATCTGCCATTATGAATGCTGAGATGAAAACAATATGTGAGTTAGTTTCACAAGAATACAAAAGAAAGCATAAAATCTCTCTGTCTGTTTTTGTACTCTGGCAATTCTTTTTTGAGTACTTTTTCATTTTCTTTCTAATGTGCCTTGTACTTGCTTTTCCGGACACAAGACGTATGCTCTTTTCTTTTCACATACGATTTTATCTCTCGTTCTGTTTTTGTATTTCCTCACCGAAAAGTTTGATTGAAAATCTGATAATTTTTCAAAAGATTTTGAGATTAAGTCATAACGTAGGTTTTATATTCTCATGCAGAAAATATACGTTAGACTAACCTTTTTTGAAAGATTTGGGAAAAAGTATC
Source organism: Artemisia tridentata subsp. tridentata (assembly GCA_021014915.2). Lineage (NCBI taxonomy): Eukaryota > Viridiplantae > Streptophyta > Magnoliopsida > Asterales > Asteraceae > Artemisia > Artemisia tridentata. Next base: position 329,292,237 of record CP139509.1, read on the forward strand.
ATATCATTTTTTGCAAACTTAAGTAGTCTTTTCTTTAGACCACTTGGAAGAAAACATTTGAGAAAAATTTGTGGTAATGCATGAGAGTGAGATTTTGTCAGAACAAACACAACTTTGAGCATTATATTACGTTGCTTAGTTAAAGGGATGCATTGTCATGTTTGACGTAACAACTAGCCATAATAACTACCTTGAAGATTAGTAACTCTTTGTAGAGTTAATTCTAAGTGATCTCAAATCTTGTTGACTTTGTGGGATTTTCTTATTCGTGACATACTTTGAATCCTATATTATAAGCGTAGCTAAAGAGATCCATTGTCATGTTCTAAGTGGCAACTAACTCTAATAACCACCTTGAAGACAAGAAATTCGCAATGATGTCATTCTTAAGTAGTCTTAAAAGTAGTTTTAGACCAAGTGATATTTTCCTTAACATGACTAGTCTTTAAGCTCTCTATTACGTTGCTTGGCTAAAGGGATCCACTGTCAGCTTTTAGGTGACAACTAACCCTAATAACCAACTTGAAGATGAGAAGCTCTTAGGCAAGTCTGTTCCAGGTTGTCTCAAAAGTGCTTTTTAGACGAACTTTGATGAATTTTAAAAAGTCATGGATATGCTTCATCTTAGATAAGATTGGTTTAAACATAAGCAACCACAAGACATTTTTGTTGGAACTGAGTAAATTTGGGTAACACATGAAAAATAGATTTCTTTTGGAAATAATTTCGTTGAAACTTTTTTGGTGTAAAACTTAGGATTACGTAAGACTACGCGAGACACGTTTACGTCGCTGAGTAAAGAGTTGCATTTTCAGTTTTGTGGTGATAACTATCTCTAGTAAACAACTTGAAATTATTACCCGTCTAAGTACTTAGTTCTCCATAGTTTCACAAAATCATTTGATAAACTTTGAGTTTAAAAGGGATCTATGAGATACTAGTTATGTTTGAAAATTCATGAAAATGATATACTCTAAGCAAGCAAAACGATATTGGCAAAACCACAAAACGACACGTGGAATAGCAAAACGACGTTGTTTTATCTTATTTTCACCCAAAACGGCATCGTCCGCACGCTTAATGTATAATAGAGTAATTTGCGTAATAAATGTAAATGAATACAATAAATTAAATATAATACAATTTAATGTATTAAAAATATGTTCTAACATAGCTTTTATTAAAAAAAAAAAAAAAAAAAAAAAAAAAAAAAAAAAAAAAAGATGAACAAAAATAGATAGACTATATTAATTTAATTAACAAGAAGTATTTATTATAATATAATAACATAATGACAACATTATTGCTTGTCGGTCATGAAAAACGTTATTTCAAAATATTTCATTTTTGCCGCTTTCCTCCTTTCAAAATCTTTCATACATGGAATATCTGAAAAAAATTTGAATTTTACGGATTTCAAAACATTTCATTTTGCCGCTTGTTTCCATTTAAAATCATTTTGAGATAAGACCGAAATAAAAGATTGATTGGTCTATAAAAGGCAGGGTTGTTGAAATCAAAATTACACATTCCTAAACAACACTCAAAAACAAAAAAAAACAAGAAGAAGAGAAAAGCCAAAAAATAAAAAATCAAGTAAGATTTCTTTGGGGGTTTTATAAGATTTCTTTGGGGGTTTTGAATTCGTTCATCAGTTGCTGCTAATCGTCCAATCCCTCTGTAAGATTAATTTTAGTTTTCTTCCTATTTTGAAATGTTAGATTATAAAATCTTAAATATCAATCGGTTATACTTTCTTCTAAGATTCAAGTTTTAGTATTTTTATTATGTTAATTAAATTTGTGTTTTATTCAATGTTTTGAAAACCGGGTTTTTAATCAACTGGTCGAGTCACCGGGTTACCCGGTTCAACCGGTTAGACTGTCGGGTCAACCCGGTTTTCTATTAAAAAAACTATTTTTTTTCAACTGGGTCAACCCGGTTCAACCGGTTTGACCACCAAGTCAACCCGGTTTTCTATAAAGAAAAAAGAAAAAAACCAAACCCGGCCGGGTTTCGAGAACCAAGTTGACCCGGGTCACTTAAAACCCGGCGATTCTAACCGGTTAACCCGTTTTTTAAAACCCGGTTTTTTTACCCCTTTTTTTGGCCGGAACCTGTTCAACCGGTTAACCCGGTTGGGTCGACCCGAGTTTCAAAACATTGGTTTTATTGATTGTTAGGTTCTTTTTATTGAACAAATTGATCAAAGATTATGGTTCTTGTTTTAGGAGTCTAGCTGTTTGTTATAATTATTTATTAATTCTTGTTATGCAGTTGGTTATTTTATGTTTTTCAGTTAATCCCAAGCTTTTAAATATTTATCGTTCTAGTTTTTTGTGTTCCTTTTCAATAAATCTAACAAACGATTAAGGGTTCAAATTTAGTTTTTTCTAAAAGAAATAGAATCTTGTTGTTATTGAGTTTTTCAACTTCAATTTTTGTAACTTCTTTTGTTATTTAGGTATATTTTATTAGTTGATTATCATGCTATTGTTATAAAATCCTTTTTAATTATGTCACTAGTCTAACTTTCGTTATTTTTTAAACAAATGTTTTATACTTGTTAATTTGAGGGGTCTTTAAGGTATTAAATATATAATGATATCATAATATGAATTAAGTTTGCGGTGCTATTCAAAATATAATACAATAAAGTAAATATAATACGATTTAATGCATTAAAAATATATTTTAACATAGCTTTTATAACATTTAAATAACAAAATATGGATATAATTTAATAATTTAATTAACAAAAAGTGTCTATTATAATATAATATTATTATTTGTCGGTTATGAAAAAACTATGAATTCGTAGATTTCAAAATATTTTATTTTTGCCGCTTTCCTCCTTTTAAAATATTTCATATACAGAATATCAAAAAGGATTTGAATTTTATAGATTTAAAAACATTTCATTTTTACCGCTTTTCTTTATTAAAAAAAAGTATGCATGGAATAGTAAAAGATTCCGATTTCAATTCTTTTACCAACCAAGTATTTCATGAATCAAATACCATATATTAATTCCATATGTTTAACAAAATAAAAATAATAATAAAAAATAAAAAATAAAATACCATATATTAATTATATATGTTTAACCTTATTTTTAATTTACTTTTCGTAATTAAAATTCAAAATTTTACCAATTCATTTATTATATGTACGTAAAAAACTTAATAACTTCTTTGCATAGATCATAATATTAATTTGTAATAACACTTCTCTGATTTCATTGTTTTTTTAAATGAGTTACATGGCATGTAAGTATTATTTTTGTAGCCAAGTTTGAATATTATTTTCATACATGTCTTTTATATCATATAACTTAATATCCCTACTTTCAACTTACAATGTACTATTGTAGAGATACAAACATTAAATCATAACTTTTAATCAAAATAAATAATACTTGATACTAGCATCATTAAAAAAATTGCGTAAACCAAAATATTTGAAAATATATTAATCATTTAACAGTTATATTAAACAGGCTTTTTTGGTATATCAATGAATGGATGAAGGAAATCATCAATTAAATGTGGGCATCATTTCAGTCGTTAGCAATAGTAATACTTGTCGGTCATGTAAAAAGTATGAGTTTTTGGATTCAAAATATTTAATTTTTTCCGCTTTTTCCTTTTTAAGTATTCTCTACATTGATTATTAGAAAAAAAAATTGATTTTTTTTGGTTTCAAAACATTTCATTTATGCCGCTTTTCGCCATTTAGAATAATTTATATTGAATATTCGAAGATTTTGGTTACAATTTCTTCCCAACCAAACAATTCATTAATCGAATGCCAAATTTCAATTTTTAACCAGCTAAATAATATTTGGAATTCAATGAAATAAGTTTCGCCATAACTCTCATAATTCCATGAACCAAACAAGGCCTCCTTTATGTGCAAACTAATTCTTTTTTAGAACTAGTTATACACTCCCTAATAGAGAGTATATAGTAAGTTATATTTGAAATGAATTAAGTTTAAAGAACATAAATATACAATTATTTTTCTTTTCCTTTTTGACATGCTTTGTTTAATAAATATTTATATTTTCACTAAAATAATTGTCAATAAATACTTTGATTAATAAAATGTAATCACTCCACAGTTATACTACAGCAATTTATTTTTTTATTTTTTATTTTATCATTTAAAAGCTTTTTTTATTCTATAACCTATAACAAATTTTGAAATTTAGCATAGTGAAAAAGTGAAAAATAATAGTAAAAATAATAGAAACTTCGTGTGGCTTAAAATTATCATCTTTAACATAAAAGCGCATAGTTTAAGAAACAACATACTAATAATACTTTGTTTAGAGAATGAAAGTGTGGCATATTTTATGATCTACCTCACAGAGGTTGTGTCTAGTTCTACAAGTTGTGTAGGTAACATATGAACGTAACATAATTCTATAAATTTTTAGATTATTCGGTGAGTAAGTCTTAGGCTTAGTTACTCAAAAAATTTATTTCATACTTGCCAATTGAGTGTGATTACTATAAAATGATACACCTTAATGCAACCAACTTAAACTTTTACGATCGTCTTTATGTTATCTAGGTATACTGTATTAGTTGACTTTACCGTTATTGTGACAAAATCTTGTTGAATAGGTCCTATATCAATTTTTATTATTGTTTTAACAATTGTTTGTAAATACATGTCAGTTTCATGGTCTATAAGGTAGTAAAATAATAAAATAAATTACACGTACTAAATATAACTGAATACAAAAATTTTAACATGACAAGATTTTAATGTATTAAAAATATGTTCTAACATAACTCTTATAAAAAAGATGGACAAAAATAGATACAACATATTAATTAAATTAACAATTTTTTTTATAAATATAATATAATAACATTAATAACAACGATGATGCTTGTCGATCATGAAAAACGTTATTTCAAAATATATCATTTTTGTCGCTTTCCTTCTTTCAAAATCTTTCATACAAGGAATATTTTAAAAATTTTGAATTTTACGGATTTCAAAACATTTCATTTTTGCTGCTTGCTTCCATTTAAAATCATTTTGAGATAAGATGAAAATAAAAGTGGAAACATAAAAGTTTGATTAGTCTATAACGGAAAACATATAATGCAAGGTAATTCAAATTAAATTTTACTTTCCTGAACAACAGTAAAAAACAAAAACAAAAACAAAAATAAAAACAAAAACAAAAACAAAGAAGCGGAAAAAAGCAAAAACTAAAAAATCAAGAAAGAACATAACAACACTTGTTGTGAGTATTATAAGATTTGCTTGGGGGTTTTGAATTCATTCACCGCTTGCTGCTAATCGTCCAAATCATCTGTAATATTAATTTTACTTTTCTTTCTTTTTTTAAATGTTAGATTATAAAATCTTAGATTTCAATCGGGTAAACTTTCTTTTAAGGTTCAAGTTTGACAATTTTTGTTATGTTAATTGATCAATTTGTGTTTAATTGACTGTTAGGTTTTTATTTGTTGAACAAATTGATCAATGATTAAGTTTCTTGTTTTAGGAGTCTTGTTGTTTTGTTACATTAATTTATTAATTTGTGTTACACTGTTAGGTATTTTATGTTTTTCAATTAATAGAAGGCAAAATTGTTGGAATTAAATTTCACTTTCCCAAACAACACTAAAAAACAAAAACAAAAAGAAGCAGAAAAAGCCAAATTTTTAAAAAATAAAGAAAGAAAAGAACAACACACGTTGTTAGTAATATAAGGTCTTCTTTTGGGGTTTTGAATTCGTTCATTGCTTGTTGTTAATCGTCCAATGCGCCTTTAGGATTAATTATATTTTTCTTTCATTTTTGAAATGTTCAATTATCAAATTTTAAATTTCAATCGGTTAGACTTTCTTCTAAGGATCAAGTTTTAGTCTTTTTGTTATGTTAGTTGGTCAATTTGTGTTTAAATGACCGTTGGGTTTTTATTTGTTGAACAAATTGATCTAAGATTTTAAGGTTCTTGTTTTACTACTCTTGTTGTTATATTATGTTAATTTATTAATTTGTTTTACGGTGCTGGGTATTTTTTGTCTGTCATTAATCCCAATATTTTAAATTTCTATCTTTCTTGAAGCATGTGTTTACTTTGAACAAATTTGACAACGATTAAGGTTCATATTTTTATTTTTATTTATTTTTATTTTTTAAAAAGTATCTTGTTGCTATTGAGATTTTCAACTTCAACTTTTGTAACTTCTTTTGCTATCTAAGTATATTTGATTAGTTGAGTTTCTTGCTATTGCGATACAATCTTGTTTAATAAGGTCATTAGTTTATTATTTTTTTTTTTTTAGGTTTAAACAATTGTTTTTAAATTATTTGTAAGTTTCACGAGTCTTTAAGATAGCAAAATATATAATGATAGCATAGTATAAATTAAGTCTGTGATGCTATATATGATATATTACAATAAAGTAAATATAATACAATTAATGCATTTAAAACATATTTTAACATAGCTTTTATAATATATCTCTTAACAAAATATAGATATACTCATTTAATAATTTAATTGTAAAAAATGTTTATTGTAATATATTAATATTAATAACAATGTCGATCATGAAAAAGATTTAATTTTTATAAATTTTAAAATATTTCATTTTTTTCGCTTTCCACCTTATAAAATGTTTCAAACATGAAATATCAGAAAATATTTGAATTTCTTAGATTTAAAAACTTTTCATTTTTGTCGCTTTTCTTTATTTTAAAATTTATACATGGAATATTAAAAGATCCATTTTCAATTCCTTTTCCAAACAAATATATCATGAATCGAATACCATAATTTGATTCCATACATTTAACCAACCAAACAAAATTTGGAATGCAATCAATTCAAATACCAGTACAATTCTCACAATTCTATGACTCAAATGAGGCCTCCCTTTTTTGCTAATTATTTTATTTAAGACTAATCATATTTTTTTAATAAGTGATATATACACAATAATATTTGAAATTAATTATTTTTAAAATAAAAGAAAACACATAAATTTATTTTTTATTTTTTATTTTTTATTTTTTTATTTATTTTTAATCTTTGCACGACATGCAAGAATCCCAATTTTATTTAAAGCCACATAAGAAGTTATAATTGGTTTACATGTGATCATGGAGTTCAACTCAAATGTCATTTTGCCAAAATAAATGTCTGTTTTGTATGCTTGGTTAGGCAATACATGTTATAAAAGTTTACTTATAATACATGTAGTTTAAAAAATGAAATTCTACAATACTTCATCATTATTTATTGAAAATGTCAAAAGCAATTTGTAAGTGATCGATCACTTAGGGAAAATCAAGTAACAAAAATAGGCGGTTTCAGTTTGGGATACATAGTATTTATCTTTTTTGAAATAGTTGTTCATAGACATGAATACTTTGATTAAAAAAATGCAATCACTATATTATGATACTAAAACATTTTCTCATCATATAAAAACTTCATGGTTGGTTGACTTAAAGTGGATAAATTTTATATGTTAGCCCAATGAAAAAAGTGAACAATGTTAGTAAAAAGAAGATAATTTATACTTCTTTCGTTTTAAAATAATTATCCTCAATAAAAATAATCAGTTTAAGTAAAGAATATAATAACTAACAAATCATTTGTCAAGAGTTTATATAATAATTTTAGTAGTAGACATTTATTTTAGAGAATTGGTGTAATGACATATTTTTCATACAAAGACATTCACAAAATAGAAAAGAGAGGATGTATTTTTATGTGAAAATAATATACAGTATTATTCAAGACAAATTGAAAATAATAAAAATGGAGAAAATGATTTTTAAAAGAAAACCCTAGAAGGCTAGAAGGGCCGTTGGAATTAAAATTACACTTTCCCAAACAAAAAAAGAAAAGTCAAAACTAAAAAAATAAAAAAAAATGTAAGGTTTTGAATTCATTGCTTGTGTTGTGACTTCTTTTTCGATTTCCAATTCCAAGATTCTGAAAAGTTTCAGTCTTTTTGTTATGTTAATTGATTAATTTGTGTTATATTATTGACTGTTGGGTTTTTATTTACAATTTTCATCAAAGATTAAGGTTCTTTTTTTTGTTTTGTTTTGCTGCTGGGTATTTTTTGTTTGTCAGTTAATCCCAAGATTATACATTTCCATCGTTTTAGGATTTTGTGTTTCGTTTGAACAAATTTGACGAACAAAAAAGGTTCAAATTTTGGTTTTCTTTTGTGTTACGGATTTGTTATGTTATTATACATAGGATGGAAGGTGATCCGACCGCAGTTTCTGATGCTCTCAGAGGACGTAGGATAATCCGCCGCGATTTAAACGGGTAAAACGTTACTTACTTACTTACTTCTTTTTAAACACAAACTTGTTATCGTAATTTAACTTGTTTGTTCGTGTGTAGAAGGACCACTGGCCCTACAAGGCGTTCTACTAAAGGACAGTGGACTGCGGAGGAGGTATCTTGTTCACTCTTTGCATTATTTCTAGGCTCTTAATCCTATTCTGTCTGTCTCGTTGTTTTACATTGTTATAAAAATACGGAACAGGGGTTTTACCAGAATGCATATTTATGTCTTATAGACTCTTAAGCTGATGAACTGTTTGTCTGTTACAGGATGACACGTTGCAGAGAGCTGTAAGAAAGTTCGATGGAAAACACTGGAAGAAAATTGGTATGTATCTATGCTTTCGCTAACATACAAATTTTTTCGTCATCAATTTCGTTTTCATTCTCTAGACTCTGTTAGGAAAATTTTTCTGGCATCTAACTATCTAAGTATTATCATATGATAGTGCATCCGTGTTCTCTTTTATGTGGGTTTACGAAACCTTTTAGGGATGTTTGTTTAAGCTTATTTGTCCGTCTTATGGGATTATGGAACTTTGAAAAGCTAACAACCTTAAATGTTTTGAGATTCTGATCTTATCAACTTGAGTGTATGGCTTATTTAAGTTCATAAGCTCAAGTTGATAAGCTTATAAGCCCAAAAATTGTGCTTATTAGCTTTTCAAATAAACTTAAACAAACACTTGCATTTCCTGTGCTTGATGGGGTACTGGTTGTAAAATTATGGTTGAAAGCACTATGAGACTAAGCTACAACTGAATCTGAATTGACTGATATCACTAAGAAACTATCCCTTTAACAGCTAACGTTTGTATCTCGTAAACTGAAATCATATTGATGTTTATACTAAATCGATCATTTTCCCGTTTTTGAAAAGGCTACAACTGAACTATCAGGAGCCCCATAGTATAGACAAGTAACTATAGAAGGTACACAATGAAAGGTATCAAGGTTCTTTGCTAGAGTGTCATGTGTACTAGCAGCTGGACCGCACACTTGTGTTGTCCAGTGTCAAATTGAATTCCACTATTATAGGACCAACAGATGTAAGACAATGAATTCCTACGCTCTAATATCTAGACAATCAATAATAAAGGAACCTTTACTCGGATATTATCGATGCTAGGGCATTCCCCGATTGCCACCCATACACCAGTGTTCCAGTTTGGACTTGAACACGCAACCACTTGGTTTGGGAGCCAACTTTGGTACCATGTTACCTTTTAGGGTTTTGTCATGTCTACTCCTGAAGGGACGACCCTCAGTGTATAGAGCATGATAGATGGGGGCATGAGGAAATTTTCTATATGAAAAAAACTTATAAAGAAGAAACAATGAACAAAATAGCTGTGGGTTCTATTCGATGACCAATTTATGTATGGGGTAATATAAATCTCTGTCATGTAGCAGAAAGTACATCTTTAAGCAAATGGGTGGCATCGCATGGCCTCTTCTAAAATTTGGTGTGCTGCTATATTATTACTAGTATCTTTATTGATGAACCTGAAACAAATACACTGTAGAAGCCAAATTCAAACTAAGTGACTGGGCTCACTTTAATAGATTGTAATATTCGTTCTTATCCTTTGCCTATCAGTGTCATCTACTGATGTGATAAACCATGGATTAGGGCATTAATTTATCTAAAAAGAATCGAAAACAACCATACCTGTTTTTATTTTTTTGTTTTATTTTATTAATTAATACATAGGTTGATGATAACTTTTACTTTATTCAAGTCTTGGGCTCAACTATAATTTATATAACTTTTACTTTACCTTTATTCAAGTGTTGAAATTTTTGCGATCAGAAAATACAAACTTGTTTAGAACCTAATAGTATGATTTGTTCAGCTCAATGTTGCGAGGGCCGAACAGACGTTCAGTGCTTACATCGGTGGCAGAAAGTTTTAAATCCAGCACTTGTTAAAGGCCCATGGACAAAAGAGGTGAATCATAATATATGCTGCCTCTGATGAAACATGTAGCTCCTTGTTTTTCCTCACATGATATCCAGCTGTTTTCTCAACCATTGACCATCCTTTGCAATTTTTCAGGAAGATGAAGATCTCGTACGACTAGTAGCGAAATATGGGGCACAGAAATGGTCAACAATTGCACAACACTTACCTGGGCGCATTGGTAAGCAGTGTCGTGAGAGGTAAGATTCACTCCATCCCATGCTTGTAAATTTTGATAGCAAATGTGCTTCCTGGATATCCAAATGATTATTTACTATCGACATTTATACGACTGATATTTTTGTTCAGAGAAAAATATGTAAACATGAATTTCTTTTTTTCCTTCTAAAATCCAGCTTCATCTTCATCTTCTTTTTTTTTTTTTTTTTTTTTTTTTTTTTTTTTTTTTTTTTTTTTTTTTAACTTGAGATGGTAACTTAATTGGAAGGTCATGAGTTCAAACAAAAGTTAGAAAATTTTAAAGGCAAATGGCTTGTACACACGTTTCATTCTCCAAGCTTCCTAAACCGAGTAGCCTTTATAGTATAGGTTTATTTCATATTAACAGATTTTGGGGTCCCAAGTGGGCAACTCTTTGCTTGTCCGTTTGTAGTATTATTGACCATGACAGAAGTTTAGCATGACTTTAGGAATGCAATTTGGAAGGGACAATGTTAAAGGGGAATTAGGGCGCATTTTAAAATGTTTCATACAAATGATATATGCCATCATCATAATTAATCAGAAGTGTATTCTCAGAAGCCAATTCTCTAATTTATTCGTATGTTGAAACTTGAAAGCTTGTATATAAGCCATCATTCATGATAAGCACTACATTCTAGAACAATTAAATACTGAAGTTTGCCATAAATAAAATAAATACTAAATGAATGTTCCAGGCAACAAAAGATCTTGCATGGGATCATTTTGGATGATATTTACATTCTTAAAGAAAGCCTTTATAAGTGAATCTTGCAGTGTGAATATTTGACAACATTAAATGTATCTTAAGGAGAATAACTGAAGCTAGTGAGATTAGTTACCAACATACCTAGAATATGCCTTAAGACTTGATCGAAGAACACAACCTGTTGTTCAAGCTAGGAATAATAAATAAAACGCTAAGCTATCAACATTCTTAAATGACTTAAAAATGCCAGCTAGATGTAGCACTGCACCAGTTGTTTCATTGCAACAAGTGTAACAGTTGGTGGGATATATATTATACAGACATACGCGTGTATCATACTAACAAGTGATAGCCCCTGTTACCCCCTTTTTTTATTCTATGATATATTTATTGCAAAATTTTGTTTCTTTTTCAAGCATTAGATTTAGGGGGTAGTAAAGAAATGCACTTGTTAGTTTGATGCCTAGGTTGATTGCAATGAGTTTCTACGGTTGGATAACTCTTTTAAGTGGCTGTGTTACACCGTTGGCCTGCCAATGTCAAAAAGCTGGAAAGCTTTATTTACTACAGTAGTTGATAGTAGTAGGTGTGATGAGTGAGCATTTTTCAGTGATATGCATCATTTCGTTTTGAAGTGATCTGCTGTTAGTATTATAAGGCATTGCCCTTATCTTTCATGTTTACATCATGTCATCATGTATGCAGGTGGCATAACCATCTGAATCCTGCCATAAACAAGGAGCCTTGGACTCAGGATGAGGAAGTGATGTTGATCCATGCACACGAAGTTTATGGAAATAAATGGGCAGAGCTAACAAAAGTCTTGCCTGGGAGGTATGCTTACGTTTGCTTTGGTTTCTAAGCTTAAACCCAGTTAAGAAGCTTATGAATTATGATATATTCGCTTAGGTAACCTTGGATCATGAACAATCTAATTTCTTCAAATATCACAAATAATCTTATATGCCTTTTTATGTTTGTCGGTCTCAGGACAGACAATGCTATTAAAAATCACTGGAATAGCTCTCTTAGAAAGAAACTAGATGCATATATGGAATCAGGCCTGCTTAAACAGTTCCGAGGATTGCCTTCTGTCGCCATTCAATCAACTCCTTCTACTTCATCTAGGACACAACAATGTAGTGAAGATGCTGATGAAATCTCAGAATGCAGTCAACCAGCTGACATGTCAGAAGCATTTGTTGCAGATGATAAGATCCAGCCAGCAGAGGACTTGCAAAATGAGAACAATCCTGGCCGTGACTCGGATGAGTTTTCTAAATTTATTGAACGAAACTATTCACAAGACCCCGCGGAACCTTCTACTGATAGAGGGCAGCCTTCCTCTGGTGAATTTTTTGATATCTGTTCATTAGATTTAAGCCAGGATTCAGAATTCATGCAATGTGAATCCAATGAGCTCAACAACCATCTTTTTGATGGACTTCCCCATATTTACACCAATGATTCTCAGTTCTTCACCAACCAAGAAGATAATATGGGAGCACAAGATCAAATGGATCCAGTTACAGATCCTTTGGACTTCAATAATCAAGAAGATATAGGAGCACAAGATCAAACAGATCCCATTTTGGATCCTTTGGTGCTCGCATCTTCTGATGGTTTTAGTTCAGGACAAGTAAATGGTACTCTACAACTTGATCGGGAAAACCAAACTCAAAGGGAATTCCAATCTCAACAGCAGGAGACACTACCTCTGTCATATGAACCTCCCGTTTTCCCAAGCACGGGCATCCAATTTCTAAGCTGTGATCTTCAGTCTGGTGGTGATTTGCTGCAAGAATATAGTCCTCTTGGTATCCGTCAGCTGATGAGGACAGCATCTGCCAACTGTTTCAGTCCATGCAGATTATGGGACTCACCTTCACGCGATGACAGCCCTGAGGCTGTGCTAAAAACCGCTGCCAAAACTTTTACATGCACCCCATCAATATTAAAGAAAAGACACCGTGATGTACTATCACCCTTATCCCAAAACCCCAATGCCAAGAAGCATGGGCATGCCTCATTCCTCAATGATGAGAATAAAGATGTGCAGCTACAATCTTTGAGCCAAAATGGACCAATTAGTAATGATAAAGAAAATTTGAACCCAACTGCTGACGTTGAAATGGCTCAAAAGGAGGAGGACATAAGTACAACAGTTAATGTAAGTCTTAAACATTGGCTTGTAAACTAAAAACTTGCTGATATTGTTAGTTACAGTACAAGTAAGCTGCTTTATGCTCATTTCTTTAACTTGTGCATAAGGGATTGTTAACTGGTATCATGATCCCTTAAATAGAAAAAGCAAATGAAGTTCATTGTCTTATTCAGGTCTTACTTGTGCGCTAAAAAATTACTCCATAGCATGCGATTACTGAGGCTGGTTCTGTAACATGGTTTATTTAATAGAAATAGAAATAAAGATAGTCCCTTGGTTGTGGTTTCTGAAAATATGAGGCTTATGGGCACTGGTCAGACTTTGCTAAAATTTACGACACCTGACCCTACTGAAACCTCTGAAGTTTATCTTCACTCCTTTACTTGAAATACACTGTAAACTTGAGACACCTTTCTGATGATTTGTTTATTTGTGGTTACTTTTCATGGTTTGTTACATTGTTTTTTCCTTTCTTTCTTGTCAGGTGCAACAGCCACATGGAGTCCTTGTTGAACATGCTTCAGTTGAAAACTCTGGAATGTATGAATATGTTTAGAGCTATTATTATATTCTGAACCAATGATAAGATGTTTTAAAAGTTATTTCACTGATCGTTGTTATTTTTGCTAGATTTGGGGAAACTCCCTTGAAGAACAGTTTGGAGTCACCTTCTCCATGGAAGTCCCCTTGGTCCCCTTTTTTTCCTCGCCCTCAAATTGATACAGATATAACACTTGAGGTAATAAGTAGTTTTTGTAGATCAATTTTTTTTTTATTTAGAGGTGGCAAAATGACGAGATGGGTTGAAACAGAATACTTTTTCTTCGAAAAGCTTACAAATTATTTGTGTAAAATTTGATAACAGAAGTATTTTATTAGAATAATAGTCTTGGTTGTACAATTTAGTAGGTTGATTTACCCATTTGATGGTTTAGAGTCAACATATTCCGAATCGACCCATCTGTAAATAATTGGGTCAAAATTGGACCCTCTACTTTAGTTTATGTCCTTTTTTGTTGAATATTGTATGGTGTTTGTAGGATGTGGAGGGTTACGTTCCAAGTCCCGGTGAAAGAAGCTATGATTCTCTTGGGCTAATGAAACAGCTAAGTGAACAAACTGCACCAGCATATGCCAATGCTCGGGAAGTATTGGGAGATGAAACTCCTGATTCCTTACTAAAGAAAAGACTCTTACAAACAAGTGAATCGAGTCGGCAAGATTCAAATATCTTGGTATGTTCAGTTCTCACTCTTTGTTGCTCTCTATCACTCCCTGTTCTCATGTTTGGGGAGAAAAAAGACGGGGAAAAGGAATATGTTTTTACTACTTTTTGTGTTCAGGAGTTGGAAAGGAAGGAAAGGACTAACAATCTTACAGTCATGTCCTTCCTGCTTAGTTTTGTCATTATCAAAGTTGAGCAAAATAAAAAAGCGTAATTTTGTCATTAAAATGATTATAGAGCAGTTTTTTTTCCAAAGTAATGAGAAGAATAATCAAATGCTCAATAACATGTAATGTTTTAGGTTTAAAAATCCATCATTTCTCTTCATTTTCTTAAACTCGTGAACACAATGTTAGTTTCACGATGCATTAAAATGGATTCGTTTGCACTCCTAAGGGCTGCTGGTTTATTCCTTCACATTGTAGTTGTTGAACAAAAGATGCAGAGTTCTTTTTCCTTACTTTTAATTTTTTTTACAGAGTGAGAGACGGGTGCTTGATTTCAGCGACTGTGTGAGTCCCAAAAAGGGAGAACAGAATCCGCGACATTCAAGCAGTGTAAGTTACTCAAGCCCATCGTCCTACCTATTGAAAGGCTGTAGGTAGGTTGCCGGTTGTTCTACAGATCAGAACTGAGATTATACATTCCGCCTTTGTATTTTCTACGGTTCTACCCAGTTTTGTTATCCAACATCTAAGTATTGTTAACATATGGATTTTCCTATGATTTTCATGGGTCTGTGCTTATACATTTAACATTCCCTTCTATTTTGTGTGTCATTTTTTTGAAGACTACCCATTTCTTATTTGAGGAATATTCATTCTAGTAACATACATATTTGGTTGGTTGTGTGAATATACTCTTTGAATTATGCCTTATTAGTGTGGGTATCTTTGTTTGTAACCAATATTTTGCAGTTAAAGTTTTAACCGGTCTTTAGCTACTTTCATGACATTTTCCTGGTACGTAAATAGCTCAATTACCTATTATGCGCTTCATGAAATATGGTTTTTTGGGTTCACTTTCTAATAAAAAGGAAAAAAAAATTTGAAATTTAGTCTTGTGCGACGGCTAGACCTCTATACAAATTGCGACATGTGTCCAAAGGTAGATGAGATGTTTTTTGCTAGATTGAAGTGACGTTTTGTGCGATCATTTTTTTTTTCTCTCTACTCACAAGACTTTTTTGTCTTATTAGAAAAGTAAGTCCCACAAGTTGACTTTTTTTTTTTTTTTTTTTTCCGAAAAGTGTGTTTTGTCTTATTAGAAAAGTGGGTATCATGTTTGATCAATTTTTTTGCTAGACTGACGGCACATAAATTGCTCGACCGGCGGGTGGACATTTTTTTGTGCGAAATTGTTGTCATTTTCGAAAAAAACAAAAGAAAATTCAAAATAATTTGAAGTTTTTGCTAGACCGACGTCAAAATTTTTTTTTTGGTGTTTTTGTTCTAGGGTTGCGTGTAATTACTTTTGTAATTACACAAGTTTCTATGTTAATGTTTAACCACCCAATTTTAAACATCCAATCTCAAAAACGCATACATTCAAACTCTAAACACCTCTGAAAACACATACATTCAAACTCGACCTGTACTTTTGTTAAGGATTTGTTGTTTGTGTTGATAAAATGTTGTTATATGCTAGGGTATTTCCTTTTTTTAAAGTTTGTTAGATATTTGTTTTTGCTTATATCTTTATTTATTTGGCTACTATTTTTGTGTGGTAACTTGTTTGTTTGGTCGCATTGCCAAACTCGAAGCTTTAATTTAGTTTTTTTATACACTAAATACTATACGATACTAATTACACACTAAATACTTGAAGCTTTAATTCATGTATTTTTTTTTAATTATTTTTATTTATTTATTTATTTTTTACTTGCAGTTTCTTACTTTTGAAAGAAATGAAAAAGAGGATGATGGTGATCGGGTGATTCAAGGTAAAGTTTCGACACTTTGTGATAAGGTTGTTTTAGAGGTAATTAGTTCATCAAACATGTATCTATATCTCGTCCTATCCTAAACTATCTTTGTTGCGATGGTCACCAACAATTGCTCGACTTATCATTGACAGGACAAATTGGATTCAGTTGGTTGTGATGATCTTGGTGATGAGTTTTGTGATCTTCTTAATGATGATTTTCTTAACTTGTTAGATTCACCTGTTCTTGATGATGATATTGCTAAGGTAATTTACTCATTGAACATTTACGTACCTGATGACATCAAATAACGACTAATTTATAGCATCATTTCTCCTGTTTATATTGCTTATTTTATATCATTTTATATGATAATTGATACTTAATCACTTATTTGTGTATTTCTCAGTTATTATCAAGCAATTAGTGAAAGTTAGCGAAAAGAACGTGTTTTGGAGTTAAATTGGTGAAGTCAAGAAAGTCTACTGAATGTGACATCAATGCGTCGTATCATTCTAGACAGATACGCCGTATACCAAGACTTAGACGAATTCAAGACCATTGTCTGACTTTGATGCATACGCCGTATTGGATTCTAAATACGTCGTATATGAAACTTTGGTCAACAAGAAGAACAAGTTCGTTTTAGTTCCAATACGCCGTATTCACTTCTGTGATACGGCGTATCCATGCCCTAACTTCACAAAGACATCCATGACGAGAAGACCCCAATATGCCGTATCCATGTGCAACGATACGCCGTATTGGATGACGGTTGAAGAATATTCTGGAATATAATAATCTTGGACCCCACGCGAGTTTACCTCGATACGCCGTATCAGACGACCCGATACGCCGTATCGACCCGATACGCCGTATCGACCCTTATTCGAAGACTATAAATAGAAAACCTAGCATTCGGTTTTCAGGGAGCTTCTAACAACCAAGTACGATTTCTAGACGATTTTAGAAGACAAGAAGGTCCTGCTAGTGCTATCATTCCATAGGAAAACTCTTGTAATCATTATACTCCACTATAATCGCTCAGTTAGCGTATTGTTTTCTTTTGAATTCTACTTTAATCGTTCTGAATATGATATTGTGTATGATTTCTGAGATTATGGGCTAATACCTGTAGGTATTAGCCAAGTTTATGATAATTTAATGTTTTGATTTGTTTATATCGATTGTTTACTCTTTTGTTGTATTTTGAGAATGTTTATCACTTGATACACGTTTATGCATATGTTAATCTTTCATTCAACTGATTCTTGTTTATTGAATTAATCCTACCTCACTATTAGTGTAAATGGATGATGAACATTATTTCGGGAAAGATGCATATTACTTACCTTTATCATTAGATCAATAGTGCTATGACCATTAGGCTACTGGTATAAAGTTAGGGCATAAGTTTGTAATAAAGCACTCGTTGTTCGCCTTGGTAGCGATATTGTAAGCAGATAGATTATAATCAACAGTGAGACTTTATGCGGGTTCGATTAATTGTGACAGGATTAATCAGTTAGAAACCTTGAGTTTAGGGAGAAGTACCACCTAGCTTTCAATATAAAACCACCAACGAATGTAGTACAATCATTGCACACGTAGACAAATCCGGCATTTATTTGATTAACTTGGTTAATACGTTGTAACACCCCCAAATTTGGTTTGTGGCAGCGGAAAAGTAATTTGGGTGTTACGGTGAGGATCGAAGTTTAAATCTCAGAAAACGGCCCGGAAAGGGGCGTTTTGAAAGTTATATGTCATTCCAAAATAATATTTTTGATACAAAGGTAAATCATTTGATTTGAAAACCCCATAAAAAGATGTGATAATTTGGAAAGAATGACATATTTGATTTTACACCATTTAAGTTATCAGAGTAAAAGATGCCCGCTCCGTGTCTTGTCCTGCTCCGTTAATTTACCTGAGATAAACATGCTTAAAACGTCAACACAATGGTTGGTGAGTTCGCGGAATTTATAGAAAATAACTTTCTTCGAAAGATGTATAGTGATTGTCGAAATAAATAGTAATCCTTCATGAAATAATTAATAAGTTGAGTTGTATAAAAGTCACAAGTAAACCATGTATGATTACCAAAATCATAAGTTTAGGTATAAATGCAGATGAGCTACGTTGTTATACGCTCGATATAGACTGTAGGGTCAGCTTTTAAATGTATCGATATACCAAGCATTTTGGGTTGTCTTTTGTAGAATTCTTGTTTAATTCACATATGATAACAATTAAAATTCAAGTACGGGATTCATAATCATAACACGTAGTGAAATAATAATCTAATGTCTGAAATCTATTAGTGTAAAGTGGTGGTCTTCTAGATACAGCTGTATCCTAGGATATATATGAAACATTCATATATTCATAAAGTTATATTGCCCTAAGTCTCATGACACGCAAAACGTTAACAATTGGGAGTCCCACCAGGGTTACCTGATGGGGGAGTTATGGCCCTCAAGTTAATAGGTGATTTGCCAATTCCTATTTTTCTCAAATATAGTGTATCACTGCTAAATACGACTAACCATAAGGCATTCCGTCACAGTATTTAGGGGATAGGTCGTCAGCCTTTAACAGGTTTCGAAGCTGTTCACTATATTCGCGCTCACCGCAGTGATTAATGGCTCATGATCGAGGGACTTTATGGCAATAAAGGGGTACTTAGGCAATATAGGTCTCAGGGTTTATCAAGTATACGTATTCTGGTTTTTGGCAATTCTCTCCAGAAAATGTAGAATATCATAGTAAAGTTAACAGTTCATTCTTTTGTTATATGAATACATACAGTGAGTTTCAGTATCATGTTACGTCAAGTAGTCCGAAGATGTTATGTTTCAAGTTCAGTGTTTAAACTAATCAAACAATTTGCACATATAACATACACGTATTCCTTTCAAGTATAATTCAAACATATAAAGCATAGTTGATAGTTTTGAGCAATTCATGAGAGTTATAAAACAGTTAAAGCATGTATCTCCCCCAAAAGAATTATTAAAAACAAGTGTTAAAAGTAGGGGCCACGACTCACGATAAGTCGTAAGAGTTTTCATAGTGCTCATAGAAATATGGTATCGCAAAGTAAATCATATAGTTGATAAATGAATAAAATATTTCGAAGCATGTATCTCCCCCAAAAAGTATAAAAACAAGTATTAAAATAGGAGGGGCCACGACTCACGGTAAGTCATAAGAGTTTTCATAGTACTTATAAAAGTCTAAACGTCAAGCAAATCATATAGTTGATAATGAGTAAAATATTTACAAGCATGTATCTCCCCCAAAAGAGTTATTAAAAGCAAGTATTAAAAGAGGGGGCCACGACTCACCTTAGCCACAGCAAAGCAAAGATTACACTGGCATGACTGGCATCTAGAGCATACTACAACAGTCTCATACAGCAACGACGGTACACAACCTAATACGTATACAATTACCTCAAAATACGTCTAGCACAATAATAAAGTATATAAAAGATAAAGTGTTATAGTTTTCGTGGATTACTCAGTTTTCCAAAACTTATCAAAAGCTTAGTTTAAATGTTTCATGTAGTGTGGTAAGAAGACCTAGACTCGAAGTACAACTCACGCCAGAAGAATAGACATCAATTAACTCAAGAGGATGCTGACGAGGACTCAAACCAAAGATGACAACTTAGAAGCTAGAGACAAACAAACACCTTAAAACAAATAACTATTTTGTATGTTTCAGCAGTTACCCCATTATCCCCAAATAACTTGTATAAAAATATGCTTAACTAATAATCTAGCTTTTACTCAAATATTACAATATTAAATAAGTTTATGTCTCGTTATTATTCTCGTAGGTATTAGTTTTAAATTTTATTGAGAATTTTGTGTCCATTGCGAGTTTAATACATTATGCCGTCTCAGGTCTCAAAATGTTTAACGAATCTGTTATCTAATATCATATGTCCGATAATGATTCCCAACTGTCCAATGTCCATGTGAAATGATCAAATCCGTATTCAATTCCAATTCACAATCCAAGTATTATCCGAAATGTATCACAATGTCCAAGTCAATGTCTCATTTGGTAAAATACATTCTGCTTAAAATTTATAAACCATTACCTCTTTCTATTTTAAGTTTATGGGCTTGTGAGTCATTTGAGCAACAACCCACCCAACAAGCTGTTGGGCTTAACAGCCCAGTGAGTAAAACATGCTTATTTCAAATTTGGGCTAGACTTGCTACACGATATAAACATAGGATAATTATTTGCAATTCGACTCATACGCATAAACTTTGAGTTTTTGATGACACGTTAAAACTGTTTTGGTTAAACCAAGTTGACGGATTAAGTAATCACTTTGACGACATACTCGACCCGTGTCGAGACTAATTAGACCAATCAGTAAACCAAACAGCCAACCCTTGTGGGACTGTGACCCAAACCGAGACTAACCAAGACAAGGCCACCCTTGTGGTCTTTCGTTAAATCCGAGCACACAAACCAAACGACAACACTAGTATAACAGCAATAACGATAAGATTGCCGAGACCCTAATGGTCCCGGCTTTTACCCTCGGCACTAACATAGACATCAAACAAACCCATTTTCGTTTCATCATCCAAGTCGAACCCACAATATCAAAAAAAAAACACCATTTTAATTTACATCCGGGTCTAACATGACCCGTTTTCAAACCCGAATTAAACAGCCACTTCTTAAACAATTCGTTACCACACGAACGAGTTTTAAAGCATTTATATCCGGTTTAGACATGTTTATCCGATTTTTAAATCACAAAACTACTGATCTTGTTTAAAATCCACGAAAACACACTAATAATAATAGTATCAATCGATAAAGAAAAGATAAATATATATGAAACATCGGGTTTACCATTGACGAGAGAATAGCGGAAAGGAGGGGAAAAGAACGGCGGTGGCATGGTGCTACGACGGCTATGGTGGCCGTGGGGATTCTCGGACCAAACAATACCACAACAAAACTCAGAAACAACCTTCGATCTAATACCCGTTACAGCTAATGTTGTAAAAGTTGGTGTCGCCGGAAAATACGCCGGAAAATCATGAGTTACCGAACAGAAGGAATATATAAGGGTGGTTTTGGAGGCGCGTGTGGTGGTGGATCGTGACAAGGGAGTCACAAGGAAGCTATTGGTGGTGGCGGTGAGAGTTGGTGGTTGGCGGTGGTGGCTCAAATGGCCGGACAGTGGCCGGAAAATAATGAGAGGGGAGAGAGAGTTAGCTAGAAATGCTGTGTGGGGTGAAAGGTTATAAAAGAAACATGTAGGGTACGTGTATAGACTTAGTGAATGACAGATTTGTATATTAGGTGTATGGATTGAAAAACAGATACGTGTATGAAGTTGATGAAGGACAGATATAAGTATGGATTCTTGGAGCATTGTACCAACATCTAAAATATCTAGCATTTTGTCCCACATTTGTAGCTTGGTTTACTTTGCTTTTATAATGAAGTTGTTAGTTAGTGTCATTTTATAAAGAGTGTATTGATATAAATTGTAAGTAGGTAAAAAGTTGGGTTGTAGATTAATTAAATAGGGTTTGTGTAATTAAATATGTTTTGTATAAATAAATGTAGTTAGTGAAATATAAATGTGAGGTTTAGTAGTTTTAACTATAATGTATAATTTGTGTATCATAAATTTAGTGTGAATGGAGTTTTGTGAAACACTGAGTTTTCAAAGTACGTGTTGCTATTTAATATATGTTGTTGAAACGTAATGTGATAAAAGAAAAGTTTAAATTTTCCCGTAAAAATGGGTTTTGTTAAATGGTAACTCGAGGTTATTATTAATTAATGAGGATTATTACGATGAATTTTCGTGGGATCTTACAGTATCTACCCCTAAATTTTGAACTTCGTCCCGAAGTTCAGTCTGCGATAGGTGTTGAAAAATGTGATGTTCTGGGGTGAGAGATTATGAAAAATGTTGTCGAGAAGTTCCTATCCGAAAATAGAGAAAACGAGATCTAATTAGATTTATTTTATGCTAGGTGAAATAAATTCGAATGTTTGGTTAATTGATGAACCTAAAGATTGAGAATAATGAGAATAACGGTCAGGAACTGTGAAAATTTAACGGCTAGTGAACAGTGTGTATTAATGGTCGTGAATAGTGCCCTCAACGGCTAGTTTTGGTTCCAGCGGCTAGATTTAACCTATAATTACTCCATTTTAATTTTTATTCTTCCACAAATTATTTTTCTCTAGTTCCACATCTCAAAATGCCGCATTTCATAATTATGCTAGCAATTGTGTACGTTATTCTTGTGGTTATCTACTTGAGGTATGCTCCGGACGAAGACTTTCAATATTTGGTCGTGATTTTAGCGTTTGTCATTCCGTTGGTGATTGTAGCCCTTATCGTGGATATGGCGTATGGAAAATAGATAGTAGGAAGGTTGGAATAAATAGTTGTAACTTTAGCATTATCGTTGCTGGTTATGCACAAATTTCCGTGTATTCTAATAAGATTTCTTGCTAATTGCGCTCTTCATAAGTCTTTGTGAATTATTAGGGTTCTAATACTCGTACTTTTGTCAGTTTCTTATCATAAGAATGGTGGGTAATATGTGTAGGTATTTGTTTGTGGTTGGTCAAGTGTGACGTGTTATGAGCAATTTATTTTGTCTTAAGACTTTGCTTTTGAATAGAAGTTGTTATTAGGGAATCTGAAGGATAACTGTTTCATTCATGACATGATTCTTCCTAAATTAGACATAGTTGATCAGGCTATGTATAATTTGAGGACCAAATGATGTAATGCTTGACTCAGTCACCGTGAGATTTATGCTTTTTCAAGAAGTTTTATATGTTTCAATTATAATGGTTCCGTCACAAAGTCGGACACTCTCTGGTTGTCTTCACAAGAATTAAGAAGTTTTTGTTCATATTCTGAGGATAAGTCAGGAATTTCTAAAGTGAATATAGTATATCCTCGGTATAAACTTAGGTTTTGGGTGAAAATTTCTTACAATGTGGTGATAACCTATTGTTTGGTCAGAAATTGGGTTAAATTAAATTCCCAAAGTGAAATCAGGGTATTGTTACATAACGACTATAAATAGGGAGAATAGAATAGAGATTGAAATAATGTGGATTATGATTATCTCGGGGATATTACAAGGTAGTGTCTTCATACGGTAGAAAGATAGTTGTTGTACTTAGGTTACATCCATCGTACCTAAGGTAAAGTACAAGGAGGAATACAACTTAGAAGGTTTTAAACTAGGGTTTACTTATCCACAATAGGAATTTATCTTCTGCTTAAACATAGGTGTCATCCTTTGACGTTGTTAAGGTTTTAAAGAGTTTCCATTCTCTTTCACTGGTCTTTTTGTCTTAAGTGGTATTTTGGGTTGGGCATTGATCCTTATAGTGTCTCGTTTAACTTTTGGTCTAGAAATCCTTGGGTAATGGTGATGGTAGATTCAGTTACTCTGATTATACCTTTAAGGTGCGTTGGTCTACAACCCGTGAAACTTTCATGGATATGCTTATAGAACTTAGTCGTCCTTTCTTCTTCTCTTGCTATTTTGTTGCTACTCGGACAAGCTACTATAGTTACCTCGAGTATCACAGCAACAATATTGGTTACTAACTTTTGGATAGCTTCAGTAGTCAAGGTTATGGTTGGTACTAGAGGAGTATTGGTAATGCTTATGCTGGCCATATTCTATCAATATCTCAAGAAAACGGATTTAAATCCACCTAATGGCCATGTCAGAATAATTTGAGTGACAAAGTATTTGTATACTAGTCTTAATAATGTGGTCACAATGTGAAACTTTAACCAATTGTGAACCCTAAATCACGATGTGTCTGGGTAATGTCGTAGATAAATGCTTAATTCTTGGTATAGGATTGCTAAGGAACAAACTGTTTCATTCACAAAAGCCGAAGTTCAGAAATTTTCCCTTCATTCATCAAGTTTTCTTCCAAAATTTTGTCTTAGAGAATTCTATGGTCGTAGCCTAGTTATGGCAGGTATGTAACAATTGTAGATGATATTGTAGTAAATCTGGGTATAATTAATGTAAACATCATAACATTAATAACTTAATCGATTGTTTTACAAAGCCAACGATACAAGGTCTTTTATTAATATTCCATGCAGCAGGTTAATAAATCTCTGTTTTTCCTCATTGTAAGGATTGCCATGTGGGAGTATTTCTTAATATCTCTGACTGAAACCTTATCAGTCCGTCCTAGAAATCCATCCTGTCGGACAAAAGTTCGGGTAGGATGTCGTTGGTTGTGAGTGATGTTTTGTCAATGATGTTCGGGAGTGTATCAATCTTGTTCTTTGTGACGCTCCAGTCGCGTCATGCTGGTGGAAGAAGTAGGTGTGTGGGTAACTGTTGTCCTAAAGTTCTGTCCAGTCTTGAGAATTCGGGCTGAAAGAGTGAAAGCAGGTGGGAAATAGTAATTACGAGGGAGACCTGAGAGGGTAAACTTTCTCTAGGAGTCAGCTCCCGTTGGTGAGGGGTAAACAAGTAAGTTCGGGTGAGTAGTCTTAACGAGTAGTCGGGTCCAACCGACGTGAAAGGAATGGTGATAGTAGTGATGGTAAAGTATGGTGACATTATCCTGATCATGTCTAAGGGTGAAATAAGATGGAAATGGTAGTATAATTGGTACTAAACATAGATATATCTTCTTAATAAGTCCATTGAGGTAGCTCCAATTTAGTGTCATAAAAGGTTCGAGTTCATAAGGTACTAAAATCCTAACTTTTCTGTGTCGAGTTACCGGGGCATATGGGTGTGGTAGTTTAGTTAAAGGAGAATTTGGCTCAATCTCTTTTCAAATCGTTTCTTAGTGTGAATTCTGTCTAACCTCGAATGTTGTTGGACAACCAATCAACTCTTCAATGGATAAGATTCAGTAGTTCCTCAAATTTTCTGACGTAAGGGTGAGTGAATTGGTGATAATGAGAGTGATATGTGAGTAAGTTCCGTATTAGTCTGGGGTTGAGATATTAGTACATAGGGATTTTTAGCATCTGGAGTGATATAATAACAAGGTGATGTACGAGTAGTACGAAGGGTAGCTTTGGTAATATCAACTGTTTTGGGAGGCATGGTACTGTAGTAGCCGAAAATAATAATTATAAGTATTTTGTACGTTAAGAGCGTAACGGTAAGTGTGAAATAATACAGTGTGTAATGTGTGAAGAGTAATTATCAAGCATGTAAAGATTAGTGCAACATAATATTAATAGGTAATGTATTGAGCACGGCAGTCTGCAGACACGGAGGGCGTAAAATGGTATGGTGTAAAATCATTCATTTTGGAAAGTGTGGTTATAGTTCAATGTTTTAAAATGTTTGATTCTCTATAACCATAGGCTCTGATACCAAACTGTAACACCCCCAAATTTGGTTTGTGGCAGCGGAAAAGTAATTTGGGTGTTACGGTGAGGATCGAAGTTTAAATCTCAGAAAACGGCCCGGAAAGGGGCGTTTTGAAAGTTATATGTCATTCCAAAATAATATTTTTGATACAAAGGTAAATCATTTGATTTGAAAACCCCATAAAAAGATGTGATAATTTGGAAAGAATGACATATTTGATTTTACACCATTTAAGTTATCAGAGTAAAAGATGCCCGCTCCGTGTCTTGTCCTGCTCCGTTAATTTACCTGAGATAAACATGCTTAAAACGTCAACACAATGGTTGGTGAGTTCGCGGAATTTATAGAAAATAACTTTCTTCGAAAGATGTATAGTGATTGTCGAAATAAATAGTAATCCTTCATGAAATAATTAATAAGTTGAGTTGTATAAAAGTCACAAGTAAACCATGTATGATTACCAAAATCATAAGTTTAGGTATAAATGCAGATGAGCTACGTTGTTATACGCTCGATATAGACTGTAGGGTCAGCTTTTAAATGTATCGATATACCAAGCATTTTGGGTTGTCTTTTGTAGAATTCTTGTTTAATTCACATATGATAACAATTAAAATTCAAGTACGGGATTCATAATCATAACACGTAGTGAAATAATAATCTAATGTCTGAAATCTATTAGTGTAAAGTGGTGGTCTTCTAGATACAGCTGTATCCTAGGATATATATGAAACATTCATATATTCATAAAGTTATATTGCCCTAAGTCTCATGACACGCAAAACGTTAACAATTGGGAGTCCCACCAGGGTTACCTGATGGGGGAGTTATGGCCCTCAAGTTAATAGGTGATTTGCCAATTCCTATTTTTCTCAAATATAGTGTATCACTGCTAAATACGACTAACCATAAGGCATTCCGTCACAGTATTTAGGGGATAGGTCGTCAGCCTTTAACAGGTTTCGAAGCTGTTCACTATATTCGCGCTCACCGCAGTGATTAATGGCTCATGATCGAGGGACTTTATGGCAATAAAGGGGTACTTAGGCAATATAGGTCTCAGGGTTTATCAAGTATACGTATTCTGGTTTTTGGCAATTCTCTCCAGAAAATGTAGAATATCATAGTAAAGTTAACAGTTCATTCTTTTGTTATATGAATACATACAGTGAGTTTCAGTATCATGTTACGTCAAGTAGTCCGAAGATGTTATGTTTCAAGTTCAGTGTTTAAACTAATCAAACAATTTGCACATATAACATACACGTATTCCTTTCAAGTATAATTCAAACATATAAAGCATAGTTGATAGTTTTGAGCAATTCATGAGAGTTATAAAACAGTTAAAGCATGTATCTCCCCCAAAAGAATTATTAAAAACAAGTGTTAAAAGTAGGGGCCACGACTCACGATAAGTCGTAAGAGTTTTCATAGTGCTCATAGAAATATGGTATCGCAAAGTAAATCATATAGTTGATAAATGAATAAAATATTTCGAAGCATGTATCTCCCCCAAAAAGTATAAAAACAAGTATTAAAATAGGAGGGGCCACGACTCACGGTAAGTCATAAGAGTTTTCATAGTACTTATAAAAGTCTAAACGTCAAGCAAATCATATAGTTGATAATGAGTAAAATATTTACAAGCATGTATCTCCCCCAAAAGAGTTATTAAAAGCAAGTATTAAAAGAGGGGGCCACGACTCACCTTAGCCACAGCAAAGCAAAGATTACACTGGCATGACTGGCATCTAGAGCATACTACAACAGTCTCATACAGCAACGACGGTACACAACCTAATACGTATACAATTACCTCAAAATACGTCTAGCACAATAATAAAGTATATAAAAGATAAAGTGTTATAGTTTTCGTGGATTACTCAGTTTTCCAAAACTTATCAAAAGCTTAGTTTAAATGTTTCATGTAGTGTGGTAAGAAGACCTAGACTCGAAGTACAACTCACGCCAGAAGAATAGACATCAATTAACTCAAGAGGATGCTGACGAGGACTCAAACCAAAGATGACAACTTAGAAGCTAGAGACAAACAAACACCTTAAAACAAATAACTATTTTGTATGTTTCAGCAGTTACCCCATTATCCCCAAATAACTTGTATAAAAATATGCTTAACTAATAATCTAGCTTTTACTCAAATATTACAATATTAAATAAGTTTATGTCTCGTTATTATTCTCGTAGGTATTAGTTTTAAATTTTATTGAGAATTTTGTGTCCATTGCGAGTTTAATACATTATGCCGTCTCAGGTCTCAAAATGTTTAACGAATCTGTTATCTAATATCATATGTCCGATAATGATTCCCAACTGTCCAATGTCCATGTGAAATGATCAAATCCGTATTCAATTCCAATTCACAATCCAAGTATTATCCGAAATGTATCACAATGTCCAAGTCAATGTCTCATTTGGTAAAATACATTCTGCTTAAAATTTATAAACCATTACCTCTTTCTATTTTAAGTTTATGGGCTTGTGAGTCATTTGAGCAACAACCCACCCAACAAGCTGTTGGGCTTAACAGCCCAGTGAGTAAAACATGCTTATTTCAAATTTGGGCTAGACTTGCTACACGATATAAACATAGGATAATTATTTGCAATTCGACTCATACGCATAAACTTTGAGTTTTTGATGACACGTTAAAACTGTTTTGGTTAAACCAAGTTGACGGATTAAGTAATCACTTTGACGACATACTCGACCCGTGTCGAGACTAATTAGACCAATCAGTAAACCAAACAGCCAACCCTTGTGGGACTGTGACCCAAACCGAGACTAACCAAGACAAGGCCACCCTTGTGGTCTTTCGTTAAATCCGAGCACACAAACCAAACGACAACACTAGTATAACAGCAATAACGATAAGATTGCCGAGACCCTAATGGTCCCGGCTTTTACCCTCGGCACTAACATAGACATCAAACAAACCCATTTTCGTTTCATCATCCAAGTCGAACCCACAATATCAAAAAAAAAACACCATTTTAATTTACATCCGGGTCTAACATGACCCGTTTTCAAACCCGAATTAAACAGCCACTTCTTAAACAATTCGTTACCACACGAACGAGTTTTAAAGCATTTATATCCGGTTTAGACATGTTTATCCGATTTTTAAATCACAAAACTACTGATCTTGTTTAAAATCCACGAAAACACACTAATAATAATAGTATCAATCGATAAAGAAAAGATAAATATATATGAAACATCGGGTTTACCATTGACGAGAGAATAGCGGAAAGGAGGGGAAAAGAACGGCGGTGGCATGGTGCTACGACGGCTATGGTGGCCGTGGGGATTCTCGGACCAAACAATACCACAACAAAACTCAGAAACAACCTTCGATCTAATACCCGTTACAGCTAATGTTGTAAAAGTTGGTGTCGCCGGAAAATACGCCGAAAAATCATGAGTTACCGAACAGAAGGAATATATAAGGGTGGTTTTGGAGGCGCGTGTGGTGGTGGATCGTGACAAGGGAGTCACAAGGAAGCTATTGGTGGTGGCGGTGAGAGTTGGTGGTTGGCGGTGGTGGCTCAAATGGCCGGACAGTGGCCGGAAAATAATGAGAGGGGAGAGAGAGTTAGCTAGAAATGCTGTGTGGGGTGAAAGGTTATAAAAGAAACATGTAGGGTACGTGTATAGACTTAGTGAATGACAGATTTGTATATTAGGTGTATGGATTGAAAAACAGATACGTGTATGAAGTTGATGAAGGACAGATATAAGTATGGATTCTTGGAGCATTGTACCAACATCTAAAATATCTAGCATTTTGTCCCACATTTGTAGCTTGGTTTACTTTGCTTTTATAATGAAGTTGTTAGTTAGTGTCATTTTATAAAGAGTGTATTGATATAAATTGTAAGTAGGTAAAAAGTTGGGTTGTAGATTAATTAAATAGGGTTTGTGTAATTAAATATGTTTTGTATAAATAAATGTAGTTAGTGAAATATAAATGTGAGGTTTAGTAGTTTTAACTATAATGTATAATTTGTGTATCATAAATTTAGTGTGAATGGAGTTTTGTGAAACACTGAGTTTTCAAAGTACGTGTTACTATTTAATATATGTTGTTGAAACGTAATGTGATAAAAGAAAAGTTTAAATTTTCTCGTAAAAATGGGTTTTGTTAAATGGTAACTCGAGGTTATTATTAATTAATGAGGATTATTACGATGAATTTTCGTGGGATCTTACATACGTTTTCCTTACGATCGAGCTTGACTTCTTCTTTATCGTTCGTTTATCTACTTGTGTGTGTTATTAGTTTTATTTACCGCTTTATTAAACCTAAACTTGTGTCAGTCTCTCAGGCTGAAAACCCCCCCTTTGCGTTAGTTTTAGTTTAATTAGGTTAACTTAGATAATTAAAATGATAGATTAAGTGTTACCGTCCACTCTTAGTGATCAACACCCTACTTACCAACGAACCTACAATTGATCGGATACACTGCCCGTTAGTGTTAGTTAATAGGTAAAGTCGGAAAAATATAAATAGTAAAACTTGATACATATATTACCTATACTAAACGACACATCAAGTTTTTGGCGCCGCTGTCGGGGAGTGAAATTGTTTAATACTTGTTTATTAGTATCTTAATTTAGTTTTTGTGTTTTAGATAAGATTTTATGCTTAATTTTCTGTATTTTAGTTGATTTTGTGTTTTTAGTATTTTTACTGCATTAAATTGTCTGCATCACAGTTACTGCATCATGGTTACTGCATCACGATTATGATTTTACTGCATCACGGTTATGATTTTACTGCATCACGGTTACTACATGCACTAAAATCATAATTGTGATGCAGTAACTTTATAAATGTGATGCAGTATAAATTTTGGCGGGAAAAAAAAAATTTTGGCCCAAAAAAAAAATTTTGGCGGGATTTTTTTTTTTTTTTTTTTTTTTTCCGGGGGGGTGGGGGGTGGGGTGGGGAGGGGTGGGGGTGTGGGTGACACATGTCATATGATATGACATGATGATGTGGCAAGGTGACACATGTCACTCCCACAATGCTTCCTAAACTTTTCATTATAAGGCCCCTTCTCATAATATCTCATCTCTCTCTCTCTCTCTATATATTATATATATATATATATATATATATATATATATATATATATATATCTTTTATATAATAAAACAAAACCCCTAGTGGGGACTTTTGTATTTCAAAAAAATCAATTCATTCCTTATTAAGTAATAATTGAATTGATATTATTTTTCTAAAAATAAATTTTTAACTAAAACAACTTAAATATTTCTTAATTTGGAATTAAATTTCTGAAAAATCGTTTTTATATAACAGATGTAGACAAAATCTAAAAATACACATGTACTTGGATTTAATACCTTGATAGATTTGGATCAAATTGTAACATTTAAAAAAACCGGCTCCCAATCAGTTTCTTATCATCGAAAAACATAACACATAGCCACAAAATCATCCTCCACCACCCTAAACCCTAGAAACCATCAAATAAACGATATTTTTTCGACAAAGGATGTCTTTTAATACATTCTCCAATCACACAATTATTAATGGAGACAGCCCTCTCAAGTTGCACTTGCTTTTGGTCATGGAATGTAATTGATTTTCCACTCTTTTTGCAATTTAATAATTAATTTATCTCTTATATTGTTGATTGTAGTTATTTACTATAAAGTTGAGTTTTTTATTGATGGGTTTTGTAGGATTTTTACTTTTGGTTAAGTTTTTTTTTTTTTTTTTAGTACAAGTAGATAATTGGTTGTTTTGCTTATGTTGTGAATATGTGATAGTTTAATAATTTGTTGTTGTCTTAGTGTTTGGCAAATTATGAAAATAGCTTATTAGTTGTTGAATGATCATGAGGATGTTTGGGATTGCTTATTTTTATTGCGTAAGAAGTTAAATAATTAGTGTTAGAATTTGTCGTAAAAAATGCAATTAGACACCAAAGAGTAATAATTGGTTCCAAGATAATGATTGGTTTGAAGTTTCAACTAAATGCTTTTAATCAAGGGGTTTAGGGTTTATACATACCTTCATTATTTGGGGATGGCTATTGTTTCTATCAAAATCATGGTAAAAAGATTTCGGAAAACATTAACAACCTAAATATAAGCTGAAACTAAAACAAGCCCGTGTTACACGGGTCAAAGTTGGGTGGGTTTATCATGTTAACTGCTCTAAATTTCCTTACGGTTAGTTTTTAAATATATTATGGGTCTTCTTGAACAAGGGTTCGAATAGTTCAGGGTTCCTTAATTGAGTGCAACATGCAATAAAGTCACTCACATACTCCGTACAATTTAGGTTATAAATCATACTTACGTGTCACTGATCAAATTAAAATTTAGGCTATACAAATGTACTAATGGCTCTTTAGCTCTTTATATACGTACACATGCATACTAATGGCTATACAAGATGATCTCGGCCCCATGGTGTCTGTGAAGGTTACTCCTTAAATGAGGCTGTTTTTTTATTGTTTTTGTGTATGCCTTTTTATTGTTTTTTTATAATTTTTTACTGTTTTTTTTTATTGCATATCTTATATTGTTGTTATAAAGCATTCAACTTTTTGGGTGGGTTTTTTTTATCTGCTTATTTCTCTATTGTACCACCATGACCATGAGTGGCGGTATTGAAACAGTGGTTATTCCAAATAAGCTAAATGATATGATTAGCAAATGTTGGGAGTTAGGTCAATATGGGTCATTTATTAACGATGGCGGATGGCTAAGATGACAAGGGACCGTGTGAGCACTTACCACCAGTTGTAGTGTTTCCTATGTGACCCGGTATGTGACAATAAGCAAAGCCAAAATCTAAATCATGATCACATTGTATGCCCATTTAAGAAGCAAAAATAAACACACTTGAACATCATTGGAAGTTTAGATCTCAACTATGCAGCAACAAAATATGTCACAGTGCTTAATATTCCTGACATGAAATGGGTAAAATTGGGTTATGTTTTATATGCATCCATTTTAACCCGTTACCAACATACCCACCATTCCAGTTACATGAAAATGTGTTAACATATTGGGCTACAATTTTATCTATAATACGTTAACTGATACATGGCAAACGGGCTTAAACATGTAAGAAGCCTAGATAGAATAGGGTCAAAGAGGTGTAGGTGGTCGTTAAGGTCCATATTTTTAAACATGAGGTTCAAGTAGACTTCTTATCTAATAACCATGATTCTTATATGTTCATCTTTAATAGCTGGTTGTCTAAAGTTCTGGAATTTTAATGGTAGGTTCATGGTCCAGGGCAGAAACTAACACCAGTGTCTCATACTGGCCAGACGCTTGGTACACCAGAAGCTAAAGTTAGCTCGAGAAGAAGTGGTGTTAGTGTCGGTGAAGCGTAAGGAGTTTATTAAGAAGAGAAGGAAAGCTGTTGAGGAGTTGGGCGTTGTGAGTGAGAACTGAGAAGTATAAGAAAATGGAGAAGGAGTTGGAGCAAGCGGTTCAGACTGTGGATTTTGAGATGGCGGAACAGGTTAGTGATGGACTTGTGTCAGCTGAGAGGGATAGGGAGAAGCTTTTGGTTGTGGGGAGGGAAGATGAAGCGGAATGTGATGCGGTTGAGGTTAAGATGCACGAGGCGTTGGAGATGCAAATTGTCGCGGAAGAGGAATGTGCGTGTTTGCTAGAGAGCTTTGCGGTGGTGAGTTTGCTATAGTTAAATACGTATTTGGTTCTTTACATGCTGATTTTGATTTACCTGATATAATTGTGCACTTTAACATGCGGGATTCATTGCTTGATCCATCGACGACTAGATAAGTGGCTGTATAGCGTTAGTAATTTCATAGATATTAAATTAAAAACCTGATCACAGTAGGAAAGTATTTTTAATTTTAAAAATACCGGGGTTCATAAATCCAAAAATTAAAAATAAAACCAATTCAAAGAAACAATTAAGTTAAACAGCTTGCATACATAAAACAATAACTCCTATTATAACTTTGACTAAGAGTGTTTTCAATAGGTCATTTGTTGTTTCTTTGGGGTTGTATATTGTGTCTCTGTTTTTAATGATGTTAAGCATATTATATACTCGAAACCTGTGTCAATTTAAGATTAGTCATTGCATTTCCATAAATAAAAAATTCATATTAGTCATTTGGTGCCTCTATACAAAATACTACTTCAAGATACATGACTACTGTTCACACTACCTCATGTTTTGTTATCAGGAGGAGTTGTTTTTCGTAATGCACGATATCTTGATAGTATTGGATGAAGTTAGTGAGCTTCAACCAATTTTCGATGCTCATGTTCCGGTTATAAAGTTCAATCTTAAGGTGTATCGGTTGTTGTTATATGCATCTTTTTGATCGTTTATCATTTTTTATGGTTTATTTGTATTATAATTCTGAGTTAGAGCATTTTAGTGCTGTGAGCTTGCATACAATTACTATATAGTTGTTATAAATGAGTTTATTTAAAACTATTTTTATTATAAATGAGTTCCTTTAAATCTATTTTTTAAGTTGGGATTTCAGTGCAATTAAGTAAATTAAAATGAGATCTGCTGTAATTTTGTATAAGATAATTTTTAATTATATATTGTATTTATGTATAAGATAAGGATTATTTAAAGTTGTTATGCATATCTATAAGTATAATTATACACAAACTTGGACAACCATAAAGTCTATAAATACCAAAACTAATCATCAGTCAATACGATTATTATTTATCCTTATATCACTTTCTTCAATTCGATTATTATTTTCCCTGAAAGAAAAAAATTATTGTTGGTTAGTGCAGGTTCTTGTGCAGTTTACTTCGGCGAGGCATGAAGCAAATTTGCATATCGACAAATGTGGACATGTTAACCCAACATTCCAAGAAGGTATTTCATATCGAAATTCCCTTTTTGTTCGTTATTGTCATTAATTTGAGCCAATGATATTGATACTAGGTCAACTTGAATACTTCTATGACTCACTTTTTTCGAATGGCAGTTTAGGCAGTTATAGTTGCAAACTTGCAACTTTAGTTTTTTGTGTGAATCGAGTTGTTAAATGTTATACTTGGTTATTGCTTAAGCTGTATAAGAGAAGATTGTAATGAAAATCACGAATGCATCTCAACAGATAAGCTTCAATAGGATCCCCATGCTGCATTTGCCCTCTTATTATCGATGGGAGACTTTGACTTGCCGCTTTGGAGGAAGATTTGAAGCATCAATTCTTGAATTTAGCCGTTGACTGCGCTTATACATATTTGATGCAGTCCCACATACATTACATATTTGGATAGTTGATCGCTTGCAACGCCTTGGAATTGCACACTACTTTCATCTGAGCTCAAAATTGCACACTACATTAAGCTAGACCAAAGAAAAGTTAATTAAAGATTTTTACGAAAAACTAAAATAGAAATTACTAATACACCTTTATGAATACAGTGTGAAGGTATTGGAACAAAAAAAGAATTGAGTATGCTAGACACACTGATGTACTAGATTCTGACGAACTGCTACGGGCTTTCAGATTTTATGAATGAAGGGTTATGAATTTTCTCCTGGTAAGTTTCATTAATAATTTTTATGCTTCGTTAATTATCGTTATTATTATAGAAGTAACCGAAAACAATTTTTTTCCACGTTACAGGATGATCATGTTCAATCTATATCGAGCTTCTCAAATGTATTTTTCAGGTGATAAAATCCTCTATAATTCCAAAAGACGATCAAGAAACCAAGTTTTGGACAAACGGACCATTAAAGAACTGCTTGGTGACTGGTGAGCTAATTAACTATCTATACTCATAAGTAAAAAAAGACATAAGTAGTTGTTTTGATGTATCTTTGTTATCAAGCGGTTTTGCATCAGTTATTGTGAAAAAAATTCATCCTTTTTTGGAATAAGGTGATTAACAGACCATACACTAGCTGTTTCGGATTAGTGAATAATGTAACACACATGTGATGCAACATGTCTAATGAAACATTTGAGTTTTATTCAAAATAGGCAGGATGGGTGACTAGGGGTGAATTAAGTATGGGTCAAAATGGGTCCAAACCGAAACAACTCATGATTTAGCACGGGCAGGCTCACAAACACTTTTTTGTAAATTAGATTTGGTGCTACTTTCTGTCACTTTTCCAATCTTCTTACAGTTAATGATGCTTCAGTTATAAGTTATGGCTACAATATAAGTATTAATATAACTATTCAAATGATGCGTTTAGGAGGTGTTAGTCATTAATATAGACTTTGAGTTACTATGAAGAACTTAACAGTTTCTCCCTTTATCTAATTTATTTTAATAGTTTCTGACTCATTTATGCTCTAAACAGTGATGGCATTCATAGTACCAATATTACATGTAATTTTGTTTTCCGAAAGGATTGGTCGGAAGGTTTTTCTTATAAGTGGTGATAACTGTAATTGATTTTGTTGGATCTGTGATTGTTGCATAGCCATCTTTCAATCGCAGTTTATGTGAAAAGTAAACTACAACCATCTTTAAGATCGACTCAATGTGGGGAATGCTGGTGATAACTATAGCCCGTTCGACGGCTCACGAAACTGCCCATTTGCTATCTCCACTATTTTTTATTGATACAAAATTTAATCTTATGGAGCTGTAATTTTTGGAATGATGCTTATTAAACAACATGAACCTTCATTGTATAAAATGGATTCTCCAATTCATTACTCCATTTGTACCAAATTAATAGTCCAGGTTTCTATTTTAGGACGTTCCAATTTAATCGTCTGTTAATAAATATAGACATGCAAGTTTGATCGAGTTTATAAATATTACCTTTAATTGAAATTGTTATTACAAACTTAAAAAAGAAATTAATATATTAACTAAGGATAAAACTGTCAATCTACAAAAGCAATAATAACTATGGTTTTTCTTAAATTGTGTATTTTTCGTTAGGGAACAATTATTTTGGGACGAAAGGGAGTATGACATATACATTGATCATGTTATTTGTTTAGAGGACATTGTTATTTTATCTTCTTTTTTTTAACGATAACTATCTCCTAATATATATACATCATAAGTCTATTTCACTAAGATTGTCTCACATATTTAAAACAGACTTAAAAACAAAACAATTTGTTAAAGGATATTCTCACACAACATACCATTGAGCCACAAGGCTTTTTATACACAAACACTACTTTTAACATTTTATCTATCTAATCCATTCCCATTTTAAAAAATGTATATAAGAAATAACGTTTTTCATGCAATGAGGAATGGTATAAATATTGAAAAAGGGAAAAAAAGGATCATTATATAGGTATCACGTCAACATAATCCTAAAGCATATACAATAGTAACTGTCTTAAAAATTAATAATATCTTAAAATCTAATGAATCAACTCTCTTCCTACACCGTAAAGTCATCCACTATGGTTGTTTATGAAAATGTTTATAAAACGATGAAGAGGTTTAAGAACTTATAAACCATAGTGAGCATCCATTTCAAGCTTATGTGTCATGAAGAGGTTTAAGATATTGAACCTTTTCATAATTTAATGCCTTTGATTATGTGTCATGTTTATATCACTTGAAAATGTTTATAACATAGTGGGGAAAGGTTTATAAAACAAAAAAAGTTTATAATTTAATGTCATAACACAAGTATAAACCTTTTAAAAGGTTTACCATAGTGGATGGCCTAAGAGTCAAATATCGCGTTTATAATTTGGATCATCATTTACCTCACAATTAATAAACAAAAGAAAATCACACTTATAAATATTATATATATGTACTTTAAAAAAATACATAATGTAACTTTAAAATCACAATAACAAATGAAGTTATAATTTCATGTATAAGCCCCGCCTTTTTCCATTCCCTTTCTGTTACAAAGCATCATTGTGTGTTTGTGACCTTAATCAAAATCTAATGTTCATGTTAAAGTTTTTAACGATATCTGTTTGTAAACCTTTTGTTTTTATTTGCTTTACTAGATCATGGAAGCAAGTTACCGCGATCTAATTAAAATTAATATTTAAAATTTAAAGTTGATAAAACTATAAACATTTTATATTAGTGTTTTATTGTCCACAAAATATATAAAATATTATAATAGGTGAACTTACAACAATAACATTTTAACCCAACCATGAATATTCAAACATAATATTAAACAATGAGTTTAAATAAATTATCAATGCAAAACATAACATATGTTAACTAAACTATCAACAAATTATATAAAATATATATGAACCTTTACTACGTCTGTTAAAAATAATTATAAATCAAAATGAAGAAACATGAGTAAAAAACTAAATAAAAATTAAACTATTTGTTTTTAATTGATAAAAATATATTAATAAAAAATTTAGGAAAACCCCCGTGCGTGCACGGGCATTATAACTAGTATATATATATATATATATATAATATATATATAATATTATATTATATATATAATATATACGGGCATTATATATAGTATATATATAGAATTGAGATCAAATAAGATCAAAGTTAAAGTTGTAAAAATAAGATCCATTGAAGAACCAATAGGAGGAGAGCAAGTGGCAATATATTTAAAACACAAAAAAGAAAAACTGAAAATTAATAATATAACTAAAAGGGTAAATTGGGTATTTTCACTCCCTTATCTCTTCAACCTAATAAAAATCTTCTCCACCTTTTTTTTCACAGATTATAACGCCACAATATTATCTTTTCTCCTCATTTGCAACTGCTCTTCCACCCTATACTCTAACTGGCCGTAAAAAACCCACCAGCGACCCACCGTTACTGGATCTTCCAAGCCGACTAAAACCCTATCCCGAGACACTAGCCACTGTCAAATAACCAAGAAAAAATTAACCAAGATCTGTTGTGTATGTGGGTCTCGAACGGAATCTGCTCTCCTCCCACCCATATCACTGGAATCATAAACCACCATATCTCATGTGTCGTATTTTTAAACCAGATCTATTTTGTGTTCGAATCTTGATGTAGTTAGTTGTTTTTTGAAGAGGTTAAAATTTTGGAGATATGATTAGGATGGAAAAGATGTTTGTGGTTGTTGGCGGTGTTGTTTAAGGATGAAAGCTTGTAAGTTTCGAATAAGGTTTTTGGGGTTGAAACCTTAGCCATCTTTTTGTTTAATGACACTTGATGCACCAGTCTTATTTTTTTCGTTTTGTTTGAAGTACAAATCTAGTTATTTAGTACGGCTCTGGTTATTTAGAAAAGATCCGGTTATTTAGTTTTTACAAATCTGGTCATTTCGTTTGAAGTATCAGTCTTTTTGTTTGAAGGATACTGATGCATCAGTTTTCCACGCCGTCGGTTGCCGTTGTGTCCATGCAGTCGCCTGTACACCGGATACATCGTTAGTACACCGGTACACCAGATATCTGTTTCAATGTGTATCTGGGGTTTCGATCTGTTTATATACCAGGTTTGATACACATTTGTTTGAATGTGTATCTAGGGTTTCAATATGTTTATGTACCAGATTTGATACGCCAGATATGTTTAAATGTGTATTAGTGTACCAGATTTGATACACAGGTCGATAAACATATTTGTGCATAAGATGGGTATTAGTGACAACGGCAAGTTTTTATTTGGATTTTCCGATCAGTTTGTGTATTAGTGATGGCGGCGAGTTTGTGAGATGTGTTCCGACCAGTTTGGATATTAGTGACGGGGCGAGTTTTTGAGATGTGTTTAGATCATATTATAAAGGTGAGCAGTTAGTTGAATTTTGAGATGGGTTTTTCGATCAGTTTGTACCAAGTTAGTATATATCAATTTGTATGTATTAGTTTGGACTAGTGTGTATTAGTTTGTACACGAGACACTTTAGTTGGTCTTTTTCTATTCTAGATGAAAATAATGTTCTGGAAACATGTTGATGTGTATTAGTGTTTATGAAGTTTATTTTTTTAAATATTTTGAATATAAATATGTTTGTAATGTTTTTGTATCAGTGTTTGTGTTTGTTAATAATGATCATAATTTACTTTTGTGTATCACTATTTAACAAAAAATGGCTAGCGAAATATGTATAAAAAACAAAATGGTTGGTGAAAGAAAATGTATCAAAAATTAATTCAAAAAACGTAATTTGAATTCCCCAAAATACCCTTGCACTCTTTTTTTTTTTTTTTTTTTTTTTTTTTTTTTTTTTTTTTTTTTTTTTTTTTTTACACGAGACACTTTAGTTGTCTTTTTCTATTTAGATGAAAATAACGTTCTGGAAACATGTTGATGTGTATTAGTGTTTATGAAGTTTATTTTTTATATAATATTTGAATATAAATATGTTTGTAATGTTTTTGTATATGTTTGTGTTTGTTAATAATGATCATAATTTACTTTTGTGTATCACTATATTAAATAAAATGGTAGCGAAATATGTATAAATATAACAAATATGGTTGGTGAATAAGTAAATGTATCTAAATAATATTAATTAAAAAGTAATTTGAATTCCCCAAAATACTTACAACCCATTAATTATAATATAATACATCATTTAAGGTTATATTTCATCTAACACATAAATACATATATCTAATCGGTCCATATATGGGTCTTATTTTTAGAACTTTAAGGTTATCTCACATTAACTCCCTATATATATATTATATATATATATATATATTATATATATATATATATATATATATATATAATATATATATATATATATATATATATATATATATATATATATATATATATATATATATATATATATATATAATATATATATATATATATATATTATATATATATATATATATATTATATATATATAATATATATATATATTATATATATATATATATTATATATATATATATGTATATATATTATATAATATATATATATATATATTATATATATATATATATATATATTTATATATATATATATATATAATATATATATATATATATATATAATATATATACATATATATATATATACATATATATATATATACATATATATATATATACATATATATATATATATATATATATAGTGTATCTTTATTTTCAGAACCCTGTTAAGTGCGGGAACTGCGAGAACCCCTTTGAACCGTTAGATTGTTTGATCAATGGTCAACAATAAATGTGTCATTTATGTAATTCATTGAAAGATTAGGCTATCATTTGTAAATCAAAAAGGGCAATTTAGGTATTATGTATCAATCCTAAAAAAATGCTAAAAGGTATAAACCGATCAAAAAAACAAAACTGACATATATCCACAGATCAGATCTACCCTCTCTCTCCCTCACTTAACCCTAAAAACCTCCATAAGATCTACCCTTTATTCGACATATTAAATGAAGAAAAAATATGGAAGCCGCTATCAGGTAACGGACCACGAAGATCTGCCATCGGATCGGACAATAACCATAGCTATCCGGGTATGTCTATTAATCATTTTTAGAGCCCCTTAAGCCTTTCCTCTATTTATTTTATATCTAAATATCTTTGTGTTTTAATGATATAGTGGGGTTGAGATTTGGATCTTTACGGTTGGTTTTTTGTGCTTCAATAAACCTATCACTGAAAGATTGAAGTTTCAGATCTTGTTTTTGTGTTGTTAAATCTCACAAAAAAAAATATTTTTGTTTAACGATTCTTATTTTTTCTATTGATTCCTTCTTAATATTTTACTAGTTTCAGAACATGTAAGATTATATTGAAGGGTTTTTATATCATGATCATGGAGGATTTATTTTACATAGATCTGAAGATATCAAATCAACGATTAGTAAGGAGAACAAATAACTTAACTGTGATTGATTATTCATATATGAAAGCATATATAGGAACAAGAGAACACATGGTAAACTGGACTAGCTAGCTTCAAACGGTCATAAATATATACACCTTTGGACCTGAATAAGTAACAATTTGCGAACCTGGAAGAAAATCTCGAGAAGGGCTAGGCTCATGGGCAAACTTTGTGGTTGTGCCTAGCTGTCTGACCCAAGATGGATACTTCATCTTGAGTCCTAGATTAAACCATTCCTAAACTTTTTTCTGATTTCTATTCCAATATATCTGGTGAACATTAGTCCGTGTTTTATACATATCGTAATTAAGAAATATATTCTCGATGTTTTAATTATTCTTTCAATAGCATGGGTATAGATTTTCCTAGCTACTTTTCAAGGGCCCTCTAGCACTTTTGCTGTACCATATATATTGGCAGTTAATGAATTCATAATCTTGTATAGTAGTAAGAGGGACAACTTCTTTATAATGTTAATTTTTTTGTTGAACTGGTAGTCATCGATAAAACATATATGTTTACGTATAAAACATATATGTTTTGTGTTTGGATTATATAACATATATGTTTTGCGTTTGGATTATAAAAAAACATATATGTTTTGTGTTTATTATTAAAAAACATGTTTACATCATTAGTTTAATATACACAAGATTGTGCATATGTGTTATGCTAGTTGTTGTGATTAAAAAACATATATGTTTTGCAAATATACATATATGTTTACGTATAAAACATATATGTTTTGTGTTTGGATTATAAACATATATGTTTTGCGTTTGGATTATAAAAAAAACATATATGTTTTGTGTTTATTATTAAAAAACATGTTTACATCATTAGTTTAATATACACAAGATTGTGCATATGTGTTATGCTAGTTGTTGTGATAATTTTCGTTTCTTATTTGTTTGTGGTTTAATTGTTTTCGTGCATGTTTGTTTCAGATTGATTGATGAAGATGATGATATCATTTAAGACCGGGAAGTGGATGAACACGAATATACATGAAGATAATTTGCGACTTTTGAAGATATATGATTATTGCATGTGTTTTTGTACTTGTAATCAAGTGAAATGTAACATTTAAGTCTATCAATCTTGTTTTTAATTTTATAATGATTTATGTTCTTTAATTTGTGTTTCAAACTTTCAAAAAAAATAATGATAAGTGTTGGGAACAGCAGGAATGATACAGTTCTGGTTCCTGCTGATAGTGAATATGGTTCCTGCTGATAGTGGTTTGTTACTGCTGAAGCTGGTTCCTGCTGATAGAGTTAAATGGTTCTTGCGGATATCTTGTTTCTGCGGGATTATAGTTTATCTTAGTACATATCTTTAGAGATATGTTAGAGTTATTTTAGGAAGAGATTCATAGTTATCTCTTTACTTGTTTTCTAAGAAGTCCTATTAGGGTTTTCTTAATCTATAAAAGAAACCTGCGGCTTAGGGTTTATGTATGCTTTAGAACACAATATCAATAACATCTTTATTAGTTCTTAATCGATCCATAGAGGATCAAAACATTCATAGCTTAGAATTACTTTTCTTCTTTATATTCTTGTGCTTAGGTTCCGCATAAGCATAAGTCTTACACACTTAGAGATCCTACGAACTATTTGTGTTTACATAAACGGTTTAACAAAGATTATAAGATCAATCCAAAGCCACGATCCTACAAGTGGTATCAGAGACAGGTTTGGATCTCTGATAAAGAAGAAAACTTGTTTCTCTTAACCCTCTCTCAATGGAAGACGAAAACCCTGAAAACATTGTCATTAACCAGGAGTCACCTCCACCCTCTCCTAAACCCAAGCCAGCCCAACAACAAATAGTCACAACCACTGTGTCTAACAGTAACGCAAAGTTCCCATATCTTAAGAAAGATGAGTATGAAGTTTGGGCCATGAAGATGGAATACTGGATCTCAAACAGCGATCATCATCTGTGGAATGTTGTTCTCAATGGAAACAGCCTGAAGAGAATTGTGAGAGATGAACTGGGGAACATCAAAATCGTTCCACCTGTTACAGCAGAGGAGCAGATTGCTGTACAGAGGGAAACTAGGGCAAGAACTCTTTTGCTTCAGGCTATTCCAGAAGATCATATGGGTGATTTTCATCACCTGGATGATGCTAGAGAGATCTGGCTTGCTGTGAAGGCCAGATTTGGAGGGAATGATGAATCCAAAAGAATGAGAAAGTCCATGCTCAAGCAAGAGTTCCAGGAGTTTAAGATCTCGGATGCTGAAGGCATTCACAAAGGGTATGACAGGTTTCACAAGATTCTCAGCCAACTCAACCAGTTGCAGGCCAGGCCAGACAATGAAGACTGCAACACCAAGTTTTTGAGAGCCTTGCCTCCATCTTGGTCTCAGGTGTCTATCACACTCAAGACCAGAGGTGGACTTGAGTTCATGACCTTTGATGATCTCTACAACAAGCTCAAAACCCTGGAGATTGACATCAAAGGGGTTTCAACATACTCATCCCACACCCCTACTCACACTGCATTTGTTATTACAACTAGTGCTAACAAAGTCTCTTCATCCTCATCAGTCTCTTCTTCTCCTGCTACATCAAAAACTTAGACCAGATCTGATAATGTGGTTGAGGAAGT
Organism: Artemisia tridentata subsp. tridentata; assembly: GCA_021014915.2. Taxonomy (NCBI): domain Eukaryota; kingdom Viridiplantae; phylum Streptophyta; class Magnoliopsida; order Asterales; family Asteraceae; genus Artemisia; species Artemisia tridentata. The sequence continues at coordinate 329,336,591 of CP139509.1, forward strand.
ACTTCACTCATTTGTTGCTGAGAGTACACCACAGCAGCGAATTGCTTATGATGACTTTGATCAGGTGGATCAACTGGATCTAGAAGAGATGGACATTAAATGGCAGATGGCTATGCTGTCATTGAAAGTTAACAGGTTTGATAAGAAGGCTGGGAGAAGGATCAACTACGATGGAAAGGAGGCAGCAAGGTTTGACAGAAGGAAGGTGAGATGCTACAAATGCTCACAACCAGGTCATTTTGCTAGAGAATGCCCAGATAAGAAGGTGGATGACAAAACAAGGTACTCTGCATTCAAAATTCAAGAATTGGAGTCAGAAGAACCTAAAGCCTTGGTGTCTGTGGATTCAATGGTGGACTGGGAAATGTATGAGAAAGCTGTTGCACTAAGGGGAGGTGAAAAGATCTATGGGATGATTGCTGGTCAGAAGGCACAAGTGGTGGGAGATTTTGGTCTTATGGGTTATCCATCTCAGGTACAGAACTCTCATTATGCTTGTGAACTTAAATATGCTAAACTGAAAAAGGAGTGTGATAATATAGAGAGTAAATATAATGATAATTATGTAATGGTCCAGGCTTGTCAAAATGCAGTAAAAACATTAGAAAAACAAAAGAACTGGTATCACACTCAACATGTAGCATATGATGAAAAGATAAAGGTTTTGGAGAGAGAGTTAGAAATCACCACTAATGAGCTTAAACATTCTGAAAGAGAAAAAGTTAAGGTGGTGTTAGAAAAACAGGATTTGCAGACTAAGTTAGACAATAGCTTGGCTAGGTTCGATAAATGGAAAGAATCATCTAAAAACCTAAACAGGTTAATTGATAGCTCTATGTCTGTAAAAACTAAACTTGGCTTAGGGTTTGGTGACTACATAAATCCAGATCAAGTTTATGACCCTAATAAGTATAGTGTGTTTGACCCTGAACCTGAAGATTTTCAAAAACCTGTAAAGTTTGTAAAAGAGGGAGGAATGCATGATGTTCCTTCAACAATAACTGGAACATTTATGCCTACCTCTCCTCAGTCTGACTTTGATGAATCTAAGATAACTTATGCCAAGAAGACAACTGTGTTGTCTGATCTTGATTGTGACTCTAATGATTTTGTCTCTTGCTCTAACAGTGACAAAACCTCAGAAATCAAGACCAATGCATCTGCTACATCTGGTTCAAGTGAAATGTCTACCTCTACCATGTCAGAAGATATCTCATCAGAAGTAGCTAGTGATGAATCTCATTCTAAGACAGCTGCAAATGAAGAAATTTCTTTTGATTATGTTAAAAACAATAATGTTTCTAGTTTTGGTTCTATTTCAAATAATAATGTTTCTAAGTTTATTTGTGTTAAGAATAATTTTGTTTCTTCTTGTGATTTTGAGAATTCTGTTTGCAATAAAAGTTGTGTTAAGAAAAAGTCTTCTAAGAAGAAATCTTGCTTTGTGTGTGGTAGTGTTACTCATCTAATTAAAGATTGTAACTTTTATGAGAATCAGATGAGTATGTATGTTGGTAAAACTAGGTCTGTGTGGAATAATGTTAGTGAAATTCCCCCATATGTTCCACAAGCAGCACGAATGAACTCTAGTAGAGGTTCTTTTGCTGCTGGTAAGCCAGTTGCTGCTGGTAAACCAGTTTCTGCTGGTAAGCCAATTACTGCTGGTAAGCCAGTTACTGCTGGTAAGCCCGTTGCTGCTGGTAAGCCAGTTGCTGCTGGTAAGCCAGTTTCAGCTGGTGGTTCTAATAATGCTAATTGGAGAAACAATATTGATAGACCTTTCCACAGACCTACTAGTGCTTACTTTCAAAATGATTTAAGGTCTTTTTACTTTGACACCATGCACATGGGGGGGGGGGGGGCAAGGAGGAAAACTGCTGTTAAGACCTCAGCAGGTTGTTCTTGGAAAAACAATGATTACTTTATGAGAATGGGGTCCAAGAACAATGGTGGATCTCATCAATCTTTTTATTCTTACTGATCCACTAGGCAGGCTCAAGTCAGTAATGGCTTGAGTCTCCTTTGTATCTAATATTGTATATGTATTCTTTTGTTGTAGGAGGATCAGTTTAAAAGTAAAGATGTAGGTATTGTTGACAGTGGATGCTCCAGGAGTATGACAGGAAACTTAGAGAGATTGCATGACTTTGTACCCTTAAATGGAGGCACTGTGACATTTGGAGGAGGGGATGGCAAGATAACTGGGAAGGGAACCATTAGGACAACCAAGCTGGACTTTGAGAATGTTTACTATGTGAAGGAACTCCAGAACTTCAATTTGTTTTCTGTCTCCCAAATATGTGACAAGAAAAATGGTGTTCTCTTCACTGAGACTGACTGTCTTGTGTTGTCTAAGGACTTCAAGATGCCTGATGAAAGTCAGCATCTGTGGATGAATCCAACAAATGGCATAGGAGGATGGCACATGTGAACTTCAAGACCATCAACAAGCTGGCTAAGAATGGTTTGGTGCAAGGGCTCCCTCTCAAGACCTTCTCAAATGAACACAATTGTGTTGCCTGCAACAAAGGAAAGCAACACAAAGCTTCATACAAGGCCATCACAGCTGTGAGCACAATCACTGAGCCTCTGCAGTTACTTCATATGAATCTTTTTGGTCCTACTTCCATCAGAAGTATTGACCAGAAGTCCTACTGATGAATTTAGCAGGTTTTCTTGGACTTTCTTCTTGGGTACTAAAGATGAAACCTATTATGTGCTTAGGGACTTTATTACCTTAATAGAAAATCAGCTAAATAAAAAGGTTAAGGCAATAAGGTGTGATAATGGAACAAAGTTTAAAAATAGTAGCCTAATTGAACTCTGTGGGAATAAGGGGATTAGAAGGGACTATAGTAATGCAAGAACCCCACAACAAAATGGGGTTTCAGAAAGGAAAAATAGGACCCTTATAGAAGCATCTAGGTCTATGTTAGCTGACTCTAAGATGCCCTCTATGTTTTGGACTGAAGCTGTGTGCACTGCTTGTTATGTGCTGAATAGGGTGTTGATTACTAGTCCTCATAATAAAACACCTTAAGAGCTTTTGTCTGGGAAAGTTCCAAACATTAGTTACCTTAAACCTTTTGGATGTCATGTCACTATATTGAACACTAGTGATCACCTAGGTAAGTTTGAAGGAAAGGCAGATGAGGGGTTTGTGGTTGGATATTCTGCTCATAGTAAGGCCTATAGGGTATATAACTTGTCTTCTAAAAGGATAGAAGAGACTCTCAACTTAAGATATCTTGAGGATAAACCTAATTTGCAGGGTGCTGGTCCAGAGTGGTTCTTTGACCTAGATTATCTGACAGACACCTTAGGTTATACTAGATATAAAGCAAATCAATCTGAGGGTACACATGTTTTTCAAACTAACAATGCAGGAACCTTAGATGATGATTCTGATACAGAGAGTGATGAACAACCCATAGTTGTTCCTTCTTTTCCCTCTAACCACATTTCAGGTACAAAGCTCAAAGATACTTCTGATTTGGCTGGAAGTGATTCAAGTTTTGCAGAAGATCTTGCTAGGCTTCAAAGACAAGAGTATAATGCCAAGAAAGCTGCTGAAATGTTTGGTTCTGAGTTTTCTCAAGAGACACTGGAAATTTTGGGAAATGCTGCTGCTGAAGCTAGAAGACAACTGGATTCTGCTGGTGGAATTCCTATTCCTGTTGATCTCAATTCTGCTGGTAGTACACCTGTTACTGCTGGTACCTCTGATACTGCTGGTGTCTCCAATCCTTTGTCCACTCCATCTGTTGACACACTGGGTATTGAGAACTCCCCTGAAAGATTTCCAAGCCCTTCTGATCTTGGAAATTCATTCTCTTCAAGAGACAAGTTGGAAGATCCTCATCATCAATCAAGGACAGGCATGTTCACTTCTTCCTCATATGATGATGATGTCAACCCCTCCATCACTAATCAAGCATCCGAAATTGATGTCAATCCCATTGTCACTAAAAGAATCAATACTGTTCATCCTCAGTATTTGATTCTTGGAGATCTTAATTCCCCTGTTCAGACTAGAAGCAAGTTTCATCAACCTAAGTTTGGAGAATCTGCTTTTCTCAGTTATATCCATGATCAGTTAAGGAGCAATCATACTGACTATCTTCATTGTCTCTATGCTTGTTTCTTATCCCAAATTGAACCAAGTAGTATAGCCCAAGCTCTTGAAAATTCTGATTGGGTTGAGGCTATGCAAGAAGAAATGCAGCAGTTCCAAAATCAGAAGGTCTGGATGTTAGTACCTTTGCCTGTAGGCAAGCATGCTATTGGTACTAAATGGGTTCTAAAGAATAAAAGGGATGCAAGGGGAATTGTGGTTCGAAACAAAGCTAGATTGGTAGCTCAAGGCCATAGACAAGAAGAGGGCATTGACTATGATGAAGTGTTTGCACCAGTGGCAAGAGTGGAAGCTATCAGACTATTTTTAGCTTTTGCCTCATTCATGGGATTTGTAGTCTATCAGATGGATGTGAAGAGTGCATTTTTGTATGGAAGGATTGAAGAAGAGGTCTATGTTACTCAGCCAAAGGGATTTGTGGACCCTAAGAATCTTGACTTGGTTTACAAGGTGGTCAAAGCACTTTATGGTCTTCATCAAGCACCAAGGGCATGGTATGCCAAGCTGTCTACCTTTTTGCTCAAACATGGTTACAGAAGAGGAGCAATAGATCAAACACTTTTCATAAGGAAGAATTACAAAGATATCATCTTGGTACAGGTTTATGTAGATGATATTATCTTTGGTTCCACAAATGAAGCTTGGTGTAGGGAATTTGAGGAATTGATGAAAAGTGAATTTGAGATGAGTGCTATGGGAGAGATGACTTTCTTCTTGGGTCTACAGGTTCAACAGAAACCAGATGGGATCTTTATCCATCAAGAAAAGTATATTTATGACATACTTAAAAAGTTTGACTTGGAAGGTGTAAAGACTGCAACAACACCATATGAAGCTTCAAAGCCTAAATCCAATACTGAACCTGATGATGCTGTAAATGTTCACTTATACAGATCTATGATAGGTTCATTAATGTATTTGACAGCTTCTAGACCGGATATCATGTTTGCAGTTAGTGCTTGTTCTAGACATCAAGTTACACCCTTGACTTCTCACTTAAATGCAGTCAAGAAAATCTTCAAGTATTTGAAAGGACAGCCTAAGTTGGGTCTTTGGTACCCAAGAGATTCTCCTTTTGTGCTGGAAGCGTATAGTGACAGTGACTATGCAGGTGCTAACTTTGATAGAAAGTCTACTTCTGGGGGTTGTCAGTTTTTGGGTAGAAGATTGGTTGCTTGGCAATGTAAGAAGCAGACTGTAGTGGCTACCTCTTCAACTGAGGCAGAGTATGTTGCTGCTGCTAGCTGTTGTGGACAGGTTCTTTGGTTGCAAAATCAGCTATTGGATTATGGATTCAACTTCATGAATACTAAGATCTTCATTGATAACCAAAGCACTATATGCATTGTTAAAAATCCAGTCTTTCATCAAAGAACAAAGCACATAGAGATTAGGCATCATTTCATAAGAGATGCTTATGAGAAGCATCTTATTCAAGTGCTTAAGATTCACACGGATGAAAATGTTGCTGATCTGTTGACTAAAGCCTTTGATGGTCCAAGATTCAACTTTTTGGTGGTACATATTGGACTGCTCAATCCTTAAGTGCTAAGATTGAGGGGAGGTATAAGCCTAAGGGGAGGCTTATTCTTGTTGTTGTTGTATATTTTTCTTTCTTTCTTATTTCTTTATTTCTTTTCTATTAGTTAAAAAAAAAAAAAACCTTTGTATATTGTGTGTGCTAACTTGTATGGTTTTGAGCAACACCTTGCAGGTACAGTGTAAGTGTTTACACCTACACAACAAATGGTACTCAACTTACCATGTCTCACAGACAAGGAAAAGTTGGCTCACCATGAGGGTACAGCTCTGGTGTGATCATCAAATCTGTTGATAGCTGTAATAGCTTGCTCAAAGCTATAGGGTACTCAACTCACCCATGATTCATTTCTGAGAGTTGAAAATGGTTCTCAATTCACCATGGATGTAACCCTTTAAGGGATCCAAAGAATTGGCTAGTCCACAAAAGTATGGTTTGTGGTAAAGACATTTGGTATCCATATTTGGTATTCAATTCACCAAGGTTCAGCTGTAACCAAGAATTGACTAGTCCTGAGCAAACGGCTACAGGTAAAGACAAGTCAAATCCGTTTATAGTTGATGATTTACTAAAAATCATATGGTTATCAGTGTACCATGGTCTAACACACCAAAACATTTGGCTACTCCAGTAGTAATGGCTATTGGTAAAGAGACATCAAACCCATTATTTTCAATGATTCACCTCTCACAGGAGTTACCACACCTGGAAGTGATGAGAATAGTATGAAACTTATTTGATTTGATGTACACTTTGTCATGGTTGCTGTAAAGAAGGTGACTGGTTTCTGCTGAAGTGATTTCTTGTTGCTGCTGATAGTAGATGTTGCTGCTGGAAATCATTTCTACTCTGAAGTGTTCCTGCTTGTTACCTTGTTGCTGCTGCTGGATCAATCCTCTGGACTTTTAAAGAACTTACAGGGAATCTTGCAGGTTAACCTAGTCAACCTCAAGATTAGGGGAGGATTGTTGGGAACAGCAGGAATGATACAGTTCTGGTTCCTGCTGATAGTGAATATGGTTCCTGCTGATAGTGGTTTGTTACTGCTGAAGCTGGTTCCTGCTGATAGAGTTAAATAGTTCCTGCGGATATCTTGTTTCTGCGGGATTATAGTTTATCTTAGTACATATCTTTAGAGATATGTTAGAGTTATTTTAGGAAGAGATTCATAGTTATCTCTTTACTTGTTTTCTAAGAAGTCGTATTAGGGTTTTCTTAATCTATAAAAGAAACCTGCGGCTTAGGGTTTATGTATGCTTTAGAACACAATATCAATAACATCTTTATTAGTTCTTAATCGATCCATAGAGGATCAAAACATTCATAGCTTAGAATTACTTTTCTTCTTTATATTCTTGTGCTTAGGTTCCGCATAAGCATAAGTCTTACACACTTAGAGATCCTACGAACTGTTTGTGTTTACATAAATGGTTTAACAAAGATTATAAGATCAATCCAAAGCCACGATCCTACAATAAGGTAAAAAATATTGGTAGGTTGATAAAAAAAAGTGTTAGCTAAAAAAAACATGTATGCACCTTGATTATCTGAAAAAAAAACATGTATGCACTTTAACTAATTGAAAACGTGTACGCACGCTATTAAAAAAAAAAAAAAAAAAAAAAAAAAATTTATGCACCCATGCCTTTTTTAAAAAAAAAAAAAAAAAAAAAAAAAAAAAAAAAAAAAAGAAAAAAGAAAAAAAATCCGAATTTTAAAATTTATAAAAAACGGGAATTATAAAAAAAAATAATATGAAAATGTATTTTACTATTATACCCTTTTGAATTAAATAAAAATAAAAAAATGCTATGGAGCATTAAGTGATGTACATTGTGTATTATTAGTTGTAAAAAGGTGGTTCTCGCAGTTCCCGCACTTAAGAGGGTTCGGAAAATAAAGCCCCCTATATATATATATATAATAGTAACACTTAACCGACCAATTAGTCAATTCGCTCTCTAACAAGAGTGAAAATCCCAAGTGGTCAAAGAAAGTCAAACTATATATATTTCCGGAAGTAGTTAATATTCCCGGGTCGTTAATGTCCCAACGAAGTGTGAATGGAAAATCGGATTCAGTTCGTGATCGGGTGATTGAATAATCAAGATATTTTGGATTATACTACTAAAAATAGAATACGTAAACAAGGAAGCAAATAATAAACACATAAATCAAGAAAACAAAGCACAATTAAGTCCTAATGATAATTAAACTCAAAACGGGCACTTAACGGGAACTTAACGGGCGTTAAAAACCTAAAAATAAAAATTTAACCCTAGAAGTGCAAATTTAATTTCTAAAAGTCCTAAATGATTAAAAATAATTTTAGAAAAAAGAATTATATTTTTCTTGATTTTTATTTTATTTATTATGAATTAAAAACACTTTTAATCTAAAAATATTTTTAAAAATACCAAACTAATTAAGAAAAATCTGGAAATTTTAGGAAAAGTACTTTAATCTATTTAGAAACTAGGAAAAATAAAATGGGATTAACAGCTTATCTCAATAAGCTGGAAATAAGCACAAAAGGGCTGAAAGCTTTAAAATGGAAAAAGGGTTAAGTAAAACAAATCTGCACCCTTAGACAGAAAAGTCCCAAGGGCGCAGATGGTATGAGTGTGGTGTGTGAAGGCTTTGGAAAAGTGGAGGTCATAGGTTCGAACCTCTGGCTTCCTTTTTGAAATTTAATTTTTATATTTTTTTTTCTTTTTCTTTATGAAAACTTAATATTAAGACCAAAATAAGCAACTTTAATGAAAGCAACTTTTTCAAAATTTTATGAAATAAGCTGGAATAAGCAGAAAGGCTCAGCAGTTTACTAAGAAATTGAAAATTCTAAACAAACCTAACTAAACCTATTGCACAAGCTTCTATAAGCTTGTTGATAAGCAAACAAAGCTTCTAAATCCTAAATGCAGACTTAAAAAGCTAATCTAAACTCAATTAAGCAAAAAATAATAAGCAAAAACTTAAAAACTAAAATAAGCTAAAAATCAAAAACTGAGAACAAAACAGCCTAAATAGGCACTTTTAAGCTACTCAATAAGCTACTAAATCAATAAGCTACTCCATGAAAACATCAAAACAGCATAGATAACCTACCAAAGAACTTGTAAAACCAAATTCAGACATTTTGAACTAAAATTCCGCTTAAAAATAAGTTGATTAGCCAGACAGTTTAAGCAATATTTTTGGTTTTTCTGAATTTATTTTATAAAAACTTGCTGACTCAATTATGACCTATAAAACTTGTTAAAATGATTCAAAATCCTATGACACTTAACCAATAGATTAAACATGCAAATTAGACAGATTTTGGCACAAAAACACCACAACTAAAGAACTTTTTAAGGACTTAACAGAATAAGCTAATGAAAAATAGATTTAAGCTATGAAATTTTGAAATCTGACTCAAGACCAATTAAACTATGTAAAAATGCTTTTGACTACTTAAAAACTACTAAACAAGCTAATTTAAAGCTAAACAAATTTGGCTTATTAGCCAAAACAAATGAACGCAGACTTATACTATTTCTAAAATCCAAATCCAAACACTCCTTTAGAACCTTAAATAAGCTTTTTAGACTGTTTAAGACTAGATTAAGCTAAGAATTATGAAAACAAATTATATATTAGCTAAATAAAGATCTAAAAAGCAATTATCATCGATTAAAAAAAAACACTTAATAATAAGCTATAAGAAAAAGCAGATTAAAGCTATTCTAAAAAAGATTTTATTAAAAACTTGAAGATAAAGCTAAAGCTACTAGATCTAATCAAATTAACTCAAATAAGCAAATTTAAAGTAAAATCAAGCAGTAATAAGCACAGAATAAGCAGTAAGCAGAACTAATAAGCTATACGTAGTTTTAAGCTGAAAATGAAAAGTACCTTGATCCTAGCTCAAACAAGGATCAAATAAGCTCGTGGAGCTACTCTAGCTTATCAGATGATAAGCTGGTAAAGACCTATAAGCCCATCCATTTCTGGCTTATCTTTCAAACAGCTTATTTTGTTCTTAAAACAGATTATTAAACCAAAATGCTTTAAAATCAGACCACAACTCAAGCAAGCTATTGAGAAGCTTGATTGAGTGTTTGTAAACGTAATAAGAGCTTATTGGAGCTTACTAACAGCTTATTAACCAAAATTAAACAACATATTTAAATGCATTAAAGTAAATAGACAATGATTAAAAGACAAACTGAATTTATTAAAACCTTAAAAGAGTACAATACTTTTAAATGAAATACAATACTTAAAAACAATAAAAGAAATACAATAAGCAGTAAAATAAGCTAAACTAGACACGAAAATTAGACGAGTGTTATGTGTTGAGGAGGCCTCTATTTATAGGCTGCTGAGGATGCTTCTAGGGTTTGGGGAACGCCTTCATCATCTAATCCTGACCCTCCATTCATTTTGTCGTCATAAGCTCCAATCCATACCCTCTGATCATGTGCCACGAATGATTAACCAGTCAATAGCCTCTGAATTGCCAGCGTGGCCTCCTGATGGTGTCATAATCTCTTACTTGTCAGTGGGTTCTAGAAGGATTTTAAGTGGGGTTAATTGAGGAGGTGCAGGGTAATATTAGGGGAGAAGGGTGAATAGTAAAAACGGGTATTCGCGCCTTTTTCTTGTCTGAGTAATATATGTTGACAGAGTTATTTGACTTGGGTATAAGGGGTGTGGGTTTGGTCGGGTTATGGGTTAATGGACTGGTGTAGCAACCCGTAAAAATCCCTGGTCATTAGTATACGTTAATCTAGTATTAACACATCATTACTATTCACTAAATTACGAGCCAATTTGAAATTTTTGTTTATTACATTTCTATTTAAACATTGTTACATTATTTACGATATGTTGGAACGAGCTCACACACGGACCACGACGGATCAAACATACTCAATAATCACCATGCAGACCCTTAATTATATTTTTGGCCTGTTACTATTCAAGCCCATATAAAATTTCAGCCCAATTTCACTTTCTTTCTTTTATTCCCTTCGACACAAATCTCATTTACTTGGCGCCTTTTAATTCAAATTTCGACATACTACATGGTACAAATCCTTATACTCTCGAGATATAGGAATGACAAACCTCATCATTTAAATCGAACGTTTGCTAAGAAAACGAGACCAAAAGCTAACTAGGTTCGAACAACTAATACAACTTATACTTTACTATACTATATATATATATATATATATATATATATATATATATATATATATATATATATACATACATATATATAAACGTTCATCAATAATATGTCTTCGAAATACATTCATATTAAATTACATATACTGACAATCGAATGCTATCCTCAACAATTGTCAACTAGCCATATTTTTAATATATATAAGAAGACAACATGCACATGCAAATCTAATATCACATATTAGTCTGACACAAACCGAATATAAGATAACAACTTGCCTTATAAATACTATATCTCGTACTACATGCATGCCAATCGAATGAAACATTGCAATTGGCAAATATTATATCCACAAGACCACATGCAATCTGACAATATTCGCTCAACTGTCTCCTCATTTTACTATATATATAAACGAGTAGAACATGCATGCATCTATTATTATGTATACGTATGAAACACATATATTAAATACATTACACTTAAACCTTTCAAGCCAATTTCTCTAGTACCCATTCTTGCCAAGAATTCCCTGGAAAGACCAGAACCATTCTTTCGAGTCCATTCCTAGTCGTACCAACACGCCATTCGATCATTGGTGATCACCTTTACGAGCCACGTTCATAATTCCCGAATCCTGGTTCTTTTACACGTTAAACATCCCACCATTTCGGTGTCGTAAGCTCCCTTAAACTCTTTACAAACTCATTATGTTTATTTCGATTTACCATGCATAGTACTTCTATTTATTTCAATCGTATATCACTTTTATTATATTTATACGCATTCTTATTTATTTATTTTTACGTTACATACATTGACCTCCTTCATGGATGGCTAAGAACTTGTGTTTTATCTCTACTCGACACTTACATACTCGTACCTTTACTTATCGCATTCATTTTTATTTATTTCGATCGCACATCACTTTTTATTTCATTTTACGCTTTCTTATCATTTAATTTTACGTGTTATACATTGACCTCCTTCATGGATAGCTAGAATAACGAGTACTACTTTTATTTGACGGTTACATATTCATATTAACACATATCGAGCATCATTTTTATCTTTTGTATATTTTGGACTAAAAATGCAACGCATATTTACTATTAGGGTCTTAATTGTAACTTTTGTAAAACTAAGTACAAAACTGTCATTTCTATAAATATTGGGTAGAAAAGGTTAAGACATTAATTAGAAACCATAAAATGACAAATTGGAACCTTTACGGACTTAAAATGTAATTATATACTAGCCAAGGACTAACGGTGCAAAACTTACACCGTTAGGGTAAAAAGTGTAAATTCTGTAAAAGACCAAGGGATGAACAGTAACATTATTTATAATCAATTCTATTTCATGTTTTACTCATTTCATATGCATTTTGTCATTCGTCTCAATATATTTATTTTTCGTTACGATTATATTTATATAACGAACTCTTAAACGAATAACTTAACGTATTAATTCAACGACTTTCGAGGAAACGATAATTGTGAAATCAAAGACATAAAAACATGATAATATTATGTATAATATTATTTTTGAACTTTAAGCATTTTAAGCATATCATTCATTCACATCACAGTCCGATTCGTTATCCGATATTCGTTCACAATCATTGTTCATATCTAGTCAAACTTAAACCATCGAAATCTCAGACTTCCCTATTATTCAGGTCGTGTGTTGGAGTCGTTCCCATGATACTTTAGACATAACATTACCCTGACTTTTACATCTAAGGTGAGATTCATAGCCCCTACTTTTATACGTTTTGATTTACTTTTGGGGGAGATACATGCTCAACTATATTTATTTACTTTTACAAATACTCTAGAAACTTTCACGGTTCACCGTGAGTCGTAGCCCATACTCTTTTAATACTTGTTTTATACTCTTTGGGGGAGATACATGCTCAAAAATACTTTACTCGTTTATCAACTACCTCATTTTCTTTGTGATTGAATTACTTAAACATTTATACTTTTATGATACTTTAGCCTAACATTTCCATGTTAGAAGGCCATTTATTTGGATGATACTTTAGCCTAACATTTCCATGTTAGAAGGCCATTTATTTGGATGATACTTTAGCCTAACATTTCCATGTTAGAAGGCCATTTATTTGGATGATACTTTAACCTAACATTTCCATGTTGGAAGGCCATTTAATTGGATGATACATGATTTATAGTCTATGTTAGCAATGGATTGTAAACATACAGGTTACAAGTCTAGCTTGTATGGGCGGGGCTTGGGACTAAGTGGATTTTCAATGCCTTTGCTGGGGAATCTTTATTCAAATGCTTTACAGTTAAACTAAACTCTATGAACTCACCAACCTTTGGTTGACACTTTTTAGCATGTTTATCTCAGGTTTATAAGGCGATAGTGGATGCATAGATTCTAGAGTCATTTGCATACTTGAAGACTTATATCTTTATCTTTACCATTCGATACACTTTGAAAACTTTTATGTATCTTTACTTTGGAACTTATTGTCATAACTCTGATTTTAATAATTCGAATGGTAACATTCTAAAACGTCTCATTTAGAGGTCGTTTTCTATACCTTGATCTGTATTATGAAGTAATACCCCCTTGACACTACTGTTCCGCTGCTATAATTTGGGGGTGTTACAGAATGGTATCAGAGATTTGGTTATAGAGAACTAGGTTGCATTTAGGAGCCTAGACTATAACTACTATATACGTTGAGACTCTTATCCCTATCGCCTTACATACGTAGAACTTTTCCCATTTATATGCGCACTGTTAAATGTTATAGTATCTACACCGATGGAGGAATCTCAGCATTTAGTCGAGTCATCAAAGGTGTGGAGCTCAGTGATAACTGGCTATTTAACTTAATCTTGTGACAGTTCTTGTTTGATGAGACATGGGATTAAGTTAAATAAAGGTTATCACTTGGCCGCAGAGAAATTTGATGATTTTGCTCGAAAAGGGGATTTCTCTTGAGGATACTTTTTAGGGAAAAATCTCAGAATTATTCGAGACATCAGAAGTGTGGAGCTCAGTGATAACTGGCTATTTAACTTGATCTTGTGACAGTTCTTGTTTGATGAGACATAAGGTTAACTTAAATAAAGGTTATCACTCGGCCGCAAAAATTTGATGAGTTCACTCGAGGATTTTTGGGAGATAATCACCCTACTCTTTTAAGTAACGTCGAGATATGTGTGCTTGGTGATATGTACACGTGTGAAAGGAGGCAAGTATAATTATGGTGGCCAACATAATTATAAGTGCATCACAACACACGTGGACATATGTAATCATGCGTACATTAATCGGCATTGACCCCTTTAGGATAACAGCTAGTAATGGGGTTTTGTGAAAATGTTAAGTATAATTAAGTTATGACTTAAACCGGTTTAGCCTAATCCCATGACAGTTCTTGTTTGATGAGTTGTGAGATTAAGTAAAAATCGGTTGCCTAAAGGTCTTTTGAGGGTTTATGCTCGAGAATAGGAAAGTTTGCCTCACCAAAACCTAGCCATAAAGGAATATGTCTTTCGTTGTGATAGTCACAAGAACGTACCCAACTAGATAAGAACCCTAGATACGCAAGTTTTGCCTGATTACTTTAAACTTTACACCTCGACTATTCGTTAACATCTTTTAAGAGATAACGTAGACTGAATCTCGGGACGAGATTCAAAAATAAGGGGTAGGTACTGTAGCAACCCGTAAAAATCCCTGGTCATTAGTATACGTTAATCTAGTATTAACACATCATTACTGTTCACTAAACCATTTTTACGAGCCAATTTGAATTTTTTTTTTATTACATTTCTATTTAAACATTGTTACATTATTTACGATATGTTGGAACGAGCTCACACGCGGACCACGACGGATCAAACATACTCAATAATCACCAGGCGGACCCTTAATTATATTTTGGGTAAAGACCATAAAATAACAACTTACTTTCTAAATTTTACCGAGATGAAACACTTACTTTTTTATCCACATTTAAGCCAACGAAACTTTCAAATATTGTTCTGAGATGAAACACTTTTTTCAAGGGTATTTTTGTTGACCTCAGAACAATATTTGAAAGTTTCGTTGGCTTAAATATTGATAAAAAAGTAAGTGTTTCACCTCAGAACAATATTTGAAAGTTTCGTTGGCTTAAGTGTGGATAAAAAAGTAAGTGTTTCATCTCGGTAAAATTTAGAAAGTAAGTTGTTATTTTATGGTGTTTACCCTTATATTTTTGTCCTGTTACTATTCAAGCCCATATAAAATTTCAGCCCAATTTCATTTTCTTTCTTTTATTCCCTTCGACACAAATCTCATTTACTTGGCGCCTTTTAATTCAAATTTCGACATACATGTTACACATAATTTTACATGGTACAAATCCTTATACTCTCGAGATATAGGAATGACAAACCTCATCATTTAAATCGAACGTTTGCTAAGAAAACGAGACCAAAAGCTAACTAGGTTCGAACAACTAATACAACTTATACTTTACTATACTATATATATATATATATATATATATATATATATATATATATTATATATATATATATATATATATATATATATATATATACATATATATAAACGTTCATCAATAATATGTCTTCGAAATACATTCATATTAAATCACATATACTGACAATCGAATGCTATCCTCAACAATTGTCAACTAGCCATATTTTTAATATATATAAGAAGACAACATGCACATGCAAATCTAATATCACATATTAGTCTGACACAAACCGAATATAAGATAACAACTTGCCTTATAAATACTATATCTCGTACTACATGCATGCCAATCGAATGAAACATTGCAATTGGAAAATATTATATCCATAAGACCACATGCAATCTGACAATATTCGCTCAACTGTCTCCTCATTTTACTATATATATAAACGAGTAGAACATGCATGCATCTATTATTATGTATACGTATGAAACACATATATTAAATACATTACACTTAAACCTTTCAAGCCAATTTCTCTAGTACCCATTCTTGCCAAGAATTCCCTGGAAAGACCAGAACCATTCTTTCGAGTCCATTCCTAGTCGTACCAACACGCCATTCGATCATTGGTGATCACCTTTACGAGCCACGTTCATAGTTCCCGAATCCTGGTTCTTTTACACGTTAAACATCCCACCATTTCGGTGTCGTAAGCTCCCTTAAACTCTTTACAAACTCATTATGTTTATTTCGATTTACCATGCATAGTACTTCTATTTATTTCAATCGTATATCACTTTTATTACATTTATACGCATTCTTCTTTATTTATTTTTACGTTACATACATTGACCTCCTTCATGGATGGCTAAGAACTTGTGTTTTATCTCTACTCGACACTTACATACTCGTACCTTTACTTATCGCATTCATTTTTATTTATTTCGATCGCACATCACTTTTTATTTCATTTTACGCTTTCTTATCATTTAATTTTACGTGTTATACATTGACCTCCTTCATGGATGGCTAGAATAACGAGTACTACTTTTATTTGACGTTTACATATTCATATTAACACATATCGAGCATCATTTTTATCTTTTGTACATTTTGGACTAAAAATGCAACGCATATTTACTATTAGGGTCTAAATTGTAAATTTTGTAAAACTAAGTACAAAACTGTCATTTCTGTAAATATTGGGTAGAAAAGGTTAATACATTAATTAGAAACCATAAAATGACAAATTGGAACCTTTACGGACTTAAAATATAATTATATACTAGCCAAGGACTAACGGTGCAAAACTTTCAGCGTTAGGGTAAAAAGTGTAAATTCTGTAAAAGACCAAGGGCTGAACAATAACATTATTTATAATCAATTCTATTTCATGTTTTACTCATTTCATATGCATTTTGTCATTCGTCTCAATATATTTATTTTTCGTTACGATTATATTTATATAACGAACTCTTAAACGGATAACTTAACATATTTGTGGAAAACTAGAAGGGGGGTTGAATAGTTTTACCATTTTAAAATTGATGTGCTTTGTTACTTTATGTGATTTCAAAGATAACAATTATAAACAGATAATCAAGCAATATATATGTAAAGTAAAGAGAGGAATGATCAAACCACACAACACAGATGTTTATAGTGGTTCGGCTACAAGGACTCTCTTCCCTGCCCTACTCCACTCCTCGAGCCTCTAACTCAAGAGTTATACTTCACTAAGAAACAAACTCCCTTCTAGGTGGAGAAGACCTTTACACGTCGCTTACTTCCTTTTCCGGTACTAAGCTAAACACCGGGTTCTTTACAAGGGTACAACCACTCCCAACACTCTTTGTGTTTTAAGGACTAAAACACTAACCACACTCTACTGATATGAATGTTACAAATAATGATGTGTGAACTATGACAATATCACACAGTTACTATACTAAAGGTTTTACACGTCTGTGTCGAACCTTGATGCTTGATCTCTTTTGCTACAAAAAGAAAGATCAAAATGAAATGCAGGAATGACAGAGGTTAGTGATATGTAAATGAATGAATATGTATGTTAGGCTATATGAGTGATGAAAATGGCCAAATGATCAGCTTTCTATTTATAGGCAAAGCTGTTCAACAGTTGGCGGATCCGGCGGATCCCAAAACTTGGATCCGCCTTTGTATGGCTTTGGATCCGCCATGTCAGGCCAGCTAAGAGATTATCCATATCTTGCACAATCTTTCCATATCTTGCATAATCTTTCCATATCTTCAAATGCCAACTCTTTGGCTTGAAGATCTAAACAAAATATCACAAAATCTTTCATGATGCATGCCATGATGTCATTCTAACTTTTGAAAATAAAGTTTTCATTTTAGGAAATAAACATGTAAATGTATAAAATGTAAATTCTAGTGATCGTGTGAAATGTAAATGTGTTCTAAAAGACTTAAAATATAAATGTAAAAGACTTTAATCTTGTATTTATGTTTTGCTTAAAGATATACTTTGTATTTGTCATTAACAAAATTAAGCAAAGATCGTAAAATATAAATAACGTTTTTGGGACGATATTTGTATTAACAATATCCCCCTTTTTGTTGATGACAAAACATAAGATGTATTTTTAAGCAAAGTACTAAATAAAGTATAAGTCTTTTAAAAATATAGATTAAGTTTGTTTTATGCAAGTTTTGAAAAGCATTTCAAGTATAAATGTATGTACTGTGATGTTTCACAGTTAATGAAACTTAATCCTTTCTCCCCCTTTTTGTCGAAACAAAAAGAAGATATGCGTAGCGGAATGCGATTTTGAGAACTTTAAAAGCTCCCCCTTGTTTTATACTCCCCCTAAATTGAGTAACAAGGTAATGATCCTACAAAACAAACGGTTAGAATATGATATGCTCCCCCTCGATGTATACTCCCCATTACTAGGGTACCAACGTATACGTATCAAAGGGATGAAATGCTACAAAAGAAAAGTTAGTTACTTCAGGGAGGTAAGATGCATATGAAGTTTATCAACTAAACACTAAGGTTCAACCTATTTGACTTTAAAAAGTCAATCTTTTAGTGTCTGATCAAAATTTGTTCCTATGTACAAAGGATCAAAGTATAATATGAAGTTTAAATCAAACCTAAAATGATGTTAGTAAGCTAGAATATGCTAAAAATGATCACCCATAAGCGTAATAACATCATATTCATACATTGAAAATATGTGACGAAAGTCACAAAAACATGATGTTACATAGAAATAAAAAGAAAAAAAAGAGACATCCTAAAAATAAAAAGTCCTAAGGAAGCATCCTAAAAGCTTCTATAAATAAACTAGAGAACTCCTATTGAGGAGGATGAGAGATTGCGTTGAGACGCTCAAGAATGTGGTTCAATATGAACCTCATTTCATTTTGGAGCTCGTGCACCAAAATGTTTGACCTCTCGGCCAAATGAGCGGTTCTTTCACACATGGAGCAACCATGTCTTGGAAAACCGGGAGGAAGAGAAGGTTCATTGTTTGTTGGTGGTGGTGGTGATTGGTTGTTTGTAGATGGTGGTTGTTGTTGGTTGGATGATGGTGGAGTGGGAATGGAGTTCATCAAAATGGTTTGAAGATCCATCTCTTCACCTAGGCGGGAATCCACCATATTTGAGAGAGCATAGAGGCGTTTGAGTTCCTCACTAATCTCTTCTTGAGTTTGTGGTTGATTGATCCACATTGCCTCATCAATAGCTATAAGAGTGGATGTGGGTGAGAGAGGTTGTGCTTGAGGTTGAGGTGGTTGTGAATCATGGTATAGAGGACCATGGATTTCCTGATAAATGGGATGGAAAAGCATGGGTTGTTGTCCTTCAAAGGTCATGGGTGTAGGATTGGTTGACCTTGGTGGTAGGTCTTCTAAGTCATCCAAGTATGGATGGGGTGATGTAGGTGGAGTCTTAAATAATTATATTGGTTGGAGTTTGGGTGAGTTTGGTGGTGATTGGGACTTCACAGGTTGTGATGGAGCGGGTGGTGGTGTGGTTGCTATTGGAGTTATGGTTGGAGGTGGAGTTTGTATGACAACATTGGATGGTGTAGGAGTGGATAGAGTGAGAAAGTCCTCACTTGCAATAAGTGATGAGATATTTAGAGGAGATGATTCCTCTGATGATGAATTTGCAAGGTTTATGAAACAACAAGGCTTAACACTAATGCGGGCAGTTCGTTTTGGAAGTCTAGAGGTGGAAGAATTGTTTGATTTGGTCATTGTGAACTAAGTTAGCTAGGAAGTGCAGGTTATATGTGGAGAAGAAGATGAGTGGGTGAGTTTTGATCAAACTTAAGGTTCTAATTTATAGGCAGAAGGTTTATTGAAATTGGTGTTTGGATGTGATGTAAATCCAATGGAGAATGTTGGTTCCTAATGATTTGGAACCAAAAATTTTGCAAGTTACATCACATAAGTCAATCCATAGAACTTATGTTGAGTATTAAAGTGAAGATATGCAGTAAATGCAAGGAGATAGTGGAAAATCATCTGATGTGATGTTCCCACGGATTTGACGGATCCCTCAAAAGGGTTTCTTGCATGTATTGGAAAGGTAACTCAATATAAGGTGTAAGAGTTCCTAAATCAATATAAGGTGTAAAATGATCAGTGAATGTAATAAAAAAAATTATACAAACTAAAATCTAAGGATCGGGATTAGTCGGGAATATTTGAAAAAGTTACTGTTTATACCTGCGGATCCAATCGACAACGAATGCGGATCCAAATTTTTGGATCCGTCTGATCCGCAGGTTCAAGATTGGCGGAGCCAAAGAATACACATGGCGGATCCAAAATGAGGGATCCGCCAGATCCGTTGACCAGGGGTACTAAAACAAACAGAGAGATATGCAAAATTCGCGTTTTTTGACCACCACCCGAAAATTCTCCTGGAATATATCTATTAACTAATATGTAATGCAAAACTACTAAATATGGAGATTCTAACACACATATACACATAGATTAATCCGTTCATCATAACTTACCTTAAATAGAGTTAAGCCAAACGGGAGCTTAATCACGGAAAATTGATAACACTAAGTGTTATCGACCTGCAAATCTGAGTTAGTTAACATACACATCAAGTACTACCATAATAAGTTAAGAAACATACATGTTTAACACAACATTGTCTAATAAAATCTAGTTCCAAACACTCCTTTCAACCCAACTTCTTGCTCAACTTCTTTATACCCTTGTGAAGCTTCATTATCCAACACCCCAAGTTCTTCACCATTCCTTTGGTTTGCTTGAACTCTGCTGATTCATTAGCAATCAGTGGAAGTTGACTCAAGTACTCCGGTGGAGCAATCCTAGAGTTTGGCAAGCCGTCATCCTCACTCATTGATGATGATGATGATGATGTTTGAGGACGAGGACGTTTCCCTTTGTCAACCGCTACCCTATAATCACTTAAAGGGACAAAGGTGTATGGAATTTCTTCATAGTCGGGAACAAAATCTAATGCATTTCTAGGAATGGGTTCAAAAGCTCTATAGAGACGGGTCAAAAGCATCCCGTAGGGCATTGCGGTGGTAGTTTGAACCGGCATATCGGCCATTCGCTTGGCGATATAGTAAGAAAGGTTGAATGGTTGACGGGTTGACACACAATAGATCATATAACAAAGGCATGCGTTGATATGACCTCGATTCCCTATCGTGCTAATGATATTAGCTCTCAAAACATCTTCTAACTTCCTAAATTCGGTCCTTATTTCATTTAGCTCCATAGCAAATGGATCTCTAGCTATTTGTTTACCTCGATGTAGCCTAGTTGGGTTATTCCTAGGCAAGAAAAGGTGATGACGGATGGTTTCTTTTGCGGTCAAGGGTGTGGCATATGGTTCCGTTCGACCAAGATTGGATTCAATAATGGTCAACGACCATTTATCGGAATAGAGACACGTTCCATGACTTGGAACTCCTAAGACTTCTCCAAATTGATCTAAGGGAATGTTGAATTGGTTTCCATTGACTCTAAAGTGAATACTCATTAGGCCATCATCGTTTGAACTTAGACCGACACTAGCATAGAATTCAAGAATGAACCTAGGAACTATCGGTTCATTGATGTCTAGGAGACCATCAAAGTGAATTGCCGCAAGTTGTTCTCTAAGATTAGTATTTTCATAGAATGAGGAGTCTACAACCCTACTCTCATGGACAGATCGTTTTTTAGTGCCTTAAATATATTTACTTGAGCTTCGGTGAGACCCTTGGTTTTGTGGTGTTTTGGAAGGTATTTGAGAGTGTTTTTGTGATCATAGTTGGTTGCGGGAGGCATAGTTATCCTAAACACGAAAAACATATAGTTTAGTTTAAATTATTGAAAATACGTATATAAGTCTAGTGTGTGCCTATATGGGGACTATGTGGAGGTACGGTTATCTCGACTCCTTTTGATGCATGAAAAATTTGTTTATGCAAGTTTGATGATAAATCGAGAGATAACCCAAACACTCCTACTTCAATGTAGCTACATTTGAATGTACCCGAAAATACATATTAGTTATGTATTCCCTTTAGCATTCAAGAGACATTATGCAAGTGATGTTTTAAACATAAAGTTTTTGTATTTGTATGAATAATGTTCAAGAAAAACCATTTTTCCTAGTCGTGAGAAGATTTTAGCAAAAATTTCTCATGGGGTTTTTGATGAATTATGATAATGTACTACAAGATGCAATTCCTAACTAAGAAAAACATGATTTGAAGGGCAATTCAGTAAATATGTTTCATGATTAAACTAAAATTATGCTTAAACCCCAAGTTTTGATTTTGTGCATGAAATAGAAATCCTAGACACATATCAGGAGTGTAAACATGTTAAGGATACTTACAGTGATGTTTGGAGCACAAATTTGTGGAAGGAACTGAGCTAAATTGTGGGTTTGGTTGTTATGGAGTCGAATTCAGTAGGTGATAAGTTTTAGGGAGGAGTGGTGAATAGTACAGGGTATTTGTTTAATATATAAAAACTGACTCAGCAGGTGACGGATCCGGCGGATCCAAAATAAGGGTTCCTCCCTTGTTATCGTTTGGATCCGCAGGATCAGAACACAGGATTTTGATTATTTCCGTTTTTGGTTAAACTAGGATTTGAGCTAATGTTTTATCTAATTACTAGGTTCCATTAATCCTAAACCAAGTCTAAGGTAGTTGAAAGGTTCTCTTTTGAGGGGTTTAGTGAGAATGTCGGCAATGTTGTCCTCTGAGGAAACTTTCTCAATTGAGATATTTCCCTTCTGAACATTGTCAAGTAGGAAGTGATGACGTATTTCTATGTGTTTGGTTCTAGTGTGTTGGACTGGATTTTTACTGAGATCGATAGCTCCTTTGTTGTCGCAAAGAATGGGAATGTCGTTGAGCTCAATTCCATAGTCGACGAGAGCTTGTTTCATCCACAGTGCTTGTTGACACGCCTTTCCTGCAGACACATACTCTGCCTCGGTTGTTGAAATTGCGAGGGCTGTTTGTTTCTTAGCGAACCATGAGGTGAGACAATGTCCTACAAAAGTACAAATACCGCTAGTACTTTTCCTATCAACATAGTCACCGGTATGGTCTGAGTCGGCATACACTATGGTTTCTACACCTGTCCCTTTGGGATACCATAAACCTAAATGTGTAGTGCCTTTAATGTATCTAAATATCCGTTTAACGGCTTCAAGATGGGATATTTTAGGATCTTCTTGAAAACGTGCACATAGACAAACACTAAACATAATGTCCGGCCTACTAGCCGTAAGATAGAGCAAACTACCAATCATTCATCTATATTTAGTGCTATCTACGGATTCATTTTCTTCATCCTTTGTGAGTTTGGTTTCTGAGGACATGGGTGTTTTCATAGGTTTTGAATCTTCAAGACCAAACTTCTTAAGCATATCTTTGATATACTTTGATTGGTTGAAGAATATCCCATCTTCTAATTGTTTTATTTGGAGCCCTAAGAAAAAGTTTAGTTCCCCCATCATACTCATTTCAAACTCATCATGCATGATTTTTGAGAAATCGTCGCATAGCTCTTGCCAAGTTGAACCGAATATAATGTCATCCACATATATCTGGACGATGATAATATGTGATCCCTTTTTTCTTGGTGAAGAGATTGTTATCTACTAGGCCCATGGTATGCTTATGGTCAACTAGGAAGGTCTTAAGTCGATCATACCATGCTTTTGGTGCTTGCTTAAGTCCGTATAATGCTTTCTTAAGTTTGCAAACATGATTTGGTTTTTCAAAATCGACAAAGCCGGGAGGTTGTGCAACATATACTTCTTCGTTTATAACACCATTTAAAAATGCACTTTTAACATCCATTTGAAATAGTTTAAAATCATGTGCACATGCATATGCAAGTAGTATCCTAATTGACTCAAGCCTAGCTACAGGTGAAAATGTTTCATCGTAATCTATACCTTCTTGTTGATTGTAGCCTTGTGCTACCAGCCTAGCTTTGTTTCTAGATACTATGCCATTTTCATCCATTTTATTTCTAAAAACCCATTTTGTACCGATTATGGTTTGATTTTTAGGTTGTGGAACTAATATCCAAACATCATTCCTAACAAATTGATTTAATTCCTCTTGCATAGCAATAACCCAAGATTCATCTTTTATAGCCTAATTTATGTTTTTAGGCTAAATTGTAGAAACAAAACAAAAGAAATTACTTTCGTTTTGAGCTTTAGATCTTAATGTTCTTTCGTTAAGTTTTCCTATGACGTTTTCTAATGGATGACTTTTTGTTTCTTTGATATTGACTATATCTCTTTTTACAGGTTCATCTTCTTTATCATTTTCAATATTTTCTATATTTTCGAGCATTTGGCTTTCAACTAAGTCATCATCTACCAAAGGTGATGTCTTAGAGGGAGGTGGACTTTCGTCGAATGTTACGTTCAACGATTCCTCGACTTTTGAGGTTTCCTTGTTCAAGACTATGTATGCTTTACTGTTTTGTGAGTACCCAAGAAATACACCTTCATACGACTTTGGGTCGAACTTGGTGAGATAATCCTTTGTGTTTAAAATGAAGCACTTGCTTCCAAAAACTCTAAAATATCCTAATGTAGGCTTTTTGCCTCGATAAAGTTCATATGGAGTTTTATTTAGAAATGGTCTAATTAAAACTCGATTTAGGATATATGTGGAAGTATCTACGGTGTGACACCAAAACTTTTGAGGTATGTTTTGTTCATTTAACATAGTTCTACTCATCTCTTGAATTGTTCTATTTTTACGTTCTACTACACCGTTAGATTGAGGAGTTCGAGGAGCCGAGAAATTATGTGTTATGCCATTAGCATCACAAAAAACTCCGAATTGGGTTTCGTTATCAAATTCACGACCATGGTCGGTTCTTATTGATACTATGTTATTTCCTATTTGATTTTGAATTTTCTTACTTAGAATTTCAAATTTATCAAATGCTTCGTTTTTAGTTTTTAAAAACTTAGTCCATGTATACCTAGTGTAATCATCTACTATTACCAAAGTATAGAAGTTTCCTCCATAACTTTGTATAGCGGATGGTCCAAACAAATCCATATGTAATAATTATAGAAACCTAGATGTAGACACCATGTTTTTAGCCTTATGGCTATTATGAACTTGTTTCCCAATTTTGCAAGCATCACAAAAGTGTTGGTCATATTTCAACTTGGGTAGGTTCCTAACGAGTTCCTTAGATGATAAGGATTGGATTAACCTCATATTGGCGTGACCTAAGCGTCTATGCCATAGAGTTGAGTTTTCGTCCAAAGAGGTGAGACATAGTTTGTCTTTAGATGTTTTCTCTAATTTCATAACGTAAACGTTATTTTTCAAAACACCTTTTCCTACGGTTATGCCATTTTTAAGTATCTTACTTCCGTTTTCACTGAAGAGGACGTCATACTTTTTACGGCATAATTGACTAATGCTAAGTAAGTTAAAACCTAAGCTATCTACATGAGCAACATCATCAATAGTGAGAGAGTCATGAGAGATTGTACCTTTTTCGATGATTTTACTTTTAAGCTTGCTACCGAATGTGACATTACCTCCGTCGTACACTTGGTAGGTGGAGAAAAGAATTTTGTTTCCCGTCATGTGTCTTGAACACCCACTATCTTTAATCCATTCGTCCGTTTCTAACTCGACTTTCAAGCATACCTAAGTTCATGAAAAACTCAAGCGTTTGGTCCCCAATATCTCATGGGTCCGTTTGGGTTAAACATAACATTATCATGGTTCATATAAGGAAATGGTGGACAATTGTTCCACGGCATGTAATTAGGACCACGAAAGTTTCTAGACATGTTTTGGTTCCAATTACTTTGGTATATATGTTGTGGGTTAACATTACTCTTTGGAAAGGAGTGTTTGGGAAAACTAGTTTGAGGTCTCTGTTGAACCGTTTTAACTCTATACTCATTTCTAGCTTGACCTCTTCCTATATAAACTGCTGGTTTTTGTTTGTTATTAGTTATACTAGTACTAGGTTTTCTAGTGACTCTAACGAATTCAGTACGGTCAGTTTTTAGAACCTTCTGTTCACAGCTTGTACCTGCGGATCCTTTTGGTACAACTGGCGGATCCAAAACTTTGGATCCGTCGGGTCCGTGGGCTGCAGACTTAGTTGGAACAGTTTCTTTTTCATTCACAATTTGTTTCTTAAAGTCACTTAAGGTTCCTAGTTTCATAAAACCTAATCCGGTTTTATCATGAGGTAGTTTTTGTATCTTCATTATCTCATCTGCACAACTTATGTTTTTATCAAATTTTTTAAACTTGGAATTTTGCTTAATGAGATCTTCCTGTGTGGTTTTTAGTGCTTCTAACTCTAATTTTAGTTTTTGACAAGAGACACATGTTTCTTTACTATTTTACCTTTTTCCATTCGTATCTCTTTTTCCTTAAGCCAATATACTTCGTTTTCTAAAAGTGTTGTTTTAGTTTTTAAGAATTTGTTTTTGTTGATGATTTTTAATGTGATATCACATAGTTTGTTATATTCTACTTCTAAGGTTTCATCATCTATAGAGGAGTATGAGTCAGAATGTACCTCTTCTGTGTCATGAGCCATAAGGGCAACTTCGTCGTTCTTAGGTTCATCATCATCTCCTTCACTATCACTCCAAGCTCCACTGACAAAGGCTCTTTGAGACTTGTTCTTTGGAGGCTTTGGACATTCTCCTATTAAGTGACTAGAATCACCACACCTATAACACTTCCTATCTACCTTTCCTTTCCTATCATCACGGTCTTTCCGGAAGGATTTCTTTTCTTCACGAGGTGGTCTTACGAACTTTCCTCGTCTCCTAAAGAATTTCTTGAAATCTCTTACGGCTATGGCATATTCTTCATCTTCACTATTTGAGCAAGACTCTTCATCATCACTTGACTCTGCTTTAGCTTTCAAGGCAATGGACTTCGTTTTCTCCTTTTTGCCTTTGACTATTTCTGAATCTTTTTCCATTACCATTTCGTGAACTTTGAGATTTCCTATGAGCTCATCCAGTGTCATGCTTGAAAGATCCTTAGATTCTTCAATAGCCGTCACCTTTGCTCTCCACTTTGGGTGGAGTGCTCTTAGAAATTTCCTGACAAAATTCTTACTAGAAAAAGATTCGTCAAGTGCTTTAAGAGATGTAATAATAGTATTAAACTTAGCAAAAGCATTATCAATGGTCTCATCTTCAGAGATAACAAATTGTTCATATTGTTGAACAAGAAGATCAATTTTGTTATCTTTGACTTGTGAGTTCCCTTGATGAGTGATAATTAATGATTGCCAAATATCTTTAGCCGTTTTACACATAAAAACTCTTTCATATTCTTTCTTAGGTAAAGCATTATAAAGCATCATTTTAGCTTCATTATTTTTGGCAATCAACTTCTTTTGCTCATCACTGTGACGAGTAAGAGAAGTACCTTCGTCCCGACCATCTACTACATTAGATATAGATTTATAATCACCATCTACGATAATATACCACAGATCTATATCCTTTGACTTCACATAAGTTTCAAAGCGATTTTTCCAATATATGAAACAATTTGGTTCAAATAGTGGTGGTCTTTGCATAGATTGCCCTTCTTTAAAGTTTTCAAAATCCATTGATCGTTTCAAGTTTTAAAATACAATATATTTTGAAATTCTTGAGTAACGTAGCTCTGATGCCAATTGTGGAAAACTAGAAGGGGGGTTGAATAGTTTTACCGTTTTAAAATTGATGTGCTTTGTTACTTTATGTGATTTCAAAGATAACAATTATAAACAGATAATCAAGCAATATATATGTAAAGTAAAGAGAGGAATGATCAAAACACACAACATAGATGTTTATAGTGGTTCGGCTACAAGGACTCTCTTCCTTGCCCAACTCCACTCCTCGAGCCTCTAACTCGAGAGTTATACTTCACTAAGAAACAAACTCCCTTCTAGGTGGAGAAAACCTTTATAAGTCGCTTACTTCCTTTTTCGGTACTAAGCTAAACACCGGGTTCTTTACAAGGGTACAACCACTCCCAACACTCTTTGTGTTTTAAGGACCTAAACACTAACCACACTCTACTGATATGAATGTTACAAATAATGATGTGTGAACTATGACAATATCACACAGTTACTATACTAAAGGTTTTACATGTCTGTGTCGAACCTTGATGCTTGATCTCTTTTGCTACAAAAAGAAAGATCAAAATGAAATGCAGGAATGACAGAGGTTAGTGATATGTAAATGAATGAATATGTATGTTAGGCTATATGAGTGATGAAAATGGCCAAATGATCAGCTTTCTATTTATAGGCAAAGCTGTTCAACAGTTGGCGGATCCGGCGGATCCCAAAACATGGATCCGCCTTTGTATGGCTTTGGATCCGCCATGTCAGGCCAGCTAAGAGATTCTCCATATCTTGCACAATCTTTCCATATCTTGCATAATCTTTCCATATCTTCAAATGTCAACTCTTTGGCTTGAAGATCTAAACAAAATATCACAAAATTTTTCATGATGCATGCCATGATGTCATTCTAACTTTTGAAAATAAAGTTTCCATTTTAGGAAATAAACATGTAAATGTATAAAATGTAAATTCTAGTGATCTTGTGAAATGTAAATGTGTTCTGAAAGACTTAAAATATAAATGTAAAAGACTTTAATCTTGTATTTATGTTTTGCTTAAAGATATACTTTGTATTTGTCATTAACAAAATTAAGCAAAGATCGTAAAATATAAATAACGTTTTTGGGACGATATTTTTATTAACAATATTAATTCAACGACTTTCGAGGAAACGATAATTGTGAAATCAAAGACATAAAAACATGATAGTATTATGTATAATATTATTTTTGAACTTTAAGCATTTTAAGCATATCATTCATTCACATCACAGTCCGATTCGTTATCCGATATTCGTTCACAATCATTATTCATATCTAGTCAAACTTAAACCATCGAAATCTCAGTCTTCCCTATTATTCAGGTCGTGTGTTGGAGTCATTCCCGTGATACTTTAGACATAACATTACACTGACTTTTACAACTAATGTGAGATTCATAGCCCCTACTTTTATACGTTTTGATTTACTTTTGGGGGAGATACATGCTCAACTATATTTATTTACTTTTACAAATACTCAAGAAACTTTCACGGTTCACCGTGAGTCGTAGCCCCTACTCTTTTAATACTTGTTTTATACTCTTTGGGGGAGATACATGCTCAAAAATACTTTACACGTTTATCAACTACCTGATTTTATTTGTGATACAATTACTTAAACATTTATACTTTTATGATACTTTAGCCAAACATTTCCATGTTAGAAGGCCATTGTAACACCCCCAAAATCACAATATTCGCGGAAGCATACAATTTGGGTGTTACGGGAAAGGTAATCACAACACAAGATATAGGGAACAGATTAAAAATCCGTTTTAAAATATATTACATAAGTTAAGTCATGTTGCAATACATAAAATCCATTTCAGATAAAAGTGAAGCCCATTTAAACAAAAGGTCCAGTTGTTCAGAGTAAACGCATTGAAAAACATTTCCATCATTTATTGTGACCACCGCCATGCACTGCACCTGGCTAACGCACCTCAGTTTCCTGAGAAAAACATGCTAAAAGTCAGCTAACACTGGTGAGTCTATAGGTTTAAGTTAAATAGCAAATATGGACCAATAGCAACATCATAAAACAGTTCAGCAGATACACACTATCCGTTATGCAAACACTAAGCCTCATCCTACCGAAGCTAAGACAATGCAGCACGACTAGCGTTAGCAAAATATAAAGGTGTGTCCGCGAGTGTTAATCCCCAGACACTCGGCTAAAAACCCGCATTGGTATACGTTCGCCTTGGCTATGCCGAGCCAACCGAACGGGGACGTCACTCCCAATAGATCTATTTATAACAAACGGCTTCCCATCAGGAACTAACGGCAGATGATAGTGGACACAAAATGGGATTCAGCAAACTTAGGTTTTCGCATACTAGTGTGATCTTAAAAAGCAAATTCATTTCTGGTCCATGAAAACAGTTTTGCATGTTTCTCACCCCAAGCTTATAAAACAAAAGTTCGTATAAAATATGGGGCTATAAACTCACCTTTCAATAATAGCAATTCAGCTAATCAATCAAAATATAATGCAACCGCGTCGACCAGCACCTAAATCAGTACGGTAAGTCTTAGCAAAACGTTCGTGTCCCAATATCTTTATTTTATTTGAAAAGTTTACGTTTGACCAGTGCTCGTGTATTTCTTGCTTGCTGTGTGGTAAAATATATTTCGAAATGATTTATTATTGTAACTCTTTGGGGGTAGCTCATGGTGAAAGTGTATGGTGGGAATACGTAACGGAACATCCGTGCTAGTATTCGCTACTTGGATATACAAGTGTCATATATATATATATAGTAACTCATACATATATATATATATATATATATATATATATATATATATATATATATATATATATATATATATATATATATATATATATATATATATATATATATATATATGTATATGTATATTTATTAAACTAATTACTTATGTATTTAATTAATGGAGATTAATTAAATAAGCTTTTGAAAATATTTAATATAACAAAATTAGTGAAGAGTTATTATATTAAAACATTGTTTATTACTTCTAATATAACTTTAATTTCCAAGAAAATATCTTTTGTTAAGTAATTCCATAAAGTTTACTTTAGTTAAGTGTTTCACGAAAATATTCTAAGTGTTGTATTTTTAGAAAATTTGGGCATGACCCATTCGTTTATACAATGTTTCCATTTATCTCAAATGTTGCAAACTTTACTCAAATACTTCACTAACTAGTTACAAGTGCAAAGGTACTTTAGTGATATATATATATCAAGTGTCGTGAATAGGTATTCGTAGTTACATTGTTCGTTATCTTAACTTTTAAGCATTATCACTAAATTTCGACACGAAGTCAATATTTCTTAAAAAAGTCAACAAAGTCAATCTCAATATCATTTTTGTAAAAATGTCAATTTTTACCCTTTTGGAGACTAACGTCTCAAAACAAGTCCAAAATAGTTATCGTTATGTTTTTCGCTTCGTTAAACATTAATGACCACGGCGAGTCGGAAAATATTCTAAAAATCAATTTCATCATTTTTGTTTGGTAATTGGGCCGAAATCATTAAATAAGCCCAATAACTATTTTTAGCCCAAAACACATTTTTAGTTAAAACGTATATATCGACGCGTTTCTAAAAATCATTTTACTCGCTCAATAGGTCCGTTTGGTCAAAAAGTCAAAACTTCAAAAATCTTCATGGGCTTCGGCCCAACAGTAATTTAGTGGGTTTTATGGCCCAAAAATCCATTTAGCCCATTTTGTTATTATTTGGTACTTATTAGTGATTTTTAGTTACCAAACATACTTTTTACTTATCAAATAAGCTCTAATAATAAGCTCTTTAGTTAAAAGTCAAACTTTGACTTTGTTACTGTTCATTCGACACATTTTATGCATCTCAACTTATTTTCACCTTTTTACTAGTTGTTTTTAGTAACTTATAACTTATTAAATAAGCTAAACTAACTAAGTACTTCACTATATTTTTCCACCTTTTCACCATTTGAGCCAAAATTTTATGTTTTTCAAAACCCCAATAATCTTTTATTTTTCTTTTAGATCGATCCATATAAAACTCATAAAAATCAATATAGTGCTTAAATTAGTGTAAAAACCATAACTAGTGTGTGTATCATCAAACTAGTACCATATGTAACAAGATTTACCACACAAGCAAGAAATCTACAAACTAACTCATAAACATTCAAAAATGTCGAGCACCATAAACTCTAGATCAAACCCTAGCTTTACTCATATTATCAAAATATATACATTTAACACTTTTAAACATAACAATACACCATAAGAACAAGAGATCTATAAATTTAGAAAAGTTTTAGAAATCCTTACAAATCTTTGAAGTGGTACGTGGGATATGAACCAAAGAACACCCAAAACCTTGCTAGTTTTACCCAAACCAAGCTCCAAATTACCCAAAACCTTTAGCAAACCCTTATGATCTTGATCTTTTGTAGAGAAAAGTTAGTAAGATGATGTTTGTGTGTGTTATGTGAGGCGTCAAAATGAAGCCAAATAAGGTGGATGAGAAAGCTAATTGAGGTAACATTTAGTGATAAGATCTTGAATATCTAAAAAGTAGTATACTATTAGTAGTAAAATTAGATTACATTAAAGATAGGATTTAATTTGTCCCATGTGATTGTGATATGGCCTAGGTGGCCGGTTTTGGTTATTTTAGGAGGGGGAAGAATAGTTTTTATCCCGCTTTGGTGTATTGTGTGTCGGTTTGAGCTAAAAAGTTACCGTAAAGTCCTGGTTTGACATTTTTGGACACGATTGCATAAAATAAAGTTTTTAACCATATTTTCATCAGAAATATAATATAATGTCATTACTGACTCAAAAATATATTTATTTGACTATTACCATATGTACTGTGCTGTCGGTACGCGCGTGCGGTTGTTTTTCAGCGAAATGCGAGAAAGCTCTCAGTTAATTATAATACTTGTCAGTAACTATCAGAAATGTCATAATTTAACTTTACTGACAAAAATATACTTTTTCTGCAGTGACTGTTAGCTACAGTATGCTGGGACAGCTCCCGAAATGCTCAAAATATCCAGAAACATGCAAATGCGCATAGAAATGCTTAACTCAAAAATAATTAATACTCATATTTTATTAATTAATAACGTGAAAATTACCATTTGTCACAGTCTCCCCATCTAATCGGGAAATCCGTCCCGGATTTCAATTAACGCCACTCTTGGTTTTCGGAAAAAGATGAGGGTATTTTCGCTTGAATTCGTCCTCTCGCTCCCAAGTGTATTCGGGGCCTCTGCGAGAATTCCATCGGACCTTCACAATTGGGATACGACTTTGCTTTAGTCGCTTCACTTCCCGGTCCATAATTTCAATCGGCTCTTCAACAAAATTTAACTTCTCATCAAGCTGGATTTCATCCAAAGGAATAACTGCGCTTTCATCGGATAAACACTTCTTCAAATTGCTGACATGAAAGACGTCATGCACAGCGCTAAGCTCAGTCGGTAGTTCAAGTCGGTAGGCTACCGGCCCGATCTTGTCAAGGATCTCAAAAGGTCCTATATAGCGAGGGTTCAATTTACCACGCTTGCCAAATCTGATCACGCCTTTCCATGGCGAGACCTTCAACATCACTTTATCTCCCACTTGAAACTCAAGGGGTTTCCGCCTCTTGTCGGCGTAACTCTTCTGACGGTCGCGAGCCGCCTGCATTCGGTTCTTAATCTGTACAATCTTTTCAGTAGTCTCATGGACTAATTCTGGTCCGGTAAGTTGGCTTTCTCCAACTTCCGCCCAACAAATCGGCGATCTACACTTACGTCCATAAAGTGCTTCATACGGAGCAGCCTTTATGCTGGTGTGATAACTATTGTTATAGGAAAACTCGACTAAAGGCAAATGCCTATCCCAGCCATTTCCGAAATCAATCACACAGGCTCTTAACATGTCCTCTAATGTCTGAATGGTCCTTTCACTCTGACCATCCGTTTGAGGGTGATATGCGGTACTCATATCGAGTTTGGTTCCCAATGCATCTTGAAGTGATTTCCAAAAATTTGACGTGAATCGACTGTCTCGGTCAGAAATAATAGAAATAGGCACTCCATGCCTTGCGATAATTTCCTTCACATACAGTCGCGCAAGTTTATCCATCTCAATCTTTTCCGCAATAGGAAGGAAATGTGTTGATTTTGTGAGACGGTCAACGATTACCCAAATCGTGTCATAACCACTCGATGTTCTAGGTAACTTAGTTATAAAATCCATGGTAATACGTTCCCATTTCCATACTGGAATCTCAGGTTGAACAAGTAGACCGGACGGTCTCTGGTGTTCAGCCTTAACCTTTGAGCAGGTTAAACACTTACTGACATATTCAGCAACATCGGCCTTCATGTTTGGCCACCAATATAGCTTCTTCAGGTCTAGATACATCTTGTCAGATCCTGGGTGTATGGAGTACTTGGACTTATGAGATTCGTGCATAATCAAATCGCGAATCCCTCCATACAATGGAATCCAATATCTGTCTCCATAACGCAAAATCCCGTCTGATCTTCTTACTAATCCATTCTCAAGTTCTGGCATTCTGTGAATCTTCTCACTGGGTCGCTTTTCAGCTTTGAGTGCCTCCTCCTGAGCCTCAAGAATTTTCGCTGGAAGCGGCGAACTGATCGTCATCCCTAACGATCTAACCCTGAGAGGTTTAATCCGCTCCTTTCTGCTAAGGGCGTCGGCAACAACATTTGCCTTGCCTGGGTGATAACGGATCTCACAATCATAGTCACTAAGCAATTCCAACCATCGACGTTGTCTCATGTTCAGCTCCTTCTGGTTCAATATATGTTGTAGACTCTTGTGATCAGTAAACACTATACACTTAGTTCCATAAAGATAGTGTCTCCAAATCCTTAGTGCAAACACGACAGATCCTAATTCTAGGTCATGGGTTGTGTAGTTTTTCTCATGGGTTTTCAGCTGTCGAGAAGCGTATGCTATTACCTTCTCTCTTTGCATCAACACGGCTCCCAAACCTTTGTGTGATGCGTCACAGTATACAACAAAATCTTCGCTACCCTCGGGTAAAGCTAAAATAGGCGCACTACACAATCGTTCCTTAAGGAGTTGAAAAGCTTCCTCCTCATCATTTCCCCAGTCGTATTTCACATTCTTTTGAGCCAACTTCGTCAACGGTTTTGCTATCTTAGAGAAACCTTCTATAAATCTCCTGTAATAGCCGGCAAGTCCTAAAAATTGTCGAATTTCAGTCGGCGTTGTGGGCGTTGCCCAATCCTTGATAGCCTCAATCTTAGCAGGATCTACGTGAATTCCTTGCTTATCAATCACGTGACCAAGAAATTGTACAGTTGATATCCAGAATTCACACTTTGAAAACTTAGCATATAATTCTTCCTTTTTCAACAATTCCAAAATTAGCTTGAGATGTTCCTCATGCTCTTGCTCATTTTTGGAATATATCAGGATATCGTCAATGAACACTATCACGAATTTATCCAAATATGGCTTACACACACGATTCATGAGATCCATGAATACAGCTGGTGCATTTGTCAAGCCAAATGGCATAACTTGGAATTCGTAATGGCCATATCGGGTTCGGAATGCGGTCTTCGGGATATCCTCTTCCCGGACTCTAAGTTGGTGATAACCCGATCTCAAGTCTATCTTAGAATAAACCGATGATCCTTGCAACTGATCAAATAAATCGTCTATCCTCGGGAGTGGGTATCTATTCTTAATGGTTAGCTTATTCAGTTCCCGGTAATCAATGCACATCCTGAAGGATCCATCCTTCTTCTTAACAAACAAAACAGGGGCTCCCCAAGGTGCAGAACTCGGTCTGATAAAACCTTTTCCAGATAACTCAGCTAACTGGTCAGACAATTCCTGCAATTCGGTAGGTGCTAAACGATAAGGTGCTCGTGCTACTGGCGCGGCTCCTGGCACTAACTCGATTTGAAATTCGAGTTGTCTGGCCGGTGGAAGTCCTGGTAAGTCTTCTGGAAAGACTTCTGGAAAATCCCTTACGATTGGCACATCCTCCAACCTTTTCTCTCTAGGTTCCTTTTCTTCCTTTTCAGTGACATGAGCTAAGAAGAGATAGCATCCCTTCTCAACGTACTTTTGCACTTTCGTACTTGAGATGATGTTCAATCTTGATGAACGTACGCGATCAGAACGGTCACCTTCGATAATCAAAATTTCGTTTCCATAGGGCATTCTGACGATCTTCTCGTCACAAACGATGACGGCATGATATTTCGATAACCAATCCATCCCTATGATGACGTCAAAACTACCCAACTCTACTGGCATTAGGTCGATGTTGAATGGATGATTCAACAAGTTTAGAGTACAACCCCTTATGATGGTGCCTACTCTTTCTAGGTTCCCATTTGCTAGTTCTACGTCAAAGGCATTATCTAAGGTGGTCGGGGCTATATCAAGCAAAGGACTAAAAGCGGTCGATACAAAACTCCTATCTGCTCCCGTATCGAAAAGTACCGAAGCATAACGATTATTTAAAAGAAACGTACCCGTTACCACGTTCGGGTCGTCCCGTGCTTCCCTTCTTCCTACGGCATAAACTCTACCACGGGCTCTTCCTTCATTTCCCTGGTTCCCATTGTTGACCACGGCTATCTGATTGCCTTGACCTCTACCGTTTCCTTGGTTACGGGGCTTATTGCACTCGTTCCGATAGTGACCCTTTTCACCACATCCATAGCATGTGACATCCGCCTTATGATTGTAGGGTGGTGCTGCCTGTGCGGTGGCTAGTGGTCTGGTTCTGCAGTTCTTAGCCATGTGCCCTATTCTCTGGAAATTGTTACACTTCACAGTGCACTGCCCTCTGTGATGTAACTTACATCGGTTGCAAAAAGGTGCATTCTTGTCATAACCCTTCTTTTCTCCTGAACTAACTGCATAAACCTTTCCGCCATTCTGTTTCTTGTTCTGAGAGTTGTGGTTGTTACCCTTGGAGTAATCCTCCCACTTCCTTTTGTGGTCGGTGCTCTTTGCTGGAATATGCTCCAATTCTTGATCTATCAACTTGTTTGTTATCTCCATGGTTTCATGAAGATCAACAGCCCTCGAAGTAGTTACGTCCCCTCTTATGGTCTTTGGTAAACCACAGATGTACCTCTCGATCATTCTTGCTTCAGTCCTAACCATTTCTGGACATAGCAAGGCCAATTCCTGAAACCTTTGATTGTAAGCAGCAATGTTGTAGTCTTGCACCTTCAGATTCCAAAACTCAATCTCTAGTTTCTTAATCTCATTCCTTGGACAATACTTCCTAATCACTAGTTCCTTAAAATCTTCCCAAAGCATAGCATAAGCAACATCCATATTAGCATACTTCATATAGTTGTTCCACCAGGTCAATGCGGAATCCATGAAAGTGAATGACGCGAACTTGACCCTGTCATTCTCATGACAACCACTTATATGAAACATGGTTTCAAGCTTCTCTATCCATCTGGTCAAACCAACGGCTCCCTCTGTTCCTCCAAATCCTCCAACCATGATTTTTCGGAACTCAGAGTAAGTACAACCTCGACTGTTGGTTACTGGCCTAGATGTTCCAGTGTTGGTGGTCGAATTGGTCACAGCTGCGAGAGCGGCTGCCACACGGTCAGCAACGAGTTGATCCAGTGTTGCTTGATTTACCACCGGGGCGGCAGCTGCAGCCCTAACTGGTGCAACATCCTCAGCTGTCTGAACCGGTGTGCTAGCGGGTCGTCCTCGTGTGACTCTGGTCGGGGCAGCAGGCTCAGTAGTTCTTCCTCTTACTGACCTTGTTTGTGCAGGTGTATTAACAGGTTATCCTCGTGTGACTCTGGTTGACTTTCGTTTTGGCGCCATTTATCTGCATCACAAAAGATGGAGATAAATGAGAGTTTTGTTTATAGGAAATAAATCATACGGATATGTGGATAGTGAAAACAAAATACAAGAATAAAGTCAACCACAGAGGAACAACGAAAAAAAATCGGATAGGAAGACTAAGCTTGTTATATATATCAAAAGATAAGGTTCACAAAATTACAAGCTCGTCAATAATTAGTTCAAAGTACTACAGAGATACTAATAGTCCTAGGAATACATCATCACTACTACTAATCTAGACTCGGTCACTAGCTAATCGTAGCTCCTCAAGTGCTTCAGTCAATCCTCCAATAGCGGTCTCTAGCTGGGCTACACGACCTCTAAGCTCATGGTTCTCTCTCATCACTGATCCAATGGTATACTCGGCAGTCTCGATCCTCTGCCACTGAGTACGGTCAATGCCTCTAGCACGTCTCAACATATCCTGAATCCTACGCTGGCCTCTACCTAAACCAATGGCCCTGAAGTCCAATCCTCTAAGCTCCCTACCATGCAATCTCTCTAAGGCATCCAATCTGGCACTCAATACAATCGTCACTCTACGGTCAGAATACAACTCCTCGAATAAAACACATGCTGCCCGATCAATAGTCCCAATACGCCTCTCCACAGTCTGAATACGCTCAGACCGCTCCAACCTCTCAAGCTGATCAGAATGCACATCAAGTAGGTTCGCCTGGTTCGTCAACTGAATCCAGATCTGATCCATCTCAGTAAGCTCCTCATGCCCTGCTAATGGAGAAGCCACTGGTGAAGCTGGTGGAGTAGGTATCGGAGATGGTGGTATGAAAGAAGGAGATGACGGTGTGTACTTTGGGCTAGCTACGCGTACACCCGTGCTAACATCACAAGCAATATCTATCCACTGACTGTCATCCAAACCCTGAATCTCAGCGTCTCTGGAGCTCTGTCCTATCTCAAACATACCCTGTAACTGTGCATCTCTCGAGCTCTGTCCAACCTCAAACAATCCCTGAACATCCTCCATGATGCCTTTACCATCTCTCGGCATCGTAACCTGATCTACATCCATAGGAGTATCCATATCCCTATCATCCTCTAAACCCATAGAAGTGTGCTCAACAGCAACAGCAGGAGTAGGCTCATCCTGAACCTGCTCTGGATCCTCTACTGGATCCTCATCCTCATCAGAATAAGTCTCAACTGATCTCCTAAGTCTCTGGCTAGGTGGGGAATAGTCTGGAGATGATACAAGTGACTGAAATGGTGAGTCAGCGGGAGTATCTGTATAACCATAACGGGTCCTACGAAGCGGTGAACTCAACACAGAAGATAGCTGAAGACGACGTCCACGGACTCGCCTATATGATGCCCGACGTCTGACAGGTGGAGCATCAAGATCATGCTGAGTAAAGGTGTACAACTGAGCTGGTGATGAACGGTGTGCTGTGGTAGATCTGTGTAAATACGGTGATCTGGATACCGAAGTAGTGTGTACAGGCTGTACTGGAATATATGGCTGAGCAGCAGCACGAACAACCTCTATCAGTGGGTCATCCATGAATGGAACTGGCTGCTGTGTCTGAGAAGTGAATCCAGCAGTATCTACCTCAGAGTGTGTGCCGAATGGGAGAGACATGGTCTGTGACAAATATAGTGTGATACGTATAAGTATATAATAATTACTTATATCATATATGCTTAGTATAATATACTCAAATAGCATGTGAAAAACACATAGTCAAATAAAGCAAACAATGCTCAAATCATAACAAGCTAACTGGCAGGCATCCGACGGTCATGATGGAAAGTTTTTCATAAATCGGTTATAGTTCAAGGTTTTTATAAACCACGTTCTCTATAACCTTGTCTCTGATGCCAATCTGTAACACCCCCAAAATCACAATATTCGCGGAAGCATACAATTTGGGTGTTACGGGAAAGGTAATCACAACACAAGATATAGGGAACGGATTAAAAATCCGTTTTAAAATATATTACATAAGTTAAGTCATGTTGCAATACATAAAATCCATTTCAGATAAAAGTGAAGCCCATTTAAACAAAAGGTCCAGTTGTTCAGAGTAAACGCATTGAAAAACATTTCCATCATTTATTGTGACCACCGCCATGCACTGCACCTGGCTAACGCACCTCAGTTTCCTGAGAAAAACATGCTAAAAGTCAGCTAATGCTGGTGAGTCTATAGGTTTAAGTTAAATAGCACATATGGACCAATAGCAACATCATAAAACAGTTCAGCAGATACACACTATCCGTTATGCAAACACTAAGCCTCATCCTACCGAAGCTAAGATAATGCAGCACGACTAGCGTTAGCAAAATATAAAGGTGTGTCCGCGAGTGTTAATCCCCAGACACTCGGCTAAAAACCCGCATTGGTATACGTTCGCCTTGGCTATGCCGAGCCAACCGAACGGGGACGTCACTCCCAATAGATCTATTTATAACAAACGGCTTCCCATCAGGAACTAACGGCAGATGATAGTGGACACAAAATGGGATTCAGCAAACTTAGGTTTCCGCATACTAGTGTGATCTTAAAAAGCAAATTCATTTCTGGTCCATGAAAACAGTTTTGCATGTTTCTCACCCCAAGCTTATAAAACAAAAGTTCGTATAAAATATGGGGCTATAAACTCACCTTTCAATAATAGCAATTCAGCTAATCAATCAAAATATAATGCAACCGCGTCGACCAGCACCTAAATCAGTACGGTAAGTCTTAGCAAAACGTTCGTGTCCCAATATCTTTATTTTATTTGAAAAGTTTACGTTTGACCAGTGCTCGTGTATTTCTTGCTTGCTGTGTGGTAAAATATATTTCGAAATGATTTATTATTGTAACTCTTTGGGGGTAGCTCATGGTGAAAGTGTATGGTGGGAATACGTAACGGAACATCCGTGCTAGTATTCGCTACTTGGATATACAAGTGTCATATATATATATAGTAACTCATACATATAATATATATATATATATATATATATATATATATATATATATATATATATATATATATATATATATATATATATATATAATGTATATTTATTAAACTAATTACTTATGTATTTAATTAATGGAGATTAATTAAATAAGCTTTTGAAAATATTTAATATAACAAAATTAGTGAAGAGTTATTATATTAAAACATTGTTTATTACTTCTAATATAACTTTAATTTCCAAGAAAATATCTTTTGTTAAGTAATTCCATAAAGTTTACTTTAGTTAAGTGTTTCACGAAAATATTCTAAGTGTTTGTATTTTTAGAAAATTTGGGCATGACCCATTCGTTTATACAATGTTTCCATTTATCTCAAATGTTGCAAACTTTACTCAAATACTTCACTAACTAGTTACAAGTGCAAAGGTACTTTAGTGATATATATATATCAAGTGTCGTGAATAGGTATTCGTAGTTACATTGTTCGTTATCTTAACTTTTAAGCATTATCACTAAATTTCGACACGAAGTCAATATTTCTTCAAAAAGTCAACAAAGCCAATCTCAATATCATTTTAGTAAAAATGTCAATTTTTACCCTTTTGGAGACTAACGTCTCAAAACAAGTCCAAAATAGTTATCGTTATGTTTTTCGCTTCGTTAAACATTAATGACCACGGCGAGTCAGAAAATATTCTAAAAATCAATTTCATCATTTTTGTTTGGTAATTGGGCCGAAATCATTAAATAAGCCCAATAACTATTTTTAGCCCAAAACACATTTTTAGTTAAAACGTATATATCGACGCGTTTCTAAAAATCATTTTACTCGCTCAATAGGTCCATTTGGTCAAAAAGTCAAAACTTCAAAAATCTTCATGGGCTTCGGCCCAACAGTAATTTAGTGGGTTTTATGGCCCAAAAATCCATTTAGCCCAATTTGTTATTATTTGGTACTTATTAGTGATTTTTAGTTACCAAACATACTTTTTACTTATCAAATAAGCTCTAATAATAAGCTCTTTAGTTAAAAGTCAAACTTTGACTTTGTTACTGTTCATTCGACACATTTTATGCATCTCAACTTATTTTCACCTTTTTACTAGTTATTTTTAGTAACTTATAACTTATTAAATAAGCTAAACTAACTAAGTACTTCACTATATTTTTCCACCTTTTCACCATTTGAGCCAAAATTTTATGTTTTTCAAAACCCCAATAATCTTTTATTTTTCTTTTAGATCGATCCATATAAAACTCATAAAAATCAATATAGTGCTTAAATTAGTGTAAAAACCATAACTAGTGTTTGTATCATCAAACTAGTACCATATGTAACAAGATTTACCACACAAGCAAGAAATCTACAAACTAACTCATAAACATTCAAAAATATCGAGCACCATAAACTCTAGATCAAACCCTAGCTTTACTCATATTATCAAAATATATACATTTAACACTTTTAAACATCACAATACACCATAAGAACAAGAGATCTATAAATTTAGAAAAGTTTTAGAAATCCTTACAAATCTTTGAAGTGGTACGTGGGATATGAACCAAAGAACACCCAAAACCTTGCTAGTTTTACCCAAACCAAGCTCCAAATTACCCAAAACCTTTAGCAAACCCTTATGATCTTGATCTTTTGTAGAGAAAAGTTAGTAAGATGATGTTTGTGTGTGTTATGTGAGGCGTCAAAATGAAGCCAAATAAGGTGGATGAGAAAGCTAATTGAGGTAACATTTAGTGATAAGATCTTGAATATCTAAAAAGTAGTATACTATTAGTAGTAAAATTAGATTACATTAAAGATAGGATTTAATTTGTCCCATGTGATTGTGATATGGCCTAGGTGGCCGGTTTTGGTTATTTTAGGAGGGGGAAGAATAGTTTTTATCCCGCTTTGGTGTATTGTGTGTCGGTTTGAGCTAAAAAGTTACCGTAAAGTCCCGGTTTGACATTTTTGGACACGATTGCATAAAATAAAGTTTTTAACGATATTTTCATCAGAAATATAATAAAATGTCATTACTGACTCAAAAATATATTTATTTGACTATTACCATATGTAATGTGCTGTCGGTACGCGCGTGCGGTTGTTTTTTAGCGAAATGCGAGAAAGCTCTCAGTTAATTATAATACTTGTCAGTAACTATCAGAAATGTCATAATTTAACTTTACTGACAAAAATATACTTTTTCTGCAGTGACTGTTAGCTACAGTATGCTGGGACAGCTCCCGAAATGCTCAAAATATCCAGAAACATGCAAATGCGCATAGAAATGCTTAACTCAAAAATAATTAATACTCATATTTTATTAATTAATAACGTGAAAATTACCATTTGTCACAGCCATTTATTTAGATGATACTTTAGCCTAACATTTCCATGTTAGAAGGCCATTTTAAATGGATGATACTTTAGCCTAACATTTCCATGTTAGAAGGCCATTTATTTGGATGATACTTTAGCCTAACATTTCCATGTTGGAAGGCCATTTAATTGGATGATACATGATTTATAGTCTATGTTAGCAATGGATTGTAAACATACAGGTTGCAAGTCTTGTATGGGCGGGGCTTGGGACTAAGTGGATTTTCAATGCCTTTGCTGGGAAATCTTTATTCAAATGCTTTACAGTTAAACTAAACTCTATGAACTCACCAACCTTTGGTTGACACTTTTTAGCATGTTTATCTCAGGTTTATAAGGCGATAGTGGATGCATGGATTCTAGAGTCATTTACATACTTGAAGACTTATATCTTTATCTTTACCATTCGATACACTTTGAAAACTTTTATGTATCTTTACTTTGAAACTTATTGTCATAACTCTGATTTTAATAATTCGAATGGTAACATTCTAAAACGTCTCATTTAGAGGTCGTTTTCTATACCTTGATCTGTATTATGAAGTAATACCCCCTTGACACTACTGTTCCGCTGCGGTAATTTGGGGGTGTTACAACTGGGCTTGGGCTGGTTGGGATAAATGGGTTTGTTATAAAAGGGTTAAAAATGTTTTAGGATTAATGGTGTAATTATTTTGGGTTTAGGGACTGATCCAAAAGGTAGAATTACGTCCCCGGCTCCGGCTTTTCACGCTCTTTCCAATCTCGTGCTCGTTTTTGTCCGTTTTGTCTTTCTTTTTGTCCTTTTCTCATATCCGTTACCTGCACATACATAAACACAAAAACAAGCATATATATGTCATTTATGATACGTTTTTGGTCTTTTGAGTCCGTTTTTTATAAAGAAAAGGTATGTGATTTAACACATACCAAAATCCCCCAGACTAATGTATTGTCGTGCCCTCACGCAATGTCATCAACTCACGCTTTTGAAACCAAAAATTTCAAACCTCTTTTTACTAAAAACTTTGAAAAGTAGCAAAGTGTTCCTCAAAAGAGATTAAGAAATCAATAGTTCTAGAAACGCCCCGTTTGACCATTTTAATATGAATAATATCTTTTTGTATATATATATATATATATATATATATATATATATATATATAC
The DNA here is from genome assembly GCA_021014915.2 of Artemisia tridentata subsp. tridentata. Classification (NCBI taxonomy): domain Eukaryota; kingdom Viridiplantae; phylum Streptophyta; class Magnoliopsida; order Asterales; family Asteraceae; genus Artemisia; species Artemisia tridentata. Next base: position 329,380,464 of record CP139509.1, read on the forward strand.
TAGACTTCAAAGCCCGCCCGATGGGCGGGCATGACTCGTAGTTATCGTTGGAATTTTTTTTGTATACTAAAAGAAGGGTAGTAAAATTACGTTTTGAAACATAGGTATTAAGAACGTAAAGAAATAAGCGGTTATCCGAATATGAGAGAAAAAAAAGTTTCAAAGTGGTACGCAAGAACAAAGTATCAAAGCGTAGCCCGTCCGATAGGCGAGCAAGCCTTATGAATATCGTTAAAAAACTTAAGTTAACGAAATCGGAAAAGTTTGCATCTTTTCAAATTAATTTAGAAATCTTTTTGGACGAATCCTTCCCTGGATAATGCTTTTCATTAGGTTTGTGGAATAGGAAGCTTAAAGTGCACCATCTTCAACAAACTTCTTCTTGGACTCTGCGAATTTTGCATTGTGGCCACGCAAGTTTCTGCAGAGAGGAAATTAAGAATCAACAAACACTGGTTCAGAATTATATTAGTTCCAAAAAGTAGTTACAACTTTTAGTGTTAGAGTTGGCAAGTGTGTTCGGGCTGATTTAGGTCGTTATGCCTCAAACATGCCAAACTTGTACTGACCACCTGAAACTTTAGTTATATCGATGTCTCAAGTTTAGCAAAAAGAAACCGAAATATACCTTCAGTAATTGATCGTAAATTTTGGCCCATAAAGTGTAAGCGCTCGGTACGCGTGTGCGACCTTCACATTTGTTTTGTGTGCCCTCAGGAATGCCTATGCAAATAAGAATCTGTTAACAACTAAGACAGGCAATAGTATTATTTCTATACCGCACTCACTATATCCATACACATAGAAGCTTCAAATGCAAAGTACCTTGAGAAGTTGAGTGTGATTGTTGGTTGCAATTCACGTGCGCACTTTTGATCAAACTCAACCGTTGAACATTTATATTAATGTTCATACCATTTGACCATTTAATCACTCCCTGCCAGTCCATGGTTACTATTCAAGTTACTAACTTTGATTAGTTTTATGCACGCACCACCACCATTACATCACTATATTTTCATACTCATTTCCACACAAAATTTGATTATTTTTATGGGATCTGTGTGTTAACCCTAACCACCTTTGTTGCAGATATTCCTACTCTTACTCCTAACGATCACCTAGAATCTGTAATTGACCCTATATAATCATATCTAGTTTCACTGTACCCGAACTCAACAACTGATTATACAAAATAGCAATCCCAAACACCCTTAATTGGTACAAACTAAACACATTAACCAAGCTATCAATTAAAAATGCATCCAGGACCCAAAGATATGTAAGTGACTTAAATGCAACAGCTATATGGTAGTTGTTAGGAATATAAATATTCATATGAAGGTTCGGTCACCCCGAGCATCTAATTAGCATTTATATAGCTCGTAGGCTTATATATATTAGTTTAGTAGTATTAGTAATATTAGTATTATCTTAGTCGTATTTATATTTGTGGAGTGGGTCGGGGCTTTCCCCACTGTCAGCTCACTCCACAGCCCACTAGGGGCACCAATATGTAGTAGTATATAAGCCCCTTCCCACACTTGGGAAGGGTTGGAACTCTTCACACATTAATCTAACATTCCAGTTTTCTCTCAAAAGAGTTTCCCTCTCTCTCTCTAACATCTCACTAACTCACCATGGGATTCTTGATCTTTCATGAATCAAGACCACCCGAATCATACACACAATCAAGATGGTTATTTCCTACAATTGGTATCAAGAGCCATGGTTTCATCTTGGTCAGATCTGTGGTCAATGGTTTAATACGGTTTGATTGTGTGTCCGCTTCATTTCTTTTGGGTCGTACCATATGTTTGGTTCGTATTATTTATTTAACATAGCCCTTGAATCTTTTGTGTTATCAGTTTGACTAATAAGTTTACTCATATCTTATTCGAATATCAAATTGGTACAAGATTGGTTGGTCAAAGATTTGACAATAATTGGTTCCTGCGGTCAAACAAGTTGGGCACAAATTTAATGTTTCTATATTAATTCATGTGTTGGACTCTGTGCTCAAAAGCAATTCACTAATTCATTTTTTGTTTTGTGCCTTTTGTGCTCTAAATCATCACGTGGTGCCTTTCAATGTTTTGTGTTTATAAAATCACGGATCTAAGTGATTGTTGATGTTTTATGGGTTAACTCTTAGTTTACTCATGATTTTCTGTGGATTGTTCTTGGTTGTTGGTTGGTTCAAAAGTGCGGTTTTCTTGGAATGATGATCTTAGTTACTGCTGGTGTTGAATGTACTTCTTGGATGCGGTTTGTGGTTCACGTGAATTTGTGGCTCACAAAATGAGGCAGTTTGGCTGTTTGCCAAAAATGTGGTAAAAGACGAAAGTACGAAAGTGACAGCTTTGACCGGTCAAATGCGGTTTGTCCCGAACTCGGTTTGTCCATTTAACCACGGACTCGGTTTGTCCACTTAACCCCGAACTCGGTTTGTCCATAATATCATGAACTCGGTTTGTCTATTGGCTAACAGACTCGGTTTGTCTGTTTAACCCTGGACTCGGTTTGTCCATACAATCCCGAACTCGGTTTGTGTTTTGCACGGATGCGGTTTGTATCCTGTCTACTTACTTGTCTGGCACTTAAAAGAACAAAAAGAAAGCAAAGTGATACAGTGATATTAAAACCCAAATAACATCTTCTAATCAAAACATAAACAAATCCGAATTCATACTGTCAACTCACATGATACAAACTCAAAACGAAAGTCAAAACGACATTACAACAACTCAAATCCAATCCAAATACAAAATCATCTAACCACTGCTCGAATCTAGTCGACTACAACAAACAAATCTACTCGAATCATTTCACAACAACAAACTCTAATCTAACCTTAACAACATGTTTAACTCACTTGACTTCCTATTCACTCTTCCTCTTTTCGACTCAACATAATCTGAAAAAGAAAAAGAACACAAGGATCTCAATTTGCTTATTCGTATGATACAACAACCCTCGAACAACTCAAAGGTCATACACACGAAAATCATAATCATCATCGACCATTGTGTGTTAAAGCCTAGCTTCGTTTAAATATCCGAACACTTAAAAGAAATATCAAAACATTCGTGCTTTGATTTTGCTTTTGATTCGGTTACAAGAAAACACAAGAAAGATAACTGATCTTACCTTAAACCATGTGATAATCTTGTCACTTGTGCTCATTACTTGTGGTAATATTCGAACGGTGAGGGTTAAAACTTTTTAGAATCGTTGGGATTGAGATTGGAGGATGGGTGAATGCTTTGTGATGGGGACGGATATCACTAAGAGTGAGAGATTAAGGTTTGGATACGACTTAATGTTTGTGATAATCGATTTGAGGTGTGATAGCAGTTAGATGAGTGATGGGGGCGTAAAATTTGATTAGGGTTAAGAAGATTAGGGGTGGTTTGTTATTAAATACCGGATTATTAGGGTTTGTGTTTGTGGGTATTAGGACCGAAGCATTTGGGCTATGTGAAATTTGGACTTTAAATGGGCCGAGAATGCTGATGATAAGCTTATTGGACTAGAGATTTGAATGGGCTGGATGCTGAAGTTTATCTCACAGGATGAAATGGTTGATATGTGTGGCTTGTGATTATTATACATAGAGATATGTATGGGTTTGTGTTGGATCCAGAGTAGGCTTTTGATCTGCTTGTGATCCAACTTGGTGTTTTGGACTGGATCAACACTCGGTATGTGGACTGGATCAACATTCGGTTAATTTGGGTTTTTGTGATACAGGTTGCCTAGTGATTAAATCAGCAGACGACTTATGTTTAAATTGCACATTGATATTTCTCAAGCGCTTATGATTAAAGTGAAATATTTGAATTGGGCATTAAACTTGAGTAAGTGCTTAACTCCAAATGGCCGAATGATAATGTGGAATGAATGTGGGATGTACAATTGTTGTCGCGATAAATGATTGAGGACTTAGCCGAACTTGGTTAAAATCCTTCATGGGTTGATTTTATGGTTATTAGTGATTTGTCAGTTCACGGGCATACATAGTACACGGCTACAGTTTTTATTGAATCTCATCAGGATTACAGAGTTGTGAGTTTGTCAGCCTTGTACTAGTGATACCTACGATTTGAATAAGCCTGCGATTTGATATTTGCAAGTTGAGTTACAGTTGACAAATTGCAATGTGATTAATTGTGATTTGTCAAGTTGCGTGTTTGACTTATTGCGACTTGACGGATTGCTATTTGACCAGTTACGATATGACGTTGCGAGTCATCACTTGCGATTCGACTTATTGTGATTTGGTTGATTGCAATCTGTCTTGGTGCAATTTGGCAATCTGTGACTTGGCCTGTTGCAATTTGATCAAGTTGTGATTTGACTTCTTTGACTTGAATTTCGAAGATCAGTGTTGCACTTCACTCTTGGTTGTTCTTGTTGATTTCACGGTTTCTCTTGTAGATTTTAGAAAATCCCGCGAAAGAGTCGATTTCTCGGTTTAAATCTCAAAGAGCTGTAAAATCCCGTGAGATTAATTTTGGACATATAGGCGGGACTTGGATTTTGACATAATATAACTTACGGGGTTTGGCTATTTTTTCCGGGATAAGTTTGTGCTTCAAGATCTGCAGGAATTGGGAAATTATGGTAACTTGGGTGGTTTGTTAATTCACGGGTTGGTGTACTTAGTGTCACAAACATCTCGGGGTGGATGGATGCACGATGTTTGTTGACCCTTGCTCGAGCGCATTTAAGGTGGTTAGACCTGGATGTTCAAGAAGTGGATATATACAATAAAGGATGGAAGGTTGGGTATATATCACTACCTATATTTAAAGGAGTTACGTTGTTGTGCTCAATATAGGTTCTAAATCACAATTTGCAATTTAAAGTGATTAGACTTGGATGTTCATGAAGTGGATATATACAATTAAGGATGGAAGGTTGAGTATATATCACTACCTATATTTAAAGGAGTTACGTTGTTGTGCTCAATATAGGTTCTAATTCATAATTTAGTGCAAGTTTAAGTCGCTGACTTGTTCTTTATCAAGCTTCTTCAAGTGATTGTTGTTTCTCAAGCTTCTAATGTGATTGTTGTTCAAGATCTTCTCAAGAGGTAGTCAGGCTTAAAGACAAGAGGTGATTTGTTTGGAGACATGTTTTAACCTTTTACTCACGTTAAAGTCCTATGCATTTCATCAAGCGGTTTTGGCATATTACGAGCTTCAATGAATTGTTAATCTACTAAACCATTGATGATGAGGAAAGCAAGGGGTTACTACAAGAGAGTCTTAATCACCATCTTCATTGCAGTAGTTTCATTTGTCTCTTTCCATGTTTTGTGCCTGACTAATTCACAAACATCACGGACTCTCAGCTTTGGCAAAAAGGTCATTTCATGTCCTTTTTGAGGGGGAGAATTATCGCAAGTTTCCTAGAAGTTCCGTCTCCAGCGATGTGAATTTTAGCGGTTCCGGTTACAGCGGGTCAAATCGTATCGGTTCAGTCTCCAGCGGTTTGAATCTTAGCAGTGTCGGTTACAGCGGGTCAGATCGTAGCGATTCAGGATTCAGTGGTTCAGTCTACAGCAGTTTGAAGCTTACTGTTGTGCAGTTAGTTCTTGAATTTATTTCTCAGATAAATCTCAAGAACCGTAAAATCCTGTACACAGTACGACAACTATTCCACATCCAAGTAGCTGGATCAGACAGCCTTGGTTGATAGGACTGACTATGAGTCTTGGGCAATTCTAAGAATTTGCGCATGTTTCTTTTCCTTTTGACTAGTCAACAGCACAAGATGATCACGAAGTTCATTTGGTATTCCTTATTTGAGATTGAAGCTGAATTTCACGAAGGCGTCTACTTATTTTATCTTGAAGTCGGGGTTGGTTGGATGCATGACTTTCAATGATAACTTGCTCGTGCTTAAAATTTAAGTTGAAGACTTGGGTTATCTAGTTACCAGCAGTCGGGGTAACTATCACTTAAGAGTTATTGGAGTACTCAGTGTCACACGTCAATGACGATGTCGATAATCGCAAGAGGTGTTAATGTCTCATACTTTGGTTGGGTATTGTGCACTTAGAGATCTGCTTGGAGCATTAATTCTCTACACCGTTCTTCCAACATTAGTGCAAGCTTAAGTAACAAATTTGGGGATTTATTCTTCAATTTTCAGTATTGGTGTATCGGGTTTTCTTCATCGAGTGGTCACTAATCTTTGTACAAGGTTGGTTAGTTGGCCAAAGGTGTTAAAAGTTGTGATGTGATCTGTATTTCTCACGTAATATTCTTAACCCAAACTGATGTTCACCAAAACCAAATCAGTCACGCCACATTCAATCGGTTACTGTCTCACGGTTTCTTCTTGGTTTTGTAAAATCCCGCGAAAGAACTTATTTCTCGGTTTAAACCATAGATTTGTAAAATTCCGTGATGATGGGCTATGCGCTCTTGACCAGGATCGGGTTATAACCATTATCGAAGTTCAGTTATAACATCACAAATGGCTGGATCGAGGCTTTTAATTGACAAGATGTGACTACGGGGTTAGTTCAGTATTATTTATTTGAGGCTGAAGTGAAATTTCATGGGTGCGTGTACTTAACATCTGAAGATATCGGGGAGGTTGGATGAAGATTCTTCGAGATCCTTGTTCGAGCTTTCAATATAATGACAAGGACTTGGATATCTAGTTATTTTTTCTTTCTCCCTATTACAAAATAACTATCACTTTAAGGGGTCACGTTGTAGTGCTCAGTGTCACACGAAGTTGTGGATATCCAAGAGGTGATGTATGTCTTATACTTGATGGTTGGTTGGTTGAAGAGTATAGAGTACTTAGGGATTCGATGTTACACGAAGTCTCTGCACCGCTCTTTGTCTCGCATTAGCACAAGTTTAAGTCACAAGTTCGGGTTATGTTACTTCAGGCTCAAGTTCATCATATTGGGTTTTTCTCCATCAGTGGTCACGATTTCAAGCCGACAAAATGATAATGGGGTTGGTAACGAGTTAGATGAGAGAAGTTGTAAAGAGAGAGATTATGACGTCTGTACAAATCAGTGCAGGCCTCGTTCTTCCTCAGATGACGTCTGTACAAATCAGTGCAGGCCTCGTTCTTCATCAGATGACGTCTGTACAAGTCAGTGCAGGCCTCGCTCTTCATCAAATGACGTCTGTACAAGTCAGTGCAGGCCTCGCTCTTCATCAATATGACGTTTGAATACCTCAGTTCAGGCCTCATTCTTCAAAGAAAAGAAAAGTGTACGCTTGAGTGCACTTTATCTTCAAAAGAAGAGGAGTCTTCTTATTTATGGCCATTCTCATCAACAAGATTCATGCTCTTTCCGTGCTTATTCAGTCTTCAAGTGGATCGGTGCACATTGGAGTATATTCTTATTCACTTGTTCAACCAAAAATTGCAGTTGACAGGCATATGCAATTTTTGAGGGGGGAAAGAGTGAATAAACAACATGTCAGTCTTCAAGAATCGTCAAGCGGAGCCACTTATCGCTGATGGTATTCATATTCACAAGTTCAATCATCAAAAAGTTGCAGTTGCCAGGCATATGCAATTTTTGAGGGGGGGAAAGGGTGAATATTAATCTACATGTTGGTTGATGATTGAGAAATGGTCATACGACTCCTGAATACGTCAGTTCAGGAGTCGTGCAAACCATGGTTCTCCAACACTACTTCTTCTGTCTATCAAGGTGTTGAAGAACATGGTCATGGAATGCTAATCAACAAAGTCTCACGGGTTGGTCTTATCAGCAACAATGGGTTTCCAGTCAATGCTTCAAGTACATGTCATCAGGCTACATGTACACATCATGATGATGATTCCGATTAATCGTAACCATCATGGGGGAGAGGAATGTGTACACCAAGGACGCACAACAGGTTCACGTGATTGGGCTTAATCATATATTCCGGTGTTGAGAACCGCAGAGATGATCAGTGGTTCAACTTGTTACCTTGGTATTTACGTTTCACTGTTACGTCATGGGCTGATTAATCGTAACCATCAGGGGAGAGAGAATGTGTACATCAAGGACGCACAACAGGTTCACGTGATCAGGGCTTAATATCCAAGGATGGATACATACTATAGATGATCAGTGGTTCAACTTGTTACTTTGGTGTTATACTAAAGACTGAAGAAGGTCGAGTCATCAGTCTATTCTTCATTCTCTGTTGGGAGTTATCTTCTCATGTGTATGCTGCGGGCTGATGGGTTATATGTAAGGGTACTGGAAGACATTTGGTGAGATGAAAATGATTGGTATTCTATTCCTCCACATTGGGCAATCTTGAAGAAGGTCGAGTCTTCAGTCTTCTCTACATTCAAAAATGTTGAGCTCTTTTCTTACAACTTGATATTTAACTTAATCCCATGACAGTTCTTGTTTGATGAGTTGTGGAGTTAAGTTAGATTCAAGTTGTTCTGTAGTTTAAGGGTAGGTCTAACTTGATTTTAACCTAATCTCATGACAGTTCTTGTTTGATGAGTTGTGAGGTTAAGCTGAAATCAAGTTGTTACTGGGCTTAAATTTGTGGTTTAGTTTAACCTCATGACAGTTCTTGTTTGATGAGTTGTGAGGTTAAGCTAGATTTCAGTTGAGGCTCAACTTAAACTACCGAAAAGTTGCATAAGGTTTTTGACGGAGTCACTCTAGGACGGGAGTGTTAGAAGATTGAAGACGGCATGCAATTGGTTATCAAAAGACTTCTTCTTATTATGGGTGTTCATCCAAAGGCTTCTTCTTCTTCCTATTTTGGGTGTTCATCAGAATGGTTGTCAGATTGGGGGAGAGCACTAATTAGGGGAGAGTGTTGAGCCAGAATCATTCCCTGATTGAAAGTGCTCACATTGCTCTTCAGCAAGTCAAGTGATGAATGCGGAGAAGATTCAGAATGCTGAGGAGTAATGGTTTCTGGTTCGTATCCTTGTATATATATACTTGTTCATATCTTATACCATCTTGTAAATAGATATATAGAAATCATGCTAATTGTAAATAGAGAAACGTAAAACCAGAAAAACCATAAAAATTAAAAAAAAAATTAGAAAAGACCAAAAATAGTTTCACCTAGGCATGTCTTCTGTTTATCGATAACATTTACGGACTTAGAAATGTCATTCAATAATGGCACGGGTCTTTAAATGAAGCTCGAGCAGAAGTTAAAATGGATGGTTAAAACATGTCTAAATGGCTTGCTATTACTTTAGATAGCAACCCGCGCTTCAAAATGGGGAAAGCACGTCGCCAAAAAGACGGCTGTTCCTCCAACTGGGTGATGTTCACCTGGGCATGGATTACTTTATATCCATGTTTCTTCGATCTGATGTACGTTTCAGTGCATCATTTCTTGAAAAAGAAGAGAAGTCTTCTCTGCATACAAATAGTTTTCATTCTATGATTCTTCTGAAAATTATTTGTGAGACACTTGGTGAATATGTGTTGTATGAAATTTGTTTATACTTGGATTATGCATAAAATTTGTCACTCAATCAACGACTACACAACCTCATGACAGTTCTTGTTTGATGAGTTGTGGGGTTGAGCGTGATTTTAGTTGAGGTTCAACTAGAATACGGGTCATTGATTGAGGGGGAGAGTGAATTCAAATTTTATATCATCAAACGGATTTATTGGTTGAAACATACTTGTTAGAAAAGGTTTTGTAGTTAATGGGGAATTAGTTGAAGAGGATCTTGCTTAAATATATCAAATGACCAAGTGTGTTAGTTGCTAGAAAGTTTAGGACATTATGTGCAATTTGCTTATAGTTTCCTAGCTTTATGTATCTAGAAGGTTCATTTGTGTTACTTTGGTATCCTCGTATAATCCCCAAAATGCTTTAAGACTCAAAACCTAAAAGAAGTTAGAAAACCAGTTGTGTTTGATGTTTTTGAATACTCCACTGGCATTTGTATGATCTAAATGAATGAGTTTCAAATGTTGTTTGTCTCTGCTGCTTAATTGTTGTTGATATTGTGCATATGTTCTCAGGATTCGCTTAGGTAGATTGCTATTATGTTAGAATCATGTTCCTAAGATCCTGAATTAAACATTGAAATCTGTGTGAATTGCCATGTTCATGATTGCTATTTGCTCTTCATGCTAGATAGTGGTTTGTCGTAGTTCCTGATTGGGGTTTGATTATAAGATGAACTTGGTATTATAATGTGGCAAGCTGCTGAAGGGTAGCTATCTAGGAATAGTGTATCTGTATGTATGTATATCTGTGTTGATATTCTTATGCAGATTCCATAGCCAAAATGTATGTACCAGTTCCCATTCTAACCACTTGATCAGACGTTCAAACTCTATTGATTGGCTCGGAATTCACCTCAACAACAATGTCGGCAACAACAACAACAACAACACTTTCACCACCATCACCACTATTCATCTATTTTGGTCTCGCTAAGTGGGGATCAACGACATTTGCGAAAGATTTGTTGGTGGATGGATGATTGATATTGACTGATTCACTCAGAAAAGCAGATAATTACATCGTCTGCACAAAAAGGTCAATATCATTTGTGTCATAAAAGTTACTTTGTGCAAAATGAGCCGTGAATCTCCCTCTTAGATTAAGGGGGAGCAAAGTATGTTTCATCATCAGAACATGTTAAACCTGACCACATTTTCTCCCATGTTTTCTAAATTATTTAAATCAATTGGGATCACAAATCTCAAAAGGTTTGAAATTTTTGATCGGGGGAGAGAATGTGATTTAAATATGAAACCTGATGAAAATGTGATGTTGTGGAATTAAACGAGAGGCTCTCCCATATGTGCTAAACTCTTTCGTATATCGATGCACATATTGAGGGGGAGCAAATTGAACAAAAAGGATTTGGCATAGCATGAGCAAGGCTCAGACTTCACCAATGAATTGACGATAGCTAAAGTCAGTAGTCGAAAGGACATGTCCTGGACGGGTAATAACTTCAAGCCAGTTTATCTGGTGATGTAAGCGTGTCTCGCAAAGGACGTGTCTGAGTAGAATGTACCGATTTCGAGCGATCTTCCTTGAATGTGATCTGGACGGGTAATAATTTCAAGCTAGTTTACTAGTGATGTAAGCGTGTCTCGCGATGATCATGTTCTTGGAAAATCAATCAATTCAAAAGTGCGAGCTTCACCTGACATGTGCAAATTTATAAAACAATCACTTGAGCACATGTTGAGGGGGAGCATTTGAAAAATATAAAACTCTCAAGTGTTTGCAAAAATGTGTTTCAGAATCATGAACACTTTGAGAGATTTTTTTTCAAAGATTTGGTTTATGGCAATTGTGGAAGTACACCAAAGACCGACCATTTTAATTAATGCATGGAGTTATAAGGATGGTTAGGTTAGGCTCAAGTTCCCACGATCCCGCCAGAGCCGGAGGGATCTACCCAGGGACAATCCACTAGTTAGTGTAGAAGTCCTTAGGTATGATTAAAAAGGAGAAAAGTGTGATTAAGGGAAGAGTGCCGACTGAGATGGAGCTAGTACTGGAACAAACCCAACAAGGTACTAGTAATGAAGTCTCGGTAAGCACTGAAGGGGTTGAAGAATGAAAAAGAATTGTAAAGATAAAGGGTGAAAAGAAATAGCCCTCCTTACAACTTAGGCAGAAACCGGGTCAATACATATGCTGTCAGAATCACTTAGTTGATTGCTGGCATTGAAGACAAAGTATCATGGACCCAGTGATACGCTGCACAACCCTCCCTAGCCACTCAAGGTCCCTCAAAGGATTCTTGTTTCAATTGTCACGGAGTTCAATTCATTCCTATCGTCTCTCTCACTCCGAGTTAGATGATATTGAATAGGTGGCAGTTCTCTCCAGCCTCCGCTCACTAAATCAAAACGCACTATCGAGTCTAGAGCCACGAGATGCATAAAAAGATCTCATAGGAACACGAATTATTTCTACACTGGTTGTTCAACATTAAGGACACCAGTTGTAAACTTAAGAGTCCTACGCAGATCTTAGCAATCTGCCAGAACATTTATGAGGGAATTTACAAATGTAATTCTCAATGATTGAATGGAAATTCCTGCCAGGGTCAACATCAAACAGCCCTGAAAGCAGGTCACTTCGGTAATTCCCTATGGATTACGCTTAGTGATTGCGGCAGTTTCAAACGGTCTACAGTCGTGGAGTGATCTCCAGCGACTCACCTAATCGTTGATGTGCTACGATTCGATCTTAAAAAGCCCTCTGTGGGTTTTCGATTAGGAACGGTCTTGGTAAGGATTAGAGAGAGTTTTCACACTATGCTGTTAACAATCTCGAAGTCCGAACTTGTAAGTACCGGACGTTTTATTGCTAACTGTCGTATGCAGGAACTTCTGGCGATTGTTGCTGAGGAATGCTGTAGCTGTTTGCGGTTGTAGCTGATTGAAGTTGCAGCTGAATGCGGTTGTAGCTGGTTGCAGTAAAGATGCCAATCCTCTACCACATGTTCACACTACATCATCATTGTAACTCAAGAATGTCATGATCAACCTAAAAGACCTTTTACACGGCTTCTGCAAACTCTGATGCTAAAGATCATGACACCAAATAGTGTGAGCATGTCGGCTCAAAGAATAACACATCACATGGAAACATACTCCTTAAAGATGACTTGGAAACAAATGTTGGATGATAAAGTCGAAGAATATTCAAAGATCATCCAAAACGATCAAACGGTCATCTAACGAACACTGCTGAATGCACAAAGTTTCAAGACAATGAAGAATCAAAGACTACGAGCTATGAAGACAACGTCAGAAGATAGAATGCTAGAATTCAAATTATTATTTCCGGGGTGACCTCCCTTAGGGGGAGATTGTTAGGAATATAAATATTCATATGAAGGTTCGGTCACCCCGAGCATCTAATTAGCATTTATATAGCTCGTAGGCTTATATATATTAGTTTAGTAGTATTAGTAATATTAGTATTATCTTAGTCGTATTTATATTTGTGGAGTGGGTCGGGGCTTTCCCCACTGTCAGCTCACTCCACAGCCCACTAGGGGCACCAATATGTAGTAGTATATAAGCCCCTTCCCACACTTGGGAAGGGTTGGAACTCTTCACACATTAATCTAACATTCCAGTTTTCTCTCAAAAGAGTTTCCCTCTCTCTCTCTAACATCTCACTAACTCACCATGGGATTCTTGATCTTTCATGAATCAAGACCACCCGAATCATACACACAATCAAGATGGTTATTTCCTACAGTAGTGGAGCTATACTGTAAGAGGGGTGAAAACGTCAATGTTATTACTTGAATGCTTTCACAAGTTGTCAGTCGTGACCATATTCGCTCTCTATCAATCACCCGTTGTAACTGCTTCTGTCATCAGATATTGATTGAAAGTTGCTGCCCCACTGCCCCTGCTCATCTAAAATACGACGCACACAACAATTAAAAGTTCCTGACCACTTGTGCACATATAGAATACATAAAGAGTTAACGTTATACAAAGCATATAAAATTCGAAATATGAAGAAGTCCTCCCAAGTTCAACAACACCTCTAATAAGGCTACATGATTTGACTGTTATTCTATGTTTTAAGCATACTAAGTTCAATATATTGTGAGAAAGGTTAGTAGTTATGGACCAGCGTTCTCCAACTACTCCTGTGGATTTATAGATCTATTCAAGTTGGTCGATCAATCCCTTCTTTGTTTCCCTAAACCAAATACTGATTCTATCGATTCATATTAGAGTGATGGCCACTGTACCAAGGTGTTGACTTATGCCTGTGATTCTTGATTTCATTCAGAGTTTAGCCAAGGGAAGAGTAGATGTGACAGGTGATGCCTATTTATTTTCAAGTTAATAGAATATACTATACTAATCTCTAATCCATCGTTAACAGGTTTTTGTTTGATCTTTTTTACTGTTAAATCATGATAACAACTTGTCTCAGGCATATATTCACTCGTATAATAAGTGTTCATATGACATAGCAGTTAGTTAGAGAGTGAAACGCAGTTTCTGAAGTGTAACACCGCTGCAAACACGTTCTCAGTATAACGTTTATTTTTTTAAGGATAACATCTAATCACTTATATTAGCTTTCTAAAAGATCATTCAAGTTCTCAAACAAACTTATAACTTAACTATACTTATAAAGGTGGTAATAACATCTAGGCATGATCAGTTGTACTCATGTTAGAATGCTAAACAAATCTGTTCATGTTAATTGGCTTTAGTTTCATTTTGAAATTTATTCTTTATTATCCTAGTAACTGATTAAAACTTTACACTATGAAAGGAAAATTACCAGTTAAATTAGTAGAGAAGATGGACTTTGATCATGATAATGTTAGATTAGCTATAGCTGAAGATTGATTCAGCTCTCGAAATACAGAGCTGCAATTCAGCAAATAAAGACGGGTTCAGGATAGAAAACCTCACAAAAAAAATATAAAAACTTCAAGGATTATTAGTCAAACTTAATCTCTCAAATATAAAACCTGGCCAACTGCCTCAGAGAAAGTGGTTAGGTATTATATAGCTTGGGCACGGGTCAATTACTTTAACAGACAATGGCCTACAATTATCAACCAACAACTACCAACAACATTAAAAGGCATCAAAATATCATAACTAAAAACACCAAAAAAATCATTATATAGTTAAAACACAAATGATAATAATAAAAAGTAAATACCTTGAAGACCATCATCATCTTTTCTAACTCGTGTGTAGTTCCCTCGCTGGGTTCAGAAACGTTCTCAATGGCAGACATAACACCTTCTTGAGCTTCGTCTTCTAGCTCCTTATTTCTTTCTAATAAAAGTAACATAATCAAAAAATGCAAACTCGAATCCCAAAATGAATCAAACTTAACATGTAAGGAAACCGAAGTAGGAACAGTAACCAAAAGAGAATAGTTTTTACGCACCAATTTCCCGGATTGGGCCAGTAATCCATACAACTTGTAATTCATTCAAAAACAAAAACAGACATTGGAGTATTTTTTGCTTACAGTTAAGAGGATATTATATCAGGAACAGTTGTATATACCTGACCGGAAAGATAGACGGTGGTGATGGCGTGAACGGTCGACGTTGGTGATAGTGTGTTAACGTACAAAATAGTAAATAAACCTACAAACATTAGTGATGCGCGGTTTTGCGACCTTACAACAGGTTTTACTTCTCGAGGGATCTCGAGAAGCTTGCAATCCCCACCAGGCAGTGTACCTGACCGATGTAGTATAGTGTAGTGGCAAGTACCGGGGGATTGATCGTTCTCTAGGGGAATAGTGTCGTTAGGATTGAAAAACTACTCTAATAGGTCTAAGGATGAGGGAAGATTCTTTTTGTATTTTTATATTTTATGGAAAGCAACTAAAATCTCGGGTTTGAAGGATAGGGCGGAATTAGTTGCTAGTCAACTAACCCAAGTAACTACGAATGCAAATAAAATAAATAACAAATAAAATAAAGGTCGTGGAACTTATATGAGGAGAGATGTGCTTACTTAGATTTCCTTACTCCCTAACTATCTTTTACCGGTTAATTAGTGTGTATTAATTGCGTGGATGACGGGTGTATTCCTTAATACCAATCATGGGGTGGCGTACGTACTTCCCCAACTCTATGAACTCCTACTTCACTCCTATGTCGAGCCGGCTAAGAAGCTCCTAACATGGGATCATTAGAATTCGTTCATGCATTAAATACAACCATAAAAACCTAGTACGCATTGGTTCATGCTTCTTAAGACGTTCAAGCAAGTTACCGTATAGGAGGTTAGCCAGTTTTCTTAAGCCTAACATAGATAAACAATCATCCAATACAACCAATAACACACTAACAACCAATAATCAATAGTTAGGTTTCATTAGATCTAAGCAAACACAAGATAAATCTAGCCTAACATGTTAAATAAAAGACAAGAACAAGATAGAATCAAACAACACATAGACATATTGAATGATTAATTGGTTACTTATCTTCAATTGAACATGGGAGATCCAAGGGTATGAAAACCCTTAAAAGTGGCTGAAAATCGTAATTAGGGTTTCTCCTTACAAAGTGGCACACAATGAATGAAAATTGCAAAACTATATATAGAACATTGGGTCTGACGGCGTCACGTTGTAGGGCTGACGCCGTCAGCTCGCCGTGTTTAGGGTTTCCTGATGGCCATCTTGACGCCGTCTCGTGTTATTCCCTGATTTTGCTCTCTGGCGCGTCTAGGCTTGACGCTGTCAGACCAAGTCTGACGCCGTCTCGTGCAACATTCCAGCCAGATTTGAGACTTTGTCGTTTTCTTCACTTTTATGCTCCAAAAAGTCCAAAATGCTTCCTTTTCCAGATTTCTCCTTCAAAGTACCTAAAATGACAAAAGGAACGATTTAAGGCAATATTTGATCAAATAAATACGATTTCGGGCTTAAATGACCCCCCAAAAGCGGTACATTTTTCGCTTCATCAATTAGTATTTACATATCTACTTTGCCAAATCATTACACTCTTTTTTTCAAAAGAAAATACAACTACTGTACTCCTCCAATTGCTTTCTCCACCATGTTCGTTAATTCATTTAATAGTCTTTCATTTTGGTGAGTTTGTTCCTACTCATCACCATTATATCATCATGAGTAATTTTGAAAAACATGTAAACTAAAAGCGACACTATTAATATAGCAATCCTACTGCATGCAGACTATATATGACAAAAACTAAAAACATCGCCAACAATGCTATATATGATATAAACGAATACTGATATATACTGTATACACTATACACCAACAGTCCCGTTTGCTCCTAACTATCAAAAGATACAATTTAGGCGATTGAAGAGGGACAGCAGTAGAAGATGGAGGTACCTTTGTATTTTTGGGTTTAACCTCCCAGTCCCAAGGATTATTTTTTACTCGCGTTGGCTTTGTTGGGCTAAGCTAAAAACGCCAAGAGTCAGTAGAATTCGATAGATGCTTCGTAGTCCTAATATCAAAGAAAATAAAAAAAAATAATAAATAAATAAAAAAATCAGTAAGCTAATCCAAAGACCCGCTAAAATAGTACGCCACTGAAGGAATTTATTTTTTTGCTGTAAATTTGTAAATAAGCTCAAGCCAAATTGCCTAATAATTTCGTATACTCTTGTGCTTTTGTGATTTGTATTTGTGTTATGTTAATGTTCCGTGATGTAGCATCCTAAATGGGCACTATTCTTGATTCAAGCAAGTGTATCTGATTCTCTATTTGTCCACACCTATGTAAAAATGTTTGTGATTTATCTGAGTATAAGCTCTGTATGTTACTCAACAGTGGTAAATTAATGTAACGTAATATTGTACCTTGTATAATTCAAGCATAATGTTGTTGAGAGACTCTTGTGATTCATGTGTGCATAGATGGCGAAAAGAATTGATAGCTTCAAATGCTTCTTCTGATCTATCCAGTTGTTTTATTGCTGCTGTCATGTCTCTTAAAACATAATCAACTTGATCACCTAAATTCATCGCAGCCCAAAACATTAATATAGCATTGCATGGGTTATTGTCCACCAACTGTCAAGAGAAAAACATGAAAAGATCACAAAATAAGCCTCAAAAAACCAAAAATCTCAGCTCTCAGACATATAACAATTACCACGGCAAGAATGAACAGCAGTAACATAGGGCATACTCTAACTCAAAGCCTACTCACCTGTCACCAAAAGAACATGTAGTTCTTGTTTTGTTCTTCGTGGAGTATCTGCAAAAACAGAAAATAGACATGCGTCACTCAGTAGAACTCAGGTTTAGACCTATTTAGCTAATATTGAATCTGGATAAATACGGGTTATTAAATTTGAACTTATGTAAACCAATAAGCCCAGGTTGATAAGCACTTAAGTCTGATGGGAGCTTATGAACTTTTTTAAGTTAAAATAAGTTCGAAAGCCAACAAATTGAGCTAATTCAAAGAGCCTCTCTATTGAAACACATTGCAATTGGCCAATGAGATTCAGTATACAGTGTGGAGTTGTTATTAAAAGAAAGGTATACAGAGTTATATGATACCTTTGTATGTGTATGCAGGGTGAGCCGAGAGATACCTCCCATCGCTTTTGTCGGGTCAGTGAGGATCAAATCAGCTCCAAATGACAGCATTGTTACCCTCCTTTCTAAACTCGTGTATGAAGGCATTGTCAACACCATCTTGTACCCTTTCAAAGCGGCCATGAACGCCATACTGATTCCCATGTTCCCTGATGTGGCCTCAATCAACACCGTCTGGTACAATCATCAATTTATAATTTAAGTACACATGTTTATCAAACGTTGATGGTATGTATTCCACAAATCTCAATGGACAAAGTACCTTTCCGGGTGTGATCGGCCCTTTCTCTTCGGCGTCATTCATCATGGAAAGTGCAGACCGAATACAAAATTTTGGATAAATTCAAATTCTGTCTTTGAAGATTTAAAATTACTGGTTCAAAAACGACAGTTAACTATCAAAATGGGTCTGACAGTTAAAGAGATATACTGTTTTGATAAGCACTTAAGCATCATGGGAGCTTATGAACTTTTCTAAGTTAGATTAAGTTCGTAAGACAACAAATTGAGCCAATTCAAAGAGCCATAAAGATTCTAACACATCGAAAACATTATATAAAAAGCTATCACTTAATTTAACGTAAGAACATACCTTTAATTCTCCTTTTAGTGAACAACACATTGTTTCATCTTCTGAAGCGACGCACTAAGCTCATTATGGACATTCACAATCCTCGCATCCGCAACACTAACCTTCTGCTGACTCTCATCCTGCAAACGGTCCTTCCTAGAATCAATCAGAAACATGATAAAACTCACCTTAAGCCTTGATAAGAGATGTAAACCCAAAAATTTTTAAGGTATAACCAATATGAAATTTTACCTAAACATACACATCCAAACACACCATTATAAACCCGTGATATGCAACATGAACAAATTAACCAATTTCTTCCATTAACTCATAACAGCTTTTAAATTTTCAAATAACCGCAGAAGCGCAATATATGAAAATCCCAAAATTGCTTAGACAAATCTTTATCAGGTAAATTAACTTAAAATAGCATAAAAGATTAAAACTTTAACAACTTACTCAATCCTATACATAATAACAAAACGCGCAGCACGATAGTAACCTTCATTACAATCGTTAACAACACTTGGATCTTCCTCATACCAACGAGCATTTCGAAATGCAAAATAATCGTCTTGCCTGAAAAAAATCACACAAAAAATTCAAACATCAGCGCAACTCATCCAAACTATGAACATTATAAGGTTATGTGTTCTGATTGTATGATCGGGGTGTGATGTATATCGTGCATGTGTTCTGATTGTATGATCGTGTATTGTTTTTCATGGGCTTGGGCTGATTTTCCCCGTATATGTTTGATTATGGTTACCTTAGTTGTAGGTATTAAGATTGACATTGCATGGCTTTATCATTTTTGATTTGCAAACTGTAAAACAAATGTGGTGCTGCTCTAGTGGTTGAGACATTTGTTAATGTTAGTAGACACCCAAGTTCGAATCCCATTAGCTTGCATTTTTACACAAATTTAATCCGAATTTTAAAGATTTATTCCGAAATTTTGATAGGATTAATAGTTGCTTAGGTGGACAAAATGTGATTACATGGCAATGACGTGGACTTATGTGGCATTATCTACTTGTAACGCCTCCTGTTATATATATATATATATATATATATATATATATATATATATATATATATATATATATATATATAATATATATATATATATATATATATATATATATATGACGGGATGTTGACTTTCATTATTTAATAAATAACTTTTAGGATCTCGGAGTAAGAAGCACTTTTCATGAAAAAGCGTCCACATGGATAAAATTCATCGTCCTTGATTTTTCACAAGTCCCCAAACCAAGCTTAAAAACGAAATCATAGCTAAATACAAATTAGATGCTAACACTACCCATAGATGCTAATTGTGTACTCCTTGCTCCCTTATTCCTAGTTCCTCTAAGGATTTTATTTTGAAAAATGAATTTTTCTTATTTCGATAGATTTTTAGTCCGATAAAAGCACCCAGTTTAGACAATAACTAGTTTAAAATCCTTCTCTCGAGAACCGCTGCCCATAAAAATGATGTCCACATCAAGGTCCTAATTTAACACAATTTAGGGGATATCCTTTTTATTTCATCTGAAACAATTCATCTACGAGTCCAGAGACAGAAGCTTTATTTAGATATCCCCGGAGTCGAAATTTGGCATCATTAACATTATTAAGCACATTAGCCCTCGGCCCTTTATAACAACTGCAACAACGGGAGCGAACCGTCAAGAAATAGTAGCCTATTATGACCTTGGGAATTTCCTCTCGCTTTTTGAAGTCTGAGTCAACGGGAGCGAACCGTCAGGAAACAGAAAACTTTTATGGCTTTGGATTAATTAGTTTATTACTTCCACCTTTTGAACAACCATGTCAACGGGAATGAACCGTCAAGGCACATTAGTCTATTATGGCTTCGGTTTATTTCACATTTATTAGGCGCCAAACCCCGTGTAACACCCCGACCCGACAAGGGTAAAGATGTCACAATAATGGCTCCATATCAGATCAAAACAAAGCATACATCTACAGTAATACAAAAATCTCAAAGGTTATAAATGAAATACTGAAACTACACGGTTACAAATGAGAACTTCCAAAACACTAATTCTAAAATATATTATCTTCTAGTCAACTCTAATCCAGAATAGCTATCCAATCTTCTAAGTCCAAAGGTACACTCTCCACTCATTCCCAGCTTCCTACTAAAACCTGCCGCAGGAAAGGAAATGCGGCTGAGCTACGAGACCTCAGTGAACAGATATAACGATAACAAAGCAGTAGAAGAGAAAATACAAAGAAACAGAAATAAAGGTCATGCAGATATAATATGAGTTAAGGGATAAGTAAATGAATAAGAGTAAAGGTAAAGAAGAAGGTTACAAGGTAAGGGTAAAGGAATAGTAATCCACTACGAGCCCAAAAACAAATCAAATCATATCATCTCATGTCTTCATGATCATATAGAGGGGGACCTCTCAGGTAACCAGATAATATGAGGGGTGTCCTCATGCATCAAATGGAGTGATCAGCTCCCAGATATGTGAAAGACGTGTATCGCACACACCATCAGTCACCAGATATATATAACAGATAAACAAATACAGATAAACAGAAACAGATCAAATCTAGGATGCATCCATGCGCCCCAGTAGGCCAGATTCTTATCCTACATAACAGATAAAATCAGGGACGGGGTAGGTCATCACTCTTCTACCCTAGAGTCATACCATCGGTGCATCAATGGCATGGACATGAAACCCTCATGCCTAGTGAAAGAAGTAGTGGCTCGTAGTATCAAACCGTGGGTCAGGGTCAAGTATTATATCATAATCAGAGTGTCATATCAAAAGGTTCATAATCAGAAGGTTCATAACAGATGGTTCATAATCAAGTATTTCAGAAGGAAATAGCATAGATTCAAAAATCAATTGGGTTCATAATCAAAAGTTCATTTCAGAAGTTTCTATTAAAAGTTCATTTAAAGCAATCCTTTAAGAATGGTTTTCATAGAAATGATCTTTCAAAGTAGTTTTTCATAAAAATGATCTTTCAAAACGGTTTTTCATAAAGCTAGTCTTTAAAGATAGTTTTCATAAGAGTTAGTAAAATTTCATAGAAAAGCAGTATCGTATCGTACTTATAAACATTCCTTTTAAACAAATGATTTTTCTCAAAACATTTCCATGTCAATATTTAAAAGGTTTTCGCAGTATAGATTCATATCAGAGGTCATAACAAAGGGAATCATAGAAAAGGTTCAAAGCAAAGGAAATCATAGCAATGAAATCAAATCAGAAACTAAACAGATCAAAATATAAAAGAGATCAGAGAAGGTTCACAAAACAGGGGAAGCATAGCAGGGTTCAAGGGAAACCAAATGTACAAAAGAGAAAGAGTTCATGAGAAACCTGTGAGAAGGTCAGAATATCTGTACCTTATACCGCAAGTGAAAACACAACAGAAAATAAAGGTCGGAAGCAAACTCCATCTTCAGCGAATCTACACGAATTCATGACTGACTTATTAAAAACTTATTTAACTCAGATTACTTATCTTAGTCGGCTTTCCATTTTTAGTAACTTTCCTTTAATAACAACTTTCTATTTTTAGCAGGTTTCCTGAATTAGCAAGACATTAATATTACAGATTAAGTTAAGTCCTTATTTAAGGATTATTATGGAATAAAGGTATATTTTATCAAGTTACAAAAGTCTAGGGTTAATTATGACAAGTTCACATAGTTTAGGGTTTTAATTGTAATTTCATCAATTTCAAAGGTATAAAATGAAAATACTTCAAGTTACTGATTTAAATACACATTTTATTCAGAATGACATCTTAATCCCTTTAGTTTCATAATTTACAGTTTATACCCCTCTAGTTACAATATTTACAAAACAAACCCTATATTTACATAATTCATGATTTAATCCCTATAATATCCATATTTACCAAACAAGCATCTTATTTCACAAAATTACAGAATGTCACATCAGAATTATATATAGTACGAATCAGACCCCTCAGATTTCAGAAATTACACAATTGGTCCCTTAAGTTTACAAAACTTATAAATTAAATCATAATTTAGTAACAATTACATATTAAGCCCATAAATCCTCAAAATTACACATTACACCCTTAATAACATTATTTACTCAGAATGACTTCAAGTTTCCATAATTTACACTTTTAGTCCCCCTTTTTAATTAATTTCAAATCATACCTTATAAATACAATTAATTCCTTTTCTTGCAATATTTACACTTAGGACCCTCAAGTTATATTTTTCCTACATTAACACAGATCTATATAACATTAAAAAAATATCCCACAAGTTTCAAAGTTGGCAAAACGCACCCTTCTTATTTTATTTCCAATCGGTATAGATTTTAAAATAACAAAACCTAACCCTAATCCTTCCAATCATTACACCATCATTTAAACATAATTATTAATCAGATCCAATCATAAAAACATAAACCCTAATCGCATGATTAGGTTTTCCCATTTTTCTTTCTTTTTTTCCTTAAAACCCGATTTGAACACAAAAATACCACGATCGTTCTAAGCTTTAACAAATCAAATGATCATTTTTCCAGAGTGATATGATGATATTAGAACTCAGAAAAATTATGAACAAGATCCAGAAAAATCGTATGATCATATTTGGATTTTAGGTGTGTTTTTATTCTCAAAAATTTGTACGATTGTTCTATATTGCATGATTCGTTTTCATCAATTTATATGAGTTATATGTGACCTAAATAACATCAGAAAAATACTAACTTGAATTTAGAAGGTGTGGATTAGGAGTAGTAATTATGTACCTTGCGGATGAATAAATCGAACAAGAAAATAACCTACGATCGAATCAAGCCATCCACGACCCTAAGATTATTTTTCCAACCATCTTTGGACTTAGAGGAACACCAGAAAAATAGTCACAGGCCTCCAGAAATTCGGATGCAGAAGAAAGGATTTTGTGTTTGTGATTTAGGGTTTTTCGGTGGGATAATTGCAAAATAAATGGTAAATGCCGTGTGATATGGGAGGGGTGCTCAAATCTCGGCCCATTGATTGGGAATAAATCAATATTCTGATTTTTGGTGCAAATTTCCTTATTTGATTTCATGATTATCTCAATTTAAAAGATTTAAATATAAACCAAATGATTAATTGAATACTTATATAAATTTTAGGTCCATGTAACATTTTCATGTGTGACAAGCATATTTTGTACATTGTAAAATGTTAAAATGATGTAGCAAAATTTTCTTACTTCATATGTTGCTTATTTCCAAAGGTTAGGAATTTATTTGATGCTTTATGTGTGTTTTAATTAAATTTTAAGTTACAGGGGCAATTTGGTCATTTTGCATGCTTTTAAATTTTGGGTTTTACACCCCGAGTCCTACGGTCTTTCAACATCTGAAACAATAGCAGCGAACTATCAGGAATCAGTTGTATTATTTCCCCGTAACGCTGGCAGTACCTTGATGTGTACCCAACTCTCATAAGCAAGAATTCTCTAAAGAATGAGTAAAAACTAACTATCGCCAAAACCGTGCACCTTTAATTATTAAATTTTGTTTATTTTTGCGTTTATTAAGCTGATGGGAGCAAAAAGCCACAAATAACCTCTATGAGCTCTAAAGAGATCCAACTACTCCATGCTTAGCATCTAAATTATATTTAACTCTATCATTTTTCGTTCTTCGCAAATTTAAAATCCTTAATAAAAGGATCCGCGAATGCTTAGTCGAATAAAATCAAGCTTTACCTATTTAAAGTCAATTATTGAAACTTGCAAATTCTTGGCTTTGATAAGCTAGAATTCGTGTATTAAAGCATCTTGTATAAAAGACTAGCAAAAGCTTTCAATTATAAAGGTTAAGGAGACAAGCTAGAGCTCAACACACTCGGTCAAGTTAAAATTTTATTGCTACTCTCACCAATGGAAAGTCAACAATGTGTCAAAACACTTATTATATTTTTGCAAAATTTTTAAATTTTTTCATTTTTTTTGGAATTTTGGAGGAAAAACGGGTTTGCGAGAGTATAAGGCAAAATGCAAAGTAAAATCAAATCGAAAGATTACCCCCCCAGACTAAAACGAAACATTGTCCTCAATGTTTTGAAATAAGGGTTCTCTTACGCAAATCTAAAGCCGGTTATTAATTATGCTAATAGATTAACATTAATCGATAAGATTGTGGATATCGGATTTCCCAATAAGCAACGAAGGATGAGACTCGAGTGGATGAAAGACAAAACCACGAGCACGAGAGTCTTCATAATTCAGGCAAATCCTAGACATAAAACAGCATGCACAAAACACAAGAAATGGAAGAGGTGGGCCTCCTCACGTTACACTTATTAGAAAATAGAAAGAAGATAGAAACACGGGTTGCCTCCCGAGAAGCGCTTGTTTATTATCGAGTCATTAGCTTGACTCGCCCCGAATTTAATTATTCATGGGGAAGGTTTGGAGATCCGGGACAACCATGGATGGTATGTCCCCTCCAAAATAATGTTTGAGTCTATGACCGTTCACCTTGAAGTTGGGGCCGTCAGGTTGAGATAACTCGACGGTTCCATAAGGGAAAACTTGAGCAACGGTGAACGGCAGGGTCCAACGGGTTTTTAGCTTGCCCGATAAAATCTTTAATCGAGAATTGAAGAGAAGGACTCGATCACCAACGTTAAAGACGCGGTTCTTAATCTTGGAGTCATGAATATTCTTTGTTTTCTCTTTGTAGATCAAATAGTTCTCATAAGCTTGATCCCTAAGTTCATTTAACTCATTCATTTGAACTTTTCGGTGATCACCCGCAGTCTTAAGGTCAAAATTACAATGTTTCAAGGCCCAGTAGGCCTTATGTTCAAGCTCTATGGGGAGATGACAAGCCTTTCCGTAAATGAGCTTATAAGGGGTGCACCCAATGGGTGTTTTGAAGGCGATACGGAAAGCCCATAATGCATCATCTAACTTATCGGCCCATGAGGCCCTATTTTCTCCTACGGTCCTTTCTAAAATACGCTTTAAACCACGATTGGAAACCTCAACTTGTCCGCTCGTCTGCGGGTGATACGCGGTAGAAAGACGGTGAGTAACGCCATATTTAAGCATAACTTTCGCAAATTGATCATTACAAAAATGAGTACCGCGATCACTTATAATAGCACGAGGAGTTCCAAATCGGGAAAATAGACTCTTCAAAAATTTCACAACAACTCGGGCGTCGTTAGTGGGGAGCACCTTTGCTTCAACCCATTTTGACAAATAATCGACGGCCACGAGAATATACTTGTTCCCTCGAGAAGATGGGAACGGTCCCATAAAATCGATGCCCCAAACGTCAAAGATCTCGCAAACTTGGATTGCATTTTGAGGCATTTCATCCTTTTGCGAGATTTTTCCTTGACGTTGGCAAGAGTCACATGACTTTACCAAGTCGTGGGCATCACGGTAAATAGTCGGCCAATAAAAACCGGAATCAAAGACTTTCTTAGCGGTGTAGTTGGCACCATGATGTCCCCCGGTGGGTCCATTATGGCAAGCCGTGAGGATGTTAACGGCTTCTTGGCCGTGAACACATCGTCTAATCACTTGATCCGCACAAATCTTAAACAAATAGGGGTCGTCCCAAAAATAATGTTTCCCGTCCTTAAAGAATTTCTTCTTTTGTTGAGACGACATCCCTTTCACAATAAAATTCCTTGCATGGTAATTTGCAATGTCGGCAAACCATGGGGTACTAGCATCACTATTAAGCGATATCATCCCAAGTGTCTCGAGAGGAAATGTTTCGGTAATTTCCTTTTTCTCGAGAACACCTTGATGAGGGTTTTCTAGTCTAGACAAATGGTCGGCGGCGAGAGTCTCCGCTCCTTTCTTATCACGAATAATGACATCAAATTCTTGAAGAAGGAGAATCCACCGAAGCCATCTCGGCTTAGCATCTTGCTTAGCATGGAGATATTTAAGATCCGAATGATCCGTATACACTATGGTCTTCAATAAGACGAGATAAGGTCTAAATTTCTCAAAAGCGTAGACGACGGCTAATAACTCTTTTTCCGTAGTGGTATAATGAGATTGGGCATCAGTCATCGTCTTACTCGTATAGTGTATCGGCTGAAAATATTTGGTCTTACGTTGCTCCAGGACGACCCCAATAGCAAAATCACTATCATCACACATAATTTCAAAGGGCAAGTCCCAATCGGGGGCAACTAAAATCGGAGCTTCCGTTAATTTCTTCTTAAGAATTTCAAATGCTTCGATGCATTCTTTAGAGAAGAAAAACGGGGTATCTTTTTCTAGAAGGTGGGTCATTGGCCGGGCGATTTTAGAAAAATCTTGAATAAATCGACATTAAAAACCGGCATGACCAAGGAAACTTCGAATTCCTTTAACGGAGGTGGGATGAGGTAGCTTAGCGATAACATCGATTTTAGCTCGATCAACCTCAATCCCGGCTTGGAAATCTTATGGCCGAGGACAATGCCCTCTTTAACCATGAAGTGGCACTTCTCCCAATTTAGAACTAAGTTGGTGTCTTCACACCGTTTTAGCATTTTGTCTAAATGGGAGAGGCAAGACGTAAAAGAATTTCCATAAACCGAAAAATCATCCATAAAAACTTCCATTGTTTTCTCGATCATATCATGAAAAATGGCCATCATGCACCTTTGGAACGTGCCCGGAGCATTGCATAAGCCGAAGGGCATACGTCGGTAGGCAAACGTACCATAAGGGCAAGTAAAGGTAGTCTTTTCTTGGTCTTGTGGGTCAATCGGGATTTGAAAATATCCGGAAAATCCATCGAGAAAGCAATAATACTCATTTCCCGCTAAACGTTCGAGCATTTGGTCCATAAAAGGGAGTGGGAAATGGTCTTTACGAGTCGCATCATTAAGCTTACGATAGTCAATACACACGCTCCATCCGGTGACGAGACGTGTGGGAATCAACTCATTATCTTCATTGGTGACGACGGTCATACCCCCTTTCTTGGGTACACAATGAACGGGACTAACCCACGGGCTATCGGAAATAGGGTAAATCATTCCGGCATCAAGGAGTTTGAGAACTTCCTTTTTGATAACCTCATGAATTTTCGGATTAACCCTTCTTTGTTGTTGCACCGCGGGTTTGAAATCATCTTCCATTAAAATCTTATGAGTACAAAAACGAGGGTCAATGCCCTTAATGTCGGAAATTTGCCAAGCGATGGCACTCTTAGGATTCTTAAGCACTTCTAAAAGTCGGGTCTTCTCCTCATCTTTTAAGTCCTTAGCAATTATGACGGGAAATTTTTCGGTTTCTTCTAAAAATGCGTATTCGAGATGAGGAGGTAAATCCTTGAGCTCGAGCTCCGGAGGATTTTCATTAGACGGCTTAACTTCTTTTATTTCTTCAATTTTAATTTCCTTCGGAGGGAGAGAAGGTGACGGGTCATCGTTTAACAATTTCTCGAGTAAAAGAATATATCCCTCCGGATCAAGGTAGGTATCATCAATTTCTGGCGAAATTGAATCATCAAGAGAAAGAAAAGCGTCGGTCTCCTCCAAGAGAAAATCACTATCCCCGAAGGGGGTAAGAGATGGGGAGAGAGATGCGATAATAGGATCAGAAGATGGAGTGGGATTGCCACTCGGAGAATTGTTCTAAAATCCAAGAACTTCTTGAGCATACTCCTCACAAGCAATATCTATGACATCAATTCGGTTTACCGATATATCATCGCATTTAGAGGAGTATCTCGAAGTTTGATCGAGATTAAAAGTTACGGCTTCATCATTAACACGAAGGGTTATTTCTTCACCATAAACATCAATTAAAGCACGTCCCGTCCTCAAAAAGGTTCTCCCGAGAATGAGGGGAACCCGAGGATCGGCATCAAAATCTACGACTACAAAGTCGGCCGGAAAATGAAACTTTCCTACTTTTATGAAGACAACTTCGGCGACACCGATCGGATGAGTAATTGAACAGTCCGCAAGCTCGAGAGTCATACGAGTAGGAGTAAGTTCGGGAAGGGAAAGCTTCTTCCATACAGAAAGTGGCATCAAGTTAATGCTAGCGCTAAGATCGACCAAGGCTAAGCATTCAGCCATTCCCGAAAAATCACACGGAATAAGAAACTTGCCGGGGTCTTCAAGTTTTTCGAGTAACTTTTTGAGAAGAACCGCCGAATAATGCTTATTTAACGGGGTTTTAGCCAATTCAAATAATTTTTCCTTATTACTCGACAAATTCTTAATTATCGAAGCAAATTTAGGCATGAGAATAAGAGCATCCACGAAGCTAATATCGAAGTGTAAATCTTGAAAGATTTGGAAGAACTTCTCCATTTGATTGATAGCTTTTTCGCGGAGCTTTTGATCATTAAGTCTTGACGGGTAAGGTATTGACGGTTTAGGATTAGACTTAGGAGAAACTTCGGGCTCAGAAACTTGGACAACCGGAGGTTGGACGTTTTCGGTACTTCCTTCATCAATAGGAGGCACCGTGTCCTTTGTCACCTCGGTTTCACGTTCCACTACTTTAGGAAGAGAAGAAGAAGTAGTAGGAATCGTAGGTCCATCATAAGCAACACCACTTCGGGTGGTGATAACGCTCATATCACCTCTCGGGTTGGCAACGGTATTGCTTGGAAGAGATCCCGAACTCGAGGGTTGATTCATTTGCATAAAACTACTCATCATATTCTTAAGCTCATTTGTTTGTCTAGTCAACGTAGTATCGATGACTCTCTTAAGCTCGACCTTCATATTGTTGATTTGATTTTGCATAGCTCGCATACTAATATCATTCGTCTTCATGTAGTTCGAAAAATCATGAGTAGGTCCAACTTGAGGAGGAGGAGGTTGAAAACTTGGTTGAGGTGGAGCTTGAAATTGATTGAAATTTGTTCCACGGTTTTGGTTATAACCTTGATTATAATAACCTTGGTTATTTTGATTGAAACGGTTTTGATTGTTTAGAACGGAAGGAAAACCGGGTGGTCCCATTTGGTTACTAGCACGGTAATTAATTTCTCCTTGAGGGCGAAATCCTTGATTTTGATTGTAATTCGCTGCTGCTGCGGTAGCATTGAAAACGTTGCCATCGGTGGCTTGACAATCATAATAAGGATGGGGACCACCACAAATAACGCAATTTTCGGTAACGGCTTTAACGGGCTCCGGTTTTTGGTTTTGAATCTTAATTTCTCTCATCATACATCTAATAGCATCCGTAAGTTCGGCCATCTCCGATGGATGTGCCGGTGTAGACGAAGAAGAAGGAGTATTGGCACTCACTTTCGAAACAACCGGTTTGTTTCGTGAAGTGCAAACTTTTGCTTTGTTCTCGATAATAGTCAAAATATCTCTCGGAGTTCGATTCAAAATATTGCCACCGGCGGCTGCATTAAGCGAATCTTGATCGGTTTGCGTCAAAGCATTATAAAACGTATCGATTTGGTGCAATTCCGAAAAACCGTGATGTGAGCATTTACGAAGGAGATCCTTGAAACGTTCCCATGCCTCACCAAAATTTTCATCAAAACGTTGTT
Source organism: Artemisia tridentata subsp. tridentata (assembly GCA_021014915.2). Classification (NCBI taxonomy): domain Eukaryota; kingdom Viridiplantae; phylum Streptophyta; class Magnoliopsida; order Asterales; family Asteraceae; genus Artemisia; species Artemisia tridentata. Next base: position 329,410,637 of record CP139509.1, read on the forward strand.
GAAAATTTGTAATATCGTTCTTAAGATTCGTCGTCTTAGAAGGAGGAAAGAAATAATTCACGAATTTAGAGACGAGATCTTCCCAAGTAGTAATCGAACGAGGGGGTTCTTTTTCGAGCCAAATCCGGGCTGCCCCTCTAGAGAAAATGGGAATAACATCAACTTAATCGCGCTATGAAGAACATCCCGATATTTCATAGTCGAAGTCAACTTATTAAACCATCGGTTGTGAGCGTGGGGATCGTCCCTCTCGAAACCATGAAATTGGTTTGACGTAACGAGTTGAATTAAACCGGTTTTTAACTCAAAACTCTCGGAAAGAATTGGTGGTAAAACTATAGCATCTCCGTAACCCTCGGTGGGTACGCGTATCCGCCATTTCGATTATGGGAGCTTCAACAAGAGTACGTATCTCGGGTACGTTTACTCATTTGTTACGTCGACGATAACTTTGAGTCGGTATTGTGGGAGATTTATCGATTAAATTCGATTGAGAACGAGTGAGCATACACTAAAAACAAAAGAAAAATAAATTTTGAAAAAGAAAATATTTTTGGGTTTTGATATTTAGAAAAATTGAAAAACATTTTTTTTTTTTTTTGGTAATCGATTCGTCAACCGGTGCTCGGTAGCTCTCTAGAATACGCACAAAGAAGCGGAAGAGTGTTGCAATTGTGTGAGGATCTTCCCACGCATCTGTCCAAACCAAGGATGGCACGCCACGCCATTTTGTCTCCTCCATTGGATGTCCACCAGGTGGACCATCCTTGGCCGTGGATTGTTTTCAGAGAGGCACAAAACCCTAAAGCCATCTCTATAACCTGAATAACCCGAATTACATAAATTCAATTATATAAATCTTTAGCACAAAAACAATTTCAAGCTTAAAAAATATTTTATTTATACTATGAAAGAGTTTTAATGTCTTTTTTTTATATAAATATATAAAATATATATATTTATGTGAATTCGGTTTTCGGTTCATTGTGCCAAAACCATATCCGAACCGAGAACCAAATATTTATTTCAGTTCAGTTCGGTTTTGACAAATTCGGTTTGGTTTTTTTCGGTTCATTTCGGTTTCGGTTTTCGGTTTTCGGCTTTTGTGGGTGAAACCCGAATTCTGCACACCGCTAGTAGTTACTTAGCATTATTGTAAGAAGAAAAAAAAAACAAACCGACTGATTATGTTGAAATTGGAAGTACCAATGCAGCTTATGAATGACTTCATCAATCTTAAAAACAAAATAAACGTATGCTATTGTAACACATGGAAGGTATACACAAAACTTCATTAGGCGTGTCGGAAATCATCTTAGTTCAACATTCATCTGGCTTTGCACCTGATTTCGAACATTCCACTGCATCAACATTCAACAAAAAACAACTTTCATAAGTGCTAAAAGGACTTGAAAGTTAAATATCTAGATAAGAGGATTTGAGGTGGATAATTAAAATGTGTATTCATCTCTCATGGTGAAAAGATACCTGTAGCTCGTTTATTTCCTCATCTGTAAGAGAGCGCTCCATTGAGCGGTATGTGATCCTATAACAATGACTAGTCATCCCTTTCTTGTTGGTAAAGTTGTCAATCAATTGTACCTGCATATTCAATACATGATACGTTCATATCACTTAAGAAAGTTAAGCCGTGGCTCACTGTCTTGAATTATTCACCAAGATTATTGACCCATTTTGACCCGGTCCCCTTTTAGAACAAAGATTTATTTGACACACTAATAGCAATAAGAAAGCAAATTTGATAATCTATCAGAGGAAACGGAATATATACCTCTTCTGCAAGATCACCAGCAACGCCTCTGACAATTTCACAAAGATTGTTTTCAGTAAATGAATCGTTGATCCAGAAACTCATGTCTTTATAACAAGGTGGATACTGCAAATAATTTACCAAATGTCAGAACATGTTAACGTATTATTCATCAAACCAGAAATTATCAAAATTAACGTCTATAATATGCAAATGCATATGCATCTGTATCTAATCATGAGCGTAAGTGCACCAGAAATTCTGAAATTGTACAGCAGTTCTTAACTAAAGAAGCAGGGACTATGAGTGGAGGATAAGTAGTTTCCATTTCTGGTATACAGGTGTAACTCATTCAATGATCCCAGGAAAATATATACGCAACATATTGAATATACAAGCATACCCTGGAAAACATATTGTAGAATTTCATACAGTAAAATATAAATGTTATCCTAGTAGCTACATTCTATAAGGATTTTCACTAGTAGCTACATTCTGTAAGCATTTTCACTAGTAGCTACATTCTATAAAATATAAATGTTATCCTATTCCTAGTAGCTACATTCTATAATAATTAAAACTGTGGTAAAAGATCTTGGATCCGCCACTAGCTACATTCTATAAGCATTTTCACAAGTTGGTCACTGCAAGTGGCATCGCACAGACTATTATCCAGGTTAAAAAAAAACACCATAATATGTGGAATCTCGCATATTGAATTGTGGAAATCTGCTGTATAGACAGACAGCAGAGATTGCAATTATGACCGCTTTACTTAATGATGTCTGTTCGGGAGTCATTAATGAGATCGTAGTAAAACGGACACATAGTTATTGTTTAATTTTATTCAAAATAAGACAGTTAGCATAAGTTAGTTTAACAATAAAAATATATATATATATATACTCCCTCCGGTCCATAAATAAATGTCAACTATTGACTTTTAAAGTCTTTTTTTTTTCAACTTTGACCTTAAATTATTTCATTTGTGTTAAGTAATATTCAGTGAAAATTGAACCAATGAAAATACATTTAAAACCCAATTCATTCATATATTTTGAATCAAGTATTCATAACACAAATAAAATAATTTAAGGTCAACGTTAAAAAAGGAAGACTTTAAAAGTCAACAGTGAACATTTATTTAGGGACGGAGGGAGTAATATTTATAATCATATTTGGCCCACTTATTTTTTAATAAAAATTAAAAATGCTGACCAAAAAGTCTTCCAGGTCAACCCGTACGCAAAATGCCTATTCTGACCCGTTACCCAGCCCACCCTGCCAACTCATTTTGCCACCTCTAACACATATGGTTAGCTCTATGGAAGTAGACAAGGCTTACATGGGAGATGGATGGTCCACAGGCACTACTCAATTGATGAGGGTTCCACTAACAGAGTCTTTTCTCATACATATAGAGATACCACAATGATAAACTTCAAGGTAACTTTAAGGAAAATACACTCGCAAAGATGTTGTTTCATACCTTTGAAAATGGCTTGAATTTAATCCCAAGTTGACCCTTTGTAAACTGCATCAGTAAGGAAATAACATGTAGGTCACATTAGGTTGTTCAAAGTACTACTATAAACAAGATTAAATAAACCTTTGATATTTCTATAATCCGAAGGAGTTCTGTTTTTCTCACTCAGACATCCAAGTAGGAAAAGTTAGATGAACCAAGAACTAGAAAAGTACCTGAGACGTGAATCGCTTATCAGTAGACCAAAAGAGTCTAATATCAGGGATGTCAAATAAAACCATCGCTAAACGTTCCAATCCAAGTCCAAATGCCCAAGCCACATTATCAGTCTTCCCTCCCCGTTTTAATATTTCTTGTTCCATCACCCCGCAACCAAGAACCTCCAACCACTTCTCCTGATAAATCATTCAATAATTTGTCACAATATATTTCATACGAAGCACTTAGTGACATGGAAATGACAAATTAAAACGGTGATCATGGTGCACTATGGCTCCTCAGTTTCACCATGGAAATAATACATAAATTTGGTACAAGTTTCAATTATCTAAAGTAATTTCTGTTATCTGTTTCTAAAGATGAATCTACCCTCTGGCTAGAAAAAAAATGGCTTGATATAGGAGTATGAACACTACTCAGATATCTAAAATGCTGATCAATGAAGACAAAATCAATGTAATTAATGTATCTAGTAATGATTCACGAGCGAGAAGATAAATACAATTGGAATGAAACCTTTATCAATTTGACTTCTTTAGTTTCACTTGTTCAGAAACGGGAAATTGGAGTGTTTGCGGGGATCAATTTGACTTCTTTAGTTTCACTTGTTCAGAAACGGGAAATTGGAGTGTTTGCGGGAATGAAACCTAGCCCTAAAATTGTAGTACGGAGTATTACATATGTTTTGACACAGGCCAAAATGGAAATAAATGCACTAATATTTGGATGAGGGATTGAAAGCAACATGTGAGGCAAACACTAGTTAATCACGTGCCTTTTTGTTAGTTTAGTTAAGGTTCTCACTTCTCATATATAAAATATTCAAAGGGTTGTTAATTTATATACTCCAAAAAGATTGAGAATAATTTACAAAAAAACTAGTCTAGTATAAAGTTCTTGAAGTAAATTACAACAGGGATGTGGACCAAGAGAAAACTTTACCTGGAAATATATCTCAAGTTCAAACGATGGATTTGTGAACGGAAAATAGGTATCAACCCAGCGCATTTCGACAGCACCTGAAAGTTGTAATGGATATTAAATGCCAAAGCGTGTTCAATATTTGTATTTTAAAAGTATCTGCAGCTAATGATCAGATACAATATGAAATTACTACCAAAAAATACAAAGTAATGAGCCTTATCCGTTTAAAACATATCTGTTGGTCTCCGCCTTTCGAATATTGTTCAGTGTAAGTTTATTTGATATTAGTCAAATATCTAAGTAACCCCTCCATAATGACAAGATTAAGGAATTTCTTGCCTTGTTGGACCAAATCGATGATATCATGTATCAATATTTTTGTAGTAATCATCTGTCATGGACTAGAACTTTGCCAAAAAGGAATATCTTGCATCCATAGAGCATCTAAAATAAATAACAAAAACGATAGAAAAAATAAATGTTGTCTATATTTTGAGACGAATGGAGAATATTTCTTCTTGCTTGCATCAAAGAACAGAAGCTGTATCTTTTAGCTAGTTCTATCTCAACTAAGCAAAAATAAGATTAACTTGTCAATTTCTTACCAAAAAGATGGCGAGCCAAACCCTCAAGACATGCTTTTAGTTCCTGTGCTGCATATAAAGTGCCATCCATGCCGGAAGCATTCCAATCACTTGGATTGAAGACTCTAACTCCTTCCATCTACACACTCATATATAGAATTACTGAGCATACAAGAATTATAGCCAGAACAATTTTGGGGGGCATTTAAATATTCATTTTAAAATGGTTTGTGACTTGAATAAATATAACCGAAACCTAAAAATCATATACGAACTTGATTAAAGATAGGAAGCACTAGGTAATATCACATTTTCTTGATAACCAGTTTTCTTTAAGCAACTTCGTCCTCATTTTTCCAAATTACATTACTTTTACTAGAGGTTATTATTTCAAACAGTTTACTTATCAATATTGATTTGGTTATGTTTTATATTTGATGGGTCACACGACTAAAACATAATGAAAAACTAAGGTAAAAGAGAAACGGGTCAAATGTGAAAAATCATTTTATTCAAACTATTAACATTATTTTGTTAAAACTTTTGTTTGTAATATAAGACACTTCTTATTTGCCAATAAATATATATCTAAAAAAGGGGTTTGTGTCAAGCCATTACCCAACCCCCCTGACCACGTATAATCTCTAACTTTGACCGATAAAATCATAACAATAATAATAATAAGTTTACCCAAACACTCGCAACTGATTCTTTCGATTATCAATTCGAACACACATCCAAACACCGGATTAGTTAGCTGTAAAGTTTAGTTCTTGTGAAAAAATGAGATACCTGATGAAATACTGGATAATGAGTTGAATCAATGGAGTCTCTTCGATAGACGTCACCAGTGACAAGGAAATTAGCATACCCCTCCCTAAGTAAAGTAGCTTGATGTGCACTAGTGTGGCACCTCAACACAGTGTCTGCGTCAACGTAGTATGTATCATTGTAACTCCTACTTACGTGATCAGCAGGTACCAACACGTCATCAAAGTTCTGCACAAATAAGGTTCCATCAATGACTAAAAGTCTACAACAACACTGCTTATGAAAATGCAAAGTTTCAAGAAAAGGTACTCATATACGCGATTAAAGATAAATGATCTATGCTCTATGTTAGTAAGTCCTTGCAGATTGGTCATAGTGGGAATCACTATCATCTGTGGAGTATGAAGATTATGAGCAGTGTACAAAGCTCTAAAGGCCCATTAGCACTGACTCAAAAGGTACCCACAACCTCATGAAGATTGTTGACTCAAACTGTATGTATTAGACCAAATAGGTACAGTTTCAATAAAGACAATCTTAAAGTGACACTCGTTCCATCAAAAGAAGTTAGCCTCACCAAGCCATCTAAAAGGGCCAGCGAGAACTTTCTTTCAATATCTAACTTCATGGGGAAGGTGTATGAATCTGGAATTATGTTTGCATTGGTGGTTCGTGAGGTGGAAACCCCTATTTTAGCCCAACATTCAGTGAAGTCGCTTCTTGAAAAGTATGTTGATGTGATGCCAACAGAACTTCCATCACGGCTGCCACCAATGAGGGATATTCAACATCAAATAGACCTCATTCCGGGTTCTAATTTGCCTAATAAACCAGCATATCGCATGAGCCCAAAAGAGCATGAAGAATTACAACGCCAAGTTACTGGAGCCAAGGTTCATGCTATAGTTGAATGGCCTACACCTCGTTCAAACTAGCCTCACTTTACAGACGATTCATTCAAAACTTTAGCATTTTAGTCGCTCCCGTTACTGAATCAATGAAAGCTGATTTGAAGTTTTACTGGACTCCAGAAGCCAATGGAAGTTTCCAACTTATAAAGAGGAAATTATCTCAGGCTCCGGTTCTTGCTTTACCAGATTTTGGGAAGATTTTTGAAGTGGATTGTGATGCATCTAAGGTTGGTAAAGGTGCTGTCCTAAGTCAAGATGGGCATCCAGTTGCTTTCTTTAGTGAAAAACTAAGTGGGTCAAGGCTGAACTATACCACGTACGATGTCGAGTTTTACGCTATAGTTCGCTTTGCGACATTGGCAACATTATTTAGTGCATCGAGATTTTATCCTAAATTTAGACCATGAAGCACTTAAATACATTAATAACCAGCAAAAGTTGAGCCCGAGACATGCAAATTGGGTAAGTTTCTTACAAAACTTCACATATGTATTAAAATATAAGGCTGAAATTCAGAATTAAGTCGTCGATGCCTTTAGTTGACGAGCTTTTTATATCAGTAGTAAGGGCAGAGGTACAAGGTTTTGATACCTTCAAGGAAATGTATATGGAGGATAGTTATTTTGGACATGTTATGCAAGAAGTTCTGAATGGACAACGTTACGATTATCAGCTTCAAGATGGCTTTTTGTTTAAGGGCACGCAATTGTGCGTTCTAGAGTGCTCTTTGAGAGAAAAGGTTGTTGCTGAACAACACGCTTTGGGACACTGGCCGTGACAATAGCATTGCATTGGGGGAGAGTGAGTACTTTTGGCCCAAACTTAAACGGGACATTACTAGACATGTAAAGAGGTGTGAATTATGTCAACTATTGAAGGGTGTTTCAACTAACGTAGGATTGTACATGTAAACAGAGTTGGGGGACAAGCGATAATGAACCAAACGATTACATTGTATTAACTTGATAAAATAACAAATATTAAAGGAGGGTATAAATAAGCTTTACTTAGCTTGTAAACTAAGTTAGGTTAATACTAATGGGCCTAATAAGACGGTACTATTGTTTCTAACATCCCCCCTCAAGCTGGAGCATATGCTCAGCTTGTTACAAATAGAAATAACTCAAAAATAATAAGCAATAGTCTTCCTCATAGCAATAATCCAAATCTTCAACAAACGGAAAGCTAATCAATCTCACTTGGGATCCAACTAAAGTACGAAGCAACCAACAGGTCTCAACTAATGCACAAATCCAAAAAACGAAGCAAGCAGCAGGTCTCAACTAACCAAAATTTCCAAAAGACGAAGCAACCTGTGAGAACAGGTCTCAACTAACCTAAAACAAAAGCGAAGCAACATGTAACAAGAGGTCTCAACTAACTAAACGAAGCAACCTGAAACAACGGTGTCGGAACAGGTCTCAACCATAGTTACAGAATTCGCTGACTTAACCACGAATTGCGAACTGATTCGTGCGAACCGGATTCGGGTTCGAAAGCGAACCCATTCGCATTCGGTTCGCGAACCCAAACATGAAAAGGGCGAACCCATGTAAGCGAATTTAGCGAATCCTATAGGGCTGGTTCGGCGAATTCACATGGTCACAATCGCGAATTTGGAAGATTCGGTTCGGCGAATTCACATTGTCTGTTGGTTTTCCATGTCTGTTGGTTTTCCATAACCCTATTTTGTAGCCATAAATCTTCACGTATTATATCTAAATAACCATAACCCTATTTTGTAGCCATAAATCTTCACGTATTATTCATTAACCCTACCTCACGGTATAATCCATAGTCCATACAAACATGGTGTTTGGAAAGAATAATATAGGTTCTGATTCAGCCCATGATGAAGATGAAGTCCAGTTTTTTGAAGACTTTACCATGGAGTATCTGATATTTGAACTACTTTGAAATTGGAGTATCTATTTCTTGTTTTCTACTATCTAATATGAATCTATTATTGTATTTTAATATCGGGTTCATCGAACCGGATCGAACCGAAGCGACACTTCCAGCTCATTATTTATTTTTTATTTTTATTACTTTCTTCTAACAAAATATTCTTTTGGTCAAAAAATAACTCATAAAAAATGAGTTTTAACTTGTAAGTGACGTGTTGGATAACATGATATATCATTTGAAGACTTTTAAAAGGGTAATCGGTTGATATTGGGTACCTAGTACGTTACCCGAGATAATATAAATGATTGTTTATAAAATTTTATTGACTCATCAAGTAAAAAAAAAAAAAAAATCGATAGTAAATTGACTCGGTTGACAGGTTTCGATAGTAAAAAAAAAAAAAACCATAAAAGTGGTGCAACGACTTAAGTGAACAAAAATACAATACAAAGTAGAATATCTTTCGTGAATATTAAGCTTTTAACTAAACAAACATATAATAAATTGTTATTGTTCATGTCACAGTCGCACGTAAAAGGGCTTTTTGCCAAACGGTTCAGTTTTTACAACAAACACTTGGAAACGTAAACGGCCGCAAACAAACATAAAATAAATTGTTATTGTTCATGTTACGTTACACGTAAACGAGCTTTTTGCCAAACGGTTCATTTTTGACAACAGACACTCGGAAACATAAACGGCGAGTTTGTTCGCATTTTAACAAAAGAAGGATTAAAATTACACGGATGGTCCTTGTGGTTTACCCAGATTGCACGTTTGGGTGCTATTTTAATTTATTTACGCCAGAGGTACCTAATTTGGTAAACGTTGCTCGAGTTTGGTCCCTATCATGGATGGGCATTATCTTTCTCCGTTAAATGTTTGCATCGTTAGTCCCTACGTTAGTTTTGTTTGCATCGTTAGTCCCTCCATTAGTATTTTCGTCTGACTTTTAACTTTTTCGTCCGATTCTTTACGTTTTCGTCTGAATTTTTACATTTTCGTCAGATTCTTTACGTTTTCGTCCGAATTTTTACGTTTTCATCCGAATTTTTACGTTTTCGTCCGATTCTTTACGTTTTCGTCTAAATTTTTACGTTTTCGTCCGATTCTTGACGTTTTCGTCCGAATTTTTACGTTTTCATCCGAATTTTTTCGTTTTCGTCCGATTCTTTACGTTTTCGTCCAAATTTTTACGTTTTCATCTGAATTTTTACGTTTTCGTCCGAATTTTTACGTTTTAGTCCGATTCTTTACGTTTTCGTCCAAATTTTTACGTTTTCATCCGAATTTTTACGTTTTCGTCCGAATTTTTACGTTTTCGTTCGATTCTTTACGTTTTCGTCCAAATTTTTACGTTTTCATCTGAATTTTTTCGTTTTCGTCCGAATTTTTACGTTTTAGTCCGATTCTTTACGTTTTAGACCAAATTTTTACGTTTTCATCCGAATTTTTACGTTTTCGTCCGAATTTTTACGTTTTCGTCCGATTCTTTACGTTTTCGTCCAAATTTTTACGTTTTCGTCCGAATTTTTACGTTTTCGTCTGTTTTTTTACGTTTTAGTCCGATTCTTTACGTTTTCGTCCAAATTTTTACGTTTTCGTCCGAATTTTTACGTTTTCGTCTGTTTTTTTACGTTTTAGTCCGATTCTTTACATTTTCGTCCGAATTTTTACGTTTTCATCCGAATTTTTTCGTTTTCGTCCGATTCTTTACGTTTTCGTCCAAATTTTTACGTTTTCATCTGAATTTTTACATTTTCGTCCGAATTTTTACGTTTTAGTCCGATTCTTTACGTTTTCGTCCAAATTTTTACGTTTTCATCCGAATTTTTACGTTTTAGTCCGATTCTTTACGTTTTCGTCCAAATTTTTACGTTTTCATCCGAATTTTTACGTTTTCGTCCAAATTTTTATATTTTTGTTCGAATTTTTACGTTTTCATTCGATTCTTTACGTTTTCGTCCAAATTTTTACGTTTTCATCCGAATTTTTATGTTTTCGTTCGAATTTTTACGTTTTAGTCCGATTCTTTACGTTTTCGTCCAAATTTTTACGTTTTCATTCGGACGAAAACGTAAAAATTCGGACGAAAACGTAAAAATTCGGATGAAAACGTAAAAATTTGGACGAAAATGTAAAGAATCGGACTAAAACGTAAAAAAACAGACGAAAACGTAAAAATTCGGACGAAAACGTAAAAATTTGGACGAAAACGTAAAGAATCGGACTTAAAACGTAAAAAAAAAACAGACGAAAACGTAAAAAAATTCAGACGAAAAACGTAAAAATTTGGACGAAAACGTAAAGAATCGGACGAAAACGTAAAAATTCGGACGAAAACGTAAAAATTCGGATGAAAACGTAAAAATTTGGACTAAAACGTAAAGAATCGGACTAAAACGTAAAAATTCGGACGAAAACGAAAAAATTCAGATGAAAACGTAAAAATTTGGACGAAAACGTAAAGAATCGAACGAAAACGTAAAAAATTCGGACGAAAACGTAAAAATTCGGATGAAAACGTAAAAATTTGGACTAAAACGTAAAGAATCGGACTAAAACGTAAAAAATTCGGACGAAAACGAAAAAATTCAGATGAAAACGTAAAAATTTGGACGAAAACGTAAAGAATCGAACGAAAACGTAAAAATTCGGACGAAAACGTAAAAATTCGGATGAAAACGTAAAAATTTGGACGAAAACGTAAAGAATCGGACTAAAACGTAAAAATTCGGACGAAAACGTAAAAATTTAGATGAAAACGTAAAAATTTGGACGAAAACGTAAAGAATCGGACGAAAACGAAAAAATTCGGATGAAAACGTAAAAATTCGGACGAAAACGTAAAGAATCGGACGAAATCGTAAAAATTTAGACGTAAACGTAAAGAATCGGACGAAAACGTAAAAATTCGGACGAAAACGTAAAGAATCTGACGAAAATGTAAAAATTCAGACGAAAACGTAAAGAATCGGACGAAAAAGTTAAAAGTCAGACGAAAATACTAATGGAGGGACTAACGATGCAAACAAAACTAACGTAGGGACTAACGATGCAAACATTTAACGGAGAAAGATAACGCCCATCCAAGATAGGGACCAAACTCGTGCAACGTTTGCCAAATTAGGTACCTCTGGCGTAAATAAATTGAAATAGCACCCAAACGTGCAATCTGAGTAAACCACAAGGACCATCCGTGTAATTTTTTCTTAACAAAAAGGATTATTGTTGTTCATTTTATGTTACGTAAACGAACTTTTGGTTCGCATTTAGAGCCCTAACAACAAACAAGGTAACAATAAGCTAAACACTCACTCGATCAACAACCAAAACAAAGCCCTAGATAATCTTCATTCAACTAACTTTAACAACAAAAATAAATAAGATAAAACAATAATAACAAAGAATAAAAATAGAAGTAAAATCTCACATTCGAACTACGTGAGTTGAGCGATACTGAGATATTTTCATAAGTAGTGCCACTGCCCTCCTCCTTCTCCATTGTTATACGTCATCTGTTGGGAAGGAAATCAGAGCAAATGAAATGTAAAAATATTAGTACTATTGTGATGGTAAAATAGACAATTGGAAATTGTTGAGAGTAAACAAATCCGGAGCTAACACGTGTTCTTAGTCCGTACAAATGAGGAGGGTCTTTTCTTTTCTTACAAGCTTTTGTAGCTTATATGGATATGGATGAGAATTGATTGGCACCCTCTCAATTTTTATTAGGACACTCCACATTATGCATCAAGCAGTTATATTTTTAGTATAAAATTGCTTTAAATGTTTATAACAATACCTTTTATTTTATTGTTTAAAATTTTTGTTTTTATTATAAAACTATGAAATTAAAAATACCGAACAAAAAATATAAAATTTGACAAGTTAAAAGTCGTAAAACACACAAAATACGGAGCGGATGTCTTGTCCTGTTAATAAAATGGATAAAACTGCCTAAAAAACCTACAAACATAGACAAGTCAAAAACAATTAAAAAAAAAAATACGAAACAAAAAATAAATAAATTCTATCAATAAAGCGGTTAGATAGGATGGGTAAAGGGGTACTAATAGTAGATCTCGTAGAAAGCTAGCTACGTCCATCAAATAATAATATTTTTTTTAATACTCCGTAGTATAAAAGAAATAAAAATATATAAAAAATATACAGTTTGATTAAAATTAGTAAATAAATTAAAAAAAGACATGGATTTGTTTGTGACACAAAATTAAAAATCCATTGTTATTTTTTGGAAAGATGGTGGGCTAGACTTTATAATTGAGACCAGGACTATTGTGAAGGTATGGTAAAATAAGAAAAAGGAAATGGTTAGAGACTAAACAAATAAGGAGCTAACACGTGTCCCTATAGTCTGTACAAATTTCTTTTCTTACACGCTTTATTTGTAGTTTATATTTGGAACTAGGTACTCTTTTTACACGGCCCAGATGAATTTATATTAGGCGACTTTAAGACTAATATGTGTCGGTTTCTAAAAATGCATTCGAGTTAGTCAAGTATAAGGTTTCTATTCATTATACAATAGAGTAACAAAGCATAAAAAGATCCGAAGTATTTGATTTTTCTTATTTTAAAAAATATAACATTATACGATATGAATAAAAATACATGTGAAGAGATAAGATGTTTTGGCCATATTTCATTTAGAGTACTCACTTTACCTTCAAGTTTAAGTTGTAAAACTTTCTTGTTATATAAATTTAGGCTTTAAAATTGAAGCAATTGGACACTCCTTTAATTGCTAGGTGGACTACATGTATGAATACAAATAGTTGATTTGACAAATCTGAACAGTATATTTTTGACCCCATACGCAAAATATATTGTGCAATGTATACCTAGTCACTCAAGACCAGGACGTCTTGTAGTGGGCCTACATAGAACTCCTTTTATTTCATGATGTCAACAACTCAACATACAATGGTTACTTTCCAATTGGCTTGACAATTTTGATTAATATATATTATAATGTAATATATTAGCTACAATTTATTGTAGCTAACTCTTTATAATTTTATGCTACATTATGTAGGTCTCTGAGTTTTTCTGTGAGTCCCTGATTTATTTTAGTAGGTCCCTGAACCATTTCTTAAATAATTTTAATGAATGATTGTAGCCAATTAACTACAATAATTGTAACAAAGACATCCTCGAATTATAATTTTCATCATGATTTTATTTATGTTTTAAACCTTGTAACCAACTTTAACAGAACAATAAAATCATCAATTAAAATGTATGCTTTGATACATTAACATCGCTTAATACAATAAAATCATATAACAGTTGTGCTTAATAGCTAAAACAACATTTAAAATTGTTTTCGATATCCTGGCATATTTCAAGTTTCTAAATATTCACAGCACCATTTAAATCACTTTTTATCTCATATACTAATTTACAAATATATATTTACATAATCTTATAGTCATTATAACTTAGCAAAAATTTTGTTTCTTATAAATTTGCAATGCCTAGTCATGTTTGCAACACTTCCTCAATTCCCCTTTTCCTCTTTAGTGCCTTCACAATGGCTAATCATGCAAAAACCAATATTTTTTTTATTAATTAAGAAATTAAATCATGTTCTTGTTTCTTGAACCACCCATCCAATCAAAATCTAAACCGAATATTTAATCCAATAATAATATTTTTTTTAATACTCCGTAGTATAAAAGAAATAAAAATGAATAAAAAATATACAGTTTGATTAAAATTAGTAAATAAATTAAAAAAAGACATGGATTTGTTTGTGACACAAAATTAAAAATCCATTGTTATTGTTTGGAAAGATGGTGGGCTAGACTTTACAATTGAGAATAGGACTATTGTGATTAGGGGTGTTCATCGGTTCGGTTATCGGGTTATTCGGTTTATTCGGTTCAGTTAATTTTTTTTTTGGGTCAAACCGAACCGAACCGAATTCAAATTTGATTCAACCGAACCGAAAACCGAACCGAAAACCTAACCGAAAACCGAACACCTATAACCGAAAACCGAACCAAATAACCGAATTACATAATTTTATTTATTTTTTCATTTAATTATATATAATTTTTAGCACAAAATTTTTTTTCAAGCTTAAATAATGTTATATTTATATTAAAAAAGACTTTTAGTGATTTTTTTAATATAAATGCATAAAAAAATATATATATTTAATATTTTCGGTTTTCGGTTTTCATTGCCAAACCCATATCCAAACCGATAACCGAATATTTAGTTCGGTTCGGTTCGGTTTTGACCAATTCGGTTCGGTTGCGAATTCGGTTTGGTTTTTTTCGGTTCGGTTCGGTTTCGGTTTTCGGTTATCGTGGATATTACCCGATCCGTGAACACCCCTAATTGTGATGGTATGGTAAAATAAGAAAAATGAAATGGTTAGAGACTAAACAAATAGGGAGCTAACACGTGTCCCTATAGTCTGTACAAATTTCTTTTCTTACACGCTTTATTTGTAGTTTATATTTGGAATATGGATGCGTCGATTTATTATTTTTGAAAGCTAGGACCAGACCATCAAATGTAAAAATGAACCCAAATATACACTTTGATTAAAACTAGAGTAAAATACACCGTTCGTCCCTAAACTTGTCAAAAAACATCATAATGGGACATACCTTTAGCATTTTTTGGTCGTCTGGAGTCCATTCTTCAAGCTTTTTATATCAATGAGATCCATTTTTTGGTCGTCTGGAGTCCAACTCGTTACCCCTTTATTGTTTCCCTCTGTATTCAATTGGATAAAACCCTAATTAACAGCAACCCGCCTTATTTTCCCCCAACACACATAACCCAAATCACTAACAATTGCACAAAACGATAAGGGGAAAGCTTTGTACAGTGGGTTGAGGAAAGAAAATTGCTGCAATGAAGAGCTTTTGGGTGTTAAGAAGGAGAAGCAAGAGGCTGCCGACATTGGGTTATCAAAGGTTTATGATTTGAAAACAAGGATTAAAAATATTGAATCTATGTTTAAATATCTAAAGAAACGGAAGAAAATGAAGGAAATGGATGATAGGGAAAGTTGTGGGTCTAGCTAATTGTATGCTTAGATGATAGGGAAGTTTGTAATGGTTGTCAACATGAAATCGATCAATAATATGAGAAGTTTTGTGTATGTTTAGTTGTGGGTCAAGAATATGAGTTTTGTGTTTTTGACTTGCCAAAAAAATTGGTTGTTTTGAAAAATATGAGAAGTTTTGATTGTCCAACTGGCTTGAACCCACATACTCATGATTCTTGGTTTTCTTCAAATCAAGCACTTTAGATTTGAGTTCCTCGTTCTCTTTTAAGATTAATTTCAAAGAATTTTCGTAGGAAAGCTTGTCGTATTTGTTTTCTTCAATTTTTCGCTGCCAGTTTGCTTCAAACGTTAAAGATTGTTTTTCAAGTTTAGCACAAGAGTTTTCAAATCTGGCAGTACGACAAGACAATTCCTCGTTCAACCCAACGTTCTTTTGCAAACATTCTCTTAAACTCTCAGTGAGTAAAAGGTTTTCCAGTTCCAAGAACGTTTGTGCTTTTTCAGATTCTTCAAGTTTCTCCTCATATAATGAAAGTTATGGTTTGATTGATTCAAATTTATTTAAGAAATATTCTTTTTGAATGTCAGAGTTTATGTTGAGAAGGTCAAATTCATCTTCAAGAGATGTGACATAAGTTAAGCCGGTTTGCATTTCAAAAATCAAGGCCTTTTCAAAAGCAATAAACATATCATTAACTCTATTCATGGAAGGCTCGATAAAAGTTTTTGAAATTTTTTTTACTTCACTTAAGATTTCCATTTCATAAGAATTGTATTTCAAAAGTTCAGACATTTTAAATTCTTGCTTTCCACGAATAACAGCTAGTGTACAATTTATTTGATTTTTGAGATTACAAAAACTTTTACTAGCTAAACTCTCATATTTGTTTGAATCATATGGGTTTTCAGAAATTTGTTCCACATGATTTTGCACATTTGTTGGTTTTCGTGAAAGAATATTTTCCTTATTTATCAAACCATAATCCGCACTATAGTAGGAGAAATTGGTGGTCTTTTGTTTAACTGGTGGTCTTTTGTTTAACTTTTAAACGTTTCTCAATTTCCTCTTGAGAGATGTCATTAGGAACAAACAAGTAATCTTTGAAGGTATCACGTCTCATGTAATCAACATTATACAAACTTGGTTCTATACGTTTAACCATGTCAAGATAAGATGGTTTAGGACAACCAACACCCTATTTTAGATCCAAAATTGAATCTGGTTTGAGTATTAACATGTGTACAGTTTGAATAGTCTGATCAGTAGTGCGAAGTTTAGTTTCAGCTTTTGTTAATCGTTGAATACAATTAGCTTTTTCTTCGTTAAGTTTTGAAACTTAGTTTTCATAACTCTTTTTAATGTTATCAAAAGTCGAAAAAATTCGTTTTAATTGAAAAATCTCATTTTGTAACTCAAGAATTTGACGTTTCAGCACTAACGGTCATTCAGACTGTTCATCATGTAACATGTCCTTGATTTTCTTTTCCAATGAAGCACTTTTATCTTGTTCCAGTTTTATCAAGTTAGCATAATTTTGAATTTGAGATTGAATAGTGGCATAGTTTTGAAGCATTTTTCACAATGATCTTGATTTGTTGATTCATGATTACTTTCGACACTTGTAGTAGATAACTGGAGGTTATCACTTGTAGATGTTACACTACTTGCGTTAACTTCAGTTGTCTTACTACATGTTAGAATGTTATCATAGATGAATTCATCAAGTTCAGTTATATCACAAGCATCTAGTGTGTGTACCTTGTTGATGAACTGGTCATCTGCTTCAGCATCTGTGTCATAGCTGTTGGAATTAATATATCATGACAATCATAAATTAATATAAACACGTCAAGAACATGCAACGGAAGCAATAGGATCATAATACTTGTAATTAAATTAACCAAACATAAAAGTGATGCGTACCTTTTAGATTCTAGCAAAACAAGAATCAATTAAGAACAAGAACCCTAATTAGGGTTTATGTGGATTAACGAACTGACCCTTACCGTTTTTCAATTCAATCCAAGATGTAAAAAATAGTGTGTTTACACCACGTTCTTGTACACACGTACTAATATCAAATTAAAGTAAATGCTAGTTTTAAAACACAAACGATTTGTGTGATAAACCACAAAAACCAAACGACCCTAAGGGTGTGTTTGTTTCGGCCGAATACCACAAGAAAGAAGAGAAAACAATTTTTAAGGTTTAGTGTGTGTACAAAAGTTATATAACAATGAACCCCAAGCCTTGTTTATATAGCATGACAAACTTGGAGGACAAGTTGGAGTGGGTTTGGGTTTCCCCTAGCCCATCCGATAGGTTACCACACCCCAAGGGGTTTCCGAAACCTTCTTTCCTTTATTTACATCTATAGTCCCTCTATAACGGTCGTTAGTCAATTTCCATTAATTACTTTAACGCCCGTTAGTCGTTATTGTGTATTTAATAATTAAACACAACCTTTTATATTTGATTATTTAAACTTATTAATTCTTCATACGTAAAGTGTGCAATCCCGTGGTCTCGAGTTTGATCATAACATACACTTATTAATTTATTGTCCATAAAACCAACAATAGCTTGGAGTTGATTCTTCATCTTGAGCTTCATAAACATCCACCTTCTACAAAGAGGCCATGAACACCATGTTTGTTTCCTATATTTCACATTCTTCATCTGTGTCAACCATAAAATCATTTTCTTCAGCATTAAGTGCCTTACCCTTTTCTTCCATGTCAGCTAACAGCATTTTCTGCCTGTAGTAAGCTTTGTTACGCACTTTACCATTTGGACACGCTCTTGCAAAGTGACCTTGTTGACAACAACCGAAGCATTTTGGTTCTTGAACTTCCTGGACAACATCATTCTTCTCAGTCCTCTGTGCACCTTGCCTAATCACTTCACCTCTTTGTAGAACATCTTGTCTTTTGTTGGTAGCAGTTGGTGCTGAAGTGGTACGAAGATTGTTGTTGGTTGGACGTTTGTAGAAAGATTTCTGCATTTTTTTACCAAGTAATGCCAGATTTTGAACTATTTTAGATAGTTCAGGGTCTTGTGTAGTAAGGTCATTTGCATCTTCCATGGGTGAGTAACTTATATTGTTGTTTGAGCTGTAAGGTGTTGAATGATTTGGTTGATAAGATGAGACTAAGGCAAAAGGATCCTGCATTGGTTGTTGAGTTGAAGAGTTCTTTTCCTTTTCTTTTCTTTTCTGTTCAATGATGTCATTGACCTCAACCTGATTGTGTTACAAAAGATCAAACAGATTGTTGATGTCTTTCTTTGTGATGTCTTGATTTTGTCTGATTGCAATGGTGAAACCTTTCCATTCAAGTTGTAGGTTGGTGAGAAACATAGTCTTGTGTTCAATGTTTGTTCTTTTAATCATGAAAACGTATGAAAACTGCCAAAAACGTTTCAATACGGTCAAAAACGTATAAAATCGGACGAAAACGTATGAAAACGGACAAAAAGTCTGTAAATGGACGAAAACGTATAAAAACAGATGAAAACGTATGAAAACGGATGAAAACATATAAAAACGGACGAAAACGTCTGAAAACAGACGAAAACGTCTAAATATGGACGAAAACGTAAAAAAACGGACGAAAACGCATGAAAACGGACGAAAACGTATGAAAACGGACAAAAACGTCTGAAAACAGACGAAAACGTATATAAACGTATGAAAACGGACAAAAACGTATGATAACGGACGAAAACATATAAAACGGACGAAAACGTCTGAAAACGGACGAAAACGTATGTGAATTGCCTATCAATCTAAAAGTTATGGGTTCAAGTCTCGTTGGAGGTATTTGTCAAATATATTGTGAGAGAGGTTGTATAGGGTTTGAAAAATTCCCGTTCAAAAAAGAAAAATTATCGCAATATCTAAAAGGTTAAGTGTTAAAAGATAACTTATTCCAATATTTATGAGCGAAAATGACATTTATTAGTATTTGGGTATTATATTACTTATTTTAATTTAAGTCTTTCTGTTAAAAACATATATGTAATTTCCTAGAATGTTTTTCCATAAACGTTTTTGCAATTTAACCACTAGAAAAAGATTAAACTAAAGATTTGGAACACGAAAATATTTCTAGAGAGAGAGTAATGAGTTTGGACTATAAAAACGTAAAAAATTATACTTTAACGACGATCTTAAGCTAAAACTAATGCAACTAAATAATAACGTTTCATATTTGGCTCTTAAACCAATTGTTGGCCACCTTTAATCCTAACGTCTACTATTAATCTAGAGAGAGAGAGAGAGAGAGAGAGAGAGAGAGAGAGAGAGAGAGTGGGTGTGCGTGCATGTACACTTCTATACTAGAGAGAGAAACGATAGAGAAGAGGGAAAGTATCACAAGACTTGTAATATTGAAACACACCTCATACCCATGAGGTAGGGGTATTTATACCATTACAACCAGACGTTGAGAGACCTCTCAACCTATTAGCTTCCCCTCGCAACTATACAAGTGTTGCAAGGGTAAGTGGTCTCTCAACAACACAACAATACATATAATTCCAACTATTACATGAGAGACCCTATACTAACGATTTACACTTTTTTGTGTTCTAACAAGTAGGAACTCATCGTTGCTTCTCTTGTAAGAGCTGTTGTTTGCATGTTGACGTGGTCACTTGTTACATGCACCTCTCATGTTGGCCTTCTTGTAAAGCTTCTAAGTGGCTGGTGTGCTTCGTTTCTCAGTGTTTGTTGACCCACCTCAGTGTTAGTGAGGTCTTCCACCTGAACCGGCCTGAGATGGTTGTGGGTTATTTCTGACAAAGGAGTTTGTGAGGTTTGTTCACCAGGCATTTTTGGTTAAAACTTGTTAAGAAGAAAAAAAAATATGTTTTTCAGATGAGAAAATGAAAAGAAATTGGTGAAAATTTTGTGGCTATTTTGTATCATGTTCCACGGATGGCGGCATGTTTACGTAAGGTATGTAAAACGTGATAAAGAGATGTTTTGGGATAGTTGTGTTGTTCGGTTTCCCATGTAGAGCGGTAAGGACCCAAAGGAACGACTAAGAATCAATAATCTTGGGTAACACTTAATTAAACAAACCGTAAGTGTGTGTGTGTGTGTGTGTGTGTGCGTGCGTGCGTGCATGTGTGTGTGTGTGTGTGTGTGTGTGTGTGTGTGTGTGTGTGTTTACAGTGTGTAAGAGTGTGATCCCTTTGCATGTGTGGATAGAGGAGCATATAGGGTTTTGGGGATGTAACCGAGCGGATGATCAACGGGTGTAAGCAAGGAAGGTGTTGGTCATCCGATTGGCAGGAAAGGATGACACGTTGCATTCCCTCATTGGCATAGTATGGTTCGTACATGGTCATGCCCATTTCTGGTAGTGTGTCCCCATTGTCATATAGATCAAAACCGTTAGTGACAGTTGTCCCACGAGTGTATGTCACACATCTTGAGAAGCGGTCCCAGGAGTTATAGGGCATGGGGATGTGAGTGGGCCTAGCAGGTGCTATTAACGGGTCTTGGTAGTGGCCGTGTAACTAATGACACTGATATTGATACATTATTAGTACCTCACCTAAAGAGGCTTTAGCCCTTTTATTTCTACTAACAGTATAATATCACAAGTGATAGATAACATTAATCGTATTTTTTTTATAAAAATATGTGCTTGTCCATTGCGATGAAAGGCACAAAAACCATCTTGTAACTGAAAATTATAAAAATAATATAAAACATATAGGTGATAATATATATAAAAAAATATACAGCGCAATGAAATATCTTAGATGATATTAAGTGTTAAATAAGCATACTTGTTTGTTATGAAATATCACAAGTGATATTAGATATTAACTATTTTTATAAAATATCACAAGTGACATTAGACATGTAATATAATAAAGTTTAATAATAAGCATGAAAACGTATGAAAACGGACAAAAACGTATGAAAACTGTCGAAAACGGACGACAACGTATAAAATTGGACGAAAACGTATCAAAACGGACAAAAACGTCTGTAAACGGACGAAAACTTATAAAAACGGATTAAAACGTATGAACACATATAAAAACAGACGAAAACGTCTGAAAATAGACGAAAACCTCTAAAAATGGACGAAAACGTAAAAAAACGGATGAAAACGTCTGAAACAGACGAAAACGTCTAAAAATGGATGAAAACGTAAAAACGGACGATAACGAATAAAAACGGACAAAAATGCTTGAAAATAGACGATCAGGAGCACGTTTTTCATGCGTGCCACCTCAGCAGGTGTTGAAGCACATAGTTTGTTGCTTAAGCCATGTTCTACTTGCATTGGAAGATATCCCTTTTTGGAATCTTGCATCCTGAATCTCTTCAAGATCTTATCAATATAAGTACTCTGACTTAATCCAATCAACCGCTTAGAACTATCTCTGCAGATCTTGATTCCTGGAATATATGCTGCTTCCCCTAAATCATTCATAGCAAAACACCTTCTAAGATAAGACTTAACCTCTTGTAAACTTGTAATGTGTTTTCCCATAATCAATATGTCATCGACATACAGAATAAGGAAAGTAACATTACTCCCACTAGCCTTATGGTATACACATGGCTCATCAAGATTCTGAGTGATACCAAATTTCTTGATTTTCTCATCAAATCTCTTATTCCATTGCCTTAATGCCTGGTTCAATCCATAAATAGATTTTGAAGCTTGCATACTCGATTTGGAAATTCTGGATTCACAAACCCCTCAGGTTGAGCCATGTAGATATCTTCTTCAAGGTGACCATTCAAGAAGGCTGTTTTGAAATCCATCTGCCAAATCTCATAGTCACAGAACGCCGTTATGGCTATAAGAATCCTAATAGCTCTTATGTCTGCTACAGGAGAAAGGGTTTCCTCATAGTCAATCCCGAAGGTTTTAGTATAACCCTTTGTTACTAGACGAGCCTTATAGGCGTGTACTTTACCATCCATGTCAGTCTTCTTCTTGAAAAGCCACTTGTTGCCAATGACTTTAGCGTTAGGAGGAAGGTCTACTTCAATCCAGACATCATTATCTTTCATGGATTGCATCTCCCCATTCATTTCTGCTTTCCATTTGCCCTTTTCAGGATCAACCATGGCAGCTTTATAGTTAGCGGGTTCTCCAAGATCCCCTAAACATTAAGACATAGATGATCAGGAGCACGTATAGTCCTTCCAGACCTACGAATGGAAGTAACTTCAGGTGGAGGTGTGAGACTTTCAGGCTCCTCTTGAAGTTGGCTAGTGTTTTCAGAGGTGATGTATTTTCTTCTTGATCATCTTCCAGATCAATTACTCTCCCACTGAATTCTTGAGATATGAGATTCCTTTCAAGGAAATCTGCATACCTTGCCACAGCTACTTTATTTTCAGGTGGATAGTAAAAATAGTAACCCATCATTTCCTTTGGGTATCCTATTAAGATACACTTAACAGATCTCTGTTGGTGTTTATCTGGTGAGTCACGTTTAACAAACGCCTTACAACCCCAAACCTTTAAGTAAGACAAGTTGGGAGCTTTTCTATACCACAACTCTTATAGAGTCTTATCAACTGGTATGTGCTTATTCACATACCTTTTATTTGCCAAATTAAGACCAAAACGACCAAAAACTAACCATAAATGCCAAAGATATTGTGTTTTTGTGTTTGTGATCGTGCAGGTACGGATATTTCAAAAATGGATACAAAATCAACCAAAACCGACAAAAACGAGCACGAGAATGGAAAAGTGTCAAAAGCCGGATCCGGGGAAGCAAATGAGGTCAAAATGTCAGAAATCATTCTTAGAAATTCAAGAAGTGTAAAAAACAACCCTTGGAAGAAATTTGAAGAACTTGTCAAGATTGGTCCCTCAAGTTTCAGAAATTGTCAAGTTTGGCCCTTTGAAGATATCTTTGAAGAAAATGACAACAATGGCCCTCAAAGATTCAAAGAAGTCAAGATTAGCCCTTGGATCACATTATTGAAGATTTGCAGAATCAGTCCTTGAAGTTTATAAACATTACACAATTGGTCCTTGTTAAATTCTAAAAATCTATAAATCCTAAACCTTATTAAATCCGGATCCTTTATATATCATAAACCCATTCCATATACTCAGCCCAACACCACAAGGCCCAACACTTCCCTATAATTAAAACCCAAAACCCGGATCCAAACCCACTCATCCATATAACCCGAAGTCAACCAATATACCCAGTCAACCCCCCAACCATTTTACGCGCCTTTTTCACCCCAGGCACTCTTCACCGTCTTCTTCCCCATTTACCCTGCACCTTATTAATTACCCACCTCATTAAAAAAGTTGTAGAAGCTTACGTCACCTCAAGAATGCCACGTAGGACAAAACCCAGCCCTCTATTGGTTGAAATCGATCCAACGATTGAAATCTTCTACTTGGTGACCAAGGGTGATCCAAGGGCTAAGCTTAGAAGATCATGAAGCTTCTTGAGAAACCCTAGAGCTCCTCTGTGCCTATATATATCAGCCTCTCAACACACAGAGCTTGTCTTTGCTTTTTCGACCATTGTTTTAATATAATTTTGTTGAATTTAATGTTTTCTCAGCTTATTGTCATTTAAATTTTCTGTCATTTACTATTGTAATCTTTACCTTTTAATGAAATCTGAGTTTACATTTTATTTACTTGTCATCTTTATTTAAAAGCAATTTTTATCTTTAATTGTCTTAAATAGTTTAAAAAGTTCTTTACTTTCCTGTATATAAGCTCATTTAAGCTTCATAATAGCTTATAGTGAGTTTATAAGAAGTTTACTACTAGTTTAAAATTAAAAAAAAAAAACAACAACAAAAAATCAAAAAATCAAAAAAGTCAAAAAGTCAAACTGCTTATTACTGTTCTTTTGAGCTTATTTCTTGCATTTATCTACTTATATTAGTTCATTACTGCTTTTTACTTGTTATTTTCAGTTTATATCTTAATTCTCCTTATTTTTCATCAAAATCCTTAAAAAAAAAAAAAAAAAAAGCTTTTTGCTTATTAGCTTATAGTAGTGCTTATTTCTGTTCTATTCTTGCTTATTTAGTCTAAATATAACTTAATCAATCATTTTCTTTCAAAATTTAAGCTTAAAAATCCATTTGTTGTTTAAAAATCAAACCAGTCACCCCATAAGGGGGTGTTTGGCACAAGCTAGTTTTTTGGTCTAAAACCCCTTTTGACCACTTTTCAAAATTAGATTAACTTTATTTTGTTGTTTTTAGTAGATTTTAAGGTAAACTTTTCATTTCCAAATAGTTTTTAAGTATTTCAAGTTTGTTTTCAAAAAAAATTTAGTTAAACTGATTCATAGAAATAGCTATGGTAGATTCTTATTTAGGCTTTTAGTGTTGTTATTTTTGGTTCATAATAGCTTAGAATAGGTTAGTGCTTAGGTGTAGTATCTGGGATTAGACTTTCATAAGTCAAAAATCCACAATTTGACCCATAACCACAACTGCTGCATCAGTCCCCTTTTGCCCATCTGCCTCTTGTTTTTCATTTTTATTTTCTTCATTTTAAGTCTTATGCATCTGAAATTTGGTACATAGATTATTTGGAAGCTTGTGTTTATGCTAGTATTTTTATTTTAATTTTTAGAATTTTTCTAGATTGCTTATTAGGCCTGCAAATTTGCCCCTTTAAGCTGAGTTAGCTCAGCAGCCCATTAGGTCTGAATTTGCTCATTAGTGCTTATTAGGACTTATAAGCTGCTTATTGTGTTCACTTAGCTTATTTAGGTCTCCCCTAGTAGCCTTAGCTTATTTCCTTCCCTAAGTCAGCTTGTTATAGCTTATTATAGCTTTTAGCTTTTGAGGATCTATTTTATAAGTCTTTTAGAGAACTGCTTATGCATCCCTTATTTCAGACTGCTTATTCTTCTCCTATAGTGCTTATTAGTTCTCCTTAGTTTGCCTTTAGCTTAGTCCCATTTATCTCAGCTGCTTGTAGCTTATTATAAGCTTTTTAAGTTTGCAAAATCTCATTTCTTAGCCTAAATACCCAACTGCTTATTGAGTGCCCTTTAAATCTGCTTATTTAGAGCTTTTCAGAAAAGATGATAGTTTTGAAAAATGTTCATTTCCATGTGTTTGATTAGTTGGTTTAAAAAAATTTGAAAAAAAAAATAATTTTAAAAAACCAAAAGTCAGGGGTCGAACCCCTGACCTCTAGCTCAGACCAGACCTACATCACACACACTAAACCAATCGGGCCCTTGGGACTTTTCTGCTTTAACTTGCACCCTTAATTCATTTAAACCACTTTGTCCCTTTAAGCCTGATGTAGTAAATCGTAGTCGAAGGATTTGCAAAGGAAATATGCAAAACCCGAGTCGTTTTCCCAACGAAGTGAGAATTTGAGAATCGTGTTCGGTTTATGATCGGGTAATTTGATTAGTGAGAGATGTGTGATTATATAACTAAGATAATGGAAAATTAACTAAAAACAACTTTAATAAACAAATAAAACAAATAGGTAAAGAGAAAATAACCTAAAAACGCAATTAAACTTAAAAACGCAAGTTACGGGATTCTAAAATGCACCTAAATAGTGAAAATAAGGAAAAAGGCACCTAAAAATGTAGAAATAATTTTCCTAAGTTAAAAATGATAAAAGAAAATTATAGAAAAAAGAATTTTATTTTTATGATTATTTTTCTATTTATTATGATTTAAAAACTAAAATAAAGAAATAAAAGGATTAAAAATAGCAAACTAATTTATAAAAATCTGAAATTTTTATAGTAATTACTTTAATCTTAAATAAAGATAAGAAAAATAAGAAATTGGAAAAAGCTGTTATGGATAAGCAGAAATAAGCCAAACAGCTTATTATGGCTAAATGGGAACTTTAGGGTTAAAAGGAATTAAAGTGCAGGGATATACGAAAAAGACCCAAGGGCGGAGTGGTTGTGTATGTGTGGGGTGAGCTGGGTAGCCCGAGATCGAATCCCAGCAGATGCAAAATTTTTTAAACTATTTTTTTTTTCTTTTTGCAAAACTTAAAAACAACTAAAAATATGAAACTTTGTAAAACAACTTTTGTTAAAAAGCTCACAATAAGCTCAGAAGAAGCTTAAATTTCCAACAGTGAGCCAAACTTTCAATCAAAGAGCAAAATTTTGAATCACTAGCAAAGGATGCACACTAATAAGCCTTATAGGAAACTCATAAGCTAATCTCAATAGATAAACAAGCTCACATAAGTCTAATAGCAATCAAACAATTTCAAAAGAGCAGGCACACAAGCTATAACAGATTGAATGAAACTTAATCTCAACTGAGCATACACAATGTCTAAACAGTCCAAGCAGTCACTTAGTGGGGCAATATAAGCTGTGCAGACAAGCAATTAAGTCCAAGATAAGCTCAAATCCTAAAAGTAGGTACTAAAAGCTCTTCAAAACACCAAATATCAGATAATAAGGCCAAGTGAGTGAGCAGATAACAGCTTAGCAAAATGAGCTTATAGACAGAACATGTGGTGCAGGGGAAATGGTTTTCAAACAGGCCCAAAGAGGCTTATTAAAAGCTTATGAGAAAAATTCAAAAAATTATGAGAAAAATATCATTGAAAACACAACCTAGGAAATATTTGAAATCCAAATTTTCAAATAATTATGACTTGAAATGATGAGATTAAAATTACAAAAGTAAAGGCTGATAGGAAAATGTTTTTGGAATTTTTGACTTTTTGATTTTTTTGAAATTTTGACTTTTATGAATTTGAAACAGATCTAATTGATTACAAAAGATGTATTAAGCTATTATATGATTGAAATAAGCTAACTTAAACTAATTATAACCTATATATGGGATTATGCAACCTAAATTTTAAAACATTTAACTAATAAGAAAATTAAAGAGCAAATTTGACTTTTATCCAAGTAACCTACTGGTATTATGCTAATTTTACTCTAATATGACCCTAAGTGAAATGCCTATACTACTGAATCCTACTGAATCACAAGCAATCACAGCCAAACACCCTGTTCCAAACACCCCTTAAATGATAGTTGTGCAAGTTTTGTGAAGCAACTAAGAGTTTTAATCCACTAAACCACCAAGTAAGTTCATGTACTGATTCAACAAGCTTAGAGAAACACAAAATCACAGTTCATAACATCAATAACCACAGAATCACAGATCTTCAATAATGAGCAGATTTTAGACCGTAGAATCACAAAACTATGCAAACTACTAAACTATGAATGCAAACTAATCAAATAAGCAATATTATAACTAAGTAACACTAATGCAACATTAATCAAATAATAAGAACAGATCTACAACTATGACCTATGAAATGCAATAAAAGCTATAAAATGAAAAAGAGAAACTCACAAGCTTATTCCCCTCAGCTCAAACAGAGGGGATTCACTATGCTTGCCTATCTTTAGATAGGCCAATGGCTTCCCAAATTCCACTTGGTCTATCAAATTAACCCCTTAATCTCCACCTTCACTGAACAGTTGACTATTTGTTGACTTTTTGAGTTTTTGAGTGATTAATGGACTAGAAAGCTCACAACAAGCTAGGAAGCTTGTATAAGCTTATACAAACTACAAAAGGCTGGTTGCAGCCGTATTTAAGTAATAAATGAAAACATCTTTTTGTATTATTTTTTTTTTCTGATTTTTTTTTTATGTTTTTTAGATTTAAATGAATAACAATAAACTAATAACTAATATATAATTAAAAGTGATTACTAGATATTAATGAAACAGTAACAAGTAATTTAAACTAAGATTAAACAAAATAGAGATTAAAAGGAAATACAAGAGACTTGAATAAAAGATAAACTAAAATTTCATTAAGTAAACTTGAATTACAATACTGAAAAGTGGAAATACAATTGAAAATTAAAAATGACAGAGTAACATTACATAAAAAACTCCCCCATTCAGTGAGATTGGAGGGGGTATATATAGGTGAGCTTGGGATCCTTCTAGCCTTCCATGTCATCAATCCGTGCCTCATCTGTATTTGTTTGAGTCTTTATCAGCCCTTGGATCAAGCTTGGCCACCAATCCATCAATCTCAGTCGTTGGATCAAATTATTACTTCATCATGTGCACGCACTCTCATGTGGATCGCTGACCTGGCATTCCCTAACATGTCAGGGTCTTCTAGAAGCCAAATGATTGGACAATCTTACCCTTAATTGCTGTCAATTTTGTACGGTTAATGTTTTAGGGTTCATAGCACAGTAAACCTGGGTGAAATTGGGGGGCGGGAACTTTTGATTGGGTAATAAATAGTTTTGACCGGGTATACGGGTTGACTTGGGTTTGTGGGTGGATCCGGGTTTTATAAAAAAGAAGTGGGCTCGGTTTTTATTTTATATGTTGGGCTGGGTTTATAGAAGTGATAGGATCCAGTTGTTTTGTATTGGTTTTAGGATTAGTATATAATCATAAGGACCAATCTTGTACAATCTGAAATTCAAGGGACCTTTTCTGCCAATCTTTATAAATCTATCCAAGGGCTTTTCTTGTCATTCTTTGAAAGTAGAGGGTTGACTTTTTGACATTTTGAGCTTTATTTCTTCCCCGGCTTCGGCTTTTGACACTTTCCATTCTCGTGCTCGTTTTTGTCGGTTTTTCCATGTTTTTCGTCCATTTTCTAAATATCCGTTCCAGCACGATCATAAACACAAAAACAACATATATTCGGCATATTTGGTCGGTTTTTGGTCTTTTTGGTCTGTTTTATTAGGTCAAAAGTATGTATAATTTAACACATACCAAAATCCCCCAGACTAAGGTATTGCCGTGTCCTCACGCAATGTCATCACTTCACGCTTTTGAGATAAATAATTTCACAATCCTTTTTACTAACTTTGGAAAGTAGCAAAACGTTCAAAAGAAATTACGAAATCATTTATTCCCGAAAACGCCCCGTTTATCCAATTTATTCCATATACTAACTATTACTACTATTTTTGTATTTTTCACTTTATTATATAAGGGACAAGGGCCGACTTTCATTGTCTATCAACAACTTTTAGGGTCTTATAATAGGAAACACAACTCATGAAGAAGTGACCATACGGATAGAATTCATCGTCCTTGATTTTTCGCAAGTCCCAAACCAAGCTTAAAAACGAAATCATAGCTAAATACAAGTTAGATGCTAACACTACCCATAAAAGCTAATTGTGTACGCTTAGCTACTTCTTGCTCCCAAATTCTTAGTGTATTGGTATGTGCTTATTCACATACCTTTTATTTACCAAATTAAGACCAAAACGACCAAAAACTAACCATAAATGCCAAAGATATTGTGTTTTTGTGTTTGTGATCGTGCAGGTACGGATAATCCAAATATGGACGAAAAACATGGAAAAACCGACAAAAACGAGCACGAGAATGGAAAGTGTCAAAAGCCGAAGCCGGGGAAGAAATAAAGCTCAAAATGTCAAAAAAGTCAACCCTTAACTTTCAAAGAATGACAAGAAACGCCCTTGGATTATTTTATGAAGATTGGCAGATTAGGTCCCTGGAATTTCAGATTATACACTTTTGGTCCTTATCAATATTATTTCTAAAACTTAAATCCTAAATCTAAATACAAACCAAATCCGGCCTTTGAAAAAAAATAATAAACCCAGTCCAAAATCCGACACCAGCCCACTTCTTATTATATAAACCCGGATCCAACCCAAACCCGAAGTCAAACCCACTAACCCGGTCAATACATATTAAATATACCGTTTAAAAAAACCCGCCCCCCAATTCCCTTTTTAACCCAGATTTCACTATTCACCCGATGAACCCTAATTTACCCCGACCTCCAATCGACCAAAATAACAGCAATTAAGGGTAAATTGGACAATGTACGAGCACTTCTAGAAGACCCTGACATATCAGGGAATGTCAGGTCAGCAATCCGTGTGATGGGACAGGTGGCACGCAATCCAAGGGCCACAATCATTGCTTAGATATGAAGCTAAGATCAAGGGACGAGATTGATGAAGAGAAAGCACACCTGAGAGCTTCCAGATACTTCCCCAAAACCCTAGCTCACCTCACCCCTTAGCTATATATACCCCCTCATTCTTCATAAACCGGGAGTTTTTTTTTAAGTACTGTTATTCTGCCAATTTAATCTTGTAATTTCCTTTTAATGTAATCACTTTATTTTAATGAAATTTGAATTCAGTTTACTTTAATTTGTTACTTCTCAATTTACTTTTAGTTTTACTAAATTTCCTTCTTATGTTAGTTTAAGCTTGTATAAGCTATTAGTTACTATTGATTACTTCATAAGCTTCATTTCAATTGAATCTCAGTTTTACTTGTTTGTTTACTTTAAATAAATAAAAAAACATAAAAAAATCAGAAAAAAAAAATATTTCAAATTACTCAAATCCGGCTTCAATAAGCCCTTTTGTTGTTAGCATAAGCTTATTCACGCTCACATAGCTTGTAGTGAGCTTATTAGATCATAATCTCTCAAATTAGCTCTTGGTCAACAAAAGTCAACAGAAGATCCAATTCCTTTACCTGATGATTGAAGACCCCTAGGACTTATAGTATCTTATTTCTGAGCTTAAAATAAGCTCTTATTGTTCAAAGTGTCACCCTTGTTCAGCTAGGGTTGTACAAGTGAGTTTTCAATTCAATTTTAGCCTTATTTTGCATAATCTATTAAATTCTAGTGTAGATCTGTGTTTATTGCTTAATTTCTGTTTCTTCTAGCTTATTTTAGTCATATATTAGCTTATTTGTTTAGATCTTATCATCTCATAGTTATTTGCATCTAGTTTGGTTATTCACTGTCTTGTTTCTATCATAAACTGCATACTAGTGATTAATTGATATTTGTGGTTTTGATCTGTGTTTCTGAGTTCATTTCATCTTAATTCATCATAATATAAGTTTGAAATCAGGTTTGATAGTTTAAATCATAGTGTTACATCATAAAAAATTCAAATCAGCAGCAATAAGGAGTGTTTGGTTCAGTAGTGTTCTGTGTGCATTAAGTTGTTTCTGAGGTCAAAAAGCATTTACATAGTCTTACTTAGCTGCATATAGGTCTTATATAGCATAATATTCATAGGTCATTTGCATTAAAGTCAGAATTACCTTAATCCTTGAATTGTGCATCACAGGGTAGGATTTAGATTTGCATAATCATTAGATAGTTGCATAAGTAGATAATATAGCTTTATTTCATCTTATTTTAGCTTAATATAGCTTATTCAGGTCATTAGATAAGATCAAAGTTCATTTAAGTCAACATAGTTCATCTTTGAAAAAAGTCAAAAAAAATCCAAAAACATTTTCTATCAGCCTTTAGTTTTTCAATTTTAATTTCTTCATGTTTAGTTGAATTAGTTTGAAATTTTAGATTTATAAAATTTGCTGGTTTGTGTTTTTAAAAATAATTTTTCTATTATTTTTAGAATTTTTCTAATAAGCTTTTACTTAACTTAATTTGGACTGTTTGTGTTTAAAGTGCCCTGCACCAGGGTACTATTGTCTCATCTGACCACTTTCATTAGTCCTTAGCTGATTAATTAATTGAGCTTATGATTTGATTATTGGATTTTTGAGAAGCTTATGCATCTGTCATATCATATCTGTGTTTTTTTTTGCTAGATAGAGCTTATTTGCTTAGCTTATTTGTGCCTTGATAGTGCCTATCTAGTCTGTTTTGCCTCAGTTCAGTGATTAGTGTTTATTGTAGCTTATTGTGTTTCTGCTTATTAGTTGTGCTTAATTCAGCTTAGATTAGTTCATTTGAGTTTGTTTAAGTGATCTTCAGCTTATTTGAATTTTTACCTAACTTATTTGTGCTTATTAAAGCTTATCAGTTGAGCTTGTTTAATTTGATTGGTCTTTGCTTAAGATGTTTGCTCTAGTGCTTAATCTGAGCTTGTAGTAGCTTTTCTTTTAATAAGATTTCACAAAAAGCTGGTACTATTAGTTGTTTATCAGTTTTGCATCAAAGAAAAAGAAAAAAAAAATAGTTTAAAAAAAAATACCAGCCTGGGACTCGAACCCAGGTCACACGGCTCACACACACACACCTTAACCAGTCGCCCTTGGGTCTTTTTCATTTATATACCACACAATAAATTCTTTTAACCCTTTGTCCCTCTCTTTTGCTTATTAAGCTGTTTTTGCTTTTAAACTGCTTATTTCGAATAGCTTTTTCCAACTTTTTAATTTTCTTATCTTCCTAATAGTATAAAGTAATTACCATAAAAAATTCAGATTTATTTGAATAGTTTTGCTATTTTTAATCATTTTCTTTTTTATTTTTAGTTTTTAAATCATAATAAATAGAAAAATATTCATAAAAATAAAATTCTTTTTTCTATAATTTTCTTTTATCATTTTTAACTTAGGAAAATTATTTTTATATTTTTAAGTCCCTTTTTCCTTAGTTTCACTATTTAGGTGCATTTTTAGAATCCCGTAACTTGTGTTTTTAAGGTTAATTGTGTTTTAGGTTATTTGCTCTTTACCTATTTGTTTTATTTGTTTATTAAAGTTGTTTTTTTTTCCAATATCTTAGTTTATATCACACACTACTCTCACTATTCAAATTACCCGATCACAAACCGAACACGATTCTCAAATTCTCACTTCGTTGGGAAAACGACTCGGGTTTTGCATATTTCCTTTGCAATTCCTTGGACTACGATTTACTACGAATCAATTTTTGGCGCCGCTGCCGGGGAAGTGTTGAAACGAAAATCGAGTTCACGTTTGAAGATTAGTATTTGAAGAACCTTCCTCGTGAAGTTACCGTTTTCATTTTTATAAAAAATCATAAAAATCAAAAATCCCAAGAATACTTGTCACCAAGTATTCAAAATACCAAAAAAATATAATAAACATCCTCGGTCTTCCGTTGAAGGAGGGCGGTTGTAAACCATTCCAATAAACAACAAAAGAGATCGTGAAATTGATCGTTATCAGATTACTTCATTACTACAACCGAATAACCGAGGAATACGGAAGCTTGACATTAAATTGTCGAGCTGAAGAGGGCGGGTTTTTAAGCATCTTCGGAGCACCTTTGCCTTCCCGCCTCGCTGCAAGTAGTTTTAAAGGAAACGGTTACGGTTAATTTAACGATTACCAAAAAGAAAATAAAGTTTTTTGTTTTTCAATATATTAAAAAAAAAAAAAAAAAAAAAAAAACCAAAAATAATTCCCAACCAAAAATACAAAAAGATTTTTGATTTTCATTTTTCTTTTTCTTTTGTATTTGGTGTATGCTCACTCGTTCTCGGTCGAACATAAACGATAATTCTTCTACGATACTGACTCAGCATTATCGTCGTAAACGAAAACCAAGAAACGTACCCGAGTTACGTAATCTTGTGGAAGCTCCCATTACCGAAATGGCCGCCGATCAACGTACTATGCAAGAGTTGCTCCAATGTCCCACCGAGGGATATGGAGACGCGATTGTTTTACCGACAATTCTCTCCGATCACTTTGAATTAAAAACCGGTTTAATTCAACTTGTCACCGCAAATCCATTTCACGGATTTGAAAGGGATGATCCTCACGCACACATTCGATGGTTCAATAAGTTGACCTCGACAATGAAATTTAAGGATGTCCCTCACACCGCAATCAAATTAATGTTATTCCCGTTTTCACTTGAGGGGCAAGCCCGGATTTGGCTTGAAAAAGAACCCCCTCGGTCGATTACAACATGGGAAGATCTTGTCTCGAAATTTGTGAATCATTTCTTTCCTCCCTCTAAAATAACAAATCTCAAGAACGATATCACCAATTTTCAACAACGATTTGATGAGAATTTTGGTGAGGCATGGGAAAGATTTAAAGATCTCCTTCGAAAATGTCCTCACCACGGTTTCTCGGAGTTACATCAAATTGATACGTTCTACAATTCCTTAACTCAATCCGATCAAGATTCGCTTAACGCGGCCGCCGGTGGCAATATCATGAATCGGACCCCGAGAGATATTTTAGCAATAATTAAGAACAAATCAAAGGTTCCCACTTCTCGAAACAAACCGGTTGTTTCGAAAGTGCAATCTTCTACTCCTTCTTCTTCATCGGCTCATTCATCGGAAATGGCCGAACTTACCGATGCTATTCGTTGTATGATGAAAGAGTTTAAGCTTCAAAATCAAAAACCCGAGACCGTCAAAGTCGTTATTGAAAAATGTGTTATTTGTGGTGGACCCCATCCTTATTACGATTGTCAAGCCACCGATGGCCAAGTTTGCAATGCTACCGTAGCAGCTGCAAACTACAATCAAAATCAAGGATATCGTCCTCAAGGTGAAGTTAACTACCGAGCTAACAACCAAATGGGGCCACCCAGTTTTACTCCCGTACAAAACAATCAAAACCGTTTTCCTCAAACCAATCAAAGTTACAATCAAAACCGTGGAACAAATTTCAACCAAAATTATCAAACCCCACCGCAACAAGTTTATTAACCACCTCCTACTCAAGTTGCATCATCTCCCGATTTTTCAAATTATATGAAGACAACCGATGTTAACATCCGAGCCATGCAAAATCAAATTAATAACATGCGAGTTGAATTTAAGAAAGAGATCGATACGACTATGTCCCGACAAACAAATGAGTTAAAGAATATGATGAGTAGTTTTTTGCAAATGAATCAACCCTCGAGTTCTAATTCTCTTCCAAGCAATACGATTGTTAACCCGAGAGGAGATTTAAAAGCCATCACCACCCGTAGTGGTGTTGCTTATGATGGACCCACGATTCCTACTACTACTTCTTCTTCTCTTCCTAAAGTAGTGGAACGTGAAACCAAGGCGACAAAGGACCCGGTGCCTCCTATTCATAATGGAGGTACCAAAGACGTCCAACCTCCGGTTGTCCAAATCACTGAGCCCCGAGTTGCTCCGATTCAAAAGCCTAATTCTAAACCTTCTATTCCTTATCCTTCTAGACTCAATGATCAGAAGCTCCGTGAAAAAGCTACGAGTCAAATGGAGAAGTTCTTTCAAATCTTCCAAGATTTACACTTCGACATTAGCTTCGCGGATGCTCTGCTTCTTATGCCTAAATTTGCTACAACAATCAAAAGTCTATTGAGTAACAAAGATAAGTTGTTTGAAACAGCAAAAACCCCGTTGAACGAGAATTGTTCGGCGGTTCTCCTTAAAAAGCTTCCCGAAAAGCTTGGAGATCCCGGCAAGTTTCTTATTCCATGTGAATTTCCGGGGATGGTTGAATGCTCCGCCTTGGCCGATCTTGGTGCAAGCATCAACCTAATGCCGTTATCCGTATGGGAAAAGCTAAAACTTCCAGAACTTACTCCTACACGAATGACTCTCGAGCTCGCGGACCGTACCATGACTCGTCCAGAGGGAATAGCCGAAGACGTCTTCGTGAAAGTAGGAAAGTTCCATTTCCCGGTTGATTTTGTGGTCGTTAACTTTGATGCCGATCCTCGAGTTCCCCTAATTCTTGGGAGATCCTTCTTGAGAACCGGCCGTGCTTTAATCGATGTTTACGGTGAAGAAATAACACTTCGTGTTGATAATGAAGCCGTAACTTTCAATCTTAATCAAACGTCGAGGTACTCCTCCAAATACGACGATATATCGGTTAACCGAATCGATGTCATTGACATTACTACGGAGGAGTATGCTCAAGAGATTCTCGGTTTTGCAAGTGGAAATCCTACTTTGGATCCTTCTTCTACCTCTATTGATGATTCTTCTTCGTCTACTATTTCTTCACCGATCATTTCCGACTCTTCCCCTTTCCTCACTCCGTTTGAGGGAAGTGATTTCTTTTTGGAAGAAGTCGATGACTTTCTTGCTGTTGATACATCCTCTTCACCGAAAGTTGATGATTCTTATCTTGATCCGGAGGGAGACATTCTTTTGCTTGAAAAATTATTAAATGAAGACCCGTCTCCATCTCTCCCTCCGAAGGACCTTTACGTTGAAGAAATAAAAGAAATTCAGCCATCTAAAGAGAATCCTCTGGAGCCCGAGCTCAAGGATTTACCTCCTCATCTTGAATATGCTTTCTTAGAAGATACTGATAAGTTTCCCGTTATCATTTCAAAAGACCTTAAAGATGAGGAGAAAACCCAACTCTTAGATGTGCTCAAGAAGCATAAGAATGCCATCGCGTGGCAAATATCCGACATCAAGGGCATAGACCCTCGGTTTTGTACTCATAAGATATTACTTGAAGATAATTTTAAACCCGCTGTCCAACAACAAAGACGGGTTAACCCAAAAATCCATGAGGTCATAAAAAAGGAAGTTCTTAAACTCCTCGATGCTGGGATGATTTATCCAATCTCGGATAGCTCATGGGTTAGCCCGGTCCATTGTGTCCCCAAAAAGGGTGGTATGACCGTTGTAGCCAATGAAGATAATGAGCTAATCCCCACACGTCTCGTCACGGGATGGAGAGTGTGTATTGATTATAGGAAGCTCAATGATGCTACTCGTAAGGACCATTTCCCACTACCATTTATGGATCAAATGCTAGAACGTCTAGCGGGAAATGAGTTCTATTGCTTTCTTGATGGCTTTTCCGGGTATTTTCAAATTCCCATTGATCCGCAAGATCAGGAAAAGACCACTTTTACTTGCCCTTATGGGACGTTTGCCTACCGACGTATGCCCTTTGGCTTATGTAATGCTCCGGGCACGTTCCAAAGATGCATGATGGCTATTTTCCATGACATGATTGAGAAAACCATGGAAGTATTCATGGATGATTTCTCGGTCTATGGAAATACCTTCTCTTCTTGCCTCTCCCATTTAGAAAGAATGCTCCAACGATGTGAAGACACTAATTTGGTTCTAAATTGGGAGAAGTGCCATTTCATGGTCAAAGAGGGCATTGTCCTTGGCCACAAAATCTCTAAATCAGGGATTGAGGTAGATAGAGCTAAAGTCGATGTGATCGCAAAGCTACCTCATCCCACGACCGTCAAAGGAATACGTAGTTTCCTTGGTCATGCCGGTTTCTATAGACGATTTATTCAAGATTTCTCAAAAATCGCCCGGCCTCTGACCCATCTCTTAGAAAAGGATGCTCTGTTCATCTTCTCAAATGAATGCATTGAAGCATTTAATATCTTAAAGAAGAAGTTAACGGAAGCTCCGATCTTAGTTGCCCCCGATTGGGACTTGCCATTTGAGCTAATGTGCGATGCTAGTGATTATGCCATTGGTGCAGTCTTGGGGCAACGAAAAACTAAGCATTTCCAACCTATACACTATGCGAGCAAGACAATGACCGATGCTCAATCTCATTATACAACCACTGAGAAAGAGTTATTGGCCGTAGTTTATGCATTTGAGAAATTTAGACCTTATCTTGTCTTGTCTAAGACCATAGTGTATACGGACCACTCGGCTCTCAAGTATCTTATGGCAAAACAAGATGCTAAGCCTAGATTACTTCGGTGGGTTCTCCTCCTTCAAGAATTCGATGTTATCATACGAGATAAAAAAGGAGCGGAGAACCTTGCCGCCGATCATCTTTCTAGACTAGAGAATCCCCATCAAAGTGATCTCGAGAAAAAGGAAATAACCGAAACATTTCCTCTCGAGACACTTGGGATGTTATCACATGGTGATTCTAGTATCCTATGGTTCGCCGACTTTGCGAATTACCATGCGGGGAATTTTGTTAGGAAAGGGATGTCGTCCCAACAAAAGAAAAAATTCTTCAAAGATGTTAAACATTATTTCTGGGACGACCCCTATTTGTTCAAAGTATGTGCGGATCAAGTGATCCGGCGGTGTGTTCACGGCAAGGAAGCCGATGACATTCTTATGGCATGCCATAGTGGACCCACGGGGGGACACCATGGTGCCAATTACACCGCCAAGAAAGTGTTTGATTCCGGCTTCTATTGGCCGACGATATACCGAGATGCACATGACTTGGTGAAGTCATGTGACTCGTGCCAGCGTCAAGGAAAAATATCTCAAAAAGATGAAATGCCACAAAATGCTATTCAAGTTTGTGAGATCTTTGACGTCTGGGGTATAGATTTTATGGGTCCATTTCCTTCTTCTAGAGGGAATAAGTATATACTCGTGGCCGTCGACTACTTGTCCAAATGGGTTGAAGCAAAAGCGCTCCCCACCAATGACGCCCGAGTTGTGGTTAAGTTTTTGAAGAGTCTATTTGCCCGATTTGGTACACCTCGTGCTATCATAAGTGATCGTGGTACTCACTTTTGCAATGATCAATTTGCTAAAGTTATGCTCAAGTATGGTGTTACACATCGTCTTAGTACCGCGTATCACCCGCAAACGAGCGGTCAAGTTGAGGTGTCCAATCGTGGACTTAAAAGAATTTTAGAAAGGACCGTAGGTGAACATCGTGCCTCTTGGGCCGATAAGTTAGATGATGCTTTATGGGCCTTCCGAACCGCTTTCAAAACACCCATTGGGTGCACTCCTTACAAGTTGGTTTACGGAAAGGCATGCCATTTGCCCATTGAATTAGAGCACAAGGCCTACTGGGCCTTAAAACATGCAAATTTTGACTTGAAGACCGCGGGTGATCACCGAAAAGTTCAATTGAATGAATTAACTGAACTTAGGGATCAAGCCTATGAGAATTCTTTAATCTACAAAGAGAAAACTAAGAAGATTCATGACTCCAAAATCAAGAACCGCATTTTCAATGTTGGTGATCGAGTCCTTCTCTTCAATTCTCGATTGAAGATTTTCTCGGGTAAACTCAAAACCCGTTGGTCTGGACCATTCACCATTACTCAAGTATTCCCTTATGGAACTATTGAGTTGGCTCAACCCGATGGTCCCAATTTTAAGGTGAATGGTCATAGACTTAAGCACTATTTTGGAGGGGACATACCACCCATGGTTGTCCCGGATCTCCAAACTTTCCCCAAGGACAACTAAATTCGGGGATCGAGTCAAGCTAATGTGACTCGGTGAACAAAAACAAGCGCTTCGTGGGAGGCAACCCATGCTTATCTCTATCTTCTTACTATTTTCTAATAAGTGACGTGAGGAGGGCGACCTCTTCCATTCTCGTGTTTTGTGGTTGTTTGTGTATGTCCAGGATTGTCCCCGATTTATGATGACTTTCGTGCTCGTAATTTTGTCTCATCTCCACTCGAGTCTCATTCATCGATGCTCTTATGGAAATCTTATATCCAAAAATCTTATCGACTAACGTTTATCTTTGGCATAATTAATAAACGGCCCTAGATTTTTGTTAGGATTACCTTTACCTTTAGACATTGAGGACAATGTTTATCTTTAGTCTGGGGGGGTGAATCTTCGATTCGATTTGGCCTTGCACTTTCATGTAGCCGTTTACTCTCGCAACTCCGTTTTTCCTAAAAAATTGAAAATTTTGAAAAATTGAAAAAAAAAATTGCTGTGAAAAAGTACAAAAAAATGAGAAAAGTAAAAAAAAATATTGTGCAAAAATAGAATAAAGTGTTTTGATAATTGTTGACTTTCCGTTGGGTAGAGTAGGAATAGAATTTTGACTTGACCGGGCGTGTTGAGCTCTAGCTTGTTCCCTTAACTTACATAATCTATATACTTGATTATTTGACTAAGCATTCGCGGATCTCATTATTTGGGATTTTAAATTTGCGAAGAACGAGAAATGATAAGGCTAGTTAGAAGTTAGATGCTAAACGTGGAGTAGTTGGTTCTCTTTAGAGCTCATAAGAGTTAATTGTGACTTTTTGCTCCCATAAGCTTGCACACCTTAAAAATTGAATCTTAGGATTAATTAAGGGTGTTAGGTTTCGACGATGATTAGTTCCTTATCTTCTTAAGAGAATCCTTGCTTTAAAAATTGGGTACACATCAAGGTCCCTTAATAAATACGTATTATAATAATAAGTAGTGTGCTATATGCTACGGATTCGAGATCGGTCCTTGGATCCTTATTTCCAAAAGGTTTTAGGTCTTGGCTACCCTCTTGCGCCGGCCCTTGGACCTCTATTCAGGAATGTGTGAGGTCTTGGTCTAACCACCTTGGATCCTCATTTCAGGAATGTCTAGAGTCTTGGAACTCTCCGTCGTAACGGCCCTTGGATCCTTTACTCTGAGTAGGTGTAAGGTCTTGGAACTAAACCGTGAAGGTCCGTAGTTTATATTACACGTGTTGCAAGTGAAAAGTTAGTGATGTGAAAAAAAAATGTGTACGTATGAGAGTAGGATGAGTGCTTAAAGTGTTAGAAAGTTGTTGGCGCGTGAGGTGCATGTATACGATCCTAGATCGGGCGCATGAGGTGCACGTGTATTTCTCCGCAACTTATATATATGAATATATCCTAGTTCCTCGATATGGACCTCATTTTTATGGCAACGATTCTCGAGAGAAGATGAGAAACTACTTAGCGTCCAAACTTGGTGTCTTTATCGGACTTTAAACTTTATCGAAACAAAAGTATGATGAAATTCATTTCTCATGCGAAAATAAAATAAATAGATACACTAGGAATTTGGGAGCAAGAAGTAGCTA
Source organism: Artemisia tridentata subsp. tridentata (assembly GCA_021014915.2). Lineage (NCBI taxonomy): Eukaryota > Viridiplantae > Streptophyta > Magnoliopsida > Asterales > Asteraceae > Artemisia > Artemisia tridentata. The sequence continues at coordinate 329,451,754 of CP139509.1, forward strand.
AGCGTACACAATTAGCTTTTATGGGTAGTGTTAGCATCTAACTTGTATTTAGCTATGATTTCGTTTTTAAGCTTGGTTTGGGACTTGCGAAAAATCAAGGACGATGAATTCTATCCGTATGGTCACTTCTTCATGAGTTGTGTTTCCGATTCTATGACCCTAAAAGTTGTTGATAGACAATGAAAGTCGGCTCTTGTCCCTTATATAATAAAGCGTGAAAAATACAAAAATAGAATAAGTGTGAATAAATTGGAAAACGGGGCGTTTTCGGGAATAAATGATTTCGTAGTCTCTTTTGAACGTTCTTGCTACTTTTCAAAGTTACTAGAAAGAGTATCGAAATTATTTATCTCAAAAGCGTGAATTGATCACATTGCGTGAGGACACGACAATACCTTAGTCTGGGGGATTTTGGTATGTGCTTATTCACATACCTTTTATTTACCAAATTAAGACCAAAACGACCAAAAACTAACCATAAATGCCAAAGATATTGTGTTTTTGTGTTTGTGATCGTGCAGGTACGGATAATCCAAATATGGACGAAAAACATGGAAAAACCGACAAAAACGAGCACGAGAATGGAAAGTGTCAAAAGCCGAAGCCGGGGAAGAAATAAAGCTCAAAATGTCAAAAAGTCAACCCTTAACTTTCAAAGAATGACAAGAAACGCCCTTGGATTATTTTATGAAGATTGGCAGATTAGGTCCCTGGAATTTCAGATTATACACTTTTGGTCCTTATCAATATTATTTCTAAAACTTAAATCCTAAATCTAAATACAAACCAAATCCGGCCTTTGAAAAAAAATAATAAACCCAGTCCAAAATCCGACACCAGCCCACTTCTTATTATATAAACCCGGATCCAACCCAAACCCGAAGTCAAACCCACTAACCCGGTCAATACATATTAAATATACCGTTTAAAAAAACCCGCCCCCCAATTCCCTTTTTAACCCAGATTTCACTATTCACCCGATGAACCCTAATTTACCCCGACCTCCAATCGACCAAAATAACAGCAATTAAGGGTAAATTGGACAATGTACGAGCACTTCTAGAAGACCCTGACATATCAGGGAATGTCAGGTCAGCAATCCGTGTGATGGGACAGGTGGCACGCAATCCAAGGGCCACAATCATTGCTTAGATATGAAGCTAAGATCAAGGGACGAGATTGATGAAGAGAAAGCACACCTGAGAGCTTCCAGATACTTCCCCAAAACCCTAGCTCACCTCACCCCTTAGCTATATATACCCCCTCATTCTTCATAAACCGGGAGTTTTTTTTTAAGTACTGTTATTCTGCCAATTTAATCTTGTAATTTCCTTTTAATGTAATCACTTTATTTTAATGAAATTTGAATTCAGTTTACTTTAATTTGTTACTTCTCAATTTACTTTTAGTTTTACTAAATTTCCTTCTTATGTTAGTTTAAGCTTGTATAAGCTATTAGTTACTATTGATTACTTCATAAGCTTCATTTCAATTGAATCTCAGTTTTACTTGTTTGTTTACTTTAAATAAATAAAAAAACATAAAAAAATCAGAAAAAAAAAAATGTTTCAAATTACTCAAATCCGGCTTCAATAAGCCCTTTTGTTGTTAGCATAAGCTTATTCACGCTCACATAGCTTGTAGTGAGCTTATTAGATCATAATCTCTCAAATTGGCTCTTGGTCAACAAAAGTCAACAGAAGATCCAATTCCTTTACCTGATGATTGAAGACCCCTAGGACTTATAGTATCTTATTTCTGAGCTTAAAATAAGCTCTTATTGTTCAAAGTGTCACCCTTGTTCAGCTAGGGTTGTACAAGTGAGTTTTCAATTCAATTTTAGCCTTATTTTGCATAATCTATTGCATTCTAGTGTAGATCTGTGTTTATTGCTTAATTTCTGTTTCTTCTAGCTTATTTTAGTCATATATTAGCTTATTTGTTTAGATCTTATCATCTCATAGTTATTTGCATCTAGTTTGGTTATTCACTGTCTTGTTTCTATCATAAACTGCATACTAGTGATTAATTGATATTTGTGGTTTTGATCTGTGTTTCTGAGTTCATTTCATCTTAATTCATCATAATATAAGTTTGAAATCAGGTTTGATAGTTTAAATCATAGTGTTACATCATAAAAAATTCAAATCAGCAGCAATAAGGAGTGTTTGGTTCAGTAGTGTTCTGTGTGCATTAAGTTGTTTCTGAGGTCAAAAAGCATTTACATAGTCTTACTTAGCTGCATATAGGTCTTATATAGCATAATATTCATAGGTCATTTGCATTAAAGTCAGAATTACCTTAATCCTTGAATTGTGCATCACAGGGTAGGATTTAGATTTGCATAATCATTAGATAGTTGCATAAGTAGATAATATAGCTTTATTTCATCTTATTTTAGCTTAATATAGCTTATTCAGGTCATTAGATAAGATCAAAGTTCATTTAAGTCAACATAGTTCATCTTTGAAAAAAGTAAAAAAAAATCCAAAAACATTTTCTATCAGCCTTTAGTTTTTCAATTTTAATTTCTTCATGTTTAGTTGAATTAGTTTGAAATTTTAGATTTATAAAATTTGCTGGTTTGTGTTTTTAAAAATAATTTTTCTATTATTTTTAGAATTTTTCTAATAAGCTTTTACTTAACTTAATTTGGACTGTTTGTGTTTAAAGTGCCCTGCACCAGGGTACTATTGTCTCATCTGACCACTTTCATTAGTCCTTAGCTGATTAATTAATTGAGCTTATGATTTGATTATTGGATTTTTGAGAAGCTTATGCATCTGTCATATCATATCTGTGTTTTTTTTTGCTAGATAGAGCTTATTTGCTTAGCTTATTTGTGCCTTGATAGTGCCTATCTAGTCTGTTTTGCCTCAGTTCAGTGATTAGTGTTTATTGTAGCTTATTGTGTTTCTGCTTATTAGTTGTGCTTAATTCAGCTTAGATTAGTTCATTTGAGTTTGTTTAAGTGATCTTCAGCTTATTTGAATTTTTACCTAACTTATTTGTGCTTATTAAAGCTTATCAGTTGAGCTTGTTTAATTTGATTGGTCTTTGCTTAAGATGTTTGCTCTAGTGCTTAATCTGAGCTTGTAGTAGCTTTTCTTTTAATAAGATTTCACAAAAAGCTGATACTATTAGTTGTTTATCAGTTTTGCATCAAAGAAAAAGAAAAAAAAAAATAGTTTAAAAAAAAATACCAGCCTGGGACTCGAACCCAGGTCACACGGCTCACACACACACACCTTAACCAGTCGCCCTTGGGTCTTTTTCATTTATATACCACACAATAAATTCTTTTAACCCTTTGTCCCTCTCTTTTGCTTATTAAGCTGTTTTTGCTTTTAAACTGCTTATTTCGAATAGCTTTTTCCAACTTTTTAATTTTCTTATCTTCCTAATAGTATAAAGTAATTACCATAAAAAATTCAGATTTATTTGAATAGTTTTGCTATTTTTAATCATTTTCTTTTTTATTTTTAGTTTTTAAATCATAATAAATAGAAAAATATTCATAAAAATAAAATTCTTTTTTCTATAATTTTCTTTTATCATTTTTAACTTAGGAAAATTATTTTTATATTTTTAAGTCCCTTTTTCCTTAGTTTCACTATTTAGGTGCATTTTTAGAATCCCGTAACTTGCGTTTTTAAGGTTAATTGCGTTTTAGGTTATTTGCTCTTTACCTATTTGTTTTATTTGTTTATTAAAGTTGTTTTTTTTTCCAATATCTTAGTTTATATCACACACTACTCTCACTATTCAAATTACCCGATCACAAACCGAACACGATTCTCAAATTCTCACTTCGTTGGGAAAACGACTCGGGTTTTGCATATTTCCTTTGCAATTCCTTGGACTACGATTTACTACGAATCATGTATCTGTTTATTTTATTTTTGCATGAGAAATGAATTTCATCATACTTTTGTTTCGATAAAGTTTAAAGTCCGATAAAGACACCAAGTTTGGACGCTAAGTAGTTTCTCATCTTCTCTCAAGAATCGTTGCCATAAAAATGAGGTCCATATCGAGGAACTAGGATATATTCATATATATAAGTTGTGGAGAAATACACGTGCACCTCATGCGCCCGATCTAGGATCGTATACATGCACCTCACGCGCCATCAACTTTCTAATACCTTAAGCACTTATCCTACTCTCAATTTTTTATTTTTTTTTTATTTTTAATTTTTTTTGTTTTTTTTTTCAACACTAACTTTTCTCTTGCAACACGTGTAATATAAACTACGGACCTTCACGGTTTAGTTCCAAGACCTTACACCTACTTTGGAATAAAGGATCCAAGGGCCGTTACAACGGAGTGTTCCAAGACTCTAGACATTCCTGAAATGAGGATCCAAGGTGGTTAGACCAAGACCTCACACATTCCTGAACTAGAGGTCCAAGGGCCGGTGCAAGAGGGTAGCCAAGACCTAAAACCTTTTGGAAATAAGGATCCAAGGTCCGATCTCGAATCCGTAGCATATAGCACACTACTTATTATTATTATACGTATTTATTAAGGGACCTTGATGTGTACCCAATTTTTAAAGCAAGGATTCTCTTAAGAAGATAAGAAACTAATCATCGTCGAAACCTAACACCCTTAATTGATCCTAAGATTCTATTTTTAAGGTGTGCAAGCTTATGGGAACAAAAAGTCACAATTAACTCTTATGAGCTCTAAAGAGAACCAACTACTCCACGTTTAGCATCTAACTTCTAACTAGCCCTATCATTTCTCGTTCTTCGCAAATTTAAAATCCCAAATAATGAGATCCGCGAATGCTTAGTCAAATAATCGAGTATATAGATTATGTAAGTTAAGGGAACAAGCTAGAGCTCAACACGCCCGGTCAAGTCAAAATTCTATTCCTACTCTACCCAACGGAAAGTCAACAATTATCAAAACACTTATTCTATTTTTGCACAATATTTTTTTTACTTTTCTCATTTTTTTTGAACTTTTTCACAACATTTTTTTTTTCAATTTTTTTTTCAATTTTTCAAAATTTTCAATTTTTTTAGGAAAAACGGAGTTGCGAGAGTAAACGACTACATGAAAGTGCAAGGTCAAATCGAATTGAAGATTCACCCCCCCCCCCCCCAGACTAAAGATAAACATTGTCCTCAATGTTTCAAGGGTAAAGGTAATCCTAACAAAAATCTAGGGCCGTTTATTAATTATGCCAAAAGATAAACGTTAGTCGATAAGATTAGGATATATGGATTTCCCATGAGCAATGATGAATGAGACTCGAGTGGAGAGAAGACAAAACCACGAGCACGAGAGTCTTCATAAATCGGGGACAATCCTGGACATTCACAAACAACCACAAAACACAAGAATGGAAGAGATCGCCCTCCTTACGTCACTTATTAGAAAATAAAAAAGAAGATAGAAAGGATAAGCATGGGTTGCCTCCCACGAAGCGCTTGTTTTTGTTCACCGAGTCACATTAGCTTGACTCGACCCCGAATTTAATTGTCCTTGGGGAAGCAAGTGGAAAGAATAATCTCCATCGGGCTTTCATTCAAGATGTTTGGAAAAACATTTGAAGCACAAGAAAGTTCCACCCCGATGAGATACCCACGGCTCTATGTTATAGAATTGGAGATGCCGGGGTCAAAGATAGTATCCTCACTCCCAAAAGAGTGAAGGATAAGAGAAGTCACATTATATGTGAAGAAGAGAATAAAGATAGTGTCCTCATTCCCGGGAGGGAACGGTAGCAACGTCTCAATCTCAATAAACTCCATGAAGAATGGGAGTTTTTGATCAGATAAAAGCAGAGGGGAATCACTTTTCTCTAGAATTAAAAGTTCCTTAGATGAGGCTGGAATCTTTAAATCCTTATCAAGAGTTAATTTCATCAAAGGATGAATTTTACCACCATCGAGTATGCCTGGATTAAACACTTTGTCTTCACAAGAAAACTCAACAGGGTACTCGATGGAAGACTCATAAGAGAAAAAGAAATCACCCTCGGGAGATAAGTTATTAAGAGCAATATTAAGTTCTTCAGTTATGGATTTCATCATTAAGTCCTTATTCTTGAAGGTTTCATCAGAAGGTTTTCCATATAATAGTTTTCTCCATTCTGTTTGATCCACACCGAAATCGAAAAGATCATCATCATCATCTTGAATTTCAGTGAATTTGGTGAAAAGAGATGAATCATGATGTAAAGGATTATGATCGGTGTTAAAGTTGCGGAGATCATCATCATCGTCATTTCCCGGTGGAAATGAATCGATGGGAGCGAGTTCATCGGTGAACTCCTCATGGTAAGAGGTATAATGAGTATCTTCATGAGAAGAATCGAAAGAGGGATCATGATTAAGCAAATATTCTATTTCTCTCAAGTCTGATTCGAAATCAAAGTCATCGTCTACATCCCCCGGTGGGATAGGATCGATGTGAGCGAGTTCATCGGCGAACTCCTCAAGAAGAGAATCAATATTAGAAAGCTCAGCTTCTTTAATTTCTTCATTTTTGATTTGTTCCGGAGGAAGAGAAGGTGTTTGATCTTCATTAAGTAACTCCTCGAGGCGAAGTTTGTCTTCCTCCGGATCGGAATTGGTATCATCAAATTCCATAGCAATTAAATCATAAAAAACCTCGATCTCTTCCAAATTAAGCTCACTTCCCTCATCCGGTGTGAGAGAAGGGGAAGAGTCGGCAGTGATCGGTTCAGAAATATGAGTGGGATTGCCACTCGAAGAATCATTAGAGAAGTCAAGAAATTTCTGAGCATACTCCTCAACATTTTTTATATCAATTCGGTTTACCGAAAAACAATTGGAGGAGTATGTCGAGGTTTGATCGATATTAAAGGTAACGGCTTCATCATTAACTCGAAGAGTTATTTCTTCCGCATGAACATCAATTAAGGCACGACCCGTCCTCAAGAATGATCTCCCTAAAATGAGGGGAACCCGAGGATCGGCATCGAAGTTAACGACCACAAAATCAACCGGGAAATGGAACTTTCCTACTTTCACGAAGACGTCTTCGGCTATTCCCTCTGGACGAGTCATGGAACGATCCGCAAGCTCGAGAGTCATTCGTGTAGGAGTAAGTTCAGGAAGTTTTAGCTTTTTCCACACGGAAAGAGGCATAAGATTGATGCTTGCACCAAGATCGGCCAAGGCGGAGCATTCAACCATCCCCGGAAATTCACATGGAATAAGAAACTTGCCAGGATCTCCAAGCTTTTCAGGAAGCTTTTTAAGGAGCACCGCCGAACAATTCTCATTTAACGGCGTGTTAGCTAACTCGAACAATTTTTCTTTGTTATTCAATAAGCTTTTTAAAGTCGAGGCAAACTTAGGCATATGAAGCAAAGCATCCGCGAAGCTCAAATCAAAATGTAACTTTTGAAAAAGTTGGAGGAATTTTAACATTTGCTGATTGTTTTTCTCCCGGAGCTTTGGGTTTGTCGGATAAGGCAATGACTTTTTATACTGGGGAGCACTCACGGGCTTAAGCACTGGGACAACCGGAGGTTGGACGTCTTCGGTTCTTCCGTTATTAGTAGGAAGCACCATGTCCTTTGTCACCTCGGTCTCACGTTCCACTACTGGAGGAGAAGGAGAAGAAGTGGTAGTAGGAATCGTGGGTCCCTCATAAGCAACACCACTTCGGGTGGTGATTGCTTTTAAATCACCTCTCGGGTTAACAATCGTATTGCTTGGGAGAGAAGAAGTACCCGAACCCGAGGGTTGATTCATTTGCAAAAAACTACTCATCATATTCTTTAACTCATTTGTTTGTCGGGACATAGTCGTATCGATCTCTTTCTTAAGTTCAACTCGTATGTTATTAATTTGATTTTGCATGGCTCGGATGTTAACATCGGTTGTCTTCATATAATTTGCGAAATCAGGAGATGATGCAACTTGAGTAGGAGGTGGTTGATAAACTTGTTGTGGTGGGGTTTGATAATTTTGGTTGAAATTGGTTCCTCGGTTTTGATTGTAACTTTGATTGGTTTGAGGAAAACGGTTTTGATTGTTTTGTATGGGAGGAAAACCGGGTGGCCCCATTTGGTTGTTAACTCGGTAGTTAACTTCACCTTGAGGACGATATCCTTGATTTTGATTTTAGTTTGCAGCTGCTACAGTAGCATTGCAAACTTGGCCATCGGTGGCTTGACAATCGTAATAAGGATGGGGTCCACCACAAATAACGCATTTTTCAACAATGGCTTTGACGGTCTCGGGTTTTTGATTCTGAAGCTTAAACTCTTTCATCATACAACGTATAGCATCGGTAGGTTCGGCCATTTCCGATGAATGGGCCGATGAAGAAGAAGGAGTAGAAGACTGCACTTTCGAAACAACCGGTTTGTTTCGAGAAGTGGGAACCTTTGATTTGTTCTCAATTATCGCTAAAATATCTCTCGGTGTCCAATTCATGATATTGCCACCGGCGGCTGAGTTAAGTGAATCTTGATCGGATTGAGTTAAGGCATTGTAGAACGTATCGATTTGATGTAACTCCGAGAAACCGTGGTGAGGACATTTTCGAAGGAGATATTTAAATCTTTCCCATGCCTCACCAAAATTCTCATCAAATCGTTGTTGAAAATTGGTGATATCGTTCTTGAGATTTGTTATTTTAGAGGGAGGAAAGAAATGATTCACAAATTTCAAGACAAGTTCTTCCCATGTTGTAATCGACCGAGGAGGTTCTTTTTCAAGCCAAATCCGGGCTTGCCCCTCAAGTGAAAACGGGAACAACATTAATTTGATAGCGGTGTGAGGGACATCCTTAAATTTCATTGTCGAGGTCAATTTATTGAACCATCGAATGTGTGCGTGAGGATCATCCCTTTCAAATCCGTGAAATGGATTTGCGGTGACAAGTTGAATTAAACCGGTTTTTAATTCAAAGTGATCGGAGAGAATTGTCGGTAAAACGATCGCGTCTCCATATCCCTCGGTGGGACATTGGAGCAACTCTTGCATAGTACGTTGATCGGCGGCCATTTCGGTAATGGGAGCTTCAACAAGATCACGTAACTCGGGTACGTTTCTTGGTTTTCGTTTACGACGATAATGTTGAGTCGGTGTCGTAGAAGAATTATCATTTACGTTCGACCGAGAACGAGTGAGCATACACCAAAAACAAAAGAAAAAGAAAAATGAAAATTAATTTGAAAAGAAAATCTTTTTGGTTTTTATATTTAGAAAACTTGAAATTACAATCTTTTTGGTGATCGTTTGATCAACCGTACTCGTTTCTTTCAAAACTACCCGCAGTGTGGCGTAAGAGAAGAATGGATCTCTTTTCGGCTTGCAATTTAATGTCAAAGCCTAACTAGAACCCCGTGCATAGGTTGTAGTTAAGAAATAATCCGAGTAACGTTTAATTTCACGATCTCTTTTGTTGTTTATTGGAATGGTTTACAACCGCCCTCCTTCAACGGAAGACCGAGGATGTTTATTATATTTTTTTGGTATTTTGAATACTTGGTGACAAGTATTCTTGGGATTTTTTGATTTTTATGATTTTTTTTTATAGAAAAATATATACAAATGAAAACGGTAACTTCACGAGGAAGGTTCTTCAAATACTAATCTTCAAACGTGAACTTGATTTTTGTTTCAACACTTCCCCGGCAGCGGCGCCAAAAACTGATGTAGTAAATCGTATTTCAAGGATTTGCAAAAGAAATATGCAAAACCCGAGTCGTTTTCCCAACGAAGTGAGAATTTGAGAATCGTGTTCGGTTTGTGATCGGGTAATTTGATTAGTGAGAGATGTGTGATTATATAACTAAGATAATGGAAAATTAACTAAAAACAACTTTAATAAACAAATAAAACAAATAGGTAAAGAGAAAATAACCTAAAAACGCAATTAAACTTAAAAACGCAAGTTACGGGATTCTAAAACGCACCTAAATAGTGAAAATAAGGAAAAAGGCACCTAAAAATGTAGAAATAATTTTCCTAAGTTAAAAATGATAAAAGAAAATTATAGAAAAAAGAATTGTATTTTTATGATTATTTTTCTATTTATTATGATTTAAAAACTAAAATAAAGAAATAAAAGGATTAAAAATAGAAAACTAATTTATAAAAATCTGAAATTTTTATGGTAATTACTTTAATCTTAAATAAAGATAAGAAAAATAAGAAATTGGAAAAAGCTGTTATGGATAAGCAGAAATAAGCCAAACAGCTTATTATGGCTAAATGGGAACTTTAGGGTTAAAAGGAATTAAAGTGCAGGGATATACGAAAAAGACCCAAGGGCGGAGTGGTTGTGTATGTGTGGGGTGAGCTGGGTAGCCCGAGATCGAATCCCAGCAGATGCAAAATTTTTTAAACTATTTTTTTTTTCTTTTTGCAAAACTTAAAAACAACTAAAAATATGAAACTTTGTAAAACAACTTTTGTTAAAAAGCTCACAATAAGCTCAGAAGAAGCTTAAATTTCCAACAGTGAGCCAAACTTTCAATCAAAGAGCAAAATTTTGAATCACTAGCAAAGGATGCACACTGATAAGCCCTATAGGAAACTCATAAGCTAATCTTAATAGATAAACAAGCTCACATAAGTCTAATAGCAATCAAACAAGTTCAAAAGAGCAGGCACACAAGCTATAACAGATTGAATGAAACTTAATCTCAACTGAGCATACACAATGTCTAAACAGTCCAAGCAGTCACTTAGTGGGGCAATATAAGCTGTGCAGACAAGCAATTAAGTCCAAGATAAGCTCAAATCCTAAAAGTAGGTACTAAAAGCTCTTCAAAACACCAAATATCAGATAATAAGGCCAAGTGAGTGAGCAGATAACAGCTTAGCAAAATGAGCTTATAGACAGAACATGTGGTGCAGGGGAAATGGTTTTCAAACAGGCCCAAAGAGGCTTATTAAAAGCTTATGAGAAAAATTCAAAAAATTATGAGAAAAATATCATTGAAAACACAACCTAGGAAATATTTGAAATCCAAATTTTCAAACAATTATGACTTGAAATGATGAAATTAAAATTACAAAAGTAAAGGCTGATAGGAAAATGTTTTTGGAATTTTTGACTTTTTGATTTTTTTGAAATTTTGACTTTTATGATTGAAACAGATCTAATTGATTACAAAAGATGTATTAAGCTATTATATGATTGAAATAAGCTAACTTAAACTAATTCTAACCTATATATGGGATTATGCAACCTAAATTTTAAAACATTTAACTGATAAGAAAATTAAAGAGCAAATTTGACTTTTATCCAAGTAACCTACTGGTATTATGCTAATTTTACTCTAATATGACCCTAAGTGAAATGCCTATACTACTGAATCCTACTGAATCACAAGCAATCACAGCCAAACACCCTGTTCCAAACACCCCTTAAATGATAGTTGTGCAAGTTTTGTGAAGCAACTAAGAGTTTTAATCCACTAAACCACCAAGTAAGTTCATGTACTGATTCAACAAGCTTAGAGAAACACAAAATCACAGTTCATAACATCAATAACCACAGAATCACAGATCTTCAATAATGAGCAGAATTTAGACCGTAGAATCACAAAACTATGCAAACTACTAAACTATGAATGCAAACTAATCAAATAAGCAATATTATAACTAAGTAACACTAATGCAACAGTAATCAAATAATAAGAACAGATCTACAACTATGAACTATGAAATGCAATAAAAGATATAAAATGAAAAAGAGAAACTCACAAGCTTATTCCCCTCAGCTCAAACAGAGGGGATTCACTATGCTTGCCTATCTTTAGATAGGCCAATGGCTTCCCAAATTCCACTTGGTCTATCAAATTAACCCCTTAATCTCCACCTTCACTGAACAGTTGACTATTTGTTGACTTTTTGAGTTTTTGAGTGATTAATGGACTAGAAAGCTCACAACAAGCTAGGAAGCTTGTATAAGCTTATACAAACTACAAAAGGCTGGTTGCAGCCGGATTTAAGTAATAAATGAAAACATCTTTTTGTATTTTTTTTTCTGATTTTTTTTTTATGTTTTTTAGATTTAAATGAATAACAATAAACTAATAACTAATATATAATTAAAAGTGATTACTAGATATTAATGAAACAGTAACAAGTAATTTAAACTAAGATTAAACAAAATAGAGATTAAAAGGAAATATAAGAGACTTGAATAAAAGATAAACTAAAATTTCATTAAGTAAACTTGAATTACAATACTGAAAAGTGGAAATACAATTGAAAATTAAAAATGACAGAGTAACATTACATAAAAAACTCCCCCATTCAGTGAGATTGGAGGGGGTATATATAGGTGAGCTTGGGATCCTTCTAGCCTTCCATGTCATCAATCCGTGCCTCATCTGTGTTTGTTTGAGTCTTTATCAGCCCTTGGATCAAGCTTGGCCACCAATCCATCAATCTCAGTCGTTGGATCAAATTATTACTTCATCATGTGCACGCACTCTCATGTGGATCGCTGACCTGGCATTCCCTGACATGTCAGGGTCTTCTAGAAGCCAAATGATTGGACAATCTTACCCTTAATTGCTGTCAATTTTGTACGGTTAATGTTTTAGGGTTCATAGCACAGTAAACCTGGGTGAAATTGGGGGGCGGGAACTTTTGATTGGGTAATAAATAGTTTTGACCGGGTATACGGGTTGACTTGGGTTTGTGGGTGGATCCGGGTTTTATAAAAAAGAAGTGGGCTTGGTTTTTATTTTATATGTTGGGTTGGGTTTATAGAAGAGATAGGATCCGGTTGTTTTGTATTGGTTTTAGGATTAATATATAATCATAAGGACCAATCTTGTACAATCTGAAATTCAAGGGACCTTTTCTGCCAATCTTTATAAATCTATCCAAGGGCTTTTCTTGTCATTCTTTGAAAGTAGAGGGTTGACTTTTTGACATTTTGAGCTTTATTTCTTCCCCGGCTTCGGCTTTTGACACTTTCCATTCTCGTGCTCGTTTTTGTCTATTTTTCCATGTTTTTCGTCCATTTTCTAAATATCCGTTCCTGCACGATCATAAACACAAAAACAACATATATTCGGCATATTTGGTCAGTTTTTGGTCTTTTTGGTCTGTTTTATTAGGTCAAAAGTATGTATAATTTAACACATACCAAAGCCATATAAGCTGATTTGCTTATTAAACTGCTTATTTTTAACTGCTTTTTCCAGCTTTTTATTTTTCATATCTTCCTTATAGTATAAAGTAGTTTCACAAAAAATTTCAGATTTTTCTAAATTCGTTTACTATTTTTAATCCTTTTAATTCTTAATTTTAGTTTTTAAATCATAAAAAATAGATAAATAATCAAAAAAATATAATTCTTTTTTCTAAAATTTTCTTTTATCAAATTTTACCTAGGAAAAATAATTTTGAACCCGTAGCCCTTCTAGATCAAAATTTTCACTTTTAAGCCCGTTACCGAGCCCGGTAATGGCCCGTTTTGATTTTTAAGCTCGTTTTTGGTAATTTCAAGTTTCGTTTGAACTTTTTAAAGCTTTTTAAGTAGATTTTCATTTCCTAAATCAAATTTGAAGTTTAAATTAGGTAGTTGCCCTTTAGTTGCGTTTTTAAAATTCGTAGCGTACGTTTTTAAGTTTAATATGCATTTTAAGATTTTTGTGCTTACGAATTTGCTTTAGTAGTATTCTAGAATTGTTTTTAATATAATTCTCATTATCTTAGTTATAAATTCACACATCTCTCACTATTCAAATTTCCCGATCACAAACCGAACACGATTCTCAAATTCTCACTTCGTTGGGAAAACGACTCGGGTTTTGCATATTTCCTTTGCAATTCCTTGGACTATAATTGAAAATACTACAATCATCAACCTTCTTGGTTGGAACCATATTTAGAATGCGAACAGTAGTCTCTAAAGCATAATCCCAAAAGGATAAGGAAAATGTTGTAAGATTAAACATTGATCGTACTATATCTAGCAATGTACGATTTCTCCTCTCAGACACACCATTGTGTTGTAGTGTATATGGAGGTGTGAGCTGCTGGACAATTCCACACTCTTTAAGGTAATCTTTAAAGTCTTGGCTAATGTATTCACCACCTCTATCGAATCGAAGAGTCTTAATCTTCTTTCCGAGCTGTAATTATACTTCATTCTTGAAAACATTAAATGTTTCAAAGACTTCATATTTATGTTTAAGTAAATAAACATAACCATAATGACTGAAATCATCTGTAGATGTTAAGAAGTAGCTAGCACCTTGCTTTGACACATGTCTAAGTGGACCATATACGTCTGTATGAATCTATCCAAGTAGATCTGAAGCCCTTTGCGTTTGATGCGGAAAGGGTTTCCTTGCCATCTTCCTAGATATGCAAGATTTGCACTTATCAAATGATTCATCATTGATAGGTTACAAAAGCCCATCGTGTTGCAGCTTTTCCATGCGCTTCTTGCCTATGTGGGCAAGTCGACAACGCCGAAGATAAGTAAAATCCAAGTCTGACTTGACTCTCTTATTGCTAATGCTATACACAGAATTATTATCATTTAATATAGGTTCATGCATATCAATTTCAAACACACCATTCACAGGAATTGCATTAAAGTAAAAAACATTATTTAAAGAAACAGAAATTCCATTACTAGTAAATGTGTGAACATAACCAATAACCAATAACAAAGAAACTGAAATGACACCTCTAATTATAAAAGGTGCATAATGACAATTGTTCAAAACTAGTACTAAACCCGAAGGTATCCATGACCTATAACCCATGACCCATGATCCAAAACCCATGGCCCATGATCTTTGCATCATGCATGACATCATGTTTGGTACCCATGACCCATGACCCAAGATGTTCATTACATCACATTGACCCATACTCCATTACCCATGTCCCAAAACTCGGAATTGTAACCCAAAATCTGGACTGGCTTACCCAGTTGCCGGATCCCTTTTTCAAGGGATCCATCAGATCCGGCTGAACAGATGCATTTTTGCCTATAAATAGTGAGCCATTTCTTCATTGTTTTGTAACATTTTAACACATATTCGCTCTACCTTTTTCACTCATTTAGATCAGTAAATAGACACATGAAACACCCTTGGTCATAATGCTTATAACATTCATTTTGTTGTAAGCATACTTCCATGATGATCCACCAAAGCATGCCTTAGAAGATCTTGCCATTTCCATCCACTATATATATGAAGATCTACAAGATTGGTAATCTTATCATCTTCATCCATTTGAAGGCTTCTCATCAATAGAAGTTTAGTTAGATTAGGCATTTACATCAAATGAACATTTTTGTCTTGGATCTTTATTGTATCATCACCACATCCCATTGTATTATTAAACTAGATTAGATAGTTTATGTGTTTGTGCCATAAAACACAAGGTTTGTTATGTTGGGCCACAAAACATAACGGGTTTGGTTGTACCCGAAGAAGGACTCGGTATTTAGCTTTGTACCGGAAAAAGTGTAAGCGACGATGGATTGGTTCTACCTTTGTTAGAACCCGGTATTTAGTTTTGTACCGGAAAAGTGTAAGCGACGATGGGTTGGTTCTACCTGTATTAGAACCCGGTATTTAGCTTTGTACTGGATAAAGTGTAAGCAACGTTTTGTAAGGTTTTCTCCACCGAGAAGGGAGCTTGTTGATCTAGTAAAGTAACTCTCGAGTTGGGTACTCGGGGAGTGGAGTAGAGCGAAGAGGAGCTTCGTGACCGAACCACTATAAATCACCGCGTCCGGTTTGCAATCTCTTTAACTTATTGCTTTATATTTACTTTATGTTTATTAGTGTGTTGTAATTTGATGTTTATGTTTTGGTTGTGGCAATGTGTTTTACTTTATGCTCTCAATTATATTTATCATTTAAGTACTTTTACCACATTTCATATTACGTCAAACTTGATCGGTCAATTTGATACAAAAGTTTTTAAGTTTTTAACGGAAACGTATTCACCTTCCCTCTACGGTTTCCACACCAATGATTTATACTTTTTGTGTTCTAACAAGTAGGAACTCATTGCTTCTCCTGGAAAAGGTGTTGTTTGCATGTTGACGTGGCCATTTGTTGCATGCACCTCTCATGTTGGTCCTCTTGTAAAGCTTCTAAGTGGTTAATGTGCTTCGTTTCTCAGTGTTTGTTGACCCACCTAAGTGTTAGTGAGGTCTTCCACTGGTCCGAGGTGGTTGTAGGTTATTTCTGACAAAATGAGTTTGTGAGGTTTGTTCACTAGCTATTTTTTGTTTAAGACTTTTAAGAAGAATTTTTGTGTGTGTGTGTTTTTAAGGTGAGAAAATGAATAGAAATAGGTGAAAGTTTGCGGCTATTTCGTATCATGTCCCACGGATGGCGCCATGTTTACGTAAGGTATGTAAAACGTGATTAAGAGATGTGTTTGGGATGGTTGTGTTGTTGGGTTTTCCGTGTAGAACGGTAAGGACCCAAAGGAATGATTAAGAATCAAGAAGCTTGGGTAACACTTAATTAAACAAACCAGAAGTGTGTGTGTATAATATGTGTAAGAGCGTGATCCCTTTGCATGTGTGGGATGCTCTATATTTATAGAGGAGCATCTACCCGAGCGGATGATCAACGGGTGTAAGCAAGGAAGGTGTTGGTGATCCGATTGGCAGGAAAGGATGATTCTGGTCATATGTCCCCATTGTCATATAGATTTTAAACGTTAGTGACACACGGCCTGAGATATTTCACCCGAAACCCGGAAGGTAATATTACTAAGTTACATAAGTATTAAAAGAATGTAATGGAATATGATTGGGCAAGTAGGACAATATGTAGGAACTAAGGGGTTTTAAATTAGAGAAAATGAGACATGGAGGACTAACTTTACCAACAATCAAACCCTACACCTAACTTTTATAAATATCTTATCCTAGGATAATCTAGAACTTGGAAGAAATTGTGAGAAGTGTTAAGAGTGTGTGTGAGTGACGGTTCATAGGAGAGAAAGAGGAGGGAAACACATTCTTGTCATCCAAGCTTATTTTTGATCATCTTGAAATGTCATCAAGCCATAAGGAAAGCTCTAATTGATAATCACCACCATAAGTAAGTGTTTCTTTTAAGTTATGGATTAGGGCTAATGATATAAGGAAGGGGATTGATTGAACAAATATTCGTCAACCAAGCCTTCGATGGAGATCAAAGGAATTATGGGGTGTTGAGATTGTGCCAAGCTTGTTCTTAACCTGAAAATAAGAAATACAAAGACACTACGTTAAGTGATTGCGCAGGGGTTGGACCCTGCGAACCACCTCCGGCGTGCGAGTAAGTATGTGTAATGGTAATGTAGGTCGTAAATTTAGAGAGTGAGGTTAACTTGAAATTACTTACTTTGTTCTTGACCCGACTATGCTATTTATAGGTGAGAAATAGGACATAGTGGGCGGTTGCACATAGTTCGGAGATCATGGGGGCGTCCCATGGAAAGTGGTAACCGCTAGGGCTTTGTAGCCCACGATCTCTGTTTTGGCGGGAAGCCAAAGGATAGAGGAGACGTGGGTTTGACCAGGTCTGGATGATCCTTCGTGTTAGTCCCTTCGTCAGGAATACCCCGAAGGGCTTAGGGCTTCGATTGGCGGATTCCCACATGGTAACCATTCGCAGGCGAATGGTTTTACGCCAATGAAACGTATTAGAAGGTTAACCTGGGCCTCCGAAGGGAGGGCTTTCTACAGGCTCGAAGGGGAGTCCTTCGACCCGTTAGGAGGGTACATCATCAGGGATGATGGGTAAAAGTTGTTAGTGATTATCTTGTTAGTTAATTACTCCCTCCGTCCCATATTAAGTATCCACTTTCTAAATGCACAAAGTTTTAGGAAATTCCACTAACTAAACTCTCCACCAATCAAATATCATTATTACCCACTAAAGTCTCTTCTCATTGGTTGGAATACAATATGGACACTTAATTTGGGACATCCCAAGATTCCATTGTGGACACTTAATAAGGGACGGAGGGAGTAATTACTAACTAGAGTTATTTGTATATTAGGAGCAAGTGAAGGGAACTTATAGAATCCAAGTAGGGAGCTAGGGATAATTGAGGTAAGTATATAGCCATATAGGTATAACTTGTTTAATGCTTATTATGCTAATGTTAATGATGTGTAAAGGTATCTTATTTATGGAACTTGTTAATGATACATAGCTTGGATCCAATGCTAGTGATGTGAATGTTATGTTATTATTTGCTTGATTAAGGTAAGTGGTAATTTTGTGTTATGCTCCATCGTAAATTTATGATTGGTGTTAATCACTAATCTTATGAACGTAATGATTATTATGCCTTATATACTTACTAAGCATTTTCGCTTACGGATATAGTTAATGATGATTTTGTAGGTACAAGTGGAGAAGGCAAAGGTAAGGACAAGGTGTAAGATGGACTACATGTTGTTCCCTTTACACGCTTAGAGTTAAAAGTTAATCTATTTGTGTTTATGACTAATACAATGTATTTGATTAATAATCTAATATGTAAAACGAAATATAAAAACAGCAAGGTTTTTCAACGTTTAAATTCTTATTAGAAATGAATCAAAGAATCTATTACCCAAGTGTTTTGCGGAACAAACACTTGGGATTGAATAGACAAGGTATGGTGTCTCCTATCTAAACTCAAGGTAAACTTGAGTGGTAACAAATTCACGACCCACTGAGCTATCTCAGGGATGTAGTTACTCTTTGTATGAGAGAATATGTTTTGCAAAAGTCTAAGCTTTCAATATACAAAACACACATTTATTCTCTCCTAACTGAGCCTATTTATACACAAGTATAAAGAGTAAAAGTGATTAAAATAATACAACTTGGTAACGCAAGCGTGTCTGACAATTACAACAGTAATTGTCATTTCCAAGAACCAATAGGAATGGGCTATGAAGACTTTAAGAGTTGGTGGTCTGACACTCCATGACTTTTAGCCGCATTAGGGAAGATTTGTATCTGACAAGATAAAGGTGGTTGATCTGACACTCTTATCTTCTCAAATACTTCCCGCCTATTCCTGCCTTTCTTTCAGGCGATGGGTTCTTCATTCTTCAATCACTTATTGTTATTGAGGAGACTGGGGTTCAGTGAGTTCTTGTCCAACACTCACTGAACCCATCATCTTCTTCTTTGGCTTAAGTCCTACTCAGGGAGTACCGCCTTCCTGAGAGTGAATCCTTCTTCCTGAATTCGCCTTAAGCATCCTGAAGATGACTCACTGAGTGGCTGTTCACTCAGTGACTTGAATTGTTCTCGGTTTAATTAACACTTAGCGTAATTTGTGTTCAAATCTTGTTTTAAGGATTTTTGGGTACTGACGGACCCAACAATCTCCCCCTATTTGGATATAAATTATGCCTAAGTGTTTGATCCGTGTAAGTGAGCAAATGGGCTTCTTCTTACACTGAAGGTACTAACAATCACATAGGGAACACTGATAATTTTTTAAACATGTGCCATCATCTTATTCATCAAAAGTTACATCAGTCCTATCATCTATTACAAAATGCTCAGGGCTTAAGTACTCAGACTTCCTTAATGCCCATGAGCTCAAGCTTTGCCTTCTTGGTCAGTAGGATGTGCTTGTCAGGTCGTTCATTCATCATTTTGTCCATCAATTTTATGAATTCCTCATTCTCCGGGCTCTTGTAGTTTAGAGCCATCAGTTTGTAGGCCAGTAGGGTAGTGGTCTCAACCAGATGTATGTCACTGACTCTCTGAAAGGCAGGGGAATGAAGCTGGTCAATGAAGAATATGCCATACTCAGGTTCTTTAATCACTTTGTTGTTGAAAAATTTGACACCAGCAGGGGGAGTTCTGTTGCAGTGGAGCCCAGTAATGAATTGTTCAGGTTCAACTCCAACAACTTTTCTTTTCTTCCTAGTGATCTGAGCAGGTGTGGGGATTTCAAGTCCTTGAGAGGCAAGTGCTTCCTGATGATTGATACCCAAACTTCTGGCAACCTTTTCCAACTCTTTGTATTTGTTGGTCAGGGTTTGTAGTAGTTCAGGCACACACTTGTTCTTCTTTTTCTTCAGGATAGGCACCATCATATCCCATTCTTTGATCCCGAAGTCAGAGGGCCTGAATAGGGAATACTTCTCATGAACTCTTGGCCCCCTTTCAATGGTTATAGCAATTGGTTCATTCTTTTTGTAGGGATGAATTATGATGTCAGTGATGGTACCTTCACCCTTAGTCTTTGTCATTGTCCAGACATACCTTTCATAGTTTCTCTGTTTCCTTTCAGCATTCTGCTTGGCCTTCAGGTTGGCTTCTTTAATCATTTCGGCCTGAAGCTTAAGAAACTGTTCTCCTTTGATCTCCTGGTTGGTCTCCTTGATAACTTCTTTAGCGACCTCAGTAATCACTGGCCTACTGAGTAACTCAGCCTTAAGCTTGTCATCTTCTTCCAGTGCAGCAGCCACTTCTTCATTGGTGCCCCTGAATACCTTCCCGTTGTGTAAGGTGACTTCGAATAGAATTGGTTCGTCAGGGTCACGACGAACCTCTTTTGTAGCCTTAACATATCTGGGAGGTGAATCCTCAGTAACCTTTATTCCCTTCCCTTTGTCAGTGGGAGTGGGTGTACTGAAGGAAGGTTTAGGGAGTTCCGTTGTTGTTGTTGCTTCAGTGGTGATTGGAGTTGTGACAAGTGCTGTTGTTGTGGAGCCCGGCATAAAGCTTCTTAGTGGGACAACTTCAGTAATGATCTCAGTGGTGGGTGTGGGAACTGGAGTTGTTGTAGCCTGAGAATCATTCTTGGTCTGCCTATGCGGGTCCAATTGTTTGAACAGTCTCTGAGTAGAAGTGAGTTTCTCCCCCTCAACAGATGCTGGAACTTCAGTGGATGCATCTGTTGACTGAGGAGTGGGAGCCTGAGCAACAGGAGGGGGAACATGAGCAGGAACAGCCTGAAGGAGTTTGAGCATATCAGACACCATGCCATTAATCTCTGAGGTTTCGGTCTTCAGGCTGTATAGGTCAATGGACATAGACTGTTGAGCTTCAGAGAGCTGAGTGATTCTGGCAGTGTAACAGTTCACCAGTTCATTATGCTTTGTGGTGAGCTTTTCATAGCCAGTCGCAAGTTGATTCAGCTTTAAGTTCTGGTCCTTGATAGTGGTGAGAAGTGAGGCCTGTTGACTCTTGAGTTCAGGAAAGTTGACCTCCTCGAATAAAGCTGGTAGGCTACTGAGAGCAGCAGAGGTGGACTTGTGAGAATCCATGAACTCAGTCAGTTTACTGACCAGGATAGGATCATTCTTAAATTCTTGTTGAATGTTTGTAAGAACCTGAAGGAGAGCAGCAAACTTAGTTTCCTGATCAGTAGCCAATTGCTCGACAGAAGTCTTCAAACCACTGACTTTGTCATTAGTGGAGGCAAAAGCTTTCTTGAGTTCAGCTTGTTTTTCTTCCATGGAACCCCTGAAGTCGGCATAGGAAGCAGCTGCCTCAAGGTGTCTGTCCTGGTTGACATCCTCCAACTGATAGTAAAGCCAATCATTATTGTACTCGCCAAATTCGACCAAGACTTTTTCAGTGATAGGCTTGGTGTCATCCAGCTCGTGTGATTTGGAGGATGAAGGCTCAGTGTTTTTATGACTTGATGATGATGATGATGATGATGATGGTTGTTGTTCAGGAGATGGTGGTTGTTCCTCAGGAAAGGATGATGCAGATTCAGTGTTCTGTTCAGTGACTGGAGTTTCAGTATCGTTGACATCTTTAGTATCCATGTCGTCTCCAGCTACTAAGACTGTATCATCTTCAAAATCCACTAGGTCCTCTTCTGACTCTTCATCAATAAACGTTTGTAGATCAGCCAGAGTTGGACCATAAGGTTCATCCAGCAAGCCCTCAGAAGAGGGCTTGCTTTTGTTGTGGTCAGTCCCTGACACCTCCAGGAGAACAGAGTGGGTTTTCTCTACCTGGTCTACGGAGTCAGTTCCCGAGGAATGCGCATCGCCATGAGGGGGTGTTGGTTCCATATCAGCGAGTGGTTTTTGTCCCCCTGAGTCTTTGTCCCCAAGTGACCCTTCAAGCACTGATGGGTTTGTTTCAGTGCCATCATTAGGATCAATGAAAGTTGTATCCCTACCAGCGAGTTGTATGTTTCCCTCTGGGTCTTTGGGATCAGTGGCTGTGCCCTCAGACAAAGGCTTGGATTGGCGAATGTCCTCATTAGGCTGGTGAAGGATGTGGTCCCCCTTTCCAGCAGGGTGGTGCTTCCCTGCTGAAGATTTAGGGACCTTAGCTCCCGGAGACTTTGGTTGTGATTTACCAGAGCCTTTAGCAGGATGTGATGCGTGGTTTTGCAAACTTACAACAGGTTTTACTTCTCGAGGGATCCCAAGAGGCTTACAACCCCACCAGGCAGTGTACCTGACCGATGTAGTATAGTGTAGTGGTAAGTACGGGGGATTGATCGTTCTCCACAGGGAATAGTGTTCGTTAGGTATGAAAGACTACTCTAATAGGTGATGAGTGTGTAAATACTCATCATTTTATACCCATAAAAGACACAAAAATGACCAAAAACACCCAAATAGATCAAATATTGTTGCAAATATTTTTGGTTTGTGTTTTTATGTGTTTCAGGTACAAAATGATTGAAAACCGGGCAAAAACGGATAAAAACCGAGTACGAGATTGAAAAGAGCAAACGAAGCCCGAACAATGATTATTAATTACAGTGTTAAAAAAATGGATCAGTTGAAAAAGAGTATTAAAGAAAGAGTGTGGGTGGTATAACACAAAAGTTGAGCTAGCTATTTAAGCTGCTCCTTGTCTAGCCCACGAAGTGGAAGCCCAGTCCAACCAAGAAGGGTAGCTACGCTGGCCCAAGTCCAAAAAAAAACCTATATCTGATATGAAAAAGAGGGCGCCGGAAGTCATCATGCACTACTTCATTTCTTCTTTCATTTTTATTTGTTAAGTTTTTTTAGCTTAGTTTTAATTTCAATTAAAATAGTTAGAGCTTGTATTAAATCTTGATAATTTAAGGTATTAATCTTTGTGTAGTTTCTTTGGTATAGTATTAATTTGAAGCATTTATTTTTATATTTTAGTTAATTACTTTTTATCCTTCTAAAAAAAAAAAAAGAGAGAAAAAGAAAGAAAAAAAAAAGTGGTAGCAGTGAAAAAAAAGGGGACACTAGATCTGAAAATTTTCGAGTGGTTACAAAAAGCTTCTTGTTTGATGGATGCATTAAAAAGATCATAGAAGAAGTATCAGTATGACCACGATTGGATTGTACAGTGTAGTTACTGTTGTTGCGGTATTTTTCCTCTTTGCTACATACAAACGCTGGTCTCAAAGGTTTGTATCAAACTGATGTTTTCCCTTCATATGCTACTTTTTAAATTATCGTCACCACTATAGTAGACTTGAAAATATGGTGAATTGTGCCCTATTGTATCAGTCAATTTATGAACTTTTGTTAAATGTTACTGTACTTGAGTTTGTTTGAGGTTCCAATACTGGAAAGACTAATGGTGCTTATATGTAAAGCAATTGAGTTGAATTTGTATGCTGCTTAATTTTCAAATGTCAAAGATGGCACATGAGCTATTTACTGTGATTGTTTTGCTTCATTTAATAGTTAAATTATCAATTTTCATTTTGAGTTTGATAATGCACGTGTCCTTCAAAGTTCAAACATTCGACTCATTTCTTTTTCAATCCTTATTGCTTTTCATTTAATGATCCACTCTTAAATGTCATGTTTTATTTCATACGGCAAGTAATTTCTTCAAATTTTAAAGCTTCATTAAACCTCTTTTTAATGTAACTTTTTATAAGTAGTCTTTATGTTAATAGATTTATAGTCTTGTTAAAAAAAAGAGAAAAGAATGACAAGTAGGTTTATTGTTAGTCGACAAAGGGTGACGAAGGATGATTTATGGTTGATATATAGCTTTTAAAAGGGGTTTGAAGCTTATGGTGGAATGGGTCTCATCTTCACATATTTAATTTTATTTGGTTATCTCTATTCCCTAATATCATATATTTTTTATTTTCTTGCTTAGTATAATCTAGTTTATTATTTTTAGTTGTTATCGTTAACTTTAGATTATTTCTTTACTACTAGTTTTATTATTATCTTTGCTTAGCATAATTTAGTTGTTTTCATATACTTCTAGGATTAGTTTCTTCGTTTTGACTTTTTAGGTTCGGTTATTTCCCGGTTTAAACGCGTTTTTAGATTTCCTTTACGTTTTTAATTACGAGCACTTTAGATTATCGTTTTTCTTACCTTTTTAATCGTTTTTAATTTACGTTCATCAATCGTAGTTTAGAAACCCAAAAATCACATCTTATTCATCATTCAAACACGTGCACGATTCGAGATCACAAATTCCATTCAGCCTTCGTTGGGGATAACGACCTCGGGTTACATATTTCCTTTGTAATCCTTGGAGAAAATATGTGTTGATTTTAGCGAATCAAATTTTTGGCGCCGCTGCCGGGGAAGGCTGACGCGAATTTTTAAATCTCGTTTATTGTTGTGTGTTTTGAATCTTCGTAAATATTCTCTTATCAAAAACCCAAAAAGATTTTCTTTTCAAAAATTATTTTTCCTTTTTCCTTTGTGTTTTCATAAAATGTATTTCAAAAATCCAAAAATATTCATCTTTACCCTCCTACCCTTTTTGATTCTTCCTCCCTTTACCCTCTATCCTTTTGATTCTAACCTCTTCTATCTTTTTTCTGTTTGATGGCATCTCTCGACGATGATTTCTTTGAACTTATGGCCTTAAACAACATCGAAAAACTTCAGGCCTTGTCAAAAATGTCGAGAATTCGTGTTGATCGTGATGATCCATCGATTCCTAATCCCTCTCCGGTGAGGGAAATGGAACGAGAAACCGGGGTGACAAAGGACCATGTACTTCCCTATAACATTGGAAGTGCTAACTACGTCCAACCTGCGGTTGTCCAAAAATCTGAGCCCACAATTGCTCACAAACCGTCAAGATTTGATCCAACCCTTTCACAATTTACGGTTAGGAGAAATCATGCAGAGCTTAGGGCGGTGACTAAAAAGAATGACTTGCCTATTCTATGCGTTTCTCAAGAACAAGAACCGGGGACTAAAACGGAAGTGGTGGAAATTGCTAGCTCTCAGAGCACACCACTTGTCCCACCTCCCGATTTTTCAAAATGTTCTTCGAGACTTGATAGTCATTCGGATCACCATGTTGGTTTTGTTGATTCTTTGAATGAACCGATTCCTTCTCTTAACTCTCAAATGGAATCGTTTATTCCTTGTGTCGGTTGTGGTGAGCCTCTTTTTGGTTCACCATGTCGCTGGTGTACGTGTGTACAGTGTGGTAATGATATTCGGAACGGGAGTTGTTTGTTTTGTGGTTCGAGGAATTCATTTGATTATGATCCTAATCCGACCTCATTTCACGACTCCTCAAATTTTTCCTACTACCCACCACAGCCCGACCTATCTTCGTATAATCAACATAACTCGTGTGAATTTTGTGGAGGTCCTCACCAAGGATTTGAGTGTCAAGCTGGAAACACTTTTGACACTCAGAATTACCAGACTCCATATTATTCACCATGCCAGTCACAACAATCATATTGTTGTGAGTACTGTGGAGGTCCCCATTTCAGCTCTGATTGTCAAGCAGGGAATCCAATTCCTTGTAACATTTATGACTATCCGTATCAAGACCCACCTCCTCAAAATCTTCTCCTAGATCTTCTAAATTTAGTGAAAGATTTGAGACATTCCCGTGATAATCCAAAAGAAAAATCCATGAGAGAATTGTTAGCCGAAGAACGGGCTGCTAAAATAGATTCCCAAAATGCTTTTGAAAAATCTGTTAAGGAATCAATTCAAAGAGAAAAAGCAGCCAGATCTAGCTCTCAATTCCGTTTCATTCATGATGACGATGATGATGAGGATTCTATTCAAATGATGGAATATTACAAAGAATCATCCAGTTCATCAGTTGAGACTCCTTCCGTGGATGCACAGGGAGATAAGAGTATGCAAGAATTGCTAGCAGAAGAACACATGAAAAATATAAACTCTATGTGTGCTAGTCTTTCTTATCTCCCTCAGTCTGAACTTATCGCACCCGAGATTCACACTCACTCTCTAAGTATGGGGGATGAGCATCTTGACACAATTCCTGCAAAGGAATCAGACGTATTCATAAAGTCTAGTGTCGAGAACCTTGTCCCAATCCCAAGAGAGTCACAGGGAATTCTCGAGCATTTGTGTGATATCCCTCCTCCTCTTATCTTCCCAAAAGATCATGTTGAGATGTTCTCCGATTCTAATGATGACGATTCGTTATCTTGTGGAGACATCATTTATGTGGAAGAATTACCTTCTAAGCTAGTCAGCTTAGAAGAAGAGAATGATGAAGAAATTGACACTGAAATCAAAGATGAAGCTCTTCGAGCAACATTATTGAATGTCAGTCTTCTCATTTCTAAAATCGAGGCCCGTAATATTTCCCTTTTACGTTCTCAGTTTCGGCAGTGTACCTGACCAGGCAGTGTACCTGACCGATGTAGTATAGTGTAGTGGTAAGTACGGGGGATTGATCGTTCTCCACAGGGAATAGTGTTCGTTAGGTATGAAAGACTACTCTAATAGGTCTAAGGGTTGAGGAAGATTCTTTTTGTGTTTTTATAATTTTATGAAAGCAAGTAAAATCTCGGGTTTGAAGGAGTGGGCGGAATTAGTTGCTAGTCAACTAACCCAAATTACTACGAATGCAAATAAAATAAAATAACTGAAAATAAAATGTTGGTGGAAACTTAAGTGTAGAGAAATGTGTTCACTTAGATTTCCTTACTCCCTAACTATCTTTTACCGGTTGATTAGTGTGTATTAGTTGCGTGGATGACGGGTGTATTCCTTAATACCAATCGTGGGGTGGCGTACGTACTTCCCCAACTCTACAAGCTCCTACTTCACTCCTATGTCGAGCCGGCTAGGAAGCTCCTAACATGGGATCACTAGAATTCGCTTGTGCATTAAATACAACCATAAAAACCTTTAGTACGCATTTGGTTCATGTTTCTTAAGACGTTCAAGCAAGTTACCGAATAGGAAGTTAGCCAGTTTTCTTAAGCCTAACATAGATAAACAATCATCCAATACAACTAATAACACACTAATAACCAATAATCAATAGCTAAGTTTCATTAGATCCAAGCAAACACAAGATAAATCTAGCCTAACATGTTAAACAAAAGACAAGAACAAGATAAAATCAAACAACACATAGACATATTGAATGATTAATTGATAACTTATCTTTCAATGTAACATGGAAGATCTCAAGGCAAAAAGCCTTGAAAAAGAAGCTAAATTCGTCTTAGGGTTTTCTCCCAAAAATTCCACACTCTAAGCTCCCTTTAATGACAAAAAATTAGAAAACTATATATAGACTTTTGGATCTGACGGCGTCACGTTATGGAGTGTGACGCCGTCACCTCGCCGCTTTTAGGGTTCCCGGATGACCTTCTTGACGCCGTCCCTCTTTAGCTCTCCAAAATCCGTTCTGGCTTATCAAGGCTTGACGCCGTCAGACCTTGAACGTGACGCCGTCCCTCTTTGAATTAAGCCGTGACGCCCTTGATCAGGTTAAAGCGTGACGCCGTCAGAATTCACATGCAATTTTCACTGGCTTATCATGAGTAAATTTCACGTCCACCTTTTCTTGCCAAGCCATGACGCCGTCCAGAGTAAAATCTGACGCCGTCAAAGGTAACTTTTAGCCGATTTTTGAGACTTTGTCGTTTTCTTCACTTATGTGCTCCAAAAACGTCCAAAATGCCTCCTTTTCCAGATTTCTCCCCAAAAGTACCTAAAATGACAAAAGGAACGATTTAGGGCAATATTTGATCAAATAAATACGATTTAGGGCTTAAATGACCCCTTAAAAGCGGTACACTTTTCGCTTCATCAGAGCCTTTAGCAGGATGTGATTGGGTGTGGGTCCCCTTCTCAGTGGAGTAGTGCTGCCCCACCGAGGATTTAGGACCCTTTTCTCCCTGAGACTCTGATTGTGATGTATCAGAGCCGTGAGCAGGATGTGAGGGTTGGATTGTTCCTGACTCCACTGACTTGTTTATGTCAGCAGAGCCTAAAGGAGAAGGTTTGCCCGTGGACACTGAGTGTGATTTCTTAGTACCCTCCGTTGGCGGTTGTTTTTGGGTCAGTTGAGCGGCCTCAACATTGGGTGTCTCAGTGGTCGAGGTTGGTGGTTGCCTCTGTTGACTAGGCTGAGAGGAAGAGGTTTCAGTGGCGAGTGGTTTGGGTTGAACCACCTTCCTGGACCCTTGCCTCTTTTTCTTCTTCTTCTTCTTCTCCTTTTGTGTAGGAGAAGGCACAGGTGAAACTTTGTCAGCGCCCTGAATAGCTGCCAACATGTATGTTGTCAGGGCGACTTCTGTAACCTCAGAGGGATCTCTGGAGTAATTTGCCTTGCGTAAGACATCAGGTTCTAAGCCCATAACGTCAGGCCTCATATACTCCGAGCCCAGCAAGTCTTGAAGCACACAGGAAATGAACCTAGGATATGACATAAGTCTTTGCCTAGATTTTCCAGTGAGCTTGACTATGAGGTCTCTGAAGATAAGTTCTCCAACATCTATCTTTGTACCCTCCAGGAGACTGTACACTATCATTGCTTGAGTAGTGTTCAATTGCTCCGTTGAGGATTTGTTACCCCCAAGGACCTGAATGACAAAGGTCATCAAGATCCTCCATGGGGCAGGGAACCAGGTTTTTACGATAGGGGCTTTGGACAAGAGAGTCCCTGGGGCCACGCTAGGGTTGTGTTTGTCATGTGGCCCTAATGAAAGCAATATTGCCTTCACATCATCATCCTTGGGTTGGGTAGCAAAGGTCTCAGTGAAATCAAGACCTGTGGCCTTGATGAAGGTTTTATAGTTGAGGGTCAGGGATTTTTTCCCATTATTCAATGAGAACCTTATTATGGCATCCTTAGTGGCATCAGGGTTTTCAACAACCGCTGTGCACCAGAATTCCCTCAGATAGTCTTGGAAATTGACTGAGGGAGTTTTTGTGAAGGCGGTAGTGAGAAAACAGTTACGCAAGTATTTGACCACACCCTTGTAAGCAGGAAAGGCTTCGGGGTAGGCAAAGTTTCCCACTACGTTGTTCTTGGTCAAGTCTACGCTCTCCATTTGGTATTCCACATTGGGAGCATATATGATAGCTTTTGAAGTAGCCATATGTGTTTGAACAAGAGTCAGTTTTGATGAAAAAAGGTTTTGGTAAAGAGATAGAACACACACAGATTTTGAGAGAAAATTTTGCAAGAATTTTGTTATATTTTGAAAGCGTGTGTGTGATTTTCTCAAATGGGGTATTTATAGAAGAGAGAGGATTAGGGTTTGCAATAGGTGTGGATATCAAATGATGTTTCAGTTATTTCATTTGTGGTTTTGAAAGTGGTTTGATATCCGCATTAAATGCCACCTTTCCCATTATCCTCTTTTTTCGCCAACTTGATCAGGTGAACAGTAGCGCTACTCTGCAAAAAGTGGATGTTGCAGAGTTTTTGATCATCACACAGTGTTATGTGTGAGAGAGGGCATTGAATGCCAAGTTGATATGTGGGGGCCCAGAGGTGGATGCCAGAAAGGCAAAGGAACAAATATTCTTATATTAAATAAGAATTCAGTTTCAAACCTCGGACATTTACTAACTAGATACTTAGAGCATTTAAGTTAGTATTTAATGTCCTCTAGAGGGTCTCTGAATGACTTTTCATTCAGTACTTAGGTTACAGGGGAACTTGCTTGCTCAGGGACTTGGGTTTAGTTCTTGAGGTACAAGGTTATGTTCCTGAGAGACACATTGAGTCAGGGGCCTGATTTACACTTGGAAGGATTTAATCAGTGGACTGATTTTCTATATCCAACATTCCTAATTCAACTTTCAATCTTGTGAAAGTTGGTTCATCCAATAGTTTGGTGAATATATCAGCTAACTGATATTCAGTAGGAATAAAGTGTAATTCAATGTCACCATTCATGACATGGTCCCTGATGAAGTGATATCTGATATCAATGTGTTTTGTTCTTTGATGAAAAACAGGGTTGTTTGAGATGGAAATTGCACTTATGTTGTCACAAAAGATGGGAACCATCTTATACTGAATTCCATAGTCACTGAGTTGACTTTTCATCCATAGTACATTTGCACAACAACTTGCTGCTGCAACATATTTAGCTTTAGCTGAGGACATGGCAACTGATTGTTGTTTCTTGGCACTCCAACAGACTAATTTTCCACCAAGAATTTGGCAGGAGCCTGAGGTGCTTTTTCTGTCCATGTT
This sequence comes from Artemisia tridentata subsp. tridentata, assembly GCA_021014915.2. NCBI lineage: Eukaryota > Viridiplantae > Streptophyta > Magnoliopsida > Asterales > Asteraceae > Artemisia > Artemisia tridentata. The sequence continues at coordinate 329,482,106 of CP139509.1, forward strand.
GCATCCAGCATAGTCAGAGTCTGAGTATCCTTTTAGATCAAAGCCTGAGCACTTAGGATAATATAATCCAAGGCTTGGAGTACCTTTCAGGTACCTGAGTATCATTTTCACAGCAGTGAGATGAGATTCTCTTGGGTCAGATTGATATCTGGCACACAAGCATACTGAAAATTGGATGTCAGGCCTAGATGCTAGTAGATACATCAGTGACCCAATCATTCCTCTGAATAGAGTTTGATTAACTGGTTTACCAGTAAGGTCAGGACCAAGGTTGTTTGGTGGAACCATGGGAGTTTTGACTGAGGCACAGTCACTGAGCTCATACTTCTTCAGTAGGCTTCTGACATACTTCTCTTGACTGATAGAGGTTCCTTTATCAGTCTGCTTGATTTGCAATCCAAGAAAGTAAGTCAGTTCTCCCATCATGCTCATTTCAAATTTCTTTGCCATTAATTTTTCAAATTGTTTGCAAAGTTTGTAATTTGTTGAGCCAAAGATGATGTCATCAACATACACTTGTACAAGTATGACATCAGTATTTGTCTTGTAGATAAACAATGTGTTGTCTATCTTGCCTCTGACAAATTTGTTTTGGATCAGGAAGGCTGAGAGAGTTTCATACCATGCCCTGGGAGCTTGCTTCAGTAAATAAAGGGTTTTGTTAAGCTTGCAGACATAGTCAGGAAACTCATGGCTTTCAAATCCAAGGGGTTATTGAACATAAACTTCTTCTTTCAGTGAACCATTTAAGAATGCACTTTTGACATCCATTTGGTACACTTTGAAGTTCATGTAGGTTGCAAACGCAAGGAAGATCCTGATGGCTTCCATCCTTGCCACTGGTGCAAATGTTTCTTCATAGTCAATGCCTTCTTGTTGATTATAGCCTTTAGCTACAAGTCTGGCTTTATTTTTAATGACTATGCCATTTTCATCAGATTTGTTTTTGAATACCCATTTCATGCCAATGACTAAAACATTCTCAGGACATTTGACCAAGGTCATTACCTTGTTTCTGTCAAACTGTTCTAATTCATCATGCATGGCCTGAACCCAACTTGGATGTGTAAGTGCTTCTTTGACACTCTTGGGTTCAATTGTGGAAATGAAGTCCACAAATAGGCATTCATTGGCTGAGGCTGCTCTTAGTTATGCAGCCATGCTTCTTGTGAGCATGCCTTCAGTAGGCTCTCCAATAATGTTGACAAGTTCTATTTTTTGAGAGCTAGTCCAACTGTCCTGAGGTCTTGGATATTGATTAGAACTTGTGGAGGCCTGATTTGGTGGAGGTGTAGGGTCTGGTTCAGACACCTGAATATTATCAGGATCTTGAGTGTCAGACTGGGTTGGATGATCACTAAGATTTATTGGATCCTGAACATTTTGATCAGACTGAATGATTGCATCAGTATTAGTTTGTGCTTCAATGAACTCAGTGATGGTTGGGTTAGGAAGGTTGTGTGGGATTATGTAGTAGGAGATATCAGCATTTGCCTGATATTGAGTGGAAGGATTATTCTCAGGATGATATTCATCAGGAGGGTACCTAGATGAATCATCAATTCCTATCTCTTCTACTCAGACATTTGAGAACCTGATTGCTTCAGTGCTCTCATCAAAGGTAACATGAAATGTTTCCTCAGTCTGCTGTCTCCTAGTGTTGAACACCCTGAAGGCCTTTGAGATAAGTGAGTATCCTAGGAAGTATCCATCATCAGCTTTGGCATCAAATTTGCCTAAGTGATCCTTGTGATTATGAATAAACACAAAACACCCAAAGACATGAAAGTAGCTGATGTCAGGGATCTTTCCCTTGAATAACTCATAAGGAGTTTTGCTATGTCTCTTGACAATGATGGATCTGTTTTGTGTATAACAGGCAGTTTTGACTGCATCAGTCCAAAAATGTTTGGAGATGACTGATCCATTTAGCATTGTCCTTGCTGCTTCAATGAGTGTTCTATTTTTCCTTTCAGCCACCCATTTTGTTCAGGTGTGTAAGGTGAGGAAATTTTTTGGGAAATACCTTTCTCATCACAGAAACATTCAAGTTCTTGGTTTTTGAACTCAGTCCCATTGTCAGTCCTAATTTGTTTGACTTTAATGTCATTTTGATTTTCAATGTTCCTGACAAAGGACATGATTGTTTCAGTTGCCTGACTCTTTTTGATCAGGAAGTATACTCAAGTGTATCTTGAGTACTCATCCACAATGACCAGAGTATACTTCTCATGGTTAATGGATCTAGGACTGATAGGCCCAAAGAGATCCATATGGAGAAGATGAAGGCATCTCCTGATGGAAAAGTTTGTCTTGGTTTTGAAGGATGCTCTATGATGTTTACCTTTTTCACAGGCTGAGCATGGTTTATCCTTTGAAAACACAAGTGATGGTAAGCCAAGGACCTTGTTTCGTCTTACAAGATTGTTTATGTTTTTAAAGTTCAGGTGGGAGAGTCTCTTATGCCAAAGCCAGTTGAGGATTTCAGTGGCCTGAGCAAAGAGACAAGTTCCATTCTGAGTTAGACTGGACATGTCTAATACATAAACATCTTGCCTTCTTGGTGCAATAAGGACAACTTCCTTATTGGCATTGAAGATGGTCCATTGCTTATCATCAAACTGAACTATGTATTTAGGATCACATAGTTGACTAACACTGATCAAATTGTACTTAAGGCCATTGACATAAGCTATCCTAGTAAAGACTATTCCATTACAGTTTACTGAACCATAACCTTCAGTGAGACATGATGAGTTATCAGCAAATATCACCTTGGGTCCTGATTCCTCTACATATTTGTGCAGATATTGTTTCACACCAGTCATGCTCCTTGAACATCCACTATCTAGATGCCAAACAAGCTCCCTGGCATGCCTATGCACAAATGATAAACTGAGTTAGTTCTTTCTAGGATACCACCTTTTGGTGGGTTTAGCTTGATTAGCCTTAATGATTGATGCATGGTTAGGGGTTGAATGTGCTGAGCTACTACAGATTTTGCATTTCATTGCAGATTTGGGCTCAGTGTACTGAGAAGATGATTTGGGGTATCCTCTTCTCTTTTGAATGACCATCTAATGTACTGAGGTGTCATGAGTGGGATCTCCACATATTTCACAACAGTTGTCCATTAGACAATCCTCAGGGAGGTGGTCATTGAAGCCACAGTGAGGGCAAGGTGCAAAAGGCTTTGCCTTTTGTTTCAATTTCTGCTTTGTATCAGATGGATACTTATGAGCTTGAGCTTTAAAGTTTACCATCTTTGTTGTGGTTGTGTATGATTGGTGATCAGAGGTCCTGTGATCTTCCTTTTTGCATATCTTGCAGTAAAGGATTCTAAAACAATCATCAGTGGAATGATTGGTATAGTGACACAACTCACACTTTAGCAGAGGTTTTGAGGGCTTGGGTTTGGATTGGGAGGTACTTGAAGAAGCGAATTTGGATTCCTTCTTGGATTGAGAAGGTTTCTCAGAAGATTCAATCTTCTCACTCAGCTTCCTGACCATCTCAGCCAACTGATCAATCTTTGAATCAGGGCTTTCATCTTTTACTTCAGAAGGGACTGAAGTTGATGAGTCATCAGTCTGTACTGAGACTTCAGGGGTTTGCCTTTTCAGGATGGTTTTTCCCAATCTTGGATTCTCCTTTGGAGAATACTGAGAGTAGACCAATGGTGGGAGGTCTGAGCTTGGTGCAGCACCCTGAAGGATATTCAGTGGTGGGGGTGGAGGACATGAATCTGATTCAGACTCATTTGCTGACTCAGTACTACTGAGTTGGTCAGTGAGTCCAAGCATGTTTTTCAGAGCCTGAATTTTAGGAAGCAAGATTTTCCCAGTCTCAAAGTTTGGTAACTTACTGACTGGGTTGTCCCTGACAATCTAGTCATTTGACTTGGGTTCCATTTCCTGCTCAAAAGACATGCCAGCTGGAATAAAGACTTTTTCACTGAGACTTTCACTGGGGGTTTCAGTGACTTGATCAATTCCTATTTGAAGTCTTAGGAATTAGACCAACAGTGTCAAAAACCTTGGGGTTCTTTTTAGTCCAGCCATGAATGACAGCTTTTTCTTTGTTAAGTTCATTTTGAAGGACTTGATTTTGTTTCAAAATTTATGTGTTTTGAATTTGTAGAGTCATATTTTCTAATTTGGCTTTCTTTAGTACAAGCAATTCATCTCTACACTTATTCAATTCTAACACAAGATTGTTATATTTTGACAACAGGTTAAGCCTTTGTTCTTCAACAAAGTTTAGATCTACACAAATATAATTCATGTATGACTGCCAATCAAAATCATCATCCATAGAAAGTAAAATATTTACCTTCTTTATGGTTATGTTTACCCATTCTTCATTCCTTGCATGGCTTTTTCCAACAGCCACCTGATCACCTTTAGAGAGTGCCATCAGTGCACTCACCCTAATTTCCTCATCTTCTGAGGAGACTTCTTCTTCATCCCAGTCATAGGATTCAGCCACAAGAACTTTGTTCTTTGCTTGAACAGGTTTGGAAGTTTGAGCAGCCTGAGACATTGAGGGATCAGTTTCAAGAAAAGCAAGTTTAGCCTTAGCTTTCCTATATTTTGCTTCATAGTCTTTTTGACCATTTTAAACATTATTGTTTTGAAAATGTTGGGTCGACTGAAACATTTTTGGTTGAAACTTGCGAGTTCCTGAAGAGGAACTGTTTCCAGAAAATTTGTAAGAGGGTTCTGAGATGGTTTTTGAATAACAGTCTCTAGCAAAATGACCCTTTTTGCCACATTTGAAACATTCAGTGGTTTCATTTGCTTTAGCTTTTAAAAAGTTAGACTGATTTCTTTTGATAAAACGTTTTGAGTTGGCAAGGAGTGCTCTTTCTTGGAATTCCAAGTTTAAGTCACTGAGATACTCATCACCAGTTCTTTCATCAATCTCATCATCAGAATCCTCTTGAAAATCCTGTACAACACCATTAGAATAAAAGGCAGTTGATATGGGTGAGGAGGTTAAGGTCTTTTTGGTCTCAAGAGCTTTTGAGTATGGGTATCTCCTTGAGATTAAGTTATCTTCATAGACAAACTTCCCATAGATCTCAGGGAGCTCAAGGGTCTGAATGTGATTAGCATTCCTGAGGCCTTGTGAGAAGTTTAGCCACTTCTCAGGGAGACTGTTGACAAAGCCAACATTTGTCTCATGCTTAGACAATACTACACCATCATTTGATAGTTCGTTTATCAAAGTTTTGTATCTGGTATAAGTCTGAGAGAGACTTTCAGAGTCCTTTGCCCTGAAAGTATTATACTCAAGTTTCAGGTCCATAACCCTGTTTTCCTTGGTATCTAAGGGTCCTTCAAAGCTATTAACCAAGTCATCCCAAGTTTGCTTGGCTGTTAAACAGTTGATGACTGATTCCATTATATCGTCAGGAAGACAGGATATAAGTATGCTTTTCAGGCGTTGGTCTTGATTGACCACCCTTCTCTCATCAATGGTCCATTGAGCTTCAGGTTTGTCTAACCCTTCAGCAGTCTTAGGGATAAATGGGTGGTATGTGTTAAATTACACATACCTTTTACCTAATAAAACGGACCAAATAGACCAAAAACCGATTAATAAATGCCAAATATATGTGTTTTTGTGTTTGTGATTGTGCAGGTATGGATATTATGAAAAGTGGACAAAAATCAAAGAAAACCCGATAAAACGAGCACGAGATTGGAAAGAGCATGAAATTATGAGATCAACGCATTTATGATATGACGTGGGCTGCTTAAAGAAAAATGAAAGACCAGTTCCAACGTAACAAATCATGAAAAACAAAATGAAGACAAAGGCAGCGAATGAAGTCCAGCAATAGGCCCAAGTCCACAGCTGCCAAACGTGGCCCAACTTAATTAAATGAAGATTCAGGCCCAGCGTTAAATTTAATTTCAGCAGGCCCATGGTACTTAAATTAAATTGAAGACTCATGAAGATGGTCCAACGATAAAGTCCAAGAGTTGAAATGAAGGTTCAAGCCCGGCGTAACATATTTGTTTTGAGATAGTGGGAAGCAACGAAAAAGATGAAAATGATTTATATTGTTGCATGTGACCTTCTTGCTGTTTACAAATTCGCAAACGACAAAAGAAGAAATGAAGAATAATAATTCATCTTGGGCACGTGATCATGTGAGGATGATACTATTTTTGCAAAAGTGCTTTCCACTCTCATCCATACACAACAAAAGAAAGAATGATAATAAAGGCAAAGACCATTTGGCCACCTGTCACTTGCATACAAAGGAAGAAATGAAATCAAATTGATGAAATGATGCACGTGAAGTCACTCCCCATAATAAATAAAACTGGTGCGTGGATCAGCTGCCTTCACTCGCTCGCAGAGCTAACGTGTCACCTCCAATCGATTGCTGCCACGTGTACATGGTTATCGCATAAAAATTGTCCAAATACAGTGAATCGTAGCTGTCATACGCAAAAGATAGAACATTCGAGATTGAGCGGAGGCATATAAATACCAATCATTGGCACTCATCAAAAGCAGCTTTTCTTACAATTTTATCACACACACATTTTTAATTATGTAGTAGTTTTTAGTAGTAGTTTTTTATTGTAGTAGCTTATCTTTAAGGTGTTTATTTCCTTTAGCTTATTTTGTAATCAACTCTTTTATTAATCAAATTTATTTATCTTATCGCTTATTTGTCTTTAGCTTATTAATTCTAGTTTATTCTTATTCTAATCCTATACTTTTCTTTATTTTTCTTTTATAAACTATCTTTTATGCTTTAAAAATATATTAAAAAAAATAGTTTTATTCACTCTTTTAATTTAAAGTTTACATTTTTTTATGAGTTTTAGCTTATTATCTCTTCTCTTCTTCACCATCTAGCTCGATTCAAACGTCAAAAGAGATGCACGAGCTTGTTAAGCTCGACTTATTTTTTTAAATAAGTCTTGACATCCCTTAAGTTTGAGAGCACTTTTCTTTATTTTTTAGCTTTTTATATAGTTTATTAATTAGATCTATTAGTTTTATCAAGTTTTTCATATAAAGTTTGCAACTTTATTAGTTTTCCTTTTAAAAAAATAGCTTATCATCTTAGATCTATTAAGTTTTCATCTTAAAGTTTTAAACTTTTATCTCTTTCTTAGTTAAGTTTAGTATTTTCTTAACCAATAAGCTTTTCCATAGCTTAGTTGGTTTATATTATAGATTATTTGTACTAATCTTTCATAAATTTTTGATTTTTATTAGTTTCTCATCATTTTCAACATAAGGCCGGAGCTTAAGGGTCTTATAAGCTTACTTATTAACCAAAGTTTGTAGCTTTCTTTGTTTCTATTAAGCTAAATAGTGAATAAAGTTTATAACTTTATTGATTATTTGGTTATATACAAACTAATAAAGAAATAAACTTTGAGGTTTGATAAGTTTATAAGATCGGGTGGTTTAATTCGTTTCGTTGCATAGTTCGGGTTCTATTTTCTCATCCTTTTCACTTTTAGATAATTAGTTTATTAATATGATTATGTTTGTTGAATTATTTGTGTTTATTAGTTTAATTGATATGCGTAGCGAGTAGTTTATTAGTGTTTGCTAAGTGATATAAATTTGTGATTTAAGTGTGGATTAATAAAAAGGGATTGTGATTAATAATTAGTCAAAATTATTTAGATTTGTAATTTTATTATTCGAAGGGCAAAAGCCGGAAAATAATCAAATTACACATCTAGTAATTATTTTCTTTTTAAAGGATTGTTTGCAAAATAAACCAACGTTGTGAGAAAATAATTTTGTTTAAGGAATATAATTCGTCATCAAACCTTATTCCACACTTAATGAACTTATCACGTCACTTAGCAAACATATTTCCCATATATATCTTTTAAATCATTTTTAGAATAATCTAGTTGCCTTCATTGCTTAGTACATTTGTTGGTTTACTATTAGTATAATTAGTTTTAGATTATTTACTTACTACTAGTTTTTTATTAGATTAGACTGCGTTTTAGAATACTTGTGCTTTACGTGTTTGTTTTATATGCTTTATTGTTGTTGCTTTTTAGTTTATGTTTGCTATCCGTAGTTTTAAAACCCAATATCTCATTTTTACCACTATTCAATTCACACAATCACGACTCGAACCGAAATTCCATTCATACCTTCGTTGGGACTACGACCCGGGGAAATACTTTCCTAAGTATTCCTTTGGAAAAATATATACTATAATTGTTACATCAATGGGTCATCCCAGATATAGGAGATGAAGTATGGTTCCATACCAGTTAAATAGCAAATTATTCATTTTTTCCATTTGCTAAATTTTCCAGCTTCAAGTCTGGGTGCAACAGCAGAATAGCTGCCACCCTTTTTATCGACAAGCTGGGGCACATTAGTATCAGTCATAGTAGGATCTTGGTTTTAAAAACCTTGAGCACTCTGTTTTTTGAAAAGATTTTGTAAACCAGAGGCTCTGATACCACTTGTTGTTCCCTTTATACGCTTAGAGTTAACTAAAAAGTTAATCTATTTGTGTTTATAACTAATACAATGTATTTGATTAATAATCTAATATGTAAAACGAAATATAAAAACAGCAAGGTTTTTCAACGTTTAAATTCTTATTAGAAATGAATCAAATAATCTATTACCCAAGTGTTTTGCGGAACAAACACTTGGGATTGAATAGACAAGGTATGGTGTCTCCTATCTAAACTCAAGGTAAACTTGAGTGGTAACAAATTCACGACCCACTGAGCTATCTCAGGGATGTAGTTACTCTTTGTATGAGAGAATATGTTTTGCAAAAGTCTAAGCTTTCAATATACAAAACACACATTTATTCTCTCCTAACTGAGCCTATTTATACACAAGTATAAAGAGTAAAAGTGATTAAAATAATACAACTTGGTAACGCAAGCGTGTCTGACAATTACAACAGTAATTGTCATTTCCAAGAACCAATAGGAATGGGCTATGAAGACTTTAAGAGTTGGTGGTCTGACACTCCATGACTTTTAGCCGCATTAGGGAAGATTTGTATCTGACAAGATAAAGGTGGTTGATCTGACACTCTTATCTTCTCAAATACTTCCCGCCTATTCCCGCCTTTCTTTCAGGCGATGGGTTCTTCAGTCTTCAATCACTTATTGTTATTGAGGAGACTGGGGTTCAGTGAGTTCTTGTCCAACACTCACTGAACCCATCATCTTCTTCTTTGGCTTAAGTCCTACTCAGGGAGTACCGCCTTCCTGAGAGTGAATCATTCTTCTTGAATTCGCCTTAAGCATCGTGAAGATGACTTACTGAGTGGCTGTTCACTCAGTGACTTGAATTGTTCTCGGTTTAATTAACACTTAGCGTAATTTGTGTTCAAATCTTGTTTTAAGGATTCTTGGGTACTGACGGACCCAACACTACACTTAGTCGTATAGTTTTGGAAGTGTAGACTAGAAGACCTTATCTTTTGGACCAAACGTGCGTGAAGTTGGAAGCCCCGAAGTGTCTTTTCTTATTTTGGTATATCTCCGGTTAATTGGTCTTTTTGTTAAAGTCGGTCTAACGTTCATGTTTATATTAAGTTAAAGTTGTTGGGATAATGGTATGATGTTGGATCAAGTGACGGAAATGGGTTGAGTAGTTGTTAAGGAGTGTTTGGTAATGTGTCGACATTTCCCATTTGATCCTTTTTGTTAGTTGTTCAAGCTTAATGAACTTGCGTAGGTTTTGGATATGTTTAAATAAAAGGAAAAAGAGGCGTTTGGATTAATTGGTAATATTACCCATTTTGGGTTGCAACGGGTCAAGTTGTTTTGGGATACGTGTCGTATGTTAGTTATGGTTTATACGTAAAGTGAATGAGGTTGATATTAACTTTAGTGTGGAAATGATAGTGAATGGTTTGGGTGTTTTGCTGTCAAAATGTGTAGGTTTTGGCCTCAGACATTAGCTACGGCGTAGCTGCATTGTAAGCTATGGCATAGCTTTGTTCTAAGGCTTTCTGTGTAAAAAAATCAGTTACGGCGTAGCTGATAATTCAACTACGGCGTAGTTGCTTTTAGTACTCAGATTTTGGCTATCTTTGAAAAATCATATCTTTTAAACCGTAAGTCGTCACGGGTTGTGCCACCCGGCGTTTGAAAGGTAATTGAGTCTAGTTTCATTTAAAAATAGTCTCGAGGTCTAAAAGTTTATAGTTTTTTGTTAATGGTCAAAGGAGTAACAGAAGGTCATATTTAATCCACGTTTTTTGCGCATAAAAGTTTTAAATTTTGGTCAAAACGGGCACGGGGTGTTACAACTTGGTATCAAAGCTTTGGTCTAAGAGAATTAGGATTTCACTTTAGGATTTCCTAGACTTAGGCCATGTAGGGACGCGTTTAGCACTAGTATTTGTTATTTGTGTATGGTTTTGGTGATTTTGAGGACACATATGTTAAGTATTTTTATGACTACGCCTGGCCACCGTAGTGATAAAAATATGGTACATATGTGAAGTTGAAATCATCGGGACTATACGTGGGTAACAACTTTAGGATGTTAGTATAAGGATATAAAGAATGACATTCATGCATTGACTATGTATATGATTGTGCTTGATAGTGTGACTTGTTAAATTTCGGTTAGAAGAAATGGATACCCCTCACCCAAAAGAAGCCACGAAAGCCACGGCTTCCAAACATGCCGAATCTTCGGCAAGCGATGCGGATGACAACGACAAAAGCTATGAGAGTCCTTCCTCTTCTAGCTCCGGAAGCCTTAACTTTACAGGTTTCACGGAAGAGGAAATAAAAACCCTAGACACAATGTTGGCAATAAAGGGTAGGTAAAGCTATTAAGCGATCAATGCCTTACTATGTTAAGAAAACAACACAAAATCTTCGGGGGTTGATGAAAGAAGAATTTCAAGAATTCAAGAAGGAATGCGGATTCGCAAAAGAACCCAAGGGTGATAAAGCTACTTACCGCGACTTCACGGTGTGACGAACTACAAAAATCCCTATAATAAACAGCGTTTAATTATATACTAATCTCCGTCATTAATTTTAATCACCATTTTTACGGGAAAATTTAATTTTTTCTTATTATATTATTTGGTTGTGATTGCGATATCATAATGTTCACCAAATGACGGAACGAGTCCAACGATTATTACGAAAGTTAATTATTCATAATTAACACTTAATCGGGCCAAGATTAACTCAACCCAACTTAATCCTAACGTGTACTATTCATCAGCCCACCAAAAGCCCAATCCTTATTTCTACTTCATTTTCAGTCGATTAGGTACACCCCAAACGCCCATTTTTTCTCTCAACTTTTAAACACGACATATGTATATTTTTGTACCTCCTATTTTTCCCTCCACCAAAGAAATAGGACGCCAAATATTAGCTCCTAATACGAAGATTTGATACGTTTTTAAAGACCAAAGTGTTTGGCCATTTAACACCAAATCGACACATACATTTTTCACAAAAATCAACCGTTTTGACCCGAGCCTGTTTCAACCCCATTCTAATGATTATATATGATCATTTGTGAGTTGTTAATAGTAATTATCATCAAGAATGTCAAGATTTCACATTAATTCCAATTCTTATACACAAAAACAACCTAGTCGACACACACACACACACACACACACACACACACACACACACATATATATATATATATATATATATATATATATATATATATATATATATATATATATATATATATATATATATATAAATATGTCGACCTCCATAGTTTCCCCTTATCCTTACATGGCTCTAAAGTCTTTGTAATGTCAGAAAATCTATCTAAATCAAACATTCTCTGACTCTTGAATAGTAGGAACAAGTGGTGTATGTTTTAAAACTTGATATAACTCCATACGTATACACATATATACGTATAACCCATTTCACATTCACCACCTCTCATCCTCCACTCCTTGATACCTTTCTAATCCATTTTGATCAGTAGATAACTCACAAAGGACCAGAAACAATCCCCATGCTCCATACCTAACTCATTCGAAAGATATGGGTTTTGTATATATATGTCGTATATATTAATTTTAGTAAGTTGTGAATCGTTACTTGTGTTCTAGCCATCTCCGCGAGTCCACTACCCACCCTAGAGGTGTTGTAAGTCGTTCTATATCACTTTGAGTTCATTTCATACGTTCTTACTTCCCCATGCTACGTATATTAATCATTTTCGAACGTATATATTTCATTATTATTTTTACGTACTACGTTGGTATATAGAACACAAATCGTGATTTCCTCCCTTGTGGAAGGCCTAGGGATCACGAAAGACACTTACATCACATTTATATTACGTCCACATACCCATTCGAACCTCATTTTGATCCTACCTTACATGTACAAAATCACAAAACATTAAAAATTTACCAAGTATTTTACTACTTAAAAACTGACCCAAGTCGCTATATAAATGGCCGTGTAAAACCAAAATTCCCTGAACGACACATCAATATTTTTGCTCGACTTAATTATCCATACTACAAGCTAAATATTTCGTGTTTATTCTTTGTAATAATAAGCTCTTCTAACCCCTTTAAATCGCCCAAAGTAAACTCGATCACGTGCATGAACACACAAAATCTGAAGTTTTTCAAAGTCTTTTTAACCCAGAAAATTGCTCCAGGTCGCGACATAGATGAACCCATAAAACAAAATCCAACTTAACGACACCCCAATATTTTTACACAACGTGATTGTCTATACTACAAGCTAAGAGTTTCATGTTTTCACTTTACAATGAAAAGCTCATTTGAACCTTTTAAAATGGCCAAATTGAATCAACTCACACGTATGAAACACAAGTCTTAAAAATTTTCTATGTCTTTTACTAGTTAAAAATCTGTCCCAAGTAGCGACTAAAAGGACCATGTAAAACTAAATTCGACTTAACAATATACCCAAACTTTTGCACAACCTATTTCTCCTTGCTACTAGCTACATGTTTCATATTTATAGTTCGTAAAGATAAGCTCGTTTGACTCTTTGAAATCGACCAAAGTGAAGAGACAAATACTATTTTTAAAACTAGTTTTAAAAATTAAATGGACTGAAAAGCCCAATAAGCTGAAAATAAGCACACCATATAAGCTGACCCAAAAAGCACTTTTGATATAAAAATAGTACACTAAAAATAAGCCTAAGGATAAGCCCAACTCGTCTCAAGGCTCACGGTTTTTAAAACGTTAATGGGCCTTTAATTAGCTCGTTAAAAGCCCATTTAGTGAAAAATAAGTTATTTTTGCAAATAAGCAGTTGAAATAAGTTTTAATAAGCTTCAATAAGCTCCATAAAATTTTATATAATTTTTCCCCATAATTATTGGACGTTTGGACTAAAAATGCAAACTAGTTTCACCCTAAAGGACTAAAACTGACAACCCTTAAAAAAAACTTGGACTAAAACTGCCAAAACAGAAACATTAGGATAGAAATTGATATTATATAATATTCCAAGCTCAGAATGTTATTTTGGACAAGTAGAGGACTATAAATGTAACTTGGACTTAACGAAGGACTAACGGTGTAACGCAAACACAGATAGGGTAAAAAGTGTAAAATTTGGAAAAGGACAAGGACCAACAAATCATATTTGACATTCTTATTTTATTTTCCATTTTACGAATACACATCACGTCATGTTGCATATTTGTATATTTCAGTTACTTAATATATAACGTTCGTTATATTTATATATAAAACGTTTTAAATAATTTAACTTAACGATTCGTTTCACCATTTTCAATGAAACGATATTATTGACTTCAAATACATAAAAACAATATAATATTATGAATTATATTATTTTTGAACTTTAGGCATTTTAAGCATATCATATTCTCACTCTAACGATCAGATCGTTATTCGTTCTCATTATCATTTCCACCATTCGTATTAAGTTAGAATCTCAGACCTTCATTATATTTAGGTCATGTATTGAAGACGTTTCCGTAATCATTCCCATAATCTTACTTGATATCGTAATTCCACCTTGCCAGATATATTCAAGGTGAGTCATAGCCTCGTTTTAATACTCGTTTTATACTTTTGGGGGAGATACATGCTCAAATATATTTCATTACTTATATGAGTAAGTATATTAATAACTTACATGATTCAAATCAAAATCCTAATTAATACTTACCTGACGTGGTTTATTTCTTACGATGTGATATATATCTTATTTACTAATTGATTAGCTTGAATACTGAATTCAAATGATGATATTTCCAAATTGATTATTATAATATGATACTTGTTTCACTATAACATCTTGAATGTTCCCCTTATCTTTATATGATATTTCCACGTTTCAACGGAAATACTTGCTGGGAAAGAGCATATGTACTTTAGTTTCATCAATACCTTGATATTGCCTAAGTACCCTTACTGTCAGAAAGTCCCTTTATCATGAGCCATTAATCACTCGTAGTGAACGCGAATATAGTGAACAGCTTCGAAACCTGTTAAGGCTTGAAATCCTATCCCACTAAATACTTGACGGAATGCCTCTGTGGCTAGTCGTATTAGTCGTGATACACTATATTAGAGAAAAAAAATAGGAATTGGCAAATCACCTATTACACGAGGGCATTAATATCATCATTGACTTGATGATCACCTCCGTTTTTACAGTATTTTGTTAACGTTTTGCGTGTCATGAGGCTTGGGGCAATATCCATAAAAAAATATATGTCTTCAACATGTATTTAGATACAGCTGTATAGGTATTTCACTTCACCACATTATAGATCTCAGGATAAAGTCATGAGTTTTCCCCTCATGCTAGGATTTTTGATCCAGTTGATTCGTCCCGAAACAGTCAACTTATAAAAGTCAAAAAGTCAAGAGACAAATACAAAAATCCAAGGAGTACAGTTTTATCCCCGGGTCGTTTAAGTCCCAACGAGGCGTGAAATTGTAGTCAGAAACGTTCTGTGATCAAGTGTTTATTGACAGGAAGGTAACACAAAGATTTGAATTTGATTTTACACTACAAATGAATGAAAATAACTTAGAAGAAAGCTATGTGAAAAACTAGATATCTAAAAACGTTTTAAAAAACCTAAAACAATACGTTTACGTTTAAATAAACGTCTACGTACTAAATAAAAAGTGAAACTAAATAAATAAAAAGGCTATGAAAATGAAAATGATATTTTTACAAACCTAATGACTTAAGAAAATTAATGGAAAATTAAAATTAATTATTTAACTATTTAATTATTTAATATTAATTAATAACTATTTATAACTATTTAATAATACCTTAAATAAAAAGAAAATAGGAAAAAGATCTAGAAAATTAAAATTATAACTTAGATAAATCTAAAATATTCTAAAACTTATTTTAAAACTAAATTTATATTTATTATACTATTTATGTATTTATTATTAATTAATTACTATTTTAATTACTTTTTAATCTAAATAAATTCTAATAAATACTAAATAATAAAAGAAAAAATCTACAAATTTTTCTAAAAATACTCTAAGGTGTCAGAAACCTATGAAAATTCTAAAAACAAGAAGTGCTTAATGAAAATAAGCTAAAAAGCAATAAGCTTCTTAAATAGAAGCTATCACTTTATTAAAAGTGAAGTTTCTCTAAATTTTATTCTAAAAACCTATTAAGCTACTGATAAGATGAAACTTTAACAAAAACAAAAGTTTTAAAAGTGAAAAATAAGCAGATAAGAAGCTAATAAGCTTAACAGATGGCTTATGGCTTGAATTTTGAATTTTAAGACCAAATAAGCTGTGTATAAGCTATAAACTGGAAACTAAAGTGGAATAAGGTACAAACAAGCTAAGTGAACTAGGAATGATTAAAAAGACCAAGGATTAAGCACTGGATAAGCCAAGAGAAGCAAATAAGCAATTCCAAATCTTATAACAACCAAACAGCCCTGCAGTCTTTTTGTGGGCTTATTCTAGCTAGGGGCAAAAGCTCCTAAGCTTGAAATAAGCTTGGATCTAATAAGCTGGTGTGGTGGACTTCTCAAAAAGCCAGATTACATAGGGTGGGGCCCACTAATAAGCCCAGAAAAAGCTTATGAAAAAGCTGATAAAAGATCAGTGTATACTGATTCACTCAGTTTTCACTGAGTGATGGGACAAAATGAAATCTACAAGCAGCCCTATCAAATAAGCTCTATCATGGAAAATAAGCACAAGGCATTTGAGAATGACTGATAAGCTATTCAAAAAGCTAAATAACTAAAGGTGGGGTCCACTATTGAGGTTTGTGTGAGCCTATGAAAACAGGTTCATGAGATGATCTCCCCTGGTGCAGGGGAGATTTTGGCAAACCTAGTCATTTTAATAAGCCAGATAAGCAATTATATAAGCAAACTAAAAATTATAAAAATTACTAGTAATAAGGTAAGCAGACAAATATTAAGACCCTAAAAGGAATAAGCATAAAACTTAATATTAAAACCTAGACAAAATTATCTATTTAATTGAAAAACTGACAATAAGAAAAATTGACTTTTTTAATTACCTATCCTAGTTGACTAAAATGAAGTTCTAATCAAATTTACTAACTAAATATGTTATGTTAAGCTAAAAAGTGATGAAATTAAGATGGATAATCAACTAATGAACTAACATGATGAAAATGGAACTCCAACTCATAACAGACAACACACAATGAAAGTTCAAAGGTGATTTTGACTTTTGTATCAAAGAAGGTCTGGTTTTTATTGGTTTTCTGAGTTAATAGAACATGAAGTAACACACATCAAACAAGAACAGTATCACAATCACTCTATATATCAGATTATCAGCTTATTCCAAACACCCTTTAATATGTCTAATTTTTGATTTTTCAAAGCAAATCACTGATTCAGTCTCTGATTCTTATTACAAAGGTTCTATTATGATGTAATAGGTTTATAAAAACATGAAAACACAGACAATAACATTAAGACACCATTAATCATAAATTACTAATTTAACAGTCAAGATTAAAAATCTAAGCAACAATAAATTAATTTGAACAAGCACTAGATATTTAGCAATAATACTATTTAAACACCTCTGAGAAACACAAAGACCTAAAAATAAGCAGAGATTAAGCTTGTCTACAGTGAAAATGCAGAAAATTGAGAAAATGCTTACAAATACACTAAGGCTGGGAATCAATGAACCATGGATCAAAATTCAACCTATTGCCTCCCCTGAGGCTCTAATCCAGGGGCAATCCATTATTTCCCCTGCTCCTTGCTTGCATCATCTTCTCCATGGAATTTTGAATTTTACTCTAATTTTTGGTATTTTTGTGATTTTTTTGAGTTTTCTTATTATACTGACTTTTTAAGTATCTAAAAGCTTGCATAAGCTTTCTAGGAGCTTACATGAGCTAACTTAGTCCATAACAACATCAAACAACAATATACAGTAATTTGAGAATTTTGAAATAAAGTGAAAATTGCAAAAACAGAGATTGTACTGAAAACTTGAGTTTAATTATTGAAAAAGATTTGTATTACACTGGAAACTTGAAATACAATGCTTAAAAGCTTAAAATTACACTAGGAAGTTGAAATTTAATTAAACGACATAGACTAGGCTAGATTAAACTAATTACACTACATTTTTTTCTCCTGCTTCCCCATTTGACCTTTAAAGAACTCCTTGTCGACCTCTGAGCCTTTCCCACTTCACCTGAGCCATTGATTTCCAAGAATTCATCAGATTCGACCACTTGGCAATTTTGGCGGGAAAAAGTCATAAGCAGGTTTTTTTCATTAATGGGCAATTTAAAGGAATTTGTATGTTTGTAAAGGTGGATGGGTGAGGTGTTATGGAGTTGGTAGTGACTGGAAAGCAAAACAAGGTGGTATAGGGAGGTGTCTGGTTTGGCGGGGTGTTGTGAGGAAGAAGACACAGTAACCATGGGTTTGACTGGTTTTATATAATAGAGGGGTGGGTTGGGTTATATGTTGGGCCTGGGTGTTGGGTTTGTAACTGGGTTTTATTTATTAAAGGGTTATTGGGTTATATATTTGGGTTGGGTAATATAAAAGGTCCGGATATGGTTTGTATAAATTATAAAGCCCAAGGACCTATTATGTAAATTTCTGATTTGATGAAGGGCTGAACATGTAACTTCCACAATGTTATCACAAGGACCAATTATGCCATTATTGAATAGTACAAGGTTTAAAAGTATTATTTTTCTATTTTTAAAACCTTAAGGACTAAATTTGACATTTTTGAAATTTGAGGGACTAAAGTTGTAATTTTGTGATTTTTAACTTTAAAGGATTATATCTAACAACTTTTGAATCCCAAGGACCTTTAATGATAATTTACAAGTTTTGGATTACCAGGGACTATTTTTGCCAATTTGTCAAAGTTTAGGGACTGAAACTGTAAATTATGCAGTTTTGTTCGTTTTTCATCAGTTTTCAATCCTTTTGCATCTGAAACACATAAAAACACAATTTAATGATATTTCCAGTATTTTGAAGCATATTTGAGTGTTTTCAGATGTTTTTCCAGTTTAAATGTGAACAAAATGATGAGTATTTAGACACGCATCAATCCCCCACACTAAACTATTGCTAGTCCCTAGCAATATTTTATGAAGATTTATTGGATTTCATCTCTTTACCAAAAGTCATTACTTATGGAGTAGCCAATGTTTTAGTATGAAATACTTTGGTACAACGATAACCAAATGATTTTGAGCAAATCACCAGCTGTCAACGGATTTGTTTTTTCTTTACCAAAAGCCGTTTGCTTCTGGACTAGCCAACTCTTTACTATAACAAAAGATATGGTGAGCTGAATACCATACAATTTTAGGCAAATTGTCAGCCATGAACGGATTTGAGAAATCTTTACCTAGAGCCGTTTGCTCCAGGATTAGCCAATCCTTATGTGTGTTAGACATGGTGGACTGATTACCATTTATTACGTTCTAAGTGAGAAAAAAAATTTAAAATTTTGGCCAAAATGGGGGTACTAGATGGAACATGTGATCAAATTCGTGAGAATTCCCCCCCACACTTAGAACTGAATATTGTCCTCAATATTCAAAGTACCGGCTATTATGCCGACACTTAGAACGTAAAAGGGAATACTACTGGCCATTATTTATGTAATATTTACAAGGTTTTTTTTTTTTTTTTTTTTTTTTTTTTTTTTTTTTTTTTTTTTTTTTTTTTTAATATAGATATGTACAACATGTGGGCATCTCCCCCACACTTATGTGAGACACACGGGTGAAAACCCATGTTAAGGCTACTGTTTTTGATAACCGAGTCGCTAGCTTGACTCGACCCCGCATTCATTTGTTCATGGGGAAGTAACATGTGGAAGAAACCATCTCAATCGGACTTTCTTTCAAGATGTTTGTATAAACATTGAAGTACATGAAAGTTCCACACCGATAGAGATATACACAGACCTTGGTTTTAAACCAATGTTAAATGGAAAATCCCAGGATCAAAAGTAACATCCTCACTCCCGAATGAGTGAAGGACAGGAGAAATCACCGGGTAGGTGAAAGGAAGTAGGGAGATCAAAATAGCAGTTATCATAAGAACTTCTTCCTCAAGAATTTGATATTTAAGTGAATGAGGTAAGTCTTTTGGTTTGATCTCAGAAAATTTATCAGTTTTTTTAACTGATTTAATTTTCTCTTGGTGAAGTTGCTTTGGTGGAAGAGGGGGAGATGGATCTTCGTTCAACAAACTTTCCAGAAAAAGAATGTCCCCCTCAGCATCAAGATAGTTATCAACAACCTCAAGCGGAGGTGAACTATCTTCAGCAAGAAAAGCCTCAACCTCTTCCCAAAAGGAGTCACTTTCCTCAGACTGAGTGAAAGGAGGGGAAGAGTCGGCTATGATAGCAGGAGAAGATGGAGTGGGATTGCCACTCACAGAATTATGAAAATAACCAAGATTCTCTTGAGAGTACTCCTTTGAAGCAACATCAATGACATCGATTCGGTTAACCGATTCAGAATCATAATTTGAGGAGTACCTCGAAGTTTGATCGAGGTTAAAGGTAACAGCTTCTCTACCCACACGCAATGTGATCTCATGCTTAAATACATCAATAAGAGCATGGCCCGTTTTTAGGAATCCTCTTCCAAGAATGAGAGGAACCTTTTTATCGGCATCGAATTCAACAACCACAAAGTCAGCTGGAAAATGGAACTTCCCTACTTTCACAAATACATCCTCGGCAATGCCGAGGGGCATAGTTATGGTACGATCTGCAAGCTCGAGAGTCATGCAGGTAGGGGAAAGTTCAGGAAGAGAAAGTTTCTTCCATACTGAATAAGGCATTAGGTTGATGCTGGCACCGAGATCGGCCAAGGCATTGCATTCAACCATTCCCGGAAATACACAAGGTAGTAGAAATTTTCCGGGATCTCCAAGCTTTTCGGGAAGCTTTTTTAAGATGGCTGCAGAGCAGTTCTCGTTCAATGGAGTTTTTGCCATTTCAATAAGTTTTTCCTTGTTGCTTAACAAGTGTTTGATTGTTGATGCAAATTTGGGCATCAGAATGATAGCATCAGCTAGACTTATGTCAAAATGCAATTCTTTAAAGATTTGCAAGAGTTTGTCCATTTGTTGACTAGCTTTTTCATGGAGCTTTTGTTCATTCATGCGTGATGGATAAGGAATGTAAGGTTTGGATTTAGGGTTTTCCACTGGGTTTTCAGGGGGTTCAAAAACAATTCCAGGTTTAGCTTTGGTTTTAGGGACAACTTGCGGTTGGACGTGTGCGGTACTTCGTGGGCTTGGAGTTTGCACCTTGTCCTTGGCAACCTCAAACTCTTTTTCCACGTCGTATAACGGTGGAGGAATAGGAGCAGAGGGTCCCTCATATGCAACACCACTACGAGTGGTGATAGCATTGATGAAATTGGTATTTTCATCGTCATCGCTGTCATCAAGTACACTGACAGGAGCAGCATTAAGGATATTGGAATAAGTTCTAGCTGTCCTTTGGTCAGAAAGTTTGCTTGACAAACTTTTTACCGTAAATCGCGAAAGAGTAGGATCTACTCTTGACGATATAGGAGCAATCGGGGGTGTAGAGTTTTGGACAACCGTGGTTTGGACGTATTTAGCACTTCCATTGTTAGAGGGAAGTACCGGGTCCTTTGTCACCTTGGTTTGTTGTTCCACTTCCCTCACCGGAGAGGAAATAGGAATTGATGGTCCATCATGAGCTTTACCACTACGTGTAGTGACAGCTTTGAGTTCACCCCTAGGATTGTTAACAGTGTTGCCAGGTAAAGTACCCGATCCCGAAGGTCGACTGATCAATATTTTGTTCGTCTCATTTTGAGATTTTTGTAGGTTTGAGATTTGATTGATCAGTATCTTGTTCGTTTCATCCTGATTTTTCGCGAATTGTTTTATCCATTCATCATTTGCTGGTGGAGCTGGGAGAATGGTTTGAAGTGGAATAGGATTATAACCTTGATTTTGGACTCGGTTATTTTGATTATATCCTTGATTTTGATTACCATTTCCCTGATGTCTGTTGGAATTTCCCTGATTTTGGTAACCTTGGTTTTGATTGAAATTCCCTTGGTTTTGATAACCTTGGGTCATTCGATTCTGGTTTTGGTTTTGGTTACGGTTTATGACATTTTGGTTCTGATTGAACCCAGGTGGTCCAAGGAAGTTGTTGGAACGATAGCTGAGAAGATTACGGTCTCCTTGCGGTTGGTAAGTATTACCTCCCGTATTATAGGAACCTTGAACAGCATATGTGTCCTCTTGAGTGTAGCCACCGGAGGCTGGACACTCAAAATATTGGTGTGGACCACCACAAGTTTCACAACTTTTGGAAACGGCTTTGACTTGAGGATTTTGGATTGTTTGGTTTATCCTCAAAACAGCCGTAGACAAATCATCAAGCTTTCGTGTGATAGCCGTAATTTCATCAGGTGCTGGAGTGATAGACTTACATGAATCATCCCTCTCAGCTGAGGAATCCCAAAAATTATGGTGAGCAGTCATGTTTTCAATAAGATCATAGCACTCTTCGGGACGCCTTTTCATAAAGGTCCCTCCAGCAGCAGCATTTAGGATATCTCGGTGTCTCAATGTCAAACCATTATAGAAAGTATCTATTATGGTAACTTGTAACATATTGTGGTTAGGACACCGATCAATTGCAAGCTTATAGCGTTCCCATGCTTCGAATAAGGACTCGTTGGGAAGCTGATGAAAGTTGCTAATGTCATTACGTAACTTGGTAACCATGGATGGTGGAAAGTATTTGGCTAAAAA
The DNA here is from genome assembly GCA_021014915.2 of Artemisia tridentata subsp. tridentata. Taxonomy (NCBI): domain Eukaryota; kingdom Viridiplantae; phylum Streptophyta; class Magnoliopsida; order Asterales; family Asteraceae; genus Artemisia; species Artemisia tridentata. Next base: position 329,504,411 of record CP139509.1, read on the forward strand.
TTTAGTCACCATCTCATCAAATGTGTGAATCGAATTCCTGGGAAGTCGATCGAACCAAGCAGTGGCATGATGGGTTAAAGAATAGGGGAAGAGAGATAAACGAAGGGCATCATCGGAGACACCGTTATGTTTCATGGTTTGGGTGACGGCTAGAAATTTGTCAAGATGCTTATTTGCATCGTCACCAGGTAGACCGTGGAATTGGCATGAGTTTTGGACTTGTTGTATCATGTGATGTTTAAGTCCAAAATCTGTTGCCGTGATGTTCAGGGTGGCAATGGGTCCACCTCTACCTTTCATGGTAGGCTGACACAACTCCTCCATAGTACGGAGATCAGGAGCTGCATCCTCCTTGGGGGGATCTTGGTCGTCGTCCATTTTTGGGACTGGATCCTCAACAATAGCACGTAATTCGGCTACGTTCCTAAGTTGACGATTTCGTCTCGTGTGTGAACGAGTGCGCATGCACGTGAAACAACCACAGAAAGTGAATTATGAAAGAGGGGAGAAGAATATTTTTGGCTTTTGTTGGTTTATGGTAAAATATGCACAAAGGTGGTAGATGTACAAAGGGTAAGATCAAATAACACGATACTTCAAAACGTTTAACACGCAACACACCTCCCCGGCAGCGGCGCCAAAATTTGATTCGTCCCGAAACAGTCAACTTATAAAAGTCAAAAAGTCAAGAGACAAATACAAAAATCCAAGGAGTACAGTTTTATCCCCGGGTCGTTTAAGTCCCAACGATGCGTGAAATTGTAGTCAGAAACGTTCTGTGATCAAGTGTTTATTGACAAGAAGGTAACACAAAGATTTGAATTTGATTTTACACTACAAATGAATGAAAATAACTTAGAAGAAAGCTATGTGAAAAACTAGATATCTAAAAACGTTTTAAAAAACCTAAAACAATACGTTTACGTTTAAATAAACGTCTACGTACTAAATAAAAAGTGAAACTAAATAAATAAAAAGGCTATGAAAATGAAAATGATATTTTTACAAACCTAATGACTTAAGAAAATTAATGGAAAATTAAAATTAATTATTTAACTATTTAATTATTTAATATTAATTAATAACTATTTATAACTATTTAATAATACCTTAAATAAAAAGAAAATAGGAAAAAGATCTAGAAAATTAAAATTATAACTTAGATAAATCTAAAATATTCTAAAACTTATTTTAAAACTAAATTTATATTTATTATACTATTTATGTATTTATTATTAATTAATTACTATTTTAATTACTTTTTAATCTAAATAAATTCTAATAAATACTAAATAATAAAAGAAAAAATCTACAAATTTTTCTAAAAATACTCTAAGGTGTCAGAAACCTATGAAAATTCTAAAAACAAGAATTGCTTAATGAAAATAAGCTAAAAAGCAATAAGCTTCTTAAATAGAAGCTATCACTTTATTAAAAGTGAAGTTTCTCTAAATTTTATTCTAAAAACCTATTAAGCTACTGATAAGATGAAACTTTAACAAAAACAAAAGTTTTAAAAGTGAAAAATAAGCATATAAGAAGCTAATAAGCTTAACAGATGGCTTATGGCTTGAATTTTGAATTTTAAGACCAAATAAGCTGTGTATAAGCTATAAACTGGAAACTAAAGTGGAATAAGGTACAAACAAGCTAAGTGAACTAGGAATGATTAAAAAGACCAAGGATTAAGCACTGGATAAGCCAAGAGAAGCAAATAAGCAATTCCAAATCTTATAACAACCAAACAGCCCTGCAGTCTTTTTGTGGGCTTATTCTAGCTAGGGGCAAAAGCTCCTAAGCTTGAAATAAGCTTGGATCTAATAAGCTGGTGTGGTGGACTTCTCAAAAAGCCAGATTACATAGGGTGGGGCTCACTAATAAGCCCAGAAAAAGCTTATGAAAAAGCTGATAAAAGATCAGTGTATACTGATTCACTCAGTTTTCACTGAGTGATGGGACAAAATGAAATCTACAAGCAGCCCTATCAAATAAGCTCTATCATGGAAAATAAGCACAAGGCATTTGAGAATGACTGATAAGCTATTCAAAAAGCTAAATAACTAAAGGTGGGGTCCACTATTGAGGTTTGTGTGAGCCTATGAAAACAGGTTCATGAGATGATCTCCCCTGGTGCAGGGGAGATTTTGGCAAACCTAGTCATTTTAATAAGCCAGATAAGCAATTATATAAGCAAACTAAAAATTATAAAAATTACTAGTAATAAGGTAAGCAGACAAATATTAAGACCCTAAAAGGAATAAGCATAAAACTTAATATTAAAACCTAGACAAAATTATCTATTTAATTGAAAAACTGACAATAAGAAAAATTGACTTTTTTAATTACCTATCCTAGTTGACTAAAATGAAGTTCTAATCAAATTTACTGACTAAATATGTTATGTTAAGCTAAAAAGTGATGAAATTAAGATGGATAATCAACTAATGAACTAACATGATGAAAATGGAACTCCAACTCATAACAGACAACACACAATGAAAGTTCAAAGGTGATTTTGACTTTTGTATCAAAGAAGGTCTGGTTTTTATTGGTTTTCTGAGTTAATAGAACATGAAGTAACACACATCAAACAAGAACAGTATCACAATCACTCTATATATCAGATTATCAGCTTATTCCAAACACCCTTTAATATGTCTAATTTTTGATTTTTCAAAGCAAATCACTGATTCAGTCTCTGATTCTTATCACAAAGGTTCTATTATGATGTAATAGGTTTATAAAAACATGAAAACACAGACAATAACATTAAGACACCATTAATCATAAATTACTAATTTAACAGTCAAGATTAAAAATCTAAGCAACAATAAATTAATTTGAACAAGCACTAGATATTTAGCAATAATACTATTTAAACACCTCTGAGAAACACAAAGACCTAAAAATAAGCAGAGATTAAGCTTGTCTACAGTGAAAATGCAGAAAATTGAGAAAATGCTTACAAATACACTAAGGCTGGGAATCAATGAACCATGGATCAAAATTCAACCTATTGCCTCCCCTGAGGCTCTAAACCAGGGGCAATCCATTATTTCCCCTGCTCCTTGCTTGCATCATCTTCTCCATGGAATTTTGAATTTTACTCTAATTTTTGGTATTTTTGTGATTTTTTTGAGTTTTCTTATTATACTGACTTTTTAAGTATCTAAAAGCTTGCATAAGCTTTCTAGGAGCTTACATGAGCTAACTTAGTCCATAACAACATCAAACAACAATATACAGTAATTTGAGAATTTTGAAATAAAGTGAAAATTGCAAAAACAGAGATTGTACTGAAAACTTGAGTTTAATTATTGAAAAAGATTTGTATTACACTGGAAACTTGAAATACAATGCTTAAAAGCTTAAAATTACACTAGGAAGTTGAAATTTAATTAAACGACATAGACTAGGCTAGATTAAACTAATTACACTACATTTTTTTCTCCTGCTTCCCCATTTGACCTTTAAAGAACTCCTTGTCGACCTCTGAGCCTTTCCCACTTCACCTGAGCCATTGATTTCCAAGAATTCATCAGATTCGACCACTTGGCAATTTTGGCGGGAAAAAGTCATAAGCAGGTTTTTTTCATTAATGGGCAATTTAAAGGAATTTGTATGTTTGTAAAGGTGGAGGGGTGAGGTGTTATGGAGTTGGTAGTGACTGGAAAGCAAAACAAGGTGGTATAGGGAGGTGTCTGGTTTGGCGGGGTGTTGTGAGGAAGAAGACACAGTAACCATGGGTTTGACCCGTGGTTTGACTGGTTTTATATAATAGAGGGGTGGGTTGGGTTATATGTTGGGCCTGGGTGTTGGGTTTGTAACTGGGTTTTATTTATTAAAGGGTTATTGGGTTATATATTTGGGTTGGGTAATATAAAAGGTCCGGATATGGTTTGTATAAATTATAAAGCCCAAGGACCTATTATGTAAATTTCTGATTTGATGAAGGGCTGAACATGTAACTTCCACAATGTTATCACAAGGACCAATTATGCCATTATTGAATAGTACAAGGTTTAAAAGTATTATTTTTCCATTTTTAAAACCTTAAGGACTAAATTTGACATTTTTGAAATTTGAGGGACTAAAGTTGTAATTTTGTGATTTTTAACTTTAAAGGATTATATCTAACAACTTTTGAATCCCAAGGACCTTTAATGATAATTTACAAGTTTTGGATTACCAGGGACTATTTTTGCCAATTTGTCAAAGTTTAGGGACTGAAACTGTAAATTATGCAGTTTTGTTCGTTTTTCATCAGTTTTCAATCCTTTTGCATCTGAAACACATAAAAACATAATTTAATGATATTTCCAGTATTTTGAAGCATATTTGAGTGTTTTCAGATGTTTTTCCAGTTTAAATGTGAACAAAATGATGAGTATTTAGATACTCATCACCAGTATTTAAACTTGACTGATTACATATATGATTTATTTGTGATTAAAATCAACATCACTTATTACTTGTTTCATCATTGTTAGTATTTATTACAGTTATTACCCTGTTCATGAAATCATTGAAATAAACTATTCATCAATACTTGGAAACTTATTTTGGATAATCATTTTAATTCTGAACTTATTAAAAACTGATTGTTTAATCATATTTGAATTTATTTCGAATATCGTTATATACTCCTAAATTCATTGAAATAAATGGTTTTTCATTAAACTCTATGAACTCACCAACCTTTGTGTTGACACTTTTAAGCATGTGTATCTCAGGTATTTAACGGAGCAGGACAAGACACGGAGCGGGCATTATTACTCTGATAAATTAAAATGGTGTAAAAAGCAAATATGTCATTCTTTCAAGCCTTCATACTTTTTATGGGATTTTTAAATCAAATGTTTCATCTTTGTATCAAAAGTATTATTTGAATGACAAATAACTTTCAAAACGCCTCTTTCGAGACGTTTTCTATGATTATGACTTCGATCCTCACTGCAACACCCTAATTACTTTTCCGTTGCTATATCATAAATTAGGGGGTGTTACACACGGCCTGTGATGTGCCACAGTTTTCTGGAATTCTTGACCCGATTGTTAGTAATAGGTGGATCACTGCGGTAGAGGGTGCGTTCCGTACGAGTGGTTGCGAAGAATGTAAGAAAGTCATCTACGCTACCAACTTTCTTAGTGATAGTGCTAAAACTTGGTGGGAAGGGAAAGCTTGTGAGAAGGGTGAACCTTGGGCCGAGGCATGTACATGGAAGGAGTTCAAGGAGTTGTTTAGTGCGGAATATGCTCCGGTCGAAGAGATTGATAAAATCCGGGAGAAATTCCAAACTCTTACACAAACCAATGAGACGGTAAACGAATTATGGAGGAAGTTCAATGACATGGTTCCTTATTGTCCCGAGTATCACGGCAATGAAAAACTTAAAGTTGATAAATTTCAAAGAATGCTTAAAGATGATATTCGTGATGTAATCTCGCCGTTCAAATGTACCACCTTGGAAGACCTTTTGAGTAGAGCTCGGGTTAGAGAGGCGGACCTACTAAGGAGGAGGGAGGAAGAGACAAAGGAGTACAAGAGGAAACAAGAGTATGGGGATCGGGACGGTAAGAAGGCTAAATACGATCATGGTAAGAAAGGTGTGGGAACTAAGGCTAAGGTGGCATGTCCAAAGTGCCATAAGTTTCATCTTGGAGAGTGTAGGCGTAATATGCCGGGTTGCTACAAGTGCTGATAACGGGTGTTGGTAATGGGTTTCACTTTGGCGTGGACTACCAATGAAAATAGTTTGATAAAAATAAAGATTATTTATGTAATTAAAATAAAGAGAAACATTTGTAAAAACAAAGAAAGTAAGGGTACCCGGAAAAACATAAGTAAGTAAAACCCAAATAACAAAGTAACCGAACCGAAGAGAAGAAAAGAAAGAATCCCAATTGAATGAAGATATAAAACATAAGAAGAGGAAGAGGAAGGGGGGTTGCAATTAATGGCTGCTATTAGACTTGAAGAAGAAGAAGAAGAAGAAGTAATCTTTTACAAACGGAGACGGTTATCCTCCTCATCATCAGAATCTCAAAAATGTGCTCAAAGATCGTGGATTGTGACCGACGATGAAGAAGAAGAAGTTATTCCCACCTTACAACAACAACAACAACAACAAACAGATGATGAAGACATGTTCCAAGCTGAGTCTGAGCTCATCAACCAAATAGATGATGATGATAGTAATGATGAGGAGGTACAAGTGCAAAGTCAGATGACGACTGCTGCAAATGTAGTAGTGTATACTGTGCTGAATGACCGCGAAGTATTCGATTGCCCCATTTGTCTCCATCAGCTCTTCACCCCTGTCTTTCAGGTCTCTCTCTCTCTCTCTCTCTCTTTTACTAACTCAATTTCACCTTATTCAATACTTGCTGCTAATTATTATTCAACCCATTACTTACGTTCTAGTTTCACAAACCCATGTTACTACATTTTTTTTTAATCAAACTAGATAATTTAAGGCCCCCTGTTTGTTTCAACTCTTCTTATGCCTTATTTTGTTTTGGGCTTATGTTCCATAACCTCATTTTTTGTTTTGTTTCAATAAACCATAAGCCGAAGAAACAAACACCCTCTTAGTAACTCAATTTGTGTTTTTCAGCTTCAAACAATATACTACTATATGCTAAGCGGCTTAACATTGTTATTCTTCAACATTCCTTCCTTACGTTGCTGCATTTAGTTTACTTTTATAAGTTTTTTGTTTTCATATTTTAGTCACATACAGTACTATCTATCTATCTATCTATCTATCAAACTAGAGAAAGGGCACAAATCTAACTTAAGTACACAAAGATCAAACTCAATTAGTACTACCTCTTGAAAAGTGTCTACCTTTGACTTTTGACCTCAAAGAGTCAAAGTTGACAAATATATAAAGGGCTTAGGGGAGTAGGAGGTTCAGTATTCATATTTTTACCAAACGCGGAGTGTAATACGTATTAGGATAACCAAAGTATTTTGGTTCATGTCACTCCATCTTTGCTAAAATATACTACTTTGATCTAATTATTTGATTTGAAAAACTAGAGTAAGCTTAGCCTTTTTGCTTTGTGAAAATATAAAAAGGTGGATAGCTCTCTTTTAGGCCTTGATTCATTGACTAGTATTTTGCTCAAAAAACCATACTCTTTGAATCCACATCTTTCAGGGTTAGTTCAAACATCTTTTTCTTTATTTGTTTCTCTAAGGTAAGCGGTATAGCAAGGCTGGGTACTTCAAAACACGTAAATCATTATTAACCCAATTCCTGTTTATGGCATCGGCAGTGTGAGAACGGCCATATAGCATTCTCCTCCTGCTGCTCCAAGTTGAAGAGAAAATGTCCTTTTTGCTGCATGCCCATTGACGGTCGTTGCTCTCGTCTTGAAAAGTTCCTCCAATCAATTAACATTTTTCATATTTTAGTCACATACAGTACTATCTATCTATCAAACTAGAGAAAGGGCAAATTGGATATTTTTTTTAAAGATTTTTAGTTCAAATTCCACAAGTGTGTGATTTTCATTCTTTTTGGATATCTTTTGAAATATCTGTGACGTTTTATGTCAATTGTTTCTTAGAAAAAGGGGGAGGGGGTATTTCTCACCACACCCTTAGGTTGCGAAAGAGTAGACAAAAAAAAAATAATAATAAAAAAAAAACAGTGTTTTATTGCTTATGAATCTTTAAGGCGTAATGTTTTTTTAGTTCTTATGGTTTTAGTTTGTACTAAATGCTTGTTTGGTTTGTACAATGAAAATATGATCTTGCTATGGTTACATACTGTAGCTATATGATGTTTTTCTAGCATGTACCCCCTTGTTTCTCTAATAAAGGTCACTTTTGATTTTGCAAACATTAATTAATTAAGTACTAATCAAATTCAAAATTTGAATCAAGTTTTGTGGGTTACTTTATTTATGTTTCTTCTAAAGACAGATGTATCATGCTTGACAAATCGTTTGCTCGGACTACAACTTTTTTTTGCATTGATTGAACTTTTGAAGTTCTTCTGAGATGGATAGAGTAAAATTTCCATCAAAATCCCTTCCCCCCCCCCCCCCCCCCCCCCCCCCCCCCCCCCCTTTTTTTTTTGTCAACTAAGAAAATCACATTTTTGATAGACAAATGACACAATGTGCAAGCTGCTTAGGCCTTAGTTATCATGAGATCCTTTTACTGCATTTTTCCACTTGATCGAGGTCATGCGTACACCTGTAATTAGGCAAATAAGGCCTGTATTATTTTGGGTAGCTCATTATTTTTCAATAAGTTTTTGGGTGGTAGTTGGTGATTTTCATGCTATGGATCATTTGGAGGGAAAATTCAGGCAGTGTTACATACATTATTAATAGTTGTAATTGCCACGAGTTGATTTTTGCATCTGATAAGTAGTATTTGTTTCAAAAAGCTGAGTTAGTATCAGGTCGAAATCTGGATATCGTTCACTTTGTATTTCTTAATGATATTAGGATTGAACGGTTTGTCACGTTTTTTAATGATCATCTAACATAGTGCTAGATATTTACAATGATCACTGAACTTTCATAGGAAAATGAAGTTTCAAATTCATAATTTTGACTGTTTGTTGCTTCATTTTTTCATTCAAATGGAGTACTAGCTAATTGTCATGTCGTGCAACATTTTACATCCTTAGTTCTCTTTGAGGGTCTAGACTTAACAAAAACACTGATAATTTAAACGAAACACAAGACATCTTTAAACACATCACTGGAAAACCTTTTGTGTGCTAAACACAAATCCGCTTGTTTTCACAGGGAGATTTGGAAGCAGCCTTTTCTAATTCCACAAATCTAACTTAAGTACACAAAGATCAAACTCAATTAGTACTACCTCTTGAAAAGTGTCTACCTTTGACTTTTGACCTCAAAGAGTCAAAGTTGACAAATATATAAAGGGCTTAGGGAAGTAGGAGGTTCAGTATTCATATTTTTACCAAACGCGGAGTGTAATACGTATTAGGATAACCAAAGTATTTTGGTTCATGTCACTCCATCTTTGCTAAAATATACTACTTTGATCTAATTATTTGATTTGAAAAACTAGAGTAAGCTTAGCCTTTTTGCTTTGTGAAAATATAAAAAGGTGGATAGCTCTCTTTTAGACCTTGATTCATTGACTAGTATTTTGCTCAAAAAACCATACTCTTTGAATCCACATCTTTCAGGGTTAGTTCAAACATCTTTTTCTTTATTTGTTTCTCTAAGGTAAGCGGTATAGCAAGGCTGGGTACTTCAAAACACGTAAATCATTATTAACCCAATTCCTGTTTATGGCATCGGCAGTGTGAGAACGGCCATATAGCATGCTCCTCCTGCTGCTCCAAGTTGAAGAGAAAATGTCCTTTTTGCTGCATGCCCATTGACAGTCGTTGCTCTGGTCTTGAAAAGTTCCTCCAATCAATTAACATTTTATGCAAATATGCTCACAATCATTGCATTAAGACAATGCCTTACTCCAAGAAGATTGAGCATGAACAAGTGTGTCAACATATCACATGTTTTTGCCCTTACCCGTCATGTTCCTTTGCATATATCCCATGGTTGCTGTACAGACACTTTGACGTCCAACATGCACTTTCCACCACCCGCTTCACCTACAACACCACCTTCTCTGTTTCTGTAGAAATCAATCAAAAGCAAATCTTTCTTCAAGAAAGACACGGAAGTGTCGTATTCATCCTCCATCATGAAGTTCAACAACATGGCGGACGAGCTTTCTATGTTGACTGTGTCGGCCTAAAAAGCACTTTGAAAAATATGTTTGTATATCATTTGGCTGCTGAAAGCATGGATATGGATGCATCTCTTACGTTTAAATCTGTACCAGAGGTACACACACAGTTGCCGAAACATACTTCCATGAAGAGTTACCTAACAGTTCCATCTGCATTTGCGGGTGACAATGGGATTCTGTCTCTGTCTGTCTGCATAATTAAAGATGATCCAGCCGCGCTCGAGGTGCAGGAGGGAGAGCTTGGGATGCATGATCGTGATGCACATAAAGTTCTAAAGGTGGTGCTGAACGACCCCGCCGCATTGGATTGCTCTATTTGTCTCAAGCCATTGTGGACCCCTGTCTTCCAGGTAAACTTTTTTTATCATTCTTATCTGCATATTACATGTTTAGAAATTTATATACAGTAAATCAAGGGCATAGCTTGTCTATGCATGTGAACGTGGTCCATTGCTGTTTGAGGTGGAACTAAGAGGGGTCTCTTTGAGTTAGAGATTACACTGGAAATGTGTTTCGTTAATTCAGACCTATAAGTCTTGCTACTTATCTTCTCACAGATCCTTACCATTTGAAAGCAAGATAAATTTTCTCATGTGTAATTACAAAGCCTAATTTTCGTTTTCCACCTCAACCTATATGTTAGTGTATGATGCTTGTTGGCTATTGCACATTGATATTTGATATATGGAATTGCAGTGCGAGAACGCCCATTTAGCATGCTCCTCATGCTGCTCCAAGCTCAAGAGTAAATGTTCATGTTGCGGTTACAACTATAACCGTTGTCGAGGTCTTGAGAAGGTCATCGAATCAATCGATAAAATATCATGCAAATATGCTAAATATGGTTGCAAAGAGACGAAGCCTTACAATGAAAAGACCGAGCACGAAAAAGATTGTCCACGTGCCATATGCTTTTGCCCTCACCCATCATCATGTTCCTTTGCCGGTCCTTACGAGAACCTGTACCTTCACTTTGGGATCAAACATGCAGGTGACATCACCCGATTCACCTACAACACCACCTTTTCTCTTTGTGTAGACATTAATCAGGAACACATTTTCCTTCAAGAACAAAGCGGAAGTGTCATCCTCATCCTCAGTCATCAACTTAAGAAACAAGGACGTGTTTTTTATATGGATTGTGTCGGCACACGTGCATTGAAGAATCATATTGTGTATAGATTGACCGCTAAAAGCATGGAAACATCTCGGACGTTGAAATGTGTACCAAAGATATACACAAAGTGGTCCAAACATAATGAGCCCAGAAAGAATCACCTAACAGTCCCACCTGACTTTGCGGGTTATGATGGGATTTTGTCTCTATCTATCTGCATAACCAATGGTATATATGTCTAACTTGCTAGAATTGATTTCAAGAAATGTTTGTCACGGAAATTGTATTTTTGACAATTGGCTGGTTAATATAATGTGTGAGTTGGTGCTAATTAAGTGAATATCATGTAGGAGGCGAGGCTTTGACATGGATCCTTTTTGGAGATGATTGAGAGCAGTTTTAAGATCGAGCAAGGACGGTGTTGTACATATGTCATCATTGAAGCAGTTCAAGAAAGAAAAGGCACAAGTGGCAAACTTTGATGATTTATTTCGTCATGATGAACAAATTTGTTGAAGATCTGCAACTATTTATGAGCTAAATACCTTACATAAGAAATTTGAGGGTTCGTGAGTCGGTTAGAGCAACTATTTAAATGTTAAAGTGTTGTCGTAGAATATGTGGATGATGTACAAGGAAGTGGGGTTGATTCATTCAAACGTACGACTCTTTCAGTTTATTACAGTATCTTAACAACAGTAAGTACTACTCCCTGTATAGGGACCTTAAATGTATAGCATGCAACATGTTCAAGTCGTTTATGGTACACCAACTGCGATTGTGAACTTGAGGCAAAGATGGGGCGAAACATGCTAGACTAAATAATTAGTTAAGACTAATTAATATATATTTGTGTATAATGTCCCATAAAAGATCTAAGAGTTTGCATTCGTGATGCAATTAGTGATTGTCACATGCCCATCGTTTATTGATGGTAGGCGAGTTATAAGGCAGTGGGGGTTTGAAGGGAGGAGCGTAGGGGTGTGCAGAACTCGGTTAATATCCATATGGATCGAAAATCGAAACCGAACCGAATTTGCCAAAATTGAACCGAATCAAATTAAATATTCAGTATTCCGTTTGGATATGGGTTTGGCAAAATTAAAATCGAGCCGAACCAAAAACCGATTTCACATGAATATATATATTTATATAGAAAAACGTTAAAACACTTTAATATTATAAATATAACATCTTTTAAGGTTGATTTTTTTTCCCCCTAAATATCTATTCAATTAAATAAATGAATAATTTAAATTATGTACTTCGCGTTATTCAGTTCGGTTTAATCCAATTCGATTTCGGTTCTGTTCGGTTTTCGGTTTTATTTAGAATTTTTTTTTTTAACCGGACTAATCGAACCGAATAAATTGAACAACCCAGGAACCGAACCGATGAACAAACACCCAGTGTATATCATTTGGATCTTTTTATATTTTTCAATTTTTAAGGTTCACGACTTTTAATCAAATATTTGCACCAAGCAATCTTATAAAAGTGACATCTGCACCTTCTTCCTGTTGGTAGTGACTACTACTAAAAGTTCAAAGACATGCCACAATTCATAAATTTGTATCAACATCACCATAATATATTTGTACTGAAACTAGGCATGCTCCAAGATGTATGGTTGATTGGTCGTTCATATAAGTCTAATGTTAATGGGCAACCACAAGTACTTAGTTAAAAACATTCAAACGTATGATTTAGTAACATCATGTAAAACATAGGTTGGAACATGTGATTCGAAACTAGTCACTATCTTCTGTTTCGTGCTTCCTCAAGCTTTCACTCTCATCCAGGTTTCCCAAATGTTTTGACCTACATTAATTGATCAATATGTTAAGTCAGTTGACTGACAATAGGACCATTCACATATCAATACCAACAAAATAAATTCTCACTTCATATACTCCAACAGCCTCTTAAGGTCTTTTCTTGGGATCTCAGTAAAAACAAGGTTATCCTTGGTCTTCAGTTGAAAACTAATATCAAAAGAACCTCCCCTTACTGCCAAAATTTCCGTGTCCAAGATCTGCGAGTAAAACAAATAATATGATATGCTTTATTTTACCGGGCATTGACGTTTTGTCAAACGCTAAAATTAATCTGTACCTCATCATGAGGTATTTCGGTAGACGGTGTTGGCACAAATAGCATCTTGTCTTCCAGTAAAAAGAGATTGCCTTCTTTGTTTTTAAAGCACGACTTCACTAAGCAACCACTCACATAAGTTGGTACCACACCAGATAACCCTCCAAAAACCCTGATGAAGACATCCTGTATGAAACCCTGTTTTTTTTTTTAAATGTGAGTCAAATAAAAATTTATGTTAAAGAAGCAATTAAGTTAAATAATAATAACATTAGTGCTGTACCTGATATGATTTGTCAACCTTGATTTTGTAAAAGTTCTCTCTCTCTCATTTCTTGTAATCGTTCATACAATACATCTTACTAATAACAATCCCATTTTCGAATCTATTTCTTCTTCATTAGGTTCTTAATTGAATTGTTGCAATTGTTGATCACGTTTTCATTTCTAGTTGATTTCTAAACGTGTGTTACAATTGGTATCAGAGCGATCCTTGACCACCATTAATGGCTGAAGTCTGTTAAGATTCAGTTATTCCGTTAGCATTCAGTTACACCGATTGAAGATCTTGATCTTTTGATATCCCATCACACATACATCAATTCCGGTCATTCTAGACCATTTGTCCAATCTCAAATACGTTCTTGATTCTTTCGTTCAGTTTCCCTTTCACAAATACGTTAGTTAGGATTTGTGTGGTGGTTAATTGTCCTGGTGTGACTGAATCAGTGGTGGTTGAGAACAGAGAGAGACAATGGTGGAAACAAGATCAGTTTTGAATGGTGGATCTCGTCAAGAAGGTCCAAGTAATGAAGTACACACAGTTGAGAGTTTAGCCAGTCAGTTAGCAACATTGGTGGGATCTGTGGCTACACTTACCAATGACATGAGGATTATCAAAGAAAGACTCAATGGGGATGAAGGTCCAAGTCAAAGGAGAGTGGTTCTTGGTACTCCTAATGGGCAAAACAATGGTCACAATGGGGGTCAGTATGGAAGATTGTCAAAAATAGAGTTCCCTAAGTTTGATGGAGATGATGTGCAGGGGTGGTTGTATAGGGTACAGAGGTTCTTTGAGATGGATCAGGTTGAAAGTGATGAAGAAAAGATTAGATTGGTCTCTATGCATGTGTTTGGGAAGGCTCTTGTTTGGCATACACAGTTTATGAAGAGGTATGGAGAGGTAATGACTTGGAATGTGTATGAAACTCATGTGAGAAAGAGGTTTGAGTCACTTTTTGTTGACCCAGTGATGGAACTCAAGAACTTGAAACAGACTTCGAGTGTGCAGGTATACCAAGATTCTTTTGAGGCTTTGTTGAATAAAGTTGAGTTGCAATTGCCTGAAAATTACACTGTTAGTTTGTTCATTGGTGGTTTGAAAGATGAGATTTCTTATGTGGTTAGGATGTTTGCCCCTGCTACTCTAATTGATGTGTTTAATCTGGCAAAATTGCAAGAGGCTAATATTTCTGTGACTAAAAGTAGAAGTACACCACTGATGAGTACTCCTAGACCCAATGTGATAAATGGTAACAATAATAGGAATGTGAACAACAATTTTAGAGGTAATCAAGTTGTGCCTGCTAATAATAATAGGTTTGTGCCAAACAGACAGTTTAAGAGGTTGACACAACCAGATGTTAGTTTCTGGTGAGTCGTAGTGCACCCAAACAGGGTAAAGATAATCAATCAAGGGTACCGGATATTCACTTGAAGTCGTGGTATCACTTTCCAATAGAAACTATTCGTCCCTATGCCTGGGTTGCACGAATATCTCTATGGGATAAAACCAAGTGATGTTCTTGTTCCAGGCACAAAGAAAGAACCGATCGTATTTAGTGTTTAGGGTTTTTATGTCGTATATCTTCATGCAGATGTGATGATCTCTATTTATAATAGAGTCTACTCAAAACCCTAGCCCATGGAATTATGTATAATTAACGGCCCATTAATTATATCATAATACTTTCCATAATAGTAGGAATCAGTGGTTAAAAACGAGCAGCACAATAAACTGATGCCAGCAGCAGAATCACACTAGCAGCAGAATCCACTAACAGCAGAATCTCACTAGCAGCAGAATACACCGTCAGCAGAATCACATTTGTACTATCAGCAGAAACGGATTCATGCTATCAGCAGAAACAGATTCATGCTATCAGCAGAATCAATACATAACCACTATTGAGTCAGGGGATTCAGTGACCAAATGGGTGTACACTCCGTACCTCCAAACCCATTACCAGGTGTGAATTGATCCCTCAAGTGCACTAAATTTTCCAACAATCCTCCCCAAATTTAGTTCACTTCCTTTGCATGAAATAATAAACATTAAACAAAACAAGTGCATAAATGAAAATATCTTGAAGATTGAATTTCCATCTTAGTACATATACTTTCAAATATTCGAGAATCAGGGTGTTCTAAGAATTGAACCCTTGAACCCATTTAAATACCTAATGATAAATACACACAAGTTTTCAAACACTAAAATACTCCTGACACTATACAAGCCATGTGTCCATATCCAATTCATAAATGTTGTAAAAACTAAAAATCCAAAAGCTTCCTGAAGCGGCAAAACTTCAACATTTACATAGGTGGTTCCTCTTTATTCATGCTCCTGCTAAGCACTTTGTCAAAGAACTTAACCATTAAGAAGTGAAGACTTCATCCTCCTTTCCAACAGGTTCTGAGCACAACCTTGGGATGTAAATAAAACAGTGCTCCAGTCCACTAAATGATCAGCTTTCCACATTGAACTCAACTTCCAAGTTTCCTCAGGAGGGAGTTGGGTGTCTTAACATTCAGTGACTAAGGTGGACTTAAACTCATCCCTTTAGCAGACTTCAAAACCAAGTCTCTAGCCAAACCCTTCGTCAAGTGATCAGCTAAGTTTTGTTGAGATTTAACAAACACTATAGATACCACCCCATTCATGATAAGCTCACGAATCATGCTATGCCTGACACCTAAGTGTCTAGACTTCCCATTGTACATCTGGCTATAAGCCTTTGCCAATGTAGTAGCACTATCACAACGGATAGAAATAGGTGCTATAGGTTTAGGCCACAATGGAATCTCAAGAAGCAAGTTTTTCAACCATTCAGCTTCTTTACCTGCAGCAGCTAAAGCCACAAATTCAGATTCCATGGTTGAACTGGTAATGCAAGTTTGTTTCTTGGATGCCCAAGAAATTGCACCTCCACCAAGTAGGAATACCCAGCCACTTGTAGACGAATTGTCCTCAGTGTTACTGATCCAACTTGCATCTGTGTACCCTTCTAATACAGAAGGATAACCAGTATATGAGAGACTATAATCCATAGTTCTCTTCAAATACTTCAGTACCACCCTCTGAATTGCTTGCCAATGATGAGCACTAGGATTACTAGTATACCTGCTCAGTTTACCCACAGCAAATGCAATATCAGGCCTTGTACAAGTCATGGCATACATCAAACAGCCAATCACCCTAGAATACTCAAGTTGAGATACAGCCTTGCCTTTATTAGGCATGAGCTTCTCACTAGTATCCATAGGAGTACTTACTGGAGTACAATCAAAGTAATTAAATTTCCTCAACACCTTCTCAATGTAATGAGACTGTGAGATAGAAATTTTGTTACTTTCATGTTTAATCCTTATACCAAGGATAACATCTGCCTCCCCCATATCCTTCATGGAGAACCTTGATGACAAAAATTCCTTTGTAAGATCCACTTGATTTTGGTCAGTGCCAAAGATCAACATGTCATCAACATATAGACAAATGATGACTCCTTTACCAGATTCATCAAATTTGTTATACAAACATTTGTCAGAATGATTAAGTGAATAACCACTAGACAAAACCACTTCATCAAACTTTTGATGCCATTGCTTAGGTGCCTGCTTCAGTCCATACAAGGACTTAATCAGTTTGCACACCTTGTTTTCATTGCCAGGTATAATGAAGCCATGAGGTTGGTTCATATAAACCTCCTCATCCAATTCACCATTTAAGAATGCAGTCTTCACATCCATCTGATGTATAACCAGATTGTGAATAGATGCCATAGCAATCAGCAGTCTTATGGTACTGATACGAGCCACTGGGGCATAAGTATCAAAATAGTCAATTCCAGACTTTTGTTTAAATCCTTGAATGACTAATCTTGCCTTGAACTTTTCAATAGTTCCATCTACCTTCATTTTCTTCTTGAAAATCCATTTGCAGCCTAGAGGCTTGCAACCAGGTGGTAGATCAGCCAACACCCAAGTGTTGTTGCCCATGATGGAGTCCATCTCATCATTTATTGCTTCTTTCCAGAAAGCAACATCTTGGGACTTCATTGCTTCTTCAAATGTTTTGGGATCATCCTCAACATTAAAGCAATAGGAGTGTTGGTCAGAGACCTCATCCCTTGTTCCTTCAATTAAGTACAATTGAAATTCAGGTCCAAATGATTTTGGAGTCCTCACCCTTGTGCTTCTTCTTCTGAGCTCAGGTTCAGGTTGTTGTTGTAACACCCCCAATTTTGATTTGTGGCAGCGGAAGATTAATCTGGGTGTTACGGTGAGGATCGAAAACAAACTTTTAAGAAAACAGCCTAAGACGGCATTTTTAATATACATAGGTCCATAATACAAATCCAGTTATAAAATATTACATCAGAGTGCTAAGGTTTCATTTAAATAAACATTATTTTAACTGGATTACAACTTTATTATACACCATTTATTGAAGATAGGGTATGCCTGCTCCATGCCTTGCCGTGCTCCTTTAGTTTCCTGAGATACATGCTTAAAAGTCAACATAATGTTGAGTGAAATCATGGAGTTTGTAGTTTAAATATCAGTTTAATCACAAGTAAGATTGTATTGGAGATACAATCAGTTTAAAATATTGATATTGCAGTTCATATATTGCCCTAAGTCTCATGACACGCAAACGTTAACAAAGTACCGCCTAAACGGAGGAGTCCACCAAATTAATGATGAAAATTTGCCCTCAGTTAATAGGTGATTTTGCCAATTCCTATTTCTCTCAAATATAATGCATCGCGACTAATACGACTAGCAAAAAGCATTCCGTCACAGTATTAGTGGGATAGGTCGTCAACCTCTAATAGATCTATTCATTATATTCGCGTTCACCGCAGTGATTAATGGCTCATGATAAAGGGTCTTATGGCAATATGGAGTACTTAGGCATATATCAAGTCAGGTAGCATACAGAAAAATACTTGTGATTTAGTTATAGCATGTATCCCCCTCACGGAGTTTAAAAAGTATAAAGAGTTAAAAAGTGAGGCCATGACTCACCTTATGCGTTCCTGGTGATAGTAAAAATAACTCAGAGATGATTATAACAACTTCGATATAGAACCTGGTAAATATATAAATATTTGAGAATCTTACTAATTTCTAGTGTGTATGAGTATGAGTGGTGGATGATGATTGTTTAACGATCTAATGAAGATGTTGTATGCTTACGATGCTCGTATTCTCGTAAGATCATATTTTCAATAAGTAAATAAAATATTACTATCCAATATTTCTATCGCTATTAACTATTATGCAAATATAGTGCAAATGTGCATATAAAGTAAAGATAAGGTGCAAAGATGAAAAATAAGATGAGAATGACAAGTTATAGTAGTTGGTCCTTGGTCTTTTCAGGTTTTTCATTTTCTACCCTAACCACGGTTCGCGTTACGTCGTTAGTCCTTATTCAGTCCGTAGTCCGATAATCGTCCAGTAATTGTCCAATAGTCCATATAAGACTTGAAGTTCAATAATATGTCAATTTCAGTCCTTTACAACTGTTTTTACAGCTTCAGTCCCTTAGTTTCCAGGTTTGGCAGTTTTAGTCCTTTTCGGTTAAGTCGCGTTACATTTTTAGTCCTTTTCGCATATAAATGACGGGAAAAATATTCTGAAAATTTTTATAACTTTATTAAGTTTATTTTAACTTATTTCACTTTATTATTTCAGAAAATAAATTATTTTTGCACTAATGGGCCATGTATCGATTTGTAACATAGCCCGTTACGAGTTTTAGAGGCGAGGGCGTGAAAATAGTTTCGGGCTTGGATTTAGGCTATTTTTAGGATTCCAAAAATATATTACTCGGGCCTGTTGGGATTGATTATCAAAAATCCTTGTTGGGCTTGGTTTTGGCCCAAACCGAAGGCTATAATTATTTTTTTTTTTCTGAAAATAATTGGCTAGTTCCTAGTGAAAGTCGATTAAAATGGATTATTTTGGGCGTGATGTCGAGCTTATGGGTTCGAACTTAGAACATGAAAAATGTAGTGTGCTAGCTTGTCGATCGAGTGGTATGAAAATATCGATATATTACATATAAGATTTCGAAGATATGTTAACAGATTATGGGCTGGTCGAGTGAAAAGGTTTTGTGAATATTTCATGAAATTTTTCTAAGGGCTTGGGTCTAGTAGAGTGGCGTTAAAAGGAGTTAATTAAGGTGTCGAAATGGGGTTATGAGAGGGATCTCAAAACACGAAGTATGTAGTCCACCATGTGAGCTATCGAGAAGGATAAAAACATTTAGGTGTTGCATGAAAGGATTCGTATAAAATAATTCGTGAAGTGACTTGTTCGAATGAAATTTTCAACTAGTATTATCTTGGTTATTTTTATGTCTTCTCTTTATCCGGTTTAGCGAGGGGGTTTATAATTTAGGTTCAAGTCGAGTTAAAGTGATATTCAAGAGTGGGTCATATGTTAGGCGTGACTTGGGTGAGTTGATCACTTAAGTTTTAACGTGTTTCCTTCTATATTTTGTTAACCCGGTTGAGCTCGAAGGTTTTTAATATTCGAATGACAAATGCATGCAACTAAGTAAAGAGTTACTATATACTGATTTGAATAAGCTTTTAATCATGCATGGTGTGCGTATATGTTTTAACATGTGAGATAAGCTTGTGACAGTGTGCTATATGATATAAAATGGAACGTTCGAATGGTGTAATAAATGAGCATGCATGGATACATGATAGGTATGATTAAAAGAGAATGTCGAGACTTACTTCACCTTTTAGAAAGGTGGTAGAGACTCTATGCTTGTCGAGACGAAACACGAAAAGAACAACCACTTGCTTGGACTTCTAACTCTTACCCGGTTAAGTTTACTGTCGAA
Source organism: Artemisia tridentata subsp. tridentata (assembly GCA_021014915.2). Classification (NCBI taxonomy): domain Eukaryota; kingdom Viridiplantae; phylum Streptophyta; class Magnoliopsida; order Asterales; family Asteraceae; genus Artemisia; species Artemisia tridentata. The sequence goes on from CP139509.1 coordinate 329,524,526, forward strand.
CTAGGAAATTTTATTTGAGGTTACTTTGATAGTGAAATGAGTGTGAAGGAAGTGGTGAGTTCGAATGAAGTACAATGAAAGGATAATGAGTTATAGTTGTTCTTATGATGCTTGGCTGGATGGTTTTGCTTCCAACATGCACGACAGGAAGGTATTTGTGGTGTTTAAGGAATATAGTGATGTTGATGAAAGGTGATGGTGATAGAGATCTGAAATGGGCGAATGGGGTGGTTTTTATAGAAGCAAAAATATCACATTTACTTGACTATTTGACTAATGATTAGAGGATACTGTTATGAGAAGGACACTTGTGTGATAATGCACTAGTTTGAGTGTATGAACATATGTGGTTGGGTGAGTTTTGGCTGTTAGCATTTGTTTCCTTCCTTGTGTCATTCGGTTCTCACTTATTGGGTTTAACTTTGTTTTTCATTGTTTACTTTGTATATATGAAGTAGTATTTCTTTAGTTGGTTGTTGATATCACAGTATTGGGTTATGAGTTACATTTGGACGTGCATTAATGGATGAATGTCGGGTTTGTTGTTGATGAATGTGTCGAGTTTTTAGAAGTAGTTAGCGAGCGGTATTAAGAGCAAAGGAAGAAGAAAAAAAAATGTAAATGGGTTACTGACATATTCTTGTTGTCGAGGTGATGATGGGTTGTGATGTTGGAGTGGAGTTTTTGTTATCTAAAGGTTATGTTTCGAGGCTTAAGTTTTGCATGAGAGCTTTTGTTTGAGGGTGGTAGCGAGCGGTTTGACAAGAAGGAAACACAAAATATACAACAACCTTGATAGGCGATCGAGTGGCTGTGGTGTTTAAATGGGGTTGGCAATTACTAGTTCAATGGGCTTTTGAAATAATAAGGTGGAAGGATTGTGGTTGGGTTGAATACATAAGGCCCAACTTGGTTTGTAGAGGTAATTTAGGATTAGATTTATAGTTAGTGTTTGTGTTTTAATTAGGTAGTATTAGATAATATTAGGTTTTATTAAGTGTAGCGAGATAATAAAACGATTAGGATTACTTGTCTTTGTTTATAAGAAAGTGATGTTGTGTCGGAAGATATCATTTCTGGCGTTGTTGTGTTAAATATATATATGTGCGTATATATAATGCATGGCTACTAGTAAGAATAATAATAACAAAAAGTTTAAATTTCTAGCAAAAATAGGCATTAGGAAATAGTAATTCGAGATTATTATAAATCACTAAGATTAACTACAAGGGTTTTTACAGGGTCTTACAGTTGTCCTCTCCACAACCTCATCAGGGACCTCATCAGAGGTTTCTGATATACCAACATCATTGGTTCCATTATGAATCCTCTGACTTTGTCTAGGGACTGATGAGAATCTATTCTCATCAAAGTTTGCATCCCTTGATTCTATTATTGAGTTAATAGAAACAGACTCATTAGGTTCAATGACATAGAACCTATAAGCCTTGGAATGCTCAGCATATCCAACAAAGATGCATTCAATGCCTCTTTCACCCAAAGTTTTCAATTTTGGATCAGGGAGTCTTACAATAGCCCTACAACCCCAAACCTTGAGATAATTCAAGTTTGGTTTTCTTTTAGTCCAGAGTTCATAAGGGGTTGTCTTGTTCCTTTTGTTGGGAACCCTATTTAATAAATAGCAAGCTGTCAACATAGCTTCTCCCCAGAACCCTTGACTCAGTCCAGAGTAGGACAACATGGAATTAACCATCTCCTTTAGCACTCGGTTTTTCCTTTCAGAAATTCCATTTTGCTGAGGAGTACAGGGAGCAGTCGTTTCATGGATTATACCAACAGACTGAAAATACAGAGTATCCATGTACTCACCTCCCCTATCAGTCCTTAATCTCTTGATCAGGGACTCTTGTTGTAATTCAACTTCAGTCTTAAATACTTTAAATTTATCTAATGCTTCATCCTTAGTATGTAATAGGTAAACATAACAATACCTAGAAGCATCATCAATAAAAGTAACAAAGTATTTCTTATTCCCCAAAGAGGGAGTAGCATGTAAATCACATAAATCACTATGAATTAATTCCAACACATTAGTCTCACGTTTTACATCTTTAAATGGTTTCTTAGTTATCTTGTTCAACATACAAGTATTACACTTTTCAGTGTCCATGTCAAATGCTGGGATTAACCCATCCTTAGACATATCTTGCATACGTTTAAAGTGTACATGGCCAAGCCTAGCATGCCAAAGGGTTGAGTCATATAAACTAGATGACAACAAACAAGCAGAATCAACCACATCATGAACAATATTAAGTCTAAACATGTGATTACATAAATAACCAAAACCAATAAATACACCATTTTTAGACAAAACAAATTTATCAGATTCTATTACTTGTTTGTAACCACAATTATTCAAAATACTACTAGAAACCAAGTTTTTCCTAATATCAGGAACATGTAAAACATTCAATAAAGTAACAATCTTTCCAGAACTAAACTTCAACTCAACACTTCCTCTTCCATGCACCAGGGCTGTTGACTCATTTCCCATATGAAGAATAGAACCATCATTCACTGACTCGTAGGTCTTGAACCAGCTTCTATCTTTACACACATGGATTGTAGCTCCAGAGTCAACCCACCAAGCAACATCATCATCCTGCACAAAGAACAATTCAGATATATATGTAACATAATAAATCCAAAAAGACTTATTAAATATATTCTGACCTTTCAGGGAGTTGGAGTTACCATTCCCACTTGTGCCTGATCCATTGGTCTTATTGCCAATCTTTCCACCTTTACAATCCTTCCTGAAGTGTCCAGTTTTACCACACTTCCAACAAGTAGCTTTAGACTTCTTGTTAGGATCAGTTTTGGTGTTATCCTGATGTTTACGCTTGCCCTTGTTGTCATTGTACCTGGTGGAGTTGTTATGCTCCACCATATTGACAACTGATGGACCAGCAGCAGAGCTGCTTTTTGGCTTGTCAATTTCATGCTCCTTGAGTGATTCCTCAATACGCAAATGACTGCCCAACTCAGTAAGAGTTAACTCCTCCTTCTTATGCTTAAGCATATGCTTGAATTCTTTCCAAGAAGGAGGTAGCTTATCGATGATACAAGAGACTTGAATAGCCTCATCCATGTTCATCTTGTGTTGTGTGAAACGACCAAGTATACCAAGAAGTTCATTGTATTGGTCCATGACCGGTCTAGAATCGACCATTTTGTAATTGTTAAAATTACTTACAAGAAACTTCTTACTTGATGCATCCTCAGCCATGTATTTGGCTTCCAGAGAATCCCATAGTTCTTGAGAAGATTCAACGTTTTGATAAATATCAAATAGAGTATCAGACATACCATTGAGGATTAAACCTCTGCAGACATAGTCATCGTTCTCCCACTTGCTTCTGGCCCTCATCTGTTCCATCGTAGCAGCATCCCCATAATCTTCAGGAATCGTAGATGTGAGAACAGACACCACATTCATGCTTGTCAGCAGGAACTTCATCTTCTTTTGCCACCTTCGAAAATCCACACCTTCAAACTTTTCCAACTTGGAAAAGTTAGCAGCTATTTGTCTCATAGCAGCAGCCATTGATTATCTCAAAATAGTTTCTATTGATTGTTAGTTTCTGGTGAGTCGTAGTGCACCCAAACAGGGTAAAGATAATCTTGAAGTCGTGGTATCACTTTCCAATAGAAACTATTCGACCCTATGCCTGGGTTGCACGAATATCTCTATGGGATAAAACCAAGTGATGTTCTTGTTCCAGGCACAAAGCAAGAACCGATCGTATTTAGTGTTTAGGGTTTTTATGTCGTATATCTTCATGCAGATGTGATGATCTCTATTTATAATAGAGTCTACTCAAAACCCTAGCCCATGGAATTATGTATAATTAACGGCCCATTAATTATATCATAATACTTTCCATAATAGTAGGAATCAGTGGTTAAAAACGAGCAGCAGAATAAACTGATGCCAGCAGCAGAATCACACTAGCAGCAGAATCCACTAACAGCAGAATCTCACTAGCAGCAGAATACACTGTCAGCAGAATCACATTTGTACTATCAGCAGAAACGGATTCATGCTATCAGCAGAAACAGATTCATGCTATCAGCAGAATCAATACATAACCACTATTGAGTCAGGGGATTCAGTGACCAAATGGGTGTACACTCCGTACCTCCAAACCCATTACCAGGTGTGAATTGATCCCTCAAGTGCACTAAATTTTCCAACACCAGAATTGGAAGAAAAGAGGGCAAAACAATTGTGTTTCTATTGTGATCAAAAGTATACTCCTGGCCATAAGTGCAATGGTCAGTTGTATTCTTTGGAAATAGTAGGTGATGAAGTGGAAAGTGAGGATGAGGATTTAGTGTTAACTCAAGAAGGTGTTGTGAATTCTTATACTAGCCTAATTGATGAACCTCCACTCATTTCTCTGAATGCTTTAACTGGTGTGAACACTTATAGAACAATGAGGGTTACAGGTTATGTAAGGAAGAATATGTTGCATTTTTGGTGGATTCAGGTAGTACACATAACTTTTTAGACTTGAACACTGCTAAAAAGTTAGGTTGTAAACTGAGTAAAATTTGCCCTTTTGAAGTTTCAGTGGCTAATGGTAATGTGATGAGTAGTTTATATGAATGTAAGAATTTCACTTGGGAGTTCCAAGGTATTAGTTACATTTCTGATGTGTTGATTTTGCCATTGGGTGGTGGTGAAATGGTACTTGGTATTCAGTGGTTGTCAACACTAGGATGGGTGAGGTGTGATTTTAAGAATTTGATTATGGAATACACTTACAAGGGTAGTAAAATAGTACTCAGGGGAACCCAACAAACAACCCTTAAGTGGATGCAAAGTAGAACAAAAAGGAAGGGTAGAATGATAAGCCCTGAATTGTCTGCCATAACTGTATGTGACTACTCTGCAACTGTGTTACAAACGGAGTCCAAAGTGGGTTGTTCTGAGGAGATTCAGCAAGTTTTGGATGAATTTGGGTCAGTTTTTGATGTACCTAAAGAGTTACCTCCCCAAAGATCTCATGACCATAAGATCCCTCTTGTGCCAAACACTCAAATAGATTACATGAACGTGATTGAGAACGTAATATATTTAAGGAACTTCCTAATTCCTTTTCACATTTCTGCTAGATAAGATATGACATGAGATAACCAATTAACCATATCTGCCAGTTACTTGTATCTTTGGCAGTTTACTAAGAATACTTTAACATCAATAATGTTCATGAAAAAAAAATGGCCATATTTCAATATAATTGAAAGCTCAACTTTTAGAGACAACAAAAACCTAAGAACTTGTATTCATTCATGAATTATTATGTTATCTAGCTTTTTCTAGCTGGTGTTTTGTTTGTTTGATATCACTTCAGTTAATTTCAAAAAAATACTCTGTATATACGTACGTAATCAGAGAGATAATGCAACATGAAAGTTGCACTAATAAGTTTTTGACTAAGTGTTCGGTAAAAACAGTATTTTATTATGATTTTCTAATAATTTAGAACCAGCATAAGCACGAGTAAGACAAGTGGAAATGAGATAAACGCAAACCTAATTAAGTCAACTGCTTAACTGAATATCTGATCATATTTTGTAAGACATGGTAATCAGTTTAATAAACGAACTTAGCAAAACTTAAAACTAACAAGATGGAAGAATTAACGCGCAAAAATGTAACTTCAAGAAGAAAAATCGGAGACATCATGTCCATATATATAGAGCAAGTTTTAATGGCGTACCATTTTAGTAGTAACGATAGGACACAGATCATCAAACTTTTGAAACTGGTTGTTATAGTTAGTGTCAAAATACTCGTATATTGCATTTTTGAGGATCCCAAGAGGATGATTATCTCTCCTGTGAAGTTGCAATCCGAGTTTAGTGAATATCAGATCCGGGACATTATTTGTCGGTTCATCCTTGACTACATCTGTGTCACCAATTACAGATACAAACTAGATCAGGACATGAGATAAAAATTTCTAGCTAACGATGGACTAGATAATAATCTAAATTTACATTTAACCATATGCAAGTCACAAGAATATTCGCTTCAAACGTGCTAGAAATAAACAAAAAAGCTATTAGACATACTATCTTTCTTTTTATAAAAGTGTAATAGGAAGAAACTTAACACATGAAGGACAGGCATTCAAAAGTATACCACTTTCGGAACTGAAAGCATGCAAACGCAAGTATCACAAAAATTGTTAGTTTTGAATATCGTTACATTGTACCAAAAGTAAGTATCCTATTGAAAGTCAAATTTCTTAAATAATGACTAACGAGAGTGAAGTTTGCAAACTTGAAAGTGGCTACTGGCAAATGAATAGTTTCAGAGTGAAAATGTTAGGAGTAAGAAAAATCAAACTTTATTAATCATAGTCAAAGAAAGTAGGATGTTGTTAATAATAAAAATTAAGGGGTTGTTTGTTTTAGCTTATTTGATGGCTTGTGAGCCTTCACAATTGAGCTTATTGGCTTTATCAAAATTTTCAATAACCATCGTTTGTGACATTTTGGCCGAGCCACACATACTCAAACCGCTTAAAGCCCCGGTTGGCATTATTACTCAGTTTTACAAACAGTGAGAAACTAGTAAGAATAATTCAGTTAGAAACTATGAAATTATTATAAACGAAAAATGCAAACTTTAATAATCAGAGTCATTTCTACCTAACAAAAACTTAGAGCTTTTTTGGGGGCTTATTATTTTTGGCTTAGTTTGAGACTTACAAGTCTCGAAATAAGCCAGAAAAAGTAGAAATGAAATAAGCTAATAAGCTCACAATTAGCAACGCCCAAAAAGCCATAAACCCTTAATCATCCCATCAAAACACATAACAATAATAAAAAGAATACCTTGTTTAGAGATTTTAACACCACCAAGTTCAAGAAGTGAATCTGTGGCAGCAGCAGCAGCAGCTAGTGTTTTGTGGCGACGATGAATGAAGGGTAACAAAGTGTTGAACCCATTTTTGGTTTTGGTAATTGTTTTATTACATGAAATGAAGAAAGCAGCAGAAGAAGAGGGTTTTGAGTGGACTAGGATATGATTAGCAAACGCAGCAGCCATTGTTGTTTGTTGTTGGGTTTATCAGTCAGTGGATTATTTGCTGCTGATCATTTTATTAGTAGTAGAAGCCTTACCCACAGACAAACATCATCAAACACATGGTTTTACTTTAGTCAATGTTAACAAAACAATTTTTCGTTGGTATATATATGTGGTTTTAATAGTAAAATAAATTTAACATAAAAACTTACATGTTTTAAATAGTGTAATTAGTAATGCACAAAAGGCCATAAATCTCTATGAAACCATCCGATCAAAACAAAACACATAACAATAATAGTAATAGCAATACACAAATGGTTATCCGAGATAGACATTGGATGTCTAATGCTGAGCACCATGGCACCTGAGCTCCAAGTCAATTACATGGACGTTGGAGCATTTGATCTGATCAACCAACTGCATACTACTTTCCAAACGCAAGCTCGAACTGAAAGGTTCGATGCAATTGTTAACCTGAGCAATTACAAGATGGTTGAAGGATCGCCGGTGAGTTGCCATGTAATCAAAATGATTGGGCATATCGACTTGAAAGGCTAGGTCACGCCATAGCACCCGAGCTTGCTATTGATTTCATTTTGAATTCTTTAAGCAAGGAGTCTAGGCAGTTTATACTCAACTATAACATGAATAATGTTGAGGGCGGGACCGTGGCGGAACTACATAACATGCTCAAAATTACTGAAAAAGGCATTGAGCAAAAGTCGAAAGATGTGCCGGTGATAGATGGGAAAAATGTCAAGTACAAGGGCAAGTGGAAAGCGAGAGGAGGCAAAGGGAAGAAGAATAAGTCTTCCAAGACAATATTCAATGGAGGTAAACCCAGGAAGGGTTTTCCTTGCTACAAGTGCGGGAAAGAAGGGCACTGGGCGAGAACTTGTCCAAATGGTCCAGACAAAAAGGACAAGGAGGATACTGTTAAGACCTCATGTTAGTACATAACTAATATTGTTGTCTCTCACTTCGTTACAAAAGTAACAAGGATCTAACTTGTTGAAATATACAAGTAGATGAGAAGTGATGAGGAGCTCTGGACTTGACTAGGAAGTTTGCAGAAGATCATGGCCGGGCTCATGCATCTGTTTTGGGATTTAGGATTTTAAATAAATTTAAATTTTTGTCTTTACATTTAAAACTGTTTTTGCCTGTTCTAGGGCTTGTTTTAAATTTTATTTAATGTTTTAGGTTTTAAAATTTTATCTCAGAAATTTAATATATCTAGCATTTTTCATATTTTAAAATCTGGAATAAAAGTTAGCGAGAAAACTTAAAGAAATCGCAAATGTAACTGCAAACAGTGACAACAATTTATCTGGTTTGATCAGTGGAGTGATCATACTTTATGGGTTCCCCAGAAGTGGAACTAGTGAAGTAACAAAAATGTTCAAATGAAGCTTTTAAGCTTCACGTGATATACTTTGATGTAATCTATCTGGGATAGAGGATCAAAGATAATCATAATACTTTGATGCAATCCATCTGGGATGGAAGTTTGATAGCATCAAATAAGTACTATATTCATGTATCATTTATCTCATGTATATTACTCATTTATTATACTTTTATATAAGACTTGTTACTTAATCGCTTAAGTTTATGATTTTCAATATCTATGAAGCCATGTTGGAAGAGACAAGGAAAATGACGAAACTTGGAGCTAATTAGAAGGACCTGTACAAGTAAAGCAAGAGCATACGGCGTAAACATACTCTGGAGATACGCCGTATCAAACACTTAGAAGGATTCATGAAGAATCATTATTTTGAAGACATGCGGTGTATTTAACTCTCGCAATACGCCGTATCTGAGCCCTTGCAATCAAAAACCAGGTCAACTGAAGAAGGAATACGGCGTATTAAAATTTGGACATATGTCGTATTAAAGATCTTATCACCAGTCCAAGTTTATCAAGATTTGAAGGGATACGTCATATTCAACTCTAGTAATACGTCGTATTTAAAGAAGTCAGACGAATAAACTAGAATATTCTATTCTTGGACCCCTCTCAAGATATCTGGAATACGGCGTATTGAACCTCAATATGCCGTATTGGCACATCAGACGAGAAATCTATAAATTCAAGCCCTAGCTTCGTATTTTCACACCATTCCACCACCACCAAACGACTTTGGAAGCTAAGTAACACCAAGAGATCAGTTCCAAAGCCAAGAGATCAAGAAGAGAAGGTCTCGTATCATCACACGAAGTATATTCGTTCGGTTTGCTTATCGACTCATGTTATTTGTTGGCAATTCGCTTGTATTTATTTTCGTGTTTGCTACTGAGATTATGGGCTAACACCCTTAGGTGTTAGCCATATTATGATTGTTACATTGATTTGATTCAGTTTATTTAGACTTAATGCATTTATGTTGGATAATTTATATGTTTATCGTTCAAATAGTATGTTCGTTTATTCGTTTAACATCGAAAGTCTATTGTCTAGATTATCAAAGTGTAGCTCTTTAGCTATGTAGGTAATCCCTATCTTAATGGTTGGTGTTTATGACCTAGCTTCATGAATGGTGCCATTAGAACTAGAGGCGTAACTGCCCTAGGTTAGACCTTAAATATCAAAACAAATAAGTTAACATAAGTGCTCTTCAATAAAGTGACTACGTGAGAAGAGTAGGTTTCACTATGACCTTGGGTTACCGCAGATAAATTGTATAGATTAGTTGACACCACTTTATGCGTTACTTTAACTGATTAGACCGATAATTTGCTTCAGGGATATAGGTTGCTGTCATAGAACTAGGTAACCATGACCATCTGGCCTAGTTTAATATAGATAGGAAAATGTTGTCTGCATGTTCCTAACGTCACTAATATAAATCATTAAGTCATTTCACTTATAAACGGATCAATGAAAATGTAGTAGAATTAATATGGCTAGCACTCTCTCCTTAAATTGATCACAACCGTAGTTTAGGTTAGTTTAATTTACTTTTATTGTTTTTAGTAGTTAAATTAATCTAAAAATCAAAACCCCCTTTTAATCTGTAGAAAATTCACTAGGTAAGCTATTAAGTTCATCTACTCCTTGCGAACAACCCGTACTTACCAACTTAGCTATAATTGATCGGGGATACTGCCCGTTAGTGTTAGTCTAATAGGATAAGTCAACAATTATAAATTTAAAACTAAATGTAAAATAACACGTCAAAGTTCAAAGTAGGCTTTGATGCAATTAATCAGGGATGGAGTTAAAAGATCTTTGGTTTGGTAAATCTATGTTGGATAGATTTGATCAAAGATGAAAAGTCATGGAATGACTTGAAAAACATTTCTACCAAATAATCTTATGCAGTTTTTGTTCACATGCACGAGAATCCTGAAAAGCTACTTCAAAACCTTTTTCTCTGTTAAGATCTTTTTCCAAAAAATTTACCCGTTCTTTATATTTCTCAAGCTATATGGTCAATGAAGCATTTGCCTCTTGTTCTTCCTGATTAACCGTATTACATTTTGCAATCTTAATTTGCATGTTTGTTATTAAAGACTCAATAAAATCATTATTCTAATAATTTGAGATCGCATGCTGTTCAACTTCGTCTCGATTAACATTCACATCTGGATCATCATCAAATATAATATTACAATCAATTTGATCATCTATATGTGAATCATTTAATCGATTCGATTTGCACAGGATGCTCTCTGTCATGAGCAGACACAGAGAATATATCATTCATATATCAAGTGTCATGATCGGGTACCTCAAATAAGGCATCAGTGTCATATTTTGGTCCAGCTTTAGTGTCACGACGTACATCTCCTGAATGTTGGCCATCATAATCACCGATGCATTCAAATCTTCCAAATCCTCATCCGGTGTTATATCTTCTAGAAAGTCGTGTTGCTCATTGGTTAGAGTGCCTCCTGCTTCATCCTTCTTTGCTAACAACATTGCTTCCTTGAAGTAGTTTGAACCCCTCACTCTTGGTTTAGGACAAACACTTGCTTAATGACCCGTTCCTTGGCAGTTATAACACCTAATCACCCTACCCATTGTCTATGCATTTTCAGTATCCCCAGCTCTCATCTGAACATTCTCAGCATTACCCGCATTTCCAGCATAACCAACATTCCATGCATTACCTGTATTCCCAACATATCATGCATTTCTCGTATTTCCAACATATCCTGCATTTTCCGTATTACCACATATCCTGCATTTCCAACATTGCCAATAAACCTTTGTCTATTCCAGTATTCCCAGCATTACTTCCCTGAACACCAACCCTATCACCTTGCATAACTGCTTGATTTTTGCGTTAGATGAGGTTCTGAAGCGGGTTTTTGTGGGTGTCTTGTAGTTGAATGCCCTGGCAAGAAGAATCATTGCTTTGTTCACATTCTCAAAAGGATCATCACTACCAAAAGCTTCAGTCTGTGGATCACCAAGACAATATTGTGTTCCTTCTGAGTTAGTGAGAACATTACTGGATGAAGCTTGTGGATCATAAACATAGTTCTGTCGTGATTGACAAGTCGGGTCTTGTTGTGGACTGTAAGCATAATTCTGTTGTGAATCATAAGCAAGAGTTTGTTGTAGGTTGTAGGCATAGTTCTGTTGTAGATCATAAGCATGGTTTGATTGTGGCAAAGAGAGTTGTTATGGAACATTGTAGTATTGTGGTATGGTGTGAGTAGTAGCAACCAATGCAAGTGGATCACGATTCCTTGTCAACTTCTGTGCTCTGAATTCATTAGCCTCAGCTTGATTTTGTTTCAGATAGTCAAACAAATTATCATAGTTAACCGATGTAGGTTTTGTGTTTGCTTAACAAGTGTGACATGACGTTGCCATTCTTCTTGGTGTGAATTCAAGAACTTGGTGTTTGAAACAATGAGTTTAGGCAAGATGTTATGTCGTTCAAGATCATTCATGATTTGAGAGAAACTTTGATAGTATGATTCGAGTGATTCCCAAGGTGCTTGCTTGAACTTGTCATAAGTATCCACCAGTCTAGTCTACATATCCATTTTGCTCAGCTCGGTTCCTTTCATAAGTCATCTGACACGTTCCCACATTAACTTAGCAGTATTTTGGGAGACAACACTGATGAAAATGGTGTTTGGAATACCTAAAAGAATTTGTTGCATTGCAAGCCCATCTGCCTCATAATAATTCCTTTCTTCAACAGTCAATTAAGCCTTCGTCTGTTGACGACGAGTCTCTTTTCTTGGTTGAATAACATTGGGATTGTTAGTTTTAATGGACAAATAATAATGTGTATGACTAGAATGGAACTCGGGACCACGGGATTGCACACATTACGTATGAGGAATTAATGTAATAATAATTAATATATAAACCGTTATATATTTAATTATTTAAACACAAAATAATGACTAATGGACTTTAAGTAATTAACGGGAATTGACTAACGACCGTTAGGGAATAAAGGAAGGACTATAGATGAAATTAGAGGGACAAGAAGGTTCCGGAATCCCTTGTGGACTCTATGGCCGATCAGTTCATGGGCTAGGGTTACCAAACCCATGCAAACTTGTCCTCCAAGATTTCTCATCTATATATACAAGGCTAGGGTTATTCAATCTTGTAACACCCCCAAATTACCGCAGCGGAAACAGTAGTGTCAAGGGGGTATTACTTCGTAATACAGATCAAGGTATAGAAAACGACCTCTAAATGAGACGTTTTGAAAAGTTATCATTCGAATTATTAAAATCAGAGTTATGAAAATAAGTTCCCAGTAAAGATTACATAAAAGTTTTCAAAGTGTATCGAATGATAAAGATAGATATGAGTCTTCAAATATGCAAATGACTCTAGAATCCATGCATCCACTATCGCCTTATAACCTGAGATAAACATGCTAAAAAGTGTCAACCAACGGTTGGTGAGTTCATAGAGTTTAGTTTAAAATATCAAGTATTTGAATAAAGATTTCCCAGCAAAGGCCTTGTAAATCCACTCAGTCCCAAGTCCCGTCCATACAAGACTTGCAACCTGTGTGTTCACAATCCACTGCTAACGTAGGTATGAATAGTACAAGTATGGATGTATCAAGAAACACGTATCAATGTATGAATAGGACTAAAACTAGCACAAGAACAGATGTGTATAGAAATACGTATCAATGTATGAATATAGCCTGTACAGATGTGTATAGAAATACGTATCAATGTACGAACATGACAGATGTGTATAGAAATACGTATCAATGTCATAAATGCGTCAAGTAATTCAAAGATGTCAACAATGCATAAAGTATAAGCGAACAGATATGTATATAAATACGAATCATGTAACATATGTTTTGCAAAAGTAAATAAGTATAGTTTGAGCATGTATCTCCCCCAAAAGTAGTTCAAAACGTATAAAAATAGGGGCTTATGAAACTCACAGTAGTATGTAAAAGTGCTTGTTAAAGTAAAAGTAAGTAGTTTAAGCATGTATCTCCCCCAAAGAGTTTCAAACAATTAAGTAATGGAAAGTGGGGCTATAAACTCACCTTAGCTGTAAAGGTCTAAGTAGGGTTATGTCTAAAGTATCACGGTAACGGCTCCAATACACGACGACACCTAAAATGTTGGAGTTTATACGTTCGAAACGATATAGAAAAATTGATCAAGAGGTATTTCTTTCGTTTAAAATAATCGATAAGTGATCGAATGAGGGAGTAACCAACTAAGACTTGGCTCGAAAAATGTTTCTAGTTTTATTGCCAATTCTCGGCAGTAGAGAGGTTGAGAGAGTTTGCTCGAAATATTTGAAGTGAAAAGTTGTCTGCTTCCTATTTCATGCATGCTATATACGTATATATAGCAAATGAAAGAAAACAAGTTGAAAGTAAAATTATTGGATGTGTCAGATAATACTCGATTGGATTGCATGTGACATTGTCGGTACTATTCGATTTTTAAGGCAAGTTGCCATATTATCTTTGAGATATTTTCTTTAAAATAGCAAATTGCCATTCGATGCATGTGTTTGTGTCAGAAGTTATTCGATTTCAAGATAAGGAAATATTATAATACGACAATTTACAATTTCAAATGCATGTATCTTGATTCTAATAATTGCAAGTTGTAAAGACAAGTTGGAAAAATAGTCAGTTCGATTGTCAGTACATTGAATTTGATAAAATGAGATTTCATGTAGTATGTATTATTAAAATGAAAGTTGTACGGAGTAGTACATATTATTAAAATGAGATTTCATGAACTATTATTAAAATAAAACAAGTTGGAAAGTGTCAGAGATTCGAAAATGAGATAGCGTGTAAGGATATTTCGAAATTATTGCTAAGATACAGATTCATTGTTTTTAGTTATATATATAATATAATTCATATAGTATACGTGCCCGAGTGAGGTTTACTTTAAGTCTCGTTCATAACCCAAACGTTAAAAATAAAATATGAGATTTATCACTCTTTAATCTTGGGTGTATAGAAAATTGAGTTATGTAAAATAAATGATATTCTTGGATGTCGAAATTAAATTTAAATGAGGCCAAGTATATATACTTTAGATCGACTAGTAATAAAAGAAAATAAAGTTTTGGGCTTGTATTGAGTTGGGTCGTGAATAGTAATAGGCCAAAATATATTTAAGGGTCCGTTTGGTGTTTAATGAGTATGTTTAATCCGTCGTGGTCCGCGTGTGAGCTCGTTCCAACGTAACAATGTTTAAATAGAAATGTAATAAACAAAAAGTTTAAATTGGCTCGTAAAAATGGTTGAGTGAACAGTAACGACGTGTTAATACTAGATTAACGTTCACTAATGACTAGGGAATTCTACGGGTTGCTACAATACCCACTCCTTATTTTTGAATCTCGTCCCGAGATTCAGTCTGCGTTAACTCTTAAAAGATGCTAATGGATAGTCGATGTGTAAAATTTAAGGTAATAAGGCAAAAACTTACGAATCTAAGGTAGAAAACGTACCCATTATTTGTTAGCTGCATCCAAGTCACTCAAGTAGTAAGCTCTACCACGAGCTGGACCAAGATGGGCTACAGGGTTTGGGTTATTTCCTTCGATGGCTAAAGCTAGATTTCCTTGCCTTTGTCCAGGTGTTCCATTCAACCTAGGACACGCATTTCTGAGATGATCCGTGCTGTTACATTCATAGCATGCCCTTTGGTTATTCCTTACGTTACCGGTATTTCTTGGTGCTCTACACTGATTTGTAAAGTGGCCGAATCGGTTGCAGTTGGTACATTCACGGCATGGCGCAGATGCCTGGTGATGATAAGCACACTTAGCACACTTAGGATGTGGACCTGTATATGCTCTTTGACCGGACCCAGTGGCCATAAAAGTTCTTGCTTTCTTGTTGTTGATCATGGGGACTATCTGTTTGTCTGACTCATCCGCTCCCTTCCTTTTGTCGCCGTCTCTTAGGACTCCATTCCTAACCATCTCATCTGTTAGAGTTCCAGCTCTCAGTATTGCGCTCTGAATCGTAGACGGCTCAGTTGCTTTCACAGTTCCTCGTATTTCGGGAACAAGACCATAGATGCACCTCTCAATCCTTTTTGATTCAGGGGTAACCAGATGAGGAACTAATCTTGCTAATTCGTGAAATCGATCCGTGTAGGCTGCATGACCAGCTCCTATCATAGAGTGATGATAGAGTTCATTTTCCAGCTTCTGCATCTCATTATCCGGACAATATTCTTCTTTCAGCAGCGCCTTGAAGTCGTCCCACGTCATTCCCACAGCTGCTTCTCTGCCTCTAGCTTGAATCTGCGTGTTCCACCATGTCAACGCCTTTCCTGACAGCGAGCATGCCTGTAACACCCCGACCCGACAAGGGTAAAGATATCACAATAATGGATTCATATCAGATCAAAACAGAGCATACATCTACAGTAATACAAAAATCTCAAAGGATTACAAATGAAATACTGAATCTATAAGGTTACAATGAAACTTTCAAAACTAATTCTAACCATAATAACTTCAGTCCAACTCTAATCCAGAATAGCTACCATGCCTTCTAAGTCCAGAGGTACACTCTCACTCATTCCCAGCTTCCTACTAAAACCTGCCGCAGGAAAAGAAATGCGGCTGAGCTACGAGAGCTCAGTGAACAGATATATAGATGACAGAAACAATAACATATAACAATACAGAGACAAATCCGAAATACAGATTATACAGATACCGAACTAAAGTGAAAGAATAGGAAAGGAATAAGGGTAAAAGAAAAGAAATGAGAAAGGAATAATGCACAAACCAGGTTTAGGGAAAGACAGAAATCCATCACGAGCCCAGAGATAACAGATAATATCATAACAGAATAATCATATAATAATCCAGAGGGGATGCCTCTCAAATAACAGATAATATGAGGGGTGACCTCATGTATCAAATGGAGTGATCAGCTCCCAGATAATGTGAAAGACGTGTATCGCACACACCATCAGTCACCAGATATACATATATAACAGTAAACAGTAATAGATAACAAAAATCAGACCAGAACTAGGATGCATCCATGCGCCCCAGTAGGCCAGAATCTTCTCCTACATAACAGATAAAATCAGGGACGGGACAGGTCATCACTCTCCTGCCCTAGAGTCATGCCATCGGTGCATCAATGACATGGACATGAAACCCTCATGCCTAGTGATTGGCTCGGATATCAGACTGTGGTCAAGGTCAAATGTCATATAATAAACAGAGTCATATCTAAGGTTCACGGCAGAAGGGTCATGTCAACAATTCAGATTAAGATAACAAGGTTTAAATCAGAGTTTATCAGATTAAGTTTAATATCAAAGCTTAAGTTCAGATTAAAAGGTTTATTTCCAATAGTCCAAATAGTATATCAAAGGTTAATGATTACAAATGTATAGCAATAATCCATTTCAGAAGTTCCTGTCAAAAGTTCATTTAAATCAATCCTTTAATAATGGTTTTCATTGAAATGATCTTACGAAATAGTTTTCATAAAAATGGTCTTCCAAAACGTTTAGAAACTTCCATTTCCAAGTGGTATCGCTTCTTTTTAAAATAGCTTTCCTTAGACAGTTTCATATGTAGTTTAATAGAGGTTCAAAATCAATTAGGTTCAGATAAGGATTAAACAGGTTAAGGTTTACCAAAATCAAATCAGAATTTACAACAGATATATCAGGTTAAGGTTCAGAACAAGGTTCACAGATCAGATTCAATTAAGACTCACAAATTCAGGGTTCAGAACAAGAGATCAATCAGAGTTCAGGAAAAATAGTTCAGAATACAAGAATCATAGCAGAGGTTCAAACAAAGATTCAAGATAAACAGATCACAACCGAGATACACAAACAGAGGGGAACATAGCAATGGTATAGGGAATCCTAATAAGGAAAATGAAATACTGAGAGAAAAGGGAAAGAAACACCCTTACTGAAATAGGGCAGAATATCTGTACCTTATTAGCACAGCAGAAATCAAACAAACAAACACAGAACACTGATCAAGACTTCTCCTTCTTCACACCTAAGGAAGAGGAAGACAGAATTACTAAAGTTCCTTATTCACATTATTCCTTTTAGTTTATCTCTTCATTTTATGTACTTTCTATTTTTAGTAACTTTCCAGATTTAGTAAGTTCCCATAATTAGCAGGTTTCCAGATTAATCAGATATTATCATTTCAGATTAGGTTAAACCCTTATTCAGAGATTATTATGGAATATCAGTATATTTTATCAAGTTACAGAAGTTTAGGGTTTTAAATGACAATTATACAAAGTTTAGGGTTTTAAATGTAACTTCATTAATTTCCAAGGTCATTTGTGAAAATACTTTAAGTTACAGAAATTTACACTCATTTTATTCAGAATTACCTTCCATTCCCTTAAGTTTCACAATTTACAGATTACACCCCTTTAGTTACATAATTTACAAAACCAACCTTATAATTACATATTTTACAAATTAAACCCTACAATAACCATAATTACCAACCAAACATATTATATTTCAAATTTACAGAATATACCATCAGAAGTTAGTACATTACATATTTGACCCCTCAGAATTCAGAATTTACATATTTAGTCCTTTAAGTTTATAAAACATATATATTAAGTCATAATTCCATAACAATTACATAATTAGCCCAAAAATCCTCAAAATTACCCAACAACCTTTTTATATCAGTATTAACACAAAACAACTTCAGAATTCCAGATTTACACTTTTGGTCCCTCACTTTTAATTTATTTCCATTCGAAACCCTAATTTGCCAATAATTCATTATAATGCAATATTTACACTTAGGACCCCAAAGTTATATTTTTCCCACATTCTTACAGATGTATATGATCTTACCAAAATTTCCCAGAAGTTTCAAAGTTGGCAAAACAGGTCCTTATACATTTTAGTTCAAATCGGCTAGACTTTTTAACAACAATTATAAACCCTACTTTTCACCAATCATTGAACCATCATTAAATCATCATTAAAACACATTAAATGATCAGATATTCATCCAAGAACCCTAACCCTAGAAGCCACGATTTTTATTTTATTTGTTTTCTTAATTTTCACAAAATCCGATTATTACAATAATTCACCACATTAATTTTTGGCCTCTAAAAATCAAAACCATATTTTTCCCAGATCATATTACTCATAAGGAACCCACGAAAAATAGTGAACATGCCCAGAAAGTTCGTTCAACATATATTACATATTTACGTACGTTTTAGACATTAAAATTACAACGACTTGATTTAGGCTACTATAATTCGATCTATCATTTTTCCCAGGTCTAATACATCATAAGAGGTCTAAATAAAATAGCTATCATGCCCAAAAATTCGGATTTCATATATTTGTGATTTACGTGTTCTATAGCCATTATATTATCATACGCATAGAATTAGCATGCATGGATCGATTTACATATTTTATATGAGTTATATAACATCAAAAGATCACAGGAAAATTGCCATATTAATTTTAACACGTTTGGTTTAGTCGCAAGAATTATTACCTTGATTTAGAGCCACTCGACAAGAAATTAAGAACAAGAACGAACCAAGGAGAAAACGCAGCAACCCTTAATTTTCCTAGCTCCCTTGCACCTCCAAGAACACCAGAAAATTACTTGTTCAAACCCAGAAGTCGTACAGAAGCCTTGGTCGAATTTCTTAGATCGCTAGGGTTTTGGAATGGATATGCGGTTTAAGTTTTTTGGATAGAAATAAAAGATTTGTTTAAACCTTGTGAAAACCGACTTATGGGGGGGGGGGGGGCAAGATCTGATATTTTCGGCCCATAATATTGAAATTATATTGGGTTGATTTTATTCAACATTTCCTTATTTTATTTACATATTATTTAATTAAAGAAATAAAACATTATGTTTAGCTAAATTGTATAATTTTCGGATTTAATTAAATAAAGTGTATGATTATTTTTTTGAACATTTAAAATGATGAACATTGTCCCAGAAATTATTTTGTTTCAGATATAGTTCGATTTCAGATGTTTTGGAATTATTTCGGAATTTTATAAGTTATTTAATAAGGTTTTATGTTATCAGGGGTAATTTGGTAATTTTACGGGTTATCTGAATTTCAGGTATTACAACTTCTTCCCCACTAACAAAAAAATTTCGTCCTCGAAATTTGCAGAAAACAGAAAGAAAAGGGAACGGAAACTAAACAAAAACATATCAGACCTAATAGATGATAATCAGATTTCCTCGGAAGAGACGTAAGAATTTCACAGGATTTTGATGGATATGCCGTCCACAGAAATTGAATTGACAGATCAGATTAGAGCGTACTGAAATAGATTATCGATAACATCAATTGGAAAAAGTTTTATAACAAAACTGAAGATTATTATCAGAAGTTCAGAGGTCAGCAGAATGCGCGACGAGAATCCAGATATATCAATTCGCATAACGGTGGAAGCAGATTACGCATATAGGTAGAATGAACTTAAAGTCTCACTAACGCAGACGATCTCAACCAGTTATCAGAATTTCTAAAGCTTCTAAGGCACTTCTCGAAATATCCTATGCCCACAACAAGTGCACGTTATATGATGTAAGTATTATCACGTTGGCCAGACGTCATAATACTGGCATCATATAAATATGCTCTCATGATGGTCATACTTTATCTCAAGTCGTGAACAGAACAAACTTATCTTAATCCACCTAGTCTTCCTACAGTCTCAGAGGTCATCAAAATCAAATACCCTAACTAAGAGGAGAATGAATCACTCGAAAAAGAATTTTAACGGAAGTCCCAAAATGTCTATCAGAATTTGGTACATCAGATCATCCATCATTCGTCAAATTTCAGATAACAAAACCATCATCCGACATACGCAGAATGAACACAGAGCGGAATTACTGATAAGGAACCTAAATCATTCAAAGGATTTATCATCAGGTAACAGAAATTTAGATAGGTCAAGCATAAGTGAATCACATCATCCATAACTTCCTCCGTCATAGAATTTATTCGATTCAGAATTTTCTTCTATTCAAGGTCATGATCTCAGTTTCCATTCTCAAGTCTGCTTCTTCTCTCAATTCATTTTAGTACAACTAAAATGAATAGAGAAGCAAGACTGCGAGTCTTGGACAGGCCTACTAGCACAGTTCAGAAATCGCCAACTCAGATTGCCGTCGTCATCGGATGCCCGGTAGTGGTGTCTGCTACAATCTCTAAATGCCAAATCACATCTTTTCTTCCAGAACAAAGGTCATTCCATTTAATACGAAGGTGGTCCACATGTTTCCTTGTTCGTCTCGGGGCACAACATGTTGTCATACTATGACAATTGTCCAGATACTCGTGAAACATGATTCTTATTAGCCAATACTATTGGCATTATTTAAGACTCATAATGGTTCCAATGAGTACGAAACAGTTTTCATGAATTACTTCAGGGAAACTTCATATCTAAATCACATCACCCATCTTTACGAATAAAACTGAATTACTTTACGGAAATTGCTCTCAGTTAGTCATCTCCCGTCTCAGGAGTTCTAGTGGTTGCTTCTTCCGTCCTTCAAACATTAAATGAGGTTGTCTGATACAGAGTTCACAAGGATAGAATAATTTAATCATTTATACTCGAAAATGAAAAGTGATTACGGTTGAGATTACGGTTAGGTATTTAAAGGGAACACCGAGGTGAAACAAAATCATATCTCATCGGTTTCTTCAATCTCTCAACTTCTATAGCATCATGGCTCGTCAACCGAGATCGGTTCAGAATCAATTCTACTTCTCAAACGGGAGGAAACTCAGAAGTTTCATCAGAAAATGCCAGAAAATTTGTACAACAAAACTTTCTAGGGGTGGATACAAATAGGTGTCAGGAGAATTTGACAATCAAATGAGATCAGGGTAAATCTTTCCATAACCGTGATAAGCTTAATAGATTTAAGCGATTCAAGGTTACTATAACAAAATAGGGTGGAGCAGATTGTTATATTTCAGATGCGGTAGCCTATGATAGCTGAAGAACCAGTCAATCAATAATCAAAAGATCTCCAAAATTAAGTATATCAATAGTAAACAGATCGCAGAACGTATATGGTCACTTAACCAGACAGATAGTTCATATGTTAGAGTCAAGTACATGGTTCAGTATAGTGTGGGGATAGGTACGCGAACAGTTCAAGGTATTGGAGTTTTTGGTTTAGCTTTTTAGCATAAGTGACAGGTAGGGTGTACATCATCGGTAATACGAACATTGTATAATTGCAGAAGTGAGACTTATGAGATATCGGATATCAGCATCATATGCTCAGTTAACAATTCCATACAGAGACGGTATTTGCATCAAATCCTTCCAAAGGAAAACTGATTGGCAATTAAGATTCATCATTCAGGACAAAATAGTTTCAGTGGATCCATTTATATCCAGCATGGGTCATGAATTTATAGGATGTGTCAAACACATTAAGGTTAAATGGTCATTCGGGATGGTCGGAGAGATATCAGACGGTTTATCCACAGATCAGAAATGAAGGTCAAAATCAGATAGTGGCAGCAAAAGTTTAACAATCGGTAATCATGTCAGGGGTTCCAAAATTGTTTCAAACGCCAAAGTTGAGACATAGGAGGATAGTCGTCAATATTAGATGATCAAATCAATCAATCCTTATAAGGATAAAATCAAGGTTACTATCAAAGAAAGACGGATCAATGAAGATAAATCTTATCGTTCGGAATGAGAAGGAAAGCATTTTTATCCTCGTGGTCAAACGCCACAAAACTTCTCATGGGAACAGAGATGGTTAAGACGGAATCAAAAGATTCATAGGTGATTATCAGAAGCAAGAAGCAAATAACAGAATGTATCAAGTGTATCATCATCATGGGGATTCTCAGATTTGCCCAAATAGGCATCAGAATGATTAACAGAAGGTTCAGAGGTCGGAGTTGAAATCGGAAGGCAAGGGTCAAATAATGTCAGATAATTACTACGCAATTTCCAATGCTTCAGATTTTATTTAGGTTTCACTTCTTAGGTGGTGCAAGGCATAAGCTCTAAATTTCCAAATGCGATTTTAACCAAAAGCAAGGCGCGAATCAGAGTGGTGCGGAAGCAAGATACTTAAGCAAATGACTTATAGTCTACCCATTCCTCACTGGTCAGAATTTAAGTTCCTATAGGGAAATCCTAAAGCAAATTCTTAGAGGTTGTCCTACGAGCGCCTACAGTGGAAACTTAGTGACCCAGACTTCACAGGTCAAGGGTAAATGTATTACGAGTCGCAGCCTGTGATCTCTGATACCATAAATTGTAACACCCCGACCCGACAAGGGTAAAGATATCACAATAATGGATTCATATCAGATCAAAACAGAGCATACATCTACAGTAATACAAAAATCTCAAAGGATTACAAATGAAATACTGAATCTACAAGGTTACAATGAAACTTTCAAAACTAATTCTAAACATAATAACTTCAGTCCAACTCTAATCCAGAATAGCTACCATGCCTTCTAAGTCCAGAGGTACACTCTCACTCATTCCCAGCTTCCTACTAAAACCTGCCGCAGGAAAAGAAATGCGGCTGAGCTACGAGAGCTCAGTGAACAGATATATAGATGACAGAAACAATAACATATAACAATACAGAGACAAATCCGAAATACAGATTATACAGATACCGAACTAAAGTGAAAGAATAGGAAAGGAATAAGGGTAAAAGAAAAGAAATGAGAAAGGAATAATGCACAAACCAGGTTTAGGGAAATACAGAAATCCATCACGAGCCCAGAGATAACAGATAATATCATAACAGAATAATCATATAATAATCCAGAGGGGATGCCTCTCAAATAACAGATAATATGAGGGGTGACCTCATGTATCAAATGGAGTGATCAGCTCCCAGATAATGTGAAAGACGTGTATCGCACACACCATCAGTCACCAGATATACATATATAACAGTAAACAGTAATAGATAACAGAAATCAGACCAGAACTAGGATGCATCCATGCGCCCCAGTAGGCCAGAATCTTCTCCTACATAACAGATAAAATCAGGGACGGGACAGGTCATCACTCTCCTGCCCTAGAGTCATGCCATCGGTGCATCAATGACATGGACATGAAACCCTCATGCCTAGTGATTGGCTCGGATATCAGACTGTGGTCAAGGTCAAATGTCATATAATAAACAGAGTCATATCTAAGGTTCATGGCAGAAGGGTCATGTCAACAATTCAGATTAAGATAACAAGGTTTAAATCAGAGTTTATCAGATTAAGTTTAATATCAAAGCTTAAGTTCAGATTAAAAGGTTTATTTCCAATAGTCCAAATAGTATATCAAAGGTTAATGATTACAAATGTATAGCAATAATCCATTTCAGAAGTTCCTGTCAAAAGTTCATTTAAATCAATCCTTTAATAATGGTTTTCATTGAAATGATCTTACGAAATAGTTTTCATAAAAATGGTCTTCCAAAACGTTTAGAAACTTCCATTTCCAAGTGGTATCGCTTCTTTTTAAAATAGCTTTCCTTAGACAGTTTCATATGTAGTTTAATAGAGGTTCAAAATCAATTAGGTTCAGATAAGGATTAAACAGGTTAAGGTTTACCAAAATCAAATCAGAATTTACAACAGATATATCAGGTTAAGGTTCAGAACAAGGTTCACAGATCAGATTCAATTAAGACTCACAAATTCAGGGTTCAGAACAAGAGATCAATCAGAGTTCAGGAAAAATAGTTCAGAATACAAGAATCATAGCAGAGGTTCAAACAAAGATTCAAGATAAACAGATCACAACCGAGATACACAAACAGAGGGGAACATAGCAATGGTATAGGGAATCCTAATAAGGAAAATGAAATACTGAGAGAAAAGGGAAAGAAACACCCTTACTGAAATAGGGCAGAATATCTGTACCTTATTAGCACAGCAGAAATCAAACAAACAAACACAGAACACTGATCAAGACTTCTCCTTCTTCACACCTAAGGAAGAGGAAGACAGAATTACTAAAGTTCCTTATTCACATTATTCCTTTTAGTTTATCTCTTCATTTTATGTACTTTCTATTTTTAGTAACTTTCCAGATTTAGTAAGTTCCCATAATTAGCAGGTTTCCAGATTAATCAGATATTATCATTTCAGATTAGGTTAAACCCTTATTCAGAGATTATTATGGAATATCAGTATATTTTATCAAGTTACAGAAGTTTAGGGTTTTAAATGACAATTATACAAAGTTTAGGGTTTTAAATGTAACTTCATTAATTTCCAAGGTCATTTGTGAAAATACTTTAAGTTACAGAAATTTACACTCATTTTATTCAGAATTACCTTCCATTCCCTTAAGTTTCACAATTTACAGATTACACCCCTTTAGTTACATAATTTACAAAACCAACCTTATAATTACATATTTTACAAATTAAACCCTACAATAACCATAATTACCAACCAAACATATTATATTTCAAATTTACAGAATATACCATCAGAAGTTAGTACATTACATATTTGACCCCTCAGAATTCAGAATTTACATATTTAGTCCTTTAAGTTTATAAAACATATATATTAAGTCATAATTCCATAACAATTACATAATTAGCCCAAAAATCCTCAAAATTACCCAACAACCTTTTTATATCAGTATTAACACAAAACAACTTCAGAATTCCAGATTTACACTTTTGGTCCCTCACTTTTAATTTATTTCCATTCGAAACCCTAATTTGCCAATAATTCATTATAATGCAATATTTACACTTAGGACCCCAAATTTATATTTTTCCCACATTCTTACAGATGTATATGATCTTACAAAAATATCCCAGAAGTTTCAAAGTTGGCAAAACAGGTCCTTATACATTTTAGTTCAAATCGGCTAGACTTTTTAACAACAATTATAAACCCTACTTTTCACCAATCATTGAACTATTATTAAATCATCATTAAAACACATTAAATGATCAGATATTCATCCAAGAACCCTAACCCTAGAAGCCACGATTTTTATTTTATTTGTTTTCTTAATTTTCACAAAATCCGATTATTACAATAATTCACCACATTAATTTTTGGCCTCTAAAAATCAAAACCATATTTTTCCCAGATCATATTACTCATAAGGAACCCACGAAAAATAGTGAACATGCCCAGAAAGTTCGTTCAACATATATTACATATTTACGTACGTTTTAGACATTAAAATTACAACGACTTGATTTAGGCTACTATAATTCGATCTATCATTTTTCCCAGGTCTAATACATCATAAGAGGTCTAAATAAAATAGCTATCATGCCCAAAAATTCGGATTTCATATATTTGTGATTTACGTGTTCTATAGCCATTATATTATCATACGCATAGAATTAGCATGCATGGATCGATTTACATATTTTATCTGAGTTATATAACATCAAAAGATCACAGGAAAATTGCCATATTAATTTTAACACGTTTGGTTTAGTCGCAAGAATTATTACCTTGATTTAGAGCCACTCGACAAGAAATTAAGAACAAGAACGAACCAAGGAGAAAACGCAGCAACCCTTAATTTTCCTAGCTCCCTTGCACCTCCAAGAACACCAGAAAATTACTTGTTCAAACCCAGAAGTCGTACAGAAGCCTAGGTCGAATTTCTTAGATCGCTAGGGTTTTGGAATGGATATGCGGTTTAAGTTTTTTGGATAGAAATAAAAGATTTGTTTAAACCTTGTGAAAACCGACTTATGGGGGGGGGGCAAGATCTGATATTTTCTGCCCAATATTGAAATTATATTGGGTTGATTTTATTCAACATTTCCTTATTTTATTTACATATTATTTAATTAAAGAAATAAAACATTATGTTTAGCTAAATTGTATAATTTTCGGATTTAATTAAATAAAGTGTGTGATTATTTTTTTGAACATTTAAAATGATGAACATTGTCCCAGAAATTATTTTGTTTCAGATATAGTTCGATTTCAGATGTTTTGGAATTATTTCGGAATTTTATAAGTTATTTAATAAGGTTTTATGTTATCAGGGGTAATTTGGTAATTTTACGGGTTATCTGAATTTCAGGTATTACAATGCCGAATACTTCACTTTCTGATGCGCTCCACAGTTACTGATGTCGATCACTGACTCCATCTTTTCGATCCATCGGGTATACTCCAATGCACCTCCTTTACCATCAAACTCCATTGGCTTACATGCCATAAATTCCTTATATGTGCATCCAGTTGCGCGGGTGGTAGTCTCATTCACACCTGCACCATTGGTATCGTTATTTATGCTTCCGTGGTTTCCCGAGTTGTTGATGTGATTGCCGAGTTGGGTGATAATAGTAGGTAGCAAGGTTTGAAGTTGTTGAGCGATGATGGCGGAGAAATCAGGATTTCCTCCGTCGTTGTTGTCATTGTTACTAATGCCGCGGCCACCTCCTCGACCTCCACGTCCACTAGTCCTTCCACCTCTTAGTGTGGCATTACCTCGGTTAGTGTTGCGAGCTGATCTCCTTGTTGCCATTGCCTCTCTGCAATGAAGGACATCTAGCGAACGTCAGATATGAGGTAGAAGTCGTTGATTTATCGATTTATACTTAACGTTCTCACAAAAACCCCGCTACTAGCTGTTATCCTAAAGGGGTCAATGTCGATTAACGTACGCATGGTTACATATGTCCACGTGTGTCGTGATGCACTTATAATTATGTTGGCCACCATAATTATACTTGCCTCCTTTCACACTTGTACATATCACCAAGCACACATATCTCGACATTACATAAAAGAGTAGGGTGATCATCTCTCAGAAAATCCTCGAGTGAACTCATCAAATTTATGCGGCTAAGTGATAACCTTTATTTAACTTAATCCCATGTCTCATCAAACAAGAACTGTCACAAGATTAAGTTAAATAGCCAGTTATCACTGAGCTCCACACCTCTGATGATTCGACTAAATTCTGAGATTCCCCTATCGGTGCAGATACTATAACATTTAACAGTGCGCTCATAAATGGGAAAAGTTCTACGTAAGTAAGGCGATAGGGATAATAGTCTTAACGCATATAGTAGTTATAGTCTAGGCTCCTAAATGCAACCTAGTTCTCTATAACCAAGGTCTCTGATACCATTCTGTAACACCCCCAAATTACCGCAACGGAAACAGTAGTGTCAAGGGGGTATTACTTCATAATACAGATCAAGGTATAGAAAACGACCTCTAAATAAGACATTTTGAAAAGTTATCATTCGAATTATTAAAATCAGAGTTATGACAATAAGTTCCCAGTAAAGATTACATAAAAGTTTTCAAAGTGTATCGAATGATAAAGATAGATATGAGTCTTCAAATATGCAAATGACTCTAGAATCCATGCATCCACTATCGCCTTATAACATGAGATAAACATGCTAAAAAGTGTCAACCAACGGTTGGTGAGTTCATAGAGTTTAGTTTAAAATATCAAGTATTTGAATAAAGATTTCCCAGCAAAGGCCTTGTAAATCCACTCAGTCCCAAGTCCCGTCCATACAAGACTTGCAACCTGTGTGTTCACAATCCACTGCTAACGTAGGTATGAATAGTGCAAGTATGGATGTATCAAGAAACACGTATCAATGTATGAATAGGACTAAAACTAGCACAAGAACAGATGTGTATAGAAATACGTATCAATGTATGAATATAGCCTGTACAGATGTGTATAGAAATACGTATCAATGTACGAACATGACAGATGTGTATAGAAATACGTATCAATGTATGAATATAGCCTGTACAGATGTGTATAGAAATACGTATCAATGTACGAACATGACAGATGTGTATAGAAATACGTATCAATGTCATAAATGCGTCAAGTAATTCAAAGATGTCAACAATGCATAAAGTATAAGCGAACAGATATGTATATAAATACGAATCATGTAACATATGTTTTGCAAAAGTAAATAAGTATAGTTTGAGCATGTATCTCCCCCAAAAGTAGTTCAAAACGTATAAAAATAGGGGCTTATGAAACTCACAGTAGTATGTAAAAGTGCTTGTTAAAGTAAAAGTAAGTAGTTTAAGCATGTATCTCCCCCAAAGAGTTTCAAACAATTAAGTAATGGAAAGTGGGGCTATAAACTCACCTTAGCTGTAAAGGTCTAAGTAGGGTTATGTCTAAAGTATCACGGTAACGGCTCCAATACACGACGACACCTAAAATGTTGGAGTTTATACGTTCGAAACGATATAGAAAAATTGATCAAGAGGTATTTCTTTCGTTTAAAATAATCGATAAGTGATCGAATGAGGGAGTAACCAACTAAGACTTGGCTCGAAAAATGTTTCTAGTTTTATTGCCAATTCTCGGCAGTAGAGAGGTTGAGAGAGTTTGCTCGAAATATTTGAAGTGAAAAGTTGTCTGCTTCCTATTTCATGCATGCTATATACGTATATATATCAAATGAAAGAAAACAAGTTGAAAGTAAAATTATTGGATGTGTTAGATAATACTCGATTGGATTGCATGTGACATTGTCGGTACTATTCGATTTTTAAGGCAAGTTGCCATATTATCTTTGAGATATTTTCTTTAAAATAGCAAATTGCCATTCGATGCATGTGTTTGTGTCAGAAGTTATTAGATTTCAAGATAAAGAAATATTATAATACGACAATTTACAATTTCAAATGCATGTATCTTGATTCTAATAATTGCAAGTTGTAAAGACAAGTTGGAAAAATAGTCAGTTCGATTGTCAGTACATTGAATTTGATAAAATGAGATTTCATGTAGTATGTATTATTAAAATGAAAGTTGTACGGAGTAGTACATATTATTAAAATGAGATTTCATGAACTATTATTAAAATAAAACAAGTTGGAAAGTGTCAGAGATTCGAAAATGAGATAGCGTGTAAGGATATTTCGAAATTATTGCTAAGATACAGATTCATTGTTTTTAGTTATATATATAATATAATTCATATAGTATACGTGCCCGAGTGAGGTTTACTTTAAGTCTCGTTCATAACCCAAACGTTAAAAATAAAATATGAGATTTATCACTCTTTAATCTTGGGTGTATAGAAAATTGAGTTATGTAAAATAAATGATATTCTTGGATGTCGAAATTAAATTTAAATGAGGCCAAGTATATATACTTTAGATCGACTAGTAATAAAAGAAAATAAAGTTTTGGGCTTGTATTGAGTTGGGTCGTGAATAGTAATAGGCCAAAATATATTTAAGGGTCCGTTTGGTGTTTAATGAGTATGTTTAATCCGTCGTGGTCCGCGTGTGAGCTCGTTCCAACGTAACAATGTTTAAATAGAAATGTAATAAACAAAAAGTTTAAATTGGCTCGTAAAAATGGTTGAGTGAACAGTAATGACGTGTTAATACTAGATTAACGTTCACTAATGACTAGGGAATTCTACGGGTTGCTACAAATCTTCACTACTTGTGCACTAGGTATAACCCAAAAACCTTTTTCGGTTATAGTACGTGTGTACAAGATTGTGGTATAAACTCATTATAGTTTATATATCTTGGATTGAGATACAAAAAGGTAAGGGGTATCTCGTTAATCCGTTTGTTAAAGATTTGAAGAAGATTAAAGTTTGATTCTTGTTCTTGCTAGAATCAAAAGGTACGCGTTTCTTTTATATTCAGTTAATTAATTACATGTATTTGATTCTTACGCTTCCGCTATGTGCTTTGATGATGTTTATATTTATTTATATAATTGTTATGGTACTTAAATTCAACAGTGGTATCAGAGCCGTTAATATTGTGTAATTAATTACTGAAATACATAAAAATTGAATCCTTGATTGATTATTGCATGCTTTAAGGTTTCTAGGTTTGAATTTTTTGAAACCCTGAAATTTTTTTACTGTTCACCGGACACTGTTCATCCCGAAAAAAAATAGTTTTTGTAAAAATTGTAGAAACCCTAGGTTACATGGAATGTTTTATGTGTTAATTCATGAATAATTGTTATGTGACATGCAATTGTATGCGTATCTTGAGAAACATGATTAATTGTTAATATGTTTATGTGGATCCATGATGAACATGCATGTTTGATCATAGATCATATGATTAGTATGTAGTAATTGTTACATATTTTGTGGTAACATTCTTAATTATTCATATAATTATTAGATTATGCATTGTTTTATTTTGAACTATGTGTGTTCGTGTATATATTTATCGTAGAACTTACGCAACCAAATTGTTTGGTGTATGTGGTTCATTGGTACCATTAGCTCGAAAACTAATGGGAGTTTTAGATAAACATATACATGATAGTTGTTTTAATTAGCATGTTCATTATTTTTTGTCGTTTATTTTTATTAATTACTTGTTTGTCTATATATATATATATATATATATATATATATATATATATATATATATATATATATATATATATATATATATATATTATTATTGTTGTGACATGATTGTAAGCAAAGGTAATTTTTCGAATAGAAAATAAACCGGATTAAATAAGGGTAAAATTGGATTTGCTTTTAAGACTTAAAGTCATAAACTTTTGATTGTGTGATGAGTTTTGTACTAATAGTGTGAACGGATCACCCAGTTTTAACAAACTATAAGAGGGGTATAAGGAGGATTGACATTAAATTGTCAAAACGAAAGAGACGCGTTTTTAATTGGCATTTAGTGCTGACGTTTGTCTCTCCGCTCCTTTGTGTGTCAAAATTGGAGCTACCAAATAAGCTATTTTATGTACAAAATCATCTTAAGGGTGAATTGACATCAATTTCACGTGTCACTTTGTGGTAATTATCCGAATAACTTGGGTCTTTTGACTCATGCAGTAGTAGGATATAGTGGGCGATAATTGTAGGTAATTCCTTGATTGGTGAACCCAATACCTCAATTAAAACTTTATTGATTTAAATCTTAGCTTAAAATTGGTTAATAAAATTGTTTTGAAAACTTATGATACGAAGATGTGTGCATGCTTCTTCGTACATATTTTGATTGACACATCAAAATTAATACCCTAAAATTTAAGTCCATGCCATCTAATTATAAGAAACACTTGAATTTATTATTTAGTGTAAGTGAGACCTTACCTAGATTTTAATGACAAGGTAAATTTCCATTATGCGTGAGACATGTAATGGAGAATTTGCAGTTTCTAAATTAGACGAATTAATTAAGGTGTTAGTGAGACCTAGAAACTTAAGGCATGAGATGGGATGAAACATGCTTACTTTGCAAATTTTATTTGGCAAATGTAAATCCCATAATGATCTAGGAGTCGGAAATTGTTTGCCGATTATTGTTCGACAGATTACCATATTTTGTACTTTCATTACTAGTAGATCAACTGATGTAGTGAAACAATGAAAATTTGGATCCTAGTTTTCAAGAAAATTCAATGGTTATATGAATATTTCCTTGGGTATTTTATTTTCTTGAAAATATTGTATTATCAAAAATACTAAAATTGAATTTTGTAAATTCTTTTAATGTATTAATGCAATGTTAAATCGTAAACGTGAGATATTCTTTTAGTGGTAAATTGATCTACACCCGTAGGGGTTTTTGGCTAGAGTCAACTTTACTAAAAGAATAAACCTAGTCTCCTTTCTTTGAGAGAAAGAGTGAGACTTAATCATATTCTTTTTCATGAATGAGAAAGGTAAGATAGAAAAATTAGAATTGTCTAAATTCTAAGAAATAACTCATAGCAAACTTTAATAGTTAAGAAAATTGCACATTTTCCGAGTTATTAAATTAGAAGCTAGACTAATTACCGCAAAATTGGTAAAAGGCAAACTAGCATAATTTATCTAGTTGTTGTGCTTTGACCACTTAAAGATGCTACATACCATTGTGGGGATGGTAGACATATTACGGAAAAATTACATGCCCAATTTCCAAGTTAATTGCATTGATGGATAGTCCATCATCTACATAGTAGAATACACTCTTTTAGTACGTAAGTAAGTGTTACGAATGGGTCTTCTCAAAGGTGTAGGAAAGTTAATAGCACACTATTTTCTTTTACTAGTTATGAAACACTTACAATGTTGTCAAATCCAGTGGGAGCATTGTGTTGTAATAACTTAATAGTGAATTATTGTAATGATCTGTAATTCAGTGGGAGCTACAACCTTTGTCATCTTTGTAGTAACCCAAATTATCTCTAGAATGTCTTTAGATGATTACTTTCCAATTGTAGACACTTGTAGTAATTGTTACATATTTTGTGGTAACATTCTTAATTATTCATATAATTATTAGATTATGCATTGTTTTATTTTGAACTATGTGTGTTCGTGTATATATTTATCGTAGAACTTACGCAACTAAATTGTTTGGTGTATGTGGTTCATTGGTACCATTAGCTCGAAAACCAATGGGAGTTTTAGATAAACATATACTCCCTCCGTCCCTAAATAAATGTCCACTTTCGACTTTTAAAGTCTTTTTTCTTCAACTTTGACCTTAAATTATTTTATTTGTGTTATATAATACTTGATGAAAATTATACAAATGAAAATACGTTTAAAACCCAATTCATTCATATATTTTGCATAAATTATTACATAACACAAACAAGATAATTTAAGGTCAAAGTTACAAAAGGAAGACTTTAAAAATAAATAGTGGACACTTATTTAGGAACGGAGGGAGTACATGATAGTTGTTTTAATTAGCATGTTCATTATTTTTTGTCGTTTATTTTTATTAATTACTTGTTTGTCTATATATATATATATATATTGTTGTGACATGATTGTAAGCAAAGGTAATTTTTCGAATAGAAAATAAACCGGATTAAATAAGGGTAAAATTGGATTTGCTTTTAAGACTTAAAGTCATAAACTTTTGATTGAGTGATGAGTTTTGTACCAATAGTGTGAACGGCTCTCCCAATTTTGACAAACTATAAGAGGGTTATAAGGAGGATTGACATTAAATTGTCAAACCAAAAGAGACGCGTTTTTAATTGGCATTTAGTGCTGACGTTTGTCTCTCCGCTCCTTTGTGCGTCAAAATTGGAGCTACCAAGTAAGCTATTTTATGTACAAAATCATCTTAAGGGTGAATTGACATCAATTTCACGCGTCACTTTGTGGTAATTATCCGAATAACTTGAGTCTTTTGACTCATGCAGTAGTAGGATATAGTGGGCGATAATTGCAGGTAATTCCTTGATTGGTGAACCCAATACCTCAATTAAAAATTTATTGATTTAAATCTTAGCTTAAAATTGGTTAATAAAATTGTTTTGAAAACTTATGATACGAAGATGTGTGCATGCTTCTTCGTACATATTTTGATTGACACATCAAAATTAATACCCTAAAATTTAAGTCCATGCCATCTAATTATAAGAAACACTTGAATTTATTATTTAGCGTAAGTGAGACCTTACCTAGATTTTAATGACAAGGTAAATTTCCATTATGCGTGAGACATGTAATGGAGAATTTGCAGTTTCTAAATTAGACGACTTAATTAAGGTGTTAGTGAGACCTAGAAACTTAAGGCATGAGATGGGATGAAACATGCTTACTTTGCAAATTTTATTTGGCAAATGTAAATCCCATAATGATCTAGGAGTCGGAAATTGTTTGCCGATTATTGTTCGACAGATTACCATATTTTGTACTTTCACTACTAGTAGATCAACTGATGTAGTGAAACAATGAAAATTTGGATCCTAGTTTTCAAGAAAATTCAATGGTTATATGAATATTTCCTTGGGTATTTTATTTTCTTGAAAAGATTGTATTATCAAAAATACTAAAATTGAATTTTGTAAATTCTTTTAATGTATTAATGCAATGTTAAACCGTAAACATGAGATATTATTTTAGTGGTAAATTGATCTACACCCGTAGGGGTTTTTGGCTAGAGTCAACTTTACTAAAAGAATAAACCTAGTCTCCTTTCTTTGAGAGAAGAGTGAGACTTAATCATATTCTTTTTCATGAATGAGAAAGGTAAGATAGAAAAATTAGAATTGTCTAAATTCTAAGAAATAACTCATAGCAAACTTTAATAGTTAAGAAAATTGCACATTTTCTGAGTTATTAAATTAGAAGCTAGACTAATTACCGCAAAATTGGTAAAAGGCAAACTAGCATAATTTATCTAGTTGTTGTGCTTTGACCACTTAAAGATGCTACATACCATTATGGGGATGGTAGACATATTATGGAAAAATTGCATGCCCAATTTTCAAGTTAATTGCATTGATGGATAGTCCATCATCAACATAGTAGAATACACTCTTTTAGTACGTAAGTAAGTGTTACGAATGGGTCTTCTCAAATGTGTAGGAAAGTTAATAGCACACTATTTGCTTTTACTAGTTATGAAACACTTACAATGTTGTCAAATCCAGTGGGAGCATTGTGTTGTAATAACTTAATAGTGAATTATTGTAATGATCTGTAATTCAGTGGGAGTTACAAGCTTTGTCATCTTAGTAGTAACCCAAATTATCTCTAGAATGTCTTCAGTTGATTACTTTCCAATTGTAGATACTTGTAGTAATTGTTACATATTTTATGGTAACATTCTTAATTATTCATATAATTATTAGATTATGCATTGTTTTATTTTGAGCTATGTGTGTTCGTGTATATATTTATCGTAGAACTTACGCAACCAAATTGTTTGGTGTATGTGGTTCATTGGTACCATTAGCTCGAAAACCAATGGGAGTTTTAGATAAACATATACATGATAGTTGTTTTAATTAGCATGTTCATTATTTTTTGTCGTTTATTTTTATTAATTACTTGTTTGTCTATATATATATATATTGTTGTGACATGATTGTAAGCAAAGGTAATTTTTCGAATAGAAAATAAACCGGATTAAATAAGGGTAAAATTGGATTTGCTTTTAAGACTTAAAGTCATAAACTTTTGATTGAGTGATGAGTTTTGTACCAATAGTGTGAACGGCTCACCCAATTTTGACAAACTATAAGAGGGGTATAAGGAGGATTGACATTAAATTGTCAAACCGAAAGAGACGCGTTTTTAATTGGCATTTAGTGCTGACATTTGTCTCTCCGCTCCTTTGTGTGTCAAAATTAGAGCTACCAAGTAAGCTATTTTATGTACAAAATCATCTTAAGGGTGAATTGACATCAATTTCACGCGTCACTTTGTGGTAATTATCCGAATAACTTGGGTCTTTTGACTCATGCAGTAGTAGGATATAGTGGGCGATAATTGTAGGTAATTCCTTGATTGGTGAACCCAATACCTCAATTAAAACTTTGTTGATTTAAATCTTAGCTTAAAATTGGTTAATAAAAATTGTTTTGAAAACTTATGATACGAAGATGTGTGCATGCTTCTTTGTACATATTTTGATTGACACATCAAAATTAATACCCTAAAATTTAAGTCCATGCCATCTAATTATAAGAAACACTTGAATTTATTATTTAGCTTAAGTGAGACCTTACCTAGATTTTAATGACAAGGTAAATTTCCATTATGCGTGAGACATGTAATGGAGAATTTGCAGTTTCTAAATTAGACGACTTAATTAAGGTGTTAGTGAGACCTAGAAACTTAAGGCATGAGATGGGATGAAACATGCTTACTTTGCAAATTTTATTTGGCAAATATAAATCCCATAGTGATCTAGGAGTCAGAAATTGTTTGCCGATTATTGTTCGACAGATTACCATATTTTGTACTTTCACTACTAGTAGATCAACTGATGTAGTGAAACAATGAAAATTTGGATCCTAGTTTTCAAGAAAATTCAATGGTTATATGAATATTTTTATTTTCTTGAAAATATTGTATTATCAAAAATACTAAAATTGAATTTTGTAAATTCTTTTAATGTATTAATGCAATGTTAAACCGTAAACGTGAGATATTCTTTTAGTGGTAGATTGATCTACACCCGTAGGGGTTTTTAGCTAGAGTTAACTTTACTAAAAGAATAAACCTAGTCTCCTTTCTTTGAGAGAAGAGTGAGACTTAATCATATTCTTTTTCATGAATGAGAAAGGTAAGATAGAAATATTAGAATTGTCTAAATTCTAAGAAATAACTCATAGCAAACTTTAATAGTTAAGAAAATTGCACATTTTTTGAGTTATTAAATTAGAAGCTAGACTAATTACTGCAAAATTGGTAAAAGGCAAACTAGCATAATTTATCTAGTTGTTGTGCTTTGACCACTTAAAGATGCTACATACCATTGTGGGGATGGTAGACATATTACGGAAAAATTGCATGCCCAATTTTCAAGTTAATTGCATTGATGGATAGTCCATCATCTACATAGTAGAATACACTCTTTTAGTACCTAAGTAAGTGTTACGAATGGGTCTTCTCAAAGGTGTAGGAAAGTTAATAGTACACTATTTGCTTTTACTAGTTATGAAGCACTTACAATGTTGTCAAATCCAGTGGGAGAATTGTGTTGTAATCACTTAATAGTGAATTATTGTAATGATCTGTAATTCAGTGGGAGCTACAAGCTTTGTCATCTTGGTAGTAACCCAAATTATCTCTAGAATGTCTTCAGATGATTACTTTCCAATTGTAGACACTTGTGGTTTTAAGGATAGTCATATACGTTTCCTTACTAGACAATGTGGTTCTATATCTACTAATTATGCTAATATCTATGACACAATCATATTGATCACATAAACAAACGAGTGACGTGTTGTTTATCTAATTCATGATATTGTTCTATGCACAAGTGGGAGAAATCTTATATTGTGTACAAGGTACAACACATAGGAATATGATTTAAAGAATTGTCTTGACCGCAAGGTAAGAAATTAACGTTCTAAATATAACTAATACACATCTAATTACAAAAAAAACACTTGTTGTTGAAATCTAGCTTAAGTGAGACCTTGACTAGATTGCAATGACAAGGTGAATTTTCATGATTACGTGAGACCGTACATGGAGAATTTACATTTTATAAATTAGATACATATTAGAACAAGTGTCAATAGGATAATGAGACTACTTCAAAATAAATATTTATATATTATTGAAATGACATAAATAAATGAAGTAATCTAATACTACTTCAAATTTGAATATTTATGTATTCTTGGAATGTCATAAATATATGAAGTAATAAATTAACTTGAAATTACTATTGAAACCAAATTGTGGTGTTCATGATTACTTTAGTTATACATGTTTATACTTTATTGTAAAGCTATAAATATGAAGTCTTTTAAATTGTTACAAGACTTATTATAATATAAAGTAAGACGTTAACTTGTTATGTCTTCTTTATTAAGACATATACAAGAAGTCATTGAGTTGATCAATGATTTATAACGTATAGTGGGATTATAACAGTCTATGTCTTCTTAATTGAGACATGGACGATAAGTAACTTAGTTAAAAAGTACTTGTGTTATAAAGCATGCAATTGGCTTGGAAATCTATTTCACCATTAAGATTGACTTAGTTGGTAAATAGGTAAGCCAGAAGGAGTATGAGTTCATCTTATATATTGTTTGATTGTCTCACAATATTAGTTCTAATGAAATACCACAAGTTTGTGGTGTGTTCAGTTAGGAGAATCAAACTCTATTGGTATTGATTGATTAAAGATAACTATAACTTCCTTTCTTCCAAAAGTTATCAAGGTTAGAAATTTGAGTATGGGTTGTATATACTCAATAAAACTCCAACCTAGAAGATTAATAAGACACCATTTATTATGGAATGTGATGAATCACATTAAGTCTTAAAATTGAAGTTCTGAATTTGTTAAACTACTTATGAGTATGTTATTAACAAACTTAATGTAAGGAACTGTCAATATGTATTTGTAATGTCCCAAAAGAGAACAATTTTGTGTTGCTCTACTTGCTAAGTATTTATAGATAATCTATAAATTGCTAAAGGAAAGTGAGAGTTTTATCTTGAAAAGATAAAGTTACAAGATACATAATCTTCTAAAAATACACTAGTAAATGTCATGATGAGGATTAAACATGTTATTGTTAAATCTCAAGTTGATGGAATTATCATTCATAGATCCGCAAGGATATCTAAAATATTTGAATAATATGTTGAGGATTATGAGTTACAAGATTATGGTAAACCTTTTGGTCATTAAGATGAATTACAAATATTGAATTTGGCAAGTTACTCATACTATGAATGTTTAGATGCAGTCCATAAAGATAATTAGTTTTGTAAACTTAATTAATCTTGAATTCTATAGTTAGACTATAGTAGGGCTGTTCAAATCGCTCGGCGCTCGCTCGGAATTTGCTCGGAAAATGCTCGCTCGATTTTTCACTCGGTTATAAACGAGCCGATCGGCTCGG
This sequence comes from Artemisia tridentata subsp. tridentata, assembly GCA_021014915.2. Classification (NCBI taxonomy): domain Eukaryota; kingdom Viridiplantae; phylum Streptophyta; class Magnoliopsida; order Asterales; family Asteraceae; genus Artemisia; species Artemisia tridentata. The sequence continues at coordinate 329,563,416 of CP139509.1, forward strand.
TTCGGTTTGTAAACGAGCCAAGCACGAGCAAAGGTCCGCTCGGCTCGGTTCGGCTCGATATAATTTTTACTAATTTATTATATATATAATTATATATATATACATTAATTATAATTATATTTATAATTTTATACATACCACTCTATTGGGTTTGGCTCAATATATATACAATTATATTTATAGTTACTGGCCCAGTCAACACAATGATACCTTAACACTAAGTTTAATTGTAAAACCTTAAGTCGTGAAAAGACATGCTTGACTTCCTATTACCATTAGTTGTCCGCCATCAATCGTCTCCCGCTGTCAACCTACGCCACAACGCGACAATCGTTCTCTGTAGTATGCTTATCGCCTCACTGGCCTCAACCTGAGCCTCATTCTCGGACAACCGGACCTCAAACTTAGTGTCATCCTCGGACGGTCGAACCTCGGTCATCACTAGGCGGCGAGAACATTAAAGGAAACAACCCAAATTTATGGTTATCCGAAAAGCTCACCGCTCGTCGCTCGCTCGATGCTCGCTCGAAAAAATGTCCGCTCGAAAAATGTCCGCTCGATTTCCGGCTCGGTTGTAAATGAGCCGATCGGCTTGGCTTGGTTTGTAAATGAGCCAAGCACGAGCAAAGGTCCGCTCGGTTCGGCTCGGCTCGTGAACAGCCCTAGACTATAGAATGAAGATGAATTTCTTCAAAGGGAATGAAAATCCTAGAGGTGTAAATCTTTGAGTAGAAATCATATGGAAAATTTGTAAACATATTTAATGTATCTTTTATGACAAGATTATCAATTACACTTAAGCAATTAACTGTGATTGAATATTCTTTCTAGGCACATTAAATAAAGATTATGATTGTCATTCTTAGTTTCATTAATATGAAATTGACAATGGAATATCAAAACTCTTTCTTGAGTAATTACTTGTGCGAGGACGATAAGTAATTAAAAGGAGTATTCGAATTCAAATAATCTTTGGAAGTATACAAAGTGCAATAATTCATGAATGGATTAATGCATGCATCTAGGAGATATACTTATGTTTAATTATTAAATCCAAGTTTTGATTTATAATTAAAATAAGATAATTCCTTAATATTCCTGAAAGCTAGTGGGAGTGTTATATTTATTTTCTTATTTCATATATGTTGTATAACATATAGGAAGTAACATTCCATATACGTTAAATGTTAAGTCTTAGTTTGGAATGAAACTTCACTTGAAGATTTAAAAAATAAACATACAACCTTGGAATATATTTTTATTGTTATAAACATAAGCGGTAAAATAATTGATTCTAATAGAACATGATATACTATTAGAAAGTCTAAATAGAAACATATCTTTGTAAAGATATAACATGAATGAAATCTGAGTTTGATACAAGGATTTTTTCATGAACATCATGTTATTTGTTGTATCATGCTTGGATGCAAGATGATTTGACAACATTGATATCTAATTGAAAGTTATTAGATAACTAAGTGTAATGAATATGGTTGGATATAGAATTACATCCTCATCCTGGAATTGCTCCTAAATTCTAAGTATGAACCATATGGTAAATTGTTGTGTAATCGTTATATCCGACAAAATCTTGAAAGATTGAAAGGCATCAAGCATTACACAATGGATATTAAAGTTTATGGAATTTTAAAGAGCATATTGTTGTTTGCAAAAAATGATGCTAATGAAATTAAGATGACACTTAATACTAGTCAAGGTAGGATTTCATCCTTGTTAATGGCCATTTGTACTAGTTATGCTTAACTAAGAGCATAGTTGCATTATACATTAAAGAATTAGAATACTTTAAACTATAAAAGGTTTGATAGTTGATTTGTCATAAATTGGTGGTTGAGGATGTCATGCATTTTATGAAATATTATGTGGCAATATCAAGATAATTGAATGCACACATACAAGAACTTCACTAATTGAATTCTTGAAATAAGTATTCTCAAAATTCTAATAGATCAAAATTAGTTGATTTATGTCTTGTCAACAAGTATGATTGACATGACTTGAGGCATAATTCATTATCATGCATTGATCTATTTAGTATTTGGATAAGGGATGTTAAGAAATTATTATTTACAATGAATTAAAGTACTTGGTACGTTTGTTTTCATTAATAATGGATTGTATCCTATATTTGCATGTTTAAATCCGTGAATAACTTATGTTATTCTAAATTGTCCGTTGTCAATTAATGATATGGGAATATCATTAAATTAAGATAAATCTGAGTATTGGTAGAATATACTTGAAAGTATATTGATGCGTTGACATGCCAATTTCACATGATATTCAATGAATTGAATATATGACTTATCCCAACTTCATGAGTTTACTTTATGGATCTTGTCATCAAGTAAATCATGTATATATAGTAATCCTCAGACTTGAGATACCAAATAACTGTCATGGATGTAGTGCATTTCTGTGAAGCAATTTACCGCTATACGTAACTGGTAGCTATAAGGATTGTTTTCAGGAATGTTACAAAGTTCATGGGTTAGTGTTGGGTCATGAAAAACCCAAGAATGCTTCAAACATGATTTGGAAACAAATTAACTAAGTGTTAACTTAAACCGAGAAACAATTCAAGTCACTGAGAGAACAGCCTCTCAGTGAGTCATCTTCAGGATGCTTAAGGCGAATTCAAGAAGAAGGATTCACTACTCAGGAAGGCGGTACTCCCTGAGTAGGACTTAAGCCAAAGAAGAAGATGATGGTTCAGTGAGTGTTGGACAAAAACTCACTGAACCCCAGTCTCCTCAACCAACAAAGTGATTGAAAGACTGAGGAACCAACGCCTGAAGAAAAGGCGGGAACAATAGGGAAAAGATCTGAGAAGATAAAAGTGTCAGCCCAACACTCTTCTCTTGTCAGATCCAACCTTCCCTATTGCGGCTAAAAGTCATGGAGTGTCAGCCAACAACTCCCAAAGTCTTATTAGCCCTTTCCTATTGGTTCTTGGAAATGACAATTACTATTTGTAATTGTCAGACACGCAACCTCAACAACTTGTATTATATTTAATCACTTATACTTAGATTACTTGTGTATAAATAGATCAAATGGGAGAGAAGTTAAAGTGTGCTTTGTATATTGAAAGCTTAGAACTTTTGCAAAGTAACTTCTCTCCTACAAAGAGTATACAACTCACTGAGATAGCTCAGTGGGTATATTGTTACCACACAAGCAAAACTTGAGTTTCGATAGGAGACACCCCATACCCTTGTCTATTCAATCCCAAGTGTTTATTCCGCAAAACACTTGGGTATAGATTCTTGGAATTATTTCTAATAAGAATTTAAACGTTGAAAAATATTGTTGTATTTATATTCACGTTTTATAACTGTTAGAATTAATCTTAAACATTGTATTAGTCATAAACACAAATAGATTAACTTTCTAGTTAACTCTAATCGTGTAAAGGGACCAACAAGTGGTATCAGAGCCTCTGGTTTATAAAATCTTTTATACTAACCAAGAGTGCTCTAGGTTTTTAAAACCAAGATCCTACTATGGCTGATATCAATGTACCCCAGCTAGTCGACAAAAAGGGTGGCAGCTACTCCGCTGTTGCACCCAGACTTGAAGCTGGGAAATTTAGCAAATGGAAGAAGCGTATGATTTGTTATCTTACTGGTATGGAACCCTACTACATCACCTGTATCAGGGATGGCCCATTTGTCCCAAAGACAGCCGCAGGGCTAAACAAGCCTGAGGCCCAATGGACCATTGATGAGAGGAGGGTGGTCAATCAAGACCAACGCCTGAAAAGCATCATTATATCATGTCTTCCTGACGATATAATGGAATCAGTCATCAACTGTCTAACAGCCAAGCAAACTTGGGATGACTTGGTAAACAGCTTTGAGGGTCCCTCAGATACCAAGGAAAATAGGGTCATGGACCTTAAACTTGAGTATAATACTTTCAGGGCAAAAGACTCTGAAAGTTTCTCACAGACCTACACCAGATACAAGACTTTGATAAATGAATTATCAAATGATGGTGTTGTACTGTCTAAGCATGAGACAAATGTTGGCTTTGTCAACAGTCTCCCTGAGAAGTGGCTCAACTTCTCACAAGGCCTGAGGAATGCTAACCACATTCAGACCCTTGAGCTCCCTGAAATTTATGGGAAGTTTGTCTATGAAGACAACCTGATCTCAAGGAGATACCCTGACTCAAAAGCTCTTGAGTCCAAAAAGGCCTTAACCTCAACACCCATATCAACTGCTTTCTATTCTAATGGTGTTGTGCAGGATATTCAAGAGGATTCTGAAGAAGAAATTGATGAAAGGACTGGTGAGGAGTACCTGAACGACTTGAACTTGGAATTCCAAGAAAGGGCACTCCTTGCTAGTTCAAGACGTTTCTTCAAAAGAAATCAGTCCAACTTTACAAAACCAAAAGCAAATGAGACCACTGAATGTTTTAAATGTGGTAAAAAGGGTCATTTTGCTAGGGACTGTTATTCTAAAACTATCTCAGAACCCTCTTACAAGTTCTCAGGAAACAGTTCCTCAGGAACTAGCAAGTTTCAACCTAAAATGTTTCAGTCCACCCAACAATTTCAAAACAAGGGTCAAAAGGATTTTGAAACAAAATATAGGAATATCAAAGCTAAACTTGCACTTCTTGAAACTAACCCCATATTGCCTCAGGCTGCTCGAACATCTAAACCTATTCAGACAAAGAACAAGGTTTTAGTAGCTGAAGCATATGATTGGGATGATGAAGAGGTTTCCTCAGATGAGGAAATAAGAGTTAATGCACTGATGACACTTTCTGAAGAGGATCAGGTGGCTGTGGAAAAAAGCCATGCTAGAAATGGAGAGTGGGTCAACATCACCATGAAGAAGGTAAATACTTTACTTTCTATGGATGATGATTCTGATTGGCAGTCTTACATGAATTATATTTGTGTTGATTTAAAGTTTGTTGAGGAACAAAGGCTTAACCTGTTTTCAAAATATAACAATATTGTGTCAGAATTGAACAAATGTAGAGATGAACTGCTTGTACTGAAGCAAGCCAAACTAGAAACAATAACTCTACAAATTCAGAACACTGATATTTTGAAACAAAACCAAGTCCTTCAAACTGAACTTAACAAAGAAAAGGCTATCATTCAAAGCTGGACCAAGAAGAACCCCAAGGTTTTTGACACTGTGGGATTAATCTCTCAGAAAACCATTGGTATTGACCCTCTTATGGTTGATCCAATTGTGTGTCATAATGAAATAAACTTTGTTCCAGCTGGCATATCTTTTGAGCAAGAATTGCTTCCCAAGTCAAATGATTGGATTGTCAGGGACAACCCAGTCAGTAAGTTACCAAACTTTGAGACTGGAAAGATCTTGCTTCCTGAAAGTCAGGCTTTGAAAAATATGCTTGGACTTACTGAACAACTCAGTAAGCTTGAACTCACTGAACAACTCACTGAGTCTTTGAATGAGTCTGAATCAGAATCATACCCTCCACTTCCTCCACTAAATACCCTTCAGGGTGCTGCACCTAACTTAGGCCTCCCACCTATGGTCTTCTCACCACACTCTCCAAAGGAGAGATCAGGAATGGGAACAACCATCCCAAAGAGAGCAAACCTTGATGTCTCAGTAAATACTGATGACTCATCAACTTCAGTCCCTTCTGAAGTAACAACCCAAAGCCCTGACTCAAAATTTGATCAGTTGGCTGAAATGGCCAGGAAGCTGGGAGAGAAGATTGCATCTTCTAAGAAACCCTCTCAATCCAAGAAGGAACAAAAACCAGCTTCCTCAAAGACCAAACCCAAACCCACAAAACCCCTGAAAAGATGTGAGCTATGCAACTATACAAATCATCTCACTGATGATTGCTATAGAGTCCTTTATTACATGATTTGCAAAAAGGAAGATCACAGGACCTCTGATCATAAACAATGCTCAGTCATGTCAAACTTTTCAGGACTTAAGGCTCAGTGCCTGAACTACCCTTCTGATTCTAAGCAGAAACAGAAGCAAAAGGCCAAGCCTTTTCCACCCTGCCCTTTGTGTGGATTCAATGACCATCACCCTGAGGATTGTCAATATGACAAACACTGTGAATCTAGTGGAAGTTCCACTCAGAAATCCTCAGGAAAAGAGAAGGTCATTCAGTCAAGAAGAGGAATGAAACAATCCTCTCAGACTACTAAGGCTACCCCTGCAACTAAATGCAAAACATGTGGTAGCTCAGTCCACTCAACCTCTGACCATGAATCAATTAATACTTTCATAAAGACCTACAATACCAAACCCTCCATGAAATGGAGTCCTAGAAAGAACTGACCCAGTTTACTATTTGTGCAGAAGCATGCCAGGGATCCTATTTGGCATCTAGACAGTGGATGTTCAAGGAGCATGACTGGTGTTAAGGAGTGTCTGCACAAATATGTGGAAGAACCAGGACCCAAAGTGATATTTGCTGATAATTCATCATGTCTCACTGAAGGTTATGGTTCAGTAAACTGCAATGGTATTGTCTTTACTAGGATAGCATATGTAAATGGTCTTAAGTATAATCTGATCAGTGTCAGTCAACTATGTGATGCAAAATACATAGTTCAGTTTGATGATAAGCAAGGAACCATCTTCAATGCAAATAAGGAAATTGTCCTTATTGCACCAAGAAGACAAGATGTTTATGTATTAGACATGTCCAGTCTGACTCAGGATGGAACTTGTCTCTTTGCTAAGGCCACTGATTCACTCAACTGGCTTTGGCATAAGAGACTCACCCACCTGAACTTTAAAAACATAAACAATCTTGTGAAACAAAACAAGGTCCTTGGCTTACCATCACTTGTGTTTTCAAAGGATAAACCATGCTCAGCTTGTGAAAAAGGTAAACATCACAGAGCATCCTTTAAAACCAAAACCAACTTTTCCATCAGGAACTGCCTACATCTTCTCCATATGGATCTATTTGGACCTATCAGTCCAAGGTCTACTAACCATGAGAAGTATACTCTGGTCATAGTGGATGAATACTCTAGATACACCTGGGTATTCTTCCTGATCAAAAAGAGTCAGGCAGCTGAAACAATCATGTCCTTTGTCAGGAACATTGAAAATCAAAATGACATCAAGGTCAAACAGATTAGAACTGACAATGGGACTGAGTTCAAAAATTATGAACTTGAATGTTTCTGTGATGAGAAAGGTATTTCCCAAAACTTTTCCTCTCCATACACACCTGAACAAAATGGTGTTTCTGAAAGGAAAAATAGAACACTCATTGAAGCTGCTAGGACAATGCTATGTGGATCTGTCCTTTCCAACCATTTTTGGACTGATGCAGTCAAAACTGCCTGTTATAAACAAAACAGATCCATCATTGTCAAGAGACATGGGAAAACCCCATATGAGTTATTCAAAGGAAGAATTCCTGACATCAGCTACTTTCATGTCTTTGGGTGTCCTGTGTTTATTCATAATCACAAGGATCACTTAGGGAAATTTGATGCAAAAGCTGATGATGGATACTTCCTGGGATACTCACTTGTCTCAAAAGCCTTCAGAGTGTTCAACACAAGGAGACAACAGACTGAGGAAAAATTTCATGTTACCTTTGATGAGAGCACAGATGCAATCAGGTTCTCAACTGCATCAGTAGAAGAGATAGGAATTGATAATTCTTCAAGATATCCTCCTGATGAATATCTGTCTGAAAACAATCCTTCTACTCAGTATCAAGATGATGCTAATCTCTCCTATTACATAATCCCTCACAACCTACCTAATCCAACCATCACTGAGTTTGTTGAGGCACATGCACACACTGATGATATCAATCAGTCAGTTCAAAATACTCAAGAACCCAACAATCTCAGTGAGCTGGTAGACACTCAAGATCCAATCAGTGATCATGTGTCTACTCCAAAACCAACCCCTCTACCCAATCAGGCCTCCACAAGTTCAAATCAGTATCCAGGACCTCAAGAAAGTTGGACTAGGTCTCAGGACATTGAACTTGTCAATATTATTGGAGAGCCTAATGAAGGCATGCTCACCAGGAGCATGGCTGCTAGTCTAAGAGCAGCCTCATCCAATGAATGCCTATTTGTGGACTTCATTTCCACAATTGAACCCAAAAGTGTTAAAGAAGCACTTACACATCCAAGTTGGGTTCAGGCCATGCATGATGAACTGGAACAATTTGACAGAAACAAGGTAATGACCTTGGTCAAATGTCCTGAGAATGTCTCAGTCATTGGCATGAAATGGGTATTCAAAAACAAAACTGATGAAAATGGCATAGTCATTAAAAACAAAGCCAGACTTGTAGCCAAAGGCTATAATCAACAAGAAGGCATTGACTATGAGGAAACATTTGCACCAGTAGCAAGGATGGAAGCCATCAAGATCTTCCTTGTTTTTGCTACATACATGAACTTCAAGGTGTACCAAATGGATGTTAAAAGTGCATTATTAAATGGTTCACTGAAAGAAGAAGTTTATGTTCAGCAACCTCCTGGATTTGAAAGCCATGAGTCTCCTGATCATGTCTGTAAGCTTAACAAAGCCCTTTATGGACTGAAGCAAGCTCCCAGGGCATGGTATGAGACTCTCTCAGCCTTCTTAATCCAAAACAAATTTGTCAGAGGCAAGTGATTCGCGAAAATCAACATATAAATATTTCCAAAGAATACAAGGCAAGTTGTATTCCCGGGTCGTTATCCCCAACGAAGGTTTGAATGGAATTTGTGATTCGGTTCGTGATTATGTGTGATAAATAGTGAAAAAGAGGTATTTTGGATTTTTACGCTAAAACATGTGAACATAAATTAAAAGCGAGTTATGAAGCAAATTTGTTAATAAAGTTGAAACCACCGATTTCTAAACAGACTTATATAAAACTACTCGTACATAATAAAATTTACGCTAATAACAACGATAATAATCATTACGTAAAAAAAATGATAATAAATAAACAATAATATATAAAGCTAAATTACTAGGACTAGTATTAAAACTAGAATAGATCGGACTAGTATTAAAACTAGAATAATTACTAAACAAAAGAAAACTAAAAATAAACAGACAAACTAAATTTTAAGTGCTCTCAAACTTAAGAGGTGTCAAGGCTTATTTGGAAAATAAGCCGAGCTTAACAAGATACTGTGTTTGAATTGAGCTAGAGGGTAAAGTAAAAAAGTAATAAATGAAGGCTAAAATTATTGCTACTCGAATAACATAAAGTACTGTGTGTGCGTTTAAAATAAAATGCGAAGAGAAAATTAAAAGATACTTGAATACATAAAGAACTGAACTGAGTAAAATAAATATTAAAGACTGTTACTGAAAGATAAAAATACTGAAGAGAGAAAAAATTAAAGCTATAAAAAACTGTTAACTAAAAAACTACTGATACTAATAAAAAAAACTACTACTACATACTACCGTTATAAAAACTACTCTTGCACTGGTATTTATAGCCGGTTTGAGTCGGCTAGTTTTTTTCATGCCAGCCCACGTGGCATTTGTTGGTTGGCTGAAGGATAGTTGATGCGTCCGCTTCAAGCTTCATTGATTTGCATCACATGGGACACAGCTAATTCTCTATTTCCTCTCTCCATCCACGCGCCACTTTGAATTATTTCAGGCAATTGGAGAACACGTGTATATTGCAAAGAAAGAGATATCATTTCCATCTTTTTTTGTTCTTCTTCACGTGGGGCCCACATAGATTCCCATTGATTTAATTAAAACTTTGAACTCATTTGACAATTTACACCCCTCTTCTTCGCTTCTAGTCCTTGTCTTTTAAAACTTCATATGAATTAAACACTTTTGGTCCCTCATCGTTCTTTATGTTTAATTCATTGGTCCTTGAAATAAATAATCTTTCAATTTCTCTTCTTTTGCCTCGATGCTCTGTTAGGAATATAAATATTCAGATGAAGGCTCGGTCACCCCGAGCATCTAATTAGCATTTATATAGCTCGTAGGCTTATATATATTCGTTTAGTATTATTAGTAATATTAGTATTAATTTAGTCGTATTTATATTTGTGGAGTGGGTCGGGGCTTTCCCCACTGTCAGCTCACTCCACAGCCCACTAGGGGCACAAATAGTAGTAAGTATATAAACCCCTTCCCACACATGGGAAGGGTGGAACTCTTGTAACCTTTCACATAGTAATCTAACTTTCCAGGTTTTCTCTCAAGGTTCCCTCTCTCTCTAACTTCTCTCTAAAACTCCACCATGGATCTAATCTTCCATGAACCAAGACCACCTGAATAGATCCACACAATCAAGATGGTTATTTCCTACAATTGGTATCAAGAGCCATGGTTAGGTTCGGTTTGATTGTGTGTTGGTCTCATTTTTTTCTTGGTTCGAATCTTTTTATTCAAACTGTGTTACTCATTTTTTTTGGGGTCTCATCTTGTATTAACTGTTCTACTCATTTTTGTTGTTTTGCTCATATGTTTGTTCGATTCATGTTATCTATTGTTGGACTCAACTGATTTTGGGCTTATATGGTTCACTGTGTTTAACGTGAGACCATTCAATGTTTCAAGTGACAAAAGATTTGTCTTTATCACTAAGTTTAACACCCATTTATCTTTTGTGATTAAAAGTCCACTTGGGATTACACTTCTTGGTAGCTGCTACAATTTTTCTCGTGGGTTGTCTTTATCTTGGCAGTTTGGTTTGGGTTGTCTTAGTTGCATTGGTCCAACAATAATTTTTCATAAGTGTCCAACTGATAGATCTGGGTATGTCAAATTGTTATTTTTGGCTTATGTGTGGTCAAGACTGTGTTCGTTAAATGCTTTTTAGCCATTCACTCTTGGTTCGAACTCAAAGTGTTCTTGGTTGTGGATTGATGGTGTGTTAGAACTACTTCTTAAGGAATGATGTTCTTGGTTGCTGCTAGTGTTGAATGGATGTTCTTGAATGCGGTTTGTGTATATTTTTTGGATGGTAGCCTAAAGTGGTATAAAGACAAAATTGGGTGATAGTGACAGTGTTGACTGGTCAAAAACGCGGTTTGTCTGTATGATTATGAATGCTGTTTGTCTAGTTATCATGAACGTGGTTTGTCTGTTTAAATCACAAACGCGGTTTGTCTGTTTAATCACGAACGCGGTTTGTCTGTTTAACCACGAACGCGGTTAGACTGTATGCTTACGAACGCGGTTTGTCTATATACTCATGAACTCGGTTTGTCTATATGCTCAAGAACTCGGTTTGTCTATCTGTTCGTGGATGCGGTTTGTCTACCAAACCAGTAAAGTCAAACCGAATCATAGATAAAGAAGAAGATGAAGCAGAAATGACACAACGACTCCAAACCAACTAGACCACAACCAACAACCAGACTCAATCTTTTGGAGCACATCTATCATCAACGAGACTCAATCCACAACTATCATCAGTCCAAGAATCTTCAACTGACTCGACACAAACAAGATAAACAACAAATCTAACACTATCCTAAATCCCACGGTTACCACAAACTACACTCCCATCTCCACTTCATCTAAACAAGACTCGTACGAATTAATTAAAAGAATCTCAGAAACGGGTCAATTACTTATCTAATATTACTATGAACTTTATTGAACCCTCATCTTCATTGATCAAAAACGTAAATGTAATATGCCGATTTTAGTTTCATCTTTTTCGTGTTAATTGAAAGAAACATCAAGACTCTTTTAAAGTCCAACACACGAAAAGATATACCATCATCAATCGTTATTGAAGCATTACTTCAGTGACTATCCGAATAAATAGAGATAAGAAATATAACACTTACGTTATTTTCTTTCTCCGATTCGTGTAGACTCGATCAAAAACAATAAATGAACAATCATCATCGATCTAATTTTTGAAGTTTATACTTCATTAATATCCGAAAAATTAAAAGAATAATCAAAACAATTTAGTGTTTTAATCTCTTTTGATTCGGTTAGAAAAACACATGAACAACCTTACCCGAGACCCTAAGGATGGATCTTGAAGACGTATGTCTTGATCGGTTTTGAGCATCGAATGAAACCTTAGGGTGACCTGATAAGTTTAGATATGAATTTGTAAGTTTGGTGAGAGGTGTTAGTGAAAAGGGTCGGATTTGTTCATGTTATTGGAAATGATGAGGGTTTGAGTGATTACTGATATGTGGTTGCTGCGTTACAAAGACAGGGAGGCGGATTAGTTGGTAATGAAGATGGAGATTAGGGTTTGGGTGAGAGGCTGTTGATAGTGAGATGGGGGGCGTTTTTTTTTAGTATGAGATTAGGGTTGCTAATGTGAATGATGTTAGGGTTGAGATAGGTTTATAACTAATTACTACCTGGATCGGGTCAAACGTATGGATTTGGATCAGGAAGTATTCGGATACATTTGTTGGACCAATTTGAGTGGGCCTTAGTTATTACAAGTGAATGGGCACATGTGAATAAAATTTGTATTTTTAATGCTAAGATAAGGATGAATTTTATATTGCGGGTGTGTAGTAACTAAGTGAATTAATTTTCACAAGGATTTGGTTTTGACAAGATCGGGTGCTTTTCTCTTTGGATTGGGTTTAACACTGAATATGGGCTGACACTTGAAAATAAGTATTTGTTATCCGAAAATTGTTTCTTCACTAGTATTGGATGCAAATTCAATTATTTTCATCAAGGAGTGGTACTTCGGTTTCACGAGTTTCACGAGGATACACATGTCACGGCTAGTAATTGGGTGTATGAATGTCAACGTGAGATAAGAGTTGTGGATTTGGCAGCGTTGTCCTATTTGAACCTGCGATTTGATATTTGCAATTTGAGTTACGGTTGACAAATTGCTATTTGATTAATTGTGAATTGACAAGTTGCATTTTGACTTGTTGCGAGTTGACTGATTGTGAGTTGACCAGCTGCGATTTGACGTTGTGAGTTGACACTTGCGATCTGACAAATTGTGATTTGGTTGATCGCAATCGGACTTGTTGCAAATTGACAATCTGTGACTTGACTTGTTGCGATCTGATCAAGTTGTGATTTGACTCCTGTGACTTGAATTTCTAAAATCAGTATTGCACTTCTCTCTTGGTCGTTCTTGTTGATTTCACGGTTTCTCTTGTAGATTTTAGAAAATCCCGCGAAAGATTCGATTTCTCGGTTTAAATCTCAAGAGTAGTAAAATCCCGTCTAATCAATTTTGGACAAGTAGGCGGGACATGGATTTAGACATAATAAACTTTCGGGGTTAGACTAATTTTCTTCGGGATAAGTTTGTGCTTCGAGATCGGCAGGAATTGGGAAATTATGGTGACTTGGTTAGTTTGTTAATGCACGGGTCGGTGTACTTAGTGTCACAAACATCTCGGGGTGGATGGATGCACGATGTTTGATGACCCTTGCTCAAGCGTATTTAAGGTGATTAGACCTGGATGTTCAAGAAGTGGATATATACAATAAAGGATGGAAGGTTGGGTATATATCACTACCTATATTTAAAGGAGTTACGTTGTTGTGCTCAATATAGGTTCTAAATCACAATTTGCAATTTAAGGTGATTAGACTTGGATGTTCACGAAGTGGATATATACAATTAAGGATGGAAGGTTGGGTATGTATCACTACCTATATTTAAAGGAGTTACGTTGTTGTGCTCAATATAGGTTCTAAATCATAATTTAGTGCAAGTTTAAGTCGCGGACTTGTTCTTTATCAAGCTTCATCAAGTGATTGTTGTTTCTCAAGCTTCTAATGAGATTGTTGTTCAAGATCTTCTCAAGAGGTAGTCAGGCTTAAAGACAAGAGGTGATTTGTTTGGAGACATGTTTTAACCTTTTACTCACTTTAAGGTCATATGCATTTCATCAAGCGGTTTTGGCATATTACGAGCTTCAATGAATTGTTAATCTACTAAACCATTGATGATGAGGAAAGCAAGGGGTTACTACAAGAGAGTCTTAATCACCATCTTCGTTGCAGTAGTTTCATTTGTCTCTTTCCATGATTTGTGCCTGACAAATTCACAAACATCACGGACTCTCAACTTTGGCAAAAAGGTCATTTCATGTCCTTTTTGAGGGGGAGAATTATCGCAAGTTTCCTAGAAGTTCCGTCTCCAACGATGTGAACTTTAGCGGTTCCGGTTACAGCGGGTCAGATCGTATCGGTTCAGTCTCCAGCGGTTTGAATCTTAGCAGTTTCGGTTACAGCGGGTCAGATCGTAGCGATTCAGGATTCAGTGGTTCAGTCTACAGCAGTTTGATACTTACTGTTGTGCAGTTAGTTCTTGAATTTATTTCTCAGATAAATCTCAAAGAACTGTAAAATCCTGTACACAGTACGACAACTATTCCACATCCAAGTAGCTGGGTCAGACAACTTTGTTTGATAGGACTGACTATGAGTCATGGGCACTTCTAAGAATTAGCGCATGTTTCTTCTCTTTTTGGGCTAGTCAACAGCACAAGATGATCACGAAGTTAATCAGGTATTCTTTATTTGTGATTGAAGTTGAATTTCACGAAGGCGTCTACTTATTTTATCTTGAAGTCGGGGTTGGTTGGATGCATGACCTTCAATGATAACTTGCTCGTGCGTAAAATTTAAGTTGAAGACTTGGGTTATCTAGTTACCAGCAGTCGGGGTAACTATCACTTAAGAGTTATTGGAGTACTCAGTGTCACACGTCAATGACGATGTCGATAATCGCAAGAGGTGTTAATGTCTCATACTTTGGTTGGGTATTGAGCACTTAGAGATTTGCTTGGAGCATTAATTCTCTACACCGTTCTTCCAACATTAGTGCAAGCTTAAGTAACAAATTTGGGGACTTCTACTTCAGTTTTCAGTATTGGTATATCGGGTTTTCTTCATCGAGTGGTCACTAATCTATGTACAAGGTTGGTTAGTTGGCCAAAGGTTTTAAAAGTTGTGATGTGATCTGTAATCTTCACAAGATATTCTTTACCCAAACTGATGCTCACCAAAAATCAAAATCAGTCATGCCACATTCAATCTGTTACTGCCTCACGGTTTCTTCTTGATTTTGTAAAATCCCGAGAAAGAACTTATTTCTCGGTTTAAATCATAGATTTGTAAAATCCCGTGATGATGGACTATGCGCTCTTAACCATGATCGGGTTAAAACCATTATCAAACTTCAGTTTAAGCATCATAAAGGGCTAGATTTGGGCATTAACCACAAGACGTGACTACGGCGTTAATTCATTATTATTTATTTGAGGCTGAAGTGAAATTTCATGGGTGCGTGTACTTAGTATCTGAAGATATCGGGGAGGTTGGATGAAGATTCTTCGAGATCCTTGTTCGAGCTTTCAATACAATGACGAGGACTTGGATATCTAGTTATTTTGTCTTTCTCTCTATTACAAAATAACTATCACTTTAAGGAGTCATGTTGTAGTGCTCAGTGTCACATGAAGTCGTGGATATCCAAGAGGTGATGTACGTCTTATACTTGATGGTTGGTTGGTTGAAGAGTATAGAGTACTTAGGGATTCGATGTTGCACGAAGTCTCTACACCGCTCTTTGTCACGCAGTAGTACAAGTTTAAGTCACAAGTTCGGGTTATATTACTTCAGTATCAAGTTCATCATATTGGGTTTTCTCCATCAGTGGTCACTACATCAAGCCGACAGAATGATAATGGGGTTGGTAACGAGTTAGATGAGAGAAGAAGTAAAGAGAGAGTAATGACGCCTGTACAAGTCAGTGCAGGCCTCGCTCTTCAACATTATGACGTCTGTACACATCAGTGCAGGCCTCGCTCTTCAACATGATGACGTCTGTACACATCAGTGCAGGCCTCGTTCTTCAGAGAAAAGAAAAGTGTACGCTTGAGTGCACTTTATCTTCAAAAGAAGAGGAATCTTCTTAGTTATGGCCATTCTCATCAACAAGTTTCATGCTCTTTCCGTGCTTATTCAGTCTTCAAGTGGATCGGCGCACATTGGAGTATATTCTTATTCACTTATTCAACCAAAAATTGCAGTTGACAGGCATATGCAATTTTTGAGGGGGGGAAAGGGTGAATAAACAACATGTTAGTCTTCAAGAACCGTCAAGCGGAGCTACTTACCGTTGATGGTATTCATATTCATTAGTTCAATTATCAAAAATTGCAGTTGGCAGGCATATGCAATTTTTGAGGGGGGGAAAGGGTGAATATTAATCTACATGTTGGTTGATGATTGAGAAATGGTCATACGACTCCTGAATACGTCAGTTCAGGAGTCGTGCAAACCATGGTTCTCCAACACTACTTCTTCCGTCTATCAAGGTGTTGAAGAACATGGTCATGGAATGCTAATCTATATATTCTCACGGACTGGTTCAATCAGCAACAAAGGGTTTCTAGTCAATGCTTCATGTATACGTCATTAGGCTACATGTACACATCATGATGATGATTCCGATTAATCGTAACCATCATGGGGGAGAGAAATGTGTACACCAAGGACGCACAACAGGTTCACGTGATCGGGCTTAATCATATATTCCGGTGTTGATAACCGCAGAGATGATCAGTTGTTCAACTTGTTACCTTGGTATTAACGTTTCACTGTTACGTTATGGGCTGATTAATCGTAACCATCAGGGGAGAGAGAATGTGTACATCAAGGACGCACAACAGGTTCACGTGATCAGGGCTTAATATCCAAGGATGGATACATAGTATAGATGATCAGTGGTTCAACTTGTTACTTTGGTGTTATACTAAAGACTGAAGAAGGTCGAGTCGTCAGTCTACTCTTCATTCTCTGTTGGGTGTTATCATCTCATGTGTATGCTGCGGGCTGATGGGTTATATGTAAGGTTACTGGAAGGCATTTGGTGAGATGAAGATGATTGGTATTCTGTTCCTCCACATTGGGCAATCTTGAAGAAGGTCGAGTCTACAGTCTTCTCTACATTCAAAAAATGTTGAGCTCTTTTCTTACAACTTGATATTTAACTTAATCCCATGACAGTTCTTGTTTGATGAGTTGTGGAGTTAAGTTAGGTTCAAGTTGTTCTGTAGTTTAAGGTTAGGTCCAACTTGATTTTAACCTAATCTCATGACAGTTCTTGTTTGATGAGTTGTGAGGTTAAGCTGAAATCAAGTTGTTACTGGGCTTAAATTTGTGGTTTAGCTTAACCTCATGACAGTTCTTGTTTGATGAGTTGTGGGGTTAAGCTAGATTTCAGTTGAGGCTCAACTTAAACTACCGAAAAGATGCCTAAGGTTTTTGACGGCGTCACTCTAGGAGGGAGTGTTAGAAGATTAAAGACGGCATGCATTTGGTTATCAAAAGACTTCTTCATATTTCGGGCGTTCATCCAAAGTCTTCTTCCTATTATGGGTGTTCATCAGAAAGGTTGTCAGATTGGGGGAGAGCACTAATTCGGGGAGAGTGAAAAGCCAGAATCAATCCCTGATTGAAAGTGCTCACATTGCTCTTCAGCAAGTCAAGTGATGAATACGGTGAAGATTCAGAATGCTGAGGAGTAATGGTTTCTGGTTCGTATCCTTGTACATATATACTTATTCCATTATTTATACCATCTTGTAAATAGATATAGGGAATCTCATTTGTAAATAGAGAATTTAAAATCAGAAAACCATAAAATTAAAAAATTAGAATACCAAAAAAGTTTCACCTAGGCATTCTTCTGTTTATCGATAACATTACGACTTAGAAATGTCATTCATATGGACGGTCTTTAATGAAACTCGAGCAGAAGTTTAAATGGATTGTTTAAAACATGCTAAATGCTTGCTATTACTTTAGATAGCAACCCGCGAATTCATATTGGGGAAAGACGTCACCAAAAAGACGTGTTTCTCCAACTGTGTGTTCCTGGCATGGATTACTTCATTTCCATTTTCTGAATTTGATGTACGTTCAGTGGCATCATTTCTTGTAAAGAAGAGAAATTTCTTAGTATAAAATATAGTTTTCATTCTATATTCTTCTGAAATTATTTTGAAGCAACTTGGTGAATATGTTTGTGGAAAGATGTTTAATACTTGGATATGCCTAAAATTTGTTCACTCATCACGATAAAACTCATACAGTTTTGTTTGAGTGTGGTTAGTTGATATTTTTTGGCTAATAGAATAGGGTCTTGATTAGGTGAGAGTGAATTCATTTTATATTCATCAAAGATTATTTGGTTGAAACATACTTGTTAGAATAGGTTTTGTTGTTTAATTGGTATTAGTTTGAAGAGGATCTTGTCTGATAAACTTTTTATATCAACATGGCCAATAATGTGCTTTTCCTTAGTTGCAACTTAGAAAGTTGTAGGACATATTATGTGCTAAATATTAAAGCCATTATTAGGTTTACCTTAGTCATTTGTATTCGTTTGAAGGTTCATTTGTGTTACTTTGGTATCCTCGTTTAATCCCCTAAACACCTTAAGACTCAAAACCTAAAAGAAGTAAGAAAACCAGTTGTGTTTGATGTTCTTGAATACTCCTATGACATTTGTATGAGCTAAGTGAATGAGTTTCAAATGTTGTTTGTCTCTGCTGCTTAATTGTTGTTGATATTGTGCATATGTTCTCAGGATTCGCTTAGGTAGATTGCTATTATGTTAGAATCATGTTCCTAAGATCCTGAATTAAATATTGAAATCTGTGTGAATTGCCATGTTCATGATTGCTAATTGCTCTTCATGCTAGATAGTGGTTTGACGTAGTTCCTGATTGGGGTTTGATTATAAGATGAACTTGGTATTATAATGTGGCAAGCTGCTGAAGGGTAGCTATTAAGGAATAGTGTATCTGTATGCATCCATATCTGTGTTGATATTCTTATGCAGATTCCATAGCCAAAATGAATGTGCCAGTTCCCATTCTAACCATTTAATCAGACGTTCAAATTCTATTGATTGGCTCGGAATTCACCACGACAACAACATCGGCAACAACAACAACAACAACACCTTCACCTCCACCACCATCATTTCAACAAAGAAGTACTTACTCGGATCTCGCCAAGAGGGGATCGACAATACTTGAGAAGATTTGTTGGTGTATGGATGATTGATGTTGACCACTGACTCACTCAGAAAAGCGGGTGATTATATCGTCTGCGCAAAAAGGTCAAACTCATATGTGTCATAATAATAAAATGTGCATAATAAGCAGTGAATCTCCCTCTTAGATTAAGGGGGAGCAAAGTATGTTCTCATCATCAGAATATATTAAATCGGACACATTTTCTCCCACATTTTCTAACTTATTTAAATCAATTGGGATCACAAATCTCAAAAGGTTTGAAATTTTTAATCGGGGGAGAGAATGTGATTTAAATATGAAACCTGATGAAAATGTGATGTTTTGGACTTAAACATTAAGCTCTCCCATATGTGCTAAACTCTTTCGTATATCGATGCACATATTGAGGGGGAGCGAATTGACAAAAAGGATTTGGCATGCATCTTATGTGAGCACGGCTCAGACTTCACAAAAGAATTGACGAAACAAAACTGTCATCTATCGAAAGGGCATATCCTGGCCGGGTAATAATTTCAAGCTGGTCTAACCAGTGATGTAAGCGTGTCTCGAAAAGGATGTGTCTGAGTAGAGTGTACCGTTTCGAGAAACTTTCTGTGGACTTGACCAGGCCGGGTAATAATTTCAAGCTAGTCTAACTAGTGATGTAAGCGTGTCTCGAATCGGTCATGTTCACTGAAAGTTGATCAATTCAAAAAGTGCGAGCTCTACCTAACATGTGCAAATTTATAAAATAATCAACCGAGCACATGTTGAGGGGGAGCATTTGAAAAATATAAAACTCTCAAGTGTTTGCAAAAATGTGTTTCAGAATCATGAATACTTGGAGAGATTTTTCAAAGATTTGGTTTGGCAATCGTGGATGAATACCAAAGACCGACCATTTTAATTAATGCATAGAGTTATAAGGATGGTTAGGTTAGGCTCAAGTTCCCACGATCCCGCCAGAGCCGGAGGGATCTACCCAGGGACAATCCACTAGTTAGTGTAGAAGTCCTTAGGTATGATTAAAAAGGAGAAAAGTGGATAAGGGAAAAGTGCCGACTGAGATGGAGCTAGTACTGGAACAAACCCAACAAGGTGCTAGTCATGAAGTCTCGGTAAGCACTGAAGGGGTTGAAGAATGAAAAAAGAATTGTAAATATAAAGGGTGAAAAGAAAGAAGCCCTCCTTACAACTTAGGCAGAAACCGGGTCAATACATATGCTGTCAGAATCACTTAGTTGATTGCTGGCATTGAAGACAAAGTATCATGGACCCAGTGATACGCTGCACAACCCTCCCTAGCCACTCAAGGTCCCTCAAAGGATTCTTGTTTCAATTGTCACGGAGTTTAATACATTCCTATCGTCTTTCTCACTCCGAGTTAGATGATATTGAAAAGGTGGCAGTTCTCTCCAGCCTCCGCTCACTAAATCAAAACGCACTATAGAGTCTAGAGCCACGAGATGCATAAAAAGATCTCATAGGAACACGAATTATTTCTACACTGGGTGTTCAACATTAAGGACACCAGTTGTAAACTTATGAGTCCTACGCAGATCTTAGCAATCTGCCAGAACATTTATGAGAGAATCTACTAATGTAATTCTCAATGATTGAATGGAAATTCCTGCCAGGGTCAACATCAAGCAGCCCTGAAAGCAGGTCACTTCGGTAATTCTTTATGGATTACGCTTAGTGGTCGCGGCAGTCTCAAACGGTCTATAGTCGTGGAGTGATCTCCAGCGACTCACCTAATCGCTGATGTGCTACGGTTCGATCTTAAAAAGCCCTCTGTGGGTTTTCGATTAGGAACGGTCTTGGTAAGGATTAGAGAGAGTTTTCACACTATGCTGTTGACTCTCTCGAAGTCCAAACTTGTAAGTACCGGTCGAATTATTGCTAACTGTCGTATGCAGGAATTTCTGGCGGTTGTAGCAGTGGAATGCTGTAGCTGGTTGCTGTTGTAGCTGGTTGCAGAAAAGATGCCAATCCTCTACCACATGTTCACACTACATCATCATTGTAACTCAACAAAGTCATGATCAACCTAAAAGACCTTTAACACAGCTTCTGCAAACTCTGATGCTAAAGATCATGACACCAAATAGTGTGAGCATGTCGGCTCAAAGATTTACACATCACGTGGAGACATACTACTGAAAGATGGCTTGAAGACACATGCTGGATGATATTTTCGAAGAATACTCAAAATCATCCAAGACAAAGGAAAGGCCATCAAAAGTTCACTGCTGAATGCACAAAGATACAAGACTTTGAAGAATCAAAGACTACGAGCTATAAAGACAAGTTCAGAAGAAAGAATGCTAGAATTCAAATTATTATTTCCGGGGTGACCTCCCTTAGGGGGAGATTGTTAGGAATATAAATATTCAGATGAAGGCTCGGTCACCCCGAGCATCTAATTAGCATTTATATAGCTCGTAGGCTTATATATATTCGTTTAGTATTATTAGTAATATTAGTATTAATTTAGTCGTATTTATATTTGTGGAGTGGGTCGGGGCTTTCCCCACTGTCAGCTCACTCCACAGCCCACTAGGGGCACAAATAGTAGTAAGTATATAAACCCCTTCCCACACATGGGAAGGGTGGAACTCTTGTAACCTTTCACATAGTAATCTAACTTTCCAGGTTTTCTCTCAAGGTTCCCTCTCTCTCTAACTTCTCTCTAAAACTCCACCATGGATCTAATCTTCCATGAACCAAGACCACCTGAATAGATCCACACAATCAAGATGGTTATTTCCTACATGCTCCAAATAAAATTAACGATAGACTCGCAATTTCGTGCTCTTTCCAATCTCGTGCTCGGTTTTTGTCGATTTTGTCTTTCTTTTTGTCTTTTTCTCATATCCGTACCTGCACATGTACAAACACCAAAACAAGCATATATATATGGTATTTTTTATATGTTTCTGGTCTTTTTAGTCCGTTTAAATATGATAAATATATGTGTAATTTAACACATATCAAAATCCCCCAGACTAAGATATTGCTGTGTCCTCACGCAATGTTATCAACTCGCGCTTTTGAAAACAAAAATTTCCAAAAACGCCCCACTTTTCCATTTTTTTCACACTTATTCTATTTTTCTGTATTTTTCTCTTTTTCTTGTGACGGGATGTTGACTTTCATTATTTCACAATAACATTTAGGATCACGGAGCAGGAAACACAACTCATAAAAAAGTGGCCATACGGATAAAATTCATCGTCCCTGACTTTTCACAAGTCCCCAAACTAAACTTAAAAATGAAATCATTGTTAAATACAAGTTAAGATGCTAACGCTACTCATGAATGTAAGTTGTAAATTTTTCACTCCCCATTTATTCTATACGTTTGGTACATGTGCTAATTTTCAAAAGTTCAAACAAAGAAATCGACATTATTATGGTTATTATTTGTTTAAGTCACATATTAATTCACCGGGAATCTTGAAATCTAAGAATCAAAAAGGGCCTTTTCCATGTAGCGGCTTTCTTCTCGGCACATCCCAAACCAGTTGGTTTTAGGTGACCAGGCTTATGACACCCCACAGAGAATAGTACCAGAATCAGCGGGATTTTGATTTCAAAGATATCTAAAATTCCCGCTAAGTTAATATTAAATACTTAAATAGACAATAACCAACGATCATTTGGAGATTAAAGACGCAAAGATGAGATCACTCCATGTAACGGCTTTCTTCTCGGCACATCCCAAACCAGTTGGTTTTAGGTGACCAGGCTTTTGACACCTCACAGAGAATAATACCAGAGCTTTTGGGGTCTTTCGAAATTAATAATCTACCAAATTCCCGTTAAACTTTTAACACAAAATTAACGAATACTAGTTCAACTTCCGATTTAAATTTAAGAAAAAGCAAGCTTCATACATTTATAAGCAACATTTTTTTATTCACATAACACATATTTTTCATTTTTTTTTCATATACATACTTGCATTATACTTGTGATTTTACTCACTTACTTTTGCAACATTATTCCGATTTTTAAGAAAGTATGCTTGTTCGAAAATTTAAATAAAAAGTTGAACTCGTACTCTATATCAAAGTTGTATAAAAGTTTGTAATAAAACGATTTCTAAGTTTAAAAATTTGAAAACAGCACAAATTTAGCTTATGGGAGGAAAAACTACAAATTATACTGATGAGCTTTTAAGATAACCAACTAATCCTTGCTTAGCATTATAACTTATAATCAACTCTATCATTTCTCGTTCTTCGCAAATTTAAAATCTTTAATAAAAAAGATCCGCGAATGCTTAGTCAAAATGGTTAAGGGAACAAGCTAGGGCTCAACACGCCCGGTCAGGTCAAAATATTATTCGCGGTCAAGTCAAAATGGTCAACGGGGTTGCTAAGGTACACGACACAATGCAAGGCAAAATCAAATCGAAAGATCACCCCCCAGACTAAAACGAAACATTGTCCTCAATGTTTTAAAAGGTAAGGGTCATCCTACGCAAATCTAAGGCCATTTATGAATTATGCCTAATAGATAACGTTAGTCAAAAAAATTAAGGATACCAGATTTCTTGTATGATGAGATTCGAGTGGAGATAGACAAAACCATGAGCACGAGAGTCTTCTAATATCGGGCAAAACCTGCACAAGACAAGAAACACAAAACACTAGAAATGGAAGAGATAGTCCCCCTCACGTCACACTTATTAGCACACAAAAAGAAAATAAAATGATAAGCATGGGTTGCCACCCACGAAGCGCTTGTTTATGACCAAGTCGTTAGCTTGACTCGCCCCGAATTCATTTGTTCTTGGGGGAGCATGTGGAAGAGAAAATCTCCATCGGACTTCCGTTCAAGAGGTTTGGATAAACATTGAAGCATACGAAAGTTCCACTCCGATGAGATACACCCGGCTCAAAAGAATGATAAATTGAGATGCCGGGGTCAAAAATTTTGTCTTCACTCCCAAACGAGTGAGGGAGAGGACAAGCTACCTTATAGGCGAAGAAAGGTAGAAAAACTCGAACGACATATGCGAAGTCAATATAATGGTTATCCTCAGAAAGAAAAGTCACATATGTCGGAGAAAGATTGTCCTCAACAATATCGGGATTAAGAATTGAGGTCATATTATCAAGTTTATGAATAATAGAGTCCTTAACCTCATCGTTCTCTAACTCTTCATCAAAGAGAGGATTTATTTTGTAAGAAAAGTACTCATCATCAAATTCAAAAAGAGAATTTGAATAGACTTTGAGACTTTCATTTTGAACGTCCTCATCAGAAAGTGATTCGTCATCACTAGAGGAAAAATCATCATTTGAGTTGTAAAGAGGGTTAGAGAAAATCCCGGAAAAATTATCCTCAATGTCAAGAGGATAATCATCACAAACAGACAAATCACAATCATTGTCCGATATATCCTCAGACTCACTTGGGATTGGGATAAGGTTCTCAGCACTAGACTTTATGAATTCGTCCGATTCCTTTTCAGGAATAGTGCTAATATGCTCATCCCCCATAATAAGAGAGTCTTTGGGGTCCACAATTGGAAAGAATGATGTGATTGCAATAGACAGAGGGAGTTGAGAAATGATATTGCTCAAAGGAATAGTACTCTCCTCGTCGTCCTCATCTTCGTCATCGAGCATGCAAGCTTTATTAAACAATAAACGATTTTGTGCTGCTCGTTCTTCGGCGAGTAAATCTTCCATAGATTCACCATGACGATCTTCTTGGGTAGGTTTAACAGCCAAATTTTTACGTTCATTTAGTACATCTTGAAGTTTTTGGAATACATCTTCAAAAGATTCTTCAAGAGATAGCTGAGGCTGAGTTTGAATCGTTTCATACTGTGGAGGTTGGTCATGATAAGAATAATCAAAATTGTCACAAGGGCCATGCTCATAGACAAGCGGGGTCCTTGTTTGACAATCGGATTCGTAATGCGGACCTCCACAGAATTCACAACAGTAAAACTGTTGTGACTGATTCGGTGAATTATATGGATAATGGTCATAACCGAAGTTTTGATAACATGGAACTTGCTCATTGACAAACATGTTATTTGTTTGACACTCAAAACTTTGGTGAGGACCTCCACAATACTCACAAGGATCATTTGGCATATTTTGAAATGATGTATCATTGAAGTTTTGATAACACGGCTCTTGCCAAAATGAATCCTGAGAAGGGGTACTGAAATCGTTGTGAAAATCTGGATAATCAAGTGTATTTTGGATTTCAGAAGTGCAACATATGCAAAGTCCATGAGTAAACCCACATCCTTTGCAAAAACATCGTTCACACTGTGAATCATCCCCCAACGGATCTTCACATATAAAACAATTATGCTGAGTGAGTGAAGATGGCTGGGGTTGTGGAGGGTGTTCGGGAAGACTTTGAGAATTATTGCTGGAATTAAGCTCTCTTTTGAGGGCTACTTCACACCAATAACAAGATCCTCTTGGGTTGTGATTTCCACACTGCTCACACTTACACTTGGAACAACGATGATTATCACCCACTGGACCTTTACAATCAAAACAGCGATAGCCCAGTGACGACATGAGAATTAAATATTAAGGAGGGTTAGTAAGATAGAATCAAATGGTTTAAGAGGATGAGGAAAAATATTTTTGGGTTTTTTATAATTTAAAAACATTTTGAAAAACACAAAGGGAAAAAGGAAAATAAATTTTGGAAAGAAAATCTTTTTGAGTTTTTTATTAGAAAATATTTACGATAGAAAATGATAACTTCTCGAGAGAAGGGTCTTCAACACACGCATCGACAAACTAGATTTAAAAATTCGCTTCAAGCCTTCCCCGGCAGCGGCGCCAAAAATTGATTCGCGAAAATCAACATATAAATATTTCCAAAGAATACAAGGCAAGTTGTATTCCCGGGTCGTTATCCCCAACGAAGGTTTGAATGGAATTTGTGATTCGGTTCGTGATTATGTGTGATAAATAGTGAAAAAGAGGTATTTTGGATTTTTACGCTAAAACATGTGAACATAAATTAAAAGCGAGTTATGAAGCAAATTTGTTAATAAAGTTGAAACCACCGATTTTTAAACAAACTTATATAAAACTACTCGTACATAATAAAATTTACGCTAATAACAACGATAATAATCATTACGTAAAAAAAATGACAATAAATAAACAATAATATATAAAGCTAAATTACTAGGACTAGTATTAAAACTAGAATAGATCGGACTAGTATTAAAACTAGAATAATTACTAAACAAAAGAAAACTAAAAATAAACAGACAAACTAAATTTTAAGTGCTCTCAAACTTAAGAGGTGTCAAGGCTTATTTGGAAAATAAGCCGAGCTTAACAAGCTCATGCATCTCTTTTTGTGTTTGAATTGAGCTAGAGGGTAAAGTAAAGAAGTAATAAATGAAGGCAAAAATTATTGCTACTCGAATAACATAAAGTACTGTGTGTGCGTTTAAAATAAAATACGAAGAGAAAATTAAAAGATACTTGAATACATAAAGAACTGAACTGAGTAAAATAAATATTAAAGACTGTTACTGAAAGATAAAAATACTGAAGAGAGAAAAAATTAAAGCTATAAAAAACTGTTAACTAAAAAACTACTGATACTAATAAAAAAAAACTACTACTACATACTACCGTTATAAAAACTACTCTTGCACTGGTATTTATAGCCGGTTTGAGTCGGCTAGTTTTTTTTCATGCCAGGCCACGTGGCATTTGTTGGTTGGCTGAAGGATAGTTGATGCGTCCGCTTCAAGCTTCATTGATTTGCATCACATGGGACACAGCTAATTCTCTATTTCCTCTCTCCATCCACGCGCCACTTTGAATTATTTCAGGCAATTGGAGAACACGTGTATATTGCAAAGAAAGAGATATCATTTCCATCTTTTTTTGTTCTTCTTCACGTAGGGCCCACATAGATTCCCATGGATTTAATTAAAACTTTGAACTCATTTGACAATTTACACCCCTCTTCTTCGCTTCTAGTCCTTGTCTTTTAAAACTTCATATGAATTAAACACTTTTGGTCCCTCATCGTTCTTTATGTTTAATTCATTGGTCTTTGAAATAAATAATCTTTCAATTTCTCTTCTTTTGCCTCGATGCTCCAAATAAAATTAACGATAGACTCGCAATTTCGTGCTCTTTCCAATCTCGTGCTCGGTTTTTGTCTATTTTGTCTTTCGTTTTGTCTTTTTCTCATATCCGTACCTGCACATGTACAAACACCAAAACAAGCATATATATGGTATTTTTTATATGTTTCTGGTCTTTTTAGTCCGTTTAAATATGATAAATATATTTGTAATTTAACACATATCAGCAAGATAGACAACACATTGTTTATCTATAAGAAAAATAATGATGTCATACTAGTACAAGTGTATGTTGATGACATCATCTTTGGCTCAACAAGTTTCAAACTTTGCAAACAATTTGAAAAACTAATGGCAAAGAAGTTTGAAATGAGCATGATGGGAGAACTGACATACTTCCTTGGTCTACAGATCAAGCAGACTGATAGAGGAACCACTATCAGTCAAGAGAAGTATGTAAAGAATCTACTGAAGAAGTATGATCTCAGTGACTGTGCCTCAGTCAAAACTCCCATGGTCCCCCCAAACAACCTTGGTCCTGATCTCACTGGTAAACCAGTAAATCAAACTCTCTTTAGAGGAATGATAGGATCACTGATGTATCTACTTGCATCAAGACCTGATATCCAATTCTCAGTATGTCTATGTGCCAGATATCAATCTGACCCAAGAGAATCACACATCACTGCTGTGAAAAGGATATTCAGGTACCTGAAAGGCACTCCTAACCTTGGACTATACTATCCAAAGTGCTCAGGATTTGATCTTAAAGGATACTCAGACTCTGACTATGCTGGATGCAACATGGACAGAAAAAGCACCTCAGGCTCTTGCCAAATACTTGGTGGGAAACTAGTCTGTTGGAGTGCTAAGAAGCAACAATCAGTTGCCTTGTCCTCAGCTGAGGCTGAATATGTTGCAGCAGCTAGTTGTTGTGCAAATGTACTCTGGATGAAAAGTCAACTCAGTGACTATGGAATTCAGTATAAGATGGTACCCATCTTTTGTGATAACACAAGTGCAATTGCAATCTCAAACAACCCTGTTCTTCATCAGAGAACAAAACACATTAATATCAGATATCATTTCATCAGGGACCATGTCATGAATGGTGACATTGAATTACACTTCATTCCTACTGAATATCAGTTAGCTGATATCTTCATAAACCTTTGGATGAACCAACTTTCACAAGGTTGAAAGCTGAATTAGGAATGTTGGATATAGAGAATCAGTCCACTGATTGAATCCTTCCAACTGAAGTGTAAATTCTTAAAACCTCAGGTCCCTGACTCAATGTGTACATCAGTGAAAACATCTCACTGAATCCTCAACCTCAGGAACTAAACCCAAGTTCCTGAAATCTTGAGGGTTCAGGAACTAAACCCAAGTTCCTGAATCCTTGTAGCTCAGGAATCATTCCATATTCCTGAATCATCAGTGACTAATCCCAAGTCCCTGAAAAACCATCGCTGAATGAAAAGTCATTCAGGGCCCTGAAAAGGACATTAAATACTGACTTAAATGCTCTAAGTATCTAGTTAGTAAATGTCCGAGGTTGGTAACTGAACACATATTTAATTCAAGAATATTTGTTTTTTTTTGCCTTTCTGGCTTCCACCTCTGGGCCACCACATTCCCACTTGGCATTAAATGCCTCTCCAAACACATTACAAATATGTGATGACTCATCTCTGCAAGTTGCACTTTTGCAGAACTGCTCAACTGTTCACTTCGACTGTTGCGCCAAACCAGGAAAGTGGAGTGTTGGCATTAAATGCGGATCCCAAAACATATTATTCAAAACAATTTCCAATAATTCTTTTTGAATAAATTAAGATCGCTCAAATGTCCAAAACACCCCCATCTCCACTTTCCTATAAATACCCCAACCAAAAGAAACACACACATGTTTTTATAGAATCTTAAGCAAAACTCTGCCATTTTTAATTCTCAAAAACAAATTGTGTGTGTATTCTTAAGCTTTAGAAACCCATAAACCTTAGTCAAACCCATACATACCCACAAATGGCTTCTTCTAAAGCTGTAAAATACGCCCCTAATGTGGATTTCACAATGGAGGGTGTAGACCTAACTAAAAACAATGTGGTGGGAAATTTCTCGTATCCACAAATCTACCCAGCCTACAAGAACGTTATGAAATTTCTTCGTAATTGTTTTCTTGCAAAGGCTTTCACCCACACCCCCTCAGTCATCTATCATGACTATTTGAGGGAATTCTGATGTATGACTGTGGCTACCAGCCCCAAAGACACCAAAGAGTCAATCATCACCTTCACGGTGATGAATGGGAGTAGAACCCACTCCTTTGACTACTCAACCTTCATCAAAGCCACATGCCTTGACTTTGCTGAAGAGTTTGCACCCAACCCTACTGATCAGGACATAAAGAATGAACTGATCTTTCTAGCACCCCACGACCCCAGACGTCCTACAACGTCTGCTGGGGGCTTACTGGAGAAGGCTCCAGTAGTCAAAACATGGTTCCACCCTATTTGGAGGATACTGATGACATTTGTCATTCAGGTCCTGAGTGGAAATAAATCCTCTACGGAACAATTGAACTCATCACAACAATTGATGTTGTTCAGTCTCCTTGAGGGTACAAAAATTGACATCGGAGGAATAATCTTCCGAGACCTTGTTGCTAAGCTCTCAGGAAAACATAGGCAAAGGCATATGTCCTACCCTAGATTTGTTTCCTGTGTGCTTCAGGACCTACTTGGTTCTGACTATGTGAGGACTGATACAGAAGGTATGAAGCCTAACGTCCTGCACAAGTCAAACTTCACTAGTAGCATCAGTGAGGTTACACATATTGCCCTGACTGAATACATGCAATCAGTCATTCAGGGTAATGACGCTATCTCTCCAGTTCCTTCACCGACCAAAAAGGTGAAGAAGACAAAGAAGGGTCAGTCCAGCCAGGTGGTTAGACCCAAGCCACTCGCCACTGAGACTGATCCTCAAAACCAACTCAACCTTAAAAATAGGTTGAAAAAGGCCGAGACCTCTGAGACACCCATTTCTGAGACCCTCTTGACCTTAAAACAAAGGCCAACGGAGGTCACTGAGCAATCATCCTCAGTGACCTCGGGCACACCCCTTCCACATGGTTCAACTGACATAAACAAGTCAGAGGGATCAGGAAGCATTCCCCCCTCACATCCCGATGAAGGAACTGTCAAAAAATAATCAGTTCCCAAAGGAGGAAAGGGTTCTAAATCCTCGGTAAGGCAGCACTACCTTACTGAGAAGGGGACCCACAAACATTCACATCCCGCTAACGTTCCTGAGCAATCACCCTCAGGATCTCAGGGAGAAAAGGACCCTAAATCCCCTAAAGGACAGCACAATCCTGATGGGAAGGGGGTCCACAAACTTTCACAATCAGTACCTAGTGATACCACTGGAAAATACCCATCAGTGGTTGAAGGTGCTAAGGGGGACAAAGACTCAGAGGGAAAGAAACAACCCGCTGATACGGAACCCATAAACCCCTCAGGCGGTCCATTTCTCTCAGGAACTGCCCCCAAAAGCCAGGCTGGTGTTACCCCAGTTATTATGGCTAGTCAGGCTGAGCAAACCCACTCAGTTATTATGACAACGGGGTCAAGACCTGACCAAACCGAAGGCAAGTCTTTTTATAAAGAGGAGCCGGTTGATTTTTTGGGTATTGAGTCCATGGGGGACTTTCAGGCTTTTATTGAGTCTGATGAAGAGCTCAGGGAAGAGAGTGAAGAGGAAATTTTTGAGGCTGGTGAGGATATGGAAACTGATGTACAACCTGAACAATCACATCAGTCATCTCCAAGCCAAAGTGAAGAGTCAGGTTCTCAATCTTCTGATTCTTCTGATACTGGGGACATCCTCCAAAAGTATGATAACTCTTTTCCCCTCACTGAAAGAAAATTGGTCAAATTCCTACTGAAGACCAATAGAGCTCTTTTCACTGGTCTCACTGATGAGATGTTTGATCATCACACTGAAGCTGCTGTTCACTATGCCAACCTGAAGGCAGATGTTGAAAGTTTTCATGATGATGTGATCGAAATCCAATCTGACACCAAACACTCCCTGACAGCTATTGATCTTCATTTCCAGAAGTTCAATCTTACTCTTGAAGGCATCACCAACAGCCTTGGTACTATTCAAACAGCTGTCAAGGATAACCCCGTACTCACCAAGAAGGTCCTTCAGGCTGCTGAGACTTACCAGAAGCAATCAGCTGAAATCAGTGATCTTCTCAGCTTACTGAAGGATTCTAAGCTTCAGGGTCTTACCTCTTCATTGGACTCAATCAGGACTTCCTTGGGTCATCAGGAAAAACATTTGGGTACTTGGGCACAATCTTCAACATCCTTGGCATGGTCTCTTGGGTCAAGGATGTCAGGCATTGAAGCTTCTCAGGCATCTCTAGCGGATCAGATCTCAACTCTTCAGAAAGACACCTCGGACATCAAATCAATGATGACTGAGATCTATCAGGCTTTCAAGGGTCCTGCTGCTCCAGTGACTCCAAATCTTGCTATCACCATGGCTCAAGCAACAGTTGAGGGGGAGAAAGACACTGGAGTCCCTCAAGCTTCCACAACCCAGCAACCTCCTTCTCACACTGAGGGGGAGATTCTTGAAACTTCTTCCTCCCATCAAGATAAAGGCAAAGGCATCCTCACTGAACCTGAGCCTCAACCAGCACCGATCTCGGTTGCAAAGGATCCTGAATCACCACTCAGGATCCCATATGAAATTGATGGAGTTCTTCACCACTTCACAGCTGATGAACTAAGTGCTTATCTTCAGGAAGAGGAAGCAAAGAAGAAGTTAAAGGAGGAAGAGAAGGTGAGCAAGCCTGCTATAATTAAGGTTGTTCATGAAGAGGCTGAGAAAATTGGTCTTGAGGCTAAGGATCTCTCAGGAAGAGAGGGTGGTATGACCTTTGTGAAAGCTCAGTCTGAGGAGATGATCACTCTCAGGAAGAAAAGGGAGGAAAGGAATAAAAATGCTGAAGAGATCAGGCAGAACAGGATTAAGAAATATCAGTGGTATATGACTAACAGGTTGAAGCCAGAACCAATCACTGATGTTCATATTCAAAGAAACACCAATCCTGTCGTTGTCACTGTCTACAGAGGGGCTGACAAGAGAAACTTTGATGTTCATAAACCTTTCAGATTCGCTGACTTCGGGATCACAGAATTGGATGAGTTGGGTCCATTAATAGCAAAGAAATCAAATGTTGTGGTCCCTAATCTAATGAAGTCTTTGAGTCTGAGGTACGAAAGATTGGCAGCAGCACCTCAGGAACTTGGCATTCCATCTCTTCTTCCTGAATCTGCACAACCAGCTCCCTCTCAGTCTTCTTCAAGGAAAAGAAAGAAGATAGAAGCTGAGCCTGAGATCAAGATTCCTGGTCTTGACTGCAATAGGGCTCTCCCTGAAGGTGTTCCTTTCAGGAACAATATGGTCATTGAACAATCTGAAAGAGGTTTGTTCTTCATTGATGAGTTCGGAGACAAAGCCTTCCAAAGGTGGAGTGACATCGATTTGTCAGAGATCAAAGCAATACTTGGCTTTCTAATGATGGCCTCTCCACTCAAGAGTCCTGAAAATGTGAAGTTTTGTCAAGATCTGAAAAGAAAAATCAATGAACATCCTGACCAACAAGAGCTGCAGTCAAAGAAGCCCAAGCTTGAAGCCCTTGGAATCAAGTTGAACTGATTGATCTGCCTGAATACCCGCCACTATCCCTTTTGTACTTAGTTTTGATAGGACTTGTAATGATATCAATAAGATGATGTTTTTATTATTTCAGTGTCCTTATTTATATTCTAGTACATTCAGTATGAGTAGAAGTCTTTAGCTCACTCATATCTGATCAAAACACTTAGGAATAATTTATATCCAAATAGGGGGAGATTGTTGGGTCATGAAAAACCCAAGAATGCTTCAAACATGATTTGGAAACAAATTAACTAAGTGTTAACTTAAACTGAGAACAATTCAAGTCACTGAGAGAACAACCTCTCAGTGAGTCATCTTCAGGATGCTTAAGGCGAATTCAAGAAGAAGGATTCACTACTCAGGAAGGCGGTACTCCCTGAGTAGGACTTAAGCCAAAGAAGAAGATGATGGTTCAGTGAGTGTTGGACAAGAACTCACTGAACCCCAGTCTCCTCAACCAACAAAGTGATTGAAAGACTGAGGAACCAACGCCTGAAGAAAAGGCGGGAACAATAGGGAAAAGATCTGAGAAGATAAAAGTGTCAGCCCAACACTCTTCTCTTGTCAGATCCAACCTTCCCTATTGCGGCTAAAAGTCATGGAGTGTCAGCCAACAACTCCCAAAGTCTTATTAGCCCTTTCCTATTGGTTCTTGGAAATGACAATTACTATTTGTAATTGTCAGACACGCAACCTCAACAACTTGTATTATATTTAATCACTTATACTTAGATTACTTGTGTATAAATAGATCAAATGGGAGAGAAGTTAAAGTGTGCTTTGTATATTGAAAGCTTAGAACTTTTGCAAAGTAACTTCTCTCCTACAAAGAGTATACAACTCACTGAGATAGCTCAGTGGGTATATTGTTACCACTCAAGCAAAACTTGAGTTTCGATAGGAGACACCCCATACCCTTGTCTATTCAATCCCAAGTGTTTATTCCGCAAAACACTTGGGAATAGATTCTTGGAATTATTTCTAATAAGAATTTAAACGTTGAAAAATATTGATGTATTTATATTCACGTTTTATAACTGTTAGAATTAATCTTAAACATTGTATTAGTCATAAACACAAATAGATTAACTTTCTAGTTAACTCTAATCGTGTAAAGGGACCAACAGTTAGGCTCGTAGTCAAGAGAGAATTTGTTCCTTCAAATTTGTTTGAAGTTTAATACTGCTGGGCCCCTCGTAGGGTTGACAAGATGTTTGTGCGGCCGCACCCAAGATCTCTCCTGAATATGTTCAGAAGATTTGGTAATCTTGCTCAATCAGAAACAACGAGAAACAGAATGGTTAATAAAGAATGACTAAGATCCATATCTTTGTTAACGTAGTATTAGAAACAAAAGGATATGTATGATGATGAATCATCGAATGGTTTTTCCAGGAGACCACCACCCGAGTTGTACTAGGGGCATTGGCGTGTTGCTAGACGCTAACCAATGTCATTACTATTAATAGATGTCCAAGTGGGAGCTGTTAGTTTTAATGGACAAATATTAATGTGTATGACTAGAATGGAACTCAGGACCACGGGATTGCACACATTACGTATGAGGAATGAATGTAATAATAATTAATATATAAACCGTTATATATTTAATTATTTAAACACAAAATAATGACTAACGGACGTTAAGTAATTAACGGGAATTGACTAACGACCGTTAGGGAATAAAGGAAGGACTATAGATGAAATTAGAGGGGCATGTCAATATTAGCCTCTGCTTAGAGGTACAAAAATAAAGGAAGATTGCGCATATGTATTTATAGTGAATCAACATTATAGGTAGTTATGATTTTTAATTAATTCAAATGTATTTTGATTATTAACCCGCAAAAACCATGGGACACTTAATCACCCTCCCTATAGACCTCTACATATGTATTTATAGTGAATCAACCAAAAGGGACATGTTAATATTTTCATCTATAGTTCTTCCTTTATTCCATTTCATCTATACTTTTGTGGGTATTATGAGCACCCCGTGTCCCGTTGAATCCCGGGGTAACTCGAGATTTCTGGGTCGTCGTGAGCACGAAAAATATAGTTCAGGTGTCGTTTTTATCAGACTGACATAGAATAAAATCTATTGACTCCAGAATGAAATTAAATATTTTAATTTTTACTAATGTGTTGTCGGTACGCGAGCGAGCTATTCATGGTGAGTTCGAATTCGTTGGGGTGACTTGGTGATCGTTGCCATATATGTAAAAAAAAAATGTAGTCCGCACAAAAGGTTATTTAACATAAATTGGTATTATTCGGTGATTAACATTATTAATGACATGGGATTTTTACGAGGTATTACAGTACCCACCCGTTAGACTGGATTCGTCCCGAATCCTAAGATGTGGTAGTAGTCGGAGTTGTGTTATCAAACAAGTGGGGGTATTTAGAACGGATTTGATCTTCGCGTTCCCATGTGTACTCTGGTCCTCTCTTAGAGTTCCATCTAACTTTGACAATAGGGATACGGCTTTGTTTCAATCGTTTGACATCTCCATCCAAGATTTCTATTGGTTCTTCATCACAGGTTAGCTTATTGTTAAGTCGAATTCATTTTAAGGGAATGATAGGGGTTTCATCCGATAAACACTTCTTCAGGTTCGATACGTGAAAGGTATTGTGTACCCTACT
Organism: Artemisia tridentata subsp. tridentata; assembly: GCA_021014915.2. NCBI lineage: Eukaryota > Viridiplantae > Streptophyta > Magnoliopsida > Asterales > Asteraceae > Artemisia > Artemisia tridentata. Next base: position 329,598,920 of record CP139509.1, read on the forward strand.
AAGCTCTTCAGGGAGTTCAAGCTTGTAACCGTTGTCTGATTTGTACTATTTTCCCAGTGGTTTAATGAATAAATTGAGGTCATGAGATCTAAACGTCTCAAATTTCTGCCCAACAACGGGTGGTCGGTACTTCCGACCATAAGGTGCCTTAAATGAAACAACCCTTCTACTAGTGAGTTATCTGGTGGTTGTAAGAGGATTTGATTAATGCTAAATGGTTATCCCAGCTATTTCAATCATTCGCTCATGCCATTGTTGTGTCTCCTAGAGCCTATTTTGTGTACTCATCCTTCGTGGGAGGTAGGTGTAGTTGTCGACATGAAAGGGTGGATTTCATTAGAACAATGAGGCTAGATATCGCTATTTTTCTCATGGCGGCTATAGAGAATCTAAGGGAAAAGTCCCTTGGTGTGAATGACAAGGAATAACATGTCAGTAGGCATATATGGCTAGTCGAGAGTGATGGCCCATGAGTCAAAACTAAGGGCAAATTCGGATGCCAATGATTGGGAACGCTCAAAAGTTATCATCGGATAATGCTCTTGATGGCAGGTGCTTAAACTGTTAAGGCAAAACTATGATGTATTGTGACTCGAGATCGTGGCATAGTGGTCTAAGTCAGATGGGTACTTTGTCAAGGGATGTTGTCCCGTTATAGAAAGAAGCTAGAGATCTTACGGTCAAACGTGATCTCTTATTATCCTAAGTGAAAGTGATGTCACGTGTCAAAGTAATTTGTGCTATCTAAAACTCTGGAAGGGCACTTCGTCTCTTGAGTAACTGCTTATTCAATTTCACGTGCTTCTACCAGGGTGAAAATCTTATCTTACAGGATGAGTGGAAAAATTGTACTTCAAAGGAATAGTGTTAAGGTATGGTATGTCGCCATTATCAATCTTAGGCATTTCGAGGTTTGATCCTAATTTTTGTTCTGAGATTACGCGTTTTCTTGCTTATAGGTATTGATAAAAATGTTGTTCGAAATTTTTATTTGAGTATGCGTTCACACAAATCCGACAAAATCAATAATTTAAAAGACACAAATTTCTTTGTTTGAGGTTAACAGTCGAGTAAATTTTTGCGACCCTGAAAAATTTAAAGTTTAGCGAAACGAATTTTTAAATGCGGTTTAGATAAGACAATTTTACATAATTCAAATTTGTTAACATACAAAAGCTTGATGAGGTCTAAAATAGAGGTTTAATTTCCGTAGTGTGGGTTTTTAAGCTTGGTGTAAATAAAATAACTTCACAAAACTGACACTTAGTCGCTCTTCAATATGTAAAAGTTTTGATATAGTCTGACCAGAGAAAACTTTTAACTCACAAAATGAGTATCCTAGAGAAATACTTTTTGTAATTGCTATAAACGCGTTTTTAAAGAAAGATTCTTGAAAGTGAAATCATCAAAGTTGAAAGTATAGTTGAGCATGGCATTTATATATGTTTTCAAAAGTTTTAAGGACAGAGTCTAGTTTCCCATGTTTGATAGTGTTTGGTTGATGAATATCAGGTGAAGTTTATAGGTATGGTATTTAATTCGCTAGGACAGTATTAGGATGTATCATGACTTATGAGTGAGTCGGATATTGTGTCATAGGGCATTTTCCTTGGCTACAAGTGTAAGTCGTGTATCAATGGCCGTTCGGTACATTAAGACCGCTTGGTATTTCAGCGTGGGAGTGAGGTCAACTCAAAACGGATTTTTGAGGCTGCATAATCTAGGACTCCTAGAGGAAACGTTGTAAGGGTGATTGTATATTGATTGTCCAATACAAGGTATCCATTACTTATAAGGGAATTCTCATTATACGATGTGGATAGGGTGAATTGTATATTGACCGCACAGTGTCAATCATGGTATCTTGTTATTCCACATCGCGGACAAAGATCCTTGATCTACCTCTAAGGTTTGATTTAGTGAACAGGGGTGTTTTGGATCACTCTTACGTCCTAGTCAAGCTAATTCTCTCAAAGAATTAGTGAAAGATTTGGCAATTTCCCAAAATAGTGGTTTGGTTTGATCTGTAAAGTCTTAAGACTTTCGTCAGGTTATAAGTCATCCCGTTGTGTATTCACATTCCCTAGTCAAGAGTTTCATTTACTTCCCCCGAGGGGTCCTCATCGTATTGTTAAGATCCTATTATCATAAGGTATGCGGACGAGTTTCTCAAAGTGGGTAATTCAGTAAATAGACCAAAAATGTCTAGGCCTGAAGTTGTGTGAACACTAAGTCGATGTCTTATGGGTGTCTAGTAGGTTTATGGTGCAACCTTAAGTGATGACGTTGGTTCTATTAGTAGTCAAATGGCTAGTTTGGTGGTGCGCTTAACACGAATGGTAAAGTCTTGAAGAATGGTGTTGATTGCTACCAGCAATCAGTTGGTTGATCCGTTAGTGTACTTAGTGTTTAACACAGAAAGCATGGTTTCGGTTTAGGGGCTAAATGTAATCATCATCATGATTGTTATCGAGTACAGAAAGGTAAGCCTCAGTCACCCTTGGGGTTATGAGTCATTTGGTAGTTATCGAATTTACAGGTTGTCTGCTTGACGGTGGGATCCTTCGAAATCGGATGATGTGAAGTAAAGTGAGATGTCATAAGGTTAAGCTTCGTACAAATTCTTATGGTAGTGGTCGTAGGTAATCCCGTTGATTGTGGCTATGTTCGTTGGAAGGTTGTTTCTATAATGGCTAATGATGTAACTGGTCCTTGTAGAATAGAATATGCGGCGAGACTAGACTGATTTCATGTGATAAGATGGTGTCGAAGTCTATTTGTGTTTATTAGTACGAATGCCCATAACTTGCACAACTTTTTATGTAAGGTTGTGATTTCTCAAAAGTAGTAGTAGAAATTCTAACTTTTTGCAAAAATTTTAGACAACTATCCCCAGCATAGCATGGTCCTACTTGAATTATGCATAAGTGATCAGGCTTTGCATAATTAAAGTTCAACGATGCAATGTTGGATTTAGTTTAAAGGGAGGTATCGGTAACTCTGTTCGTAAAGTGGTAGCTTAATATACTTTTCAAAGAGGACTTAGTTCATAGGGTGATTATATAATAGGCTGTAAAACGGTGTGTAGAAGAGTTTATAAAATGGTGACGGAAAATTTGGATAAATGTACCTTAGTTTACAAAATGTTGGCGAAACCGTTTGTTGGTCTATGGAATAGTATTAAAGTAGCAAATCGATTTATTGCATAAAATAAGGTAGTTCATAACATGTGAAATAGTTTATAGAACAATAGGGATGACCCTTTATTATTATTGGCGGTAAGGCCGTAATTTTTGATTTTTTTTTTTTTTTTTTTTTTTTTTTTTTTTTTTTTTTTTTTTTTTTGGTAGTAAAACGTTTTGTAGGGTAACGAAAAATTGGTTTGTGATGCATTGCGATATAGTTTGTTGTTTTATCAGCGGTTAATGTGGTGCTCAGAGGGGCAAAATGATTTATGAGTCAATAATAAAACTTGTAGGGTGTTTGCAACATAGTCTGTAGGGTGTCAGTAAAAACATTTGTTGGTTTATAGATTTGTAGTAGGGTAGCAAATTTTTGTTTATTGTGTTTACATCAAATAGTCTGTGGGATGATTCTTAAAATAGCTTGTATGTTGATAGCGACACCGTTTATTATTTTTATAAGAGGGTAGTAAGGTAGTCAAATAGTCGAAAAATGGAAGCAAAGTGGTGGTTTATTGGGTGGTAAAGTAGAGTAACGAAATGACTAATGGGATAGTGATAAACAATATATAAAGTTTTAGCGAAATGTTTTATAAAGTGATAGTAAATGATTTCACCAGATAGTAGCAAAACGGTCTGTAGGGTGTTTACAAAGTGGTTTACATGAAACTAACAAAACAACTCATAAGTTGATAGTGGTAGGGTATCAAGTTGGTATATTATATGGTAATAGTTTGTAAAATGGTATAATAATAGTTTATAGGATAAGTGGTAAAACATGGAGTGCAATGGGCGACTGTTGATATGAGATTGTGCACCAATTCAAGGTTCGTAGGAAAATACTTATTAGAAGAGTGAGACATAGTAAGGATGTTCCTATTAATAGACATATGTAATACAACGAGATTAGCTCAACCATGATAAGGTCAGAATAAATCATGACCACCTTAATATGATATCATGTAGATACAATCACCACACCTATGACGGAAAATCTAGGTTCTTTAGACCGATATCAATGCATAGCATAGTCGAACCACATGTCCAAATGATAACTTGTCTCAAATTTGTTATTCAACAAAGAGATACTACAAGCGTCACTAATTTGGCCATACGTCCCTTGGTTTGGAAAGAAGCTATTGATGATAATAGTGTAGTCTAAGAACTACTTAGTGCTCTTCTGGGTGGGTCCTCGGTGGTGGTATGATGTGATGGTGGTGAAGGTGATGCTGATACAGATGATGGTGATGAGGATGTTGGTGCTGGTGATGGTGGTATGATAGCTGGTGGTGGTACCAATGGGGCTGAAGGTGCACGTGCTCGTTTCCTGGCAGTGTACTTCCTAGGTGGGCCCCCTTGGCAAGGCACATAAAGTTGCCCGAATGGTGCGGGCTCATAAGGCTGTAGGAATCTAACTACCCTACGCCGACGAACCGGTGCAGGTGGTGGTGGTATGGGTGAAGCCAAGTCGTAAGAGTCGGAGTCAGACGACTCGTCATCCGCCTCTGTCCCAGAGGAATGGTGAGTCAAAACTGGTGGTGGTGATGGAAGACAATCAGCAGGTAACAACTGCTGGGTCTCCATGTACTGATCCCATGTCTGGGGACCGTACACAGGTGGAGTCGGGTGACAAGGAGATGTAACAGCTGGGGTAGGAGCAACCTCACCCTCCTCAAAGGGCTCAGTCTCTCCGGACATGGTTTCGGATAAGGTGTTAGTATGGTCAACTAGCATGGTGGTATCGGTGTCAGCATCTGATAAAATGATAACAGTAGTGGGTGGAGTAGCTGATGGTACTGGTGTCACTTCGGTCTCAACATCAGACAGAATGATGACGGGGATCGGGGGAGACATGGTACTGTAATATCCCAATAATAATAAGTGTAAGTCATTAATAATATAAATATGCATTAGTCATAATAACATTCGTAGGTGATAAAACTAATTCGTTATGCATAATCTGCCAAGCAAATCTCAATGCATGTGTTAATAAAGTGTTAATATTCATTCGTTATGCATAATCTGCCAAGCAAATCTCAATGCAAAAGTTCGTAAGTGTTGGCACGGAGGGCATAGGGTGGTAGAGTTTTTAAAATGGTCCTTTTAGAAATTGCGGTTATAGTCCAATGTTTTAAAAATCAATTGGTTCTCTATAACCTAGGCTCTGATGCCAATCTGTAACACCCCGAAAGTCGTAATGAAGCAGCGGAAGACTTAAACGGGTTATTACCAATTAGATCACAGTCGTAAGCATAGATAATTGTTAAAAGTTGCATTTATATCATTCAAAGAAAACTCAATATTCAGAGATTACACATTAGTTACCAAAAGGATAGTTTTTCACAAAAGTGATGATGATTTTAAAAAGAATGATATAGTTATTTGAAAAAAAAAGAAGGTAGATTTCTAATGCCCATGCCAACTCCGTGCTTGAGATTTCCTTAGTTACCTGAGATAAAACATGCTAAAAGGGTCAACACAAAGGTTGAGTGAATCCATAGTGTTTTAATTGTAATAGTTTGAACACAAGTTAGATAGTAGTAAAAACAATGATATTGTAGTGTAGCAGTTATGTAATATATTGCCCTAAGCCTCATGACACGCAAACCTTAACATCAGTTATGTAATCGAAATAAATAGCCTACATCATTAAATGATGTAGGTGATAATGCCCTCGTATAGGAGTTTTGCCAGACTCGTAATTCAAATAAAGTGCATTTGTCTATCAATCCGGCTAACACTATGGCTATCTATCCGGCTAGTACAAATGGGTTGTCAACTTCCAATAGATCTATTCACAAAATTCGCGTTCACTCGCAAGTGATTAATGGTTCATGATATAAGGGACTTTTCTTTGGCAGGGTGGTAACTTAGGCAATATTAACTTAGCAATATCAATCAGGATAGCATACAGAAAAATACTTGTGTTCAGATTTATAGCATGTATCTCCCCACGGGATTTGAAAACATAGTAAAAATGTGGGACTATGAACTCACCTTGGTAAATAGCAGTCAGATCACAAAATAGTTCAGACACTGTTCAGCACCGACACGCGACCTAGATTAGTAAAGTACGTTTTAGTTCATAATTCGAGTTAAAGGGTTTCAATTATTTCAAAAGTTCATGTTGGTGTTGCTGGCGTGGCAGCATTTAAGTTAAAACCATTCTTTTAATAATTGGAGTTATTGGCTCATCGGAGTGTACGAACGTACAAAAGAATAGGAATAGCTATTTTTGATTTAGCGATGAGCGGAGAGGTACGTAAGGAAAGATAATGATTATGAGATGACGATGTGTACGGTCATAGAACGTTTGGTGGTTAATTGAGAGTGTGTGTGTATATATTTACATATATATACTTGCGGAAAAATAAACAAGGTTGAAAATAAGGCCTTATTAATATAATTTGTGAGAACATATATTAATAATCCAATTTTTATATTTCGCTATTTAGTTAGTCGTCGTGTGTTTGAAATAAATTACAAGTTTATTTTACTAAAGTGTCGAGTTGTGTGTAAACGAACGGTCGTTTGTTAAGAAAATATGGCGAATTATAATTGACGAAAAGTGATATGTATCGAGGAGGGGGGTTGGGCTGCGGCCCGAGTGAAATTTACGGAAAACAGGCCATGGCCTGTTGGGCCTTTACACGTCTAGCGAATAAAAAGATCAAAGGTGCCCCTTTTGGTTCTTGGCGACGGGCTGGACCACAGCAACAAGAGGGCTGTTCCAAGGTGGACAAAAGGGCTGGTCATAATGAATTTTTAATGGGCTGGCCCAAGTGGTTTTATTAGTAGTAATAACAAAACAGCGGGAACGAATTGGTAGCAGCAGAATGCAAAAATCCAGTTGGCTGTTTTAGTTTACGCAGGAAGGAAAAGAAAAACAAACATTTTGACAAGTGAGACTTGTAACTACGCAAGCCACTAAACTCGAACCTCGACACGGTTCGGGGAAATCTTAAACCACACGAACAAGGCCTAGTTTGGGTCCTTTTTGGGACTTATAAACCGATCGAAATGGCACCCATCGAGGTGGGTTTTTGCCACGAATTTAACGACAACTATTTTGAGTTTTGAGAAAGTGCTTGAGTCGAGTACCACTCGACCCAACTACGAACACAACACTTCTAACGCATCAACTAGTTCGCGATATCACAAGATTCAACAAAAGAACACGTATCTACATCGAGCCATACTTTACATTATTAGTTTCAAAAAAAATGTTCTACCACACCAACATCGATTCGACAATCATAACGATTCATATATCAAATTTTTATAACATCACAAATATGTATAATGATTCACAAAAACATTCAAGATAGTTTACAACATGTTCATTCGAATGAAAACAAGGATCAAAAGGAAGAGTTAGATTTCTTACAACTAGTAGTGTGACTACTAGGGAGTTGAGATGAGATCGAAGAAAACTCGGATGAGATCAATGGAATCCGAATCGAACCCAGCAAATCCACACACACCCTCCTGCTTCTGATTGCGTTTTTCCACTGTACCGCTTGCTACTCTTAATTTCGAATTGATTGTAAACTTTGTGGGTGTGTGGACTTACCAAGATCGGTAGGGTTTTAAAAGAGAAATCAAGGATGGTTTGATTCCTTCTCTCCTCTTCCTAGACGCTCCATGGCCACAAAGGGAAATCATAACATCATTATTTTGGCTCGTATGGTTGACTTCAAGATCTTGACAAAGAAGAGGGAATCCCGTCTGTGATGCTTGGGACCATTTGGAGCCTTATGGTGTGCGGTGGTGTCGGACCTGCCATGGCAGTTGTGGGGGTGGGGTTGCAGCAGAGAAAAGAGAGAGGTGAAGATAAGAGGCGTGTGAGGGAGTGGGTAGGGAGAACAAGAAAACAAAAGAATTATTGTATATATTGAGTGGGGTGTAGAGGTATATAAATATATATATACGCAGCGAGTGGGACTATGAACTCACCTTAGTACGCAGCGATGCAAGATGTCACAACTAGCATCAAGTAGTGAAATACAACGGTATCAATAATATAGGCACAACGGTACTGGATCGGCACAACCTAATAAGTATATAGTTATCTCAAAATATGATTCGTAAAGTAAATGAGTCTCAACAGATAATGTGTCTTAGTTGTCGTGGAATATTCGTATCAAGGTTCGTAAAAGGTTTAGTTTCAATGTCGAGGAAAAGAAGTATTCATTTGTATCTCGTGTGGTTTCTAGAAAATATAGTTTCAAGATTAAATTACGTTAAAACGATAAAAGTCGACGAAACAAAATCAAGCAATTAGAAAAGAATGAAGAAGAGGAATAAAACGTTCTCGCATAGAAGTCATAAAATGTACAATCAAACAGTAACTCACGCCAAAACAAATAGAATCAAGAACGAACGAATAAACGATATCGAATGAGTATAAGACTCAAGATAAGTCGATAAATGAGTTGGATGTTTACCCCGTATCCCAACATGTAACTTCGTATATATTTGGATAAAATCGATTTGTATAAATCTATAAGATCTTTGGTATGTTTGTAAGCTTATAAATGTTGAAAGGTTTTATAAATTTTGGCGTAACACATCCGCTTATATTACATTCCCGAGTTAATGTGAATATTTGTAAAGAAGTTTTATTACACATTTTATAAGTTTTTATGAGTTTCATATCGTTATTATTCGTGTAATTATTAGATTCGGTTTATCGGATAATTTGTGTCCGTTTGGGTCCAAATATATTAAGCTCAACGAGTCTAATATATTCTTCCGTCTCTTGTATCAAATCATACAATAAATCCTACACTAATATCGTAAATCCAATAACGATTACAATGATTGTCCAAATAACTAATCTATTACAAATATTTTACAATTACAATGAAGTGGTGACAATCCCCGGTATACTCCAATAGCATCCAACATCATCATTGATTCACAAAAACAAAACAAATATTAAGTTTAGTATGTGATAAGAAAAATACAATACAAGCAAGTCTTTATAATTTGTGCCCAATGTTTTCCAAATGCACGCTATAAATTGTTTTAGGCTTACGGGCCCATAATCACACAACACATTCTATAATGACACCTTGGGCTTATGAGCCCAAGGCTTACCCAAATGCATAACAAGGGCAGATGGGCCTACAAGCCCAAGACCAAATCCAACACGCAACTAAAACATACGCACGCACACGACTACACATATACAAACACAAAACAGGTTTTTCCTTTAAAAAGAAATCAAGCCCACAACATTTGAAGATACGTTTCATAAAAATGACTCGACCCCGAGACCAAGTGAGTAACCCTAACAACCATCCCTTGATGGCGTTTCTCGACGGACCAAAAACACACCCTATATGGGTTTCGTTTTGCCATGACCACAAGCCACAACGAGCACACCCTAGGTAGGTGTGTATCGTTAAATCTAACCACACAAACAACAACTAGTTAATCTAACAATCCAAGCACAACAAGTCATTTTCGTGACTCGTTAACAAACCTAACCGGTCACTACTTGTGACTCAGTTCGCACAATAATCAACAACCAAGCTGCTCTAAATCTATTATTACAAAACTCACAATGCAAAGCCAAAAAGGACATAACGAGGTCAAAACCCAGATCACAACCAATCACAAACACAACCATACGACATGAAATAATCCAAACAAACCCACGGCTCAATATATCGACCACAAAATAATCACCACAAGCCACGACTCCAACCAACTCGACCACAATAAACCTCTAGACTCGGCTAACTCAACTAGACGAGTCACGGCTCACCCTACTCGACATACATATCATTCGGCCAAACAAAAACCCAAACAAATCCATATCAAACTCATAAATAAATTCATAAACAAGCTCGAAGTACAACAATGTCACGAAATAAACACGATACGAGTCCGAGTCAACTCAACTCGTGAGTTGACTCGGACAAGTCACACGAATCGGAACGAGTCACGGCGAGTTAAGAGTAAAAAACGTAAATCCACAAGAGAGGGTTTATAAAACATTAGTTTTTGTTTAGGTTTTATAATAAAATTGTTTTTCTTAATTTAATCAATTTAGGGTTTTAAATAAAATGGAGAATAATTAAAGAGGGTGGCGCGTAGGTTACCAAACAGAGAGAAAGGTGAGAGAGGGTGGCGGCGAACGGTTGCGGCTCACGGCGGTGTCACGGTGGTGTCACAGCAAACCCTAACAAACCCTATCTTGATCTACACTATGAACCCACAGCTAACAACTCTTGAGCACCTCCTCTTGATCTCTTGACGACTTGATGATGATGGTGAAGCAGCGGCTGAGAGGGGAGGCTGTGATGGAGGTGTGGTGATTTTCGATGATGGTGGTGGATAAGGGTGATGACGATAGTATTTGTGGTGTTAATGTTGGTGACGCCAGAGGTGGGTGGGTGGGCGAGAGTGGTGATGGCGGCTGGTGAGGAGGAAAGGGAATTAGGGTTTGGTAAAAATGAAGTTGTGTGTTATGTGGGTGTTATATATGAACAAGTAGCCCAAATTAGGTTATAAAATGTGCAGGGGTTACTTGTGTCAATATTGAAAGTTTAGGGGTCGGCGGACAACTATTGTCGCAGGGACTGGTTTTGCAGTTCTGGTAATCTTTTATAAAAATAGAGTGTGGGTCCCATTTACTTAAACAAATGTTCGACCGATTATGAAAATTATAACGTTGCTTTTAAAATAATTTTCCTAGGAAGAATGAGTATTTACATGAATGGTTTTCTCGTAATCAAATAAAATCATAAATTTAACTGTTTTACGCGTTTTTTTGTTGTGCCAATGTGCGTTAAGTGTAGTTCCTCACGTTTTAAGATAAAATTCTCGTTTTCAAGTTCAAATAGGTTATAAAAGTTTAAAAGCTTATGGAAAAATCAAGAATAAATATTTTGACTCGTAAAATAAGTTTAGGAAATTTACCGGGTGTTACACACTATAAATCTTCGTGTCTGGTTTACGTTTTCTTTACTTATCTCTTTACGCTTTATTTTAGCATTTATAGCTTTACATTTATATTTTGCGTTGCATTTATACTTGTGTAGTTTGTTGCTTACATTGTGTTAGTTGTGTTTATGTCATGGCATGTTATTTATAATATGTCTAAGTTTGTGTTATTGTGACATGCCTTACTTGTTGTTTTATATATTATCACTAGTTCTAGTAAGACTAGTGTTGATACTTTTCATATTAAGTCACACACTTGATCGGGTGCTCGATACAAAAAAATTTAAGTTTTTAAATAGAAACGTATTCACCCCCCCCCCCCTCTACGTTTTCCACAATTTGATTTGATAACTTTTGGGTTTTGATTTGGGTAAGTGTTCTTGAAGTAAAAGCTTGATCCAGGTAAGTTTTCGAGGAAAAGAGAGGTTAAAGAAGAAGATAGGTAAAATATCAAAATACACATGCTTGGGAAATTTCTGTACTAGGGAGTTTAGAATTAAAATTACAAGATTTTTTATTTTGGAAATCGATTTGCTTAAAAACCTAGATTATCGTGGCAGGAAATAAATTTTGGCTGAGGTGATCAGAATACTATGGTGGTGGTCGGAAATAATAAGAGAAAATAAATGTAACAATTTGATATGATATTTAAGAACACATAGAGGTTAAAGATGAAGATGAAAAGGACAAAAGAAAGAAACAATTAATAAATTAATAAAAACACAAAAAATAAACAATTAAAAAATGCATTAAAAGACAAAAAAATATATATTTGAAAATGAAAGTAAATAATAATAATAATAATAATAATAATAATAATAATAATAATAATGAAGTGAAAGTACAATTTTCAGTGAACAAAAGGTTAAAAAGGACACAAAAAAATGTTCGGACAAACTTACCCTTATGTGATTTGCACGTGAGATCCTAGATAATGAAGGAAGCTAACGACGTTAGCAAAATTGGACCTGCCACGTAATATTTTGGAGATGTAGGACTCGCCAAGTGAATTTTCGTGTTTTTGGATGTCGTATGAAATCTGGCCAAATTACATGGACTAATGGTGTAATTTACTATTTATTACTTCTTCCGTCTCAAAAATATTGTCCATATTTCCATTTTGAGATGTTTCAAAATAATTGTCCACTTTCCCTTTTAAGTAAAAACTAGAGAATATAGTAGGGAAATATTCTCTTTGAGTGGTTGAAAACAAAAGTGGCCTCATTTTTATTAAACTATGTGATTCTTGTCTCTTGATAATTATTTTGAGACGGAGAGAGTATAAATGTATTCATTTATTTCAAAAGGTTTTGCAACTTTCTTTATCCTGTTTGGACCATTGTTTTATGATAAGAAACAAAGAAGATAGATGGAAATCCAAGTAAACCATTTTGTTCACACACTGTCAATTAATCATCCAAAACAACCACTTCCTTCCCATCACCACCACCGCAGAACCGCCGTAGTCCATGCTGTCTCCAGCAACCCACAACAGCTCATTAAGTCCGGCACCGTCATTGCCATTCTCCCAAAAGATGCAGCAGCAGCAATGAATGAGAAAGGATACCAACTCCTTGACATCAGGCCACAATGGGAGAGAGAAAAGGCAAGTGTGACAGGTTCCATGCACGTCCCATTGTTTGTTCAGGACATGGATAATGGTTTGATAACACTTTTGAAGAAATGGGTTCATTTTGGTTATATTGGTTTATGGACTGGTCAGTATTTTACAATGATGAACCCTGATTTTGTTGATCAAGTGGAAAAGATCGTTCCGGACAAGAGTGCCAAGCTTCTTGTTGCTTGTGGTGAAGGTTTAAGGTACCATTAGTTTTATTAATAAGAAATTAACTTATTCTTGTATTTATTTATTTCTAATCACATGTCCTTATTAACAAGTACATATGCATAGAAAGGAACTAAACATATAAAGTAGCACTTCTTCCGTTAGCTAATAAGTGTCCACATTACTTATCTACTCTAGGTGTGTTTTGCAACAAATTTTCACTTCTTTAGTAGTTATCCGTATAATAATTGCATTTTCCTAAAACTGTGTGTGTTGAAACTTATTTTGAGACGTAAGTAGTATTTATTAAGAGTTCTTTGCAGGTCCTTGATGGCAACGTCAAAGCTACACAAAAACGGATATAAGAACTTGGGTTGGTTGGCTGGAGGATTCAATCGTGCTATTGACGGTGATTTCCCGGAAGTGGAGGGACCGGAGAAGTTGCAGTATGCCACAATTGGAGGTGCATCTTATTACTTCCTTAAGATCCTTATTTTGTTACAAGCTGTTGGCAAGAGTAATTCATAATTCAAATGCCCATGAAAGGTGAAACATATGTAGCATTCTGGGAGCTGAGTTATTTAAATATATTTAACAATGGTCTTATCATTCTTGACCAAATGGATTGCGAAAGTTTTCCAGAATTTGTACTGCTATAAAAAAGAAAGCAAATTTTGGAGGAATGGACTACTGTAATACGGAGTATTTATTAATCTTTTTCACATTGCACAACAAAAGAAACTTCCTTTTTTGTACTCAACATATCACATGAGTTTGCCAGTTTATTCTGTTTATTGTAGGCATTGATAATACATAAGTTTTTATTTTTTCATAAAATTAACAAATGATCACGTACGTACATCTTTTACAAACTCAATCGTGATAATACTAATTAAGTAGTTATATAAAATCAAAACGCATAAGGAGCTTCACAGATTTGTATTTGTCACCTTTTTCATCATGAAGGGGTACAGCTCGAATACCTGTGCGTAGTTCAAAAACTGGAAGACAAGTTTGGCCTCCAAAATCATCCTTCTCAGTCATGTCATACTCGTGTACCTCGACACGTAGCAAAGCAAGCTCAGGAACCGTCAATGGGAACTCAAATTCTTCTTCCCATTTTGGTGTCCAGTCGTCTTCTATAATCCTAGTTTTCTTCATCACTGAATCAGCTTTAACTCCAGCAATTCCAACCTGAATCAGATAAATGACTTATGATCACTCTCCAGAGTCATGATACTCCGTTACAGAGGTATTAAAAGGTAGGAATGGTTGTCAACCTTGACATAGAAATCTGGTGGTGAATAAACATCAAAATGTGTTCTTTTGAAATCCAAATGCCACCCATCCCCCATATATACTTTCACCTTGAGAGTCTTTTTCACGGGAAGTGTTCTTTTAGGATCGAACAATTCCTTGTCGTCTTTAAGAAAGAAATCTGGTTTCTTCACATAACCACAGCCTCCATTGGCTCTGAACATTCCTTGCATCAACCACAGCGGCCTTCCATGGGTCTATTTTCAAGAATTAAAAATAATTAGCGTTAAACACATACTAAAACTGAACTGAAATCACGAGGGATTCAATTTACCTGCATGTTGAAGGCAACCATTTGAGCCCCATGAGTCCATCCGATAAATGGATTGTAGTTTGAAGAGTCAACTCGTGATCCTTTAGGAAACACCCTCAACAAGTTCCTCTGGGTAAACCTTCAACAATATTAATTTAACGAAAGCAATAAGTCAAAACGTGCTCAGGTCAAAGCTATAATAACTTTGTTAACAAACACTTTTTGTTAAGAATTTTGAGTTAATTATGATTATCAAAACATGTTTAACACGATGATAATCCTTTTTTTTTTGGAATGAAATCAACATGTGTTTATGTGCATTAAAAATTAGAGTTTCAGTTACTTCAACCTGTTTGACCATTTCTTCCTTAGGCATTTTTTTCATCTAATCCGTTCGCGGCAAAACCCAAGGAAACTCACATTTTTATTAGTAATGGTATGAGATTGCCAACTCTACTAGCAATGCATCCAAAAGAAACTCTTAATTGTTTTACCTGATGACATCTGTTGCATGATTCTCGATGGCCTTATCGAGCCGTGTTTCCCTCAGACTAATCCGCTTAGCCGCTGTAGGATCATCATGTAGCCAGTCTTTCACTCCTCCTTTTAGTTTCTTTGATTGGATTGCGATCAGTTGCTCGTACTCGAGCTCCAAATTTGGTTTCAATGTCTCCTCTTCATACTGAAAATCTTCATCGTTCTGATAGTAAATAAAAAAATGCATGATTTTTCAAAAATTATTCTAGCAATTCTTATTTTTGTGATGAAATTAAACTACAAAATGGAAGCATACAAATGTGGCAAGATAACAAAATTATTTAGCTCAAAATGATTCATTTTTAGCAGGCGTTGAAACAGCAAAGGTTGACACGAAAAAAACCTTTTGTATTTATATATTTAAAAAAATATATTAACATAAACCATCAAAAAATTACTTTAGGAGGATCGTATGAAATGAACAACATATGTCAGGCTGCTCTCAACCCGTTCGGCAATTTAAACCTTTTTATTTGACTCTTTTAATGTTTTAAACAAGATAGAACTCAAATTAACTCATAACTTCAAAATTTGACACCTTTAATTACAAATGAGAACAACCATCACCAAATGTTCCAGTGGCAAGACACTTGACTTCCTCAGAAGAGGTCAAGGATTCAAACCTCAACTAGGTACACATTTGGGGTGACCAGTGACCAGTCGGAAACGGTCACGGGATACCCTGGTTAGGCCGCGTACATCTGAGTCAAAAGACTCGTCTTCAGCAGGTAATTTAATTACAAATGACGGACATTAAATTGATTTAAAAATTTTGTATTCTTGGTTTATATAGATTACTATTTTGATTAGCTTTCCAACCTCATCTGTAGATTGCTGTATCTCAAGATGTTCTGATAATTCTTCACCCCATGTAACTTTGTCAGTAGAAATTTTCATATTCACCGAGCCATCATCTTTTATCATGCTTTTTGTCGTGTCGAGATACTCTTTTGGTGGTTTTGTTGAGACCACAATTCGTTTCTTTAGTGATTCCGGAGAAGGGAGTTCTGCCATAGTATCTGATGACGGAGAGTAGTATAGAATATCTCCATATATTTGGGTCACCATCTAACAAATTAAAACAGTATAAGGTATTAATGTATTACTCTATGCTTCAATCACTATAACAAATATATTTGAATTTTTCCACACTACATGTAAATGCTAAACCTTGGCTTAAATTTTATTAAACTTACTAGTGCATACATAAACGTTTAAAATTTATAACTTCTGAAGTAACAAAAACTTACAATCATCGGTTTACCTAATTATATTAGCTGAGACTATTTCTACGTGGAAATCATGGGTTATTATTTGGATATATTGTTAAACATGCTAATTTACATAGTCTTGATGAGAACAATCAGAATCCATTTTATAATTACCTTTGCAACTTTGGCTTGAAGATCTGGAGTAAGGTGATCTTCAAGCGTGAGGATGATGGGATATTCCGATGCAACAAATGCATAGGTCTTAATTGCTTCCAAGCACTTGATTAATTTCACAGGTGCTGTCAATGTTCTGCATTTTTATCATATAAGCAATCTACTTCAAGCTGGACTCAAAATGACAATCACAAAGCTTAGCACTTATTACTATACTGATACATAAAGTGAACTTTATAAACAAGCCAGATAGAGTTGTACAATGTTAATACATCTGTTATCGGATGCTCAAGCAAACGTTTATGCACTTCATAGTCCTTATTATTTTCTTCCATTCACAATGAGTTTACATTCAAGTACATGTGGCATGAAAATGTACAAAATATTGGATGTCTTCATATATAGTATAAGGTAATTAAACAAAAGGGCTAATATAACATAGCCCGTCTAGTAAAGTGTTTGCTTTTTTGGCCCCAAAAAAGTCGCTTTCCCAAATAGCCCAACACTTTAAGCGACTGAATCTGGAGTGACATGTGGCGGAAAAAAGTCGTTTAATTCAAAAAAAGTCGCTTAAGCGACTTTTTTTTCAATCTACTGCTAGTGCATCTGTTTCTACTGCTGGGCTTAATAAAAAGTCGCTTAAGCGACTTTTTTCCGCCACATGTCACACCCAGATTTAGTCGCTTAAAGTGTTGGGCTATTTTGGGAAAGCGACTTTTTGGGGCCAAAAAAACCCAACACTTTACTAAACCGGGCTATTTGTAGAATTACCCCTAAACAAAAAACTCTTATAAAATGCTTGTCAGAGAAGCTTTCAGAAAATCGCTGGAGCCCTTTATATGTATTGCTACTTGTTACTTGTTAATTTGTTATCGAACTTCTATTTTGCAAATTTACACCATAATAGAATTTCGGTAGGATTTAAACGTTTAATTTTGTAACTCTTCGATGTGTGAAATATCACAAAAAAGAAAAAAAGTATTATGAAACTAGTTTATTTAAAATTTTACTCCTAAAACTCATAATTTAAATAGATTGAGAAGTTACACACCCTCCATGGACGACATCAATATCATCTTTAGTAGAATTGGGCCACATGTCGAGTTCGATAACACGCACACCTCTCTTTAGGGATTCAATGATGGGTACCACGCTACAATCACTGCTTAATTGGTTGCCAGTTAGATATGAGTTGTGGCCCGTGTATACGAAATAATGAGCCAATGGGGCATCCATATTATGCATCACCTGCGCATGCACGTAGTCATTTTAAACACCTTTATTTACATATTTTCTTTGTAATTTACTACACGCATTCTATATATAAATCCAATACCTATTACTGGGATGCATATAATTATCCTTACTACCATATCATGTAAAACAATTCCTCTCTTATTTTTAATAATTTAGGTTATGCATTTATTCTTTTTTTATGAACAGTGATATCTAAAAACCAGCTCGGCGTTTGCCAATTAGTACATTCCTTAAGATTAAATTTTTTCAAAAGGTTAACTGCCATGTTCTGTTACATTATTAAAACAGCACATTTTCATTCTGTTTACCTATTAACACTACCATAAATGTTTTAAGGCATCACAAGTCTTCAGACTTGAAGATGAAAGAATTTTAAAAGGGAAATAAGAAAAGTTAAAAATCTCTTGAATTCATAATCTTAAACTAATTCATGCCAAATAAACATGAAATAAAAACTAAACTACTGTCATTCTGTCAACGCATATCTGAACCATATTTTACAAACTCAAAATACATGCAATGTGAGCAAAAAAACAAACCTCATAAATAATCCTCAAAAAATAAAAAATAATAAATAAATAAAAATAAAAAAAATTAAACTTATAAGAATTTATATAACAATATTGATATTAACGATTATATATATATATGAATTAATTCTTTCGATTTACATAGAGGTGTAAGGCAAACGAGTAACAAGCTGCGCCGCTAGCCCTTTTTTAATTGCAAAGCCGATTCTTTTAAAAACTACGTTTGCAGATCTAGGTGTCATAACATTGCTATGCATATCAAAAAGTTAAAAGGAAATTTATTTATGGTTTTGTAATATTAAAAGAAAAGAATATGTTAACATATTCACATCTTTGTTTTCTTTAGACCTTTTCATAAAACATGTCATGCTCTTAAAAAATACTGTAACTAGCGGAGTTTAAAAGTTAGTCTCTTTAAAAATTAGAAAAGAGAAAAGCAAGCATGAAACACGATCAGTATGTCCACTTTTGTTTCAAGCCACTCATTAATTAGGATTAGAAAGAATTGACTACCGAACCTCTTTAATGGGACTTTGCAGAAAATCATATCTAACTAATGGGACACGAGGGAGACCTTTTTGAAACATGACAAAATAGGAATGAAGCTATAGTGTTTATGTCATCATTAGCTTAATTTGATCATCATTAAACCAAGATAAATGAAGTTTTATATGATGATTACGCAAAGTAAATTTCTAGAATTTGGGCCCATGAAGATAATGTGCCATAAATTCTTTATTTCAGTGATTTCATGACTGAGCCAACTAAATAAACATCTCCAAATACAAAACATCAACAAAGAATAGGCACAATAGATAAATGAATTACACAATATAATCTTGCTCACTTACATTGTATTTGGTCGAATATATTCAGAGTACTAAGATTATTTTTAAATTCCTTTGTGGTATATATTCAGATAGTTACTAAATAATATTGGTACGTAACAAACTTTTCAATAGTCGGCCAAAGTTACTATTTCGTTATAAATGTGTACAGTATATTCTAGTTGTGTTTCTACGCGATTATTAATGTAACATGGTATGTTTGTCGGGTTTGTTGAGATGTCGTGTGAGCTTGGGGAGATATTATATGCTTTGATTTATATAATTTATTGTACTTTCAATTCCCTGATCTACTGAAGTTGCAAACAAATAAAAAACGTGCAGACAGTCGAGCTTTAGTCGACTGAAGTTGCAAACAAAGAAAAAAACGTGGAGACAATGGAACTTTAGTCGGCTGAAGTTGCAAAAACAAAGAAAAAATGTGGAGAAAAGGGTTTCGTATGGACCACAATGGTTTAATCGGTATGATATGCATCATTATGGATAGGTGTAGATTTAATAAAGAAAACAAAGAAAAGGGTTTACAACATGGTGTGCTTGTCGGGTTTGCTGAGATGTCGGTGTGAGCTTGGGGTGATATTATGCTTAGAATTATATAATTTATTGTTCTATTCCTGGTCTACTATGGGCTTGTTCGTAAAAATGATTAAATGTAGTCTAGGTTGGCGATCTTTAGTGGTGAATCCGACCACTTGTTTTCATGTTATGACATACTATTTTATACAAGTTTACCAGGGTCTCTTTTACCCACGAACATGTAAACATGATGTATACATCTACAAGTGAGAACAATTTGATCAAATCTTACACATACTTCATAAGCATGTAAATGATTGTGTGTAGAGTGGTATATCATCTGTCACCCAAAAACTATTGTCCACCATAAAACACAAATTAAAAGCATAAGATCGTATGAAACTTTCGCCTCCGCCTAGTATATCTAAATCGAACAAAAGCCTAGTAAAATATAAATTGTTAACGTTTAATCCAACCCAAGATGGGCATATTCGTATTAGATTTTACTTAGATAGCCTTGTTCGCATCTGTGTTATCAATGTCTCAGTATTTGCACGGTATTATATTCTTTTTAGAGTTCCAGTAACAAATATTTTGTTTACTTAGTAGCTTCATATATTATCGACATATATATAAGAAGAAAAAAAGTAAATACAAGAAAATAAGTAATAACAAAAATAGTACCCACCCCCTTTTCCCTCTATTATTTCAGGTCCCTATCTTATCGACAACTTTAATTTTAAATGGATCCAAAAAACGTCTTTGAATTATTTGATGGCACCTACTTCCAATATTTTACAGTTAAGATTCTAAAAATATTACCCCTAAATTAAAAATCTATGAATGTATGTGTTGTCTTCATATGTTACTTAGATATTATAGTTATCACAGTTTAATATAACAAGTAGTTAAATACTACATAGTCATCACTAGATACTAATTAGTGATTGGTTAGTAAAATATTCAATTCATGTCGGTACCAAATGCACATGAAACCATGTTAACATTTGGAGTCGGCAAAAATCGGCACCGATCGGTAACACCGCCGCAACTTGTCGGCAAACTTCGGCAAAGGAAAAATTCGGTAACTATTACCGATTGAGAAAGTGTTATTCACTTGGCATGTAACGGTCGAATATTTTAAAAAATGGCCGTTGGCCACTTATTTAAAAAAAAAAAAAAAAAAAAAAAAAAAAAAAAAAAATCTTTTTTTTCCAACCTTTCCACTATATATTCAACATTCCAACAACATATATACCTTCAAATATCATCATTTTTTTACTAAAAATCACAAAAACTCTAACACCCTTTTAACAAAAAATGTCTTCCGATTCCTCCGAATCCGAATCCGAATACGTTTTCCCGACTTCGTCCGATGAAACTCATGGTACCTCGCTTCAATTTATGTTATCCGCCGTTGAACATCTTCAAGACACGGCGAGCTCTAGTTTTCGGCTCCGTAAATCTGTAGATCGTTGTCGGCACGTTGGTCTTGAAACTCTTCTTAATGATTGGTTCGTTGAGGAACCAAAGTATGACGAGGTTTATTTTCGAAAAAAATTTCGAATGAATAAAAGCATGTTCTTAAAAATAGTATCCGACATTGAAGAGAGATACCCGTATTTTCAAGAAGGTTATGATGCGCGGGGGAAAAAAAGTTTCACGGCCATACAAAAATGTGTTTCGGCCGTTAGGCAACTCGCAACCGGCAATCCCCCTGACGAGTATGACGAGTATTTGTGTATGGCGGCAAGAACGTCACGTGAAACTCTTGATCATTTTTGTGACGCCATCATTCAGTTGTACGGTCGAGAGTATCTACGTAGGCCGACGGCACACGACATAGCATGCATTTGGTAGCATCGATTGTACGCACGTTGAATGGTTAAATTGTCCAAGACATTTGAGAGGGCAATACACGAGAGGTGACCATGGTGTTCCGACTATTATGCTTGAGGTCACCGCTTCACAAGATTTGTGGATTTGGCATGCTTTTTTCGGTCCACCGGGGTCGAACAACGACATCAACGTGTTGAATCAGTCTGATTTGTATCTTACCGAGCGAAATGGAACGGCGGCGAATAGCTCATTTTATATTGGTGAACGCTTTTACAAACGTGGATACTATCTTACGGATGGAATTTATCCTAAGTGGTCAACGTTAGTTAAAGCTTACCCGTATCCGACCGACCCAAAGGAAAAGAAGTTCAAGAAGTTACAAGAGGGGGCAAGAAAGGATGTCGAGCGAGCCTTTGGTGTTCTCAAAGCAAAATGGAAAATTATCAAGCGACCTCTCCGGCCTATGACCAAAGAAAAAATAGGAAAATTTATTCACGCATGCATTATTTTGCATAATATGATCATAAAAGGCGAAGGGAGAGCAATCTCACAGGTGCATATAATGGATGAGCCGGTACAACCAGTGTTTGATAATAATGTCCTAGGCGAGTTACTAGACGAAGACGTCCATCATCGTCTTCGGTATGATCTCACGAAGTACGTGGCCGCTCAAGACTTGCCATATCTCAATGATGATTAGTGTTTTTTTTTTTTTTTTTTTTTTTTTTTAAGTATTATGTAATGGTTTGTTTATTTTTAAGTATTATGTAATGTTTTTTTTTGTTATTAATAAAATGTTATGTTTTTAATTTTATATAGTTTTTGTGGGATTTTATGTATTAAAAAAAAAAAAAAAAAAAAAAAAAAAAAAAAAAAAAAAAGTGATGTGGCAAATTGGTGAAACCAATGCCACCAAATTGGTGAAAATTGGGGTGAATTGGTGAAGTGTGAGTTGGAAGGTTTTTATTGGATATTAATGATGTGAAAATTTGGTGAAAGTTGGTGTTGGTAAAACCACTCCCTCCACCCTTAGCGTCTATCATTGCCGCTTCATAAATTAATCTTTTAGCGACAAAAAGTCAACAAGATTGACACCTCAGATAGAAAGAGCATATGAACCTCTTTTTGACACTTGCATCAAAGTTTATATACATAGATTTTATTTTATTTTTCTTAAAAGGGCAACATAGATTTTGAGTGCGACTAGAATTGATGTATGCAAATTATATGATTTTCATTATTATCCATCTTACAAACTAATATATATATATAATCAAGATAAAAAGATTATCCGAAAGAATATAATAATGGTATGTTCATTTATTGGTTAACCCTTAATACGTGAACAAGATAAATAATACACTAGTAGGTCATCTTTAACCACTGTATGTAAACCATCATTTTCTTCATATTTAAAAAAATATCGTATTAAAACTCATTTTCAACCATCTTCAAATTTGAAGAAAAAAAAAAAAAAAAAAAAAAAAGATTGCTCAAAATCTTGCATATTTGAAAGATCATTATTTAGCCCACATATTTTTTAAATATTTTTCGATTTCTTATTGGACGATTTGTTAGGATTCTTCAATTAGTTCAATATAAACATGTTTGAAGTTGAAGTTTGGAGGATATGGTTGGAGATGAAGTTTTTCTGAAAGTTGAATGTAACTAAAATTCTTTTTCATCCTTTAAATTTGATGGTTTATGGAAGACATGGTTGGAGATACCCTTACAATATTAGTTTACTTTGATGTATCTTACAAGAAATTTTGGTTGTCTAATGTTTAGGGCGGAGCTAAGTTTTTTAGAGAGTGTTACGCAAATTCTTTTTGCATCGTAATAGAGTTTTGGGCTAAAATAATGTTGCATCGTAAAAAGGAAAGTAGCACACAAATATTATTTGTGGTTGCACGTTTGAAGAAACAGAACATTTCAAATAAAATTTACACTTCGTGACCTAGTTATCATATGTGTCCCGTGTCACACCTTTGCACATGCCTAAGTGGCTCTCCCTCGGCATGCCTAGATTGCAACTTTTTTTGTGCACAATTAATTTTGTTTTCTGTAAACTATGTTAGTGAATATATTTACAAATTCTAATGAACTTGTATATTACAATTTCATGTATGATTTTAGTGAATAAGGAGTTTTATATCGATTTTGTCCTAAACCAGATACGTACTTGTGTTGTAGTTGCTAAATATTACTGTAACGGTTTTGAGGGTTTTCTTGATAACATTATAACTCTTCATATTCTGGATCAGAAAAGTTACTTTTGGATAACAGTAGCATCATAAAATGCTCATTAAAATACATATCCTAAATACTCAACATGAAGAGGCACATAACTAGTTAAAGAATAGTTTCTCGAGAAGTCAATGCAAGAAAGAAACACGTACCTTAGGAGGAAAAGGAAGAGGAGGATTAGAATCACCTAAGAGGTACCGGAAGAACGCATCAAGATGAAGGACTCTTCGATGAAAGATAGGAAGATGTTTGAACTCTTTGATCGTAGCATCTATGATAGCCTCGGCATCTTCCTTGGTCACTTCATCATCTCTTTGCACTTCCAACATGAAACGTTGCAAATGCTCAGCACTCATCACGCCGTTCTCTGAATAGTGAACGAAGAGTTCCTTAATATCCGTGGGAGGTCCACCTTCTCCAACTTTGAATTGCCGGCGGAAACACCAACACACTCTGTAGGTTTGCTTCGACATTTTGAGAATGAGTGAATGTCCAAATGTGCTTTGTTGCGTGAGAATATATAAGGCCAAAAGGACTCAGTATAAGCTCAAAGTTGAAAAGGTTCTATATTAAAATAGCATTGGGTTTATAATAACTTTAATAATAATTTCATGTCAAAATATTAGCTTAATTACTCCGCATATATAAAGAAAACTAGTTTATTATATGTTGACTTTATTTTGAAAAGAGAAATTCACAACACCACCACCTGGATTATTTGACGAGATATGATAACTATCTTGTACTTTTAGTTATTTACGGTTTTTTTATATCAAACTTCATTTATCAAATATCTAACAAATATTTAGTTATTTCTTTATAAAAATCTATATCGATAAAAATGTATCTAATTGCGAACAAAATAAACCAAATATTGCAATACTTTTGACGTACGTACGATTTTATAAAAAAATGTTGAAGTTTAATATATAACTTTTGTAAAAATAAAATTAAATTCAAATCACACCCTTAAACTATCTAACAATTTACAAAAACTACCTTTGACTTTATTTATAAAAAAAGAAATTCGCAAATCAAGATCATTGATAAAAATAATCAAAAGACAAAGTGAAGACTACAAAGCTTGAGGTCTTGGGTTTAAGCTTACCCAGATGCAACTTTTTTATTTTTTGCTTGGAGAATTCAAAAAGTAAATGTTCATAAATAAAACAAACAGAGAAGGCTTAACATAGAACAAGTTTTAACAAGATTGTTAAGGTTGATTTCCACTATGCTGGAGTTTTTGAGTTCGATTCTCCTAGCTATAGAATATATAATTTCTATTGGTTAGTAATCAGGATCCACTAATTTTATTTTAGTCCAAAAAAGAAATCTACCCAGTAAGGTGTTTACGTAAGGTACGTATTGGCGGAGGGAAATCGATCGTTTGGTTTCCCATGTTCGGTAAGGACCCGAAGTTATGACCGGAGTCAAGAGTTAGGGTAACACTCACGAGTCAATTAGTGCGTGTTCATTTTTAGTCGAGAATGACTTGGTCTATTTCAAGGAAATGGCCCGGTATTTATAGGGATGCATTTAGGATTCAGTAAAACATGTGGATGTGATCCAATAGTTCAGGATGGTCCACTTGGTGGACATCCAGAGGAGGAGACAAGAATGACATGTGGCGTATCATCCTTGCCGTGTCAGATTCATGGAATGTCCCATGTACGATATCACGTATTAGTGTAATGATCGTTGTACCTCTACTTGTATGAGGTAGTGGCACGTGGTGTCTGTTGTAACAGCCCTGACTTAGATTACCAAGCGGGTCATGGCCTGAATTTGTTTATGAGGCATGACCTTGTTTGTGTTTGGCCTGGGAAGATGCTTCCCAAGCAGGTTGTGACGGGCCTTAGCCTTGGTGGACTTGTCTTCGGCCTATTTTGAGAGTATGGGCTTTAGCCAGTTGGGTTGAAGCTCCCATATGTTATCATAAGGTGTTGCTACAAAATTTAAGAGTATGCAAAATGTAGTTATTCTTTAAGCCTTCTTTAATAAATTGTGAAATAGTCAAAATTTGAAATTTCTAAAAAATATAGCAACTTTTTCTTTTTATATACTTGCAAGTGAAGAAGAAAAAAAGATATATTTTTAGTAAAGAATGAAAACTAAAAAGTTGTCAAAAAAATGTGTCGTTAACCAAAAAAATGTTACATACACACGCAACGAAGTGCACCTAACTCATTCCAAACAAATGTCAAGTTTTATCTTTTTTGTCCCTTTTAATTTGATTATCTTGGGTTATATATTTGTATTTGTTGCTTTCCATGTTTAGATTAGTGTTACTTATTGATGTTATTAGTGTAGTTTTTTACATGATTACATATACGTATGTTTAGAAATTGGTGGTTAGGATGTTTCTATTAAAGTGGGAAGTTGTGGATGGTGATTTTAATAGTTAGTTTAGATTATTTATTAACTAGAGATTAGGTTAGTTGTTCTTGGAAGCGGGTTGTTTGTAGATAAAAGCGTGTTTTGACTAAAATCGTGAAAGGTCCACCTAATCAGTAAATTAAACGTGCTTTAAATCTATTTAACGATCTTGACCATAAAATTCCTAATTTAATCTAGTATGCTATTAACGGAAGAAATCCGACTTATAGTGTAGTTAGAATGTCTTATTTAGTTTGACATGTGAGTTTGAGTCGCGCATCTATATACCGGCTCGTTTCGTTGAAAATGGTCAGAGTTTCTAATAGTCAAAATATTAACTCATGCGGTGGTTGTAAGACCTCACAAGAAGTTTTACAATCCTCCTAGGCAATGTACCTAACCGTTGTAGTGTAGTATAGGAAAGACAGGGGGATTGATCATTCTCTAGGGGAATGGTGTATCTGAAGGCCGAAGTATATGTCGAGATAGGTCTAAAGGTGAGGGATGATTCTTTTTATATTTATATATTTTATGTGTTAGAGCAAATATTATGATATTTAAACTAAACGGTTTCTTCGATTTTAATAATGACAAACATGTAACTTGTAATGCATAACGTGAAATGCGCAAGTTACTTGTAAACAAAAATCATCAATGCATACTTATATCAACATCTCTCGACGTCTCAAGTATGCTTCAACAGAGTCGTAGATTTCCATCACGACGTAAATCACTCAAGGTATGAACAAACAAATTTAAAACTTGACGGATGATCAAAGAAATAATTTTTTTGTTATAAACTTCACATTTTTGTGAATGTGACAAAACATTTTTCAAAAATACATTTTACAAGTTATTTTTGAATTAAAAAAAAATGTTTTATTTTGAAAAATTAGTTTAAAAATCCTAACAGCTAATTTTCCCCCCAAAACAGCTCCAAACATCCCCAAATAAACCTCCACAACTAAATTTCATAATCTACCCACTTCCTAATTTTACACCGCCGCCCCTCTTCTTTCTTTTGTCCACCTTTGCCCCCTCTCTTCAATATATAAACCTACACCCTTCTCTCTTCCCTCATTTATAACCCCACCCTCACCGGAAAACACTATTCTGGCGCTGTCACCACCTCTGGCGAACTTTCCGACAACCCCCAAAATTTCACCACCGTGTAGATCTCGATACTCTCTTCATTTCTGGAGCGTTTGATGGTCAAAGGAGTACGTTTGGTTGTATTCGGAGCAACACCGCCGCGACCACCACCTCACCACCACACGCCGCCACCTTATCTCACCTCTCTTCTTCGTCTGGTAAGCCCACGCGCCACCATCTTTACTTATTTCTTCTTTTTATTGAAACCCTAAACTAATAAATTTGATATAAATATTTTTATTAACAAAACTAAATAAAACTTAATGTTTTACAAACCCACTCGTGTGGATCTATGCTTTTTACTCTTAACTCGCCGTGACTCATTCCGAGTCGTGTGACTCGTCCGAGTCAACTCACGAATTGAATTGAATCGGACCTAATTCGTATTTATTTGTTGTATTTATTCATGTTCCGACTTGTTAATATTGTTGTGATGATTTTATTTTGAGTTTGATAAAGTTTGGTTTGGGTTTAGTGTTAGCCGACTAGTGTATAGGTTGAATAGGGTTGAGCCGTGACTCAAGGGAGTCGCGGCCTAGTGTTGGTTGAGTTTGGGTTGAGCCGTGGCATGTGGTAAGTATTTGTGGTCGAGATTGGTTGAGCCGAGGCATGTGGAAACTGTGTTGAAGTCGTAGTGATGTTTTATTATTTACGCGAGTCTTGGATTGTTTGTGACATTGCTAGGTTGTGAAGTTAAAAATGGTGGTTTGAGGTTCAGTTGTGGATATTGGGTCTCGGCGTATCATACCTTACATTTTTGGTTTGTTGAATGCTTGTTTAGACAATTAGATTGGTTTGCTTATTTACGTGAATGTTTTGAATTTGACAAGGTGAAACCACGGGAGTGGTTATGCTTGTGCATGTCAAGGCTCAAAACCCACGTAGGGTGTTGATTTTGCCTTTGGCTCGACCACAAACCCACGAAGGGATTGTCATGGTCTCGGTTTATTAGCTAACACCAAAAGGTGCTTGAAATTGGGTTCGCATTTGCGATATTAGTTGAAATGGCGTCTTTTAGTGTGTGCGTTGGGGCATAATGGGCTCAACAGCCCCTGGTGGGTATATTGGGCTTGAGTTTTATTTTGGGGCGTGAGCCACTTGAGGGTGTTTTGGATTAAACTTGAGTCAAGCCCAATAATAAATCTTTGGGTGTGTTGGTTAACTTTGGGCCGAAGCCCAAGGTATCATTAGAGTGAGTCTGTGTTGACATGTTGGGCCAAGTCATAAACTGCACTAAAATTAGTGTAGGATTTATTGTATGATTTGATACAAGAGACGGAAGAATGTATTAGACTCGTTGAGCTTAATATTTTTGGACCCGAACAGACACAAATTATCCGTTAAACAGAACCTAATAGTTACGCGAATAATAACGATATGAAACTTATAAAACGTATAAAAACTTGCACTAAAACTTGTTTACAAATAATCACGATAACTTGGAAACATAATACAAACGGGAATGTTAAATCGAGGTTTATAAAACCTATCAACTTTATAAACTTATAAACTTGTCAAACAAATCTTATATAAGATTATATAAAATGGTTTTATTCAAACTTGCATAAATTATACCTTTGGGATTCGGGGTAAGCATAGAACTCATCCATCGACTTGTCTTTCTTTCTTTTACTCGTTCGATGTCGTTTATTGTGGTTTTCATTCGTATTGGCGTGAGTATTGATTTATTATTTGTCTTACGATTATTACATGAGAACGTTTTACTCTGTTCTTCATTCTTTTCTTATTTTTTAGTTGTTATTCTCCGACTTTCATCGTCTTAACGTAATCTAATCTCGAAACTATACTTTCTAAAAACAACATGAGTTTACAAACGGTTACTTCTTTTCATCAACATTGAAACTAAACCTTTTTACAAACTATGATACGAGTATTCCACGACAACTAAGACACATTATCTTTTGAAACTCTTTTACTTTACATACTCTAAGATAACTATATACTTATTAGGTTGTGTCGATCTCATACCGTTGTGCTCTACTTTTGATACCGTTGTGTTTCACTACTTGATGCTAGTTGTGATATCTTGCATTGCTGCATACTAAGGTGAGTTCATAACCCCACTCTTATTTATCTCAAATGTTTTGTAAATTACTTGGGGTGAGATACATGCTACTGTTTTTACTATGATCACATTTGTTTGAAAACCGTTTTTGAACTGAAAACTTTGTTGAACATCTGATAAGCACTAAGTACCGTCCTTGCCAAAAGCAAGTCCCTCGATCATGAACCATTAATCACTTGCGAGTGAGCGCGAATATAGGGATATAGGCCTATAGGAATTGACCCTCCCGCCATGTTGACTAGGTCCGGTCCGCATGTGATGTACTATATTCGATTTTATCAAGGTATCTGGCAAAGTACCTTCTTGAGGGCAACTGTTATATTATGAAATTCCGCGGTTACTGTCGACTTACGCCAATGTTATTGGTGCCGGTTAACATTTTGCGTGTCATGAGCTTAGTGCAGTGATAACATCTGAACTTATGGGTATTTTACTTTTAAACCTATGAATTCACTCAACCTTCGTGTTGACTTTTAGCATGTTTTATCTCAGGTGTTAGATCTTTTCCGCTGCATAACTTACTTTTGGAGGAGCTTGGCGAAGGGCATGGCATGGTCATAGATGACTCTGAAAACTATTTGGGACCGCTTAAAATCCTTTTATGGACCTATATTTTCTGCACTATTTTTGAATGATGTAAATTGAATGTTTCAATTATGAAATTTCTTCTAAAACGGTTTAAGTAAAACCGTTCTTTGTACCTTGTGTTGTGATAACAATCGAGTAGCACCCCGAGACTTGTATACTTCCGCTGATCTGATATGGGGGTGTTACAACCTTTTTGCTTCGACAAAAGGGGGAGAAGAGAGTGTAAACAAGTAACTTTTACATTCTACTATGTGTTACGGTTTACATATTTGTCATCATAAAAAAGGGGGAGATTGTTAGTGAAAATATTACGATATTTAAACTAAATGGTTTCTTTGGTTTTAATAATGACAAACATGTAACTTGTAATACATAACGTGAAATGCGCAAGTTACTTGTAAACACAAATCATCAATGCATATTTATATCAACATCTCTTGATGTCTCAAGTATGCTTCAACAGAGTCGTAGATTTCTATCCCGGCGTAAATCACTCAAAGTATGAACAAACAAATTTAAAACTTGACGGATGATCAAAGAAATATTTTTTTTGTTTTAAACTTCACATTTTTATGAATGTGACAAAACTTTTTTCAAAAATACATTTTACAAGTTATTTTTGAATTAAAAAGAAATGTTTTATTTTGAAAATTTAGTTTAAAAGTCCCAACAGCTAATTTTCCCCTCAAAACAGCTCCAAATATCCTCAAATAAACCTTCACCACTAAAAACAAGAAAGGGAGCGTCTTTGGTACGAACAGTACCACTAAATACCCGATGGCATTGTTAAATTTAGTGGTGTCATCTGACAATTAGTGGTACCATCTGTCTGTAACGGCTAGTTTTTTCCTTACCTATAAATATTGGACCATTTTACACTTCCAACTTGATTTTTCCAGTCAGTTTTATCTAGTCTAGTCCTCTCTTATTTAGATCACTTTCTTTGTTCATTTAGTTAGTTCTAGTTTGTTTTAGAGTGATCTAATCATCCATTCAAGTGATTACCTACATTCCTCTACTAGTGCAAGAGAAGAACACACCGTATCAAGAAGATACAAAGTGTTGTAGTGTTAGTGTAGTGCACTCGTAGATTCGTTACGTACTTGTTGTATCTTGATATACATCAAGTTGTCTATCATCCTGTTTAGTTAGTTTGTGCGGATCATTGTGATCTTGTAGAGATCGGGGAGATCTTGTGTAGCTTGTGTTGATAGTGTGTAGATCGGGTAGATCGAGTAGATCGTATTGATCGGGTAGATCGTGTTGATCGGGTAGATTGTGTTGATCGGGTAGATCGTGTTGATCGGATAGATCATGTAGATCAGGAGATCGTGTGTGAGATTGGTACTAGCTAGATTAGTACTCAACATTTAGCTTAGTGTCAGAAAATAACGTAAGCGACGTTGTATGGTTTTCTCCGCCGAGAAGGGAGCTTGTTGATTAGTGAAGTAACTCTCGAGTTGGGTACTCGGGGAGTGGAGTAGGGCGAAGAGGAGCTTCGTGACCGAACCACTATAAATCATCGTGTCCTGTTTGCGCTTGATGCGTGGTTTTGCAACCTTACAACAGGTTTTACCTCTCGAGGGATCTCAAGAGGCTTACAACCCCACCAGGCAGTGTACCTGACCGATGTAGTATAGTGTAGTGGTAAGTACGGGGGATTGATCGTTCTCCACAGGGAATAGTGTTCGTTAGGTATGAAAGACTACTCTAATTAGGTCTAAGGGTTGAGGAAGATTCTTTTTATGTTTTTATAATTTTTATGAAAGCAAGTAAAATCTCGGGTTTGAAAGAGTGGGCGGAATTAGTTGCTAGTCAACTAACCCAAATTACTACGAATGCAAATAAAATAAAATAACAGAAAATGAAAAGTTGGTGGAAACTTATGTGTAGAGAAATGTGTTCACTTAGATTTCCTTACTCCCTAACTATCTTTTACCGGTTGATTAGTGTGTATTAGTCGCGTGGATGACGGGTGTATTCCTTAATACCAATCGTGGGGTGGCGTACGTACTTTCCCAACTCTACAAGCTCCTACTTCACTCCTATGTCGAGCCGGCTAGGAAGCTCCTAACATGGGATCACTAGAATTCGCTTGTGCATTAAATACAACCATAAAAACCTTTAGTACGCATTGGTTCATGTTTCTTAAGACGTTCAAGCAAGTTACCGAATAGGAAGTTAGCCAGTTTTCTTAAGCCTAACATAGATGAACAATCATCCAATACAACTAATAACACACTAATAACCAATAATCAATAGCTAGGTTTCATTAGATCTAAGCAAACACAAGATAAATCTAGCCTAACATATTAATCAAAAGACAAGAACAAGATAGAATCAAACAACACATAGACATATTGAATGATTAATTGATAACTTATCTTCAATGTAACATGGAAGATCTCAAGGCAAAAAGCCTTGAAAAAGATGCTAAAATCGTCTTAGGGTTTTCTCCCAAAAATTCCACACTAAGTTCCACACTAATGAAAAAGAATTGCAAAACTATATATAGATTTTTACATCTGACGGCGTCACGTTATGGAGTGTGACGCCGTCACCTCGCCGCTTTTAAGGTTCCCGGATGGCCTTCTTGACGCCGTCCCTCTTTAGCTCTCCAAAATCCGTTCTGGCTTATCAAGGCTTGACGCCGTCAGACCTTGAACGTGACGCCGTCCCTCTTTGAATTAAGCCGTGACGCCCTTGATCAGGTTAAAGCGTGACGCCGTCAGAATTCACATGCAATTTTCACTGGCTTATCATGAGTAAATTTCACATCCTCCTTTTCTTGCCAAGCCATGACGCCGTCTGGAGTAGATCCTGACGCCGTCAAAGGTAATTTCCAGCACAATTTTGAGACTTTGTCGTTTTCTTCACTTTTATGCTCCAAAAACGTCCAAAATGCCTCCTTTTCCAGATTTCTTCTCAAAAGTACCTAAAATGACAAAAGGAACGATTTAGGGCAATATTTGATCAAATAAATACGATTTAGGGCTTAAATGACCCCTTAAAAGCGGTACACTTTTCGCTTCATCAAATACCCTTACACTTGAGATTTGCTTGTCCTCAAGCAAATGTGCTTTTATTCTAATCAAAATACAAGTTAGGGGTCATTTAATGCAAACATAAAAGTAATTACAACAAATAATCGTTCCACTTCAATCATAATAAGCACGGAGATTACATACTAGCACCTCACAAGTAGTGTTTAGATACTCACATCTCTCAAGTGTCATCAAAATAAATCTCATAAATGAAAACGGATAATATCTCTCACTACCTGTCATAGCAAATAGATTACCATAGGCTTGGGAAAGGATCGAAAACCTCCTCCACTAGGCGTAAGCACCAAAGATAAACTATCAAAGAGGGCTTTTAAATGGGTTATAACGTTAGGTGTAGGGAAAAAAAACACGGTTTTGTTGGATAAAGGATATTTTACTGGTGGCGAGTTAAAGATCTTGATCAATTACATGTACTATACAATGTTGCTAAGCCAAGACTCGACTCGATTTAGGCTAATGAAAGAAAACAACAAAAACATAAAATAAACATAAAATAAAACGGGATGGTAGTCCGTATGTTTTTTCTACTTTTCTTTTTCTCATTTTTTTGTATTTTTCTTGATTTTTTCGATTTTTTTTTTTTTTTTTTTTTTTTTTTTTTTTTTTTTGGCATACACTCTTGCCCTACCATCCAAAATAATACATCATAGGGGCATTGCATCCCCCTTACACTTGAACTTTTACATAACTTTACAAATACTAATCTAATGACTCGAATTAAGATAATTGAAAAACTTGGAGTACTTTTAAAACATTTAGCACATATGGGGGTAATAAATGATGTTCTTCCCCATTACTCCATTACACTAGTACTTTACCCATGAGTCCCAATCGTCCCAAAACAATATGTACAAGGATATGACTCGACTTAGCAACCATGTAATCAACTAGATAATTAACTTGGGTTTAAACAAATGTTGTAACAATAATGCACTAAAAATGAGTGCATACAAGGTAGGCTAAGGCGATTTGGGTGTACATTTTAGTGGGTTGTAACAAATTCTTCCTTTAAGTAAAATGCTTAAAGGTCGAAACGAAAAGATAGGCTCTGAGGGGTGTACTAGGGGTATCGTGTACTAAAAATGAGTACAACGCAAAGGGTGTGGGAGAATTACTTGACCAATGTAGCCAAAGTAATTATAACAAAAACATAGGTGTAAAACAATGGGTTAATCCTAATGCCTTTTATCATGTAGTAAATCTAACTACACGAATGTAGTCTCACTTGTGGCCTTGGAATGGTCCTAACGCAAGTTCTAGAATCTAAGTGCTACCGGTACACACATCATAGCATAAATGCTTTTCCTACCAATTCTAGGGGCGAACCTCACATATTTGGGGGTGGAAAATTTTTTTAGTGGTACGGTTTTTGTGCTAGTCATATAACTCCTATCCGTGAGACGCTCATTAAGATCAAAGTTTCACTCCTATATGTTGTAAAAAATTTTAAATTTGGCACTAAAATTACCCTAACAGGTGTTTATCTCAGTTTTATTACACATCTACTATTAAACAAACAAAAATCAAGCGCAATTGTATTCTCAAAAATCGTACTTTTACCCTCCCCTTACACTTAAGATGAACATTGTCCCCAATGTTCAAATAACAAATGTAAAAGCATAATAGTAAAAGAATGAAATCAAATACTCCCCTGATTCGCTCGGTGGATAATGAAGTTACACGGTTAGATCTTCTTCCAAGGTAATGTTGAAGCTCCATGACTAATGCATCGCCAAAAGCTTGATCCAACAAACATTTCCTTGTCCAAAATAACCTGTTAAACCTGAGAAAACAAACACGAAAACCTGCATAACAACGGCGGGATAAATCTATATATAAGGATATAATGCTTGTGGAATGATAATTTTGCAGATTCCTGGAGATTATAAGTTGGAGATTTTAATAAAAACTTTTTATGAAAACAAAACTTTCAAAAATTTCTGAAAATTAAATCTGACGCCGTCAGAAATGACCTGACAAAAATTCTCATTTTAAGTTTCCGGAAAATTTCTGGAAAAACCTTTACCTTACTTCCTGGAAATCCTGCAAAACATCATTATGACTCGATACAAGCATTTGACTCAAACAAATACTAATATGTATGTTAATTTATTATTATTACGATTCATGTTCATTTGTGTTCTAATAAACCGATTTAGATTTCCCTTACACTTAACTTTTGCAAAATACCTTTATATGTAGTTAAGACGAAGTTAAAAACAAAATAAAGCATTTTCACAATTTACTTTTGAACATGAATCAATAAGAATAAAAATTAAACACACATACGGAAAATAAAATCAAACAAGCAAATAAACAAACACACAAAGCAAATAAAGCTTGGGTTGCCTCCCAAGAAGCGCTTTTCTTTATTAACGAGTCTTGTAGCTAGACTCAAAGTCACTCTACCCTATATAAGTGAGCTCGTCATCGAGGACGTCTTTAGGGTTAAGCTTGGATTGAAGTTTCCTATTGGTCCTCTTAGTACGATATATCTTTTCAAACTTCTCTCCATCCGGGTCATACAATGTCATCTTAATATGCCATGACCCATCTCCATCTTTGGGTGGTTTGTCCCAATTCCACTTATGATCATCTTCCTCACAAATCCACTTATTCATTCCTAGGTTAATTGGCAAAACTCCTAGGAAATCAATCATCTTTCTAAAAACTAGAGAGTCTTCAAATGGATCCAATTCAGTGTCCCTAGCCAAGAGTTGCTCTACCGTATGCGTTCGGTTAACAAAGTCCTCTTCTAGGTAAAATGGGCGTTGGGGTCCTATGAAGTCTCTATCAATCCAAGGTCCATATCTAGATGGTCTCCTATTTGATTCTAGCCAATGTGGTGTTGGTTCCTCACTAGTATCATAGGCATGTTTCTTAACATCATAGACTGACCAAGTATCTCCTTCTCCTACCGCTATCTTGGATTCCTTACAATCAATCATAGCACTAGCGGTCGCTAAAAATCCTCTACCTATCAACAAGGGGCATGTAGGGTCGCTAACCATATCAAGGACGTGGAAATCGGCTAAAATGGTTAGTTTTCCAATGTGTACTAACACGTCCTTAACTACTCCAACCGGGTAAGCAACACTTCCATCCGCTAAGCCTATTATCACCTCGGTTTCTTCAAGTTTTCCAAGTTTTAGAGAGGTGTAGAGAGGTAACGGAAGTAGGTTAAGGCTTGATCCAAGATCGGCTAATGTGTCATAAGCCTCCGAATTACCGATCTTGCTAGGTAGAACAAATAAGCCCGGATCATCTAACTTCTTAGGTAGTTTGTTTTGAACGAAGGCGGTCCCTTTTTCGCCTAACTTGAGCTTCTTCTCATCCAACACATCAACAACCGGACTTTCAAGGTGGAGCTCCTTGAATTCTTCGTCAAGGTTTTGAGTGGGAGGTGTTTCAACTATGTTGTTGACCAATTTGGATGTCATAACTTCTTGGTCATTTGGAACGACTTGGGTTTGTTTGAAACACGTGCTCATGGAATTGACCGAATAATATTGTGGACAAGAACTAGGGGACGAAACCGATGAAATAGCGTTGACGTTTAGTTTCGGGTTCTTGACCGTGTTGCTAGGGAGTGCTCCCATTTCTCGGTCATTGAGGGCTTTCAACAAGGTGTCAATCTTATTGGTCATCTCGCTTTGTTTTTGTTTGAAATCGGCTTCAAACTTGGCTAAACGAGCTTCTTGAGATGCCATAAATTGAGACATCAATCCTTCAAAGTTATTGGTACTACCATTGCCGGAAGGATTGTTGTTGAAATTACGGTTCGAGTTGGAACCGCTTGATTGGAAACGATTAGGTGGGTTGGAAGAATTGGTTTGTTGTGTGTTTTGGTTTTGTTTCCACCTAAGGTTCGGGTGATTTTTCCATGAGGGGTTGTATGAATCACCGTAATGGTTTGGCTCGGGTTTGAAAGTGTACCACTTGTCTCCCGCTCTGTCGGTACGCGAGGATGCGTAGTCCACAAAAGCTTGCTCGGGGAGTTTCGTGCAATCACGAGTGTCGTGGGGACCACTACATAATTCACATGAAGAAGTGATTTTGTTCACTTGGCTTGAAGGGTTAGGAGCCTCGTAGGATTTCATGAGAAACTTGACTTGGTCTTCAAGTTCTATGATCCTACGGTCGGAAGTGCTTGAATTGTTCGAAGGCAAAGATATTGCCTTGACCGTTTTATTCAAATCACGGGGATCACTCCAACTTTCGTTGTCATAAAGAGCAAGATCCTCTAGGAGAGCCCATGATTGTTCCGCACTTAGATCACGTAGCTTGCCACCGGCCGATTGGTCAATGGTTTGCCTTGTGGAGAGATTGATATGGTCATAGAAGATTTGGACTTGGAGCCAAAGTTCTATGCCATGGTGAGGGACTTTTTGGAGTAAGTCCTTGAATCGAGTCCATGCCTCGTAGAGAGTTTCGCCTTGACGTTGTTGGAACATCAAGATATCATTCCTTAGCTTGGTAGTTCTTCCCGGTGGGAAAAACTAAGCAAGGAAACGAGTGGTGAGATCATCCCAAGAGGTGATGGATCCTGCGGGTTGACGCTCTAGCCATTGACTAGCTTGGTCCCGCAAAGAGAATTGAAAGAGACGCAATCGGGTCGTCTCTCGAGTGGCAACATCAAGGTCTATAGAATCAACGATTTTAAGAAAGTCCTTGAGGTGTTGATTAGGATCTTCAGAACGAAGTCCATGGAATGCGCATCCGCTTTGCACCAACCGGATGGTGTCGGATCGCAAGGGTGTGACATTGGCTCCTTGAGTGAGCTCAATGGTGTTTCGATAGCCATGGTGGCTAGGACGGGAATACTCTCCTAAGGTACGGGCTCTAGGAGGGTGTGGTGGTTGTTGTGGTGGTGGGTTGTTGGGGTTAAGGATATTACCACCTTCCATGATGTCGGATGGTAATGGTTACGAACAAAGACACGAAGAAAATAGATAGACTAAAGAAGACCTAGAAAAATAAAATAAAAATCTCACTAGAAAGGAATCTAGTGAGTAGACCTAATAGAAATAAAAAAAATTCAACCTAAACAATAACTATTCCCCGGCAGCGGCGCCAAAAACTTGATGCGTGGTTTTGCAACCTTACAACAGGTTTTACCTCTCGAGGGATCTCAAGAGGCTTACAACCCCACCAGGCAGTGTACCTGACCGATGTAGTATAGTGTAGTGGTAAGTACGGGGGATTGATCGTTCTCCACAGGGAATAGTGTTCGTTAGGTATGAAAGACTACTCTAATTAGGTCTAAGGGTTGAGGAAGATTCTTTTTATGTTTTTATAATTTTTATGAAAGCAAGTAAAATCTCGGGTTTGAAAGAGTGGGCGGAATTAGTTGCTAGTCAACTAACCCAAATTACTACGAATGCAAATAAAATAAAATAACAGAAAATGAAAAGTTGGTGGAAACTTATGTGTAGAGAAATGTGTTCACTTAGATTTCCTTACTCCCTAACTATCTTTTACCGGTTGATTAGTGTGTATTAG
This sequence comes from Artemisia tridentata subsp. tridentata, assembly GCA_021014915.2. NCBI lineage: Eukaryota > Viridiplantae > Streptophyta > Magnoliopsida > Asterales > Asteraceae > Artemisia > Artemisia tridentata. The sequence continues at coordinate 329,637,339 of CP139509.1, forward strand.
TCGCGTGGATGACGGGTGTATTCCTTAATACCAATCGTAGGGTGGCGTACGTACTTCCCCAACTCTACAAGCTCCTACTTCACTCCTATGTCGAGCCGGCTAGGAAGCTCCTAACATGGGATCACTAGAATTCGCTTGTGCATTAAATACAACCATAAAAACCTTTAGTACGCATTGGTTCATGTTTCTTAAGACGTTCAAGCAAGTTACCGAATAGGAAGTTAGCCAGTTTTCTTAAGCCTAACATAGATGAACAATCATCCAATACAACTAATAACACACTAATAACCAATAATCAATAGCTAGGTTTTATTAGATCTAAGCAAACACAAGATAAATCTAGCCTAACATATTAATCAAAAGACAAGAACAAGATAGAATCAAACAACACATAGACATATTGAATGATTAATTGATAACTTATCTTCAATGTAACATGGAAGATCTCAAGGCAAAAAGCCTTGAAAAAGATGCTAAAATCGTCTTAGGGTTTTCTCCCAAAAATTCCACACTAAGTTCCACACTAATGACAAAGAATTGCAAAACTATATATAGATTTTTACATCTGACGGCGTCACGTTATGGAGTGTGACGCCGTCACCTCACCGCTTTTAGGGTTCCCGGATGGCCTTCTTGACGCCGTCCCTCTTTAGCTCTCCAAAATCCGTTCTGGCTTATCAAGGCTTGACGCCGTCAGACCTTGAACGTGACGCCGTCCCTCTTTGAATTAAGCCGTGACGCCCTTGATCAGGTTAAAGCGTGGCGCCGTCAGAATTCACATGCAATTTTCACTGGCTTATCATGAGTAAATTTCACATCCTCCTTTTCTTGCCAAGCCATGACGCCGTCTGGAGTAGATCCTGACGCCGTCAAAGGTAATTTCCAGCACAATTTTGAGACTTTGTCGTTTTCTTCACTTTTATGCTCCAAAAACGTCCAAAATGCCTCCTTTTTCAGATTTCTTCTCAAAAGTACCTAAAATGACAAAAGGAACGATTTAGGGCAATATTTGATCAAATAAATACGATTTAGGGCTTAAATGACCCCTTAAAAGCGGTACACTTTTCGCTTCATCAGCGCTTTCTTTACTTATCTCTTTACGGTTATTTTCGCATTTACCGCTTTACATTTATATTTGCATTGTGTTTATGCTTGTGTGGCTAGTTGCTTATATTATGTCGATTATATTTGTGTTATGGCATGGTGTTTATATTGTGTCTATGTTTGTGCTATTATGACATGCTTCATTTGTTGCTTTCTACTATGTCTAGTAGTTGAAAGACTATTGTTGACACTTTTTATATTACGTCACTCTTGATCGGTTATTTGATACAAAAGTTTTAAGTTTTTAAACGGGAACGTATTCACCCTCCCCCCCCCCCTCTACATTTTCCACATTATGGAAAGCAAAGTAAAATCTCGGGCTTTGAAGAGTGGGCATTTTAGCTACTAATTAACTAAAACAAAACTACTAATTAAACTAATAAACAAGAAAAGTAAAGTGGTAACTCTTATGATAGGAGAATGTGCTCACTGAGATTTCCTTACTAATTCAGGTGGGTCTTTGACGCCGTCACTTTTTAAAACTTCTGAACCGTCACGCAGTAAGTTTTCTCTTCAAATACACCTGACGCCGTCAGGTTATAAGCCCATCCAAAAGTTCTGAGGCGTCGATTGTAAAATTTGCACTAGGTCTTCGTCTTCAAATGCAAGTGACGGTGTCACATAGTAAAGTGTGACGCCGTCAGACCTCCTTTTCTGACAGATTTTGCGACTTTGTCGTTTTCTTCACTTTTTCGTCCGATTTAGCCCAAAACATGCCGGTTTTCAGATTTTTCGTCCCAAGTACCTAAAGTGCAAAAAGAAACAATTTAGGGCAATATTTGATCAATTGCATATGACTTTTAGGCTTAAGTGACCCCTTAAAAAGGTATCAAATAAATCCTTATCATTAACCTATATTATCGACTAAACGGTATATGTGCACGAATAAGAGTTAAGATTGAAATACGCATATTTATGAATAAATTAACTCTTGTTCGAGTATTAGATCACCATACAACTTTAATTTGTTTAAAATAATCATAACACTCAGCCATCGCTTCTGGACAAGTATATTCCCTTAATATAAGTTTTGAGACCATTATCCCATGCTTGTTTCTATAGTATTTGTAGAAAACTAGAAAGGGGAGTTGAATAGTTTTACCAATTAAAACTTCGTTTTAATATTTATAGACCGACTTATGTCAATCTAGTTTTGACGTGTTGGATATTGATAGTAGAAAAGCATATAAATCTAAACTACGAGAGAGGGATAGAGAGACACAATCACAACACAAGTATTTATAGTGGTTCGGCTACAAGGACACCTTCCTTGCCCTACTCCACTCCCCGAGTACCCAACTCGAGAGTTCCATAAACACTACAAGACAAACTCCTTTCGCCGGCGGAGAAGCCTTCACAACGTCGCTTACACTTTATCCGGTACAAAGCTAAATACCGAGCTCTTCCACGAGGTAGAGCCAAACCTTCGTCACCTACACTTTATCCGGTACAAGGCTAGATACCGGGTTCCATTACAAAGGAGGAACCACTACCCATTCAACACTTCTAGCACAACACAACTAAAGGTACCAACGCCCTTTTACACCTAACGACTCAACACATCTACAACACCCTTGAGAAGAAGAAAGAACAACAAGATGCACTTCTGTGATCTTGAAGAGGAGAAGAAGAATCTTGGCTACTCATGTCATGAGCTTGCAAGTCTCCAAGAGGTTGTGATCTCGCCTTTAGTGTTAGGAATATAAATATTCAGATGAAGGCTCGGTCACCCCGAGCATCTATTTAGCATTCACATAGCTCGTAGGCTTATTTATATTAGTTTAGTATTATTAGTAATATTAGTATTATAGTTTTATTAGACTAGTCGTATTTATTATTGTGGAGTGGGTCGGGGCTTTCCCCACTGTCAGCTCACTCCACAGCCCATTAGGGGCACAAATATTAGTAACTATATAAGACCCTTCCCACACATGGGAAGGGTTGGAACTCTTGTCACAATTTCACACACTAATCTAATTGATACAAGTTTTCTCCCAACTCTCTCTCTCTCTCTAACTTCTCTCTAAAACTCCACCATGGATCTCATCTTCCATAACCCAAGACCACCCGAATCATCCACACAATCAAGATGGTTAGATCTTACAATTGGTATCAAGAGCCATGGTTAGGTTCGGTTTGATTGTGTGTTGGTTTCATTTTTTTTTGGTTCGAATCATTTTGTACAAACTGTTTTACTCATTTTGTTTGGTTCTCATTTTGTACAAACTGTTTTACTCATTTAAAAGTCAAGATTATCTTTGATTGGTTCATTCTTAGTGGGTGTTTATTAATGGATGGATGATGATTATGAGATTAGAAGCTGGGATGAAATGGATTCGGTTTTGTGATGTTATTTGATCTAGATTAATTGATGGCTGTGTGAAAGGATGAAGAGAGGGGGGCGGATGAGATAAGGATTTAGGTTAGAATAATTTGGGATTAGGGTGTGTTTTATACACCTAATTGATTAGGGTTAGGAGGCTTGGTTGGACAGAATAGTTGGAATGGATTGGGTTTATTGATTTATTTGGGCCCGAGGTGCACTGATAAGCCAATATGGATCAAGAGTCTACATTTGAGCCGAATTAATATTGGAGTTCTCGTTTGGGCTATATGGCTTATGGACTGGATTGCTGTTTGATAATTTGGATGGGCTGCATGGTTTCTGACGATTTAATGATCTGCCAATGAGCTATCTAAAATATGTTGATATTAAGTATCAATAATTGGTGGTATGATATGCGGTATTTGTATCTGTTGTTCCCTTCACACTATTAGAGTTAACTAGAAAGTTAATCTATTTAGTGTTTATGACTAATACAATGTTTAAGATTAATTCTAACAGTTATAAAACGTGAATAAAATAAAACACAATATTTTTCAACGTTTAAATTCTTATTAGAAATAATTCCAAGAATCTATACCCAAGTGTTTTGCGGAACAAACACTTGGGATTGAATAGACAAGGGTATGGGGTGTCTCCTATCGAAACTCAAGTTTTGCTTGAGTGGTAACAATATACCCACTGAGCTATCTCAGTGAGTTGTATACTCTTTGTAGGAGAGAAGTTCCTTTGTAAAAGTTCTAAACTTTCAATATACAAAGCACACTTTAACTTCTCTCCCTTCTGATCTATTTATACACAAGTAATCTAAGTATAAGTGATTAAATATAATACAAGTTGTTGAGGTTGCGTGTCTGACAATTACAAATAGTAATTGTCATTTCCAAGAACCAATAGGAAAGGGCTAATAAGACTTTGGGAGTTGTTGGCTGACACTCCATGACTTTTAGCCGCAATAGGGAAGGTTGGATCTGACAAGAGAAGAGTGTTGGGTTGACACTATTATCTTCTCAGATCTTTTCCCTATTGTTCCCGCCTTTTCTTCAGGCGTTGGTTCCTCAGTCTTTCAATCACTTTGTTTGTTGAGGAGACTGGGGTTCAATGAGTTCTTGTCCAACACTCATTGAACCATCATCTTCTTCTTTGGCTTAAGTCCTACTCAGGGAGTACCGCCTTCCTGAGAAGTGAATCCTTCTTCTTGAATTCGCCTTAAGCATCTTGAAGATGACTCACTGAGAGGCTGTTCTCTCAGTGACTTGAATTATTCTCGGTTTAAGTTTAACACTTAGTTAATTTGTGTCCAAATCATGTTTAACGTATTCTTGGGTTTTTCATGACCCAACAATCTCCCCCTATTTGGATATAAATTATTCTCAAGTGTTTTGATCAGTATGAGTGAGCTAAAGTCTTCTGCTCATACTGAATGTACTAGAAAATAAATAAGGATATTGATATAGCAAAACATTCATCAATTTATTCATATCATTACAAGTCCTATTATTCTAAGTACAAAAATACTCAAGGTTCCTGAACAAGACCCATGAGTTCAAGCTTTGCCTTCTTCGACACTAACACTTCTTTGTCAGGTCGTTCCTTCATCAACTGATCCATCAGCCTGACAAACTCCTCATTATTAGAGCCCCTGATATTAAGTGCCATCAGTTTGTAGGCTAGGAGTGTTGTCGTTTCCACTTTGTCAATGTCAGAAACTCTCTGAAAGGCTTCCTGACCAAATTCATCCACGAAGAAGATACCATACTCAGGTTCTTTGATGACTAGGTTAGGACGGAATTTGACTCCCTGAGGAGGAACTATGTTGCAGTGAAGTGCAGCTATGTATTGTTCAGGCTCCATAGCTACAACTTTCCTTTTCTTCCCAACCTTCTGAGTATATTCAGGGATAGTTAGTCCCTGAGAAGCAAGTGCCTCATCATGGTTAATGCCCAGACTTTTTGCCACTTTTGCGAGTTCCTCATACTTGGCACTCAGTGACTTGATGATGATTGGGGCATTCTTGCTTGTGGTTTTCTTCCTCAGGATGGGCATCATCATATCCCATTATCTTAACCCATAGTCTGAAAATTTGATTGTTGGAAGATGTTCAGACTTTCTTGGACCTCTATGGATTGTTAAGCTCAGAGGACTGGTGGGGTGAATGGTGATGTCAGTGATTTTGCCTTTACCTTTGGTTTTGGTCATGTGCCATACATACCTCTCATATGCCCTTTGCCTCTTTTCTTGCTTCAGTTTGGCTTCCATGTTGTGTTTCTGAAGAAGTTGGGCTTGAAGCCTGATGAATTCATCTCCCTGAATCTCTTTCTCAGACTCCTTTATTTCTTCCTTGGCAACCTCATAGATGGTAGATGTGGTGAGGTCATGGGCTTTCCTGCGATCTTCCTCATCTAAGATCTTAGCAAGTTCCTCCTGAGTCTCATAGACTCTTCTCCCATCTTTTAAGTCAACAAAAGATGGTGCTTCAGGATCTGGCTGTCTTATGTTTGAAGCCTGGACTATGTGTGGTTCAGGAGAAGAGGTTTCAGTCATAATATCCTTCCCTTTGTCAGTGCGAGGAGGTTGACTGGTGGATGCATCAGGATTTGGAACAGTTACCAATGCAGAGGAAGGATCAGGGATTTCATCATTTTTCTCCCCCTCAGCAGGTGTAGGAACTTCAGTGGAAAGACCTGCTGACTGAGGAGGTGGTGGCACATGAGAGGCCTGAAGAATTGATAGGATATCAGAGACCATGGACTTTGTCTCAGAAGCATCATTCTTCACGGCACTGAGTTCGGTAGCCATGACTTGTTGGGTGGTGGAGAGTTCAGTAACACGGTTGGTGTAGTGGTTGATCAGCTCATTATGTGTTTGTGAGAGCTGATCAATGGCTGAGGAAAGCTTGTTGAGGTGCCCCTTTGATTCCATAGCAGCCTGAAGAATGGAATCCTGGTTATCCCTGAGACCTTTGAGATCTACCCCCTGAAAGAGCTTAAGAAGCTTAGTCAGGTTGGTGGAGGCAGTCGTCTGAGTAGCCATATGGTCTTTCATTGATTGAATCATTTTGGGATCATCAGTAAGTTGTTCTTGGACTGATTCAATGGCCTTGAGGAGGTTTGCAAGGTCCTGATGCTGACCAGTGGCTGTTTCATCAAAGGTTTTGGTTAGTTCCCCAAGTTGTTTGTCAGTCAGCCTGGAAGCCTGAAGAATCTTGTCCTGAGATTCTTCCACAGAGGCCCTGAAGTCAGCATAGGAGGCTGCCGCTTTAGTATGTTGATCCATTAGTTCATCAGTAAGAGCATTGTAAAGACCTTCGTTGGCTTGGCGAAGGACTTTGGCCATACTTCTTTCAGAAGGCGGATGAACATTATCATACTTGATTAACCATTCAGGGGTGGCTGAGGCACCTAATGAAGATGATGATGAAGATGATGGTGAACTGGGTTGTTGATCCTCAGGATGAGGAGAAGAGAGTTGTTGCTCAGACTGCGGAGGAGAGTTAATTGGACCCTCCATTTCCTCCTCAACATCAGGAAGTGGTTCATCCTCACCAAAATCGAAATCCGTCTCCTCCTCTGACTCATCAGCCAACAGTTTTTCATAGTCAGCCAGAGAAGGAGCCTTCAGGGAATCCAGCTCCCCCTCAAAAGAGGGCTCACTTTTGTTGTGGCCAGGTCCTGATCCTTTAGTCATAATAACTGGTGGGGTTTGACCAGCCTGACTAGCCATAATAACTGGGGGGTTTGCCCAGCCTGACTGTTAGGATCAGTTCCCAAGTGACTAGGACCGCCTGAGGGGGTGATGGGTTCCGTATCAGCGGGTGGTTTGTTTCCCCCTGAGTCTTTGTCCCCCTGAGCACCTTCATCTACTGACGGGTGTTTTCCAGTAGAATCACTAGGTACTATTGGTGATTGTTGATGGCCTCCTTTCCCATCAGGATTATGCTGTCCTTTTGGGGATTTAGAGGCCTGAACTCCCTGAGAGTCCAAGTGTGATTGCTTAGAGACGTTAACGGGATGTGAATGGGTATGGGTCCCCGTCTCAGTGGAGTAGTACTGCTCCACCGAGGATATAGAACCCTGAACTCCCTCAGGCTCTGATTGTGATTTATCAGTGCCTTCACTGGGATGTGAGTGGGTGGATGCTCCTGACCCACCTGACTTGTTTTTGTCAGTAGGGACATTTAGAAAGGGTGTGCCCGAGGATACTGAGGATGATTGCCCAGCACCCTCCGTTGGCAGTTGTTTTGTGGCCAATGTGGTCTCTTTAATGGGAGTCTTGGAGGTCAGGGTCACAACAACTTTCTTAGTGCCTGAGGCAACAGTCTCAGTGACGAGTGGTTTAGGTCTAACCACCTTACTGGACTGTCCCCCTTTCCCTTTGGTCTTCTTCACCTTCTTGGTTGGTGAAGGAACTGGTGAGCATACATTTTCACCCTGAATCACCATTAACATGTAGGTGGTCAGGGCGACTGGTTGTACCTCAGTAATGTCACTACTAAAGTTGGTCTTATGCAAGACGTCAGGTTTTGTACCTTCTACGTCAGACCTTAAGTAGTCAGAACCAAGGAGGTCCTGAAGCACACAGGAAATGAACCTAGGGTAAGACATGTGTCTTTGCCTATGTTTCCCTGGGAGCTTTGACACGAGGTCACGGAAGATTATTCCTCCGATGTCAATTTTTCTACCCTCCAAGAGACTGAACATCATCAATTGTTGTGATGAGTTCAATTGCTCAGTGAAGGATTTGTTTCCTCCGAGTACCTGAATGACGAATGTCATCATAAGTCTCCAGACAGGGTGAAACCATGTCTTCACTATTGGATCCTTTGCCAGCAAGGCTTCAGGGGACTCAGTAGGACGCCTAACATCATGAGGCCCTAGGAAAAGCATTTCAGCTTTTATTTCCTGATCAGTAGGGTTTGCCTCAAAGTTCTCAACAAAGTTAAGACCTGTGGCCAAGATGAAGGTCTTGTAGTTGAAGGAGAGAGTCTTAGTCCCATTCATCACAGTGAAAGTGATGATCGACTCTTTGGTATCCTTAGGGCTAGTAGCCGTTGCGGTACACCAAAACTCCCTGAGATAGTCATTATAAATGACTTCTGGGGTGGTTGTAAAAGCTGTGGCAAGGAAGCAGTTTTGTAAATACTTAACTACCTCCTTGTAACCCCCATATTGTTGGGGATAGTGGAAATTTCCAACCACATTGTTTTTGGTCAGGTCCACCCCCTCCATTGTGAAGCTCACATTGGGGGCGATGGTTACAGCATTAGAGGAAGCCATTTTATGATCTGGTTTAGGTCGGAAAAAAAATGGTCGGATGTTTCTAAATGCTAAGAACACACACACAATTTGTTTTGAGAGAGAAAAAGGGCAGAGTTTGCTTATAATTTTCAAAAACGTGTGTGTGAATTCTTTTGGATGGGTATTTATAGGATAGTGGAGATGGGTGTGTGATGCGTGGTTTTGCAACCTTACAACAGGTTTTACCTCTCGAGGGATCTCAAGAGGCTTACAACCCCACCAGGCAGTGTACCTGACCGATGTAGTATAGTGTAGTGGTAAGTACGGGGGATTGATCGTTCTCCACAGGGAATAGTGTTCGTTAGGTATGAAAGACTACTCTAATAGGTCTAAGGGTTGAAGAAGATTCTTTTTGTATTTTTTATAATTTTATGAAAGCAAGTAAAATCTCGGGTTTGAAAGAGTGGGCGGAATTAGTTGCTAGTCAACTAACCCAAATTACTACGAATGCAAATAAAATAAAATAACTGAAAGTAAAATGTTGGTGAAAACTTAAGTGTAGAGAAATGTGTTTACTTAGATTTCCTTACTCCCTAACTATCTTTTACCGGTTGATTAGTGTGTATTAGTTGCGTGGATGACGGGTGTATTCCTTAATACCAATCGTGGGGTGGCGTACGTACTTCCCCAACTCTACAAGCTCCTACTTCACTCCTATGTCGAGCCGGCTAGGAAGCTCCTAACATGGGATCACTAGAATTCGCTTGTGCATTAAATACAACCATAAAAACCTTTAGTACGCATTTGGTTCATGTTTCTTAAGACGTTCAAGCAAGTTACCGAATAGGAAGTTAGCCAGTTTTCTTAAGCCTAACATAGATAAACAATCATCCAATACAACTAACAACACACTAATAACCAATAATCAATAGCTAAGTTTCATTAGATCTAAGCAAACACAAGATAAATCTAGCCTAACATGTTAAACAAAAGACAAGAACAAGATAGAATCAAACAACACATAGACATATTGAATGATTAATTGATAACTTATCTTTCAATGTAACATGGAAGATCTCAAGGCAAAAAGCCTTGAAAAAGATGCTAAAATCGTCTTAGGGTTTTCTCCCAAAAATTCCACACTAAGCTCCACACTAATGACAAAAAATTAGAAAACTATATATAGACTTTTGGATCTGACGGCGTCACCTTATGGAGTGTGACGCCGTCACCTCGCCGCTTCTAGGGTTCCCGGATGGCCTTCTTGACGCCGTCCCTCTTTAGCTCTCCAAAATCCGTTCTGGCTTATCAAGGCTTGACGCCGTCAGACCTTGAACGTGACGCCGTCCCTCTTTGAATTAAGCCGTGACGCCCTTGATCAGGTTTAAAGCGTGACGCCGTCAGAATTTACATGCAATTTTCACTGGCTTATCATGAGTAAATTTCACATCCACCTTTTCTTGCCAAGCCATGACGCCGTCCAGAGTAAAATCTGACGCCGTCAAAGGTAACTTTTAGCAGATTTTTGAGACTTTGTCGTTTTCTTCACTTTAATGCTCCAAAAACGTCCAAAATGCCTCCTTTTCCAGATTTCTCCTCAAAAGTACCTAAAATGACAAAAGGAACGATTTAGGGCAATATTTGATCAAATAAATACGATTTAGGGCTTAAATGACCCCTTAAAAGCGGTACACTTTTCGCTTCATCAAATACCCTTACACTTGAGATTTGCTTGTCCTCAAGCAAATGCGCTTTTATTCTAATCAAAATACAGGTTAGGGGTCATTTAATGCAAACATAAAAGTAATTACAACAAATAATCGTTCCACTTCAATCATAATAAGCACGGAGATTATAAACTAGCACCTCACAAGTAGTGTTTAGATACTCACATCTCTCAAGTGTCATCAAAATAAATCTCATAAATGAAAACGGATAATATCTCTCACTACCTGTCATAGCAAATAGATTACCATAGGCTTGGGAAAGGATCGAAAACCTCCTCCACTAGGCATAAGCACCTAAGATAAACTATCAAAGAGGGCTTTTAAATGGGTTATAACGTTAGGTGTAGGGAAAAGGAAAACACGGTTTTGTTGGATAAAGGATATTTTACTGGTGGCGAGTTAAAGATCTTGATCAATTACATGTACTATACAATGTTGCTAAGCCAAGACTCGACTCAATCTTAAGCTAGAAACAAAATAACAAAATAACAAAAACATAAAAATAAACATAAAATGAAACGGGATGGTAGTCCGTATGTTTTTTCTATTTTTCTTTTTCTCATTTTTTTTGTATTTTTCTTGATTTTTTCGATTTTTTTTTTTTTTCATACACTCTTGCCCTACCATCCAAAATAATACATCATAGGGGCATTGCATTCCTCTTACACTTGAACTTTTACATAACTTTACAATTAACTATTCTAATGACTCGAATTAAGATAATTGAAAAACTTGGAGTACTTTTAAAATATTTAGCACATATAGGGGTAATAAATGATGTTCTTCCCCATTACTCCATTACACTAGTACTTTACCCATGAGTCCCAATCGTCCCAAAACAATATGTACAAGGATATGACTCGACTTAGCAACCATGTAATCAACTAGATAATTAACTTGGGTTTAAACAAATGTTGTCACAATAATGCACTAAAAATGAGTGCATACAAGGTAGGCTAAGGCGATTTGGGTGTACATTTAAGTGGGGTGTAACAAATTCTTCCTTTAAGTAAAATGCTTAAAGGTTGAAACGAAAAGATAGGCTCTGAGGGGTGTACTAGGGGTATCGTGTACTAAAAATGAGTACAACGCAAAGGGTGTGGGAGAATTACTTGACCAATGTAGCCAAAGTAATTATAACAAAAACACAGGTGTAAAACAATGGGTTAATCCTAATGCCTCTTATCATGTAGTAAATCTAACTACACGAATGTAGTCTCACTTGTGGCCTCGGAATGGTCCTAACGCAAGTTCTAGAATCTAAGTGCTACCGGTACACACATCATAGCATAAATGCTTTTCCTACCAATTCTAGGGGCGAACCTCACATATTTGGGGGTGGAAAATTTTTTAGTGGTACGGTTTTTGTGCTAGTCATATAACTCCTATCCATGAGACGCTCATTAAGATCAAAGTTTCACTCCTATGTGTTGTAAAAAATTTTAAATTTGGCACTAAAATTACCTTAACAAGTATTTCTCTCAGTTTTATTACACATCTACTATCAAACAAACAAAAATCAAGCGTAATAGCATTCTCTAAAATTGTACTTTTACCCTCCCCTTACACTTAAGATGAACTTTGTCCCCAATGTTCAAATAACAAGATGTAAAAGTAAAAAGTAAAAGAATGAAATCAAATACTCCCCTGATTCGCTCGGTGGATAATGAAGTAACACGGTTAAATCTTCTTCCAAAGTAATGTTGAAGCTCCATGACTAATGCATCGCCATAAGCTTGATTCAAAACATTTCCTTGTCCAAAATAACCTGTTAAACCTGAGAAAACAAACACGAAAACCTGCATAACATCGACGGGATAAAATCTATATATAAAGATATAATGCTTGTGGAATGATAATTTTGCAGATTCCTGGAGATTATAAGTTGGAGATTTAATAAAAACTTTTTAAAAACAAAACTTTCAAAAATTTCTGAAAATTAAATCCTGACGCCGTCAGGTTGTAATTCCTGACGCCGTCAGAAATGATCTGACAGAATTCTCATGTTAAGTTTCCGGAAAATTTCTGGAAAAACCTATACCTCATTTCCTGGAAATCCTGCAAAATATCATTATGACTCGATACAAGCATTTGACTCAAACAAATACTAATATGTATGTTAATTTAATATTATTATGATTCATGTTAATTTGTGTTCTAATAAACCGATTTAGATTTCCCTTACACTTAACTTTTGCAAAATACCTTTATATGTAGTTAAGACGAAGTTAAAAACAAAATAAAGCATTTTCACAAATTACTTTTGAACATGAATCAATAAGAATAAAAATTAAACACACATACGGAAACAAATAAAAACAAACAAACAAACAAATAAACACACAAAGCAAATAAAGCTTGGGTTGCCTCCCAAGAAGCGCTTTTCTTTATTAACGAGTCTTGTAGCTAGACTCAAAGTCACTCTACCTAGTATCGCTTATGCTCACGTATCCGAGTGTAAGCCATCTAATTGTTGCCTCATCTTTCTTGTATTCATCATTTAGCTCCAAACATCCATGATAGTATCTCTTATTTTTCTCATGTGGATATTTGAGCCCCTTCCTCTTATCATTCTCACTTAACAAATCAAGAGGCACAAGTCTATTGCAAGATTCAATGGAGAAGTTTTTAAACCTAGGATGTGCTCGGGGCATTTGGTAAGTAAAATCTTCATCCCCATCCGAGAATGTAATTAACCCGTCCACAAGTTTTTCGTCAAGGTTGGTCAACCTTTTGAAGGGTTCTCCAAAAATGACTTGGGTTAATTTGTTATCAATGAATTCTCCTAAGCTCTCCATAACCATAAAATCCACCAAATACACAAAACTTCCAACGAATACGTGTAGTGGCTTAGTCCTAGCAACGATGTTATCACCTTGATATTCTAGCTCATCTACCATGATTTTATTATAATTAGCGCGAGAGATAATGTTCATAGGTAAAGATGAGTTAAGATAAGCATAAAAATCATGATAACCAATCTTACACGGAAATTGCATGTTAAAGAGGCTATCCTTTTCGATCTTAGTCCTAGGGTCAACATACTTAAAGGGATCAATTTCCTCTATTCCCCATTCCTCGTTAACTACTTCTCCATTACCGGCATCCTCATCGGAGTCTGAGTAGTAAAACGGACTAACATAGTCATTCTCATGGTCAGACTCCTCCATCTCAGAATTGTTACCAAAGTGATGGTCGGGTGAAAGGTTGTTGTTTTCTATGATGGGGGCGGGAACGGGTAGTTGAAAGTTTGCACGGCGAAAAACACGAATAACAGGGATCAAATGACCAATGTTACTCATGAGGTAAGTGGAAGGTATCACAAACAAAAGTACAAAGAAACAAGATAGACTAAAGAAAACCTAGAAAAAGAAAATAAAAATCTCACTAGAAGGGAATCTAGTGAGTAGACCTATAAAATAAAAATTCAACCTAAACAATAACTATTCCCCGGCAGCGGCGCCAAAAACTTGATGCGTGGTTTTGCAACCTTACAACAGGTTTTACCTCTCGAGGGATCTCAAGAGGCTTACAACCCCACCAGGCAGTGTACCTGACCGATGTAGTATAGTGTAGTGGTAAGTACGGGGGATTGATCGTTCTCCACAGGGAATAGTGTTCGTTAGGTATGAAAGACTACTCTAATAGGTCTAAGGGTTGAAGAAGATTCTTTTTTGTATTTTTTATAATTTTATGAAAGCAAGTAAAATCTCGGGTTTGAAAGAGTGGGCGGAATTAGTTGCTAGTCAACTAACCCAAATTACTACGAATGCAAATAAAATAAAATAACTGAAAGTAAAATGTTGGTGAAAACTTAAGTGTAGAGAAATGTGTTTACTTAGATTTCCTTACTCCCTAACTATCTTTTACCGGTTGATTAGTGTGTATTAGTTGCGTGGATGACGGGTGTATTCCTTAATACCAATCGTGGGGTGGCGTACGTACTTCCCCAACTCTACAAGCTCCTACTTCACTCCTATGTCGAGCCGGCTAGGAAGCTCCTAACATGGGATCACTAGAATTCGCTTGTGCATTAAATACAACCATAAAAACCTTTAGTACGCATTTGGTTCATGTTTCTTAAGACGTTCAAGCAAGTTACCGAATAGGAAGTTAGCCAGTTTTCTTAAGCCTAACATAGATAAACAATCATCCAATACAACTAACAACACACTAATAACCAATAATCAATAGCTAAGTTTCATTAGATCTAAGCAAACACAAGATAAATCTAGCCTAACATGTTAAACAAAAGACAAGAACAAGATAGAATCAAACAACACATAGACATATTGAATGATTAATTGATAACTTATCTTTCAATGTAACATGGAAGATCTCAAGGCAAAAAGCCTTGAAAAAGATGCTAAAATCGTCTTAGGGTTTTCTCCCAAAAATTCCACACTAAGCTCCACACTAATGACAAAAAATTAGAAAACTATATATAGACTTTTGGATCTGACGGCGTCACCTTATGGAGTGTGACGCCGTCACCTCGCCGCTTCTAGGGTTCCCGGATGGCCTTCTTGACGCCGTCCCTCTTTAGCTCTCCAAAATCCGTTCTGGCTTATCAAGGCTTGACGCCGTCAGACCTTGAACGTGACGCCGTCCCTCTTTGAATTAAGCCGTGACGCCCTTGATCAGGTTAAAGCGTGACGCCGTCAGAATTTACATGCAATTTTCACTGGCTTATCATGAGTAAATTTCACATCCACCTTTTCTTGCCAAGCCATGACGCCGTCCAGAGTAAAATCTGACGCCGTCAAAGGTAACTTTTAGCAGATTTTTGAGACTTTGTCGTTTTCTTCACTTTAATGCTCCAAAAACGTCCAAAATGCCTCCTTTTCCAGATTTCTCCTCAAAAGTACCTAAAATGACAAAAGGAACGATTTAGGGCAATATTTGATCAAATAAATATGATTTAGGGCTTAAATGACCCCTTAAAAGCGGTACACTTTTCGCTTCATCAGTGTGTTTTAGACATTTGAGCGATCTTAGTTTATTCAAAAAGAATTATTGGAAATTGTTTTGAATAATGTTTTGGGATCCGCATTTAATGCCAACACTCCACTTTCTAGGTTTGGCGCAACAGTCGAAGTGAACAGTTGAGCAGTTCTGCAAAAGTGCAACTTGCAGAGATGAGTCATCACATATTTGCAATGTGATTGGAGAGGCATTTAATGCCAAGTGGGAATGTGGTGGCCCAGAGGTGGAAGCCAGACAGGCAAAAAAGAACAAATATTCTTGAATTAAATATGAGTTCAGTTACCAACCTCGGACATTTACTAACTAGATACTTAGAGCATTTAAGTCAGTATTTAATGTCCTTTTCAGGGCCCTGAATGACTATTCATTCAGTGATGGTTTTCAGGGACTTGGGATTAGTCACTGATGATTCAGGAATAAGGAATGATTCCTGAGAAACAAGGATTTCAGGAACTTGGGTTTAGTTCCTGAGGTTGAGGATTCAGTGAGATGTTTTTCACTGATTTACACATTGAGTCAGGGACCTGAGGTTTTAAGAATTTATACTTCAGTTGGGAGGAATCAATCAGTGGACTGATTCTCTATATCCAACATTCCTAATTCAGCTTTCAGTCTTGTGAAAGTTGGTTCATCCAAAGGTTTGGTGAAGATATCAGCTAACTGATATTCAGTAGGGATGAAGTGTAATTCAATGTCACCATTCATGACATGGTCCCTGATGAAGTGATATCTAATATCAATGTGTTTTGTTCTCTGATGAAGAACAGGGTTGTTTGAGATTGCAATTGCACTTGTGTTATCACAAAAGATGGGTACCATCTTGTACTAAATTCCATAGTCACTGAGTTGACTTTTCATCCAGAGTACATTTGCACAACAACTAGCTGCTGCAACATATTCAGCCTCAGCTGAGGACAAGGCAACTGATTATTGCTTTTTGGCACTCCAACAGACCAATTTCCCACCAAGTATTTGGCAAGAGCCTGAGGTGCTTTTTCTGTCCATGTTGCATCCAGCATAGTCAGAGTCTGAGTATCCTTTGAGATCAAGTCCTGAGCACTTTGGATAGTATAATCCAAGGTTTGGAGTGCCCTTTAGGTACCTGAATATCCTTTTCACAGCAGTGATGTGTGATTCTCTTGGGTCAGATTGATATCTGGCACATAGACATACTGAGAATTGGATATCAGGCCTTGATGCAAGTAGATACATCAGTGATCCTATCATTCCTCTAAAGAGAGTTTGATTTACTGGTTTACCAGTTAGATCAGGACCAAGGTTGTTTGGGGGGACCATGGGAGTTTTGACTGAGGCACAGTCACTGAGATCATACTTCTTCAGTAGATTCTTTACATACTTCTCTTGACTGATAGTGGTTCCTCTATCAGTCTGCTTGATCTGAAGACCAAGGAAGTATGTCAGTTCTCCCATCATGCTCATTTCAAACTTCTTTGCCATTAGTTTTTCAAATTGTTTGCAAAGTTTGAAACTTGTTGAGCCAAAGATGATGTCATCAACATACACTTGTACTAGTATGACATCATTATTTGTCTTATAGATAAACAATGTGTTGTCTATCTTGCCTCTGACAAATTTGTTTTGGATTAAGAAGGCTGAGAGAGTCTCATACCATGCCCTGGGAGCTTGCTTCAGTCCATAAAGGGCTTTGTTAAGCTTACAGACATGATCAGGAGACTCATGGCTTTCAAATCCAGGAGGTTGCTCAACATAAACTTCTTCTTTCAGTGAACCATTTAAGAATGCACTTTTAACATCCATTTGGTACACCTTGAATTTCATGTATGTAGAAAAAGCAAGGAAGATCCTGATGGCTTCCATCCTTGCTACTGGTGCAAATGTTTCCTCATAGTCAATGCCCTCTTGTTGATTATAGCCTTTAGCTACAAGTCTGGCTTTATTTTTAATGACTATGCCATTTTCATCAGTTTTGTTTTTGAATACCCATTTCATGCCAATGACTGAGACATTCTCAGGACATTTGACCAAGGTCATTACCTTGTTTCTGTCAAATTGTTCCAGTTCATCATGCATGGCCTGAACCCAACTTGGATGTTTAAGTGCTTCTTTAACACTTTTGGGTTCAATTGTGGAAATGAAGTCCACAAATAGGCATTCATTGGATGAGGCTGCTCTTAGACTAGCAGCCATGCTCCTGGTGAACATGCCTTCAGTAGGCTCTCCAATAATATTGACAAGTTCAATGTCCTGAGACCTAGTCCAACTTTCTTGAGGTCCTGGATACTGATTTGAACTTGTGGAGGCCTGATTGGGTAGAGGGGTTGGTTCTGGAGTAGAAACATGATCATTGATTGGATCTTGAGTGTCTACCAGCTCACTGAGATTGTTTGGTTCTTGAGTATTTTGAACAGGCTGATTGATATCATCAGTGTGTGCATGTGCCTCAACAAACTCAGTGATGGTTGGGTTAGGTAGGTTGTGAGGGATTATGTAATAGGAGAGATTATCATCATCTTGATACTGAGTAGAAGGATTGTTTTCAGACAGATATTCATCAGGAGGATATCTTGAAGAATTATCAATTCCTATCTCTTCTACTGAGGCAGTTGAGAACCTGATTGCATCAGTGCTCTCATCAAAGGTAACATGAAATGTTTCCTCAGTCTGCTGTCTCCTTGTGTTGAACACTCTGAAGGCTTTTGAGACAAGTGAGTATCCCAGGAAGTACCCATCATCAGCTTTTGCATCAAATTTCCCTAGATGATCCTTGTGATTATGAATAAACACAGGACACCCAAAGACATGAAAGTAGCTGATGTCAGGGATTCTTCCTTTGAATAACTCATATGGGGTTTTCCCATGTCTCTTGACAATTATGGATATGTTTTGTGTATAACAGGCAGTTTTGACTGCATCAGTCCAAAAATGATTGGAAAGGACTGATCCACATAGCATTGTCCTAGCAGCTTCAATGAGTGTTCTGTTTTTCCTTTCAGCAACACCATTTTGTTCAGGTGTGTATGGAGAGGAAAAGTTTTGGGAAATACCTTTCTCATCACAGAAACATTCAAGTTCATAATTTTTGAACTCAGTCCCATTGTCAGTTCTGATCTGTTTGACCTTAGTGTCATTTTGATTTTCAATGTTCCTGACAAAGGACATGATTGTTTCAGCTGCCTGACTCTTTTTGATCAGGAAGAATACCCAGGTGTATCTAGAGTATTCATCCACTATGACCAGAGTATACTTCTCATGGTTAATAGACCTTGGACTGATAGGTCCAAATAGATCCATATGGAGAAGATGTAGGCAGTTCCTGATGGAAAAGTTGGTTTTGGTTTTAAAGGATGCTCTGTGATGTTTACCTTTTTCACAAGCTGAGCATGGTTTATCCTATGAAAACACAAGAGATGGTAAGCCAAGGACCTTGTTTTGTTTTACAAGATTGTTAATGTTCTTAAAGTTCAGGTGGGTGAGTCTCTTATGCCAAAGCCAGTTGAGTGTATCAGTGGCCTTAGCAAAGAGACAAGTTCCATCCTGAGTTAGACTGGACATGTCTAATACATAAACATCTTGTCTTCTTGGTGCAATGAGGACAATTTCCTTATTTGCATTGAAGATGGTTCCTTGCTTATCATCAAACTGAACTATGTATTTTGCATCACATAGTTGACTGACACTGATCAGATTATACTTAAGACCATTTACATATGCTATCCTAGTAAAGACAATACCATTGCAGTTTACTGAACCATAACCTTCAGTGAGACATGATGAATTATCAGCAAATATCACTTTGGGTCCTGGTTCTTCCACATATTTGTGCAGACACTCCTTAACACCAGTCATGCTCCTTGAACATCCACTGTCTAGATGCCAAATAGGATCCCTGGAATGCTTCTGCACAAATAGTAAACTGGATCAGTTCCTTCTAGGACTCCATTTCATGGAGGGTTTGGTATTGTAGGTCTTTATGAAAGTATTAAATGATTCATGGTCAGAGGTTGAGTGGACTGAGCTACCACATGTTTTGCATTTAGTTGCAGGGGCAGCCTCAGTAGTCTGAGAGGATTGTTTCATTCCTCTTCTTGACTGAATGACTTTCTCTTTTCCTGAGGATTTCTGAGTGGAACTTCCACTAGATTCACAGTGTTTGTCATATTGACAATCCTCAGGGTGATGGTCATTGAATCCACACAAAGGGCAGGGTGGAAAAGGCTTGGCCTTTTGCTTCTGTTTCTGCTTAGAATCAGAAGGGTAGTTCAGGCACTGAGCCTTAAGTCCTGAAAAGTTTGACATGACTGAGCATTGTTTATGATCAGAGGTCCTGTGATCTTCCTTTTTGCAAATCATGCAATAAAGGACTCTATAGCAATCATCAGTGAGATGATTTGTATAGTTGCATAGCTCACATCTTTTCAGGGGTTTTGTGGGTTTGGGTTTGGTCTTTGAGGAAGCTGGTTTTTGTTCCTTCTTGGATTGAGAGGGTTTCTCAGAAGATGCAATCTTCTCTCCCAGCTTCCTGACCATTTCAGCCAACTGATCAAATTTTGAGTCAGGGCTTTGGGTGGTTACTTCAGAAGGGACTGAAGTTGATGAGTCATCAGTATTTACTGAGACATCAAGGTTTGCTCTCTTTGGGATGGTTGTTCCCATTCCTGATCTCTCCTTTGGAGAGTGTGGTGAGAAGACCATAGGTGGGAGGCCTAAGTTAGGTGCAGCACCCTGAAGGGTATTTAGTGGAGGAAGTGGAGGGTATGATTCTGATTCAGACTCATTCAAAGACTCAGTGAGTTGTTCAGTGAGTTCAAGCTTACTGAGTTGTTCAGTAAGTCCAAGCATATTTTTCAAAGCCTGACTTTCAGGAAGCAAGATCTTTCCAGTCTCAAAGTTTGGTAACTTACTGACTGGGTTGTCCCTGACAATCCAGTCATTTGACTTGGGAAGCAATTCTTGCTCAAAAGATATGCCAGCTGGAACAAAGTTTATTTCATTATGACACACAATTGGATCAACCATAAGAGGGTCAATACCAATGGTTTTCTGAGAGATTAATCCCACAGTGTCAAAAACCTTGGGGTTCTTCTTGGTCCAGCTTTGAATGATAGCCTTTTCTTTGTTAAGTTCAGTTTGAAGGGCTTGGTTTTGTTTCAAAATCTCAGTGTTCTGAATTTGTAGAGTTATTATTTCTAGTTTGGCTTGCTTTAGTACAAGCAGTTCATCTCTACATTTGTTCAATTCAGACACAATATTGTTATATTTTGAAAACAGGTTAAGCCTTTGTTCCTCAACAAACCTTAAATCAACACAAATATAATTCATGTAAGACTGCCAATCAGAATCATCATCCATAGAAAGTAAAGTATTTACCTTCTTCATGGTGATGTTGACCCACTCTCCATTTCTAGTATGGCTTTTTCCCACAGCCACCTGATCCTCTTCAGAAAGTGCCATCAGTGCACTAACTCTTATTTCCTCATCTGAGGAAACCTCTTCATCATCCCAATCATATGCTTCAGCTACCAAAACCTTGTTCTTTGTCTGAATAGGTTTAGATGTTTGAGCAGCCTGAGGCAATATGGGGTTAGTTTCAAGAAGTGCAAGTTTAGCTTTGATATTCCTATATTTTGTTTCAAAATCCTTTTGACCCTTGTTTTGAAATTGTTGGGTGGACTGAAACATTTTAGGTTGAAACTTGCTAGTTCCTGAGGATTTGTAAGAGGGTTCTGAGATAGTTTTAGAATAACAGTCCCTAGCAAAATGACTCTTTTTACCACATTTAAAGCATTCAGTGGTCTCGTTTGCTTTTGGTTTTGTAAAGTTGGATTGATTTCTTTTGATGAAACGTCTTGAACTAGCAAGGAGTGCCCTTTCTTGGAATTCTAAGTTCAGGTCGTTCAGGTACTCCTCACCAGTCCTTTCATCAATTTCTTCTTCAGAATCCTCTTGAACATCCTGCACAACACCATTAGAATAGAAAGCAGTTGATATGGGTGTGGAGGTTAAGGCCTTTTTGGACTCAAGAGTTTTTGAGTCAGGGTATCTCCTTGAGATCAAGTTGTCCTCATAGACAAACTTCCCATAAATTTCAGGGAGCTCAAGGTTCTGAATGTGGTTCGCATTCCTCAGGCCTTGTGAGAAGTTGAGCCACTTCTCAGGGAGACTGTTGACAAAGCCAATATTTGTCTCATGTTTGGACAATACAACACCATCATTTGATAATTCATTTATCAAAGTCTTGTATCTGGTGTAGGTCTGTGAGAGACTTTCAGAGTCTTTTGCCCTGAAAGTATTATACTCAAGTTTAAGGTCCATGACCCTATTTTCCTTGGTATCTGAGAGACCCTCAAAGCTGTTTACCAAGTCATCCCAAGTTTGCTTGGCTGTTAGACAGTTGATGACTGATTCCATTATATCGTCAGGAAGACATGATATAAGGATGCTTTTCAGGCGTTGGTCTTGATTGACCACCCTCCTCTCATCAATGATCCATTGGGCCTCAGGCTTATTTAGCCCAGCGGCTGTCTTAGGGAAAAATGGGACATCCCTGATACAGGTGATGTAGTAGGGTTCCATACCAGTAAGATAGCAAATCATATGCTTCTTCCATTTGCTAAATTTCCCAGCTTCAAGTCTGGGTGCAACAGCGGAATAGCTGCCACCCTTTTTGTCCACTAGCTGGGGTACATTGATATCAGCCATAGTAGGATCTTGGTTTTAAAAACCTAGAGCACTCTTGGTTAGTTTAAAAGATTTTATAAACCAGAGGCTCTGATACCACTTGTTGTTCCCTTCACACTATTAGAGTTAACTAGAAAGTTAATCTATTTAGTGTTTATGACTAATACAATGTTTAAGATTAATTCTAACAGTTATAAAACGTGAATAAAATAAAACACAATATTTTTCAACGTTTAAATTCTTATTAGAAATAATTCCAAGAATCTATACCCAAGTGTTTTGTGGAACAAACACTTGGGATTGAATAGACAAGGGTATGGGGTGTCTCCTATCGAAACTCAAGTTTTGCTTGAGTGGTAACAATATACCCACTGAGCTATCTCAGTGAGTTGTATACTCTTTGTAGGAGAGAAGTTCCTTTGTAAAAGTTCTAAACTTTCAATATACAAAGAACACTTTAACTTCTCTGCCTTCTGATCTATTTATACACAAGTAATCTAAGTATAAGTGATTAAATATAATACAAGTTGTTGATGTTGCGTGTCTGACAATTACAAATAGTAATTGTCATTTCCAAGAACCAATAGGAAAGGGCTAATAAGACTTTGGGAGTTGTTGGCTGATACTCCATGACTTTTAGCCGCAATAGGGAAGGTTGGATCCGACAAGAGAAGAGTGTTGGGTTGACACTATTATCTTCTCAGATCTTTTCCCTATTGTTCCCGCCTTTTCTTCAGCCGTTGGTTCCTCAGTCTTTCAATCACTTTGTTTGTTGAGGAGACTGGGGTTCAGTAAGTTCTTGTCCAACACTCATTGAACCATCATCTTCTTCTTTGGCTTAAGTCCTACTCAGGGAGTACCGCCTTCCTGAGAAGTGAATCCTTCTTCTTGAATTCGCCTTAAGCATCTTGAAGATGACTCACTGAGAGGCTGTTCTCTCAGTGACTTGAATTGTTCTCGGTTTAAGTTTAACACTTAGTTAATTTGTGTCCAAATCATGTTTAACGTATTCTTCCATAACCCACCATGGATCTCATCTTCCATAACCCAAGACCACCCGAATCATCCACACAATCAAGATGGTTAGATATTACAATTGGTATCAAGTGCCATGGTTAGGTTCGGTTTGATTGTGTGTTGGTTTCATTTTTTTTTTTGGTTCGAATCATTTTGTACAAACTGTTTTACTCATTTTGTTTGGTTCTCATTTTGTACAAACTGTTTTACTCATTTTTTAGTTCAAATCATTGAGTGGGCCTTTAACTGTTATTGTTAATTGAATATTCTTGATATGTGGCTTATAGTTCATGTGGTTCGTTTCAAAGATTTGTGGTCGTTGGTGTTTGTGGGCCGTATATGTAGATCTGTTGTTGCTTTCCTTCTCTTTTGCTCGAAGTCAACAAATCAGTCAAGAACATTAAGTCATGAAATATGGACTTGCCTTGTTTTTTTTGTCTTTCTCTTTTGGTCGAATCCTCAAGACAGTCAAGTGTTTAATATTGTTCATGGTTTGGAGATCTGGTTGCTTATGGCTTATTTCATGCTCACTTCATGATTAATTTTTCTGAACATCAGTTTTTCTTGTGGGTATTCGAGACTATGGAAATGTTCTTGGTTGCTGCTTGTGTCATGAGGTTCTTAGTGGCGTTTTGATGTAAGAGAAAACTCAGATCCGGTTTTTCCGAAAAAGTGAGTTTGACTGGTCAAACGATTTGAGAAAGTAGCGTTTTGTGTGGCCTGTAATATTGGTATGTGGCGTTTTGTGGATTGTTGTTTGGCATG
Source organism: Artemisia tridentata subsp. tridentata (assembly GCA_021014915.2). Classification (NCBI taxonomy): domain Eukaryota; kingdom Viridiplantae; phylum Streptophyta; class Magnoliopsida; order Asterales; family Asteraceae; genus Artemisia; species Artemisia tridentata. Next base: position 329,661,179 of record CP139509.1, read on the forward strand.
TTTCCAGAAATGGAAAAGTGGTGATAGTGACTGTGGCAGTAGCGTTTTGTGTTTTTGCAAATGTAGCGACTTGTGTCTTACAAAAGTGGCGATTTGTGTCCTCATGAATGTAGCGTTTTGTCTACTCAAGACAAATTATCAAACAAATGGAAAGGGCATGCTGCCAAAATTTAAAGAAAACTGGCGATTTGTCTAACAAAGTCTAACAATGGCGTTTTGACTCAAGAAAAGGTAGAGAAGGAGATGAAGAGACCAAGACCAATTGACCAACATATCTTAATACCAAAACAAGAGTTGACCTCAGCCTTAATCATCATGAGTCCAAATCGATAACAACGAACTGAACTGACCAATAACCACATCTCATATTCTTATGACCTCTATGGTTTATTCGATTCATGATAAATCAACCCTGTTGAACAACCAGTGTCATATATCAACCCACTTTAAACCAACTCAAATCCAACACTAACCTATTTCATCACTCTCATATATCAACAACAAATCGGTTAAAGCCTAAACCAAACAAGTACAAAACCACGAAGTTTCATCTCAGATTTAGATCAACAAGAAACGAAAATATAAAGTAATTGATCTCAGGTTATCTCTTTGATTACGCATCGATTTGTTCAACAAACTAAACAACAAGAGATTATCATCATAGATCGTTTTTTGAAGACTACCCTTCATTTGATATCCGAATATCAAAGATACAGATTCAAACAAAAGTGTTTAACCTCCTCCTTCATTCGGTCACAGTAAACAAACAACAAGAAAGGAGAAATTAAAATTGAATAACAGTAGCAAGGACACTTTTGTAATATCCGAAAAATCAAAGATAGAACACAAGCAACTCATGTTTCATTCTATCTTTTGTTCGATCAATATGAAAACGACTCACGATGAACCTTACCTGAGACCCACCGAAAAGTCAAGATTATCTTTGATTGGTTCATTCTTAGTGGGTGTTTATTAATGGATGGATGATGATTATGAGATTAGAAGCTGGGATGAAATGGATTCGGTTTTGTGATGTTATTTGATCTAGATTAATTGATGGCTGTGTGAAAGGATGAAGAGAGGGGGGCGGATGAGATAAGGATTTAGGTTAGAATAATTTGGGATTAGGGTGTGTTTTATACACCTAATTGATTAGGGTTAGGAGGCTTGGTTGGACAGAATAGTTGGAATGGATTGGGTTTATTGATTTATTTGGGCCCGAGGTGCACTGATAAGCCAATATGGATCAAGAGTCTACATTTGAGCCGAATTAATATTGGAGTTCTCGTTTGGGCTATATGGCTTATGGACTGGATTGCTGTTTGATAATTTGGATGGGCTGCATGGTTTCTGACGATTTAATGATCTGCCAATGAGCTATCTAAAATATGTTGATATTAAGTATCAATAATTGGTGGTATGATATGCGGTATTTGTATCTGTTGTTCCCTTCACACTATTAGAGTTAACTAGAAAGTTAATCTATTTAGTGTTTATGACTAATACAATGTTTAAGATTAATTCTAACAGTTATAAAACGTGAATAAAATAAAACACAATATTTTTCAACGTTTAAATTCTTATTAGAAATAATTCCAAGAATCTATACCCAAGTGTTTTACGGAACAAACACTTGGGATTGAATAGACAAGGGTATGGGGTGTCTCCTATCGAAACTCAAGTTTTGCTTGAGTGGTAACAATATACCCACTGAGCTATCTCAGTGAGTTGTATACTCTTTGTAGGAGAGAAGTTCCTTTGTAAAAGTTCTAAACTTTCAATATACAAAGCACACTTTAACTTCTCTCCCTTTTGATCTATTTATACACAAGTAATCTAAGTATAAGTGATTAAATATAATACAAGTTGTTGAGGTTGCGTGTCTGACAATTACAAATAGTAATTGTCATTTCCAAGAACCAATAGGAAAGGGCTAATAAGACTTTGGGAGTTGTTGGCTGACACTCCATGACTTTTAGCCGCAATAGGGAAGGTTGGATCTGACAAGAGAAGAGTGTTGGGTTGACACTATTATCTTCTCAGATCTTTTCCCTATTGTTCCCGCCTTTTCTTCAGGCGTTGGTTCCTCAGTCTTTCAATCACTTTGTTTGTTGAGGAGACTGGGGTTCAGTGAGTTCTTGTCCAACACTCATTGAACCATCATCTTCTTCTTTGGCTTAAGTCCTACTCAGGGAGTACCGCCTTCCTGAGAAGTGAATCCTTCTTCTTGAATTCGCCTTAAGCATCTTGAAGATGACTCACTGAGAGGCTGTTCTCTCAGTGACTTGAATTGTTCTCGGTTTAAGTTTAACACTTAGTTAATTGATGAAGCGAAAAGTGTACCGCTTTTAGGGGGTCATTTAAGCCCTAATCCGCGATTATATGATCAAATATTGCCCTAAATCGTTTCTTTTCTCATTTTAGGTACTTGGGACGTGATTTCTGGAATATGAAGCATTTTGGAGCTTTTTGGACGTTTTTATGCTCAAGAATGAATAAAACAAAAAGACCAAGGAAAGTCAGGATTTTACATCTGACGGCGTCAGGCTTTGGATGCTGACGTCGTCACTTGAAGATGAAAGTGGTGGAATTATACACATGACGCGCCAGAAAGTTTTACATAGGAAGTCTGACGGCGTCACGTGTTAATGGATATAGGCCGTCAAGTGTTAAGTTAAAGAGAGACGGGCCAGAGGATTTTTGAAGGTGACGGCGTCAGGATCATAGACCTGACGACGTCAGATGATATAGAGTGACGGCGTCAAAGTATTTTTACACGAGAAGGAACCTTAGTGAAACCGCCACAAGTTAATCAAGACAATCACAACTCGCGCGCGGAGTAGCTGTCACTGTTTTGGCCATAAAATCTTCATACGAACTCGGATTTAGGTGATTCAAGAGGCCACGGAATCGGGACGAAAAGATCTACAATTTGGTGAAAAAGGGGAGCTGACGCCGTCACTTGTAAAGGCTGACGCCGTCAGATCGATGCGGACAGAAAATCAGCTATAAATACAACATCACAACTTCACTTTTTGTAAGCCCCAAACCCTAAGTCCGATTCTAGGGTGAGGGTAGGTGTTTTTCCAGCAACTTAGAGGGTCTTAATCATGCCATAAACATCTTGTAATGGTTTGTTTATTGATTCAATCCTATACTATATCTTCAATTATCATTATTGTCAATTGCTCTTCATTGATTATGTGTTGCTAATTCACCTTGTGTCTACTTATGATTGTGTGAAACTTGTATATAACTAATTAGATCTTATTGATTTCTTGTTGATGTGTGTGTCCATCTCCATCAATTAGGGCGTGACAACTTTAATAGATCTAGTTGGTTTAGTTTATAATTCTTGCTTCCTATTGTTTCTTGTTTTGATTGGGTGATATCGATGTTAGGCTTAAGAAAACTGGCTAACCTCCTATACGGTAACTTGCTTGAACGTCTTAAGAAACATGAACCAATGCGTACTAGGTTTATTTGGTTGTATTTAATGCATGAGCGAATTCTAGTGATCCCATGTTAGGAGCTTCTTAGCCGGCTCGACATAGGAGTGAAGTAGGAGCTTATAGAGTTGGGGAAGTACGTACGCCACCCCACGAATGGTATTAAGGAATACAACCCGTCAATTAAAACAAGGTGTGACAATTCAATAGGTAGAATTGGATAGCTAGCAAGGAGTAATACATCATAGGTAGATACGCTTCACTTTCTTTGTAGAAACCTAGTTTACTTTCCTGCACATTAGTTTAATTAGTAGCTTTTGGGTTAGTTGATTAGCAACTAATTTCGCCCCTTTTTCCAAAACCAGAGATTTTTACTTGCTTTCAATAAAATATAAAAATACAAAAAGAATCATCCCTCACCTCTAGACCTAGTAGATAAATTTCAATCCTAACGAACACTATTCTTTGAGTTGAACGATCAATCCCCCGGTACTTGCCACTTCACTATACTACATCGGTCAGGTACACTGCCTGGTGGGGATTGCAAGCCTCTTGAGATCCCTCGAGAGGTAAAACCTGTTGTAAGGTCGCAAAACCACGCATCAAGTTTTTGGCGCCGCAGCCCGGGGAGTAGTTATTGCTTAGGTTGAAATTTTATTTTTATTAGGTCTACTCACAAGATTCCTATCAAGTGAGATTTTTTCTTTTTATTTTGTAGCTTTCTCGTAGTCTATCTTTTCTTTGTGTCTTTGTTCGTAAAAACCATTCCTTTGACTCTTCCGTTCACCATTATGGAGTACGCGAATCCACCATACTACCGACCACGAAATCCATTCGCCCTAATGACATCTTGATGTTCAACCAATATCGAGATGAACCCATATATGATGCATGGACTCGTTTTAAAAACTTACTCCGAATAGTCCCTCATCATAGTTTTGATTTAGCATCCTTAACCCAAATCTTTTACGATCGTGTCGACCGATATGACCAAATGTGCATTTACGATTTTGCCAATGGGGACCTTAGGGAATTAAATGCTGAAGAAGCATGGGATACCATAGAAGATTGTGCCCAATATTATTATAGAGTATACAACCCAACAAACGTTAGTACAAGTCAATTGACCACAAATTTCAAGGATCATGAAACATGTTTGTTTGGGGATGAGGGTAGAGTTGAGCCACCTAGTTGCATGTCATGGTTAGGTACTACCATAATACAAGATGAACACATAGGTGATCTTGACACAAGGAATGATGAGGTAATTAACATAAGCCCACTAAATACCCCACAAGTCCTACCATCATTTGAGGCACACACACCGCCCGTGACTTACCCGGAAGAAGTAGAAGAGACTTTAGGAATCCCGATGGAGGTAGAACCTTTGAACCAAGCACCACTAGAGGATATAGGTTTGAATACTTATAGTGATAACCTTACTCTTAGTTCCAGGGAATTTCCTAGTGTTGATGAACCGGAACCTCAACCTTTACACAACTTTCCATCCTTAGATATATTTCTAGGAGACAAAAGAGGAACCGACCCACCCATCAACCCTTATTATCCGGGTAGTTTTAGGATGAAGGAAGCCATTCACTCACCCCCTTCACCTCACGTGGCATATTTCCACCCTAAGGGTGTGTATCGCTACTTTCACCCGCACTTAACCCTAAGTGTAGGGAAAACCTCTCCTTTATCCGTTAAATAAGGGCAGAGTCAGGCTCGTGACTCGAACAAAAACAAGCGCTTCTTGGGAGGTAACCCATGTTTTTAATTGTTTGATGTTTTTATTTTATTTGTTTGTTTGTGTCATATATGCTTAATCATAATTGTTAAATTTTCATGTTTCGAATAATTTGTGAAAATGCTTTATTTTGTTCTTAACTTCGTCTTAATTGCATATAAAGGTATTTTACAAAAAGATAAGTGTAGGGAAGTTTATATTTTGTTAAAAAGAACAAAATTCAAACATGGAAAATTCACAATTCATGATTAGCATATATTTTATCTTGTTTGTGTGTCAATACTTGTGGACATGATTTATGAGTTCCCATTTGTAATTCATCCCGCAAGTATCCTATCCTTTTATTGTTTTGTTTTGTTTTTATTTCTAAGTCTGGAAATACATCTAGTTGTGGTTTTTCTTTGTTCGGTTTGATGCTTTGGTTTTTGTGTTTGTTGGTTACAGGTATTATTGGATAAGAAGATGTACGTGTAACACATCAAGAGGATGATTATATTTCTGGAGTGAAGCTTATCATGTTCATTCTCTTGGAGGGAGATTTAACCATATTATCACATCATCCATACCGAGCGAATCAGGGGAGTATTAGTTTCTTCCATTCTCATTTATTTTTACTTTTACATCTTTTGTCTAGAACATTGGGGACGATGTTCGGATTAAGTGTAGGGAGGGTAAATTAGGATACTTTAGAAACTACAACTTCGCTTGATTTTTGTTTTGTTTAATAGTGAATGTGTAATAAAGCCAAGAGAAATATTGGTTAGGGCAATTTTAGCACCAAATTTAAAATTTTTTACAACATATAGGAGTGAAACTTTGATTTTAATAAGCGTCTCACGGATAGGGAATTGTATGACTAGCACAAAAACCATACCACTCAAAAATTTCCACCCTAAATATGTGAGGTTCGCCTTTAGATCTTTAGGAAAAAGCATTCATTGTTGGTGCTTATGAGTGTACCGGTAGTTTATAGATTCTAGAACTTGCGTTTGTGATGCATACCAAGACCGCTAGTGAGACTACATTCGTGTAGTTAGGATTGACTACATGATAAGAGGCATTAGGATTAACCCATTGTTTTACACCTGTGTTTTTGTTATAATTACTTTGGCTACATTGGTCAAGTAATTCTCCCACACCCTTTGCGTTGTACCCATTTTTGGTACACGATACCCCTAGTACACCCCTCAGAGCCTATCTTTTCGTTTCGACCTTTAAGCATTTTACTTAAAGGAAGAATTTGTTTACACCCCACTTAAATGTACACCCAAATCGCCTTAGCCTACCTTGTATGCACTCATCTTTAGTGCATTATTGTGACAACATTTGTTTAAACCCTTAGTTAATTATCTAATTGATTACATGGTTGCTAAGTCGAGTCATATCCTTGTACATATTGTTTTGGGACGATTGGGACTTATGGGTAAAGTACTAGTGTAATGGAGTAATGGGGAAGAACATAATTTATTACCCCCATATGTACGTTAATATTTTAAAGTACTCCAAATGTTTCGATTATCTTGATTCGAGTCATTAGAATAATTTTATGTAAAGTATGTAAAAGTTCAAGTGTAGGGATGGTACAAAGAATCCCTAGTGATGTATTGTTTTGGATGGTAGGGCAAGAGTGTATGCAAAAAAAAAAAAAAAAAAAAAAAAAAAAAAAAAAAAAAAAAAAAAGTGAAGAAAAAGCATACGGACTACCATCCGCCTCTATCGTTTATTTATGTTTTGTTTTGTTCTATGTTTACTAGTTCGTGATTATTTTAAGTTGAGTCGAGTCTTGGCTTAGCAACGCCTCATTCTACATGTAATTGACCAAGATGATTGACTTGCCACCAGTAAAAATAGCCTTATCCAACAAACCGTGTTTTCCTTATCCCTACACCTAACGTTATAACCCTTTGTAAAGACCTCTTTGATAGTTTATCCTAGGTGCTTACGCCAAAAGTGGTAGAGGCGTGATCCTTTCCCAAGCCTATGGTAATCTATTTTCTATGACAGGTAGTGAGCGATATTCTTCCATTTCCATTTATGATATATAAATTTACAACACCCGAGGGATGAGAGTATCCAAACACTTATTGTGAGGTGCTAGTGTATAATTTCCGTGCTTATTTTGACCAAGGTGGAATGATCATTTGTTGTAATTACTTTTATATTAATGTTAAATGACCCCTAACTTGTATTTCAATTGGTGGAAAAGCTCATTTGCTTGAGGACAAGCAAATCCCAAGTGTAGGGATATTTGATGAAGCGAAAAGTGTACCGCTTTTAGGGGGTCATTTAAGCCCTAATCCGCGATTATATGATCAAATATTGCCCTAAATCGTTTCTTTTCTCATTTTAGGTACTTGGGACGTGATTTCTGGAATATGAAGCATTTTGGAGCTTTTTGGACGTTTTTATGCTCAAGAATTAATAAAACAAAAAGACCAAGGAAAGTCAGGATTTTACACCTGACGGCGTCAGGCTTTGGATGCTGACGCCGTCACTTGAAGATGAAAGTGGTGGAATTATACACATGACGCGCCAGAAAGTTTTACATAGGAAGTCTGACGGCGTCACGTGTTAATGGATATAGGCCGTCAAGTGTTAAGTTAAAGAGAGACGGGCCAGAGGATTTTTGAAGGTGACGGCATCAGGATCATAGACCTGACGACGTCAGATGATATAGAGTGACGGCTTCAAAGTATTTTTACACGAGAAGGAACCTTAGTGAAACCGCCACAAGTTAATCAAGACAATCACAACTCGCGCGCGGAGTAGCTGTCACTGTTTTGGCCATAAAATATTCATACGAACTCGGATTTAGGTGATTCAAGAGGCCACGGAATCGGGACGAAAAGATCTACAATTTGGTGAAAAAGGGGAGCTGACGCCGTCACTTGTAAAGGCTGACGCTGTTAGATCGATGCGGACAGAAAATCAGCTATAAATACAACATCACAACTTCACTTTTTGTAAGCCCCAAACCCTAAGTCCGATTCTAGGGTGAGGGTAGGTGTTTTTCCAGCAACTTAGAGGGTCTTAATCATGCCATAAACATCTTGTAATGGTTTGTTTATTGATTCAATCCTATACTATATCTTCAATTATCATTATTGTCAATTGCTCTTCATTGATTATGTGTTGCTAATTCACCTTGTGTCTACTTATGATTGTGTGAAACTTGTATATAACTAATTAGATCTTATTGATTTCTTGTTGATGTGTGTGTCCATCTCCATCAATTAGGGCGTGACAACTTCAATAGATCTAGTTGGTTTAGTTTATAATTCTTGCTTCCTATTGTTTCTTGTTTTGATTGGGTGATATCGATGTTAGGCTTAAGAAAACTGGCTAACCTCCTATACGGTAACTTGCTTGAACGTCTTAAGAAACATGAACCAATGCGTACTAGGTTTATTTGGTTGTATTTAATGCATGAGCGAATTCTAGTGATCCCATGTTAGGAGCTTCTTAGCCGGCTCGACATAGGAGTGAAGTAGGAGCTTATAGAGTTGGGGAAGTACGTACGCCACCCCACGAATGGTATTAAGGAATACAACCCGTCAATTAAAACAAGGTGTGACAATTCAATAGGTAGAATTGGATAGCTAGCAAGGAGTAATACATCATAGGTAGATACGCTTCACTTCCCTTGTAGAACCCTAGTTTACTTTCCTGCACATTAGTTTAATTAGGAGCTTTTGGGTTAGTTGATTAGCAACTAATTCCGCCCCTTTTTCCAAAACCAGAGATTTTTACTTGCTTTCCATAAAATATAAAAATACAAAAAGAATCATCCCTCACCTCTAGACCTAGTAGATAAATTTCAATCCTAACGAACACTATTCTTTGAGTTGAACGATCAATCCCCCGGTACTTGCCACTTCACTATACTACATCGGTCAGGTACACTACCTGGTGGGGATTGCAAGCCTCTTGAGATCCCTCGAGAGGTAAAACCTGTTGTAAGGTCGCAAAACCACGCATCATTAATTTGTGTCCAAATCATGTTTAACGTATTCTTGGGTTTTTCATGACCCAACAGTATCTACAAAAGTCCACGGGGATACACATGTCACGGCTTATATTTGGGTATATGAAGGTCGACGTGATTAATGAGTTGTGGATTTAGCAGCATTGTCATATTGGTACCCACGATTTGAATGAGCCTGCAATTTGATCTTTGCAATTTGAGTTATAGTTGACAAATTGCAATTTGGTTGATTGAGAATTGACAAGTTGCTATTTGACTTGTTATGACTTGACTGATTGCGATGGTACCAGTTGCGATTTGACGTTGCGAGTTAACACTTGCAATTTTACTTTTTGCGATTTGGTTGATTGCAATTTGACTAGTTGCAAGTTGACAAACTGTGACTTGACTAGTTGCGATTTGATCAAGTTGAGATTTGACTTCTCTGACTTGAATTTCAAAGATAAGTGTTGCACTTCACTCTTGGCTATTCTTGTTGATTTCACGGTTTCTCTTGGAGATTTTAGAAAATCCCGCGAAAGATTCTATTTCTCGGTTTAAATCTCAAGAGTAGTAAAATCCCGTCAAAATAATTTTGGACAAGTAGGGAGACTTGGATTTAGTCATAATAAAAACTACAGGGTTTGACTATTGTTTTTGGATAAGTTTGTGCTACGAGATCGGTAGGAATTGGGAAATTATGGTAGCTTGGTTGGTTTGTTAATTCACGGGTTGGTGTACTTAGTGTCTCAAACATATCGGGATTGGATGGATGCACGATGTTTGATGACCCTTGCTCGAGCGTATTTCTGGTGATTAGACTTGGAAGGTCAAGAAGTGGATATATACAATAAAGGATGGAAGGTTGGGTATATATCACTACCTATATTTAAAGGAGTTACATTGTTGTACTCAATATAGGTTCTAAATCACAAATTTAGTGCAAGAATAAGTCGCGGACTTGTCCTTTATCAAGCTTCATCAAGAGATTGTTGTTTCTCAAGCTTCTAATGGGATTGTAGTACAAGATCTTCTCAAGAGGTGGTCAGACTTAAAGACACAAGGAGGGTTGTTCAGAGACGTGGTTTAACCTTTTACATTCTAACGTTAAACATATTTCATCAAGCGGTTTTGGCATATTATGAGCTTCAGGGAATTTAGTAATCTGCTAAACTATTGATGAGGAGACAAGCAAGGGGTTGCTTCAAGAGAGTCTTAATCACCATCTTTGTTGCTGTAGTTTTATTTGTCTCTTTCCATGTATTATGCCTGACAAATTCACAAACATCATGGACTCTCAGCTTTGGCAAAAAGGTCATTTCATGCCCTTTTTGAGGGGGAGAATTAGCGCGTGTTTCCTAGCAGTTCCGTCTCTAGCGATGTGAATTTTAGCGGCTCCGGTTACAGCGGGTCAGATCGTATCGGTTCAGTCTCCAGCGGTTTGAATCTTAGCAATTCCGGTTTCAGCGGTTCAGTCTCCAGCAGTTTGAATATTAGCGGTTCCAGTTTCAGTGGTTTGGGTTTTAGCAAATTGCCTAAGATTTCAGCAGTTTGATACTTACTGTTGTGCAGTTTGTTCTTGAATTTATTTCTCGGATGAATCTCAAGAACTGTAAAATCCTGTACACAATACGACAACTATTCCATGCACTGCACCTGATAACATCCAAGTAGCTGGGTCAGACAGCTTTGTTTGATAGGACTGACTATGAGTCATGGGCACTGCTAAGAATTCGCGCATGTTTCTTCTCCCCTTGACTATTCAACCGCACAAAATGATCACGAAGTTAATTTGGTATTCCTTGCTTGAGAGTGAAGTTGGATTTCACGAAAGAGTCTACCTATTTTATCTTGAAATCGGGGATGGTTGGATGCATGATTTCAATGATAACTTGCTCGTGCTTAAGATATAAGTTGAAGACTTGGGTTATCTAGTTACCAGCAGTCGGGGTAACTATCACTTAAGAGTTATTGGAGTACTCAGTGTTACACGTCAATGACGTTGTTGATAATCGCAAGAGGTGTTAATGTCTCATACTTTGGTTGGGTATTGAGCACTTAGAGATTTGCTTGGAGCATCAATTCTCTACACCGTTCTTCCAACATTAGTGCAAGCTCAAGTAACAAATTTGGGGACTTCTACTTCAGTTTTCATTATTGGTATATCGGGCTTCCTTCATCAAGTGGTCACTAATCTGTGTACAAGGTTGGTTTGTTGGCCAAAGGTCTTAAAAAGTTGTGATGTGCTCTGTAATTCTCACGAGATATTCTTAACCCAAACTGATGTTCACCAAAATCAAATCAGTCATGCCACATTCAATCTGTTACTGCCTCACGGTTTCCTCTTGGTTTTGTAAAATCCCGCGAAAGAATTTATTTCTCGGTTTAAATCATAGATTTGTAAAATCCCGTGATGATGGACTATGCGCTCTTAACCATGATCGGGTTAAAACCATTATCAAAGTTCAGTCGATATATCATAAATGGCTAGTTCGGGGCATTTAATCGACAAGATGTGACTACGGCGTTAATTCATTATTATTTATTTGAGGCTGAAGTGAAATCTCATGGGTGCGTGTACTTAGTATCTGAAGATATCGGGGTGGTTGGATGAAGATTCTTCTAGATCCTTGTTCGAGCTTTCATCCTTTACAAGGACGAGGACTTGGATATCTAGTTATTTTTTCTTTCTCTCTATTACAAAATAACTATCACTTTAAGGAGTTACGTTGTAGTGCTCAGTGTCACACGAAGTTGTGGATATCCAAGAGGTGATGTACGTCTTATACTTGATGGTTGGTTGGTTGAAGAGTATAGAGTACTTAGGGATTCAATGTTGCACGAAGTCTCTACACCGCTCTTTGTCACGCATTAGCACAAGTTTAAGTCACAAGTTCGTGTTATGTTACTTCAGTCTCAAGTTCATCGTATTGGGTTTTTTCTCCATCAGTGGTCACGACATCAAGACGAACTTATGATAATGGGGTTGGTAACGAGTTAGATGAGAGAAGTTGTAAAGAGAGAGAAATGACGTATGTACACATTAGTGCAGGCCTCGCTCTTCATTGGCAATGACATCTGTACACATCAGTGCAGGCCTCGCTCTTCAACATTATGACGTCTGAATACCTCAGTTCAGGCCTCGTTCCTCAAAGAAAAGAAAGGTGTACGCTTCAGTGCGCTTTATCTTTGGAAGAAGAGAAATCTTCTTATTTATGGCCATTCTCATCAACAAGATTCATGCTCTTTCCGTGCTTATTCAATCTTCTAGTGGATCGGCGCATATTGGAGTATACTTTTATTTACATATTCAACCAAAAATTGCAGTTGACATGCATATGCAATTTTTGAGGGGGGGAAAGGGTGAATAAACAACATGTCAGTCTTCAAGAACCGTCAAGTGGAGCTACTTACCGTTGATGGTATTAATATTCACTAGTTCAATCATCAAAAAATTTCAGTTGGCAGGCATATGCAATTTTTGAGGGGGGGAAAGGGTGAATATTATTCTACATGTTGATTGATGATTGAGAAATGGTCATACGACTCCTGAATACGTCAGTTCAGGAGTCGTGCAAACCATGTTTCTCCAACACTACTTCTTCCGTCTATCAAGGCGTTGAAGAACATGGTCATGGAATGCTAATCAACATCTTCTCACGGGCTGATTCAATCAGTAACAAAGGGTTTCCAGTCAATGCTTCATGTATACGTCATCAGGCTACATGTACACATCATGATGATGATTCCGATTAATCGTAACCATCAGGGGAGAGAAATGTGTACACCAAGGACGCACAACAGGTTTACGTGATCGGGCTTTATACTGCTTCTGAGTTGAAGTTATTCCGGTGTTGATAACCGCAGAGATGATAAGTGGTTCAACTTGTTACCTTGGTATTATCGTTTCACTGCTACGTTATGTGCTGATTAATCGTAACCATCAGGGGAGAGAGAATGTATACATCAAGGACGCACAACAGGTTCACGTGATCAGGGCTTAATATCCAAGGATGGATACATACTATAGATGATCAGTGGTTTAACTTGTTACTTTGGTGTTATACTAAAGACTGAAGAAGGTCGAGTCGTCAGTCTATTCTTCATTCTCTGTTGTGTGTTATCGTCTCATGTGTACGCTGCGGACTGATGGGTTATATGTAAGGTTACTGGAAGGCATTTGGTGAGATGAAGATGGTTGGTATTCTGTTCCTCCATATTTGGAAATCTTGAAGAAGGTCTAGTCTTCAGTCTTCTCTACATTCTTCGCCATGTGTTAGAAGACTAAAGACGGCATGCATTCGGTTATCTAAAGACTTTTTCATATTATGGGCGTTCATCCAAATTCTTTCTTCTATTATGGGTGTTCATCAGAAAGGTTGTCAGATTAGGGGAGAGCACTAATTAGGGGAGAGTGAAAAGCATGAATTAATCCCTAAGATTAAATGTGCTCACATTACTCTTCAGCAAGTAAAGCGATGGCAGCGGAGATATTCTGGAAGCTGAGGAGTAATGGTTTTCGGTTCGTATCCTTGTATATATTTTGCTTCTTACATTCTTTTTCATATCTTATACCATTTTTGTAAATAGATATATAGAAATCTTGCTAATTGTAAATAGAGAAACGTAAAATCAGAAAAACCATAAAAATTAAAAAAAAAATTAGAAAAGACCAAAAATAGTTTCACCTAGGCATGTCTTCTATTTATCGATAACATTTACGGACTTAGAAATGTCATTCAATAATGGCACGGGTCTTTAAATGAAGCTCGAGCAGAAGTTCAAAATGGATGGTTAAAACATGTCTAAATGGCTTGCTATTACTTTAGATAGCAACCCGCGCTTCAAAATGGGGAAAGCACGTCGCCTAAAAGACGGCTGTTCCTCCAACTGGGTGATGTTCACCTGGGCATGGATTACTTTATATCCATGTTTCTTCGATCTGATGTACGTTTCAGTGCATCATTTCTTGAAAAAGAAGAGAAATCTTCTTTGCATACAAATAGTTTTCATTCTGTGATTCTTCTGAAAATTATTTGTAAGACACTTGGTGATTTTGTGTTGCTTGAAATTTGTTTAAACTTGGATTATGCATAAAATGTGTCACTCAATCAACGACCACAATACTTTAATACGGGTCATTGATTGAGGGGGAGAGTGAATTCAAATTTTATATCATCAAACGGATTTATTGGTTAAATCATACTTGTTAGAAATGGTTTTGTAGTTAATGGGGTATTAGTTGAAGAGGATCTTGCTAAAACTTTATATCAAATGGCCAAACGTGTTAGTTGCTAGAAAGTTTAGGACATTATGTGCAATTTGCTTATAGTTTCCTAGCTTTATGTATCTAGAAGGTTCATTTGTGTTACTTTGGAATCCTCGTTTAATCCCCTTAACACCTTAAGACTCAAAACCTAAAAGAAGTTAGAAAAACCAGTTGTGTTTGATGTTTTTGAATACTCCAATGACAGTTGTATGATCTAAATGAATGAGTTTCAAAGGTTGTTTGACTTTTGTTAAGTCGATTGATGCTTAATTGTTGTTGATATTGTGCATATGTTCTCAGGATTTGCTTAGGTATATTGCTATCATGTTAGAATCATGTTCCTAAGATCCTGAGTTGAATATTGATATTTGTGTGAATTTCCATGTGCATGATTGCTATTTGCTCTTCATGCTAGATAGTGGTTTGACGTAGTCCCTGATTGTGGTTTGATTATAAGATGAACTTGGCATTATAATGTGGCAAGCTGCTGAAGGGTAGCTATTAAGGAATAGTGTATCTGTATGTATGTATATCTGTGTTGATATTCTTATGCAGATTCCATAGCCAAAATGAATGTGCCAGTTCCCGCTCTAACCATTTGATCAGACGGTCAAACTCTATTAATTGGCTCAGAATTCACCACGACAACAACAATGGCAGCAGCAACAATAACAACACCGTCATCACCACCACCACCTTCAGTGAAACAAAGCAATATTCGTTCTGATCTCGCCAAGTGGGGATCTACAATACTTGGACGTTCTTGTTGGTGGATGGATAATCGATGTTGACCAATGACTCCCTTCAGAGAAGCGGATGATCACATCATCTGTGCAAAAAGGTCAATATCATTCGTGTCATTAAAGTCATCTTGTGCATAAGAAGCAGTGAATCTCCCTCTTAGATTAAGGGGGAGCAAAGTATGTTTCATCATCAGAACATGTTAAACCTGACCACATTTTTTCCCATATTTTCTAAATTATTTAAATCAATTGGGATCACAAATCTCAAAAGGTTTGAAATTTTTGATCGGGGGAGAGAATGTGATTTAAATATGAAACCTGATGAAAATGTGATGTTTTGGACTTAAACGTTAGGCTCTCCCATATGTGCTAAACTCTTTCGTATATCGATGCACATATTGAGGGGGAGCAAATGGACAAAAAGGATTTGGCCTCGCAAGCGATCGTGACTCAGACTTGACAAATGAATTGACGATAGCTAAAGTCAGTAGTCGAAAGGACATGTCCTGGACAGGTAATAATTTCAAGCCAGTTTATCTGGTGATGTAAGCGTGTCTCGCAAAGGACGTGTCTGAGTAGAATGTACCAATTTCGAGCGATTTTCCTTGAATGTGATCTATACGGGTAATAATTTCAAGCTAGTTTACTAGTGATGTAAGCGTGTCTCGCGATGATCATGTTCTTGGAAAATCAATCAATTCAAAAGTGCGAGCTTCACCTGACATGTGCAAATTTATAAAACAATCATTTGAGCACATGTTGAGGGGGAGCATTTGAAAAATATAAAACTCTCAAGTGTTAGCAAAAATGTGTTTTCAGAATAATGAACACTTTGAGAGATTTTTCAAGGATTTGGTTTTATGGCAATCATGGAAGAATACCAAAGACTGGCCATTTTAATGAATGCATGGAGTTATAAGGATGGTTAGGTTAGGCTCAAGTTCCCACGATCCCGCCAGAGCCGGAGGGATCTACCCAGGGACAATCCACTAGTTAGTGTAGAAGTCCTTAGGTATGATTAAAAAAGGAGAAAAGTGACTAAGGGAAGAGTGCCGACTGAGATGGAGCTAGTACTGGAACAAACCCAACAAGGTACTAGTAAGGAAGTCTCGGTAAGCACTGAAGGGGTTGAAGAATGAAAAAGAAATGTAAATGTAAAGGGTGAAAAGAAAGAAGCCCTCCTTACACTTTAGGCAGAAACCGGGTCAATACATATGCTGTCAGAATCACTTAGTTGAATGCTGACATTGAAGACAAAGTATCATGGACCCAGTGATATGCTGCACAACCCTCCCTAGCCACTCAAGGTCCCTCAAAGGATTCTTGTTTCAATTGTCACGGAGTTTAATACATTTATATCGTCTCTCACACTCCGAGTTAGATGATATTGAAAAGGTGGCAGTTCTCTCCAGCCTCCGCTCACTAAATCAAAACGCACTATCGAGTCTAGAGCCACGAGATGCATAATAAGATCTCATAGGGACACGAATTATTTCTACACTGGTTGTTCAACATTAAGGACACCAGTTGTAAACTCATGAGTCCTACACAGATCTTAGCAATCTGCCAGAACATTTATGAGAGAATTTACAAATGTAATTCTCAATGATTGAATGGAAATTCCTGCCAGGGTCAACATCAAGCAGCCCTGAAAGCAGGTCACTTCGGTAATTCCCTGAGGATTACGCTTAGTGATCACGGCGGTTTCAAACGGTCTACAGTCATGGAGTGATCTCCAGCGACTCACCTAATCGTTGATATACTACGGTACGATCTTAAAAAGCCCTCTGTGGGTTTTCGATTAGGAACGGTCTGGGTAAGGATTAGAGAAAGTTTTCACACTATGCTGTTAACAATCTCGAAGTCCGAACCTGTAAGTACCGGATGTTTTATTGCTAACTGTCGTATGCAGGAACTTCTGGCGGTTGTGGCTGTTGGATGCTGTAGCTGGTTGCAGTAAAGATGCCAATCCTCTACCACATGCTCACACTACATCATCATTGTAACTCAACAAAGTCATGATCAACCAAAAAGACCTTCAACACGGCTTCTGCAAACTCTGATGCTAAAGATCATGACACCAAATAGTGTGAGCATGTCGGCTCAAAGATTTACACATCGCATGGAAACATACTACTGAAAGATGGCTTGAAGATACATGTTGGATGATATTTTCGAAGAATACTCAGAGTCATCCAAGACAAAGGAAAAGTCATCAAAAGTTCACTGCTGAAAGCACAATGCTCAAAGACGTTGAAGAATTAATGACTACGAGCTATGAAGACAAGTTCTGAAGACGGAATGCTAGAAGTCAAATTATTATTTCCAGGGTGACCTCCCTTAGGGGGAGATTGTTAGGAATATAAATATTCAGATGAAGGCTCGGTCACCCCGAGCATCTATTTAGCATTCACATAGCTCGTAGGCTTATTTATATTAGTTTAGTATTATTAGTAATATTAGTATTATAGTTTTATTAGACTAGTCGTATTTATTATTGTGGAGTGGGTCAGGGCTTTCCCCACTGTCAGCTCACTCCACAGCCCACTAGGGGCACAAATATTAGTAACTATATAAGACCCTTCCCACACATGGGAAGGGTTGGAACTCTTGTCACAATTTCACACACTAATCTAATTGATACAAGTTTTCTTCCAACTCTCTCTCTCTCTAACTTCTCTCTAAAACTCCACCATGGTTCTCATCTTCCATAACCCAAGACCACCCGAATCATCCACACAATCAAGATGGTTAGATCTTACATTTAGAAAGAACCTAGAGAATCACAAAGAAAGACTACATAGAAAGATCCTTATATCTGAGGTTAGAGAGTTTAGAACATAGAGAGAAGATATGTCTAAAAGGGGTGAGGAGTAAAAGAGAAATGGCTCACTATTTATAGGCAAACTAAGCACTGCTCACCCGGTTCCGGCGGATCCCTTCCCAAAGGGATCCGGCTAGTGTAAACCCAGGGATCCGGCTATCTGGTATCATCAGTCTGGACTTTGGGTTACAATTCCGGGTTTTTGGTTATGGGTTATGATCCATGGTTCATGTGATGTCATGCATGATGTCAAAGACATCTTGGGTCATGGGTTATGGACTTTGGGTCATGGATCATGGGTTTTACCCATTTTGGTGTCATGCATAATGTCATGCAATGGGTCATGGGTTATAGATCAAGCTCCATGGGTTATGGGTTATGGACTTGGTTTTGGGTTATTGATAGTCCAAGTCTTTCCTAGTTCATTTTCACAAGTTACATGTATTTTATAAAATGTCAGTAACTAAGTTACTTAAGTGTTTTTATAAAATGGTTTTGGTTTTATGTAAGCTTGTTAACTAAACATGTTTAAGGTTTATTTGTTTAGTGAAATGAGTTAGTAAACTTTTGGCTCAAAGCGTTACGTATTTTATTTATCTCGTTAAAATGAATTTACGTTTGTTATCGACAAAACATTAGAAGATCGTAATATATAAATAAACGTTTTTAAGGTTTATTTGCATTAACAATATTATTTCTAGATAATATTTGCCTTGGAATTTTTATTAGTTTCCTTTCCTTAGATAACCATAGCTCGTTTTATTTTAAATATTAGACTTAAAACGCAAAAACAATTAAAATACGCGACAACTAAGCATCAAAAAATAAACTTTAGACAAGAATCTCAAATTCATTCTTTGCTGTGGATACGATTCCGGAAGATTAGATTCTTACCTTCTCTGTGTTATTTATTCTATCGACTTGGATATTATAACCAACCGTTTACGACGAATTAGTTTTACTTTCGTGTTTGGTTTTGCCGGTGCTTTGGAGTTGTGTTTTACATTGATTGGGTGATTGTGGGATGATTAGGGTTATTTGTGTTGGTCATGGTTATTGATTATGGGGGAGAATTTATTGAAGTTGAGTGGGAGAGGTGGTAAACATAAGGAAAATGCTGAGACGATAGCAAGTTTAAATGTGATGAATATGAAAAATGAATTGACTCAATTGAATGTAGATTTCTAGAGAATGAAAGTTGTGGCTGAAATCTGGGACACCTAAAACTGATTCCAATAAGGAATTTTCGAGCCTTGATTTTGTATTTGGAAACACTCCTACACCTTTAAAGATGGTTTCTCTCAAGAGTGTAAGTAGTGTAGAACCACAGAGGGGGTGAATACAGTCTTTTCGACTTCTTCGTAGTTTATTGACTTCAAGCCTCAAAGATCAAAAAGTGGTTATACGAACAAACACAACAACCACAACACAATCACAATATATATAAAGCGAGTAAAGAACACCACGATATATACTGGTTCGGGATGGGGGGTTTATACCATCCGTACGTCCAGTTGCGAATCCACGACACCTATATTATTCCACTAGTATAATCCTTATGGTGGACTATAAACCATATACAACTTCACTCCACCGATATGCAAAAAATCTATGCTCACTAAGAAGAGCTACTCCCTACGGTATTCCACCCTCGAAAACCACCCACAAAGACTCGTGATTCGACTTAACCACAAAGACCACAAAGTCTTCCCACCGGAAGTATCAAAACCCAACTAGATCTCCAACGATCTAGGCTTGGTCACCAAGACACAAGACTTCCCTTACAACCAAATCGAATGAATAAATGTTTGATTGTTTAATCAAGCCATAACCTAACCTAGAGACTCGATTCTAATAGAAAAGGGTATAGAGAAGAAGACCCTCGACACAATCACAATAGTGGATTAGGTTCTTGTGATTCTTCCCTTGCGAAGAATGTGTTCTTTCAAAGATGATAAGAGAGGAAGATTAAGAACACAAGATAGAATAAGAGGGTAGAGAGAAAGAATGAATGGCAAGGGTGAGGAATACAAGAGCCAAGATGGGGTATTTATAGGCCAAAGTCCCAAACTTGAAAAAAATTTACGAGGTTGGCGTGCTGGCTGGCGTGTCGGAGCGCCAGCAACGCGCCAGAAACCTGTAAAGGTTTTTCGTAGGACTTTGGTCTTTTAACTACCCGACCTTGCTAAACCCCCAATTGTACTTCACACTTTTGACCTTTCCATTATTCATCCTCAAGGTCAACCAACTCAAATAGCCATTTGATAAAAATCATTTTGTGCAAGTGTTTAAAAGAATGTGTTGGGTAAAACCAATTATCAAAGAAGAAAAGAGAGGAGGGATAATTGGATAGGGGTATATGAGGTATTCCTCACATGGCATAGATAAGAGACGCCCAGGACTCAGCCTCTGGCGCACTGGCCACGTGCTGGAGCGCCGGCAGCGCGCCAAACCTAGTTCTAGGGTCTTTTTGGTTTTTCGCTAACGTTTGTGATTTTATGTGTTGCGAAGGTTTATTTGTCATCATTAAAACACAACGAGACATAATTAATGTTGTCCCACAAGTAGTTTGAAATTTAAAAAACTACTAAATACTTCGATTACGAAGAAGGTTAACTTTCATGCACCTGAGGTCCCGTCATGTGAAGGAGTTGATGCTACTATTCCTATGTCATCGGTTCTTGAAGTTAATGAACAACTTGGTAAAAAGGTGTATGGTTATTTCCTTGGAAAACGAATTGCGTATCCGGTGGTAGAAAGCTATGCTAAAAACATATGGAATAACAATGGCCTTTTAAAGACTATGATGAACTTGCATGGCTTTTTCTTTTTCAAGTATTCATCAACTAGAGGTTTGGAAGAGATATTGGAGAATGGTCCTTGCATGATTCGCAGCATCCCTATTATACTTCAAAAAAATGGACATCGAATTAGGATGTATACAAGGGTTAGTTGACTACGGTTCCGGTTTGGTTGAAATTCCATGGCGTGCCTATTCCAGCTTTCACGGCTGATGGCTTAAGTGTAATTGCAACCAAACTTGGAACAACATTGATGCTTGACTCAAATGCTAGTTCTATGTGTACAAATTCGTGGGGAAGATCAGGTTACGTTGGGGCTATGATTGAGTTCCGGGTTGTTTTGGAGGTGAAAGAGTCTATGGTTGTGGCAATTCCTAGAATGGATGGTAAAGGTAACATACTTCATACTATCCGGGTTGAATACAAATGGAAATCCCCGAGGTGTTCTACATGCAAGATCTTTGGACACTGTGATGAGCAATGCCCTAAAAAGATCATCTCTGATGTTCTTAAAACAATAAAGGCACCTAGGAAAGATACAAGAAATGTTCAAGTTGGGCAAAAAAATAAACCTTTGTTTGTCTATAAAAGAATGGAATATGCTAAAAAGGTGAACAATGGTAAGAAAAAGACAACAAATGGTGTTAAATTTGATACGGGTACATCGGTTTTAAATGCTTTTGACATTCTTGGTAGTATGGCTTAGAGATGCACATTCTGACCGGTTAACCGAACCGCCCCTCAAGCCAAACCGGAAAATCGAACCGGTCAAAACCGGGTTTGACTGAAACCGGTCCGATTTTTCCTCGAACCGACGGTTTGGAACCGGTTTGAAATAATCGAGTTGGGACCGGTTTGGAGGCCGTTTTGTCCTTTCTTTTTTTTTTTTAATTTTTTGAATTTCAAATTTTTGAATTTGAATTGTGGGCGGGAGAGCGGGAAGGAGCGGGGGGGGGGGATTTTTTATTTTTTGTTTAAAATTTACCACTTTGCCATTTATGGTTTATAAACCATAAATAGAGGGGTTGTGTTATGGTTTATTTACAACTTTTCTAGTAGCAAAATACACACTAAAAAATCAAAACCGAAAGTATTTCACTAATCACTAATGGCAAGTTCAAACACCACCACCAACAACATCGAAGCTGGTTCAACAAGTGAACCTACGATTGTCAAAATTTTACCATGCGATCGTGTACAAGATCCTTGGGCTAACTTCAACTACGTCCTAATGTCGGATGGAAAGAAAAAGGCTCAATGTAAGCATTGCTTGAGTTTAATGTCTGCCAGTTCCAACTCGACGTTGAGGTCTCATATCAACCTGAAGTATTGCAAGGCACTCAAAAAGGTTCCGGAAGCGGGTCAATCGTCTATGGCTCGGGACGGGAGTATTTTTGTATACGATCATGAAGTAGTTCGTCAACAATTTGCCGGTTTGGTGATTCGACGAGGTTTGCCGTTCAACCATTGGGACGACCAGGATACGACGGAGGTGTTTCAGAATCATGTCCAACCAATGTACAATCATGTAAGTGGTATGACTCTAAAACGCGATGCTATGAACATATGGAAAACGGCCAAACAAGAATTAAAAAAATGCTTTTTTTTTAATTTAGATGATTGTGTTAACATAACAACAGATGTTTGGTCCGCTCCTCATGGTTCGCTATTTTCGTACTGGTATGTGCTTAAACACATACCTTTTCTTGACCAAAAACCCGACCAAAATGCCAAAAGATATTGTGTTTTTGTGTTTTTGTATGTGCAGGGATGGATATCGCGAAAATTGACAAAAGACACAAGAAAATCAAGAAAACGAGCACGAGATACGGAATAGGCTCAGAACCGGAACCGGGAAAGAATATATGTTCAAAAAGGCATCCGAAGTCTTCCCACTATCAAAGTTTGTCAACTCCAACCCTTAGATCATCTTTTAAAAAATGGCAGCAATAGTCCCTTGAGAATCCAGAAATTACACCTATAGACCCTTAAATTACCTAAACTTAAAACCCTTAAATCATTTAAACTTTACACTCCGGATCCTTTATCATAACCCAACCCACACTATCTAATCCAAGCCCACCAAAGAATTATACCCAGCCCACACCTCCTTTGTCCACAACCCGACCCACCTTTAAACCGGTCAACACTAATACTACCCATTATCACTACTAAACCCGGTCAAAACAAAAATAAAAAAAACACACAAACCATTCCCGCTTCCCCAAAATTACCCTCAACCCAGTTACCACTATTCACCATGAACCCTAATTACCCGACCCTCAAAATTACGGAAATTAAGGGCTAATTGGTCAAATCAAAGGGTTTCTAGAAGGTGTCAGACGTGTCAGGAGGTGTCAGAAGCAAACAAGCACACAACAGATGGCAGCTAATGATTGGTTTCTACACGTCACAATCAGTGATCCAAGGGTGCTCATCATTGGGTAATGATTAGATTATGATCATACGGCTTAGAGAGGCTTTGAAGAAACACAGGTCACACGGATTGCCAGCTTGGCAATCCATGACCCCCTCCCTCTAGATCCTTCTCATTGTTGCTATAAATAGAGGCATTTGGTAGCTGATTAGAGGAGTTAGTTTTTTTTAATGTAATGTTACTCTGCCATTTTCATTTCTAATTTGTAATTTCAGTATTCTGTTAAAGTAATCAAGTTTTTTACTTAATGAAATAGAATTTTTACTTTTATATAATTTGTATCATTTAGTTATTCTCAATCTTCAAGTTCATTTTAATCTGGTCGTTTAATCTCTTTTCCTGAATCATTAGCTTATAAATACTGAATTGTTTTTATCTCAAGTTTATAAAATATAAAAAATCAGAAAATAAAAAAATATAAAAAGAAAAAAAAAAAAAAATGTTTTCAAACTTTTAACTCAGCTTACATACAAGCTATTTCTCAAGTTTTACAAGCTCATCTTAGCTTTTTAGTTACTGTGTGCTTATTAGTAGTCCAAATCAGTTAATTTACCCAAATTTCATGAAAGTCAACGAAAGCCAAACTGTATTATGAATCAATGATCATTGGTGGAATTCTGATAAGTTGAGCTAGATTGGGAAGAGCTTAGCCTATCTAAAGATAGGCATCTTTGGAAATCCCCTCTGTTCTTGCTGAGGGGAAGTTTGTAAGATCCAATTTCATTTTAGCGTTATATTAAATTTCATAGTTAAAATAGATTAGATTTGTTTTACTTGATTGTAGTTGTTTGTTACTGCCTTAATTTTTAGTAGTTTATTTGATATTTGATGATTAGTTCTATTGTTTGAGTTGTTTGATTTCATGTTTAGCTTAGAAGATTGCATAGTTACTGTTTGATTTTTGAGTTCTAAGCTAGAATTGTTAACTGCTGAACTTAGTTGTTGATTTGGTGTCTACTAGTGTTCTTGTACTGAGATTGATCATTGAATTGGGTGAATGTGTTTTAAATCTCAGTGTTGTAGTGTAAACTGCTAGTTAGGAGTTTTGTTTAAGTGGTCATAATAGCATACTCAGTCCTTTTCAGTCACTAGCCCTAGTTCATGAGTAATTTTCTTGAATATTTGATGTAAGTGTGATATTATTGGGGCAAAAGCTAGTCAAGCTAGCTGTGTTTTAGTTTCTACTTTTAGTTTTGACTTTTTAGCTTATTTGGATAGCTTATTTGAGTCCATTTGGTGCCTGTTTGGACTGTTTTATAAAGAAGTGTGCAAAGGTCAATTGTCTTGTGAATAAGCTGTTTTCCAGCTTATTTAATCTTGTTTAAGCTTCTTATTTTCATTAAAAATAGTATTAGTTAGTTGTTATTTGAATTTCAAAAGAAGAAAAATAAAAAAAAAATAGTTTGGATAATTTGTAGTAGCCTAGGATCGAACCTGGGTGATTTGTTAGAGTAAAAACATTTTTAGTTTACAGATTTTACAAGTCACTCCTTAGATTTCATTTTTGTCCACTTCAGTCCTCGTCTTTGTTTCAAATCGTTTTCAGTTTTAATAAAGTTTCAGAAATTACAGTTTAAGTCCTTGTCTTTGTTTTAAAAGTTTTAGTTTAAATATAAGTTTCAAAAATTACTTTTTCAGTCCCTTAATTTTTATTAAACTTTTAATTTTTTTTATTTCTTTAAAAATTAGTTTTATTTAATTGCAGTTTTAGTCCCTTAGCTTTTAATCTTTGCATTTTAGCTTTATAATTTCACTATTAGTTTTATAAATCTCGGGATTAGCCCGGGATTTGCATTTATTTGATTTCTCTTTGTGTGCATTTATTTTAATAGCGTAGATTGCTTTTAATTTTCCTTACTTTAGTGTAATCAATACTAAAAAAAAATAATCTTTCACGTCACTAATTCACTTCACATATTCACGACTCCGATTCGACTTATTCGCCGTCAAACCTTCGTTGGGAGAACGACCCGGGGGAATTGTATTCGTTACAATTTCTTTGGACTCAAAAAAAATAAAAATATATTACATCAATTAAAATGGCGCCGCTGCCGGGGAAGGCTTGAAACGAGTGCGTCGATTTCGTCCGTTGTTTTTGTGATTTGAAGATCCTTCCTTGGAAGTTATTGTTTTTCTTAAAAAAATAAAAAAATAAAAAAATATAATAAATAAAACACTTTTCCTAAAGTGTTTTCATTAATACATCTTAATAAACATCCTCGGTCTTCCGTTGAAGGAGGGCGGTTGTAAACCATTCCAAATAACAACAAAACAAATCTTGAAATTGATCGTTATCGGATTACTTTATTACTACAACCTAATTACGGGGTTTAAGGAAGCTTGACATTAAATTGTCGAGCTGAAGAAGGCGGGTTTTTAAGCATCTTCGGAGCTACCTTTGCCTTCCCGCCACGCTGCGCGTAGTTTTAAAGGAAACGGTTACGGTTAACGTAACGGTTACCAAAAAGAAAATAAAGTCTTTTGTTTTTCAATATATTAAAAAAGCCAAAAATAATTCCAAACCAAAAATACAAAAAGATTTTTTATTTTCATTTTTGTTTCCTTTTTGGTGTATGAACACCCGCTCATCTTCTCAAAATCTTATTTCTCCATTATCAAATCCCAAAAGGGTAATTCGACACACACACCGTATTCATTTCCCAAACGTTGAGGAAATGAACGACGATCAAGCTCCTCCGGTGGAGCCTAATCAAGGAGCACAACCGGGCCCCAACCTCCGTCCGATGGAGGAACAACTTCAAACACCATTTAATGGTGTGCGAAGGGCCATTGTGATTCCCGACATACTTGCTAATCAATTTGAAATCAATCACGGGTTATTGAACCTCATCACTAGTATCTCTTACCACAGGTTCGAGAGTGAAGATCCTCATATTCACATTAGGAACTTCACGGATATAGTTGAGACCATTAAGCTTAACCAAGTATCATATGATGCGATCAAGATGAAGTTATTTCCTTTCTCCCTTAAGGGAGCGGCTCGAACTTGGCTTGAGAAGGAACCCCCGAACTCGATCTATACTTGGGGTGACCTAGCTTCAAAGTTCGTGAACCATTTCTATCCTCCTTCTAAGATTTCTAATCTCCGCGCTCAAATCTTACGTTTCCAACAAGCCTTTGATGAATCGTTTAGCGAGGCTTGGGATCGGTTTAAAGAGTTGTTGGAGAAATGTCCGAACCACGGTTTTTCGGAGCTTCATCAAATCGATACCTTTTATAATGGTTTGAGTCTTGCCGATCAAGATTCACTCAATTCGGCGGCCGGTGGAAACTTATTGGCTCGTAATACTCGAGAGGCATTCGGAATAATTGAAAACAAAGCCCGTGTGAGAAATTCAAGGAGCAAGCTTCAAACGTCTAGTACTAGTAGTAAGAACAATGAAGAAGTTATGAATGCTCTCGCCGCACTTAATAAGAGATTCGATTCATTTGTTATTGAGAAAACATTCAATCAAGTCAATGTTATTAACCATGGTTGTGAAATATGTGGTGGTCCTCATTCTTATTTCGAGTGTCCGGCCACCGGGGCTTATGGACACGAGAATGTGTATGCTACTAATTCGGGTGGTAATGGTTACCAACCCCAAGGAGACCGTAATCTCCTTAGCTACCGTTCAAACAATTCACTTGGACCACCACCGGGATTCAATAATCAAAGTCAAAATCAAGGTCAAAACCGTAATCAAGTTAACAATAATCAAAATCGTGCAAATAATGGTTTTCAAAACAATGGTTTTAATCAAAATCAAAACCGGGGTTTTCAAGGAAATCAAAATCAAGGGAATTTTTATGGGAATTTCAATGCTAATCAAGGAAATATGAATCAAAATCAAGGAAATTTTCATAATCAAGGTTTCAATAACAACAACCGAGGGCAAAATTTTAATCAAAATCAAAATGTTGTTCCAAATCCGCCACCCTCGGATGAGATTCTTCGACAATTAATGCTTCAAAATCAAAATATGATGAGAACTCAAGAGTTGTTAACTAAGGAAATGAGTGAGATTAAGAAACGTTTAAATGATCAACCCTCGGGTTCGGGTACTACTTCCCTTCCAAGCAACACGATCGCAAACCCGAGGGGAGACGTTAAGGCGATCACAACACGTAGTGGTATTTTTTATGATGGACCTACGGCTCCGACTACCTCTTCTTCTCTTCCTCCCAAGGTAGTCGCCCGTGAAACCGAGGAGACAACGGATACGGCACTTCCTACTAATAACGGAAGGACCGAAGACATCCAACCTCCGGTTGTCCAATCGTCAAAAGGAAAAGGGAAAGTTGATTTTGAACAAGAGGTTCCCGTTAAGATAAAACTTCCATATCCGTCGCGACTTGATGAACAAAAGCACCATGATAAGAATACGCATCAGATGGAGAAATTCTATCAAATCTTTCAAGATATGAGCTTCGAAATTAGCTTCGCGGATGCAGCTCTCTTAATGCCGAAGTTTGCATCGATGGTGAAGAATTTGCTGAGCAACAAAGATAAATTGTTTGAGATGGCAAAAACAACCCCGTTAAATGAACAATGTTCCGCGGTTCTCCTTAAAAAGCTTCCGGAAAAGCTTGGAGATCCCGAAAAGTTCCTTATTCCATGCAATTTTCCGGGGATGGTTCAATGTTTCGCCTTGGCCGATCTTGGCGCTAGCATTAACCTAATGCCTAAGTCCGTTTGGGAAAAATTATCTCTCCCCGCTCTCACTCCGACCCGGATGACTCTCGAGCTTGCGGATCGATCAATTACTCGACCAATTGGAATCGCCGAAGATGTCTATGTTAATGTGGGAAAGTTCCATTTTCCGGCAGATTTTGTGATTGTCGATTTTGATGCCGATCCCCGAGTTCCTCTCATTCTCGGGAGAGGATTCTTAAGAACCGGGCGTGCGTTGATTGATGTTTATGATGAAGAGATTACCTTGCGAGTTGGTAATGAAGCCGTGACTTTCGATTTGGATCAAACCGCGAGATACTCCTCCAACGATAATTGCATGTCCGTCAACCGTATTGACATTATTGACGTTACTACGGAGGAGTATGCTCAAGAGATTCTCGGTTTTGCTAGTGGCAATCCCACTTTGGATTCTTCTTCTACCTCTATTGATGATTCTTCTCCGTCTACTATTTCTTCACCGATCATCTCCGACTCTTCCCCGTCCCTCACTCCGTTTGAGGGAGGTGATTTCTTTTTGGAAGAGGTCAATGAGTTTCTTGCTACCGACACATCTTCTTCACCGGAAGAAGATGATTCTTATTATGATCCGGAGGGGGATATTCTTATGCTTGAACAACTTTTGAACGAAGACCCTACCCCTTTTTCCCCTCCGATGGACCTTAAAATGGCCGACGTTAAGGAAATTAAGCCGTCTATTGAGAATCCTACGGAGCTTGAGCTCAAGGATTTACCTCCTCATCTTGAATATGCTTTCTTGGGAGATTCTGATACATTTCCCGTCATCATTTCAAAAGCTCTCAAAGATGAGGAGAAGACAAAACTCTTAGACGTGCTTAAAAAGCATAAAAGTGCCATTGCTTGGCAGATCTCTGATATAAAGGGTATTGACCCTAAATTCTGCACCCATAAGATCTTATTGGAAGATAATTTCAAACCCGCTGTTCAGCAACAAAGACGGGTTAACCCAAAAATCCATGATGTCATAAAAAAGGAAGTTATTAAACTCCTCGACGCAGGGATGATTTATCCAATCTCGGATAGCTCATGGGTTAGTCCGGTCCACTGTGTGCCTAAAAAGGGTGGAATGACCGTCATTACAAATGAAGAAAATGAGTTGATTCCCACACGTCTCGTCACCGGATGGAGAGTGTGTATCGATTACCGAAAACTCAATGATGCTACCCGTAAAGACCATTTCCCATTACCATTTATGGACCAAATGCTTGAGCGTTTGGCGGGAAATGAGTTCTATTGTTTTCTCGATGGCTTTTCCGGGTATTTTCAAATACCAATTGATCCCCAAGATCAGGAAAAGACCACCTTCACGTGTCCTTATGGAACATTTGCCTACCGACGCATGCCTTTCGGCTTGTGCAATGCTCCGGGCACGTTTCAAAGGTGCATGATGGCCATATTCCATGATATGATCGAGACGACGATGGAGGTCTTTATGGATGACTTCTCGGTTTATGGAAATTCTTTCTCCTCGTGCCTCTCCCATTTAGAGAAAATGCTTGAACGGTGTGAAAGCACCAATCTCGTTCTTAATTGGGAGAAGTGCCATTTCATGGTTAAAGAGGGCATAGTCCTCGGACATAAGATTTCCAAATCTGGGATTGAGGTCGACCGAGCTAAAGTCGATGTTATCGCTAAGCTACCTCATCCCACTACCGTCAAAGGAATCCGTAGTTTCCTTGGTCATGCCGGTTTCTACAGACGATTTATTCAAGACTTCTCAAAAATCGCCCGGCCTCTGACCCATCTTCTTGAAAAAGATGCTCCGTTCATCTTCTCTCCCGAATGCATCGAAGCATTCGAGGTTCTCAAAAAGAAGTTAACCGAAGCACCGATCTTGGTTGCCCCCGACTGGGACTTGCCCTTTGAGCTAATGTGTGATGCAAGCGATTATGCTATCGGTGCAGTCCTGGGGCAACGCAAGTCAAAATACTTCCAACCGATACACTATGCTAGCAAGACAATGACCGATGCTCAATCTCACTACACTACTACTGAGAAAGAGTTGTTGGCCGTTGTCTACGCTTTTGAGAAATTTAGACCGTATCTTGTCTTATCAAAAAGCATAGTGTATACGGACCATTCTGCTCTCAAGTATCTCTTAGCAAAACAAGATGCTAAACCGAGATTACTTCGGTGGATTCTTCTGCTCCAAGAATTTGACATTATCATTCGTGATAAAAAAGGAGCAGAGAATCTAGCCGCTGATCATTTGTCCAGACTGGAAAATCCTCATCAAAGTGTTCTCGAGAATAAGGAAATCACCGAGACATTTCCTCTCGAGACACTTGGGAAAATATCTTCAAAAAATGATCCGAGTACCCCATGGTTTGCTGATTACGCAAATTACCATGCGGGGAATTTTGTGGTGAAAGGAATGTCGTCCCAGCAGAAAAAGAAGTTTTTCAAAGATGTTAAACATTATTTCTGGGACGATCCCTACTTATTCCGGATATGTGCCAATCAAGTGATAAGACGGTGTGTGCATGGCCAAGAAGCCGTTGACATCCTCAACGCTTGCCATAATGGACCCACGGGGGGACATCATGGTGCCAGCTACACCGCTAAAAAAATCTTTGATTCTGGATTCTATTGGCCGACAATCTACCGCGATGCCCACGACTTGGTGAAGTCTTGTGACTCTTGCCAACGTCAAGGAAAAATCTCGCAAAAAGACGAAATGCCTCAAAATGCAATTCAAGTCTGTGAGATTTTTGACGTGTGGGGCATCGATTTCATGGGGCCATTCCCGTCTTCACGAGGGAATAAGTATATCCTCGTGGCCGTCGACTACTTGTCAAAATGGGTTGAAGCTAAAGCGCTCCCCACTAATGACGCCCGAGTGGTTGTTAAGTTCTTGAAAAATCTCTTCTCCCGATTCGGAACTCCTCGTGCTATAATCAGTGATCGTGGTACTCACTTCTGCAATGATCAATTTGCAAAAGTTATGCTCAAGTATGGTGTCACTCACCGACTCTCTACCGCATATCACCCGCAAACAAGCGGACAAGTCGAGGTTTCGAATCGTGGATTGAAACGTATCCTTGAAAGAACCGTTGGTGAAAATCGAGCCTCGTGGGCCGACAAATTGGATGATGCTTTATGGGCTTTCCGAACCGCTTTTAAGACACCCATCGGGTGTACTCCTTATAAGCTGGTTTACGGAAAGGCTTGCCATCTGCCCATCGAGCTCGAGCATAAGGCATATTGGGCCTTGAAACATGCCAATTTTGACCTTAAGACCGCGGGTGATCACCGTAAGCTCCAAATTAATGAATTAAATGAGCTTCGGGATCAAGCCTACGAGAATTCTTTGATCTACAAAGAGAAAACAAAGAGGATTCATGACTCTAAGATTAAAAACCGCATTTTCAATGTTGGTGATCGAGTCCTCCTTTTCAATTCTCGGCTAAAGATTTTCTCGGGCAAACTCAAAACCCGCTGGTCTGGGCCATTCACCATCACTCAAGTTTTTCCATATGGAACCGTCGAGTTAGCTCAAAATGACGGTCCAAACTTTAAGGTGAATGGTCATAGGTTGAAGCACTATTTTGGAGGGGACGTACCATCCATGGTTGTCCCGGATCTCCAAACTTTCCCCATGGACAACTAAATTCGGGGTCGAGTCAAGCTCATGTGACTCGGTTAACAAAAACAAGCGCTTCGTGGGAGGCACCCCATGCTTATCCATCTATCATCTTTCTATTTTCTTAATAAAGAGGAGGGGATCCTCTTCCATATCTTGTGTCTCGTTGTTTTTCTGTGCTGTGTCCAGGAATGCCCGATGATGAAGACTCTCGTGCTCGTAGTTTCCTTCACGCTACTCGAGTTTCATCATCCGCTGCTTATCCAATATCAAAAATCTTATCGTTTTACATTTATCTTTTGGCATAATTAATAAACGGCCTTAGATTTTTGTAGGGATACCCGTACCTTTAAGACATTGAGGACAATGTCTCGTTTTAGTCTGGGGGGGTAATCTTGCGATTTGATTTTTGCCTTGCATTTTTGCTATTTTCTCATGCAACCCCGTTTTTCCTCCAAAAATTGAAAAAAAAAAAAAAAAAAAAAAAAAAAAAAAAAAAAAAAAAAAAAAAAAAGAAAAAAATTTTAAAAATTTTGTGCAAAAATATAATAAGTTTTGACATTTTTGTGGACTTTCCGCTGGGTAGAGTAGGAATAAAATTTTGACTTGACCGGGCGTGTTGAGCCCTAGCTTGTTCCCTTAACCAATGATGATCATAAAAGCTTGTGCTAGTCTTGTACACAAGGAGCTGCTCTTTTGCAAGTTCCCGTACTTGACTTTATACATGCATGGCTTTAAAGCTTTCGCTAGTCTTTTACATAAGGAGCTAGAAAACGCGAATTCTTTTCAAGAATTTGCAAGTTTCTGTAACCGACTTTATATATGCGTGGCTGATTATCGGCTAAGTATTCGCCAATTTCATTATTTGAGATTTTAAATGTGCGAAGAGCGAGAAATGATAGAATTTATTTAGAAGTTAGATGCCAAACGTGGAGTAGTTGGTTCTCTTTAGAGCTCGTCGTAGGTACTTGTGGCCTTTTGCTCCCGTAAAATTGTTTCACCCCATATATTGTATAAATAATTAAAGATATTTAGGTTTAGAACGAAATTTAGTTCTCCGTCTTCTTAAAAGAATTTTTGCTCTAAAAATTGGGTACACATCAAGGTCCCGTATTGAGTGAATAAGTTGTAAAGTGCTCTTAGATTTCGGATTGAGATCGGACCTTGGATCCTTACTTCTAAAGGCGGTAAGGTCTTGGATTTAAACCGTGAAGGTTCGTTTTCTAAGGGTTACTATTGAATGTTTGATGTTTTGGAAACACCCGGTAATCCCGTGGTATTAAGTTATTGAGTGAAGAAAAGTTGAGTTAAAAAAAAAAAAATGTATGTTGAGATGTATGGATTTTGTGCTCAATGTGTTAGACAAGTTGATGGCACGTGAGGTGCATGTGAATGACCCTAGATCGGGCACATGAGGTGCACGTGATGTTTCTCCACAACTAATGTCTACATGTTTGTATGAGTTCTTTAGTCTTTGACGTATGTAATAACCTTGATTTGGACCTCATTTTTAAGGCAAACTTTCTTGAAAGAAGATGGAAAACTACTTAGCGTTTTAAACTTGGTATCTTTATCGGACTAATAATTATGAAAATGAGAAGCTTATGGAGAAATTCATTCCTCTCACAAAAATAAAATAAGTAGAAACAAAAATAAGAAGATGGGAGCGAGAGGTTATTACACAAGTAACTTCTATGAGTAGTGTTGGCATCTAATTTCTAAGTAGGTTGTGATCTCGTTTATAAGCTTAGTTTGGGAGCATGTGAAAAATCAAGGACGATGAATTTTATCCTTATGGTCACTCCTCTATGAGTTGTGTTTCTACTCTATGACCCTAAAAATTATCGATAGATAATGATTGTCAACAAAGCCGTCACTTGAATAATAAGAAAAATACAAAAATAGAATAAAAGGAAAAATGGGGAGTTTTTAGAACTTAATATTTCTTGATCTCTTTTGAAAATTTTGCTACTTCTCAAAGTTAGTAAAAAGAGATTAGAAATTTTCGGTTTCAAAAACGTGTTTTTATAACATTGCATGAGGACATTGCAATAGCTTAGTCTGGGGGAATTTGGTATGTGCTTAAACACATACCTTTTCTTGACCAAAAACCCGACCAAACTGCCAAAAGATATTGTGTTTTTGTGTTTTTGTATGTGCAGGGATGGATATCGCGAAAATTGAAAAAAGACACAAGAAAATCAAGAAAACGAGCACGAGATACGGAATAGGCTCAGAACCGGAACCGGGAAAGAATATATGTTCAAAAAGGCATCCGAAGTCTTCCCACTATCAAAGTTTGTCAACTCCAACCCTTAGATCATCTTTTAAAAAATGGCAGCAATAGTCCCTTGAGAATCCAGAAATTACACCTATAGACCCTTAAATTACCTAAACTTAAAACCCTTAAATCATTTAAACTTTACACTCCGGATCCTTTATCATAACCCAACCCACACTATCTAATCCAAGCCCACCAAAGAATTATACCCAGCCCACACCTCCTTTGTCCACAACCCGACCCACCTTTAAACCGGTCAACACTAATACTACCCATTATCACTACTAAACCCGGTCAAAACAAAAATAAAAAAAACACACAAACCATTCCCGCTTCCCCAAAATTACCCTCAACCCAGTTACCACTATTCACCATGAACCCTAATTACCCGACCCTCAAAATTACGGCAATTAAGGGCTAATTGGTCAAATCAAAGGGTTTCTAGAAGGTGTCAGACGTGTCAGGAGGTGTCAGAAGCAAACAAGCACACAACAGATGGCAGCTAATGATTGGTTTCTACACGTCACAATCAGTGATCCAAGGGTGCTCATCATTGGGTAATGATTAGATTATGATCATACGGCTTAGAGAGGCTTTGAAGAAACACAGGTCACACGGATTGCCAGCTTGGCAATCCATGACCCCCTCCCTCTAGATCCTTCTCATTGTTGCTATAAATAGAGGCATTTGGTAGCTGATTAGAGGAGTTAGTTTTTTTTAATGTAATGTTACTCTGCCATTTTCATTTCTAATTTGTAATTTCAGTATTCTGTTAAAGTAATCAAGTTTTTTACTTAATGAAATAGAATTTTTACTTTTATATAATTCGTATCATTTAGTTATTCTCAATCTTCAAGTTCATTTTAATCTGGTTGTTTAATCTCTTTTCCTGAATCATTAGCTTATAAATACTGAATTGTTTTTATCTCAAGTTTATAAAATATAAAAAATCAGAAAATAAAAAAAATATAAAAAGAAAAAAAAAATGTTTTCAAACTTTTAACTCAGCTTACATACAAGCTATTTCTCAAGTTTTACAAGCTCATCTTAGCTTTTTAGTTACTGTGTGCTTATTAGTAGTCCAAATAAGTTAATTTACCCAAATTTCATGAAAGTCAACGAAAGCCAAACTGTATTATGAATCAATGATCATTGGTGGAATTCTGATAAGTTGAGCTAGATTGGGAAGAGCTTAGCCTATCTAAAGATAGGCATCTTTGGAAATCCCCTCTGTTCTTGCTGAGGGGAAGTTTGTAAGATCCAATTTCATTTTAGCGTTATATTAAATTTCATAGTTAAAATAGATTAGATTTGTTTTACTTGATTGTAGTTGTTTGTTACTGCCTTAATTTTCAGTAGTTTATTTGATATTTGATGATTAGTTCTATTGTTTGAGTTGTTTGATTTCATGTTTAGCTTAGAAGATTGCATAGTTACTGTTTGATTTTTGAGTTCTAAGCTAGAATTGTTAACTGCTGAACTTAGTTGTTGATTTGGTGTCTACTAGTGTTCTTGTACTGAGATTGATCATTGAATTGGGTGAATGTGTTTTAAATCTCAGTGTTGTAGTGTAAACTGCTAGTTAGGAGTTTTGTTTAAGTGGTCATAATAGCATACTCAGTCCTTTTCAGTCACTAGCCCTAGTTCATGAGTAATTTTCTTGAATTCTATTTGATGTAAGTGTGATATTATTGGGGCAAAAGCTAGTCAAGCTAGCTGTGTTTTAGTTTCTACTTTTAGTTTTGACTTTTTAGCTTATTTGGATAGCTTATTTGAGTCCATTTGGTGCCTGTTTGGACTGTTTTATAAAGAAGTGTGCAAAGGTCAACTGTCTTGTGAATAAGCTGTTTTCCAGCTTATTTAATCTTGTTTAAGCTTCTTATTTTCATTAAAAATAGTATTAGTTAGTTGTTATTTGAATTTCAAAAGAAGAAAAATAAAAAAAAAAATAGTTTGGATAATTTGTAGTAGCCTAGGATCGAACCTGGGTGATTTGTTAGAGTAAAAACGTTTTTAGTTTACAGATTTTACAAGTCACTCCTTAGATTTCATTTTTGTCCACTTCAGTCCTCGTCTTTGTTTCAAATCGTTTTCAGTTTTAATAAAGTTTCAGAAATTACAGTTTAAGTCCTTGTCTTTGTTTTAAAAGTTTTAGTTTAAATATAAGTTTCAAAAATTACTTTTTCAGTCCCTTAATTTTTATTAAACTTTTAATTTTTTTTATTTCTTTAAAAATTAGTTTTATTTAATTGCAGTTTTAGTCCCTTAGCTTTTAATCTTTGCATTTTAGCTTTATAATTTCACTATTAGTTTTATAAATCTCGGGATTAGCCCGGGATTTGCATTTATTTGATTTCTCTTTGTGTGCATTTATTTTAATAGCGTAGATTGCTTTTAATTTTCCTTACTTTAGTGTAATCAATACTAAAAAAAAATAATCTTTCACGTCACTAATTCACTTCACATATTCACGACTCCGATTCGACTTATTCGCCGTCAAACCTTCGTTGGGAGAACGACCCGGGGGAATTGTATTCGTTACAATTTCTTTGGACTCAAAAAAAATAAAAATATATTACATCACGTACCTTTGTGTTACCGCACATTGGGTTGATCCCGAAAATTGGCAAATGATGAAGCGGGTCATATCATTTGAAGAGTTTCCGGTTCCTCACACGGGAGTTGCTTTATTTAGAATGTTGAGAAAAGTGTTTAACAAATTTCACTTGCAACAAAAAATTCTTTCAATTACGTTGGATAATGCTAGTAACAACACAAATGCAATGGGTAGACTAAAATTGGAATACGAGCCACCTTTAAATGGTGAATTTTATCATTCTCGATATGTTGCACGCATCATTAACTTAGCTGTGCAAGCCGGATTAAACGAACCCGCAATGCGTGAAATGAAAGATTGTTTTAAACAAATGTTACACGATATTTTTAAAAAGGGTACTAAAAGATATAATAACTACGTTAGGATGTGTGTTGATGCGGAGAAACATTGGTTGTCGCCTAATTTAGATTGTGATACAAGATGGAATTCCACTTATCTTATGTTTCTAAGTGGTATAAAACAAAATGTGACTTTACAATATTTTCATGACATGTTGGCGCAAAAGGGTAGGGTTGTTCCATTTGCAGTGGAACATTGGGAAACTATTGAAAAACTAACCCGATTACTTGAAGTTTTTTTCAACGCCACAAAAAAATTATCGGGAGTTTATTATCCAACATCTCATTTGGTACTCGAGCAACTATACTGCATGTGTTCAAGTTTGGCCTCATTTGAATTAAATGGTAGTATATATACAAATATGGTTTCACCAATGAAAGAAAAGCTTGTTAAATATTTTGAAAGTTTGCCACCGGTAATTACTTGTGCAGCCGCATTAAACCCATGTTATAATGTATGCGGGGTAGAGTTACTTATCGACTCGATTACAACTGATTTGGGGTTATTCGAGAATAACGCGAACTTTGGTCAAGATGCAAAGGCATCTTTTAACAATTCTTTTGAAGGTTTATGGGAATATTATTTTGATAAATATGGTAACCCACCTCCTTCTGTGAATGCGACTTCTTCTTCATCATCGAGGTCGTCGCATAGAGGGAATCCGATACAAGGCTTGCTACAAAAGTTAATAGAAAATCCCAACAAAAGGGCAAAGAGTGATCGTTTCGCAAACAATGAATATACAAGATATACTACAACCGATTTTATCTCACATATTTCGGTCGACCAACATGAAAACTTTGATGTTTTGGCGTTTTGGAAAGCAAAGGAAACAATGTTTCCCGTTCTATCCCGAATGGCTCGAGATCTACTAAGTGTACAAGCTACTTCGGTAGCTTTTGAATCCGCTTTTTCAACAAGTGGAAGGGTGTTATCAAACAGAAGAACAAGGCTCACACCGGCTTTTTTGGAAATGTGTATGTGTTTGAAAGATCATTTGGACGCAACCAAGCGAAGACAAGACAAAACAAGTCTTGAAAACCCCTTAGACATCGAAGAAGAGATCTACGAGGTAGAGGTGAAAGAGGGTACAATCGAGTTGCTTTCCGATGAAGAAATAAGAGAAGATGAAGTTGTTAACGAAGCTAGGTCCGTCGGATCCGATGAAGACATTTACGAGTAGCTTTTCGATTTATTATGTTTATGTATTATGTTTAAGTTTATGTATTATGTTTGATGTATTTCCTTTCATGATGTATTTCCTTTCAATTGTATTTCTGTTGTATTAAATAAAAGTTAAAGTTTATTCAGTTTACTTTGTATAAACGACGAAAAAAAAAAAAACTGACCGGTCACAAACCGTAACCAAACCGGTTTGGATCGGTTGGGTTTTTCCACCTTTGGAGCCGGTTTGTAACCGAACCGGTTAACCGGTCAGCCCGGGGTTTTTTTTTTTGTTGACCCAAACCGGTTTGGTTTTGACCGGGTGTCAAACCGAACCGGTTAACCGTTTTGTGCACCACTATGGCTGATGAGGATGAGGTTGATCATAATACATATTCAGGTGTATGGGTTGGCAACCCTCTGGTGAAGCCGTCGAAAGAGACGTTACAGGGACCATAGTGTAAATTTTTTTATTTTTTTTTTCCTTTTAAACAATAGAGACGTTACAGGGACCATTTGTGTAATTTTTTTTTTTTGAGCGTTTCTTGTTTGTGGAGCAAGGATGGGGATTATGGAGAATTGGAGATGTGGTGGTGGTTAAATTTATGGTGTAAGGGAAAGAGATAGACGGAGGAGATAAGGTAGAAAGAGAAGAGGGAATGCGTTTTGGTTGAGATTTTTTTTTTGGGGGTTGACTGACTTTGTGTTTGGTTTTATTCTATTATTTGTTGTGTTCCTTCTACTTTTCTGTAATTATTCATTCATTCTAACTTTTATTTTAATTATTAGGTAATGAACTTTTATTAATGAAATGTTATGTGTTTTAGTTATAAATTGTGTAGTTTAATAGTTTAGGGGGAAAAATAAAAAATTTGAGAGGGCTGGAATATCATGGGCGCGAGTGAAATTGGTTGGGAGGGCTGGTTGGAAGGGCGGGAGGGTTGAAATTAGTTGGCATAATTTTATTAGTCAAATTTGAGAGGGCTAAAAATTTGGAAATCATGACTCCTCCTCCCCTAACAGGCTAAGATGTAAAACTCACCTATAACTGTTTTTTGGAGTAATACATTTACACGGTTAAAACCCTTTACCCAAAAAACTGAGATTTATGATGGAGAAAAATACTTGCTTACATATGGTCACTTCTAGTTGTGAATTTGTTTTATATTTGCTCGATTCTTATCATATCCTCACACTGGCACGAGGATGCTCAATCCTAATATAGACAATAATCATAAATATGAGTGAATAAAGTGGGTTGCTTTTTATAAGATACCAACGAAGGTTATATTTGAGCTCAAGCTTTACATGATATGAATGCTACCCGATTGGTAACACAATAGGTTTCTGTTCAAAACAGTACGGAACTGGAGACGAAAATACCAATATTGGTAACACAATATACCTATATCTTCTAAGAACAGAATTGAGATGATCTTAATGGATCCATTATTACATCAAAAAGAAATTGGGCATAGAGCGGAAAGGAAAATAGAAAAAGATATAAATAAAAAATACCAAGTCACTTAAACAATTGTGGTTACGGCAGCATGTATCGCATCTGCAAGGTGAGGGACTGTTCTAGAGCTTAAACCCGCCATGCTAATACGCCTGCAAATATACAAAACCAACCAACTCAGTTGTTTGTTCAGTTCGTCTTAATGCAAGTAAATGTAGTGTAATAATTCAATGAATTTGGCATGCAGTTTCATTGGTAATGCCTATAACGTAATATCATCAACTTTTACTATGATCACGTTGCAATCACATAAACATCAATTATAATTTCTTTTGTCTCTTCTCCTTTGAATTCACCAAATTGTATCAACTAGGAAAAAGAAAAGAAAAAAAAAAATGTATCAAATAGAAAAACCGTTAACGTCTTTATGTCAAAGTAGGTTATTGCTAATGTGTCAAATGGGTCTGGAAAATAGAACCAAAAAAAAAAAAAAAAAAAAAAAAAAGTCATATAGGTTTAAGTGTTGCCTATTCTTCAAAATTGCTTGATGCACTAATAAGTATATAATACTCGTAGATTTTAAACTATATTTTCATCATTCATTTGTTAAATTTAGAAAGTATTTGGTAGGTCAAGTGGACACGACCCGATTTGAATTGTTACCTAACTGCCTGCCACCTATATTGGCAGAACTCCTTGATACGGTTCACAAGGTATTTGTTGAAAAAAGTGCTGGTAAACCAATGCCAAACTGCTCACTATAGGTGGATATTCATCCAAGAGTAAGCTTTTCAAAGCACTGGATACCAATGAAACAATTTTTGTCTTTTGAAAGATATAAGGTGTTCTTGCTTTTTAATTCTCAGAAAAGTTAATTTTTAAGCCTTTTTAAGATGTTTTTTTCTAAGCATATAAAAAAGTAAACCCTGTCGTGTCCATGCTATATTAGAACGAAGAATCAGATATCTAAACAGACTACTGAATCCAGATATATAGTTAGTTGTGGCTTAAAATTTGTTACCCGTCAGATGTCAAATAGATGTGGTATTCTTTTGTCATGAACATGACTTGCTTTGTACTCAGCCCTGTGAAAGTGAACATCCCGATTTGCTTAATAATATGGCTCCAATCACCAGGTGTCCCTGCCATAAGAATCAAATATAACATTTATCATATGTTCTAATCCATTAAATGTATATATTGCAAACACGTTTTCGATGTTTTCTGATTTTATTTACCATCAAGGGAGTCCCTGAAGGTCATTAGTCATTACTAAGGTGGGAGTTCACCAAAAGGGAAGAATTAATGTAAATGACTGAATAACCTGTATAGGTATTATTAACTTATCCCAAACACTTTAAACTTGAGTAAAGAGCCACATCCAACATCATGTGTAGAGGCAAGCATGATTAGATGTTGTGGGTAATGGGTCAAAATAGGCTCGGGTTTAAATGAGTCATTTTTTAGTATAAGTAAAAACAGGCCAAGTCGCCAGTCGGGGTTGACCCGTACACACTTTTAGACACATTATAAAGAAATGTACAAAGAGCAAAATATGAATACAGATACAATACTATTACGACGATGTTTGACCTAGCGACCCATCTGACACGATCGCATTTTAGCTAACTTCTTATATTTACCCATTTGACCCGTTTGAGAAAACACACAACCCAAATCTACTCATGGTTAAGAAAATGGGTAGAAATTGCAACCTCTAATGATGTGCATAGGCAAAGTTGGATTCCAAATGTGTATTTAATGAATGGATGGATGATTGCGAATAATATCTAGAAACTATGACAAAATAGGGAGGAAGAAAACACATGTACAGATACGCTAAGCTCCAAAGATAAACATTAACAGACAGTACCTCTAGCACACAAAGCATCAAAAAGCTGCTTGCGCATGGTTATTATACGGTCAGCCATTGCCTTCAATTCAAGAGTCCATTCATTGTATAGGTTTCTGCAGGTAGAAGAACAATCATAGATTAAGGAGACCTTACTCGGGCATAAATTCAGATACCTAATTTTTGCATAGCAGGTGAGAAATTCTGTTGGTTCATAGAACCATATCTCTGTGACAACTGGATGTGCTCATCACCTGTCCTTTAGTATGGCAGAAACAATTGAAGCACCATGAATAGGTGGACTTGAGTACATGGGTCGTATAACAAGTTTCAGCTGGCTCTCAACCCGACTTGCGACATCAGCAGTCCTACAAACCTGTTAGGTATGAAATAATACAATTTACGTCTCGATATTGGTAGATGTAGATTTGTAATACTAATATTGGTTTACAAGTATACATGTTTTAATTCCATAGTCTTATTCCGCGATCAATATATTATCACATGTGATTGTTAGATAATGGGGAATTGGAAGATCTTTTACTGTCCTCTACGACTTATTGGCTATTGGCTTAGAGCGCAACGGCAATAAGAGATCTTTTTTTCTTTTTACTATCTAGGAATCACTATTGGGAGAAGTTAAAGATAAATAACTAACAATAGAGAGAAAGAACATAAGACAAGTATATTATATCTTCTGATAATATTTTTAAAGGGAGGCTTCACTTACAATGCTCAATGCGCCAACTCTTTCACCATAAAGACCCATATTCTTTGCATAACTTTGAGCTATAAAACATTCGCCACCATCACCAACAAACATACGAACAGATTGAGCATCTCCATCCAGACTTCCACTTGCAAAACCCTACGAAAGTTTGAATGCCAATATGAAAAAGAGACTCTTTACTAGTAAATATGACCTTTTACAAGCAATAGTCTTTGTGATTATCATTCGACTTCACATGCTAAAGGAGATATATAGCTAACCTGATATGCACTATCAAAAAAAGGTAAGAGACTTTTGGATCTAATCAATCTCCTTATTTGCTCCCATTGCTCAAGTGTCGGATCAACACCAGTGGGATTATGAGCACAGGCATGTAGAAGCACAATTGCCCCAGATGGAGCAGAACCAAGGTCTTCCAGTAAGCCTGTTAAACACAAACAAAGTGCACCATCACTATATAGTAACACAGAACTACCAATGTAGAAAGTGAATATAACCAAGTATAGATGACACTGATTATGTAAAAGTGAAAAGTGGAAGAACATAAGCAACTGTAGGAAACCATATCACCAACACAAAAAACAACTGTCGAAAGTTAAAGCAAGCAAGTTATTTACTTGACAATTCCATATGCACAGCATGAAGATGAATTCAGAGGTAAACTATACAGTTTATAACTACATATTGATATATCAGAGACAGATGTTAAAAAAGAAACATGGATTTTCCAAGATAAGAAACATGAAGACCATACTGATAAAGAAAGGAAAATGAGGATATAAAATACTGACGAGCTCCAACAAGCAGCAGTTAATAGAAGAAAGATTGTTGCAAACCTTGAATGTTGAGTCCACGTGTTAGTGGATCGTAATAGCGGTAAGTTTTCACAGTCAAGCCTGCAAGGTTGAATATTTTTGTATGGTTTCCCCATGTTGGATTCGGAATATATATAGTACGCTGCAGAAGCAAAAGTGATCGTAAAATTAGTCAAAAAAGTAAGTGATTAAAAGAAAGTATGACATGAATAAGACTGCTATTTGGGTATAGCACAGGATAGATAAGATGAGCAGACAGTAATGTCTTTACTTGGTAGTAGTGTTTAGCAAGAAACTCAGCTCCAACTCGCAATGATCCAGTACCAGACAAACACTGAACTGTTGTAACTAGGTTTCCCTTGATAGCAGGACTGCTCAATGAAATAAATCGAACACAGCATTAATTACTGACATAAGAAACACGGAAGGTTTAATTTATTCATATAACATTATATTACCGCAAGGAATGTAAATGTGCTCTTCAATAATACAACGGAGTATTCCCACAAATCAAGTTTCATTAAGTGAAAACTAAGTTACTTCAGTTATTTTGAATTAAAAAAGTTTAGCAGTTCAGCAAAACTGTAAAAATACAATATATCTTCAAATCTATTTCAGCAGCAGCTGATGAGGTGGATCACATTTGATGCATTATTTCTATATTATAGCCATTAACAGTGACATAACACGAGCTAATTCACACACCTGTCAGCTCCGAGTATAAGTTTTGCACTTAATTTGTTGAAATCAGCTAATCCAACAATAGGGAGATATTCTTTGACACGAGACCTGCAAGTAAGTGATTAGTTTTATTACCTTCTTCTCACTCACAGCTGTTCGTTTAATAGGAAATCAAAGTGAGAGTACCTGTCATTAACAAGTAGCTGCTCTGCCCTTCTGACAACATTCAAAACGAGCGGTTTTCCTTCCTGTCATAACAAATAATGAACTGAAACATTGTTTTTTATGTTTTACATTAACAGATGATTGCTTAGAGAGTACACGCTTAATTAATCACCCATAATTATAATTTGTTACAAAGCACGTTTAGAACTTAGTTACCTCTGTACGGTAAGCACCGACACCCAAATTTAGCTTGACAGGGCTCGGATCTTTGTTATATGCTACAGTAACCTGCATGCACCATCATCGTACATTAAGGAAATGAATGAACTAGCTAGTAGCACTAAAAGTTATCAAAGAATGAAGACTTTCTAAGCAAAGCATCCTGGTATCAAAATTTATATAGAGGTTTAGGCCAAATAATAGCTAGCTACATAATTTAATGTCCTTGGTATTCAGTTATGTATGGTGTATCAAAATCCTAAATATATATTTTCCAAGATACCATTCACACGCCAGCGATATAATATAGGGCTAATCACTTGGAAATGTATCCAACTTGTCACGTTTTCCACTTTAGTTAGCGAACTAAAATATGTGCACTTAAATGTACAACCTTTAGAATTTGGTCACTTTTGGTTATTTTTCACATTTAAAATTTTA
This sequence comes from Artemisia tridentata subsp. tridentata, assembly GCA_021014915.2. NCBI lineage: Eukaryota > Viridiplantae > Streptophyta > Magnoliopsida > Asterales > Asteraceae > Artemisia > Artemisia tridentata. The sequence goes on from CP139509.1 coordinate 329,705,473, forward strand.
CCCTTGGTTGTCAATAGAAAAAAAAGGGGTAAAAAAAGGTAAAATTGTCATTTTAAATGTGCAAAATACATACCGAAAAGTGAGCAAATTCAAAACGTTAGACGTTTAAGTGCATAGATTTTAGTTTAGTGATTTGAAGTGATCAGCCCTATAATATGGTTAAGGTAGCCCGTAGCCAGGCATACACAGATGAACTCTAAAGTTGATAAAGAACATACATAGTAATTTGACATGTATAATTAAGGTAGTTGACATACGTACCCCGAGGATGGGATCTTCAGGAGCACGAAGTATGTTAGCAAAGATGGAATGATCTCCAACAAGCATAGACGATGAAGAAGCCGGGGAACATGAAATAGCAGCAGCATTGTCATGGACATTTCTAATTCCTCCTGTTGCCAAATGTCGTGCTAGCGTACTCAATCTCCGATCAGCCCCTGCCATTTTTATTTAATTTAAACCAGTTTATTATTTCCCAATTTAAACCAACACGTAACTCAAGTACTACTATGATTTTATAGAAGGAAGATGACGTGTCCACATTGTGTTGAAAATTGAAATGATCGCCTCGGCACGAATTTCTAAATCTACACGCTAACGTAACTAGTCATCATCCATCCTTATGCAAGTTGGCACAGACTTTAAGGAAGCCAATAATACTCATCTCTAAATAATTGTCTTTTTTTTTTTTTTAAACTAATTAAAGGATAGTTTAATTGATTGAATAATGTAATTGTCTTTTCTTGTTTTTTCTTAAACTTTGTGTTTTTATATGAAGAAAATAATTTTAATATGGTTTGCACACCATCTACCATCCCACCTTTCTATTATCCGCTTTATTAAAAGGATAAGACATTTTTTAATTTTTTTTTCAGTATATTTTGTTTTAGACTATTTTGATTTTATGTTTTAGATTTCGCATTTTTTCCGGCAGTTTTCCTCATTTTATTAACAAACTTCATAATTTATGTTCTTTTTTATCCATAATTTTATAATAAAAGCAAAATTATAAAAATAAAAATTGATGTCGTGTAACTTATTTTAGTCATGTGTAAACTCACCAAGCTTAAATTAAATAAAAAAATAAATAATAAATAAAAAATAAAAAATAAAAAATAAAACATTTGTCATAGTTTGATTAATGAAACAAAAACTTTACGCAAAACTACTATATTTTATCTAAAAACACACGCTTAAAAAGTATAAATATTACTCCCTCCGTCTCAAAATAATTGTCCTCATTTGACTTTTTAAATTCTTAATTTCTCAACTTTGATCTTTAATATTTTTGTATGTGTTATATAATACTTGATGAAAATTATACCAGTAGAAAAACAATTAAAAACCAATCCATCCATATATTTTGCATCAATTATTATATAACACAAACAAAAATATTTAATATCAAAGTTGAAAAAAAAAAAAACAAAAGGTCAAAAGAGGACAATTATTTTGAGACGGAATGAGTACAAACTTTTACAAAATAACATTTTTGCATCATTGCATTCGAAAAAAGCTCATATTTATAGTAGTTAAAAATTAGGGCCAATTTCATATCTCCTTTCCAAAAACATGAAAATTTCATATATACCTAAATCATGCTTTAAAAGCATTGTACATCATGTAGTAAATGATGGTTTTATTATGGGTATATATGAAATTATTGATGAAAAGAGGGTGATAGTGAAATTCTCCATAAGAATTAAACTGGGACAACCAAAAGTGATTTATGAGCAATTATATTATGATTGGAAAAAGTATTTCTCTAGTCTCATTATGAACTAGTTAGATACAATGTTTTGTATCTTAAAAGGCAAAAACTTTTGTTGTTTAATACTTTATTTAAACTAAAATTTGTGGACAAATATATTAGACATCAACTACATGATCAACATATAACATATGTACGTCAGAGCCAAATAATATTCTAGCTCCCTACGAGAATTACTGACGAACAAGACCCTAAAAAGCTCATAGCAACTTAAACTTTAGGCATGAACAAAAAAGTCATAAACGTCTTCCAAATGATTGGGCCAGCGGTTCTTATGTTATGCATCAGCAGCTAAAAACAGCTGCATTTGGCCATTGTTATTTACCATTTGTCTTAAATTAACTTTCAATTAATCATTTGTAACTTAGGGTTTACAATAAAATCCATCACCGACAACCTACCAATTACACACCATACATAAACGCATACACACGTTTAAACATCAGTAAGTTTTTTCAAAAGCTTGATATTGTCTTTTTTAATATGGATTTAAGCGTTTGACGTTACTATAATTTATAAATCATACTTAAAAGATAACCGCCTTTTAAGACTTTCAGGTTTTAAAATGTAACAATGACGATGAGCAACTGTAAGAGCATTGGTAAGTTGATGAGCTTTTACATTGCAGGGTGGCAAAAGTTAAACATCAAGTATCTTTAATGGCTCATCTCTTCCTACTACAACCCATTTTAAATCAACAACACTAGCTACCAAAGTCAAACCAAAAATTCATAAAGAGAAACAAAAATGACTCCTCACAAGAATAAAACTCATTCCAGCTTAATTCTGTCCATGTCCCCAATCACTGCTTCAAGCTGCAACATCCGAAAGAAAGTACATCAATAAAATAGACAACATTTGTTAAAATGATGATTTTGTGATGATAGTGTTTCAAGGCGTTTCACATGAAAAGGCTACATGCCCTAGGGGAGGCCAACAAAGCAACAATAATTTATATACTTTATAAAGCGGGACTCACTTTTATGAGATCTTTAAATACTGCTAGTAATAGTAATTTCCAAATATTAAAACATGTCAGATTAAAATAGGCCAATTGGGTGGGCGCTAAGTGGGTCAGGTAACATCCAAAAAAGGGTCAGGTTGAAATAGGCCACTGTTTGTATTGAGCCGAGCAGAGCCCCGTTAAGTTGATCAGGAAACACTTAAAACCATATTTAAATGATTTAATAAATAATCATTGTGTTAATGATAAAAATACTTTGGACGACTTTCAAGTTTCAACCTGTTTAACCCATTGAAATTATTTGAACAGCTAAAAGAAATTTTATAACCTTGAAAATAACACAGCCCAAGTTGACTCATTTATATGTAAATGGGTCAAAATGCCGCCTCTAGTTCATTTGCAGTGATGGTATTATGGAGTTAAGTATAGAAACTTACTAACAATGGTGTTGCATTTTCAATAGTACAAAAACAAATACCATGTACTTAAAACTTTTTCAAGAAGATCACAAACATAAAACATTCCCTATGGTTTGCAGTTGAGCTATTAATGCAGATAAAGAACAGAATTATTTGACAAACCTTGACAATTTGACGCAAAAAGTAATCGCCATAATTCTTGGGTGTCTTGGATTCAATCACATGGATCAAGTCCTGCAAGATCATGGATTCGTCAAAAATAATATACAAGTACAATAGATTAAGCACACTAAGCAGCATCCACAAATTTCAAAAGCAACCTAGTAAAATGCACAGATCAAAGATGGTCTCCAGATTCCCTAAAACTATATGCAGTATATACCCCTTACCCATATGCTTTGCCGCACCCTATTTAGGAATATGATGATTAAAACAATGAGCCAACTGGGTATAAATCAACCTCATTGGCCTATGCTCATGCTGGTCTTGAGAAAGATTTGAGCTCAATATGGGAGCTCAAATAGCTCAGCATGATATCATGATCTATTAAGCGAGCTAGAATTGAAATGACTCAATAGCTCAACATGTTCTACTTAGACAAGCTTAAGTTGCTTTTATAGTAAAATAACTCGAATAAAGCTTGAGCCCTTAGCAACCATTGCTTTACATATACATCAAAACTTACATACTACATAGGGCTCAAAAGTTCCATAAAGCTTTATTACTCGTCATACGTTTTTTTAGTAATCGAGCTAAGGATCAAACAAGAAAATTTTAGCTCAATGAGTTCCAGTCAAAATCGAGCTAGAAAAACAGCATTAAGACCAACTAGTTATTAGTTTGCAGCCCAATAGGTCAGTGTCCAGCCCCAATTTGCAATAATAATACCAATATTCTATTAAGACAACACACAACTTTTAATTGCAAAGAACAATATTAAGCATCAGAAAATAATAGAAGAATACATACAAAGATCAAATGAATGAATGATGGGGTTTCAAGTATGTAACAAACAGCAAAACACCAAATCGAAAGTAATGATGAATACTTTTGAAATTTTTTAAAGATGTAATGGAGGGTTTAATGTGTTCCTAAATGTAATGTGGAACTTCTATGAAGTTCAAAAACAGACATGGAACAAAACAAATAATATAAAAATCACATAGGAGCAAGGTAGATAACATACATCACTAATGTAGAAATTGATATCAGCATTGGATATGGTTTTTCCATCAGCACCAACAGAATGTGTTTTATGCTTGTATGTCATCAGGATTGACCTGTAAGACGCATGCTAAATTAGATTGATTACGACACACAAGGTACTAGAATGGACGGCAATTAAAATAGTAACAAACCTTAAAGTGGTTTCATCTACTTCCATATAGCTAGCAAGCTTCTCAACAGAAATGGTTGAATAAACTTTCAAGAAAGTCCTCACAACGGACAGTTGTTGCTGCTGCTTTACCTCATAAAGGAAGAGCTTCAACTGAAGCCTGTATGCATCCTATAACCATATAAATACACCGTACAAGTGTTAATAACATAAGAAACTGAGGATTAGAAAGTCCTTTTCATATTCTTTACATAATTTAAATATAAGTTCCCGAGTATGACAAACAGCAAGTGATATCCTAAAACTAAATTTCGTCAAAAAAAAAGGCTAGTAAAAATAACTGCTAATGAACCCAGTCATATAAGTTTGTGAATACATTTATGTAAGGAATTCATACCTGGTTGTAGTTTACAAGTGGCTCCTCATAGCTTGGTGCTGAGGGTGTGATGAATTTGGGACATGCATACGAAAAAAGCTCATCATAAAGCGCAAATGCTTCATCATCATATCGTTGCATTCTTGACATTTTTTCACCATACTTCTCCCTTAGTTGAGAGTTCACTGTGTCATCAACAAGTTTCGCTTGGGGACAAAGAGAGAGACAGACCGTTAGCAGAGCATACATTTGTTCATTCTTCTTAAGTATTTGCTCATACTGTGGTGATTTCGAGTGATACTGCTTAGTCTTGTAGATGTACAAAAGGATCTTGTTGAACTCTCGTATGGCCTCCACATACCTACAAATTCACTTATGCGTAAGCTACTTACTTGTTACCAGAGAATATGAACAACAGGATAAAAGTAAAGGTGATTTCTATGAAAACATATATATTTATGCACACAATTATGTTTGCCATGATCCTAACAAAATGAAAACTTAATCAATAAAAATAATATTTCAAGCACACGATAAGTTGATGAACCTGTCTTACTATTACAGCAATACAGCCTAAACTAAACCTGGTTATAATGACTGCATGAGTTATCTGGTTTAGTATCAAGTTATCAACTAAACCCAATATTATATGCCAGCGTCAGAATCGCTATTCAAGAATAGAAAAAGCAAGGAAAAAGCCATCTATGGTGCATACAATCAATGACCTAATTCAGATTTTCAAAACAATTACAGCTGAATATGTGCATGCGAAAAAATTTGTATTCCAAGCCAAAAAAAAATACCTGCGCAACATAAGATTGGCAAACCCATAATGATAAATGGTGGCAATATGACTGCCAATAACACTGGTGTAAACTCCTTGTTGAGTTATGTCAATTGGAAGTAAGCACTTGAGACCAGTTTGATAATCTCCCAATAGACAATGAACCCTTAGCAAACCAACCATGCTAAAGTAACCCAAGACCTTCAAGACATTACTTCCACCACTATAATCGTATCCATCTGTTGATGTGAACTGTTCAGTACCTTCTTTTTCTTGCTCAAGAATCTGGATAATCGAAGACTTCTCCATCAACGCTTGCAAGAAGTTGAGAACTCCATACACGTTCCAAGCCTGAAAATGGGTGTATCGAATAAATGAAGACATTATTTCAGAGTATTCAGCTATTTCCAAAACCATTTTGATGTATCTGATCACAGCCTTGAAACATAACTCAGCGACTTACCTGATCATGTTGTCTTAGTAGAGCAATCTCCTGCTCAGTTTTGTTCTTCATTTTGGCACGATACTGACAGAACGACTGAAACTGATACACAAACTCATCCACCATATCCCACAACCACTGGTTAGGCAACTGCATGTTAACCACACCGTGCAACACCACCTGCAAAGAAACAATAAAGTCATGGTCAGTGTAGATTCATTAAAAGCTTGCTCCACTACAATTCAACCAATCGCTATGAAATAGGGTGTGTTTGGTAAAAGCAGCAGTTGTGAGCGGTATTGTGAGCAGTAGCCCAGCTCACAGCTCACCGCTCACAGCTTCTTAAAGAAGCATTGGAAAAATGAGCGTTCCTAAAAAATAGCAAAGGTCACCGCTCCTTTGCCAAACAACTACTAAAAACCAAAATGCTCATTGCTCACCGCTCATCGCTCCAAAAAGCTCCTCACCGCTCCGTACCAAACATACCCATATATGATATAACAATGAAACCCACGGGAGCTTCAGTGATGATATTTGCGAAAGAAAACGCTTAACCTACCTAAATATGGCTATAAAGCACTAGGTGTCACAAAATAACCACACACACCTTTATGGATTTATGAACTATACACAATGAAACTTGTCCATACTTACAATGGCTAGCTTGCACAAACTGGTTCTTCAATACACTTAATCATGAAATAAACAAGTGTTGAGTCAACGTTATAAAAAGAACTGTTTAAAAATACAGTAATACCTAACACAAAATGAATTTAATTTTGTGGACTGAAACAAGAATTGGCTGTTGAAACCATTCACAACCCGTAAAAGCCATCCTCACTGACTTAACTAAATCTAACAAGCATGTAAAAAACTGCTTTTTTACAGTGTTTACCAAAGTTAATCTTAAATTTACTTGTTACCAACATAATAAACTTAAAAAATGAATAAAAAACATAGTAAACCTGAAAGAGACTGCAGTAATTATCCCAGGAATCAATCCTCTGTTTGAGAGTGGGACTCAGCCTAGCATAAAGATGACGATACCACATCTCACGATACAACAAACAAAAGACATGATCATTATCAACGTACTGAGCAACACCTTCAACTGATGGCCATGGTGTATCTTTAAACATACGATCACTCAATGTATGAAAAGATGTCTCATACATCTGATGTATCTCGTACACATTCTTCTCTCTTATGTGTCGGTATAAGTGCACCACGAATGATTTCACTGGATCTGGTACGAATAATGGATCGTAATCCATGATGTTGTTGTTTTCTTGGTGGTTGCTTCCTTCTTCGTATTCGTAAGCCGCCATTGTTTTTTGCTTTTTTTGGTTTTAGGGTTTTGGTGCTGCTGGATAGATTGGCGATGAGGGTGTTTGTTTGTTTGTTTTGTGTTTTGTGTCTAAGTTGGGCCTTTCATATGTTGGGCTAACAAGATAGGACCAAAAGACCCACCCTTATTCACACTAGTTATAATGTCCGTACGCGCACGAGTTTTAAACATGAGTTACTGTAGAGTGGCTTTGTTTCAAAAACTAATTACCAAACAAGACTTATAATATACCCTCTTTACCAATACGGACTGAATTTCTTTTATTTTACGAAAACGGACTACGGCAGATTCCAACGTGCGATGGACGTGCGTGCCACCCAATACAACTAATAACATGGCTACACGTGTACACCCAAGCACACCTAGAAGCCTGTGCAAAGAAGCATGCGTCGAGATTTGTCATAAAATTGCTTTCAATATTTTAAATGAAGTCATGATATTACTTTCAATTTTTTATATGTTTTTCATGTGACGTAGTATCCTCCCAACTAACCAATATATTGCTTTCAATACATTGTGATGTTGACTTGTCATACCAACTTCATATTCACCAACACATTCATCAAATTAGAGCACAAGGTGTGGTTGCTAGTCAAAACTCCTCATTTGGGGCTCACGGGGTGCCACATCACTTTAACAAACCTCCATAATTAACCCCCTGATGAACTCAAATAAGTACATTTTATTACCATCATTTATCCTAATAATTTGACTTGTTTTATTATATTATGTATGAGGATTGATACTTAATCGTTCACTTTTGTAATTCTCAGGTAAAAGCAAGCATTTGGTGAAACTTGGCGATTTTGGACTAATTATGGAGCAAAACATGCAAGAAGTTAAGAGTCTACTGAAATGCACAAGATCAAGACTAATCTGCTCCAGATGCGCCGCATCTCACTTATTACATACGGCGCATCACTATCAAGATTTCACCAGATACGATCCAAGATACAAGAGGACATGCGCCGCATCTAATTATGGAGTTACGCCGCATCTTCTGGCGGTGTACGAATATTCCTGAATATATTAATCTTGGACCCCACGCGAAGTTAAGTCAATGCGACGCATCTACTTACTAGATGCGCCGCATCTTACCCTCAGACAGAAACTATAAATACCCCAAGACCAGACGAATTTCAGGGAGGCATATATATTATATACGAGACCGAAGTACAGAAACCCTAGGACGAATTCAGTCAAGGCAGCAGCACAAGACACACCCGAACGAAGATACAAGAGCTGTAAGAAGGTGCTGCATGTGTTTAATTCATTAAGTAGTTTTGTTTTATTGTGTTAGTAAACTTTAATTCATCAGGATTGATGGCTTGTGTAATGTGACAACGGAAAGATTGCACTCCCTTAAAACTGCTTTCCCATCAATTAAAGTTTATATGTTGATGTCTTTGGTTACTACTTATTAGTGCATTGATAACCTCTGTGTTTATTAGTGGCCTGCGCATTTGACTGCGGAAAATAATGTGGCTCCCACGGTTGTTACTAAATTGATCACTTAGGAATAACTTTTAGACATAAGTAATCATTAAGGGTTTACTCGCCGATAAGAATAGGACCAACGAGAAAGGATTAACTACATACACTTCATATAAAACTATCAATAAAACAAGTGACAATCTACTTAATCATAAGGACAGATCTTCTTATTGTCTCAAGTATTTATCTATGTACGTGTGTGCTACTTGCTGATTCGTGCCTATTGGTTTAGTTTATTATTTAATTGCAACCAAATCGTGCCAGTCTCTCAGGCTGAACCCCCTTGCGTTAGATTAGGTTGTATAGCTAATTTAGAATATTAAAATACTGATTAGAATAACTAGATAATACGTTCCACTCTTAGTGATCGACACTCTACTTACCATTATATTCATACTGACCGGGTACACTGCTCGTTAAGTGTGTGTGTTATTGATAAGTCAGCTAAATATAAATTTAAAACTTGAGTAGGCATTAATACTGCTAAACCGCAACGACACATCGCACGCATCACCCCCTTATCACAACTAACCTCGACTTACTCATTTGTGCCTCACCACTTACAACTTTATTTTTTTTATTCAAATTTCCAAATAAACTAAATTCATTTCATTAAAAATAAAAATACATTACAACATATTAAAATTAGACACAACTTAAAATAACGATACGAAAAAAAAAAACGATACAGGAAAAAAATACAACACATATTAATAATACGAAACTTAAGCATTTTACTCATCGATTTAATATTTCTTCATGATTTGTTTTTATCTCCTGCGAATGATAGTGGCTTTTTCCGGTGTGGTCTGGTCGGGATCAATCATGATAAACTTCATCTCCTCCATCTCTAAGGTCTTCTGTCTCCTCGCCTCGTACGCGGCCATTTGAATGTCGGCTTTTTGCGAATATTTTTCTGATAATTTCCCGAAAAAGAACTCGTTTGACTCCCCCCGGAGCTCGCCCCGCTCGACGTATCCGTCGACTTTTGTTTCTTTGAAGCTCGACTCTTTCTGGCGCCGTCGGGACGAGGTCGTTTGTCAGGGCCGAATATATCTTCGAGACATGAAATGTCAATCGGGTCTTCGGCATCCCATTTGGGGTAATTTTTCGAAACCTCCCAAAAGTGAACATACATGAATTGTTTTGAACCATAGCGTTGTTCAAAGTTGGTCTTCGCATTCTCGAGATGATCAACGTCATTTTCACCGCTTCTACACTGCAAATGTTTGTAAACAATGTTGAATTTTTGACAATCACCATTAATCCTTGTCCATTTACCCGAGAGCATATTTTTGGTACGAGGGTCACGGTCAGTCTGAAGGTTGAACATCTCCAAAATCTGGTTCCAAAAGAAATCATCGGAACGGTCATTTCCGATTTCTTTGTCTTGAGAAACTTCTATCCAAATTTCCGCAAGTAACTTTTCTTCTTGCTTGCTCCACTTCCTATTCACACGCATACCTAGTTCCTCCATGTCATCTTCATCGTCCGCGTCCAAATCCACGACTTTTTTTTATTTTTTGGCCATCGTTTTTTGTCTTCTACCTTTGGCTGGTTCACGTGGTTGTGGTACTTTGAATTGTGAACCTGATGGTTGTGATTCAAAGTGTTGTTGTGGTTGAGATTGAGGAAACGTTGAAGGTTGTGACGGGTTAAAAAACTGTAGTGCCGAAAATCGTTGTTGGAGGTGATTTGGGAATCCTTGAAACGCATATTGTTGATTAAGGTAAATTGTCTCCGGGTTTAATTGCATACCATATGGCGACGACGAGTTAGAATTTTGTGACGAGGGGGTAGACGGGTTTGAAAAACCCCCGTATTGTTGTGGGTTTGAGGTGAGGAGATTCGTGAAATAGCCGCATTGGTTCGGATTTTGAGGCATTGTTTTTTTTTTTTTTTTTTTTTTTGAAGTTGAGATATAGAGAGTAATGTTATTTTTTGGTTGAATTGTATGTGAGAAAAAGAATATGTAATGGTTTGGTATTTATAGGGTGTAAATTAAAGTGTGTTAATTTTTTATTATTATTATTATTTTTTTAAAATAATAAATTTGAAACGGTAATATTACCGTTTATATTCAAAAAAAGGGCCCCATCTAACGTTCAAAATGTCAAGAAATAAGCTCGTCGTGCAGACGACGAGGTGGTTAGTGGCGAGGGATGGCGAAGCACTTCGGTGTCGTGGCGAGGGTTGGCGAGGAGGCCAGCGTAGACTGGCGAGGGATGAGTTCGTCCACACCTTGTGCTCTTAAAAAACACACTGCACGAATTAAAAACACATTGCACACTTCATTGCGTGTAATTATTGGTTGTTGACATCTTCACCAACACTTCCTATTAGCTTTATTTTACAAAAAAAATCATACGAATCTTCCTTTTTTGGTGGTTTTGGGTGTGCCGAACATAAATGTTGTTATTCACTTTTATCACACAAACTACCTAATTAATCCTAGATCAAGAGAGAGAAAATTAGAGAGAGAAAGAGAGTGGAAGATTGTCTTAAGATAATAATGAAATGTTTAAGCCTTCAATCAACCAACCCTCTCCCTTGAATGGGAGGGGGTATTTATAGTTTTTACAATGCATGGGCTTGTAGCTCTAATTAAACATAATTAACTTAAATAAAACATAAATAAATAGACACAGCCCATGGGCCTTCTACACAGGCTGGGCCATAAAACAAACCTAAAGGCCTAAGCAACCTATTACATAATGATCAATACTTGATAATGAATAAAGTGTTCCCAACAATCTCCCCCTAAGTATTGGTCATCAAGGTTGCTTGACGTCGTCTTTGCTTCTTGGCTTCTGACGTCTCTTGCATCTTTGTTCTTTCATTCTTGTAGTGATATGATATAGTATGGTAATGATCTGCCGTCCTCCAATGGTCTTTAATTCTGGTGTCTTTACGTCTTTTCCACCATGCTCATATGTCTTTTGACTTTTGTTCTTCAACTGGTTCTCACTTCTTCAATCTTTGACTTGTGAAAGGTTGTAGTGCTTGAACTTTGACTTTTCTTTAACATCTTTAAACTTTTGATATCTCTAAGTCTTTATGAGAACATATCTTCAGGATATGAGCATTATGGAATGGTGGTGGAACTCCAGATTTAGGTCTCCATGATTCGCTGCATGTAAACAGTTAGCAATAAATCATCCGGCACTTACAGATTTGGACTTCGAGATCATCAACAGCATAGTGTTAAGACTTTCTCTAATCCAAACCCAGGCGGTTTTGAATCGGATACCCCCGAAAGGGCTTACACGGACACACCGAAGTGCACCCACGATTCAGTGAGTCGTTGGAGATCACCCCACGACTGTAGACCGTTTTGGAGCAAACACTAAGCGTAACCCACAAGGGATTACCGAAGTAACCTGCTGTCAGGGCTGTTTGATGTTGACCATGACAGGATTTCCATTCAATCACTAAGAATCACATTTGTGGTTTCTCTCATGAATGTTCTCGGCAAATTGCTAAGATCTGCGTAGGACTCTTCTTAATTTTACAACTGGCGTCCATAATGTAGAACAACCAGTGTAATGCTAAATGTTCCTATGAGATCTTTTGTTGTATCACTTGGCTCTAGACTCGATTAGTGCACATTCATTTGGTCGTCGGAGGCATGGAGCAGAGTGCCTCCTTTTCAATTTCAACACATCTCGTAGTGAGAGGTCGATAGATGATTAAGTGTTCTCCGTGTGAAATGAAACAAGTGCCTTTTGAGAGACACCTGAGTGGCTAGAAGGTTTAGTGCAGTGCGTCACTGGGTCCATGACGACTTTTATCTTCAATACTGGTGATGCCCAACCAACCAGTAGATTATGTATTGAACCCGGTGTCTGCCCTAAGGTTGATCATATGGAGGGCTATTTCTTTTCACTCTTTTCTTTGCTTTTCTTTTTAATTCTTCAACCCCTTATTTCTCCTTTCATTTCATTTCTCCTTTTTTTTTTCAATCTTACCTAGGACTTTCTAGTACTAAACTATTGGTATTGTCCTTGGGTAGATCCCTCCGGCTCTGGCGGATCATAGGACGGTTATTCCTAACCTTAGTCACCTTATATCACCATGACTATCCTATTGTTGCCATAAACCAAACCTTTTGAAAATCTCTCAAAGTGCTTATGATTGTAAACACTTTGAGAGTTTTGAGATTTTCATAAATACTCCCCCTTAACATGTGCTCATAAGTATTTAATTTAAGTTTGCACATGTCGGGTAGAGTTTGTACTTTTGAATTGATTGATTTTCAATGAACATGATTGTCGCGAGACACGTTTACATCACTAGTAGAACTAGCTTGAAATTATTACCCGCCCAGATCATATTCAAGGAAAATCGCTCGAAATCGGTACACTCTACTCAGACTAGTCCTTTGCGAGACACGCTTACATCACTGGATAACCAGCTTGAAATTATTACCCGTCCAGGACTAATCCTTTCGATTACTGACATTTGTTATTTCGTCAATTCGTGGGTGAGATTTCTTGAGATTTTACATCTCGAATTGGTACATTCTACTCAGACACATCCTTTGTGAGACACGTTTACATCACTGAATAAATTCAGCTTGAAATTATTACCCGTCCAGGACATGTCTTTTCGATTACTAACTGGTGAGATTCCATCAATTCGAGGGTAAATCTGAGTCGAGCACTCGTGAGATTACAACTTGACTTATACCATATTTTAATCATATCTTTATTCTCCCCCTCAAAAATAGCATACTCATGTTGTTTTTGTTAAACTTTTGATTAAAATATGCTCTTTTTGAGATTTACGGGAAGAATTTCAAGAACTTTTGTTTTCAGAAAAAAGATTATTTTTCAAATACTCCCCCTTAACGAGGGAATTCTTGTCCTTATGAGCAAAATTTTTGAAAAACTTAGAAAATTATGGTTTAATTCTACTCATAAGTAAGAAGCTTTCGCTCCTTTGATCAGGATTAAGGCACTGAAGCGTACCTCAGGGTCCTTTCTATAGGTGATGTAAAATATAAATTAACAATTAATATTATAAACGCAGTGGAAAAACATCACCATACAAGGATCCATATAGCCATATGATCAATCTAAATTAAAAACAAATTAAACAAACATGTTTTATACCTTTGTAGCGTGATCGGTAGAATCGTATGGTCACCATCACCAATATACACGAACCAAGTATGAAACCAAGTGATCAAAGGAGATCACCTCTATGCTTGATCCACACTACACATCATCGATCACCACCCGATGCTAGTCTAAACCCCCGTAACACGCGATCTAGCCTTGAACTACATTAGAATAAGGTTAGATGAGATCTAAAACCACAAACCCTAATATGGGTGTGTTTTATTTCGTGGTTATTGAGGAGAGGAAGAGGAGAGAAAGTTGGTTAGTTATTAATTTAATAATCCATCTCCTTAATGACAAATCAATTAGGAGATAATCAAGGAAAAGTTACACTTAACCCCTTGATCTTTCTCTCTTGTTCTCTTAACCATGGCCGGCCTTATGGAGCTTCAAATGGGCTTGCCCATTTGTTGATCCAATCTAATAAACTAAGTACTAGCTTAGTTATTAGTATGCCGTTATCGATCCCAAGTTACGTAGTCGTTTATATATTGTAAATACGATAAATACAATCTATAAAATGGTGTCTCTGTGTATAAGTGTGTGACCCCATAGGCTCACATATGTCTAGCCATATAATTAGTAATTATGACACGAGCATACCCCAACACTTTCTTTACAGGAACGGGTTATGCACTGTTATGTGTGCACAAGCCATTGTCAATGAAAATGATGAAAAATATGATGACATATGACAAATGATACCAGAAATCACTGCTCAAGTCGACGGAAAGTAAGGATGTTAGGAATTCTGGCACGTCCTCCCACATAGCTTTCCAGTCGTCTCATTGTTGTTAGAAACTTGAGCCTTTTGTCAATCCTATCAATGAACTTTACTGCTTGCTTCACATCATTCCTACTCCAGCTCATAACTCGTAACCATCCCGTCTCCAACCCCTTGCTACGATTTTCCAGAATTGTTTGAAGCTCAGACTTGCCTCGTACCAAAGTCTCATCACTGAATTTGTGGATTTCTTGATAAGCCATGAACTTTGGTGAGATTTTATCCCTTACGTATGCCAACCCAAACGGTCTATCACAGAAAGTGTACGGCTGCTTGTCATAGATTCCCAGAGGTTTAAGATTTGGCTTGACGAGGTTCAATTTCGTCTGGTAGCTTTCTACCCCAAGGTGCACATCTTCAACTCGCGATCTGATAACAATGTTGCGGATGTATATTAGAACCAAGTTAATGATATCATACTGAAGACGTCCAGGGAGATGTTCTAGTTTTCCTTGAACTTTCAGTAGATACATATCTTCTATATCGTTGATGTGTAAGTAGGGATAGTCTGCTTCGCTGAAAGTGTATTCTTGATCGTCCAACCTTCTCACGGTAATCTTCTTCAAAAAGTTATACCCAAACATAGATTCGGTTTCTACACTGGTGATTGAAAGAATCTTACTTTTGTTAAACACCTCGGTTTTTTATCTTCTGGTAATCATATATTTATAGAACAATCTTCGCAGATTCGGCCAGTGGTAGATCCCAAGAGCAGCGTCTTCGTTGTATTCTCGAACGTTGTGAACGAATAAATCACCAATTTGTTCTTAAAAACCTTCTAACGTATAAGAAGCTGCTTGGTACTTGGTAAGGGAAGTTGCATACCGCTTTTCAGGGTTTGTGTTTCCATATTCAAGATACTCCAAATTATTGTTGAAGAAATATGCTTTTGGTATCTTTGGGTTGTTGGGTTGACCGATGAGTGGTAAGGGATGGGTGTAATCACGGAGGTGAAGTTGTTCTTTCGGATGAGAAGCACGTGCATGATCCCAGTCTATGTTTTCAGACAGAGCTCTTGCTACTTGTTCAAGGTTGTATTCAAACTCCAGCTCTGAAGTTGTGACTGTCTTGAATTCTGTGAAGCCATCTTTGCGAACTCGAATGTTATCAGGCAATCTCAGCTTCTGAACTTTCATTGCCTTCTTCAGTCGTTTGGTGAAGTCCACAATTGAGCCTTCAACAAGTGCATCGCTTTCAGTTTCAGGGTACGCGTCCACCATCATTTCAAACCAATCAAATCTTGGAGCATTAGGGTTTATCCATTCTGGTTAAGGTATGGCTTGTCCATTGGTGGGTGGTGCAGTGACATTTTGAACTTTTTGTGGTGCAACAGGAAATTCATTATCAGAACTCACGTCTTCATATGATTCAGGTGCATCGAATGCCCGCCTTCAAGAGGAACGAACATCTGTTGGCTTGATTGCTTTGTGGTACTAGAAGAATGTGCTGTGGTTGAAGGTCCAGTTGACTTGGTGGGTTTCCTCTTTTTCTTCCCTTCGTCTTTGTCAGGCTCATCCCGACGACGTTTTGTTGGCTGATCCTTCTTACATGCTTCAGCTCTCTTCTCAGCTTTCCTTATTGAATTGATCAATGCCTTCTTGATTTCTTCTTCTTCGGGATCATTGATAATGTCTTCAAGTAGTGTTCCCTTGAGATCAGATCTAGATGGCTTAGGTGGCACAGTTCGAATTGTTATAGGCGTTGTTTGCATCAGATTTGCCACCGTTTGTTCCAGATTTCTTCTGACATATTCTTTGAAGATTTCTGGAAGAGCCTCTTGAAGGTGTTTGGTGACCTCTTGAGGTACTTGAGCACTAACTGCTTGTGGAACATGAGTTGTAAGAAATTCCCCTGCTTCCTTTTTAAGATCAAACGCTTTGAGATTATTGACATGGAATTCTTGTTTATCCACCTTCTTCTCTACTTCAACGAGATGTTGCTCTAAAGCTTTGTGCTTATCTTCTTCAGTTTGTTGATTTCTTAAAAACATCTTTTGAAGTGTAGAGAGTTGTCCTTTGAGTTCTTGTAGTTCACTTGTGGACTGACCCACTGATGACGGTTGTGGAGATGGTGGTACAGTGTTGTCACCTTTGTCATCTTGTTTTTCTTCCTCATTGCCTTCATCGTCATTGTTCTCATCATCATCATCATTTTCACCTTCTTCATCTCCTTCTTCATCATCTTCATCATCTTCATTGCTTTCAGTTTCTTCAGATTCTAATCTAGAGGATGTATGAATCCTTTCATCTGACTCCTCTGATTCACCCTCAGATTCTTCCAGTGTAGCAGACTTTGTTTCTTCTGTTTCTTCTTCTGTGTGATCCAAGGGTTGTGAAGCCGATCCTTCACCTCTTTTCTTCCTTTTAAACTTCTTTTGTTCAGCGAGATGTTTCTCTCTGCTATCCTTTGTTGCTTTCTTGAGTTGTTTTTGTTCTTCTTTTTCAGTAAGTGGTGGATCAATGGCTTTGAAGGATTGTTTCACTATCTTGAATGATTTTCCCTTTCCTTTGCCCAAACTTTTGTCTGATTTTGCCATCACTGACTTCATTTTCTCAAGATCTTTCTTCTTCTTTCCTTCACTAATATCAACTTCAACTTCATCTTCCTCATCTGTGGATTCATCTCTCAGTGTTAATCCTTTGGTCTTTTCACTGGTAATCACTTTCTTCTTATCGGCTCCAGAGCATTTCTTTGATCGAGAAGAAGCAGGTGGAACAATCTTTCCTGTTGTTTTGCTTTTTCCTTTTGTTGATTTTGTTGCTTTGACAATGATTCCCACCTTTTTGGCCTTTTCTGCTTTATCGTACAACTGATATGCCACAGTTTCCACCACCTCTTTAGTTAGCATGCTCTGTGGAATTCTCACACCCTGTTTCTCCGTGTTGGACTTCTGCACTTTTACTCTAGTGAGAACGTGATCCATTTGATCGGTATGCATCTTTTCATTTACATGTCGATCGATTTCAGGGTGTCTTTTCATGAAAAGTGAAATTAGGAGTTTGGTGAATCGGGGAAAATGTACTTTGTATTCCTTCTTTTGGTGAAACTGTTGGCTTAGAAAGATCATGTCGTTCCATATGTATTTGGCGAAGTCCATATGTTTCAGGTTGACGACCCCCCAGAAGAATTGTAGGTGTTCTAATCGTGGGTGTTCAAGGCCAGTGGTTTTGCCAGTTATGCAGTGAATGATGATGGTGTAAAGGGTTAACCATGGCTGAGGGATGTATTTCCTATTTACTCTGGAGAGTAAGGTGAGCTCTTCCTCCTCCTCATCATAACCGAGAAGCTTGAGTGTTTCAACCATGTCTTCAAAAGTTGGGTCATCTTGAAATTTGCCCCTTGGGCCTGATGCTTCTGATGGCAGTTCTAAGACGTTGCGAAGCGTGTCCACCTTAAATTGAATCTCTGTATTATCTAATGTGACTGTAATGCTTTCGTTGTCTTTTCCTATGAACATGGAATGCCAGAACTGATTGAGATATACTTCTGGAACACTTGCTGTATTAGTCAGTGTTGGGCTGATGAAGTATCTTTTGAGAATTTCCACGATGATTTGGCAAGACTTGTGACAAGGCAGATTCTTAAAATCAACTCTTGAGTTTGACCGACTTATTTTGCGTTCATCACCTTTTGGAATCATTTGCTTTCGAGTTACGGATCCTTGAGACATGATTTGCCTGAACATCACAAACACCAACAACAATACAATAGCAATCGTATATATATGTTAGTGAATGTTATTAGTTACAAGATAATAGCCTAACTTTTATGATACATCACATAGATAGACTAAGTCCTGAAACACATTCTCATATAGTCATGCAAACCATTTTCAAACAAGTTGAGTTCATGCAAACTTGATAAGCCACATAATCTTGATAAGTCTTAACTAATTTTAAAAATTTAACAAATTTGATAAAACTTAACAAACTTGATAAGATTTTAGCAAACTTGATAAAACTTAACAAACTTGATAAAAAATTAACAAACTTGATAAGACTTTAACAACCTTGATAAAACTTAATAAACTTGATAAGATTTTAACAAACTTGATAAAACTTTAACAAACTTGATAAACTTAACAAACTTGATAAATCCTAGAAACTAGATAAGTCCAACAAACTCGGTAAGACCTAGAAACTCAAGAACTCATAGAAACTCGATATCTTAAGAAACTCGACGATTAATGAAACTCAAGACCCTATGAAACTCGAGAGGACTTAACAAACTCGAGATTTCTTAAGAAACTCGAGAGATCTTAAGAAACTCGAGAAGACTTAAGAAACTCGAGAAGACTTAAGAAACTCGAGACAACTTAAGAAACTCCAGAAGACTTAAGAAACTCGAGACGACTTAAGAAACTCGAGAAGACTTAAGAAACTCGAGAAGACTTAAGAAACTCGAGAAGACTTAAGAAAGTCGAGGGATCTTAAGAAACTCGAGAGATCTTAAGAAAGTCGAGAGATCTTAAGAAACTCGAGAAGACTTAAAAAACTCGAAATTTGTTAAGAAACTCGAGAGTTTGTGACTTTAGTCTCCTAACTCGAAGACAAAGTCAAAAGGGTCCAATTTTAAGCAACAAACTCGATAAATATCATGGAAACTCAAAAGATAAACACTTAAGCACAAACTTGATATACATCAGGCAGAAACTCGACATAAGAACATAAAGAAACTTGGTAAGTATCACATAATCCATATTTCATGCAAATTGTTTACAAGACACATTCCATGTTTAATAGGCATCTCAAACATGTCCACACAGACAGTCATTCAGAAACACATTCATATCAACAGTTTGATCATCACAGTCAAGAACACTCACATGAATCACACAATCTTATTTCAACCTTTTGATTCAAGTTATGAAATTGTAAACGCATTTTCAAGAATTACAAACAAGTATATCTCCTCAGTTATAGCAACAGACACAACATTTATTCACAATACCACACAAAGTCGACTCCTTAAACCCTAATGCCTTCGAACAGCCCTATCGGATGTTATAGAAACTAATTAACTAAGTGCAAACTACTCAAAAACATGTTATGAATCTTTTACACTAACTCAATTAGATCAAATAACACTAAAAAAGAAACGCTCAAATCGTTAGTATAAACCCTAATTTGTAAAATCATGAAATTAAGCTATAGAAATACCAAATGAATGATTATAAAGCTTAATAGATTCACTTTAACACTTACAAGATTAAGATTTAACAACGAATTGAAGGTTCTGTGTTCTTGAGGGTTTAAGCGGTGTTGGCGGTTTTTAGCGTGAGAGGGAATTTTAATGTGGTCCTCTAACTAGTGTCCAAATTCTTTTCAAGGCCTTAAGATGATAACTTATTAAATTTTGACAATCATAACCCCTTAACTAGAATCCTAGTTCACTTGCGGTTCTAAAATCTTAACTTGTCCTATCTTGACAGTTTCAGTCCTTGATGTTTAAAATCTATATCCAATTTAGTATATGTCATTTCTCCCCCTTGAACTAAGACCTATTTGTGACAATTTTTAAGACTAGTAGTCCAAGAGATCATAGAAATATTTGTTGATGAAGATTCGAGATGATAAATGTGCAAAAATTTCTCCCCCTCAAAATGTGTTCGTGATTTGAAATTAATGAAATTTGAAATGACGAGAACATATTTTGATTCGGATACACTTTTGCACACTTAAAGTTTTTTTTTTTTTTTTTTTTTTTTAACAATATCTAAAAAAAAAATTGGAAAAATCTTTTTGAGTTTTTCAATAATTATTTACAAAGATAGTTTGGATGTTTGACTCATTTAATTTTGTGTAAGAAAATTGTTCAAATCGTCTGGAGTCAAACATCGCATACCAATCTGGTGAACCGGTTCCACAAATCTTGCATGAGGCAAGGCTTTGGTGAACAAATCCGCCAATTGGTATTCTGTACCCACGAAATATAATTCAATCGTACCCATTTCCACGTGCTCTTTGATAAAGTGATACCGGAGAGCAATATGCTTCGATTTTGAATGTTGAACCGTGTTGCACGAAATAGCGATGGCACTCTTGGAGTCGCAGTACATCGGAATCTTGTAAAACACGTATCCGTAGTCCATCAGCTGAGATCGCATCCATATGACTTGAGCGCAGCATGCGGACATGGCGACGTATTCTGATTCGGTAGACGACAGTGACGTACAGTCCTGCTTCTTTGACTGCCAAGAGACGAGCTTGTCACCCAAAAATTGTACTCCCCCAGACGTACTTTTCCTCGTGTCTAAGCATCCTGCATGGTCAGCGTCTGAAAAAGCAACAAGTTCAAACCCAGAATCCTTCGGATACCAGATCCCCAAATGAATGGTTCCCTTTATGTATCGAAGGATCCTCTTAACAGCAGACAAATGACGTTCATTTGGTCTTGACTGATAACAGGAGCATAGATACGTGGCAAATACAACATCCGGCCGGCTAGCGGTGAGATACATGAGAGACCCAATCATACTACGATATTTCGTAGGATCAATGGGTGTGCCATGTAGATCAGCATCTAGCTTTGGGGATGAGGAAGACATGGGGGTATTATAGGTGTCACAGCTAGTCATACCATGCTTTTTCAATATTTCCTGAGCATATTTGGACTGACTTAAGAATATACCACGGGGTGATTGATGAACTTGCAGTCCTAAGAAGAACTTGAGTTCACCCATCATGGACATCTCAAATTTTTGTTTCATTAGTTTTGCAAAAACGTTTGAATATTTTTTATGAGTTGAACCAAAAATGATGTCCTCTACATAAATTTGAACAATGAGAATATCCGCCCCGTGTTTTTGTATAAACAAAGTCGGGTCAACTGATCCTTTAGTAAAGTGATTGGCTAGTAAGAATGCAGATAATTTGTCGTACCATGCCCTCGGGGCTTGCTTAAGGCCATAGAGGGCTTTCTTGAGCCTGTAGACGTGGTTCGGATGCTCTGGATCGACGAAGCCCTCTGGTTGTGTAACGTACACCTCTTCCCGGAGTTGTCCATTAAGAAATGTCGTCTTCACATCCATTTGGTATACCGTGATGTTCTTGTGAGCAGCGTACGCCAGGAACATTCGAGCAGCCTCAAGACGCACCACTGGTGCAAAAGATTCTTCGAATTCGATTCCTTCCTCTTGACTGAATCCTTTATTCACCAACCAGGACTTGTTACGAATAACCGTACCATCCGCATCTAACTTATTTTTCCAGATCCACTTCAGGCCAACGACGTAAACCCCATCTAGTCTTTCTACCAGTTCCCAAACTTCCAACCGCTTGAATTGATCCAATTCCTCTTGCATGGACTCAATCCAGTTGTCGTAGGTAAGGGCTTCTTTAATGTTTTTGGGTTCAGATTGACAGACGGTGAGCGCATAAATGCAGGTTTCACCGTCTGTATGGAGTTGTTGTCATGTCATGACTGGGTTTTCTGGGTTTCCAATTACATTCACAAGAGGGTGATCCTTTGTCCATTTGTGTATGGATGGGTAGTGTTGATAAGTATGGTGCAGATTTGACGGTTCCAAATTGCGTGTGGACGAATCTGCGATATCAGGAATGGTGAGAGCCGGAGCAAATGGATTAAAGAAAGCATTGCCGTCATAATCTGCTGGTGTGGGTACTTCAAAAGAATGTAGAGGGGGATCTTCAGCTGCAGATGCAGAAGTAGAAGCTGTTTGATCTATGGATGATGATGTTTCTGCTTGAGGTGCATTTTCAGCAACTGCTGTGGTTGTGGTTGCTGGTGTATCAGGTTCTTGAGTATCGACGAGTGGTTGTGCAACGGAACTTGTGGATACATCAGACGCACGACTAACAATAGTATCATCAAAGAGCGGAGCAAACAAGTCTTCTAGGTCTTTGCAGTTTAGAGAGAAGGATGCAGCTGAAGAATCAGGGAAGTTGAGACGGTTGGATTCGGGTCCTAAGCTGTTTTGCTCAGAAGCCATCACGGTGAGCTCATTGAAATTAGCATGTATAGTCTCCTGAATCTCCCGGGTGCGACGGTTCCAAATTCTGAATCTTTTTGAATTTTCACAATATCCGACAAAAATTCCTATGTCCGCTTTGGCTTTTAATTTTCCAAGGTCATCACGATCATTCATTGGATAGCAGAGAGCTCCAAAGACATGGAAGTAATTAATGTTTGGTTTTCTGCGGTGAACAATCTCATATGGTGTCTTGGTGTGCCGTTTGGTGATCATGCATCTGTTTTGGGTGTAGCAGGCGGTTGAAACGACTTCTGCCCAGAGATAATCCGGTAGTTGAGCATTGATCAACATCGTTCTTGCGGCTTCCACTAAAGTTCAGTTTCGTATTTCGACCACGGCGTTCTGTTCGGGGCTGCGTGCAATGGATGTTTGATGTTCAATACCCACTTTCTCATAATACTCCCGAAGAGTCTGATTCTTGAATTCAGTTCCATTGTCTGTTCAAATTTTTCTGACGGTGTTGCGAAGCTGAACTTGAATCTTTGTGAGAAAGGTGATGATCATTGGAGGAGCTTGATCATTGGAGGAGCTTGATCTTTTGTACGAAGAAAGTATACCCAAGTCCATCTCGAGAAGTCATCAACAATTACCAGTATATACCTCTTCCCATTGATAGTTTGAACACGCATAGGGCCACAGAGATCCATATGAAGAAGTTGAAGAACGTGATCAGTACTGTGCTCGGGTTTAGGAGGAAAGTGAGCACGAGTACTTTTCCCTTGTTCACAAGCGGGACACAGATGATCTTTGGCGTATCTGAATCTTGGAAGACTATCGACCAACTTTTTACGAGCGAGCTCAGTCATAGTTTTGAAATTCAGGTGAGACATGCGTTTGTGCCATAGCCATGCTTTGGTGGAATGTGCCTTGGATAGTAAGCAGATCGGAGACGAAGCAGTCATGTCGGAGAAGGAAATAGTATAAAGACTGGTGCCACGTTTTCCTTTCATCAGGTCATTCCCCTGTAGATCTCGAACAAAACATGTTTTCTCCCGAAAAGCCACTTCTAAATCACCATCGCAGAACTGCCCGACGGAGAACAGATTATGATCAAGGCCCTCGACATAGTAGATGATTTGTCGTTTTAAGTATTTATTTTTCCAAGGTAAAACACAACGTATGCGTTTTCCCCGGGTCGTGTCCCAACGAAGATTGAATTCGAGTTTTTGTTTCGGTGTCGAATAAGTGTGGTGAATGTGAGTGAAAGAGTGATGATTTGTGATTTTATACTACGAATAATTAAATATTAAATGAAAACAATTAATTAGACTAAAGAAACAATTAAGCTAAGCATGTAATCCTAAAAAAACTAAAATTGAATTTAAAAACGTTATGCGACGAATTTTAAAACGAAAATAAAAAGTGAAATTCTAAAATTTAAGACCTAAAAATATAAAATAATTTTCCTATATTAAAACTGATAAAAGAAAATTTTTGGAAAAAGAAATTTTTTTTTTTGACTTTTTAATATTTTTTTATGAATTAAAAACTAATTAAAACTATTTAAATGATTTAAAAATAGTAAAACAAGTTGGAAAAATCTGAAAATTTTTGAGTAAATCTAAAATCAAAGAAGTAATCTAGGAAAAATAAAACCAGAACCAGAATAAGCTAAAATTAGCAAAACAGTCCAATAAGCAATTGTGAAATAAGCACAAAATAAGCAATAGCTATCCAAAAATTCTCAAAAGCTCAAGTATCATGCAATGGACTAATTCAAGCATAAATCAACTCAGAAACATCAAATAAGCCAAAGCAATAAGCAGTAAAGCTTCTGCACAGTAGCAACTCAAATGTAGTAGCAGTGACCAAACAAGCTATTTTGCAGCTTAATAATAAGCTAGACCAGATCTAATTGGGAGAATCCAAAAGCAAAACCTCAAAGTTCATATGACAGACTACTTTAATTCCAAAGATGCCCAAAATTTGTCACCAATTGCTACTCTAATAGATGCTCAGAACAGAGAGGTCTGGGAACTGAGTTAGAAATAGCAGACAGAGCAGTCCTATTGGGCTAACTTGCAGCCTGAAATAAGCTATCCAAATGAGCTTAAAACATCAATCTCAGAGTATTTATTTCTAACTTGATATGTGAACTAACTAAATACCAAATTTAAGTTCCTCAGCTTATCTCAATAAGCCAGAAATTTAACAAGATCAACAGCCATAAAAACTTGAAACCTGCACAACTCTCTGATATAGCAGACTCAGAAAATTGGCGTTTTTAACTAGCAAACTCTGACCAAATGAAACCAGTTTTTGCACACTTACTTAACACACTATATTGCAACTTAAAACTACCAAAATGGGACTTTAAATAAGCTTGGCTGCTTCTGAGCTTACTGAGGTAGTTTCACCTCCAATATTCCACCTATGAGCTAATAACCTTAGAATAAGCTCAAAACCTTTAACACCCTACTGAAATAAGCTAATTCCACCTTATTTAAGTTGATTCAAACATTAGAAACATGCAATGGAACAGTATCAAGCTACAACAACCTCAACAGTGGCTAATCCAAACACCCCTATTAAATCAACTTTTGTAATTTTAAACTAGATACTACTAAAATAAGCTAAGCCACTTATTATCTACTGTATAACTAACATGAGCAAACACTAATATGCACTTTCTAATTCTAAATAAGCACTATTAAGCAGTTAAACAAAATTAAGCTACTAATGAGACCAATTGAACTTACAAGTGAATACTAAGATAGAACACAAATCTGAACCAAAAATGAACACCCAGGCTTATGCACTAAGCCAAATAATACCCAATAAGCTACTCAGAATCAGCTTATTCTTCCTGAACTGCTTATTTGACCATATGTTGACTTTGTTTGACTTTTTGGAATTTGTGAGATAAGAGCTGAATTGAACAAACTAAAAGTTCACAATAAGCTATTAAGCTTATATGAGCTTATATACTTGATAAAACAGCTTATTGAAGCTGGGATGAGATTATTTTTTTTTATTTTCTAATAATTTTTTGGATGTTTTTGGAATTTTAAAAAGATATTAACAAAAGTTGAGATTCAAATTGAAATAAGCTAGAATGATTTTAAAACAAGCTACTGATAACTTCAAAATAAGCTAATAACAAACTTAACAATAAAGGAAATTAAATCAAAAGTAAATTTAAACTAAACTTTAATTCATTAAAATTTCAAAAGTTACAATAAGAAATTAAAAACTACAAAGCTTAAACTAATTTTGACAGAGTAACATTACAATAAAAATTAACTCTCATTACATGAAGATCAAGCCTCTATTTATAGCCGAGCTAGGAGCATTCTAGACCTTCCTGACATGCTGGCAATCCGAGGGATTTGTGTTTCTTTTGAGCATAATCCAACCATTGATCATTCCCTATCATCATCCCATCAATTCACGACCCTTAGATTAACTTTGGTGAGGTGTTCGGACCAATGGGAGAGTGCCACGTAGCCATTCGTGTGCTTCTTCTGACATCTGACACCTCTAATAGCTTCTAGACGTCCCATGATTGGTCGATTTTACCCTTAATTGTGGTAAATGTGTACGGTAAGATTTTAGGGTTCATCGTACAGTTATTTCTTTCTGGGTTAAAAGAAGATTGGGGGGCGGGTAAAAGGAGTGTGTTTATTTATTATTGTTTGACCGAAACTAAATGTTTGACCGGGTTTGGTGTTGGGTTCGGATCATGGGTAGAGGTGTTGGATATGGGTCGTGGTTTATTTAAAAAGGAAGATGGGCTCGGGTGATGATTTTAAGTGGGTTGGGTTGAGAGTTATGGGTATGGGTTTATTAAATCCGGGTGAGATTTAAGATTTTGGTTTAGAAATAAAGTTTAAGGATCAATGTATAATTTCTGAAATTTAAGGGACCATTGCTGTCATTTTTCCAAAGTAATCCAAGGGCTTTATTTGTAATTTGATGAACTTTGAGGATTGACTTTGACTTTTAGCTTCCCGGCATCGGCTATAAATATCCATTCCATATCTCGTGCTCGGTTTCCCGGTTTATCTTGATTTTTGTCCTTTTCTTCGATATCCGTGCCTGCACATGTAAAAACACAAAAACACAATATATTTGGCATAATTGGTTAGTTTTTGGTCTATTTGGGTCCGGTTTTGGTCAAGAAAAGGTATGTGTATAAGCACATACCAAATTCCCCCAGACTAAGCTATTGCAATGTCCTCATGCAATGTTATAAAAACACGTTTTTGAAACCGAAAATTTCTAATCTCTTTTTACTAACTTTGAGAAGTAGCAAAATTTTCAAAAGAGATTAAGAAATCTTAAGTTCTAAAAACTCCCCGATTTTCCTTTTATTCTATTTTTGTATTTTTCTCATTACTCATGTGACGGCTTTGTTGACAATCATTATCTTTCGATAACTTTTAGGGTCTTCGAGTAGGAAACACGACTCATAAAGAAGTGACCATACGGATAAAATTCGTCGTCCCTGATTTTTCACGAGTCCCCAAACTAAGCTTAAAAACGAGATCATTGTCATTTTACAAGTTAGATTGCCGACACTACTCATGAAAGTTAATTGTGTATTACTTCTCGTTCCCAAATTCCTATTTTCCTCTATTTATTTTATTTTTGGTGAGAAACGAATTTCTTCAAATTCTCATTTCGATAATTTTTAGTCCGATAAAGATACCTAGTTTAGACGCTAAGTAGTTTCCAAACCTTCCCTCGAAAACCGTTGCATACAAAAATGAGGTCCACATCAAGGTCTCTGATTTAACATGATTTTGAGGATATCCCTTTTATATACGACCGAAACAACTCATCTACGAGTCCAGAGACAGAAGCTTTTATTAGGATATCCCCTGAGTCGAAGTTTGGAATTTATATAATTATTTAAGCACATTAACGTATTTAATCCTTGGCCCTTTATAACAATCACAACATCGGCTACGAACTGGCAAGATGTGATAGTCTATTATGACCTTGGAATTTTTCCTCTGCCTTTATTAGAAGTCTACAACATCGGCTGCGAACCGGCAAGATGTAGAAAACTTTTTATGGCTTTGGATTATTATTATACATTATCATATTCATTAATTATTTGTGTTGCCAAACCCCAAGTCCTACGGCTTTTATAACAATTCCAACATCGGTTGCGAGCCGGCAAGATGGAATAGTCTATTACACCGTAACACTGACAGTTCCTTGATGTGTACCCAATTTTCATAAGCAAGAATTCTCTAAGGAAGAAATAAAAACTAATTATCGCCAAAACTAAAATTCCTTTAATTATTCCTAGATTACTATTATTGGGTGAAACAAGCTTATGGGAATAAAAAGCCACAAATAACTTCGATGAGCTCTAAAGAGATCCAACTACTCCACGTTTAGCAATCTAACTTATAAACAACTCTATCATTTCTCGTTCTTCGCAAATTTAAAATCTTAAATAATAAGATCCGCGAATGCTTAGCCTTATAATCAAGCCATGCATATATAAAGTCGATACGGGAACTTGCAAACTCTTAAAAAGAATTCGCATTTTATAGCTCCTTGTGTAAAAGACTAGCACGAGCTTATGGATTATAAATGGTTAAGGAGACAAGCTAGGGCTCAACACGCCCGATCAAGTCAGAATTTTATTCCTACTCTCACCAGCGGAAAGTCAACAAAAATGTCAAAATTTATTATATTTTTTTGCAAAATTTTTTAAATTTTTTCTCATTTTTTTGGATTTTTTCAATTTTTGGAGGAAAAACTATAGGTGATGTAAACATGAATTAACAATTAATTAATATAAAACGTAGCGGAAGAACATCACCATACAAGGATCCATAGTGCCATATGATCAATCAAATAAATAAACACATAATTTATACCTTTGTAGCGTGATCCGGAAGTCACCGCCAATTCCAATAGGTCGAATGGAATAAGAACCACAAGTGACCAAGAGAGATCACCTCTATGATATGTCCACACTACACTTCACCGTATGCCAATGGATGCAAGTCCCGTAACCACCGTAACCCTTCTAGTCTTCTTTAAATATGCTAGATGCAAAGAAGAAAAGATTAAAATGAAAACCCTAGGTGGTTTTCACTTTGTTGCCGTGAGATCCGAAAAGGAGAAGAGAGAGAGGAGACTTTTATTTTTGTTAATATGTCATCTATATTATTAGATAATTAAGAGATAATTATCTACAAAATCAAAGACCAAATCTCCTCCTTAATACTCTCCATGGGCCGCCATAAGAGGGCTCAAAATGGGTTTCCCATTTTGTTTTCTAAGTCCAATAGAATAAGTCCATTACTTATTCATTAGAGGCCAATAGCAGTTCCTGGTTACTTACGGTTATTTATATATCGTAAAAAACGATAATCACGATATATAATATGGCACCTCAGTGTATAATGTATGTGACCCCATAGGCTCACATATGTCTAGCCATATAATTAGTCATTATGACAAGAGCATACTCCAACAGCTCCCACTTGCGACATCATAATAATCAA
Source organism: Artemisia tridentata subsp. tridentata (assembly GCA_021014915.2). Lineage (NCBI taxonomy): Eukaryota > Viridiplantae > Streptophyta > Magnoliopsida > Asterales > Asteraceae > Artemisia > Artemisia tridentata. The sequence goes on from CP139509.1 coordinate 329,734,780, forward strand.
GTAATTATACAAGCAATGGTTAGCGTCTAGCAACACGCCAATGCCCTAGAAATATGTGAGGTTAGTTTCTTAACGTCTCATATAAGATGGTTTATATGTCATCTATCCTTTTGTTACAGATACCATGTTGAACATTAGACATGGATCAAATGTCATTCTAATAGTTTCAACTATTATGTTTCTCGAAAATGGATATTGAACAAGATTACCAAGTGGATTTAAGATTCATCTTAATCCCAGTTGGTACGGCCATACAAACATCTGTTCAATTCATCGAGGGGCCCAATAGTATCTAACCCCAAAAAACAAGTGGAGGAACAAATCCCGTTTTGACTACCGTGTCATTCACATGCTTCATATCACTCCTGATAATGGTTTTTTATAACTCCCTTTTATTCAGGACAGCGTTTAACCATATCAAGGAATGAAATTCCACACATGCAAAACCTGCTTGCATCTCAAGTCTAAGGATAAGAGACATAACCTCTTGCGAGATTCACTATTGACGACGATCCATGTAGTGAATACTCATAGGTTGGGTCAATCCAATGTTCATCACAATGAACAACATGTGAGTTTGGCAAATAAATCACCAACACGCTCACATTTGCCTTAATTTGATGATACTCCCGTTTTCGTCAACTGACAATGGATAATTTTAGAATAAATAAATTATACATGGATTAAACATGCAAATATAAAAACACAGTAGTATAAATGAAGACGATCATACCATGTATATCAATTCATTGTATAATACAACTGCTTACAGTTCCATTAGCCAAATACTAAAAACAGATATGCATAAGACTACTCATAGGTCAGAATCCGATGTTCCTACAATGATCGAATCATGTTGTACAAGGCAACAAGTAGTCATCTGAGTAAACTTTGAGAATACTTGTTTCAAAACTCATGAAAGGTTTGAATGATGATTGTCCTTTGTATGTGCACATTCAAGTACAAGACTGATGCGTGGGTTTGCAACCTTACAACAGGTTTTACCTCTCGAGGGATCTCAAGAGGCTTACAACCCCACCAGGCAGTGTACCTGACCGATGTAGTATAGTGTAGTGGTAAGTACGGGGGATTGATCGTTCTCCACAGGGAATAGTGTTCGTTAGGTGTGAAAGGCACTCTAATTAGGTCTAAGGGTTGAGGAAGATTCTTTTTATGTTTTTATAATTTTATGAAAGCAAGTAAAATCTCGGGTTTTGAAGGAGTGGGCGGAATTAGTTGCTAGTCAACTAACCCAAATTACTACAAATGCAAATAAAATAAAATAACAAAAATGAAAAGTGGTGAGAAACTTATGTGTAGAGAAATGTGTTTACTTAGATTTCCTTACTCCCTAAACTATCTTTTACCGGTTAATTAGTGTGTATTAGTCGCGTGGATGACGGGTGTATTCCTTAATACCATTCGTGGGGTGGCGTACTTACTTCCCCAAACTCTACAAGCTCCTACTTCACTCCTATGTCGACCCGGGCTAGGAAGCTCCTAACATGGGATCACTAGAATTCGCTTGTGCATTAAATACAACCATAAAAACCTTTAGTACGCGTTTGGTTCATGTTTCTTAAGACGTTCAAGCAAGTTACCGAATAGGAAGTTAGCCAGTTTTCTTAAGCCTAACATAGATAAACAATCATCCAATACAACTAATAACACACTAACAACCAATAATCAATAGCTAGGTTCATTAGATCTAAGCAAACACAAGATAAAATTAGCCTAACATGTTAAACAAAAGACAAGCATAAGATAGAATCAAACAACACATAGACATATTGAATGATTAATTGATAACTTATCTTTCAATGAAACATGGAAGATCTCAAGGCAAAAAAGCCCTAAAAAAGTAGCTAAAATCGTCTTAGGTTTTATCCCAAAATTCCACACAACTAAAACTCTCCTCAATGACAAAAAATTAGAAAACTATATATAGACCTTTTGACATCTGACGGCGTCACCTTATGCATTGTGACGCCGTCACCTCGCCGCTTTTAGGGTTCCCGGATGACCATCTTGACGCCGTCCCTCTTTAGCTCTTCAAAAATCCATTCTGGCTTATCAAGGCTTGACGCCGTCGGATCCTGAACGTGACGCCGTCCCCTTATGATTTAAGCCGTGACGCCCTTGATTTAGTTAAAGCGTGACGCCGTCAGAATTCTCATGCAAACTCACTGGCCCGTCATGAGTAAATTTCACATCCAACTTTTCTTGCCAAGGCATGACGCCGTTCCCATGTTAATTTTGTGACGCCGTCAAGAGTAACTTTTTAGCCGATTCTTGAGACTTTGCCGTTTCTTCACTTTAATGCTCCAAAAACGTCCAAAATGCCTCCTTTTCCAGATTTCTCCTCAAAAGTACCTAAAATGACAAAAGGAACGATTTAGGGCAATATTTGATCAAATAAATACGATTTCGGGCTTAAATGACCCCTTAAAAGCGGTACACTTTTCGCCTCATCAAATACCCTTACACTTGAGATTTGCTTGTCCTCAAGCAAATGCGCTTTTATTCCAATCAAAATACAAGTTAGGGGTCATTTAATGCAAACATAAAATAATTACAACAAATAATCGTTCCACTTCAATCATAATAAGCACGGAGATTATATACTAGCACCTCACAAGTAGTGTTTAGATACTCACATCTCTCAAGTGTCATCAAAATAAATCTCATAAATGAAAACGGAAAATATCTCTCACTACCTGTCATAGCAAATAGATTACCATAGGCTTGGGAAAGGATCGAAAACCTCCTCCACTAGGCGTAAGCACCTAAGATAAACTATCAAAGAGGGCTTTTTTAAATGGGTTATAACGTTAGGTGTAGGGAAAAGGAAAACACGGTTTTGTTGGATACGGGTTTTTAATGGTGGCGAGTTAAAGATCTTGATCAATTACATGTACTATACAATGTTGCTAAGCCAAGACTAGACTCGATCTTAAGCTAGAAACAAAATAACATAAACATAAAATAAACATAAAATAAAACGGGATGGTAGTCCGTATGTTTTTTTTCTATTTTTCTTTTTCTCATTTTTTTGTATTTTTCTTGATTCTTTCGATTTTTTTTTTTTTTTTTTTTTTTTTTTTTTTTTTTTTTTTTTTTTGCATACACTTTTACCCTACCATCCAAAATAATACTCATAGGGCGTTGCATCCCCTTACACTTGAACTTTTACATAACTTTACAAATAACTATTCTAATGACTCGAATTAAGATAATTGAAACACTTGGAGTACTTTTAAAAATATTTAGCACATATGGGGGTAATAATGTTGTTCATCCCCATTACTCCATTACACTAGTACTTTACCCTGAGTCCAATCGACCCAAAACAATATGTACAAGGATATGACTCGACTTAGCAACCATGAAATTTCAACTAGATTAATTAACTTGGGTTTAAACAAATGTTTGTAACAATAATGCACTAAAAATGAGTGCATACAAGGTAGGCTAAGGCGATTTGGGTGTACATTTTAGTGGGGTGTAACAAATTCTTCCTTTAAGTAAAATGCTTAAAGGTCGAAACGAAAAGATAGGCTCTGAGGGTGTACTAGGGGTATCGTGTACTAAAAATGAGTACAACGCAAAGGGTGTGGGAGAATTACTTGACCAATGTAGCCAACGTAATTATAACAAAAACACAGGTGTAAAACATGGGTTAATCCTAATGCCTCTTATCAATGTAGTAAATCTAACTACACGAATGTAGTCCTCACTTGTGGCCTCGGAATGGTCCTAACGCAAGTTCTAGAATCTAAGTGCTACCGGTACACACATCATAGCATAAATGCTTTTCCTACCAATTCTAGGGGCGACCTCACATATTTGGGGGTGGAAAATTTTTTAGTGGTACGGCTTTTGTGCTAGTCATATAACTCCTATCCGGAGACGCTCATTAAGATCAAAGTTTCACTCCTATATGTTGTAAAAAATTTTAAATTTGGCACTAAAAATTACCTTAACAAGTATTTCTCTCAGTTTTATTACACATCTACCATCAAACAAACAAAAATCAAGCGCAATTGTATTCTCTAAAATCGTACTTTTACCCTCCCCTTACACTTAAGATGAACATTGTCCCCAATGTTCAAATAACAAGATGTAAAAGAATAAAGTAAAAGAATGAAATCAAATACTCCCCTGATTCGCTCGGTGGATAATGAATAACACGTTAAGATCTCTTTCAAAGTAATGTTTGAGTCCATGATAAGCACTCGCTAACTAAGCTGATTCCAAACTTTCCTTGTCAAAACCTGATAAAACTGAGAAATACAAACACAAAACCTGATTAACATCGGTTGAGGATACCCTATTATATAGGAAAAATGCTTGTAGAGACATGAATTTTATTGCAGGATTCCTGAGATTATAAGTTTGGAGATTTTAATAAAAATTTTTAAAACAACTTTCAAATTTTGAATTAATCTGACCCGTCAGTTATAACCCCTGACGCCGGTCAGAATGACTGACAAAAATTTGCATTATTAATTTCCTGGAAAATTTTCTGGAAACCTTTACTTACTTCTGAATTCTGCAAACATCATTAGACTCGATACAAGCAATTGACTCAACAAATACGAATATGTATGTTAATTAATATTATTAGATCATGTAATTTGTGTTCATAAACGTTAGATTTCTTACACTTATCTTTTGCCAAAACCTTTATATGTAGTCTAACGGCTTTAAAAACAAATAAAGATTTTCACAATTTGACCTGAACATGAATCAATATATTAAAAATTAAACACACATCCGGAAATAGAATACAATTACAAACAAAAATATAACACACAAAGCAAATAAACAAATAAGCTTGGGTGCCTCAAAAGCGCCTTTCTTTATTAACGATGTCCTTATGTAGCTAGACTCAAAGTCGTACTTACGTGATTACCAATCATTATGAATAAAACCCATAATAGATCTTGTTATCAGGTCGTAGTGATCCAATCTCCACGTTAGCAATTCCGTAACTATCACCTCCTCATTTGCTGGTCGTTCTATCCAAATTGGTGTAAAATTTTAATTATGAATGGTCCGTCCACAGGACTTGGTCACTTAGTAGTAGCTTCAGTTGCTGAATAGCGTAGGGACTAAGTCACCTTTGTAAATAACGGATGGTATTGTTATAGCTCCATAGCTTCAATGTAATGTTATACACACTTATGAATTTCTAATGTCATTGTGACATATAACTCTTAATCATCGCCTCCCATGCAAGAATTTTTTCTCGAACATTACCACGGATTATTGGTTAGCCTCCATCTTTTGCAGAGCAAATCTCGTATATGTCTGGGATCGTTGGAAGTTTATTTATTTTTTCCACTTTTCATTTGGATGGTGCTATTTTCGTAATTGATTGTGCTTAGGTAGCGAGAAAGGTCCCCAAGGATTATTAAGCATATTCATATCATTTTCTCAATATAATAGTAGGAAGTCGATCCGGATACAGGATCCGCAACGTTGACCATATCTTCTGCAATTCCTAACGGTACTCATAAAATGTTTCGCAAGGGATTTAGTAGGTGATGGAGTGCAATTCATCGGTTAATGGACATAAAACGGATAAGGCATCAAATTACGTCGACCTTGGTCATGATATCGCATCCAGATACTTAGTATCCAATGCATGCAGGTTTCAAGACCACCGTAGACCTTCTGCTTCTTCCTAACTTATTAGTGCAAGAGGCATTAAATAAATTGCCCTACCGGGTAATGGTCAGATTTGTCATCCGTTCCACCTTCCTTGGACTCCTGTTGGGAGATGAGTACGCGATAGTTTCTCACAATCTTTTGTTTATGGTCTCTTTTTATTTAGGCTTCAAGTAATGCTTCACTGTTGTGATTATGCGGTTCAACAATTGCAGCTCCAAGAGGGCGCTCTCTCCTTGTCGGAATCGCATTTGTAAGCCATGGTGTTGCCTTATTAAGTGGATGGGTCAATTTTGTTAACTTCCATGTTATGGATTTCCTCTTCCATCATTCCGCCCTCTGGACAGTAGGTGGCCTTGACAATTCAGTGTTAGGACAATAGCTCATCCTCACCACCTTTTTCTAGGGATTTAGTATTTGTGTATCTTTCAAAAGATTCATATCTCCGCCATTTTCTTGCATTTCCTCCTTTTGTTTGTAGACCCCGGCTCACTGTCTGCCATATAATCTTATGCAGCATACAACAGCTCCAGTTCGGAAGTCAATATCAAGTATTTCAAGCAATGTTAGCGTCTCATTCGAGCTTCGAATGCTTAGATATTCCTGAGGTGGTGAGTTCGTGGAGCGTGCTTATGGAAGGGTTTGTATTTTCTACGGTGTTTGGACAATGGTAATTTGCTTAACGCTTAGACATGAGTTAATTGTTGCATTTTGTAGATTCTTAAGGGTCTCTTTTGCTTTTCCTAGATATGAACCTTTCTCAAGTTCACTAACGCTTTCCTAGTGATTTGATTGGCATGTTATCGGGCGAAGAATATGTCTGGACGGAGCGCACGTAGTGGAAGACATCTGCACAGTTCATCATCGTCGATGCAAGGGCTCCATCATGATTCTCCACATGAGTCCTCGGCGTTTGTGCCAATCTGCCCGGCGGCTCGATCGATGCAGTTGGTGTGTATATCACACATGGTCATAGAAGATTTGGATAATAGCCATATTTATGGCCATGGATAGGACTTTGAGTAAGTCCTTGAATCGAATCCACATGCACCCTGAGGTTTCGACCTCATGTTCAAGATCAAGAGACATTCCTTAGCTGGAGTTCTTCCCGGTGGAAATGAGCAAGAACGAGTGTGAGATCATCCAGAGGTGATGGATCATCGAAGTTACGTCACTAGCACGAACATAGCTTGGTTCGCGCAGAGAAATTGGAAGAACGCTCATCTGGTGCTCTATCTTGATGGCAACATCAAGGTCATAGAATACAACTGATTTTAAGAAATCCTGAGATTTCATTGGATCTTCAACGAACAGAAGTCCATGGATATGCAATCCATTTGCACCAACCGGATGGTGTCGGATCGCAAGGGTGTGATATTGGCTCCTTGCTGAGTCAATGGTTTCGATACCTGGTGGCTAGTACAGGATATACTCTCCTAAATACGTTACTAGGAGGTGGTGGTGTTGTTGAGTGTGGGTTAAGGAATCCGATCTTCCATGATGTCGGTTGGTAATGGTACAACAAAGACACTGAAGAAAATAGATAACTTAAGAAAACCTTGAATATAATAAAACTCACTAGAAAGGAATTGTGAGTAGACCTAATGAAATAAATTCACCTAAACAATAACTATTCCCATTGCAGCGGCGACAAAAACTTGATGCGTGGGTTTTGCAACCTTACAACAGGTTTTACCTCTCGAGGGATCTCAAGAGGCTTACAACCCCACCAGGCAGTGTACCTGACCGATGTAGTATAGTGTAGTGGTAAGTACGGGGGATTGATCGTTCTCCACAGGGAATAGTGTTCGTTAGGTGTGAAAGGCTACTCTAATTAGGTCTAAGGGTTGAGGAAGATTCTTTTTATGTTTTTATAATTTTATGAAAGCAAGTAAAATCTCGGGTTTTGAAGGAGTGGGCGGAATTAGTTGCTAGTCAACTAACCCAAATTACTACAAATGCAAATAAAATAAAATAACAAAAATGAAAAGTGGTGAGAAACTTATGTGTAGAGAAATGTGTTTACTTAGATTTCCTTACTCCCTAACTATCTTTTACCGGTTAATTAGTGTGTATTAGTCGCGTGGATGACGGGTGTATTCCTTAATACCATTCGTGGGGTGGCGTACTTACTTCCCCAAACTCTACAAGCTCCTACTTCACTCCTATGTCGAGCCGGCTAGGAAGCTCCTAACATGGGATCACTAGAATTCGCTTGTGCATTAAATACAACCATAAAAACCTTTAGTACGCGTTTGGTTCATGTTTCTTAAGACGTTCAAGCAAGTTACCGAATAGGAAGTTAGCCAGTTTTCTTAAGCCTAACATAGATAAACAATCATCCAATACAACTAATAACACACTAACAACCAATAATCAATAGCTAGGTTTCATTAGATCTAAGCAAACACAAGATAAAATTAGCCTAACATGTTAAACAAAAGACAAGCATAAGATAGAATCAAACAACACATAGACATATTGAATGATTAATTGATAACTTATCTTTCAATGAAACATGGAAGATCTCAAGGCAAAAAGCCCTGAAAAAGTAGCTAAAATCGTCTTAGGGTTTTATCCCAAAATTCCACACACTAAAACTCTCCTCAATGACAAAAAATTAGAAAACTATATATAGACTTTGACATCTGACGGCGTCACCTTATGCATTGTGACGCCGTCACCTCGCCGCTTTTAGGGTTCCCGGATGACCATCTTGACGCCGTCCCTCTTTAGCTCTTCAAAAATCCATTCTGGCTTATCAAGGCTTGACGCCGTCGGATCCTGAACGTGACGCCGTCCCCTTATGATTTAAGCCGTGACGCCCTTGATTTAGTTAAAGCGTGACGCCGTCAGAATTCTCATGCAAACTCACTGGCCCGTCATGAGTAAATTTCACATCCAACTTTTCTTGCCAAGGCATGACGCCGTCCCATGTTAATTGTGACGCCGTCAAGAGTAACTTTTAGCCGATTCTTGAGACTTTGCCGTTTTCTTCACTTTAATGCTCCAAAAACGTCCAAAATGCCTCCTTTTCCAGATTTCTCCTCAAAAGTACCTAAAATGACAAAAGGAACGATTTAGGGCAATATTTGATCAAATAAATACGATTTCGGGCTTAAATGACCCCTTAAAAGCGGTACACTTTTCGCCTCATCAAATACCCTTACACTTGAGATTTGCTTGTCCTCAAGCAAATGCGCTTTTATTCCAATCAAAATACAAGTTAGGGGTCATTTAATGCAAACATAAAAGTAATTACAACAAATAATCGTTCCACTTCAATCATAATAAGCACGGAGATTATATACTAGCACCTCACAAGTAGTGTTTAGATACTCACATCTCTCAAGTGTCATCAAAATAAATCTCATAAATGAAAACGGAAAATATCTCTCACTACCTGTCATAGCAAATAGATTACCATAGGCTTGGGAAAGGATCGAAAACCTCCTCCACTAGGCGTAAGCACCTAAGATAAACTATCAAAGAGGGCTTTTAAATGGGTTATAACGTTAGGTGTAGGGAAAAGGAAAACACGGTTTTGTTGGATACGGGATATTTTACTGGTGGCGAGTTAAAGATCTTGATCAATTACATGTACTATACAATGTTGCTAAGCCAAGACTAGACTCGATCTTAAGCTAGAAACAAAATAACATAAACATAAAATAAACATAAAATAAAACGGGATGGTAGTCCGTATGTTTTTTTCTATTTTTCTTTTTCTCATTTTTTTTGTATTTTTCTTGATTCTTTCGATTTTTTTTTTTTTTTTTTTTTTTTTTTTTTTTTTTTTTTTTTTTTTTTGCATACACTTTTACCCTACCATCCAAAATAATACATCATAGGGGCGTTGCATCCCTTACACTTGAACTTTTACATAACTTTACAAATAACTATTCTAATGACTCGAATTAAGATAATTGAAACACTTGGAGTACTTTTAAAAATATTTAGCACATATGGGGGTAATAATGTTGTTCATCCCCATTACTCCATTACACTAGTACTTTACCCATGAGTCCCAATCGTCCCAAAACAATATGTACAAGGATATGACTCGACTTAGCAACCATGTAATCAATTAGATAATTAACTTGGGTTTAAACAAATGTTGTAACAATAATGCACTAAAAATGAGTGCATACAAGGTAGGCTAAGGCGATTTGGGTGTACATTTTAGTGGGGTGTAACAAATTCTTCCTTTAAGTAAAATGCTTAAAGGTCGAAACGAAAAGATAGGCTCTGAGGGGTGTACTAGGGGTATCGTGTACTAAAAATGAGTACAACGCAAAGGGTGTGGGAGAATTACTTGACCAATGTAGCCAACGTAATTATAACAAAAACACAGGTGTAAAACATGGGTTAATCCTAATGCCTCTTATCATGTAGTAAATCTAACTACACGAATGTAGTCTCACTTGTGGCCTCGGAATGGTCCTAACGCAAGTTCTAGAATCTAAGTGCTACCGGTACACACATCATAGCATAAATGCTTTTCCTACCAATTCTAGGGGCGAACCTCACATATTTGGGGGTGGAAAATTTTTTAGTGGTACGGCTTTTGTGCTAGTCATATAACTCCTATCCGTGAGACGCTCATTAAGATCAAAGTTTCACTCCTATATGTTGTAAAAAATTTTAAATTTGGCACTAAAATTACCTTAACAAGTATTTCTCTCAGTTTTATTACACATCTACCATCAAACAAACAAAAATCAAGCGCAATTGTATTCTCTAAAATCGTACTTTTACCCTCCCCTTACACTTAAGATGAACATTGTCCCCAATGTTCAAATAACAAGATGTAAAAGAATAAAGTAAAAGAATGAAATCAAATACTCCCCTGATTCGCTCGGTGGATAATGAAGTAACACGGTTAGATCTTCTTCCAAAGTAATGTTGAAGCTCCATGACTAATGCATCGCCATAAGCTTGATTCAAAACATTTCCTTGTCCAAAATAACCTGTTAAACCTGAGAAAACAAACACGAAAACCTGCATAACATCGGCGGGATAAATCTATATATAAGGATATAATGCTTGTGGAATGATAATTTTGCAGATTCCTGGAGATTATAAGTTGGAGATTTTAATAAAAACTTTTTATGAAAACAAAACTTTCAAAAATTTCTGGAAATTAAATCTGACGCCGTCAGGTTATAACCCCTGACGCCGTCAGAAATGACCTGACAAAAATTTTCATTTTAAGTTTCCGGAAAATTTCTGGAAAAAACCTTTACCTTACTTCCTGGAAATTCTGCAAAACATCATTATGACTCGATACAAGCATTTGACTCAAACAAATACGAATATGTATGTTAATTTAATATTATTACGATTCATGTTAATTTGTGTTCTAATAAACCGATTTAGATTTCCCTTACACTTATCTTTTGCAAAATACCTTTATATGTAGTTAAGACGAAGTTAAAAACAACATAAAGCATTTTCACAATTTTAGTCTTGAACATGAATCAATAATGATAAAAATTAAACACACATACGGAAATAAATAAAAACAAACAAACAAATAAATAAACACACAAAGCAAATAAAACAAATAAAGCTTGGGTTGCCTCCCAAGAAGCGCCTTTCTTTATTAACGAGTCTTGTAGCTAGACTCAAAGTCACGTACATTACGTGATTCCATCATTCATAATGACGTATCCCTGATAGATATGATCCTTGTTATCAGGGTGGTGGTGTCTCAATCGCTCGACATTCGCGGTCACTTCACCTCCTCCTTTGCTGGTCAAGCTTACTATCCTATCTTGGTGTAAACTTTTAATTATGAATGGTCCGTACCACCAGGGACTTGGTTCATTAGTAGGTGCTTCAGTTGCTGAATGCCTTAGGAGCACTAAGTCCCCTTTTGTAAATTCAACGGGGTTATTGGTTTGCTCATCAGCCTCAATGTAATTGTTATTTCCACCTTTACATTCTCTAATCTCATTTTCCATATAACTCTTAATCCTCGCCTCCCATGCAAGAATTTTCTCTCGAACATTACCACGGATTATATTGGGGTTAGCCTCCATCTTCTTCTGCAGAGCAACATCTCGTATATGTCGTGGGATCGTTGGGAAGTTTATTGTTTTCTTCCCCTTCTTCATTTGGATGGTGCTATTTTCGTAATTGATTTGTGCTCTAGTGGTAGCGAGAAAGGGTGCCCCAAGGATTATTGGCATATTCATATCATTTCTCTCAATGATCATGAAGTCGACCGGATACAGGAATCCGGCAACGTTGACCAATACATCTTCTGCAATTCCTAACGGGTACTCATAAGAATGTTTCGCAAAGGAGAGTTTAGTATGGGTGATGGATGGCAACTCATCGGTTAACTGGACATAAACGGATAAAGGCATCAAATTTACGTCGGAACCTTGGTCAGCTATCGCATCCAGATACTTATGTTTTCCAATGCTGCATGGTATTTCAAAGACCCCGTAGAATTTCTGCTTTTCCACTAACTTTTGTCCTATGAGGCATTCATACAATTGCCCACCGGGTAATGTGTCAGATTTGTCATCCGGTTCCACCTTCTTGGACTCCTTGTTGGGTAGATGAGTACGTCGATAGTTTCTCACCCAATCGTTTATGGTCTCCTTGTTTATTTCGTGCTTCAAGTAATGCTTCACTTGTTGTGATACTGGCGGTTCAACCAATTGGCGCTCCTCAGAGGGCGCCTCCTCTCCCTTGTCGGAATCGCATTTGTAAGCATTGGTGTTTCCCTTATTAAGTGGGATGAGGTCAATTTTGTTAACTTCCATAGTTATGGATTTTCCTCTTCCATCATTTCCGCCCTCTTGGACGACGGAGGTGGCCTTGACAAATTCAGTGTTAGGAACATCAGCGTCATTCCTCACCAACACTTTTTCAGGGACTTTAGTATTTGTGTACTCTTTCAAAAGATTCATCATCTCCGCCATTTTCTCTTCCATTTCCTCCTTTTGTTTGTAGACGGCTTCCTCAAATTTAGCCAACCGTTCGGAGTGTTTCGACATGTACTCTCTCATTCGAGCTTCGAATGTTGGACTGAGTTCCTGAGGTGGTGAGTTGGGTGGAGCGTGCTTATGGAAGGGTTTAGTATTTTCCCTACGGGGTGATTCGGACAATGGTATTTGCTTAACGCTTAAGACTGAGTTAATTGTTGCTTTTTGTGGACTTAAGGGTCTCTTTTGCTTTTCCATAAGATATGCAACCCTTTTCTCAAGTTCACTAACGCTTTCCTCAGTGATTTGATTGGCTGTATCGGGCGAAGAATATGTCATGACTGCCGAGCGCACGTCGTGGGAGACTTGCCACAGTTCATCATCGTCGGATGCAAGCTCATCAATGATCTCCCATGATTCCTCGGCGCTTTTGTCGCGCAATCTGCCCCCGGCGGCTCGATCGATGGCACGCTTGGTGTGGTAATCAACATGGTCATAGAAGATTTGGATTTGAAGCCATAGATTTATGCCATGATGAGGGACTTTTTGAAGTAAGTCCTTGAATCGAATCCATGCCCCGTAGAGGGTTTCGCCTCGACGTTGTTCAAACATCAAGATATCATTCCTTAGCTTGGTAGTTCTTCCCGGTGGGAAAAACTGAGCAAGGAAACGAGTGGTGAGATCATCCCAAGAGGTGATGGATCCTGCGGGTTGACGTTCTAGCCACTGACTAGCTTGGTCCCGCAGAGAGAATTGGAAGAGACGCAATCTGGTCGTCTCTCGAGTGGCAACATCAAGGTCTATAGAATCAACGATTTTAAGAAAGTCCTTGAGATGTTGATTAGGATCTTCAGAACGAAGTCCATGGAATGCGCATCCACTTTGCACCAACCGGATGGTGTCGGATCGCAAGGGTGTGATATTGGCTCCTTGAGTGAGCTCAATGGTGTTTCGATAGCCATGGTGGCTAGGACGGGAATACTCTCCTAAAGTACGGGCTCTAGGAGGTGGTGGTGGTTGTTGTGGTGGTGGGTTGTGTGGGTTAAGGATATTACCATCTTCCATGATGTCGGACGGTAATGGTTACGAACAAAGACACGAAGAAAATAGATAGACTAAAGAAAACCTAGAAAAATAAAAATAAAATCTCACTAGAAAGGAATCTAGTGAGTAGACCTAATAGAAATAAAAATTCAACCTAAACAATAACTATTCCCCGGCAGCGGCGCCAAAAACTTGATGCGTGGGTTTTGTAACCTTACAACAGGTTTTACCTCTCGAGGGATCTCAAGAGGCTTACAACCCCACCAGGCAGTGTACCTGACCGATGTAGTATAGTGTAGTGGTAAGTACGGGGGATTGATCGTTCTCCACAGGGAATAGTGTTCGTTAGGTGTGAAAGGCTACTCTAATTAGGTCTAAGGGTTGAGGAAGATTCTTTTTATGTTTTTATAATTTTATGAAAGCAAGTAAAATCTCGGGTTTTGAAGGAGTGGGCGGAATTAGTTGCTAGTCAACTAACCCAAATTACTACAAATGCAAATAAAATAAAATAACAAAAATGAAAAGTGGTGAGAAACTTATGTGTAGAGAAATGTGTTTACTTAGATTTCCTTACTCCCTAACTATCTTTTACCGGTTAATTAGTGTGTATTAGTCGCGTGGATGACGGGTGTATTCCTTAATACCATTCGTGGGGTGGCGTACTTACTTCCCCAAACTCTACAAGCTCCTACTTCACTCCTATGTCGAGCCGGCTAGGAAGCTCCTAACATGGGATCACTAGAATTCGCTTGTGCATTAAATACAACCATAAAAACCTTTAGTACGCGTTTGGTTCATGTTTCTTAAGACGTTCAAGCAAGTTACCGAATAGGAAGTTAGCCAGTTTTCTTAAGCCTAACATAGATAAACAATCATCCAATACAACTAATAACACACTAACAACCAATAATCAATAGCTAGGTTTCATTAGATCTAAGCAAACACAAGATAAAATTAGCCTAACATGTTAAACAAAAGACAAGCATAAGATAGAATCAAACAACACATAGACATATTGAATGATTAATTGATAACTTATCTTTCAATGAAACATGGAAGATCTCAAGGCAAAAAGCCCTGAAAAAGTAGCTAAAATCGTCTTAGGGTTTTATCCCAAAATTCCACACACTAAAACTCTCCTCAATGACAAAAAATTAGAAAACTATATATAGACTTTGACATCTGACGGCGTCACCTTATGCATTGTGACGCCGTCACCTCGCCGCTTTTAGGGTTCCCGGATGACCATCTTGACGCCGTCCCTCTTTAGCTCTTCAAAAATCCATTCTGGCTTATCAAGGCTTGACGCCGTCGGATCCTGAACGTGACGCCGTCCCCTTATGATTTAAGCCGTGACGCCCTTGATTTAGTTAAAGCGTGACGCCGTCAGAATTCTCATGCAAACTCACTGGCCCGTCATGAGTAAATTTCACATCCAACTTTTCTTGCCAAGGCATGACGCCGTCCCATGTTAATTGTGACGCCGTCAAGAGTAACTTTTAGCCGATTCTTGAGACTTTGCCGTTTTCTTCACTTTAATGCTCCAAAAACGTCCAAAATGCCTCCTTTTCCAGATTTCTCCTCAAAAGTACCTAAAATGACAAAAGGAACGATTTAGGGCAATATTTGATCAAATAAATACGATTTCGGGCTTAAATGACCCCTTAAAAGCGGTACACTTTTCGCCTCATCAAAGACGCAGTATCACTTCAATAATTCATGGGTTTTGAGCCTCAACACCTACTTATGACAGTCTTCTGAATAGTTCTCGAACTACAAATATTCTTATTCTTTAATGTATAAGCTTAATGCCTCATCGAACATCCATAGCAATTTCAACATAATGATGACATCTCCATGACTGGTTAGACATCTCATTAATAAGCATCACGTAGCAAACAA
This sequence comes from Artemisia tridentata subsp. tridentata, assembly GCA_021014915.2. NCBI lineage: Eukaryota > Viridiplantae > Streptophyta > Magnoliopsida > Asterales > Asteraceae > Artemisia > Artemisia tridentata. The sequence goes on from CP139509.1 coordinate 329,750,340, forward strand.
AAGAGTTCCTCAAATATCCTAAACGCCTTGAACTATAGGCCTATGTAGGTCCATATAATGATTTAACAATTACTATCGCTTTCACTTCAGAATGGTTGTTATCAACTCAATCTGCATACATGCAAAGATAAATATATAGTCTAATACTTAATATGACTCAAATGATCCTTCATCAAACTAGGATTGTGAAATGTGTTCAATCATCAGTAAGATTGACTTGAACCTCCCATAACGTAGTCATATTATGTTTAGACTTATAACGCTTAGGTTTATTCTAATAAAGTTATAACAAGGTTGATGTTTATTTTATAAATCCCCAGAGAAACTTCATTCAAGTAATGTTAAAGTTAGCTTAGTGGAATATTGTTTCTAAGTGTGTTAAAGACATATGAATTAAGAAATAAATAAGTGCTACCAACTAGCTCTGATGTACTTAGAGTAAATCTTATTAACAAAATCAAATTAATGATTTTATAATTAACTCAAGGATTTTGCTCCTAGATGCATGATTAATCAACATGGTTATTTTTTTTGTATACATAATTAAAATTATATTGGATTCTAACCCTTTTGATTCATCGTCTCGCAAGGTAATCACAGAAGTGTTTTTGATTTTTTTTTTTTTTTTTTTTTTTTTTTTTTTTTTTTGCATACACTTTTGCCCTACCATCCAAAATAATACATCATAGGGGCATTGCATCCCCTTACACTTGAATTTTTACATAACTTTACAAATACTAATCTAATGACTCGAATTAAGATAATTGAAAAACTTGGAGTACTTTTAAAAATATTTAGCACATATGGGGGTAATAATGATGTTCTTCCCCATTACTCCATTACACTAGTACTTTACCCATGAGTCCCAATCGTCCCAAAACAATATGTACAAGGATATGACTCGACTTAGCAACCATGTAATCAATTAGATAATTAACTTGGGTTTAAACAAATGTTGTAACAATAATGCACTAAAAATGAGTGCATACAAGGTAGGCTAAGGCGATTTGGGTGTACATTTTAGTGGGGTGTAACAAATTCTTCCTTTAAGTAAAATGCTTAAAGGTCGAAACGAAAAGATAGGCTCTGAGGGGTGTACTAGGGGTATCGTGTACTAAAAATGAGTACAACGCAAAGGGTGTGGGAGAATTACTTGACCAATGTAGCCAATGTAATTATAACAAAAACACAGGTGTAAAACATGGGTTAATCCTAATGCCTCTTATCATGTAGTAAATCTAACTACACGAATGTAGTCTCACTTGTGGCCTCGGAATGGTCCTAACGCAAGTTCTAGAATCTAAGTGCTACCGGTACACACATCATAGCATAAATGCTTTTCCTACCAATTCTAGGGGCGAACCTCACATATTTGGGGGTGGAAAATTTTTTAGTGGTACGGCTTTTGTGCTAGTCATATAACTCCTATCCGTGAGACGCTCATTAAGATCAAAGTTTCACTCCTATATGTTGTAAAAATTTTAAATTTGGCACTAAAATTACCTTAACAAGTATTTCTCTCAGTTTTATTACACATCTACCATCAAACAAACAAAAATCAAGCGCAATTGTATTCTCTAAAATCGTACTTTTACCCTCCCCTTACACTTAAGATGAACATTGTCCCCAATGTTCAAATAACAGATGTAAAAGAATAAAGTAAAAGAATGAAATCAAAATACTCCCCTGATTCGCTCGGTGGATAATGAAGTAACACGGTTAGATCTTCTTCCAAAGTAATGTTGAAGCTCCATGACTAATGCATCGCCATAAGCTTGATTCAAAACATTTCCTTGTCCAAAATAAACCTGTTAAACCTGAGAAAACAAACACGAAAACCTGCATAACATCGGCGGGATAAATCTATATATAAGGATATAATGCTTGTGGAATGATAATTTTGCAGATTCCTGGAGATTATAAGTTGGAGATTTAATAAAAACTTTTTATGAAAAAAAACTTTCAAAAATTTCTGGAAATTAAATCTGACGCCGTCAGGTTATAACCCCTGACGCCGTCAGAAATGACCTGACAAAAATTTTCATTTAAGTTTCCGGAAAATTTCTGGAAAAACCTTTACCTTACTTCCTGGAAATTCTGCAAAACATCATTATGACTCGATACAAGCATTTGACTCAAACAAATACGAATATGTATGTTAATTTAATATATTACGATTCATGTTAATTTGTGTTCTAATAAACCGATTTAGATTTCCCTTACACTTATCTTTTGCAAAATACCTTTATATGTAGTTAAGACGAAGTTAAAAACAACATAAAGCATTTTCACAATTTTAGTCTTGAACATGAATCAATAATGATAAAAATTAAAACACACATACGGAAATAAATAAAAACAAACAAACAAATAAATAAACACACAAAGCAAATAAAACAAATAAAGCTTGGGTTGCCTCCCAAGAAGCGCCTTTCTTTATTAACGAGTCTTGTAGCTAGACTCAAAGTCACGTACATTACGTGATTCCATCATTCATAATGACGTATCCCTGATAGATATGATCCTTGTTATCAGGGTGGTGGTGTCTCAATCGCTCGACATTCGCGGTCACTTCACCTCCTCCTTTGCTGGTCAAGCTTACTATCCTATCTTGGTGTAAACTTTTAATTATGAATGGTCCGTACCACCAGGGACTTGGTTCATTAGTAGGTGCTTCAGTTGCTGAATGCCTTAGGAGCACTAAGTCCCCTTTTGTAAATTCAACGGGGTTATTGGTTTGCTCATCAGCCTCAATGTAATTGTTATTTCCACCTTTACATTCTCTAATCTCATTTTCCATATAACTCTTAATCCTCGCCTCCCATGCAAGAATTTTCTCTCGAACATTACCACGGATTATATTGGGGTTAGCCTCCATCTTCTTCTGCAGAGCAACATCTCGTATATGTCGTGGGATCGTTGGGAAGTTTATTGTTTTCTTCCCCTTCTTCATTTGGATGGTGCTATTTTCGTAATTGATTTGTGCTCTAGTGGTAGCGAGAAAGGGTGCCCCAAGGATTATTGGCATATTCATATCATTTCTCTCAATGATCATGAAGTCGACCGGATACAGGAATCCGGCAACGTTGACCAATACATCTTCTGCAATTCCTAACGGGTACTCATAAGAATGTTTCGCAAAGGAGAGTTTAGTATGGGTGATGGATGGCAACTCATCGGTTAACTGGACATAAATGGATAAAGGCATCAAATTTACGTCGGAACCTTGGTCAGCTATCGCATCCAGATACTTATGTTTTCCAATGCTGCATGGTATTTCAAAGACCCCGTAGAATTTTTCTGCTTTTCACTAACTTTTGTCCTATGAGGCATTCATACAATTGCCCACCGGGTAATGTGTCAGATTTGTCATCCGGTTCCACCTTCTTGGACTCCTTGTTGGGTAGATGAGTACGTCGATAGTTTCTCACCCAATCGTTTATGGTCTCCTTGTTTATTTCGTGCTTCAAGTAATGCTTCACTTGTTGTGACACTGGCGGTTCAACCAATTGGCGCTCCTCAGAGGGCGCCTCCTCTCCCTTGTCGGAATCGCATTTGTAAGCATTGGTGTTTCCCTTATTAAGTGGGATGAGGTCAATTTTGTTAACTTCCATAGTTATGGATTTTCCTCTTCCATCATTTCCGCCCTCTTGGACGACGGAGGTGGCCTTGACAAATTCAGTGTTAGGAACATCAGCGTCATTCCTCACCAACACTTTTTCAGGGACTTTAGTATTTGTGTATTCTTTCAAAAGATTCATCATCTCCGCCATTTTCTCTTCCATTTCCTCCTTTTGTTTGTAGACGGCTTCCTCAAATTTAGCCAACCGTTTCGGAGTGTTTCGACATGTACTCTCTCATTCGAGCTTCGAATGTTGGACTGAGTTCCTGAGGTGGTGAGTTGGGTGGAGCGTGCTTATGGAAGGGTTTAGTATTTTCCTACGGGGTGATTCGGACAATGGTATTTGCTTAACGCTTAAGACTGAGTTAATTGTTGCTTTTTGTGGACTTAAGGGTCTCTTTTGCTTTTCCATAAGATATGCAACCCTTTTCTCAAGTTCACTAACGCTTTCCTCAGTGATTTGATTGGCTGTATCGGGCGAAGAATATGTCATGACTGCCGAGCGCACGTCGTGGGAGACTTGCCACAGTTCATCATCGTCGGATGCAAGCTCATCAATGATCTCCCATGATTCCTGGGCGCTTTTGTCGCGCAATCTGCCCCCGGCGGCTCGATCGATGGCACGCTTGGTGTGGTAATCAACATGGTCATAGAAGATTTGGATTTGAAGCCATAGATTTATGCCATGATGAGGGACTTTTTGAAGTAAGTCCTTGAATCGAATCCATGCCCCGTAGAGGGTTTCGCCTCGACGTTGTTCAAACATCAAGATATCATTCCTTAGCTTGGTAGTTCTTCCCGGTGGGAAAAAACTGAGCAAGGAAACGAGTGGTGAGATCATCCCAAGAGGTGATGGATCCTGCGGGTTGACGTTCTAGCCACTGACTAGCTTGGTCCCGCAGAGAGAATTGGAAGAGACGCAATCTGGTCGTCTCTCGAGTGGCAACATCAAGGTCTATAGAATCAACGATTTTAAGAAAGTCCTTGAGATGTTGATTAGGATCTTCAGAACGAAGTCCATGGAATGCGCATCCACTTTGCACCAACCGGATGGTGTCGGATCGCAAGGGTGTGATATTGGCTCCTTGCGTGAGCTCAATGGTGTTTCGATAGCCGTGGTGGCTAGGACGGGAATACTCTCCTAAAGTACGGGTTCTAGGAGGTGGTGGTGGTTGTTGTGGTGGTGGGTTAAGGATATTACCATCTTCCATGATGTCGGATGGTAATGGTTACGAACAAAGACACGAAGAAAATAGATAGACTAAAAGAAAACCTAGAAAAATAAAATAAAAATCTCACTAGAAAGGAATCTAGTGAGTAGACCTAATAGAAATAAAAATTCAACCTAAACAATAACTATTCCCCGGCAGCGGCGCCAAAAACTTGATGCGTGGGTTTTGCAACCTTACAACAGGTTTTACCTCTCGAGGGATCTCAAGAGGCTTACAACCCCACCAGGCAGTGTACCTGACCGATGTAGTATAGTGTAGTGGTAAGTACGGGGGATTGATCGTTCTCCACAGGGAATAGTGTTCGTTAGGTGTGAAAGGCTACTCTAATTAGGTCTAAGGGTTGAGGAAGATTCTTTTTATGTTTTTATAATTTTATGAAAGCAAGTAAAATCTCGGGTTTTGAAGGAGTGGGCGGAATTAGTTGCTAGTCAACTAACCCAAATTACTACAAATGCAAATAAAATAAAATAACAAAAATGAAAAGTGGTGAGAAACTTATGTGTAGAGAAATGTGTTTACTTAGATTTCCTTACTCCCTAACTATCTTTTACCGGTTAATTAGTGTGTATTAGTCGCGTGGATGACGGGTGTATTCCTTAATACCATTCGTGGGGTGGCGTACTTACTTCCCCAAACTCTACAAGCTCCTACTTCACTCCTATGTCGAGCCGGCTAGGAAGCTCCTAACATGGGATCACTAGAATTCGCTTGTGCATTAAATACAACCATAAAAACCTTTAGTACGCGTTTGGTTCATGTTTCTTAAGACGTTCAAGCAAGTTACCGAATAGGAAGTTAGCCAGTTTTCTTAAGCCTAACATAGATAAACAATCATCCAATACAACTAATAACACACTAACAACCAATAATCAATAGCTAGGTTTCATTAGATCTAAGCAAACACAAGATAAAATTAGCCTAACATGTTAAACAAAAGACAAGCATAAGATAGAATCAAACAACACATAGACATATTGAATGATTAATTGATAACTTATCTTTCAATGAAACATGGAAGATCTCAAGGCAAAAAGCCCTGAAAAAGTAGCTAAAATCGTCTTAGGGTTTTATCCCAAAATTCCACACACTAAAACTCTCCTCAATGACAAAAAATTAGAAAACTATATATAGACTTTGACATCTGACGGCGTCACCTTATGCATTGTGACGCCGTCACCTCGCCGCTTTTAGGGTTCCCGGATGACCATCTTGACGCCGTCCCTCTTTAGCTCTTCAAAAATCCATTCTGGCTTATCAAGGCTTGACGCCGTCGGATCCTGAACGTGACGCCGTCCCCTTATGATTTAAGCCGTGACGCCCTTGATTTAGTTAAAGCGTGACGCCGTCAGAATTCTCATGCAAACTCACTGGCCCGTCATGAGTAAATTTCACATCCAACTTTTCTTGCCAAGGCATGACGCCGTCCCATGTTAATTGTGACGCCGTCAAGAGTAACTTTTAGCCGATTCTTGAGACTTTGCCGTTTTCTTCACTTTAATGCTCCAAAAACGTCCAAAATGCCTCCTTTTCCAGATTTCTCCTCAAAAGTACCTAAAATGACAAAAGGAACGATTTAGGGCAATATTTGATCAAATAAATACGATTTCGGGCTTAAATGACCCCTTAAAAGCGGTACACTTTTCGCCTCATCAAATACCCTTACACTTGAGATTTGCTTGTCCTCAAGCAAATGCGCTTTTATTCCAATCAAAATACAAGTTAGGGGTCATTTAATGCAAACATAAAAGTAATTACAACAAATAATCGTTCCACTTCAATCATAATAAGCACGGAGATTATATACTAGCACCTCACAAGTAGTGTTTAGATACTCACATCTCTCAAGTGTCATCAAAATAAATCTCATAAATGAAAACGGAAAATATCTCTCACTACCTGTCATAGCAAATAGATTACCATAGGCTTGGGAAAGGATCGAAAACCTCCTCCACTAGGCGTAAGCACCTAAGATAAACTATCAAAGAGGGCTTTTAAATGGGTTATAACGTTAGGTGTAGGGAAAAGGAAAACACGGTTTTGTTGGATACGGGATATTTTACTGGTGGCGAGTTAAAGATCTTGATCAATTACATGTACTATACAATGTTGCTAAGCCAAGACTAGACTCGATCTTAAGCTAGAAACAAAATAACATAAACATAAAATAAACATAAAATAAAACGGGATGGTAGTCCGTATGTTTTTTTCTATTTTTCTTTTTCTCATTTTTTTTGTATTTTTCTTGATTTTTTCGATTTTTTTTTTTTTTTTTTTTTTTTTTTTTTTTTTTTTTTTTTTTTTGCATACACTTTTACCCTACCATCCAAAATAATACATCATAGGGGCGTTGCATCCCCTTACACTTGAACTTTTACATAACTTTACAAATAACTATTCTAATGACTCGAATTAAGATAATTGAAACACTTGGAGTACTTTTAAAAATATTTAGCACATATGGGGGTAATAATGTTGTTCATCCCCATTACTCCATTACACTAGTACTTTACCCATGAGTCCCAATCGACCCAAAACAATATGTACAAGGATATGACTCGACTTAGCAACCATGTAATCAACTAGATAATTAACTTGGGTTTAAACAAATGTTGTAACAATAATGCACTAAAAATGAGTGCATACAAGGTAGGCTAAGGCGATTTGGGTGTACATTTTAGTGGGGTGTAACAAATTCTTCCTTTAAGTAAAATGCTTAAAGGTCGAAACGAAAAGATAGGCTCTGAGGGGTGTACTAGGGGTATCGTGTACTAAAAATGAGTACAACGCAAAGGGTGTGGGAGAATTACTTGACCAATGTAGCCAACGTAATTATAACAAAAACACAGGTGTAAAACATGGGTTAATCCTAATGCCTCTTATCATGTAGTAAATCTAACTACACGAATGTAGTCTCACTTGTGGCCTCGGAATGGTCCTAACGCAAGTTCTAGAATCTAAGTGCTACCGGTACACACATCATAGCATAAATGCTTTTCCTACCAATTCTAGGGGCGAACCTCACATATTTGGGGGTGGAAAATTTTTTAGTGGTACGGCTTTTGTGCTAGTCATATAACTCCTATCCGTGAGACGCTCATTAAGATCAAAGTTTCACTCCTATATGTTGTAAAAAATTTTAAATTTGGCACTAAAATTACCTTAACAAGTATTTCTCTCAGTTTTATTACACATCTACCATCAAACAAACAAAAATCAAGCGCAATTGTATTCTCTAAAATCGTACTTTTACCCTCCCCTTACACTTAAGATGAACATTGTCCCCAATGTTCAAATAACAAGATGTAAAAGAATAAAGTAAAAGAATGAAATCAAATACTCCCCTGATTCGCTCGGTGGATAATGAAGTAACACGGTTAGATCTTCTTCCAAAGTAATGTTGAAGCTCCATGACTAATGCATCGCCATAAGCTTGATTCAAAACATTTCCTTGTCCAAAATAACCTGTTAAACCTGAGAAAACAAACACGAAAACCTGCATAACATCGGCGGGATAAATCTATATATAAGGATATAATGCTTGTGGAATGATAATTTTGCAGATTCCTGGAGATTATAAGTTGGAGATTTAATAAAAACTTTTTATGAAAACAAAACTTTCAAAAATTTCTGGAAATTAAATCTGACGCCGTCAGGTTATAACCCCTGACGCCGTCAGAAATGACCTGACAAAAATTTTCATTTTAAGTTTCCGGAAAATTTCTGGAAAAACCTTTACCTTACTTCCTGGAAATTCTGCAAAACATCATTATGACTCGATACAAGCATTTGACTCAAACAAATACGAATATGTATGTTAATTTAATATTATTACGATTCATGTTAATTTGTGTTCTAATAAACCGATTTAGATTTCCCTTACACTTATCTTTTGCAAAATACCTTTATATGTAGTTAAGACGAAGTTAAAAACAACATAAAGCATTTTCACAATTTTAGTCTTGAACATGAATCAATAATGATAAAAATTAAAACACACATACGGAAATAAATAAAAACAAACAAACAAATAAATAAACACACAAAGCAAATAAAACAAATAAAGCTTGGGTTGCCTCCCAAGAAGCGCCTTTCTTTATTAACGAGTCTTGTAGCTAGACTCAAAGTCACGTACATTACGTGATTCCATCATTCATAATGACGTATCCCTGATAGATATGATCCTTGTTATCAGGGTGGTGGTGTCTCAATCGCTCGACATTCGCGGTCACTTCACCTCCTCCTTTGCTGGTCAAGCTTACTATCCTATCTTGGTGTAAACTTTTAATTATGAATGGTCCGTACCACCAGGGACTTGGTTCATTAGTAGGTGCTTCAGTTGCTGAATGCCTTAGGAGCACTAAGTCCCCTTTTGTAAATTCAACGGGGTTATTGGTTTGCTCATCAGCCTCAATGTAATTGTTATTTCCACCTTTACATTCTCTAATCTCATTTTCCATATAACTCTTAATCCTCGCCTCCCATGCAAGAATTTTCTCTCGAACATTACCACGGATTATATTGGGGTTAGCCTCCATCTTCTTCTGCAGAGCAACATCTCGTATATGTCGTGGGATCGTTGGGAAGTTTATTGTTTTCTTCCCCTTCTTCATTTGGATGGTGCTATTTTCGTAATTGATTTGTGCTCTAGTGGTAGCGAGAAAGGGTGCCCCAAGGATTATTGGCATATTCATATCATTTCTCTCAATGATCATGAAGTCGACCGGATACAGGAATCCGGCAACGTTGACCAATACATCTTCTGCAATTCCTAACGGGTACTCATAAGAATGTTTCGCAAAGGAGAGTTTAGTATGGGTGATGGATGGCAACTCATCGGTTAACTGGACATAAACGGATAAAGGCATCAAATTTACGTCGGAACCTTGGTCAGCTATCGCATCCAGATACTTATGTTTTCCAATGCTGCATGGTATTTCAAAGACCCCGTAGAATTTCTGCTTTTCCACTAACTTTTGTCCTATGAGGCATTCATACAATTGCCCACCGGGTAATGTGTCAGATTTGTCATCCGGTTCCACCTTCTTGGACTCCTTGTTGGGTAGATGAGTACGTCGATAGTTTCTCACCCAATCGTTTATGGTCTCCTTGTTTATTTCGTGCTTCAAGTAATGCTTCACTTGTTGTGATACTGGCGGTTCAACCAATTGGCGCTCCTCAGAGGGCGCCTCCTCTCCCTTGTCGGAATCGCATTTGTAAGCATTGGTGTTTCCCTTATTAAGTGGGATGAGGTCAATTTTGTTAACTTCCATAGTTATGGATTTTCCTCTTCCATCATTTCCGCCCTCTTGGACGACGGAGGTGGCCTTGACAAATTCAGTGTTAGGAACATCAGCGTCATTCCTCACCAACACTTTTTCAGGGACTTTAGTATTTGTGTACTCTTTCAAAAGATTCATCATCTCCGCCATTTTCTCTTCCATTTCCTCCTTTTGTTTGTAGACGGCTTCCTCAAATTTAGCCAACCGTTCGGAGTGTTTCGACATGTACTCTCTCATTCGAGCTTCGAATGTTGGACTGAGTTCCTGAGGTGGTGAGTTGGGTGGAGCGTGCTTATGGAAGGGTTTAGTATTTTCCCTACGGGGTGATTCGGACAATGGTATTTGCTTAACGCTTAAGACTGAGTTAATTGTTGCTTTTTGTGGACTTAAGGGTCTCTTTTGCTTTTCCATAAGATATGCAACCCTTTTCTCAAGTTCACTAACGCTTTCCTCAGTGATTTGATTGGCTGTATCGGGCGAAGAATATGTCATGACTGCCGAGCGCACGTCGTGGGAGACTTGCCACAGTTCATCATCGTCGGATGCAAGCTCATCAATGATCTCCCATGATTCCTCGGCGCTTTTGTCGCGCAATCTGCCCCGGCGGCTCGATCGATGGCACGCTTGGTGTGGTAATCAACATGGTCATAGAAGATTTGGATTTGAAGCCATAGATTTATGCCATGATGAGGGACTTTTTGAAGTAAGTCCTTGAATCGAATCCATGCCCCGTAGAGGGTTTCGCCTCGACGTTGTTCAAACATCAAGATATCATTCCTTAGCTTGGTAGTTCTTCCCGGTGGGAAAAACTGAGCAAGGAAACGAGTGGTGAGATCATCCCAAGAGGTGATGGATCCTGCGGGTTGACGTTCTAGCCACTGACTAGCTTGGTCCCGCAGAGAGAATTGGAAGAGACGCAATCTGGTCGTCTCTCGAGTGGCAACATCAAGGTCTATAGAATCAACGATTTTAAGAAAGTCCTTGAGATGTTGATTAGGATCTTCAGAACGAAGTCCATGGAATGCGCATCCACTTTGCACCAACCGGATGGTGTCGGATCGCAAGGGTGTGATATTGGCTCCTTGAGTGAGCTCAATGGTGTTTCGATAGCCGTGGTGGCTAGGACGGGAATACTCTCCTAAAGTACGGGCTCTAGGAGGTGGTGGTGGTTGTTGTGGTGGTGGGTTGTGTGGGTTAAGGATATTACCATCTTCCATGATGTCGGATGGTAATGGTTACGAACAAAGACACGAAGAAAATAGATAGACTAAAGAAAACCTAGAAAAATAAAATAAAAATCTCACTAGAAAGGAATCTAGTGAGTAGACCTAATAGAAATAAAAATTCAACCTAAACAATAACTATTCCCCGGCAGCGGCGCCAAAAACTTGATGCGTGGGTTTTGCAACCTTACAACAGGTTTTACCTCTCGAGGGATCTCAAGAGGCTTACAACCCCACCAGGCAGTGTACCTGACCGATGTAGTATAGTGTAGTGGTAAGTACGGGGGATTGATCGTTCTCCACAGGGAATAGTGTTCGTTAGGTGTGAAAGGCTACTCTAATTAGGTCTAAGGGTTGAGGAAGATTCTTTTTATGTTTTTATAATTTTATGAAAGCAAGTAAAATCTCGGGTTTTGAAGGAGTGGGCGGAATTAGTTGCTAGTCAACTAACCCAAATTACTACAAATGCAAATAAAATAAAATAACAAAAATGAAAAGTGGTGAGAAACTTATGTGTAGAGAAATGTGTTTACTTAGATTTCCTTACTCCCTAACTATCTTTTACCGGTTAATTAGTGTGTATTAGTCGCGTGGATGACGGGTGTATTCCTTAATACCATTCGTGGGGTGGCGTACTTACTTCCCCAAACTCTACAAGCTCCTACTTCACTCCTATGTCGAGCCGGCTAGGAAGCTCCTAACATGGGATCACTAGAATTCGCTTGTGCATTAAATACAACCATAAAAACCTTTAGTACGCGTTTGGTTCATGTTTCTTAAGACGTTCAAGCAAGTTACCGAATAGGAAGTTAGCCAGTTTTCTTAAGCCTAACATAGATAAACAATCATCCAATACAACTAATAACACACTAACAACCAATAATCAATAGCTAGGTTTCATTAGATCTAAGCAAACACAAGATAAAATTAGCCTAACATGTTAAACAAAAGACAAGCATAAGATAGAATCAAACAACACATAGACATATTGAATGATTAATTGATAACTTATCTTTCAATGAAACATGGAAGATCTCAAGGCAAAAAGCCCTGAAAAAGTAGCTAAAATCGTCTTAGGGTTTTATCCCAAAATTCCACACACTAAAACTCTCCTCAATGACAAAAAATTAGAAAACTATATATAGACTTTGACATCTGACGGCGTCACCTTATGCATTGTGACGCCGTCACCTCGCCGCTTTTAGGGTTCCCGGATGACCATCTTGACGCCGTCCCTCTTTAGCTCTTCAAAAATCCATTCTGGCTTATCAAGGCTTGACGCCGTCGGATCCTGAACGTGACGCCGTCCCCTTATGATTTAAGCCGTGACGCCCTTGATTTAGTTAAAGCGTGACGCCGTCAGAATTCTCATGCAAACTCACTGGCCCGTCATGAGTAAATTTCACATCCAACTTTTCTTGCCAAGGCATGACGCCGTCCCATGTTAATTGTGACGCCGTCAAGAGTAACTTTTAGCCGATTCTTGAGACTTTGCCGTTTTCTTCACTTTAATGCTCCAAAAACGTCCAAAATGCCTCCTTTTCCAGATTTCTCCTCAAAAGTACCTAAAATGACAAAAGGAACGATTTAGGGCAATATTTGATCAAATAAATACGATTTCGGGCTTAAATGACCCCTTAAAAGCGGTACACTTTTCGCCTCATCAAAGACGAGTATCACTACAATACATTCCATAGGGTGTTTGAGCCAGCAAAACACCTACTTTAGACAGTCATCTGAATAGTTTCTCGAACTACAAAGTATTCTTATTCTTTTAATGTATAACGCATTAATGCTCTCAGTCGAGCACATCCAGTCAGCAATTTCATCATTCAATGATGACATCCTACCCATGACTGGGTTGATATCATCTCAGTTAAATAAGCATCAGCGTATGCAAACAAAAACAGAGTTCCTCAAATATCCGTAAACGTTTGAACATATATTTGGTCCTATGTAGGTCCAATATAATGTTCGTTAACAATTATCTAACGACTTTCACTTAGATATTGGTTGTTATCAACTCATCTTTCATTCATGCAAATGATAAATATATAGTCTAATACTTAAATAGACTTACATGATGAATCCTTCAGTCAAACTTAAGATTTCCAATCATGTGTTCAATCTCATCAAGTAAGATTGATCATTGAGACTCTCCCAATAACGTGTCATATTATGTTTAGACTTAATAACCGCTTATGTTATATTCTAATAAACATATACATAACAAGGTTGTATGTCTTATTTTATAAATCCCTCAAGAGAACTTCATTCCAAGCAATGATTAAAGTCTAGCTTAGATGGATATTGTTTTCTAATATGTTAATGACATAAAGAGATTTAAGAAAATAAATACAGTGCTCCAACTTGCTCTAGTGTACTTAGAGTAATCCTTATTAATCAAAATCAAATTAATGATTTTATAATTAACTCAAGATCTATGCTCCTAGATGCATGATCTAATCCAACATGGATTATTTTATTTTGTATACATAATAAAGATTATATGGATTCATAAACCCTTTTGATTACTCATCGTCCTCGCAAAGGTAATCAACAAGAAAAGTGTTTTGATATCCTATTGTCATATTTCATTTACATGAAAACAGGTATGACTATTAATTTATCTTTATACATCCAATGTTTCTAGGTAGAAGGATTTAGTCATAGTCAATTTCTTGAGTACGAGTAAAACTCCTTTTTACTAGTCGTCATAAACGTGTGTAAATTTTCCCTTTTGAGTTTTCTTATCAAGAAACTCATTCTTAACCTCACAGTCTAACTGATTTGTAAGAGATCAATCAAATCCACGAGTGATTGTCTTTCAAGGCTGCATCTTAACATTCATAGTTTTGACTACTCATCAGATACAATATCTGATAATGCATCTCAGTAGTTACAGTTCACCATGATCCTCTAACTTATATTCCCTCAACATTGATATAAAAACTATATCATTCAGGTGCAAGAGTATCCTTGCGGATTTATGAATGAGAGATATCATCTATGGTTTAACATATAATGTTCAACCTTAGTATGACATTAGCAAGTGTACTCAGAAGGTTGCTCTTGAATAACTTCAAGATCTAAGGTGCTCCCACTTGCTTTTGTAATGTAGAGACTAATCTCTGATACTCAGCATCATGAGAAACAATAAATTGTTTTCAAGTGGGACATCCAGAATACATCGTCAGTTCTTAGACTCTAGTTTGTTTAATTACTTACTTTTTAAGTAGTTAACAAAATTCAGAACTTTAATCAAGACATAATGAGATTCATCTCATGCCATACTACAATGGTGTCTTAAATTCCTTCTGGGTTGGAACATATTGAGTGTACCATGGCACATCCAATTTCTAACCTGATAGCTTTGGAGGAAACATCATTTAAGTCATCAAAGATCAAACAATATCAATAGTGTTTGATTTTCCACGATGGACATACCATAAAGTTTGTGGTATTCCATGAGGACTGAGTTGTGAACTATCACACAACTCATTAGATGAACTTATACCTTTTGGCTTACATATCTGCACCAAGTCAAACCAGATGGCATCAATAGTAATTTTAGCCTACTGCATACTTTACTTCATGTGCATGTTTTGACTAGAAAACATAAACAATTTTAATATTATACGTCGTAAGTGTACATGTTCTTTAACAAGAAGACATAACAAATTAACGTAGACGTCGTAAGTGTACATGTATTTAACAAGAAGATATAACAATTTGATCGTCTTACTTTACGTTATAAGTCTTTCAACAATTAACGGAATTAATGTTTTGTGTCTTTACAAAGACCTAAAACATATTTCAACTAAAGTAATTACGAGCGCCGACTCTTGGCCTCAATAGTATATTCAAGTTAATTTTGTACTTCATGATTATGAGTTTACAAGAAAACATAATTCATATTTACTAAACAATTCAGTGAATATGTTGAAGTAGCTTTTCATGATATCTTGAATTTGTTCTTAAATTAGGGCAACATACATTTTATGTGTAGAAGTCCTAGTAGAATTTTGTTTCTTACCTTGCATCAAGAAGAACTATTAGTCATATTGTTATATGTTGTACCTTGCACACAATTAAGATTTCTCCCACTTGTGCATGGCACAACATCGTGAGGAGCATGCAAACAACACTACGCTCGTTTATTTGTATGAGCAATATGACAATGTATAAGATAACATAGATTTTAGTCAAAAATCAAAATATAGATATGTAAAACTTTATCGTTTGAATAATGAATCAGCATAACAATTTATAGATAACATTTCAGGAAGCAACATCAGGGAACGCGACAAGTTATCATATAAAACTTATGCAATGGTTCTTATATAAACTATGATGCTTAACACGTGGAAAGTAATGTATTATTTCAAGACAATCTGGAAATAAGATGGGCAACTTGCAAGTAATAAAGCTTACAGCTCCCACTGGATTAGACAACATTACATGTGTTACGTCACCAGTAATATAATCACGTAGCTCCCACTGGATTAGACAACATTACAATGTGTTACATCACCGGTGGAGAGTGAGTAGCGATTGGATACTTTCCATCTTTCTTTGAATATCTACACATTATTGCTAATGTGAGTCACTTTGACTAGTAAACATGTACTTAGGTATTCAAGAAAGTGCATCAAGTTCTAACATATAGATGATGGGCTAGCCATCATTACTATTTTAACTTGAAAATAGGCATGCATTTCCTCCATAATTGGTCTACTTTACCACAAGGGTATGTAGGACCTTAGTAGGCATATTGGGTTAAGGCAAACTGCTAGGTAATCATGCTAGTAATTGCCTTTACCACATTGTGGTTTATTGATACTTCCGTCTTCTAATTATTTAAACTCATTTTAGTTTGGTAGCTAGTACGAAATAGTTTGACCAAGCAAGAACATGCAAATATCGCCAAAGGTCTGACCAATGAGCAAAATTCGCCATGGGTTGAAATGGCCCTAAGGTCTGACCAAAGAGGTCAAGTCAAGTGCACGTGTTCTTGGTTGTCCAAATATCTTATATTTCTTCAATGTTTCAAAACCGAAACAAGGGTTATAAAACAACGTTGAAGGAATAAGATGTGTAACCATACTTAACCATTTTGACTTTTACAAGACATCACGATTTCTAGAGTAGGTTTTCCTTGAGTTTGATTAGAATTAGGAAAATTCAAATATTCCTATTATGGCTTTTCCTCATAAAGAAAAAGGATAGGAATAAGTCTCTTTCTTACAAGGAAAGATCGACTTAGTTCGTCCTTTTAACAAAAAAAGAACAAACTCTTGTTTACGGTATGCGTTGCATTAATTGAATTTACAAAGTTCAATTTTAGTATTTTCGATAATTATCCTTTTATAAATTAACTACCCCATGTTCATAATTTAAAACAATTAATTTACGAAAAGGCTAAGATCCTCATTGAGGTTCGACCATTAATGCAGTTGATCTACTAGAAATGGTGGATTCAATAGGTAGGCGACGATCACCAATTGTATTACATGTACAAATCTTAGATCCTTATGGGACTCATGGCATCTAGTGTCAAACAATTAGTGTCATGTAGGCATGTTTAGTCCCATCTTTGCCTCGGGTAAGGGTCTGACCACACTACTCGATTAAGTCATCCAATTTGAAAACTGTGAGAATAATCCTAGGTCTGACCATGGAGAATAGTCACCTTGGGTTACAATTCAGCCTAGGTCTGACCAGATGCTAAAAGGTAATTGCAAGTGTTCTCATAATTGGACGGCGTGACTTAAATTTTGACGGGTAAATAGTTTTGATGTGGATCAAAAACGTGTACGAAAGAAGCATGCATTCATTCTTCGTAGCACAAGTTAAAAAACTTTTCTTAACTTAAGTCTAATCATTATTTTAATTTATGTGTGTCAAGTTGTCCATTTTCAAGACTAATATAAATCCTAAGTGGATTATTAAGTTTGGACAATACAATAAATAAATAAATAAACAACTTAACTAGTTTAAGTGTTATTTAGAAAAACAATGATTTTAAGTTTAAAATCATATTTAAACTTAGTTAAACTAAATCATAAGACTTAGTTCAAAATGGTTTATGTTTCGGTTTAAGTTTTAAGAAAACAATTTTCGTTTTGCATGTAGTCACAACATACATGAAACAACCAAACAAACATACAACCACAATATGCAAAGCCTCAACCGATGAAAATCCTATGCTTGGTCTCGTGAGCCATCACGAGAACCAAGAGTCAACTAGGGACATAAACCACAACCACACGGAGGGCTCCCACTTGCTCCAAGACAATCATGAGCAAGTAAAAAGCCCATAATGCACATGAACTTCAGTTTCTGTTAGCCCAGTTTTTCTGTTTTGCAAGGCCCAAATGCCCAGGAAGATCACCTCCTCATGGTTCGGCCCAGTTGACAAAGTTGTAGCCTTATGTCTTGTGGACCTGCACCAAAAATTTTAGAAAAAAATACCTTACCAATCAGCAGGTAATCACGTTTTCCCAACAGGTGTCCAGCAGCAACTTTGAGTCTACAACTCTTCAATCTTTCGCCATTTGCTTACAAGCTCTTGTTTACAATACATATAAAGTAAAATACAACTAATCTACTTTGTATCTACTGTAAAATGCCCAAACATTGGCAAAACCAAAATTGAAATACATTACAAAAGTGCCGAAACAACGGCAAAACCCCAAAACAAAAAATGCAACCAACAATCACAATCACAACGCACAAGTGGTCTAGGTTTTCATCGGCTTTGCATATGAACACATAATAATACATTCAAATAAATATTATTACATGGTGTTGGCTAACTCCATGGACAAACATGCATGTATTTGCCATGGATAACAAAATAAATAACAAGAAATAAATTGTTAGCCAACAAATCGAAGAAATAATTAACAAGAATTAAAACCCCGAATGGTACGCGTGACAAATGGCCAAAGACTCAAACCCCAATGATGTTAGGAACTTCATAACACCATTTTACCACAGAAAAATAAGCCTCATGGGCTGATTTGAAATTGGGTTAAAAATCTTCCAAAAAACCGCGTTTTTAGGCCATTTTACGGGTACTGATCAAGTAAACAAACAACGTATGCATAACAAATGGCCATAGGATCAAAAAGTCCAGATCTTAAGACCTTATTAAAGTCGACATATTCATAATATATAAGCCCTAGGGGATGTTTTAAAATCCCACTTTTAAATCCATTAAAAAAACATGTTTTTAGCCATTTTTACGCATGCAAGATGATCATATGACAACATATGATGGCTCGTGATACCACTATAGGTGATGTAAACATGAATTAACAATTAATTAATATAAAACGCAGCGGAAGAACATCACCATACAAGGATCCATAGTGCCATATGATCAATCAAATAAATAAACACATAATTTATACCTTTGTAGCGTGATCCGGAAGTCACCGCCAATTCCAATAGGTCGAATGGAATAAGAACCACAAGTGACCAAGAGAGATCACCTCTATGATATGTCCACACTACACTTCACCGTATGCCAATGGATGCAAGTCCCGTAACCACCGTAACCCTTCTAGTCTTCTTTAAATATGCTAGATGCAAAGAAGAAAAGATTAAAATGAAAACCCTAGGTGGTTTTCACTTTGTTACCGTGAGATCCAAAAAGGAGAAGAGAGAGAGGAGCCTTTTATTTTTGTTAATATGTCATCTATATTATTAGATAATTAAGAGATAATTATCTACAAAATCAAAGACCAAATCTCCTCCTTAATACTCTCCATGGGCCGGCCATAAGAGGGCTCAAAATGGGTTTCCCATTTTGTTTCTAAGTCCAATAGAATAAGTCCATTACTTATTCATTAGAGGCCCAATAGCAGTTTCTGGTTACTTACGGTTATTTATATATCGTAAATACGATAATCACGATATATAAAATGGCACCTCAGTGTATATGTGTGTGACCCCATAGGCTCACATATGTCTAGCCATATAATTAGTCATTATGACAAGAGCATACTCCAACAAAAATGGGGTTGCAAGAGTAAACGGAAAAAATGCAAGGCATAAATCAAATCGACAGATTACCCCCCCCCCCCAGACTAAAACGAGACATTATCCTCAATGTCTTAAAGGTAAGGGTTCTCCTACATAAATCTAAGGCCGTTTATTAATTATGCCAAAAGAGAGATGTAAAACGATAAGATTTAGGATATTGATAAGCAGCGAATGATGAAACTCGAGTAGCGTGAAGGAAACTACGAACACGAGAGTCTTCATTATCGCGCATTCCTGGACATACCACAGAAAACAACGAGACACAAGAAATGGAAGAGGAAGCCCTCCTCACTCACTTTATTAGAAAATAGATAAGAAGATAGATGGATAAGCATGGGATGCCTCCCACGAAGCGCTTGTTTTTGGTAACCGAGTCACATGAGCTTGACTCGACCCCGAATTTAATTATCCTTGGGGGAGCATGTGGAAAAGGAAATCTCAATCGGACTTTCGTTCAAGATGTTTGGATAAACACTGAAGCATACGAAAGTTCCACTCCGATGAGATACCCGCGGTATTTTTAGAAAGAAGAACCAGAAATGGTAATACCGGGGTCAAAGATGGTATCCTTACTCCCGAAGGAGTGAAGGATGGGAGAAGGCACAGTAAATGTGATGAAGAGCATAAAGATTTTGATGATGATCATAATAAGCTCTTCATCATCAGCAAAAAAATTTTCATAAGTCTTGGGCGGGAGGGTCGGGATGAAATCTTTATGAGAAGGTATACCTCCCCCCAGACTAGTATCTTCCTCTAGATCAAAATAGAATTTATCATATTCTGGAGGAGATATCAAAAGAGAAAGTTCATCGGAGAACTTGTCGAGATAAAGATCATTCATATCAAAATGAAATGATTCATATTCGGGAGGAGAGATATGAGCATGAGAAGTGGTACTGCCACTACTCGTCTCCTCCGAATGATCAATATCGAAGTAGAAGGTTTCAAAAGATGGGATAGAAAAATCAGAATGAGAAGTGGGACTGCCACTACTCTCAGAATCGAATATGAAACTCTCATATTCTGGAAAAGCATCCTCGAGCTCGTGCTTCAAAGGATAAGACGGCTTTTCCTTAACTTCTTCATAAACTTCCTTCGGGGGAAGGGAAAGGAATGGTTCATCAATTATTTTTAATGAATCATCTTCCCCCGGATCACTGTCAGTCTCAACAATTTTCGGTGAAATTGGAGTTTTATCAAAGAACACCTCGACCTCTTCCCTAGAGATAACATTCTCTTCAATCGTAGGAGAAGGATGGGAAGAGTCGGAATTAAGAATCTCGATGTGATAAACTTGTTCTGGAGGTGGGACAAGTGGTGTGCTCTTAGAGCTAGCAATTTCCACCGCTTCCGTTGTAGTCTCCGATTCATCTTCATCATCGTCGTCAAGAACACTCTTAGCATTTGCAGCACAACATTCAAACCATTTGCTCGATCCAGGATTAATTTTCATGGCCTTGAGCTCAGCACGTTTTTCTGACATACTCTTGACCGTGAATCTTGAAAGGTTTGGATCAACTCTTTTAGGAGCAATTACGGGATCGGACTTTTGATCAACCGTAGCGACATTGCATTTGTCGGTTTGAGGTTTCGAGTTCGGATTAATATTGAACGTAACTTTTTCCTTATCGACCCGCAAAGTAATTTCTTCACCATAGACATCGATCAAAGCACGCCCGGTCCTCAAGAATGATCTTTCGAGAATGAGAGGAACCCGGGGGTCGGCGTCAAAATCAACTACCACAAAATCTGCTGGAAAATGGAACTTCCCCACCTTTACAAAGACATCCTCGGCTACACCCTTAGGAAGGGTTATGGACCGATCCGCAAGCTCGAGGGTCATGCAAGTGGGGGTAAGTTCGGGCAAAGACAATTTTTTCCAAACTGACAACGGCATTAGGTTGATGCTTGCACCAAGATCGGCCAAGGCGTAGCATTCAACCATTCCCGGAAATTCACATGGGATGAGAAATTTTTCAGGATCTCCAAGCTTTTCCGAAAGCTTTTTGAGAATTGCCGCTGAGCAGTTTTCGTTCACTGGAGTTTTTGTCATTTCAAATAATTTTTCCTTATTGCTCAACAAACTTTTGAGGGTAGAAATGAATTTAGGCATCAAGAGCAAAGCATCCGCGAAGCTTATGTCGAAATGTAACTCTTGAAAAATTTGAAAAAATTTCTCCATTTGAGTTGAAGCTTTCTCACGGAGCTTTTGATCACTCAATCTCGAAGGATACGGAAGGTTCTCTTTGACGGGAATTTCTTTTGGTTCAACATTCTTTGGTTCAGATGGATGGACGACCGGAGGTTGGACGTCGTTGGTTCCTCCGTTGTTAGTAGGAGGTTCCGTGTCCTTGGTCACCTCAGTCTCACGGACGACTAACTTGGGAGGTAGAGAAGAAGAGGTAGCCGGAGTCGTGGGTCCATCATATGAAACACCGCTCCTTGTAGTGATCGCCTTAGCATCGCCCCTCGGGTTGGCGATCGTGTTGCTTGGGAGAGAAGTAGTACCCGAACCCGAGGGTCGATCATTTAAAGATTTTTTCATTTCTGTCATTTCCTTAATCAAAAACCTAGTTTTTTCTTCTTGGTTTTTGTTAAATTTTTGTTGTTGTTGACTTTGAAGGAGAAGCTGTTTCAAAATCTCATCTGAGGGCGATTGGTTTTGCAAAAATCCTTGATTTTGATTATTGTTAAGATTTGCTCCTCGGGTGTTTTGATTAAAACCCTGGTTGTTGTTTTGAAAATTTCCCTGATTTTGAAAATTTTGCCCTTGATTTAAATTCCCCTGATTAGCCCGATTTTGATTTTGATTGACTTGATAAGTACGGTTTTGCACATTCTGATTCTGATTTGGTGGGAAACCGGGTGGTCCGAGGAAGTTGTTAGAACGGTAGCTGAGCAAATTACGGTCACCTTGGGGTTGGTAACCGTTACCTCCCTGATTAAAGGTTCCCGTTGCAGCGTAAACATTATCTTGAGTGTAGCCACCGGCGGCTGGGCACTCGAAATAAGGATGAGGACCACCACATGTCTCACAGCTATGATTAACAACATTGACTTGATTGTTGTTGTTTTGGTTCATAGTCTGATGCATTCTCAAGATAACCGTTGACATATCATTCATTTGTTTAGAAAGAGTGGCTATCTCGGAGGTAGAAGAATCAGTGTTAGATCTTGTTGACTCATTCCTCTCGGCAGAGGAATCCCAAAAATTATGGTGGGTGGTCATGTTTTCAATAAGATCATAGCACTCTTCGGGTCGACGTTTCATAAACGTACCACCGGCAACATCATTAATTGTATCACGGTGTCGTAGTGTCAAACCGTTCTATAAGGTATCTATAATAGTGACCAATAACATATTGTGGTTCGGACACCGATCAATTGATAACTTGTAGCGTTCCCATGCCTCAAATAATGATTCATCGGGAAGCTGACAGAAATTGCTAATCTCATTCCTTAATTTCGTCACCATCGACGGTGGGAAATATTTCGCCAAGAACTTCGTAACCATTTCATCGAAACTACGAATGGAGTTCTTGGGAAGACGATCAAACCAAGCGGTGGCATGATGCGTCAAGGAATAAGGAAAGAGATATAGATGGAGGGCGTCATCGGAGACCCCATTTTGTTTCATACTTTGGGTGACGGTTATGAATTTGTCAAGATGCTTGTTCGCATCGTCACCCGGCAAGCCATGAAATTGGCACGAGTTTTGGACTTGTTGAATCATATGATACTTAAGTCCAAAATCGGCGGCTTGAATATTGACGGGGGCAATCGGGCCACCACGTCCGTGCATTGTGGGTTGGCACAGCTCCTCCATCGTTCGGAGATCGGGAGCTGGCATGTGATTATCACCACCCATCGGCGGGTGTTGATTGTTTGGGTCGTCGGCCATTTCCTCAACGGTTGAGAAATGAACACGGTTGTTATGAAGAATAATCCTCTCAGGATTTGAGAGTGGTGAAAGAAGAGGGTGAGAAGTAGAAGATTGGGTGCGCATACACCAAAAACAAACACAAAATCAAAAAGGAAAACCAAATTTGAAAATAAAATATTTTTCGATTTTTATATTTAATGAAAAATTAGATTTATTATCTTTTTGGTGATCGTTGATCAACCGTACTCGTTTCTTTCAAAACTACGCGCAGCGTGGCGGGAGAGAAGAATGGATCTCTCTTCGGTCTGCAATTTAATGTCAAGACCTCCTTAAACCCCGTGTATAGGTTGTAGTAAAGAAATAATCCGAGAAACGTTTAACTTCACGATCTCTTTTGTTGTTTATTCGGAATGGTTTACAACGCCCTCTCGAGAGCGAGGATTTATTATTAATAGTGAAAACACTTTAGGAAAAGTGTTTTTTTAATTATTATATTTTTTTATTTTTCAAAAACAAATAACTTCCGAGGAATGGTCTTCAAAACACGATTCTTCGGCGAAACTCCAACTCTTTTCAAGCCTTCCCCGGCAGCGGCGCCATTTTTTGATTCATCTTTTTGAGTATTTATTTTTCCAAGGTAAAAGGTAACGTATGCGTTTTCCCCGGGTCGTGTCCCAACGAAGGTTGAATTCGAGTTTTTGTTTCGATGTCGAATAAGTGTGGTGAATGTGAGTGAAAGAGTGATGATTTGTGATTTTATACTACGAATAATAAAATATTAAATGAAAACAATTAATTAGACTAAAGAAACAATTAAGCTAAGCATGTAATCCTAAAAAAATGAAAATTGAATTTAAAAACGTTATGTGACGAATTTTAAAACGAAAATAAAAAGTGAAATTCTAAAATTTAAGACCTAAAAATATAAAATAATTTTCCTATATTAAAACTGATAAAAGAAAATTTTTGGAAAAAGAAAAATATTTTTTTGACTTTTTAATATTTTTTTATGAATTAAAAACTAATTAAAACTATTTAAATGATTTAAAAATAGTAAAACAAGTTGGAAAAATCTAAATTTTTTTGAGTAAATCTAAAATCAAAGAAGTAATCTAGGAAAAATAAAACCAGAACCAGAATAAGCTAAAATTAGCAAAACAGTCCAATAAGCAATTGTGAAATAAGCACAAAATAAGCAATAGCTATCCAAAAATTCTCAAAAGCTCAAGTATCATGCAATGGACTAATTCAAGCATAAATCAACTCAGAAACATCAAATAAGCCAAAGCAATAAGCAGTAAAGCTTCTGCACAGTAGCAACTCAAATGTAGTAGCAGTGACCAAACAAGCTATTTTGCAGCTTAATAATAAGCTAGACCAGATCTAATTGGGAGAATCCAAAAGCAAAACCTCAAAGTTCATATGACAGACTACTTTAATTCCAAAGATGCCCAAAATTTGTCACCAATTGCTACTCTAATAGATGCTCAGAACAGAGAGGTCTGGGAACTGAGTTAGAAATAGCAGACAGAGCAGTCCTATTGGGCTAACTTGCAGCCTGAAATAAGCTATCCAAATGAGCTTAAAACATCAATCTCAGAGTATTTATTTCTAACTTGATATGTGAACTAACTAAATACCAAATTTAAGTTCCTCAACTTATCTCAATAAGCCAGAAATTTAACAAGATCAGCAGCCATAAAAACTTGAAACCTGCACAACTCTCTGATATAGCAGACTCAGAAAATTGGCGTTTTTAACTAGCAAACTCTGACCAAATGAAACCAGTTTTTGCACACTTACTTAACACACTATATTGCAACTTAAAACTACCAAAATGGGACTTTAAATAAGCTTGGCTGCTTCTGAGCTTACTGAGGCAGTTTCACCTCCAATATTCCACCTATGAGCTAATAACCTCAGAATAAGCTCAAAACCTTTAACACCCTACTGAAATAAGCTAATTCCACCTTATTTAAGTTGATTCAAACATTAGAAACATGCAATGGAACAGTATCAAGCTACAACAACCTCAACAGTGGCCAATCCAAACACCCCTATTAAATCAACTTTTGTAATTTTAAACTAGATACTACTAAAATAAGCTAAGCCACTTATTATCTACTGTATAACTAACATGTGCAAACACTAATAAGCACTTTCTAATTCTAAATAAGCACTATTAAGCAGTTAAACAAAATTAAGCTACTAATGAGACCAATTGAACTTACAAGTGAATACTAAGATAGAACACAAATCTGAACCAAAAATGAACACCCAGGCTTATGCACTAAGCCAAATAATACCCAATAAGCTACTCAGAATCAGCTTATTCTTCCTGAACTGCTTATTTGACCATATGTTGACTTTGT
The DNA here is from genome assembly GCA_021014915.2 of Artemisia tridentata subsp. tridentata. Lineage (NCBI taxonomy): Eukaryota > Viridiplantae > Streptophyta > Magnoliopsida > Asterales > Asteraceae > Artemisia > Artemisia tridentata. The sequence goes on from CP139509.1 coordinate 329,776,003, forward strand.
TTGACTTTTTGGAATTTGTGAGATAAGAGCTGAATTGAACAAACTAAAAGTTCACAATAAGCTATTAAGCTTATATGAGCTTATATACTTGATAAAACAGCTTATTGAAGCTGGGATGAGATTATTTTTTTTTTATTTTCTAATAATTTTTTGGATGTTTTTGGAATTTTAAAAAGATATTAACAAAAGTTGAGATTCAAATTGAAATAAGCTAGAATGATTTTAAAACAAGCTACTGATAACTTCAAAATAAGCTAATAACAAACTTAACAATAAAGGAAATTAAATCAAAAGTAAATTTAAACTAAACTTTAATTCATTAAAATTTCAAAAGTTACAATAAGAAATTAAAAACTACAAAGCTTAAACTAATTTTGACAGAGTAACATTACAATAAAAATTAACTCTCATTACATGAAGATCAAGCCTCTATTTATAGCCGAGCTAGGAGCATTCTAGACCTTCCTGACATGCTGGCAATCCGAGGGATTTGTGTTTCTTTTGAGCATAATCCAACCATTGATCATTCCCTATCATCATCCCATCAATTCACGACCCTTAGATTAACTTTGGTGAGGTGTTCGGACCAATGGGAGAGTGCCACGTAGCCATTCGTGTGCTTCTTCTGACATCTGACACCTCTAATAGCTTCTAGACGTCCCATGATTGGTCGATTTTACCCTTAATTGTGGTAAATGTGTACGGTAAGATTTTAGGGTTCATCGTACAGTTATTTCTTTCTGGGTTAAAAGAAGATTGGGGGGTGGGTAAAAGGAGTGTGTTTATTTATTATTGTTTGACCGAAACTAAATGTTTGACCGGGTTTGGTGTTGGGTTCGGATCATGGGTAGAGGTGTTGGATATGGGTCGTGGTTTATTTAAAAAGGAAGATGGGCTCGGGTGATGATTTTAAGTGGGTTGGGTTGAGAGTTATGGGTATGGGTTTATTAAATCCGGGTGAGATTTAAGATTTTGGTTTAGAAATAAAGTTTAAGGATCAATGTATAATTTCTGAAATTTAAGGGACCATTGCTGTCTTTTTTCCAAAGTAATCCAAGGGCTTTATTTGTAATTTGATGAACTTTGAGGATTGACTTTGACTTTTAGCTTCCCGGCATCGACTATAAATATCCATTCCATATCTCGTGCTCGGTTTCCCGGTTTATCTTGATTTTTGTCCTTTTCTTCGATATCCGTGCCTGCACATGTAAAAACACAAAAACACAATATATTTGGCATAATTGGTTAGTTTTTGGTCTATTTGGGTCCGGTTTTGGTCAAGAAAAGGTATGTGTATAAGCACATACCAGTAGACACGGCTAATTTCGATATTCCCGTTGACATAATCACCATATCCTATGATAGCCGCGAAATGATCATTCCCGAACCTGACAGTGCCTATGAACTTCGCGACGAAGTTTACTAGAAGCTTTAAGTTACCTGTCATGTGCCGGGAACACCCGCTATTAACAATCCAGAGGACGATTTGAATCACCTGCATCACAAGAAGAGGACACAGATGGAAGGTTGGAACCGGTGGATCCCGTTGGGTTAGTAATACAGGTGTTAAGCATCTTTGGTACCCAAGTAAAACTAGGTTTATATTGTAACCAACGCTGCCACGTCCAACTAGTCTCTGCCTTCTTCCTAGTGTATGCGCTTGGTGATCAGTTTGTCCTAGGTGCAGCTATGGTCTTGTCAACTTTGGTCTCAGAAACTACTTGTGGCGATTTTCCTAAAATAGACTTAGCAGCGGTTATGGGCCTATAGGAAATGCGAGTAGTACGTTTCTGTTTTCGTGACAAAAGGGTTTTAGCAATACATTTCTGATAAGTACCATACAACACACTAGTATGACAAAACACACAATAAGCATTAATCATAACATCATTACAAACACTCAAAGATTCAACATTCATTACATCATGTTCAGAATTACACTTTGACAAGTTGGATTCTAAACTAGACATAACATGCGTTTTATTTGACTGCCTATTGGGAACTTCTACTTCAGCTTCTTTAGGTGATCCACTCTTAGGTTTCCATACTCTAATCTTCTTTTGACGCTTGTTTGTCTTGGGTCTTCTAACCTTAGGAGGGTTCCCTAATCCTGTGGAAGTTGAAGCTTGCACATTAGTGGTGATTGAAGATGCTGTCTTATGAGTCTCGTCTACTCTGTCCATTCCTGGTGCAATCACATTATTTGGTATAAATTTCCCTTTGTCAAGAACTCTGAGTTTCTCTTTCATTTCAATGATGATGTGGTTTTGATCTTGAATTTTTGATTCCAATTTTCTATTTAACCGAACAGTGTCATTTCTATTTTCACAAACTTCAGCAATATCTTTTTCATACTAAAAAATTTGATGTTTTAAAACGTCAATTTCTTTTTCAAGATTTTGAAGTTTTGAAACATGAACGTTTTGAGAAGATAAAGATTCTTTTTGGCTTTGTAGTGCTAACTCAAAGTTAATACTCTGAGCCTGACACCATTGCAACTTTTGGTTAAGTTTGAAAATTTCTTTTGCACATTTGGTTTCCACATCATCATTGATTTGTCTAAGTCTCTCATTTTCTCTATGCGGATTATCAATCTCAATTCTCATTGTCTCAATTTCAACACAGTGATCATCAACAAGCAATTCATTGCACGACAAATAGATAGCATTCATAAGCACAAATATCACATCAGAACTGAGAACATTCATCAAGAGTCGATCTGAATCTTTTTTCAAAGCTTTCTTTTGACATTTTTGTTTTGCAATTTTGTTATCTTTTGCTTTGAAAATGCTCATCGTTGATGCAACTTCTGATTGAAGTTCCTGTTCCCACTGTGTTGCACAAAGTCGCAGGTGTTTGACATGTGGCAAGAATTGTTTTTGAAAAACTTCTCTCTTTTCTTTCTCATAAAGAGAGAGAAAAGTGGAGATTTTGATTTCAGAATTTCTTTCAATTGCGTCTTCCAAAAGTTGGATGTCGTCCATAAATGTTTTAAAATATTTAAGAATGTGACATTCTTTTGGCATTTGTTCATTGACACCTTGATTTGGTAATGGACCATTGACTTGTGCTACAGTGGTTACTAGACCAACTTCAGATGAAGCATTTATTTCGGTTAAAGACCACGTTTGATTAGATCTATCTTTTTGAGGTATGTAACACCCCCTAATTTGTTTTGTGGCAGCGGAAAGTAATTAAGGTGTTACACTGAGGATCGAAGTCAAAATTTTAGAAAACGGCTTGGAAAAGGCGTTTTGAAAGTTATATGTCATTCAAAATAAAAGTTTTGGTACAAAGGTTGAAATATCTGATTTGAAAATCCCACCAAAGTATGGTAATTTGGAAAGAATGACATATTTGATTTTACACCATTTTATTTATCAGAGTATAAGATGCCCGCTCCGTGTCTTTTCCTGCTCCATTAATTACCTGAGATAAACATGCTTAAAACGTCAACACAATGGTTGGTGAGTTCGTGGAGTTTGATAGAAAATAACTTTCTTTCAATGAATTCAAGAGACGTACAGTGATAGTTGAAATAAATACTAGTACTTTCTGAAGTAAATGACAAGTTTGCAATTGGTAAAATCCACGAGTAAATCATTTACGAACTCAGATGATCAGAGGTTTCAAGTTTTAAATGAAAATAAGTTACGTTGTTTTACGCTTGAAATGAAATAATGGTTCAACTTTTAAAAGTGACGATATACCAAGCATTGAGCTGTCTTTATCAGAAGACACAACTAAGTCACATATGATAACAGTTAAGTTCCAAGTACATGATACATATTCCAAACACATAGTGAAAACAATAGTATAAAGTCTGATGTCTATCAGTGGGGAGTGGTGGTTAACTAAATACATCTGTATCCAAATATATATAGGAAGACATATATATTCATAAAGTTATATTGCCCTAAGCCTCATGACGCGCAAAACGTTAACAAAGTACCGTAAAAATGGCGGAGTCCACATCAGGTTACTGATGGGTTTTGCCCTCAGGTAATAGGCGATTTCCACTTCCTATTATTTCTCAAATATAGTGTATCGCGACTAAATACGACTAACCATAAGGCATTCCGTCCAGTATTTAGTGGGATAGGTCGTCAGCCTCTAACAGGTTTCGAAGCTGTCCACTATATTCGCGCTCACCGCAGTGATTAATGGCTCATGATCGAGGGACTTTATGGCAATATAGTAAACTTAGGCAATATAGGGTTCGGGGGGTTCATAGAATATGCGTACTTTAGTCTTGGCAATTATTTCTTGTTGAAATGTAGAAATATCATAGTAAAGTTTACAGTACATTCAGTTGTTATATGAATGCATATAATGAGTCTCAGTATCTTGTTACAACAAGTAGTTTGAAAATGTTATCTTTCAATACAGTGTTTAAGCTAAGCAAGTAATTTGCAAGTATAACGAGCATATATCACTTCCAGAGGGTGATTCAAAACATGTAAAGCATACTCGATGATTTTGAGTAAATCGCTTGAGTTTTCAGAGCATGAAAATACTTAAAACAGTTGAAGCATGTATCTCCCCCAAAAGAGTTATTAAAAACAAGTATTAAAAGTAGGGGCCACGACTCACCTGGAGTGTATCTGACAAGATAGAATTATAAGATCTATGGAAACGATCACGGAAACGTCTTCGATACGAAACCTGAATATGAGGGAAGTCTAAGATTCTGACTTACTACTAACAGTGAGTGTGAAAGTGAGAAATCGTATAACGATTTGATGATATGAGTGTGATATGCTTAAAATGCCTCAAGTTAAGAAAAATAATATCATATATGATATTATCTTGATTCTTATGTCACTCGACTCGAAATATTATCTCCTCAAAATATGATGAAATGATATGCGAGTGAAGTTAAATTTCTAATAAATAATGAAAATGAAATAATACATAACTAGAATGTATAAAATGCATATGAAGTGATGGAATGATGAAAAATGGAAAATGAAATAAGAAAGTCAAGTAAAAATAGTTGGTCCTTGTCCTTTCCCATATTTTACACTTTTTACCCTAACTGTGATTGCGTTACACCGTTAGTCCTTCGTTAAGTCCAATGTCCAATAATAGTCCAAAACTTGTCCATATGTCCATATAAGGCTTGGAGTTAATTCAAAGGTCAATTTAAGTCCTCTATAAACTGTTTTCACAGCTTCAATCCATATGTTTCTCGGTTTGACAGTTTTAGTCCTTCTAGTCAAAGTGCGTTACACTTTTAGTCCAAAAGTGCAAATAATATGGGAAAAAGGTAGGCGACTTTTTGTGAGGCTTATTTAAGATTAATACAACTTATTCTTACTGCTTATTTGGCCAGTAGCTTATTTTCATACTAAATGGGCCCTTAACAATTTACAACTCTAGCCCATTCATTGTTTTTAGTTATTTTCCAAATATGGTTTATACGCTTTGCTGTGGTCATTTTTAAAGGTCAAATGGTGGTTATTACTTCGAGTTGTCTAAGTAAAAAGGGTAGCTAGCTAGGTCGTTTAACCGGTCGTATGAAAATAAGACATGGTCATTAAGTTGGTTCGTGAGTTTTTGAGTCATTTACTAGGCGGCTTGGGCTGTTTTTAATAAGCAAAATGCTTAGTAAAAATTCTAAGTGTCTGCTAGTTACCAGTTTTACGTGTGATGCTTTGGCAGTTTTTAAGAGTCGTAGTTCAATTATTTTTACGAGATGTTTATACAAAATGGTAGTTAGTTGGGAGGTCTATTGAGTCGTATGAAAATAAAGTGTAGTCGTTAGATCGAAAGTCGAGTTATGAGGTCGTTTTTAGGGTGACATGGGACTGTTTTATATGCGTAAATACTTAGAATAATTTCGCTTGTTTGTCACATATATTTTATGCGTGTGATATAAAGTTTTTACTCATTCGATTAATGCATGAAGTGCGATGCTTAAGCGTGAGAGTGGAGTGTGAGTGTCGACCCCTAGCCTTCCATGATGGAGGCTCGTTGCATGTGGGTGGGTCATACGAACTAATGCACATAAATGAACTAGTAATAAAGTATACGTTCGAGTATATATGGTTAATACGATTTCCTGATGATACATTATCGTGAGAATGATATGGTGAGGTGATCTCTAAACCTTTCATGGTGGAGGTTCAACACATGAGGGTGGGTTATACGAAAAAAATGCATGCAAACTACTAAAAGTAAGTTATATGTTCGAATAACATGTCAGTGATGCATGAATCAAAATACTAATGTGTAAGATGGAATGAAGAAGAGTTGGAAGCTACTTACTACACCTTCTTGAAGGTGGTGAAGAAACAAAAAACTCGAAAGAATGCAAGAGCAGCAGTCCACCCGTATAACCCAAAGTATACGTTTCATACGTATACTTTCTTTACATCGTTTGCTTCCAAAGTGAGACAAGAGTTGCTTCTGGGTTTTTAAGGTATTTAGTGAGAGTGAAATAAGTGAGAAGTGAGCAATGTGGCTGCTAGAAGAAGGTGAAATATATAGAAGTAAGCTACGCATGTTTTTGACTATATTACCCTCAAAGCTCAATCATTTGTCTCTACTGTACAATGGCAGTAATATTAGCATGCTTCTGGCTTTAGAAATCATTGGAAGGTATGGGAGAATTTGTAGAACTTTGTCCTTTGTTGTTGGAATATATACATATTCGTGTATGATATTTCGGTTGAGTGTGAAAGTAACTAACCGAGTGAATGAGTGAGTAACTAGGAGACAAAACTCAAGAATATCTAAAGGATGTTTTAATTTCATATAGGCAAGAGTTAGTGAAGCAATGTGTTGTGTTTTGGTGAAATAAAAATATACACGTATGGGTGTTTGAGTGTTGGGTCCAAATCAACTTTCAATCGTAGCCAAAAATATTAGGAAGTGATCAAATAGAAGTTTTTAAGATCGAGTTAGGTTCAAGGTACCACAATGGATTTCTAAACACACTTGTGAACTCGTGTGATAACGTATAATGTACAATGTAACTCGTTAAAATGAGTTTTAGTCACATTAATATATTTGAGATTTTGTGTGAATTCGCCTACCTTGGCATTTGTTTCTTGATCATACGATTATATATTCCAAACGTTTTAATTGTTCTTGATTCTCAAGATAGTGGGGATTCGAGTGGTGTTATTTGTTATACGTGTTGTGCGTCGAATTTGCATATTAATGAGGCAAAGCATATCGGGTTTGAAAGAGTGTGTTGAATTAATTTGGTGAAACCAAATATATTGTGATTAGTATATTATCATTTGGGAAAATAACATGGTGTGTGTGTAGAAGCACAATCCAGGGAAAATGGGGATCACATCACATATCGTGATTCATAGTGTAAACAAAAGTTTAAAATTTTGCCTAAAAATAGGAGTGTGAACAGTAATTCATAATTAATCCTTGCTTAATATTTATTAATAACTGGGATTTTTACGGGAGGTTACAGTATCCACTCCTCAATTTTGAACTTCGTCCCGAAGTTCAGTCTGTGTTAGGTGTTGGGGAAAATGTTGTTGCCAAGGGTGGGAGGTTATGGAGAGAGGGTCGTTTAAGAATTTTCATTCGGTGTTCAAAAGTTCGTAATTTCGTTAGATTTATTCATACTAAATGAAATAAATCTGAGTGTCTTACCACCTAATGAATCCAACGACTGTGAATAGGGATTTCCAACGGTCGTGAATAATGTCCCAACGGCTATATTTTGCCTATAGATACCCAATTTAATTTCTTATTCTTCCATCAATCATTTCCTCTCATTTCACATTTCAAAAATGCCTCATCTCATTATTATGCTAGCGATTGTGTTTGTCATTCTTGTGGTTATCTACTCGATGTACGCTCCGGACGAAGACTTCCAATATTTGGTCGTGATTTTAGTGTTTGTCGTCCCGCTGGTGATCGTAGCCCTTATCGTGGATAAGGCGTGGGGAAAATAGATAGTAGGAAGGTTGAAATAAATAGTTGTATCTTAGCATTATCGTTGCTAATTTTATCGTTATGTACTAATGTCAGTGTATTCTAATAAAATTTATGCTATTTGTGTTTTCCATATATCTTTGTGAATTCTTAGATTTCTAATGCTTGTACTTTTGTCAGTTTCTTATCATAAGAATGGTGGGTAATATGTGTAGGTATTTATTTGTAGTTGGTCAAAAGTGACGTTTATAAGCAATTTATTTTATCTCAAGATTTTGCTTTTGAATGGGAGTTGTTATTAGGAAATCTGAAAGATGACTGTTTTATTCATGACATGATTCTTCCAAAATTAGACATAGTTGATCAGGCTATGTATAATTAAGGACCAAATAATGTAATGCTTGACTCAGTCACCGTGATATTTATGCTTCTTAAAAAAAAATTTAGATGGTATTCAACGTGTTGTTTATGTAAAATAATAGCATAATTGCCTTTCAAAGACGGTAGAAAATTTATGTTCATATTATGGTGATGAGTCAGGAATTTCTAGGGTAAATATAGGATATCCTCGGTATAAACTTAGTTTTTGAGTGAGAATTTCTTACAAGGTGGTAATAATCTATTGTTTGGTCAGAAATGGTGCTCAATCAAATTTCAAAGTGATATCAGGGTATTGTTACATACCGACCATGAATAGGGAGAATGGAATAGAAATTGAAATAGACGTAGATTATGGTCATTACGGAAATATTACAAGGTAGAGTTTTTATACGGTAGAAAGATAGTTGTTACACTTAGGTTACATCCATCATACCTAAGGTAAATACAGAAAGGAAATACAACTTAAAGAGTTTTTGAACTTATGGTTTATTTATCTCCAACAGGAATTTCTCTTCCACTGGTCTTTTTGTCCTAAGTGATATTCTGGGTTAGGCATTGATTCTTGTAGTGTCTCGTTTAACTTCTTGGTCTAGAAATCCTTGGGTAATGGTGATGGTAGGTTCAGTCACTTCTTCTATTCTTTTAAGGTGAGTTGGTCCACAACCCGTGAAACTTTCATGGGTATGCTTATAGAACTTAGTCGTCTTCTCTTCTTCTCTTCTTCTCTTGCTATTTTGTTGCTACTCGGACAAGCTACTATAGTTACCTCGAGTATCACAGCAACGATATTGGTTACTAACTTTTGGATAGCTTTAGGAGTCAAGGTTGTGGTTGGTACTAGTGGAGTATTTGTAATGCTCGTGCCGGCCATATTCTATCAATATCCCAAGAAACACGGATTTAAATCCACCTAATGGCCATGTCAGAATAATTCAAGTAACAAGGTATTGGTATGGTAGTGCTAGTAATGGGGTCATACTACGAAATCAAAACCAACTGAGGATCATAAATTTACGATGTGTCTGAGTAGTATCGTAGATAAATAATCAACTCTTGGTATGGGATTGCTAAGGAACAAACTGATTTATCTACAAAAGCTGAAGTTCAACAACTTCTCTTCATTCATTAAGTTTTCTTCCGAAAATTTGCCTTAGAAAATTTCTATGGTTTATAGTCCAGTTGTGGTATGTTTGAGGTATCATAACAATCGTGGGTAATATTATGGTAGGTTTGGGTATAATCACTGTAAACAACATAACATTAATAACTTGATCGATTGTTTTTACAAAATCAATTATACAAGGTCTTTTATTAATGCTTCATGAGGTAAGTTAAGGTGTCTCTGTTAACGACGTTCAGGAGTGTATCTAACTGTTCCTCATGACGATCCAGTTGCGCAGCTTCCATGGCTAAGAAATGTTCCTGGCACGCATTCATCTGATTAGCCAACATGTTTTCCAAGGCTGCAATCTTTTGGCCTTGGGTTCTTGCTGTGTCTCTAGTTAACCATAATGCTCTTTCAATATCCTCAATCCTAACGTGGGTTTGGGTGTGGCCTCTACCCAAACAACGGGTTCTGGCATCCAAGTTTCTAAGTTCTTGTTCGTAATTGTCCTTCATGTTACCAACATTTACTCTTAAACCAAACACTTCTCGTCTCTCAGCATCTGTCCTTTTGAACAGGGTGTCAATGTTACGATCATACCATTCGAATCGTAATGGTTGTAACTCTTTTAGCTGTTCAGAGTGAGCGTTTAGTATGCCGGTGTGTTGGTGAAGGCGAGTCCATATGGAGTCACGGGTGTCTACATTGTAGTCAGGAGAATTGGGAGGGGATACATTGTCTGAGATATCTGGCATGGAGAAATCTGAGGTATTGGGTAGGGGAGAATTTAGTTCAATCTTCTTCCAAGTCATTTCTTGGTGTGAACTTTGTCCATAATCAAATGTTGGTTGACCACCAATCAAATTTTCATCTGAATAGGATTCGGTTGCTCTCCTAAGTTTCTGACGTGGAAGTGAGTGAGTAGGTGATGACTGAGGTGGTTTCTGAGTGAGTTCTATATCGGGATGAGGTTGTGACATTTGCACATAAGGATCCTCAGTATCTGGTGCAATTTGGTAGGTAGGTGACGCATGGGTAGTACGAGGGACAGTCTTGGTGATATCGACTAGTTTGAAAGACATGGTACTGTAGCAATCGAAAATAGTAATTATGAATATTCATACGTTTAAGGTGTAACATTGAGTGTAAAATAATACGGTATGTAATGTGTGAAAGGTGAACATTAAGCATGTAAAGATTAGTACAAAACAATCTTAGTAGGTAATATATTGAGCACGGCAGTCTGCAGACATGGAGGGCGTAAAATGGTATGGTGTAAAATCATTTATTTTGAAAGTGTAGTTATAGTTCAATGTTTGAAAACATTTGATTCTCTATAACCTGTGGCTCTGATGCCAATCTGTAACACCCCCTAATTTGTTTTGTGGCAGCGGAAAGTAATTAAGGTGTTACACTGAGGATCGAAGTCAAAATTTCAGAAAACGGCTTGGAAAAGGCGTTTTGAAAGTTATATGTCATTCAAAATAATAGTTTTGGTAAAAAGGTTGAAATATCTGATTTGAAAATCCCACCAAAGTATGGTAATTTGGAAAGAATGACATATTTGATTTTACACCATTTTATTTATCAGAGTATAAAATGCCCGCTCCGTGTCTTGTCCTGCTCCATTAATTACCTGAGATAAACATGCTTAAAACATCAACACAATGGTTGGTGAGTTCGTGGAGTTTGATAGAAAATAACTTTCTTTCAATGAATTCAAGAGACGTACAGTGATAGTTGAAATAAATACTAGTACTTTCTGAAGTAAATGACAAGTTTGCAATTGGTAAAATCCACGAGTAAATCATTTACGAACTCAGATGATCAGAGGTTTCAAGTTTTAAATAAAAATAAGTTACGTTGTTTTACGCTTGAAATGAAATAATGGTTCAACTTTTAAAAGTGACGATATACCAAGCATTGAGCTATCTTTACCAGAAGACACAACTAAGTCACATATGATAACAGTTAAGTTCCAAGTACATGATACATATTCCAAACACATAGTGAAAACAATAGTATAAAGTCTGATGTCTATCAGTGGGGAGTGGTGGTTAACTAAATACATCTGTATCCAAATATATATAGGAAGACATATATATTCATAAAGTTATATTGCCCTAAGCCTCATGACGCGCAAAAAGTTAACAAAGTACCGTAAAAACGGCGGAGTCCACATCAGGTTACTGATGGGTTTTGCCCTCAGGTAATAGGCGATTGCCACTTCCTATTATTTCTCAAATATAGTGTATCGCGACTAAATATGACTAACCATAAGGCATTCCGTCAAGTATTTAGTGGGATAGGTCGTCAGCCTCTAACAGGTTTCGAAGCTGTCCACTATATTCGCGCTCACCGCAGTGATTAATGGCTCATGATCGAGGGACTTTATGGCAATATAGTAAACTTAGGCAATATAGGGTTCGAGGGGTTCATAGAATATGCGTACTTTAGTCTTGGCAATTATTTCTTGTTGAAATGTAGAAATATCATAGTAAAGTTTACAGTACATTCAGTTGTTATATGAATGCATATAATGAGTCTCAATATCTTGTTACAACAAGTAGTTTGAAAATGTTATCTTTCAATACAGTGTTTAAGCTAAGCAAGTAATTTGCAAGTATAACGAGCATATATCCCTTCCAGAGGGTGATTCAAAACATGTAAAGCATAGTTGATGATTTTGAGTAAATCGCTTGAGTTTTCAGAGTATGAAAATACTTAAAACAGTTAAAGCATGTATCTCCCCCAAAAGAGTTATTAAAAACAAGTATTAAAAGTAGGGGCCACGACTCACCTGGAGTGTATCTGACAAGATAGAATTATAAGATCTATGGAAACGATCATGGAAACGTCTTCGATACGAAACCTGAATATGAGGGAAGTCTAAGATTCTGACTTACTACTAACAGTGAGTGTGAAAGTGAGAAATCGTATAACGATTTGATGATATGAGTGTGATATGCTTAAAATGCCTCAAGTTAAGAAAAATAATATCATATATGATATTATCTTGATTCTTATGTCACTCGACTCAAAATATTATCTCCTCAAAATATGATGAAATGATATGCGAGTGAAGTTAAATTTCTAATAAATAATGAAAATGAAATAATACATAACTAGAATGTATAAAATGCATATGAAGTGATGGAATGATGAAAAATGGAAAATGAAATAAGAATGTCAAGTGAAAATAGTTGGTCCTTGTCCTTTCCCAGATTTTACACTTTTTACCCTAACTGTGATTGCGTTACACCGTTAGTCCTTCGTTAAGTCCAATGTCCAATAATAGTCCAAAACTTGTCCATATGTCCATATAAGGCTTGGAGTTAATTCAAAGGTCAATTTAAGTCCTCTATAAACTATTTTCACAGCTTCAGTCCATATGTTTCTCAATTTGACAGTTTTAGTCCTTCTAGTCAAAGTGCGTTACACTTTTAGTCCAAAAGTGCAAATAATATGGGAAAAAGGTAGGCGACTTTTTGTGAGGCTTATTTAAGATTAATACAACTTATTCTTACTGCTTATTTGGCCAGTAGCTTATTTTCATACTAATGGGCCCTTAACGATTTACAACTCTAGCCCATTCATTGTTTTTAGTTATTTTCCAAATATGGTTTATACGCTTTGCTGTGGTCATTTTTAAAGGTCAAATGGTGGTTATTACTTCGAGTTGTCTAAGTAAAAAGGGTAGCTAGCTAGGTCGTTTAACCGGTCGTATGAAAATAAGACATGGTCGTTAAGTTGGTTCGTGAGTTTTTGAGTCATTTACTAGGTGGCTTGGGCTGTTTTTAATAAGCAAAATGCTTAGGAAAAATTCTAAGTGTCTGCTAGTTACCAGTTTTACGTGTGATGCTTTGGCAGTTTTTAAGAGTCGTAGTTCAATTATTTTTACAAGATGTTTATACAAAATGGTAGTTAGTTGGGAGGTCTATTGAGTCGTATGAAAATAAAGTGTAGTCGTTAGATTGAAAGTCGAGTTATGAGGTCGTTTTTAGGGTGACATGGGACTGTTTTATATGCGCAAATACTTAGAATAATTCCGCTTGTTTGTCACATATATTTTATGCGTGTGATAGAAAGTTTTTACTCGTTCGATTAATGCATGAAGTGCGATGCTTAAGCGTGAGAGTAGAGTGTGAGTGTCGACCCCTAGCCTTCCATGATGGAGGCTCGTTGCATGTGGGTGGGTCATACGAACTAATGCACATAAATGAACTAGTAATAAAGTATACGTTCGAGTATATATGGTTATTATGATTTCCTGATGATACATTATCGTGAGAATGATATGGTGAGGTGATCTCTAAACCTTTCATGGTGGAGGTTCAACACATGAGGGTGGGTTATACGAAAAAAATGCATGCAAACTACTAAAAGTAAGTTATATGTTCGAATAACAAGTCAGTGATGCATGAATCAAAATACTAATGTGTAAGATGGAATGAAGAAGAGTTGGAAGCTACTTACTACACCTTCTTGAAGGTGGTGAAGAAACAACAAACTCGAAAGAATGCAAGAGCAGCAGTCCACCCGTATAACCCAAAGTATACGTTTCATACGTATACTTTCTTTACATCGTTTGCTTCCAAAGTGAGACAAGAGTTGCTTCTGGGTTTTTAAGGTATTTAGTGAGAGTGAAATAAGTGAGAAGTGAGCAATGTGGCTGCTAGAAGAAGGTGAAATATATAGAAGTAAGCTACGCATGTTTTTGACTATATTACCCTCAAAGCTCAATCATTTGTCTTTACTGTACAATGGCAGTAATATTAGCATGCTTCTGGCTTTAGAAATCATTGGAAGGTATGGGAGAATTTGTAGAACTTTGTCCTTTGTTGTTGGAATATATACATATTCGTGTATGATATTTCGGTTGAGTGTGAAAGTAACTAACCGAGTGAATGAGTGAGTAACTAGGAGACAAAACTCAAGAATATCTAAAGGATGTTTTAATTTCATATAGGCAAGAGTTAGTGAAGCAATGTGTTGTGTTTTGGTGAAATAAAAATATACACGTATGGGTGTTTGAGTGTTGGGTCCAAATCAACTTTCAATCGTAGCCAAAAATATTAGGAAGTGATCAAATAGAAGTTTTTAAGATCGAGTTAGGTTCAAGGTACCACAATGGATTTCTAAACACACTTGTGAACTCGTGTGATAACATATAATGTACAATGTAACTCGTTAAAATGAGTTTTAGTCACATTAATATATTTGAGATTTTGTGTGAATTCGCCTACCTTGGCATTTGTTTCTTGATCATACGATTATATATTCCAAACGTTTTAATTGTTCTTGATTCTCAAGATAGTGGGGATTCGAGTGGTGTGATTTGTTATACGTGTTGTGCGTCAAATTTGCATATTAACGAGGCAAAGCATATCGGGTTTGAAAGAGTGTGTTGAATTAATTTGGTGAAACCAAATATATTGTGATTAGTATATTATCATTTGGGAAAATAACATGGTGTGTGTGTAGAAGCACAATTCAGGGAAAATGGGGATCACATCACATATCGTGATTCATAGTGTAAACAAAAGTTTAAAATTTTGCCTAAAAATAGGAGTGTGAACAGTAATTCATAATTAATCCTTGCTTAATATTTATTAATAACTGGGATTTTTACGGGAGGTTACAAGGTACAAATGTTTCACTAATATGAGGTGTTTTCGAATAATCGTATGGTTTGTTATAATGTACACAACTCAACTTAGATCGACTCTCGTCCTCATGTTCCAGTTCCTCTTCAGTATCATATACAACCACACGTGTGAAAGTATCATCCAACAATAATTTTGCACAGTACAACTTTGGATTTTCCTTGAGTGCTTTTTTTAAAAAACGTGGTTGATCATTTCCAATTGCAAAACCATATCCTCGGGGATTTGGTTTGACCGTTAATTTTTGAATAGTTGTTACAGATTCACCCGTTTTATAAACAACGTTTTGAAATTCTTTAAGTTTGCCTTCCAATGCCACAATTTCCTCAAGGTATAAATTAACACGTTTCCTTGAAACTTGTCTGTGTTCAGAAAAATTTTCTTGAGAAGTTGACAATTCTGTTTTGGTTTTAGAAAGTTCAAAATGGAGAATGTCAACCTGTTTTTGAAAATCAAATATTTCTTGTTCCTTTTGTGAAATTATTTCATTTTTGGAAACGGTCAATTCACGAACTTGATGTTCTAAATTTTGTACCTTCACATATGACTCTTGGAATGCAGACTCAAAGCTTTTCTCACGTTTTTCTTTGTTTTCAAAATTTGAAAGTTGTTGCTTGTAGCACTCAAGATCCTTGGTTAACAATGCAATTTTGGCTTTTAAGTTTCTGTTAATGTCATTGCATTTATCAATCTGAGATTTTTGTGCATTCAATTGTGTTTGGGTGGTCAACAATAAGGTCATAAGCTCTGGATCTGTATCATGCATAAGATCATTTTGTTCAAGATGATCATGATTGTCATCATTAAAAGAATCATCAAATGAAACCACGGGGTTAATTTGATCATCATCAAATGTAACAACGGTGTTTATTTGATCATTGTCTTGAGATGAGAATGATGAGTCATTTTGACCAATATTTTCTTGTGCAAATGAAGATGCAGATGGTGATGCAATTTCATGAATAAGACAATCAGATTCAGATACCTGAGATAAGCCGTCGGTATCATAGACCGGGCCTGTCTCACTCATATTCATCTCCTGCATGTTTGCCATCAACATTACGACTGCATTTGCTTCAAGGTATTCCATTTCATCATCAGAGAATGCATTTGCCATAAAGTTGTGTTCTTTCTCGGTCAAAGTACCACCAGCTTTTTCATCTTTCAATGCCAGAAGAAGAGCCTCCTTATGATAAGCACTGCCCATTGTCCTTGGCTTTGGGCATGCATTTACCATATGACCATTCCCACCACAATTGTAGCATGTGATTGATGTGTTTGCAATCCCTTTCCCTTTATCTGCAATCTGAGTCCTCTTCTGTGAATTTTGTTTCTACCATTTCCTCTTGACTGAACCTTTTACCACTAGAATTCCCCATATAATTTCCTGAATCAAACCTTCCTGAAGCCCTGTTCTGAATTTCAACCCTTCCATCATTAACCACTGCTTGATTCCTTGTGTTTGATGAAGACCTTAAACGATTGTTAGACTTGTTGGAGAATTTGCTAAAGGCGCGAGCGATCAACGCAAATCCCTCGTTCAAAGAGTTAAAGGCATCATCTTCATCGTTGTCAACGTTGGAGTACATACTATAATCAGTGTTGTCGTATGGGACGAGTTGATTATCAGAGTATTGTGAAGGTGCTTCATAAGGAACAAGTTGGTTTGAAGGTTGTGAAGGATAACCCGAATGAGGTGGTGGTGGTTGAACAAAATCCTGATTTGGTGGTGCAAAGTAAGATTGAGCCATTAAAGCAAGTGGGTTTGAAGTAGGTACTGATGAAAATCCACCATGAGCTGCTCGATCCTTGTCAACTTCGGCTTGGTGATGTTTGAGGTAATCATAAAACAATCCATAAGATACGGTGTGTAGATTCTTGGATTGTCTGACGAAAGTCACATATTTTTGCCAATCCGTTCTGAGACACCCCAGAAACTTAGAGTTCACAGCAATCTTTGGTAAAACGATGTTGTGACGATCCAGATCGTTGACAATGTTGGTGAAACGATGGTAGTATGATTCCAAAGACTCCCCAGCTTCAATAGTGAAATGTGTGTATTCCATATACAACTTTGATTCCAAGTCCTCCTGATTTAATTCAGTACCTTCCATAAGAAGGTGCACATGCTCCCACATATCCTTTGCTGTCTTTTGGGCATCGATGCTCCTGAAGATAGGGTTTGGAATCCCTTGGAGGATGTAAGACATAGCCAACTCATTAGCTTCTTGTTGAAGAACTTGTTCGGCGGTGAGTTGAGCTAGAGGAATAGGGGTTGTTGTTGCTTCTCGTGGAGGAACTTGATTTGGATCTGCAGGAATGGTTGTAGTAGGAGCTGGATACGGACCATCAATGATAACCTTCTTCAGATACTTCTCATGAGGTTTCTTTAGCTCGATGAATCGGAGAAAACGACTGGACCACTACACATAATTCCCTGGTGTTAACATTGGTGGTGTGTCCAAAGACCCTGCTTCATGTCTCGACTGCTGACTGCTTATAGCTTCGCACATCTTGGTAAACCAGTGTGGTTCTCTTGAAGGAGGTTGGTAGTTTTGCATTGGTTGTAGAGGGACTTGTTGCTGATGAGGAAATTGATGTTGATGCATGAACATGTGTTGTTGTTGATACTGTGGTTGATATTGTGGTTAAGGGTACTGTTGTGGATATGGTTGTTGTTGACGATACTGTTGTTGTTGTTGATTAAAGAAGTAGTTATGATATGGTGGTTGAGACATCTTGAAGTAACTTGTGGATGTAGGTGTAGGATCTTTAAAGGATAATAACGGTTGTTGTTGTAGATTAGATTTTTGAACGGTGAATAACTTGAAGAAACTCTGAGGATTTTACTTTAGAAACTCGGAGAATTCAATCGTTGAACCTCGGAGGATTTTACACTAGAAACTCGGAATATTCTTATAAAACTTGAAAAATCTCACAAACTCGGTAACAGTCAAGAAAGTTGACAAGAATTGTAGAAAGTCGATAAGATCCACAAACTTGATAACTTTGAGAAAGTCGACAAAAGTATGAGAAAGTTGATAACCCAATAAACTCGACAAGCTATGAACAAACTCGACACCAGCTTAGAAAGTCGATAATGTTTGAGAAAGTCGATAAGTCTTGAAACTCGACAGATTGAGAAAGTTGATAAATTCCAGAAACTCGAGATCCTTGACAAACTCGACAAGGGGACAAAGTCGATAATGACAAACTCGACAATCTCCAGAAACTTGGTAACTTTTGCCAAACTCGATAAACTTTATCAAGCTCGATAAAGTTTACAATCTCGGTAATAGGACAAACTCAATAAAGATAGAAAGTCGATAGAGCCAAGAAACTCGATACCAAGAAACTCGATACTCACCAGAAAGTCGATAACAGTGTCCAATCTCGACAATCAATCAAGAAACTCGATAAGAATGCCAAACTCGGTAATTGATCCGTGGTGAAATGTATATATAAATAATATCAGACGGATACACGTGAATAAAGACAAATCATCCCTTTAGGAAAAAGGCTAACTTGAAAAAACTCACGTTTGTGATATGTGTGATACCAGGTAAGTGATTACCCGGGTCGTGTCCCAACGAGGTGTGAATGGACAACCGTGTAAGGTTTTGGATTAGAGTGACTGATGATTGGGATGTGGAATTTTGCTTTTTATTATGTTCTAATTAAATAATGAGAAACAAATTCTCAAAATAAAATTAAGATTAAAACAGATTATATTAAAAACGCGAAACGGGAAATCTAAAAACGGGATTAAAAAGTGAAATCTATAAAAATAAAACCTACAAGTTCCAAATTATTTTTCCTAAATTATAAATGACAAAAGAAAATTTTAGAAAAAAGATTTATATTTTTCTGACTTTTATATTTTTTATTATGAATTAAATACTAAAAGAAACTATTTAAATGATTTAAAAATAGGAAATGACTTGGGAAAAATCTGAAAAATTTAAGGTAAGTCTAAAATATTATTCTTAATCTAGAAAAAATAAAATCAGAAGTTATCTAAACCCTAATAAGCAAATGGGCTAATAAGCAGTTTGGAAATAAGCCCTAAAATAAGCTAAAGAGCTCTAAAAATTACCAAGGGCTCAGAAATAGTTCAAATAACTTATTTAAGCATAAAAAAACTTAATTCAAATAGCTTAACTAACAGAATAAGCCAAATAAGCACTTATGCAGATTCAAGATTATGCAGAAATGACAGTAAAATCCCCAACTTGCAGATCAAAATAAGCTGATAAATAAGCAGAAAAGTGGGAACTTATGGGGGGCAAAACCTTCCTAGTACTACAGGCTACACTAAAATATGAAAAGCCCTAATTTTAACAACCTAATTGAACTCCAATTTGTGCCTAGATCAGATGGTTGAAAACCAAATTTGATGCAGGTTTGAATCAGACCACAAGGGATTTGCAGACCTGAATTAAGCTAGGAAATAAGCTCCAAAGTGAAATACCATATAATATCCTAAAAGCTAGTTATGTAACCTAATTGTAAACCAAAAATCAGGAAGTGAGGACAAGGGAATAAGCAGATGAGAAGCTGAGATCAGCAATCAATTTTGTTGGTCTGATCAGTATACACTGAGCAGCAGAAACAGATTTTTGACTCCTAACTCTGTCCATTCTCAATGTAACATCTCCAACTCCTGGATTCTTATTGTAACAACTAAATTACACCTAAAGTTGCCAAAAACTTGCACCACATAAGCCTCAGCTTATTCTAAGCTTATTAAGGCAGTATTGGTTCTAAAATTGCACTCGTGAACTTAAAACCTCAAAACAACTCAAAACTTATTAACACCTATCAGAAACTACTTGATTACTCTTAATTAGGCTCAATCTAAACTAGGCAAATGGCAAATGAACAGTACAGGTAAATTAGACCCTAGAATAAGCTTAATCCAAACACCCCTTTAAGAGGGCTGTTTTGCTTTTTTAAGTGAAACAGATAAATTTAAGTTGGGCTTTGGAAAGACAGATTGACAACTAGCTAGGATGAGCATTGAAAAGCAATTTCTAACAGAATTAAGCTATAAAATAAGCAGTACTTATATTAAGCTATTTTTGGCTTTTTTAAATATTTTAAGCAAAATTAAGTAAAGGGTATTTAAAACTGATAACACAGATGAAATACAATTAGAAACTATTAATAAGCAGAAAATTACTATAATAAGCTAAAAATAAGCACTAGAACAGTAAACTTATAAATCAATGAAAATTGTAAAAAATTGCTTACAACTGATAGGCAATGAAACAAGATAGGACTAGATCAGAACCACACTTGGTTTGTCAATACCAAGCTAAACTCCACTCCAGCTTAATCTCTCTAGCTTAATTCCCCCAGATAGCTTATTTGGTCCTTGTTTGACTTTTATTGACTTTTTTGGTTTTTCTTGAAATAAAACTGATTTGAACTAAGGTAAGCTCACACTAAGCTGTATTAAGCTTATATAAGCTTGTAGAAACAGAAAATAAGCTTTTTGATTAACACTTAACTTGATTCGATTTTAACAGTAAACTTGAAAACTTTGAATTTCATTAACTTGGGAAATTGGTACAATACAGAAGTAATTAAGGACAATGACTTTGAAACAAACTTGAAATGATAATCGAAACTTAATTTAAAATAGGAAATAAGCAATAAACATAAACTACACTACGAAATTGGTCTAAAACTGTGACAACTATTTCTGTGAGTCTTCATCTCTTTAAATAGCATTCCAAAAAGCTTCTATGATCAATTCTGATTAAATCCCACCATTGGATAGGCTTTGAATCAATCCCAGTCGTCCTTTCCATTTTTGGCGGGAAAATTGGTCCATGTGCGTTTAACGTTTTTTGAGCACATGGGGGAGGGTTAGAGTGTGTAAGTGAAGATAGGGATAAGGGTGGTGGATTGTCAGGGGATAAGAGGTGGTTTTGCAGAGAGAAATGGTGGGTGAGTGTGGTATTGGCGGGCAAGTGGGGAAGAAGAGAAGTTTGACTTGGGTCAAACTTGGGTGTTTATCTGAAATAAGAACGGGGTAAAAGGGTTGGGTATTTTGGGCTTTGGTGTGTGGGCTTGTGATGTTGGGTTTATAGGATCAGGATTGGGTTGGGTTTAGGTTTTAGGGGTTGGGTTTAGGTTTTAGGGTATTTGTTTGGTCCGGTTATATGTTTAAAGTTTAAAGGATTAAACTTTAGGGACCATTTGTGTAATTTCCTGAAAATCCAAGGACCAACTTTGTCAATTTTGCAAATTACTTCCAAGGGCCAATCTTGACAGGTTGACATTTTTGAAGGTTGACTTTGATAATTTGAGCACTATCCCGGTCCAAACTTGTAAATTCCGTCCCCGTCCTCGGCTTTTCACGATTTTCCACTCTTGTGCTCGGTTTTGTCTGTTTATGCCCCGTTTTCAATCCTTTTGTACCTGAAACACATAAAAACACAAACCAGGAATATTTGCAGTATAATATGGTCTATTTGGCTGTTTTCAGTATTTTTATGGTCTAAAATGGGTATAAAATGATGAGTATTTACACACTCATCAATCCCCCACACTAAGCTATTGCTAGTCCCTAGCAATCCGATCATGTGAAGTAATGAAAGGATCAAAAGAATACCAAGTATACCCCGTTTTGATTTTTTATACAATGCAAGAAATTTAAACTAGAACAAAATATATAACATGCTTGATTTCCAAAAATGGTATCACGGAACAGGATTCACACAAACTGGGTGTCTCCAGGGAATTGTAATCGTCATCCTCTTTTTTTATACTCCCAACTAAGCTTAAACTCAATGTGCAAATGCTTTTGTAAAAATGCTAACACTACTTATATCAATAATCTATGTAAGCCGAAACTTAACTTTTCACTCCCGCATATATCAAGTTTAGGTGACTGTGCTTGATTTTCAAAATTTTGATAACAAAAATCGACGTTTTTATAAAACTTTGACAAATACTAGCTGAAAGATAGATTTAAAATTCACAACAAGCAAGCTTCAAAATTCATTGCATTTTGCAATATCATTCCATTTTATTTTCTTTTTATTTTTCTCATTTATTCATTTTTTTTTTCATCATTCATTTTTTTATTTTTTTTATTTTTATTTTTTTTATTTTTTTATTTTTTTATACTTAACTTTGTGCAATATAAACTAACGGAGTTTCACGGGAACCAAGACCTTAAACCTTCCTGGAATAAAGGATCCAAGGGCCGTTACAACGGAGAGTTCCAAGACCTTAATGCCTTTTAGAATTAAGGGTCCAAGGGCCGGTCTAAGAGGGTAGCCAAGACCTAAACGCCTTCCGGAAATAAGGATCCAAGGACCGATCTTGAACCTTAGCTTTTTAGCACATACATTTATTACTTAAACTTTTACATTATTATGACATATGCTTGTTCTGAAGTTTAAATAAAGCTTTGAACTAGTATTTTTCAAAATCGTAAAGAAAAATGATTTTGTGTGTCCAAAAGTTTGAAAAATAAGCACTAATTAAGTCAGATTAGTTATCTCCTGGGAGGAAAAGCCATAGATTACTTATATAAGCTCTAAAGAAAACCACTATTCTACGCTTAGCATTTTCATTTGCACATTTTGTAAAACCTTAGTCTAATAGTTAAGGAAGCAGCCAGATCAATACTCTGGCAGAGTCGGGATTCCCTTTGTTCTAACCTAATCAAGACTAAACATTTCTTCTTTTTTTATTGCAATTTCTCATCTAAAAAACGAAAAAAAAATTAAAATTTTGTCCAAAACGGGGGTACTAGGGTACTAGAAGGTACAATGTGACAAAATTCGAGAGAATTCCCCCCCACACTTAGAATTGAATATTGCCCTCAATATTCAAAGTACCGGCTATTATGCCGCCACTTAGAACGTAAAAAGGTAATACTAATAGCCAAGTGTGTGAAAGAAATCTCATTTTTCACAAAAAGGATTAAAAAGATATCCCTAGATAATCGTTAGCAAAAGGATAGGATATTGGGCGGCTGGATTGAAAACAGGCGCGGCAATCATCACAATCCAAGGGAAACCTGAAAATCAGAGCAAACAACACACAAACAAAGCACAGTAGAGGAATCCCCCCACACTTAGTGTCAGAAAATAGAAAGAAGTCAGAAACATGGGTGTTTACCCATGCAATGCTAATGTTTCTGTTAACCGAGTCACTAGCTTGACTCGACCCCGAATTCATTGGTTCATGGGGAAGCAAGTGGAAGAACAATCTCCATCAGACTTTCATTCAATGTGTTTGGATCAACATTGAATTTCATGAAAGTTCCACTCCGATGAGATACATCCGGCTCAAAAGATTGATAAATGGAGATGCCGGGATCAAAAACTTTTTCCTCATTTCCAAAGGAGAGAATGAGAGGACAAGTCACCGTATAGGTGAAGAAGGGTAGAAAAACTCGAACGACATATGTGAAGTCAATAAGCAAATTCTCGTGATTGAGAATGCCTCCCCTCGGGTCACACAAAACATCTTTGTCTAGATCAAAGTAGAAGTGATCATACTCCGGTGGAGATATGATGGGAGTAAGTTCATCGGAGAACTCCTCATGATCAAGATCAAAGGTAAACGAATCATATTCTGGAAGAGTGAAATCAGCATGAGAAGTGGTACTGCCACTACTCGTCTCTTCCGTGAAATCAAAACTAAATGATTCGTAAGCAACCGAGAAAAAGTCACTATCCTCAACGGGGATAGGAGATGAGGTTGGATTTTCACAAAATGATTCGATCTTAGAAATGAGCACATTGATATTCAATAAGTTATCACGAAGCAAATCGTCTTTGATTTCCAGAATATCAGTGTCAATTTCTTCATTGTCAGGTTCAATAATTAACCTCAGTTACTGTTTACTGATTTCTATTTTTGCGGGGAAATTTGAAAATTTTCTTATTATATTATTTTAACGTAATCACGATATCACATAATTCACCAAATGGCGAGACGAGCTCAACGCGTATTACGAAATTTGATTATACATAATTAACAACTAATCGGGCCAAGATTAATTCAGCCCAATCACCATCCCACGTCTACTGTTCATCAACCTACCCTAGCCCAACTTTATTTCTTTGTGATTTCATGTACGATCCGAACCCCTCTCCAAAACACCTCTCATTCTCTCGAATCTTAAACGCGACATATGAATGTTTTTACACAATCTCACTCACCTCCCACCAGACTATATGGATGTCGAATTTCATATTTGGATGTCGAGTTTTGATATGTTTTTAAAAGCCAAAGTGATTGGCCATATTTAACCCAACTCGATATGAACAAAAATTCCATAAGTAACCGTTTTGACTCCAACTTGATCCCACACACTTCTAATAATTATTCTAGCCTAATGTCGTGATAATGAATCAGTTTTAACAACAATACACAAACATTACACGTTAAATCCGAATTGTGCACCCATTTAATTAACTAGTCGACATATATGGATTGCAAATACAAAATATAACTTTCCTACTCACTCACATTCCTTCTTAAAGTCATAGCATGTCAGAAAGTCCTCTTGAGAACCCTTCATTCACTAACAAGAACTATTGTAGCAAGTGGAGATTGTCTCTTGCATTATTGAAACCCATACGTGTACATAACATCTATATAAAACTACCCCTAGCTCACCACCTTCTATCATTCATTCTACACCTTCATTCTAACTCACATTCACCCTCAAAAATAACCAGAGAAGATCAAAAGGTATCCTTGGTTCATTTGGAAGCTTGTCGAAGGAAACGGGTTATATATATATAAACGTATAAGTGAATATAACGAACGTGGGTTAAGGTTCTTGTGTTCCATTAGTTTTCACGCGACTCTCTACCACCCTAGAGGTGTAGTAAGTCGTTATAAACTCTTTTGATTTCATCTTATACGTTATTTCATAACCATGCATCATGTGTTAAACTTAATCGAACTTATATCATTTTAACTATCTATTTACGTATACATTTTCATATAGCACACGAATAGTGACTAGCCTCCCTTGTGGAAGGCCTATGAGTCACGATACACTCCCAAATCACTCTTATATTTACGTTACATGCACCATTCGAAGTCAATTGCATCATATCTCGAACGTAAAATAAAACTGAAAACACTTAGAATATTTCTAAGTGTTTTACTCATAATACATATTCCATGTCGCCCTAAAAATGACCATATATAGAAAAATTGGACTTAACGAGCATACTATATTTTTACATGATCTATTAGACCCCATTGCTAACTACAAATTTCGTATGAATAACTTGTAAAAACGAGCACGTTTTGACCCTCAAAATCGATCAAAGTAAGACGCATAAACCATTTCATAAACTGTCAATAAAATGCGACATGGGCTGTTAAGCCCATTAAGCTCATTTTAAGCAAACGTGGTAAGCTAGCTTATCTAGGTCTTTTGATATGAAAATAGAACGTTAAAAATGAGCTTGTGGATGAGCCCAACTCGTCTCAAAGCTTACGGTTTTTAAAACGCTAATGGGCTTTGTAAATGGCTCGTTAAAAGCCCAATTATAGAAAAATAAGCTCTTTTGCCATATAAGCTGTTGAAATAAGCTTTATTAAACTTAAATATGCCTCAGAAAAATTCGCATACTTTTTCCACAATTTTTTGCACATTTGGACTAAAATTGCAAATCGAATTCACTTAGAAGGACCAAAACTGGCAACCGTCTGAAATAGGGACTGAAACTGTAAAAACATAATCCTTAAGGTATAAATTGATATATTATTGAATTCCAAGCTCAGATTGTAATATTGGACAAGTAGTGGACTATAAATACGACTTATACTTAACGAAGGACTAACGGTGCAACGCTAACACCGTTAGGGTAAAAAGTGTAAAAACTGGAAAAAGGACAAGGACCAACAGATTATATTTGACATTCTTATTTCTATTTTTTATTTTTCGAGTACCCATCACGTCACGTGCATTTTTTATATTTCATTTACTTATTATTTAAAGTTACGTTAGTTATATATAATGAGATTTTGACGATTTAACTTTACGCATTGTTTCACCACTTTCGAGGAAATGTTATTTTTGGATTAAAGACATAAAAACAAGATAATATTATATATAATATTATTTTTGAACTTTAGGTATTTTAAGCATATCACACTCTCACTTCAGCGATCAAATCGTTATTCGTTACTCACTTTCACATCCACTAGTCGTATTAAGTCAGATTCTCAGACTTCCCTATTTATTCAGGTTCTGTGTTGAAGCCATTTCCTTAATCTCATCCGTAATCTTACTTAATTTCATAATTCCACCTTGCCAGATACGCTCAAGGTGAGTCATAGCCCCACTTTTATTTATTTAATAACTTTATACTCCGTAGGGGAGATACATGCTATAAACTGATAACAAGTATTTTTCTGAATGCTATACCTGATTGATATTGCCTAAGTTACCATTACTATTGCCATTATTACAAGTCCCTCCCATCATGAACCATTAATCACTTGCGAGTGAACGCGAATATAGTGAATAGATCTATTGGCAGCTGACACCCCATTTGTGTTAGCCGGTTAGGCAACCAAATGCACTTTATTTGAGAATTCAAAATAGGAAGATGGCAATCTCCTATAGAGGCCATAACTCATGCCATTGATTTGGATTGTTCTTGCCGTTGGTGCGGTGCATTGTTAACGTTTGTGTATCATGAGACTTAGGGCAATATATATATATATATATATATATAATATATATATATATATATATATTATATATATATATAATATTATATATAATATATATATATATATTATATAAATATATATATATATATGACTGCGATATTACTTTTTCAACTGATTATATTTCCAACACAATTTCACTTGTGTTGCAAACTGATTACAAATTTCAAACTCTATGATTTCACTCAACAATTTTGTTGACTTTTAACCATGTTTATCTCAGGCAATTAGCGGAGCAGCAAGGGCATGGAGCGGGCAATAACTTATCTTTTGTCATGGTGTAAAATAAAACATGTAATTCAGTTTAAAATACTATTTCCTTTAAGGATTTCACCAACTCTGATATGAAACTTTCGTAACTGAATTAATATGAAGGACCTATATTTTCAAAACGTCTCTTTCGAGCCATTTTCTATGATTATGACTTCGATCCTCACAGTAATACCCCGATTAGTCTTCCGCTGTTATCTCATAATTTAGAGGGGTGTTACATCCTTTTTGTCCGGCATGTATCTTTTTTTCCATAAAGAAATTGAATCTTATTAAATGCAATTAACATGTTAAAATTTGTAAATATGTACGTTAGTCAATAAGATGTACTTGTTCGCATGTTTAGGAATACTTTTTTTGGGGTTGATTAGATGTACATTTCATGGACCATGACCCTTATTTAGTTCACGGTGTGCTCCTAAGACAAGAAAGAGTAGACGAAGAATGTCATACCGAATATCATAGGTTACAGTTTAATGTTGCTGATTATGTATGTGATTTTGGTCCTGAGGAATTTTGTTTAATGAATGGTTTAAAGTTTGGTCCTTATAATACAAAAGACTTTCGAAATGCACCCACTCCATTAGTACAACATATATTCCCTGGCCGCTACACTCTAGTAAAACTTCTTGATCTTAAGGGGATCTTCGAAGGTGATCGGTTTTTTCAATTACATTATGAGGATGTTATTAGGTTGTGTTTGGTTATTTTTGTTGAGTTTATATTGTGTAGTAAGGAACCTAGGCACTTTGTCTAGACCATGTTGTTAGCGTTGGTTGAGGATACAAATGCATTTAATCAGTTTCCATGGGGATCGTATTGTTGAACTACCACTTACCAAAGATTGAGAAATGCTGCTTGGAATTATATTCGTAAAAATGTTCTTAGTAATCCTAGTAAACCTAGTAAGTTAGGAAAAAAAAAAAAAAAAAAAATGGTACTTGCGGCTGTTAAAGGCAAGGACGGGGGATATGAAAATACGAACGAAGAGAAGTTGCCTCACTATACGTTGTATGGCTTTATTTGGGGTTTTAAGGTATGTATTTTGGTTGAAGTTTTTAGTAGTTCATGTATATGTTAAATATTTTTATCTAATAACAGTGTTGTAAAAATCGTTCTAGGCGGCCGCCTAGGCACTAGGCGGTGCTATTCGGCCCCGATTTGTACCAAATCGGCCAAATTAGGCGTTTTGGTCAAAAGGCGGTCAACAAAGCGCCTAGGCGGGTCAAATCGGGCTAGGCGGGTCGGGGCGGTCAACTGAAAAAAAGGGTCAACGCTTCAATATTACAGATCTAGGGTTTTTTTTTTTTTTTTTTTCAAATCCCGCCTCTTTTTTCACACACATACCTTTCAATAACATGCATCTTCCAAAAGAAACCGATTAAAACCACTAATCAAAGATTCAAAAGGTATGTTCTTATTTCAATTAAAACCACTCTTTTAATTTCCAAATCTGCCGATTGAGATGATTGTGTTTTGTGGGTTTAATTGGTGTTTTATTTTCGAATTCATTGTGTGTTTCGATTTTTTGATTGAAATCATTGTGTGTTTTGTGGGTTTATATGTTCGACTGTGTGTTTTGACTATGTGTTTTGACTGATGGTATCTGGTTTTTGTTATCTGTTATTATTTTGAAGGCAAGTGGGGTGTGGGGATATTAAATACTACCAATTAGTAAGTGAGGATATTAAATAAGACAAGTGGGGATATTAAATAATAAGAAGGCAAGTGGGGTGTGGGGATATAATATACAAGTGGGGATATATATGTTATTATTTATAATATTTATTTATAAAAAATTCCAATCCACCTAGGCGAATTCCGCCTCGAAGGTGGTCGACCGCCCGATTAGCGCCTAGCGATTTTTGCAACATTGTCTAATAATAAAAATATCAATTTAAGTGGCACAACGAGGTGGTGCCATCGGTGTCAGTTAAGTGACACTCGTCGGTTGACAAACAGACGAGCCCGTTGGCACCGGTCTAATAGAAAAGAAAAAAAAATTTACCCCTAAATAAACATAGCTGTAATTTTTTTCTTTTATCAAATTTTATCACAGATAGAGACACTTGTATAGTGTTTATCGCCTCAGCAATACCAACAAAACTGTCCTCACATATGTACCACTTTCATCACAACGGATCACCACCAACAATCACACAATTCGGAGACCAACGGTTATATTAGAAGTCTGCACTCAACTAAAGACGAAACAAATTTTAATATATTTCATAAAATAGCATGTTTAGAAACTTATCATTTCCAACCAGATGCACTATCAAAAAGAAGGTGTTGACACCACACTAGATTTCTAATAGTGACCTTCTATCACACTCCATCACCACTAAACTATAATACAACCCATGCTGCCTAGTATCCTCAATGTTACCTTTATTTCAAAGCAACTGGTTCACCTCTTTAATCAATTTTATGACAGCCCATATAGGACCTGAAGAATCCGGCAACCCGGCAACCTAAATGAGCTTTTCAACATCTGCAGTATCGCCATGGCTATTCTCCGACTCTTGTGACGCTTCTGTGTTCCTGCAATCATTGCAAATGTCTAAATGTATATCAAGTGTCGTTGAAGATTTATTCAAAATGAAATCCAAGTTGTAGATGACATTTCAGAGAATCAATCAAGAAACTCGATAAGAATACCAAACTCGGTAATCCTATCAGAAACTCGATACAAGGCACAAACTCGAGAAGATCAGAAAGTCGACAAATTTATCAAACTCGATAAATTTGTCAGAAACTCGATAAGTGAACAGTAACGTCTCGGATGAACAGTAATTTCTCGGATGAACAGTAACTTAGCAAATTTTCTTTAATTTTCACTTAAATCTAATCTTTAACAACCTAAATTACCCCTAAGCGAATGATACCACTTGTTGTTATTCACTTTTATCACACAAGCTACCTAATTAATCCTAGATCTAGAGAGAGAAAGAGAGTGGAAGATTGTCTTAAGATAATAATGAAATGTTTAAGCCTTCAATCAACCAACCCTCTCCCTTGAATGGGAGGGGGTATTTATAGTTTTTACAATGCATGGGCTTGTAGCCCTAATTAAACATAATTAACTTAAATAAAACATAAATAAATAGACACAGCCCATGGGCCTTCTACACAGGCTGGGCCATATAACAAACCTAAAGGCCTAAGCAACCTATTACATAATGATCAATACTTGATAATGAATAAAGTGTTCCCAACAATAAATGTGTTATTGGTCCCATAACTTATTTGTTGTTGGGTGGCGGAAATTATTAGTGGTCGTTCTTTGTCGGGTGTTCGTTTTTTATTCTTCGAATCACATGGCCAATCTTACGAATCTTCCTTTGTAATACACTGTAAAAATTCTTTGTAATTATGGTCGTTAATCAATAATTAACCTCAGTTACTGTTTACTGATTTCCATTTTTGCGGGGAAATTTGAAAATTTTCTTATTATATTATTTTAACGTAATCACGATATCACATAATTCACCAAATGGCGAGACGAGCTCAACGCGTATTACGAAATTTAATTATACATAATTAACAACTAATCGGGCCAAGATTAATTCAGCCCAATCACCATCCCACGTCTACTGTTCATCAGCCCACCCTAGCCCAACTTTATTTCTTTGTGATTTCATGTAAAACTCGATCCGAACCCCTCTCCAAAACGCCTCTCATTCTCTCGAATCTTAAACGCGATATATGAATGTTTTTACACAATCTCACTCACCTCCCACCAGACTATATGAATGTTGAATTTCAGATTTGGATGTCGAGTTTTGATATGTTTTGAAAAGCCAAAGTGATTGGCCATATTTAACCCAACTCGATATGAACAAAAATTCCATAAGTAACTGTTTTGATTCCAACTTGATCCCACGCACTTCTAATAATTATTCTAGCCTAATGTCGTGATAATGAATCAGTTTTAACAACAATACACAAACATTACACGTTAAATCCGAATTGTGCACCCATTTAATTAACTAGTCGACATATATGGATTGCAAATACAAAATATAACTTTCCTACTCACTCACATTCCTTCTTAAAGTCATAACATGTCAGAAAGTCCTCTTGGGAACCCTTCATTCACTGACAAGAACTATTGTAGCAAGTGGAGATTGTCTCTTGCATTATTGAAACCCATATGTGTACATAACATTTGTATAAAACTACCCCTAGCTCACCACCTTCTATCATTCATTCTACACCTTCATTCTAACTCACATTCACCCTAAAAAATAACCAAAGAAGATCAGAAGGTATCCTTGGTTCATTTGGAAGCTTGTCGAAGGAAACGGGTTATATATATATAAACGTATAAGTGAATATAACGAACGTGGGTTAAGGTTCTTGTGTTCCATTCATTTTCACGCGACTCTCTACCACCCTAGAGGTGTAGTAAGTCGTTATAAACTCTTTTGATTTCATCTTATACGTTATTTCATAACCATGCATCATGTGTTAAACTTAATCGAACGTATATCATTTTAACTATCTATTTACGTATACATTTTCATATAGCACACGAATAGTGACTAGCCTCCCTTGTGGAAGGCCTAGGAGTCACGATACACACCCAGATCACTCTTATATTTATGTTACATGCACCATTCGAAGTCAATTGCATCATATCTCGAACGTAAAATAAAACTGAAAACACTTAGAATATTTCTAAGTGTTTTACTCATAATACATATTCCATGTCGCCCTAAAAATGACCATATATAGAAAAATTGGACTTAACGAGCATACTATATTTTTACACGATCTATTAGACCCCATTGCTAACTACAACTTTCGTATGAATAACTTGTAAAAACGAGCACGTTTTGACCCTCAAAATCGATCAAAGTAAGACGCATAAACCATTTCATAAACTGTCAATAAAATGCGACATGGGCTGTTAAGCCCATTAAGCTCATTTTAAGCAAACGTGATAAGCTAGCTTATCTAGGTCTTTTGATATGAAAATAGAACGTTAAAAATGAGCTTGTGGATGAGCCCAACTCGTCTAAAAGCTTACGGTTTTTAAAACGCTAATGGGCTTTGTAAATGGCTCGTTAAAAGCCCAATTATAGAAAAATAAGCTCTTTTGCTATATAAGCTGTTGAAATAAGCTTTATTAAACTTAAATATGCCTCAGAAAAATTTGCATACTTTTTCCACAATTTTTTGCACATTTGGACTAAAATTGCAAATCGAATTCACTTAGAAGGACCAAAACTGCCAACCGTCTGAAATAGGGACTGAAACTGTAAAAACAGAATCCTTAAGGTAGAAATTGATATATTATTGAATTCCAAGCTCAGATTGTAATATTGGACAAGTAGTGGACTATAAATACGACTTATACTTAACAAAGGACTAACGGTGCAACGCTAACACCGTTAGGGTAAAAAGTGTAAAAACTGGAAAAAGGACAAGGACAAGGACCAACAGATTATATTTGACATTCTTATTTCTATTTTTTATTTTTCGAGTACCCATCACGTCACGTGCATTTTTTATATTTCATTTACTTATTATTTAAAGTTACGTTAGTTATATATAATGAGATTTTGACGATTTAACTTTACGCATTGTTTCACCACTTTCGAGGAAATGTTATTTTTGGATTAAAGACATAAAAACAAGATAATATTATATATAATATTATTTTTGAACTTTAGGCATTTTAAGTATATCACACTCTCACTTCAGCGATCAAATCGTTATTCGTTACTCACTTTCACATCCACTAGTCGTATTAAGTCACATTCTCAGACGTCCCTATTTATTCAGGTTCTGTGTTGAAGCCATTTCCTTAATCTCATCCGTAATCTTACTTAATTTCATAATTCCACCTTGCCAGATACGCTCAAGGTGAGTCATAGCCCCACTTTTACTTATTTAATAACTTTATACTCCGTGGGGGAGATACATGCTATAAACTGATAACAAGTATTTTTCTGAATGCTATACCTGATTGATATTGCCTAAGTTACCATTACTATTTCCAATATTACAAGTCCCTCCCATCATGAACCATTAATCACTTGCGAGTGAACGCGAATATAGTGAATAGATCTATTGGCAGCTGACGCCCCATTTGTGTTAGCCGGTTAGGCAACCAAATGCACTTTATTTGAGAATTCAAAATAGGAAGATGGCAATCTCCTATAGAGGGCCATAACTCATGCCATTGATTTGGATTGTTCTTGCCGTTGGTGCGGTGCATTGTTAACGTTTGCGTATCATGAGACTTAGGGCAATATATATATATATATATTATATATATATATATATATATATATATATATATATATATATATACACATGACTGCGATATTACTTTTTCAATTGATTATATTTCCAACACAATTTCACTTGTGTTGCAAACTGATTACAAATTTCAAACTCTATGATTTCACTCAACAATTTTGTTGACTTTTAAGTATGTTTATCTCAGGTAATTAGCGGAGCAACAAGGGCATGGAGCGGGCAATAACTTATCTTTTGTCATGGTGTAAAATAAAACATGTAATTCAGTTTAAAATACTATTTCCTTTAAGGATTTCACCAACTCTGATATGAAACTTTCGTAACTGAATTAATATGAAGGACCTATATTTTCAAAACGTCTCTTTCGAGCCGTTTTCTATGATTATGACTTCGATCCTCACAGTAATACCCCGATTAGTCTTCCGCTGTTATCTCATAATTTAGGGGGGCTGTTACATCCTTTTTGTCCAGCATGTATCTTTTTTTCCATAAAGAAATTGAATATTATTAAATGCAATTAACATGTTAAAATTTGTAAATATGTACGTTAGTCAATAAGATGTACTTGTTCGCATGTTTAGGAATACTTATTTTGGGGTTGATTAGATGTACATTTCATGGACCATGACCCTTATTTAGTTCACGGTGTGCTCCTAAGACAAGAAAGAGTAGACGAAGAACGTCATACCGAATATCATAGGTTACAGTTTAATGTTGCTGATTATGTATGTGATTTTGGTCCTGAGGAATTTTGTTTAATGAATGGTTTAAAGTTTGGTCCTTATAATATAAAGACTTTCAAAATGTACCCACTCCATTAGTACAACATATATTCCCTGGCCGCAACACTCCAGTAAAACTTCTTGATCTTAAGGGGATCTTTGAGGGTGATCGGTTTTTTCAATTACATTATGAGGATGTTATTAGGTTGTGTTTGGTTATTTTTGTTGAGTTTATATTGTGTAGTAAGGAACCTAGGCACTTTGTCGAGACCATGTTGTTAGCGTTGGTTGAGGATACAAATGCATTTAATCAGTTTCCATAGGGATCGTATTGTTGAACTACCACTTACCAAAGATTGAGAAATGCTGCTTGGAATTATATTCCTAAAAATGTTCTTAGTAATCCTAGTAAACCTAGTAAGTTAGGAAATATATAAAAAAAGGTACTTGCGGCTGTTAAAGGCAAGGACGGGGGAGATGAAAATACGAACGAAGAGAAGTTACCTCACTATACGTTGTATGGCTTTATTTGGGGTTTTAAGGTATGTATTTTGGTTGAAGTTTTTAGTAGTTCATGTATATGTTAAATATTTTTATCTAATAACAGTGTTGTAAAAATCGTTCTAGGCGGCCGCCTAGGCGGTGCTATTCCGCCCCGATTTGTACCAAATCGGCCAAATTAGGCGTTTTGGTCAAAAGGCGGTCAACAAAGCGCCTAGGCGGGTCAAATCGGGCTAGGCGGGTCGGGGCGGTCAACTGAAAAAAAAGGGTCAACGCTTCAATATTACAGATCTAGGGTTTTTTTTTTTTTTTTTTTTTTCAAATCCCGCCTCTTTTTTCACACACATACCTTTCAATAACATGTATCTTCCAAAAGAAACCGATTAAAACCACTAATCAAATATTCAAAAGGTATGTTCTTATTTCAATTAAAACCACTCTTTTAATTTCCAAATCTGCCGATTGAGATGATTGTGTTTTGTGGGTTTAATTGGTGTTTTATTTCCGAATTCATTGTGTGTTTCGATTTTTTGATTGAAATCATTGTTTGTTTTGTGGGTTTATATGTTCGACTGTGGGTTTTGACTGTGTGTTTTGACTGATGGTATCTGGGTTTTTTGCTATCTGTTATTATTTTGAAGGCAAGTGGGGTGTGGGGATATTAAATACTACCAATTAGTAAGTGGGGATATTAAATAAGACAAGTGAGGATATTAAATAATAAGAAGGCAAGTGGGGTGTGGGGATATAATATACAAGTGGGGATATATCTGTTATTATTTATAATATTTATATATAAAAAATTCCAATCCGCATAGGCGAATTCCGCCTCGAAGGTGGTCGACCGCCCGACTAGCGCCTAGCGATTTTTGCAACATTGTCTAATAATAAAAATATCAATTTAAGTGGCACAACGAGGTGGTGCCATTGGTGTCAGTTAAGTGACACTCGTCGGTTGACAAACAGACGAGCCCATTGGCACTGGTCTAATAGAAAAAATTTTTTTACCCCTAAATAACATAGCTGTAATTTTTTTCTTTTATCTAATTTTATCATAGATACAGACACTTGTATAGTGTTTATCGCCTCAACAATACCAACAAAACTGTCCTCACATATGTACCACTTTCATCACAACGGATCACCACCAACAATCACACAATTCGGAGACCAACGGTTATATTAGAAGTCTGCACTCAACTAAAGACGAAACAAATTTTAATATATTTCATAAAATAGCATGTTTAGAAACTTATCATTTCCAACCAGATGCACTATCAAAAAGAAGGTGTTGACACCACACTAGATTTCTAATAGTGACCTTCTATCACACTCCATCACCACTAAACTATAATACAACCCATGCTGCCTAGTATCCTCAATGTTACCTTTATTTCAAAGCAACTGGTTCACTTATTTAATCAATTTTATGACAGCCCATATAGGACCTGAAGAATCCGGCAACCCGGCAACCTAAATGAGCTTTTCAACATCTGCAGTATCGCCATGGCTATTCTCCGACTCTTGCGACGCTTCTGTGTTCCTGCAATCATTGCAAATGTCTAAATGTATATCAAGTGTCGTTGAAGATTTATTCAAAATGAAATCCAAGTTGTAGATGACATTTCAGAGAAAAGGATCATCAAAACTAACTCAGAAATGCATGTACATTGTTTTTTGCTACTTTTAGCCGCCAAGTATAATCTAAGTATGCAGAGATGACAATTTAAACCCATTTAAATATGGATGGAACGATGGGTCATTTCCGGTTATGTTTTATCATTAACCGGTCAACTCGATTAATGTAAGAATTTGGCTAAAAATCACATAAGTTAACCCTGACCGAAGTCGTCTAAAGAATAGTTTGAATTCATGCAACCGACTAAATCTCGTTCATATTCGGCCCAGTTACAAATGAATGAGTTGGTTCAGTTTATGTTTTATAGTTAGTGGGTTAAGTTTGGCTAAAAATAAAACAGGTAGAATGTGTTCAAAGTAGTCCAAATTAAATGGATGGAACCTACGACTATAACTTATTTATAATTTTCTTTATTTTTTTGGCTAACTTTCTAGTGCCAACCACAAGCTTGGAGGAAAAATAAGCGTGTAAAATATACATAAATTAAAGGGGCAAATTAGTCATTTATTGGAAGTGTCCAAAATTTCTTTCCTATGCAATCCGACCAAATTTGGCCAGAAAATATGACATCAAAATATGCTTAAATTTCCCCCTCACTTCCCATCAAAACCTTTCCTTTTCGTACTTAAAAAAACTCAAGAACACAATATATTTTATGTTTCGTATCATTTCAGTTCTTTTCGTATCAAAATAAAGCTCGAGAACACTGCGTAAGGCAATAAATTATAAAAGTGTTAAAATTGCAACTTCAAGCAAATGTGTATTTATGGCATGAGTAAAATCCAAAAATATTTAATATGCGAAGCTAATCCAACGAAATATTAATATGTAAACAGTACACGAATTTATATAAATTAATAATTTGATTAAAATAATAGGATCTGTATTCATCAAGTAATGATAGATTTTCCACCACCAAGAAAAATATATAAGACATTCCTAATTACACAAAATATACCCATCACCAATACTAGTGCGTCGTTTGTCTAATTCTCAACAAATATCATTCAGCATCACAACAGGTAAATGCCAATATCCACATTCATGCACATACACAAAAAATAGTACAAAATCCACATCCACTATTAATATGTAGTGCAAGCCAATACATATAGTCATACTATATTCTATACAGGTACTATCTAGAACCCCCTAACATAGCATGTATTCTAGAACCTAATGATACCTTCACATATAAAAACTTAGTTCAGAATATGGTCGAATTCCTTATATTTATGACCCTTTAAGCAATGCTTATTAGTGGCTTATTACATAAATCGCTACCCAACAAATTATGTTTTGGTGACTGAACTAGAAGTTTAAACTTTAGAGCAATAACAGTCGAAAGCATGCCTTATTGTTTCTTCTTTCTGGTTCTTGACTCAGAAATTATGAACATATATAAGGTGGCAATTCCGACTCATTTATATATGACTGGATCTATTCGGGATGTGTTTTTTCATGGGTCGGATAAAAAAATAGTAGGGTACCCACGCATAATAACAGTGACAAATAGTTTTATGTGAACGGTTGGGTGGTGGTATTTTTTCTTTTGCGATTGTGATGGAAGATGATATCGGTCGCGGTTGAATATGGACAATTGTAGCAAGCAGCGGATAATATTTGAAGATGGCAACAAATGAAAAAGGTTTCTTTTGTCAAAGTTTGAGTTGAGACTACATCTAATGTGGCATACGAAATTGACTAACTAGGACATACATCTATACTTATATTTAAAAAATGAAACGCAAAAACATACAACACTGCTAACGATGTTTGAGCAAAAATGATAAAAATGCTATATAAATAAACCAATCATATGTTATATATTTGGTTTATAAAAGAATGTCCACAGGTATATATATATTTTATGGTTCATAACTTTGGCATTTCAAGTCTACATTGGTTAAAACTAAGGTTAAAGTTAAAAGAAACTTTTATTAAAGTTATATATACCCACTAAAAATGTAAAATTTATCAAAGTGGATATCAAAATTTAGGAGCAAAAAAAAGAAAGGAAATATGGTGAAATCGGATTATAAGAAAAAGATAATTGTTTAGAAGATATTTCAATTTGAAAATAAATTCGATTTTTTATATTTAGTGTTTCCAAAATAGCCGATAGTAAAAAATGAGAGACGCATGTCACTCTATTGTTGTTTCCTATCATTTGTCAAAAGTAATATAGATGGTCAAGATCTAGGTCCTTATTTTAATTTTTTAGGACCACATTTATATATGTATTATATAATACTACACATCCAAAGTCTAATTTGCATGCATAAAACCTCATAATCATTTAAGTGGAAGATTACAATCATTATTGTACTAATATTGTTTCTTGTAATCACAACTAATGCAATAATTATTTTTTTAGACAAATTAAGGGGTCAGAAAGTGAAGGCAGGTCAACCCAACCCGACCCGGCTTGTTTCGAAGTCTACTAATAAACGGTTTCAACGTGAACCTCCTCTGACCCATGACCCAATCATCGGATTTTGCCACCACAGTATATAATGCTGAACTGATGTCCAGATTCAAGAGTTGGGTCTGTGATCTAAAGAAAGTTTCATAAACATACCTTTGATATGGTTGGCGTTGATCGGGAACACCATCTTCCCCACGCTTATCTTCAAACCATTTCAGAACTTTCTTACGGGGTATTTTCGTCACATGCACAATGTTGCTAATCATGGCATTCTGCATCCATAAACATCAAATAAACATTTAACTCAATTTAACCTAGATGGAAGTTGTAACAACGTACATAACGAATATAAAACGCAAGTACGAGTACTGTTTTGCACTCTCCACTATTTGTCTATATGTATATTAACTTTTAATTAGAACAATATATGAGAATCTTGTTGAGCCAATATAAATATCATAAAATTGTGTAAAATGATCATAAGAGACAAAACAGTCAATCTTAACACAAGAACTTTGCTAATGTAAAATGTCGCAATATAAATATAACAGAAACATGAAAAATATAATTACTTTATATATACTCTAGAAAAATTGATGGTAGACCATTACAGAGTAACACTCTGTTCTAGAGTTTTTTTTAAGAGGTAAGTAAAGTAAAGTAATGCAATGTAAAGAAATAGGGAAGAGTGGAAGTAAAGTTTATAGATTTTTGCATGTTCTTTAGTTTATAGTAAAGTAAAGTAAATGAAAGTAGGTGGTCCCATTTTATATTTTTATATTTGTGGAATTACTATTATAACATTGCTCCATAATAAATACACACTAAAGACAAAAGGTTCTTTTTGACATTAACTCTTTTAATTTTTGCCTTTATTCACTTTCCTTCACTTTCATCCCATATATGGGATGAAAGTTGGGACAAAGAAAACCATTCACTTTACATAGTTTCCTTCCCATTTCATTTCTTAAAAAAATCTTGAGAACACACAAAATTTTTGGTTTACTCCATTTCCTTTCACTTTCACCTCTAAATACAACTCTAGAACAGAGTGTAAGTGTGTAAAGAGAGCCAAAAAAACCGGCAGGACCGCAGGACATATCTATCACATTAAATATTGGGGAAAATGAGAAAGAAAAACCCCTTTTACTATTATCAAATTCAATGTATTGAAATGAAAACTTGAATGAGTTTTT
The DNA here is from genome assembly GCA_021014915.2 of Artemisia tridentata subsp. tridentata. Classification (NCBI taxonomy): domain Eukaryota; kingdom Viridiplantae; phylum Streptophyta; class Magnoliopsida; order Asterales; family Asteraceae; genus Artemisia; species Artemisia tridentata. The sequence goes on from CP139509.1 coordinate 329,815,822, forward strand.
AGTTCTTCAGAATTGTTTTCCTTCTCTGGTGCTTAAGGATAAGCACTGTTCGGAAGGTAGTAATATTACAACCAGTAGAGGCACATGAATAATCGATTCAATAATTGGTTTATCACGGAAGGGGAAAAAGAATGAAGATAGTTACTGGATCCAGCAGGTGGATGGATTCTGGAGTTTATGATTATCTTAGAATTTCCCATTCCTAGAAATGTACACCAGTAGAAAGCATAACGCTAATTTCTGAATTTTTTAGCTTCAATTGTTTTATGAGATCGCTGAGTTCTCTCTGTCGACAAAATCAACTTAGTCAATACTGAAGGCAAAAAGAGCCTTCAATTGTCCGGCACCTTCGCGCGCATATGTACATTCCGCGTTAAAGTGCTCCTACCTTTACTTACCACAAATGTTGCTGCCTAATTTGTGGTTAATCACTCAGTAACTCGGTCACAAGTACGGGGCTGTAGCATTAAACCTGACATCTTGGTCTAGATCAGGATGAGCTACCATACACGTTTTTTTTCATGGTTATCTTAACTGATTAATATCTCCAATTACTCCATCCAAACTTTGGAGTTAGTTTAACATCACTCACAAAGGAAAAGTGCTGCGGGTTTGTCCATTTTGCTCACATTTATTCCTCAGACATGCACCCATCTATCCTATTTAAATAAGAGATCAACACATCTGAAACTGTTCTCATAGTGCATAACAGAACTTCAGTAGCTACTTAAAAGATTAAATCATTCTCCCAGTGGGAGCAGAGTATATAACTAATCAAACGAGTTAAACAAATAAAATTTAAGTTTGATGGGAAGCGCAGGTTGAAAGTCGCCCAAGGTCTCTTTCTAACCATAATGTAGCACAGTGGTTGCTTTTAGAGGATGCAAGACATGGACAAGATAATGATTGGGTCACCCCTAGTCGTTCTACTCAGATTGCTTCAATAACATGTAATGCGTGAGAAGGTTTACTTACAGTGGGGTGCTTTGATCGTCTATATACTCTCTCGAGTGTTTCAACATCCACTTTCTTAAGTCTTTTTTTAGCAGACCAGTTGCTATGCATTTCATGAACTGAAACTTTTTTGGTTGTCGTAGCCATTAATGCATCTCTTTCACTTGCCAATAGAGCGGCATCCTCAGGTTTAATTACGGGCCTCAATATTGTTGAATCGGGTTTATCAGGTAACGAAGCACTCAGCATAAGAAGATCCGGAGGAGGGTCACGAAGTAATTCAAGAACAATAGCTCTATCAAGGCATAAGTCTGCAGCTAGATTCTTGATCTGCATCAATAACAAATTGCAAATTATGGAGATGGTTGTCATAGAACCATTGTACTTTGTAACTAATAAGTGACAAGCAAATGAAGAAATCCATTTTAACAAGAAAAAGAAGTAACGATAAACTGAGTTAATTCTCACAAAGATAAACAATCATTTTTTTTAACGATTCTAACTATCTTTTTAAAAAAGAGCTCCAGCTATGCCCGCCTTTGGTTTTTACAAATGAGCTCTTAAGTATGTCCAGTTTATTGGCATAACTCGTGAAAGTTATAGTGTCACAGTTCCTAGTATATGTTTTCATCCACTGGTCCCTTTGTGTATATCTTATTTAGATGCTGACTACAAAATGTGAATATGCTTTCTACTGTTTAGATTAGGAACATCTCTCATGACAAAGATAATATGAAGGCTAAAAAACATCAAAGCATAAGCAGAAAAACAAAAACAAAAAATAAAACTATTTATGACGTAATGTGACTTCTGTAGACTTAAAAGTTTATTTCTAGTTGAGATGGTAAAAGGTCAAACTATAGGAATCGGGTATCAGGAGTGCTCATGCATTGTAGTACACGCCGTTACATAAAATACTTGAGAAAAAATTCTGGTAGTAAAGAACTCAGCTACAAACTTTATGGAAATCCTAGTACAATATCAGATTAAAAAAAAATCAAGTTCACTGTTCCCTTGATACTAAATTTGAATAGTAAATCAGTTAGACCCCGGAGTTCTATGCCTACATAAAACGTATTCAGCCTCAAAACTAGATTGTTCATCAAGCCAAAAGAAAAGGGAGATGGTGGCGGGTCAGTTCATGTACGTATAATTAGTACCATGCAAGGTAAGATTAACTGAGATGAATAAGTCAAACTCATTTCAGTCTTTAATCCCAGTACAATCAAATCCTAGAAGAAAGTTCAGAGGGGTCAAAGAAAACACATTAAAGTTAAACAAAAAAAAAAAAAAAAAAAAAAAAAAAGATCGACGAAAACAAAAAAAGTACAAGTATACTGTCCACCTAGGCTAATATGATTTGATGGTCTTCACCTTACGGGGCTAAAAAGTGCAAGTCTTGACTCATTTACATATGAATGAGTTGATTCTGGTTATGTTTAATCTCTGAGGGGACAAACGGGTAAAAGCCAAAAGGTTATGTCAAGACGCGCTAAATGAGTCAATCGGGACAACAGTCACCCAACGTGTTTTTGAATTATTAAACCTCCAAACGCGTTTTAATCTAACACTTGCATGATTATAGTATAAACTTTGTAATCATATTTGACACGCAATTAATTAAAAAATATACAAACTATAAATATATTTCGAGTCAACCCAGCCCATTCAACCAGTACCAAGACAGTGCTCATTTTGACCAATTACCAAACCTCTATAAGGGGACATCAAGATAATACCGAAATAAACTGCAATATTAGTGAAGTTAATAAACTATCACCCACAATAGTATTCCCAAACAAGAAATGTAAGGAGTCGACCAAAAACTTATACAGCTAACTCTATATCATCTAGATACTTAAAACTCAGTAAGAAGAAGAGCTAACGCAGAAGAAATATGAAATAAGATGCTTACACTCGTCTTACGGCGTCCATCTTTAAGTGCATAAGCCAATCTACGAAGCTGCCACCTTTTGAGTTCCAGTGGTCCTTCGTCTTCATCTTCATCTAAATCTCCATCTCTGTCTTCATCTTCGTCTTCATATTCACTTTTGTCTTCCTCTTCTTCTTCTTCTTCTTCTTCTTCTTCTTCTTCCTCTTGGTTAATAATTGGAATTTCTTTCTCAATTACTTGATTTACCGTTGTACCTTTTTTATTCACCACTTTCTTGTCTTTGACTTCCATCTCAATAATCTCATCTGTGGTATCATCAAACAATGCGAGTAGCTCATCATCAGCCAGTGCTTCCTCTAACTCACGTTCAAGCTTTATAAGATCTTCCTCAGTTATCTCGTCATCATCGTCATCGAATGATAGTCCGTCATTTTTAAGATCCTCTTCCAACTGCTTAAATAGTGCTTCAAATGCATCCTCTTCGATATCTCCCTCCTTACCAGCAATATTTCGACGCAAGCCTTGCTGCACAGACCCATTATTTATAAATCAGTCGGTTTGGGTTATATTTTCATCTAATATAAATTTTAAAATAGCTAAAAAAGAAACGCGTCCAATGTTATGATTTTATATGCAAATACCTGGTAAATAAAATCTCTTTTGTTTTGTTTTCATAAATGAATTCAAATAGCAAAGGATTTTTTCACTTCATCAGGGGTGGTGTTTGGATTTGCTTACTACTTTCTTGCTTATTTTTAAGCACAAACAACTACAGTTTTGTGTAATTTCTTATTTTGATATAACACCCTCCCTGGTAGAAATAATTGAGGAGGGGGATTTACGAAATAGTGTACCTTTTTATTCTTGGAAGAAATAATTGAGGAGGGGGATTTACGACGGCGGGCAAAAGTAACGACGGAGGAAGAGGAAGTACAACGAGAAGAAGAAGATGATATAAATGGAAAACTATACAAACGAATTGTCTGAACAAGGGAAGCAGCACCAGCAGTAGCCATTGAGACCTCTCTCAGAAATAAAAAAATGGAGGGTTACCCAATCTAGTATAAATATTTTAGAAATATATTAAAACCCCTTATGCTTTCCACCATTTTGTCTTTAAACCCATGCCAACTCTCAAGCTATTTGGATAAATCGGAAGTTTAGGTTTGATATTTAATCGGACTAGGGCTGAGCAAGGCGGACCGAAAACTGAATCCGACCGACCGAAACCAAACAGACCATATTCGGTTCGATTTTTGGTTCTATATATATAAGGTTTTCGGTTTCGGTTCAAGGCAAAACCGAGAAAACACACACCTAAACCATATAAGCCAAAATAGGTCGGTTCGGTTTGGTTCATGTTTTTCCCAAAATCAGTTTTCGGCGATAAATAATATCTTTTTCTAAACCCTTTTTATTTAGGTTACATTACAATTCTAATCCCTCTAAGTTAAATACAACTTTCTTGATATAGAATTTTACCCATAACACGATATTGCACATATAACAATTGCACATAATTTTATAAAAGACGTTACATGCTATTGAACACACATGATGTATAGAACATGATACCATGCCAATTGCCAAATATAAAAGATTTTAAATAATTTTATAAAAAAATTACTTAACAACCCATTAAAACTAGTTCCAATGTATAAAATTACAATATTTGGAGAAAAATATATTACAGCCCATTAAAACTAGTTCCAATGTATAAAATTAATAAATATTTGGAGAAAAATATATTACACCCTCCCTCGTAGAAATTGCACATATAACAATCAACAATTACACATAATTTTACCCATAACACGATATTGCACATATAACAATTACACATAATTTGATATTGCACATATAACAATTACACATAATTTTATAAAATTCGTTACATGCTATTGAACACACATGATGTATAAAACATGATACCATGCCAATTGCCAAATATAAAAGATTTTAAATAATTTTATAAAAAAATTACTTAACAACCCATTAAAACTAGTTCCAATGTATAAAATTACAATATTTGGAGAAAAATATATTACAGCATGGACATTGAAACTCCAAAACAACCCTAATTAAATAACTAGAAACAAATAAAAATGAAATTTGTCTGCCTGATGCTACTAAATGGAATTGAGCTAACCTTAAGAAGAACGAGTATCCACTTGTGCAAAGAAAGAGGATACCTAACTTAGGAACGTAACATAACATATATCTAGCCACTTCACATTAGGATTCATCAACAATTCAACATACTGTAGTATGTTAGGCGCACAATTACCAACACTGAACTACTTTTTACATGTCGTGTAAAGCTCGAAATCACAGGAAAAAGAAAACCAAATAAACTAGTAGAGCCAATCAGTCTGTGGAGATATGCAATTGTTTTCTCATGATACATTTTGTAAAACACATCAACAACTATAAACTCCAATCTAAAAACCCTTTCTCCTTGCTGAGACTAATTATCACCGCTTTGCTTCTCTTGTGCTGTTAGTCGCATTGGCTTGTGTAAGATCTTGCTAGAAATATTTCTTGCAAAAGTTTCAAAAGTTCACAGCAAAGTCAAACTTCACTCTCTTTGCCTACTAGAATTAGTACGGGACAAATTTTGGACTTCGTGATAAGCATTTGGATCATTCTCATCCTCGTCATCATCATCATCAGATGATAGATATGATGATCCCATCCAAGATTTAAAGCCTTCATTTACTCGTCTTTCAACATCTGGTGTGAATTCTGCTTCAAACATTTCCAAACCGAGATTACGGCCTGCAAAGTCACTTTCATCAAGGATGGTGGCTGCTTTCCGTCTGAGGTGGAAGGCGGTCCCACCATAAAGAATAACTAGCCCCCATGATGCGATCTCATAGCACCAGAACAAGGGTATTGAACACCCACTCCCGAGTGTGAGAAGAGTTGAACCAAGAAACAGTGCCAGAAGACCAAAAATGACGGCAAACACCAAGTTTAGAATGGACAGACAACGAACTCCTCCTGTAAATCATGCAAAAAAATAAATGAATCGACAACTATAGAACTTACGCTAGAAATTAGGAAGGTTGAGCTATAGAAGAAACATAACTGAATGGCAGACACAAATTGATGCTAATGTTGATCACTATTTTAACAACATAGGTCATAGTAACAGTATCAATATGAAGAAAGAAACAAGCAACATGGGGAAAAGTGAAGAAAAAACAATATTATTGCAATAATAATCCAAATTATTAAATAATACAATTAAGTAGATTACATGCGTTAAAAACAAAGTTAATACAGCTTCCAACCCATTTAGATAATTTTTAGTTCTACGCGTTTAAGATAAACACAACCGAAATACCAGTAATATGGGTCAAAATCGCCACCTCCACTACTTAATGATTAAATCAAATAACCTGGCACTGCAGGTGACAACTCTTAGAGACAAATGATTGTGTATTATTAAGGCCTCTACTTTTCCTGCATTTAGTTATTGTAGGCTATGTTGCACGGGGACGGATACGGAAACGGGGACGGGGACGGAAACGGGTACTTAGAAACGTCAATGTCCCAAAATTCAAGAAACGGGTACGGCCAGAAACGTTTGTGTATTTTATATAATTATTAACAAAATAAATAAACATCAAATTGTTATCACCAAAATTTCATAATTTTATTTTAGAACAGACAAGGTAGGAGTTAAATAATATAAGAAACGCAAAACCTTGTTTTTAGTAATTTTATACGGAAAATGAAGATATGATTTATACATGTTAACTGGAAAACATACACTAAAAGAGTATTATACAATGTAAAAACTAAAAACTTGCTTTGCTTAATGTTTGCCAAAAAAGAAATTACACCCGAAATAATTAGTACAGTAATTCACAAAACAACTTGACACTCTACTTTAACTGTGTATAATAAACAAAAAGAATGACATACGTGGTGTGCATTAACACCACACAAAAAGTTATGACAAGTGAGTAATTCAAAACCGTACTTTAACTATTGCACAACTTTATAGAGTAATAAATACTCATCTTCTCCAATACTCCAGCTCAACGACCATGTCCGGTTTTGTTCTCCGGAGTTTTTTTTTTTTTTTTTTTTTTTTTTTTTTTCGTTTTCCTTTCTTTCTTTTTCTTGTTTCTGGATCTAAGGTGGTTTCTCGTTTATATTAAAGATTTTTTATTCTTGTTTCCGGTCAACACCAGGCCAGAAACGCGTTTAAAAGGCCCAGAAACGTATCCCAAACGTTTCCTGCTTAACACATTGCGTTTCCAGTCAACATGAAACGTTTCCTTTTTTCCGGAAACGTTTTCGGCGCGTTTCCAGGCGTTTCTAGCCGTTTCCCGTTTCCGAAACGTTTCCGGTACGGGAGACGGCACCCCGACGGCGTTTCCGTGCAACATAGATTGTAGGATACGAATGTCATTTTATACCACCCCCTTAAAATATAAATTAAAAGAGGTTAGAATGGAAACAAAGGATAAATAAGTTAAAATTGGACTCTGTATCACGACAATGCACTTGTGCATGCTAGACATGAAATGAGATTGGCAGTCACTTGAACTGAGTGGTCAACAATATAAACATAGAAACTTATAGACCTACACAACCAAGTGCACCTTATCATCAAAGAGAATAATGAGATTCAAAGCAAAAGAAGAACCCTTAAATGACAGGGTTGGGCCTTGAAACTGATGCTGCTGTCCAAACAAGGGCATATACAAAATAGAATATCTGTATATATTTCTCATTATTAGCAAAGTTATGCTTTTATATTCAAATTAGTGTTTTCATACTTTAATTTTATTTTTTCTGTTTCACTAAATGTTGTTTAATATTTTATCTAAAGAAAAATAAATGGTGGTAGATAAATGGTGATGGAGGCAATTGACGGTGGTGGTGATTCTGGAAGCCGGTGGTAACCAATGGACTGTGGTGATGATGCAAGATTTAAAGGAGATAAAAAATTGAGTTTAACTTCTGCTCTTGGTCACTGTCCTGTTTGGGCAAAAAACCTGACTGCCCATTACGACCCATTCAAAACGTAATTACAAAAGGTTTTGGCTCATCAAGTTCCACATAAAAGGGGATTCTATGAGTTTATATTATGGATTCAAGTATATTTTAAACATCAAAGATCAATTTATACCTTATAAGAGCATGGGGAATGTTTTTTTACTACCACTCCCGTTTCACTCTACCACATCAGCGCCACAGCACTTCCCCTCCTTATTCACTGTCTAACCACTTTACCCAGGCCATGGTTTCACTCCATTCACTCCCGCTTAGAAAGATTTGAAACAGAAGTTATTTTTTATTTTATTTTTTGTTACAGAGCTCGATCACTGCTGTGAAAAAACCTCATTCTGGGTTTTTCGGCATTGGGGTGGGTTCACAGCGGGGTTTCTTTGCCGCATGGAATTTTCACGTGGGCTTTAAGATGCTCTAAAGTTATCAAATTAAAAATAAAACGAGGGAAAGAACAACTTTCTTTGAGCATTAGAAAGTTTAAGATGAAAGAATAGCAACAAAACTAACTTGAAGAAGTTCCTCTTATCATCATGACTGCATACTTAATAACATAAAGCTGCATTAGCCACAAGTGACATATTGTGATCATGACTGCATATAACCAGTTCGGTCCAGGATACTTTTTAAAGATTTTGCTCATTCATGTCAAGGAAAAAACTTATGTTATGCATATTTACCAAATATAATTACAAGAATTGTTTTAGTAAATATCCAAATATTTGTTTCGTACTGACTTTTAGCCAACATGTTTCTTATATAGTACATGATAATTAGTCTCTGCATTCCCATTCTTTTTAAAACAACTTCAAGGACATTTAGCCGAACCAAAAAAGAATATCAATAGTACTTGAGTTGAGCCACATGTGAAGAAAATGCCTTTGATTTAAGAGCTTTCTGTTTGGTTTCGTAGAGAGATAAATGGTCAAAGTACGCTGCTAAGTAGTACTTATCTTTCAGAAGTATATCGGGCACAATCAAGTATGGCTTTCTATAGTTGAACCTAAACCCAACCCCTCCCCCAATACGCATGAGTTCCGCAGAATGCAACAGCATAATTATTTTCAAGACCAAATATGTGGGAAGAGATCTAGTGAGAAGAAAATTTGAAATGAGAAGAAATTTGAACCACATTTCAAATGAAAGGGAAAAATTTAAGGGGAGATGCATCTACTTTTGCACGTGCATCTGAAATGTGCAGTTGTGGTTTCTTCTCACTTTTCTAATTTCAATTTTATTTCTCATTTGATCCTTAACTCCTATGAATCTATGATAACCCTGTAAAACTCAACAATCCCCATCACATGCCTATCTCAGAGCGAGTTGATAAAAAGTTATCCAGTCACCACAGAGAATAAGACTGGCAACCAGTATTTCCTGAAAATCTCTTCCAGATTCATCAATCAGTAAAATAGCCACAATCTAGGCTCAGCTAAATGACGTTTAGCACTCTTCATCATCGCAAACACGTATCTAATCTAGTGAACCTAATCCATGGTGCTACACTAACAGCGATCAAATTCGTATATTGAAACACATCCCACTGCGTTTATTTCTGTAAACAAAGTAATCAATATTATCAAAGATCTTGTCAACGATCCTAACAGCATTTGTCACACAAACTGATTTGTTAACAGATCTTGTATGCTATCCTAATCTATTTTATTGTTTACTCAAGTGGGTGGGTGATACGAACCTATCCCATACTAGGTCGCATCAAGCCACAAGCTAGGTGTAGAACTCACTCCAAAAAACTATCTCAAAGGAGGAGGGGACACCTAGACTTTATAAGCCACCCATAGTTGTCAATAGCGACAATAGCGGTCGCTATAGCGCGCTACGTAGCGTCGCGGTCAACTGCCGCTATTTGCATTTAGCGACAAAATAGCGAAGGTCAACGCCGGTCAACGCCGGTCAACTCCGGTTTATAGATGCAATTGATTGGTGGGATTTAGTCGGAATTAGTCCCTTAACATGTTGTGTATGTTTAATTGAAACCAGAAACACGATTGATGCATGATTGAATTTAGGGTTCATACGTCGAATTGGGGAAAATCGTATAAGTGTGTTGTAGTGTAATTAAGTTGTTGGGATATGGTTTATATGTGTCTAATTACATGATTTAACTCTTGAATCGAACCAAGAAACACAAATGAAGCGATTTAGATAATTAGGGTTTAAGCAAGACTCGTATCGCTAAACACAAATAGCGGTCGCTATTTATCGCTATTTGCTACGTAGCATATAGGTGGCTCGTCGCTATTTATCGCTATTCGCTATTGACAACTATGAAGCCACCAACCAATCCCATACTTGGCCGATGTGGGATCATAACAATACCCCACGCTTTGAAGAACCAACGTCCTCGTTGGTCACGGCTATGTTGGTCACAGTTGGCACCCCTCTTTTTGGGTCCAAGCCACCACTCCGAGCTCGTTGGTCACGCCTATGTTGGTCACGGTTGGCGCCCTTCTTCTTCGGGTCCGAGCCACCACTCCGAGTGTTGGAACCTCAAACTGGTAGGGCTAGGTCAACCCATCCCATACTAGTTCATATCAAGCCACAAGCTAGGTGTAGAACTCACTCCAAAAAACTAGCTCAAAGGAGGACGGGACACCTAGACTTTATAAGCCACCAGCCAATCCCATCCTTGGCCGATGTGGGATCATACCAGTGGGGATAGAAGTTCAAAGCATAAAATAAGAAAGACAGAATTCTACCAGCAGTATATGTCACTAAACACAGCAAGGTTAGATAAAGATGTAGAGGGGGATCACCTATCACAATAACTATGCGCATATCCACCCCAATACCCCATGTTTCATAAAAGCAACCAGCAAATTCAAGTGATTGTAGCAGTTATTTACTTGTAGTGGATAAACTTACCAGAAAAACATAACTTCTACTATTGTTTAAGATCAATGTGTTGTGTTCCCTTTACCAGCTAAGTTGGCTCAATATTGGTCTCATTAGAGATATAAACGCACCCTCACTATTACCCTAAAGCCCAAAACTAGACGTAAGGTATTCATATGACATGCGGCATAGTTGTCAATAGCGACAATAGCGGTCGCTATAGCGCGCTACGTAGCGTCGCGGTCAACTGCCGCTATTTGCATTTAGCGACAAAATAGCGAAGGTCAACGCCGGTCAACGCCGGTCAACTCCGGTTTATAGATGCAATTGATTGGTGGGATTTAGTCGGAATTAGTCCCTTAACATGTTGTGTATGTTTAATTGAAACCAGAAACACGATTGATGCATGATTGAATTTAGGGTTCATACGTCGAATTGGGGAAAATCGTATAAGTGTGTTGTAGTGTAATTAAGTTGTTGGGATATGGTTTATATGTGTCTAATTACATGATTTAACTCTTGAATCGAACCAAGAAACACAAATGAAGCGATTTAGATAATTAGGGTTTAAGCAAGACTCGTATGAGTGCTATCTGTTGATTTATCGCTAAACACAAATAGCGGTCGCTATTTATCGCTATTCGCTACGTAGCATATAGGTGGCTCGTCGCTATTTATCGCTATTCGCTATTGACAACTATGACATGCGGCCACATTCGGACATAGCCACAGGTGAAAAACCTTGATTACTATATAAGAAATAAAGTCACCACAGATATTGAAAGGTACCTCTCTTGGACGCACAGTAGTTATTCTCAACCACCTTCAGGCACCCATGTCTCGCCGGAGCAGTACAAGAGACAGCAACTCCTACATATCATATCATATTTAATAATAAATATGTTGAACTGCTTATACAGCAATGATAGAAAAACAGTGATGAAAGCATTCCCAAATATTATCAATACTGAAGTAGCACACATACAAAATCAAGATACAAGTTCAGCTACCAAGATATTTTACATATCAATTATCAACCATGAAGTAAGAAAAGAAAGGAGATTTCTCAAATTTAGAATCGCTTTTAAATGTATCATCACCCCATAATGCATGCTTTACATACTTCTAAACTCATGATCTGCGTGTATCCAATTATTCACTCCAAACAGAAAATTTCAAATCTCCTAAAATTTAACGTCAACTGTTTCACATCAAAATCAAGCTTTGCTGGTGTGCTATACCATAGGATATACGATAACTGTTTCACATCAAAATCAAGCTTTACCAGAGTGCTATACCACAGGATATACGTAAACTGTTTCACATCATAATCAAGCTTTACCAGAGTGGCAGAGAGCTATACCCTAGGATATACGTGAACTGTTTCACATCATAATCAAGCTTCACCAGAGTACTATACCAAAGGATGTCCAATTTTACCTCTTTGATTTTCAGAAAAGAGGAAAAGAATATAACTACCTAGAGTATCCTTGTAATGCACCTCTGGTACAAATGTCAGACGAGATATGCACGTTTGCTCCCCAAATAAAACGTACCAATCAAAGTTGTAAAAATCGCGCCTAAGGTGCGCCTAGGCGCTAAGGCGCACGAGGCTCTAGCCTTGGGGCTTTTTTAGATCGAGGCTCACAACATGCATGAATCCCACAAAAAGCGCGCGCCTTGGGGCTTTTGCACCTTGGCGCCTCGGTGCGCCTAGGAGATGTAACAGGTTTTTGGGCTTTTTTTCTAAATATTAAGATAAGATACATGGGCCTTATAAGTTATATACATGGGCCTTTTAAGTCATAGGGTGAGTATTTGTATGATTTGTAAATTTGAACTGATTTTATGTTCATTTTATTGATTGAAATTTTCTTTAAGAAATTACTTTGTTTCATTAAGTATTTTTCTTTATTACATATTATCATGAAAATGTGGCATTATGACTTGAGTATAAATACGTTGCTTGCTTGATATTTTGGGTTAAATTGTGAGCTTTGTTAAATGTAAGTCTGCAAGTGTAGAAAACAAGCATATTTAGTCTGATATGAATTTTAATCCGTATATAGGTCATCGAGCCAAAGAGTTGATCTGTTTGAGAAGTGACAACTGGTCCATTTTAAACTTTATAACGACAATATGTGTCATGTATTAAGTATTTTAATGTTATTTTGTATTATTTAAGCTACATAAATGGTCATATATGTTATAAAAAACTTAATGTATTTAGTGCGCCTCGTATTCATGAATCCCGCGCCTTGGAGTGCGCCTCGCCTCGAGGCTCTCTGACCCCCTTTGCGCCTTAGTGCGCCTCGAGCCTTTCAAAACACTGGTACCAATCTATTTTTATAACTCTACCGGGACAATCATCGCCTCACAATTGACACTCCAACAACCTAATAAACAATCATTTCTCTGTAGAAATGTTTCTGCTTTGTTTCCCTGTTATCTCTCTCTATATAGCATCATGCCAGCCATTCTTACTCTCAGTACTATATTATAATACTTCGTTTATACGGACATGATCTTTACTACATTCTGCTTGGTCACATCTACAACCAGTTTTCTAGTTTATGTAATCAATGTCCCTCCCTCCCTCACTCCCTCACTCAAGAAAATAAATTCCATCGACTTTAGGGGGTGTTATACCGGGACTATAAGCAAGGATTATAAACGCAATCATTTTTTACCAGGTGCACATTTATGAAAAAATCGGGATTTGTTTTACAAAAATTGGCACTATGAAACAAATTCCATCGGTGTCCCATGAGACTCGTTCGCCCAGCATATACATATACCTAAAATACTAAAGTGGCACTAGAACGACATACAAATCGCTTGTTACAATACACAAATACACGTTACAGTAATCACAACTAGAACTACATAAAACAAGAGAAATTCAGTACCTGCAACGAGATAAACGGACGAAACGGCAAAAACAACAACCGAAGGAAGAAAAACAACCATCCAATAATAATCAACAGTCTCTTGATCAGTCAAATAAAACGCACCACCACGACCACGATTATTATCCTCCTCCTCAACCGATAAATTAAAACTAATAGATAAAGGCTGTATTCTACCATCATCTTTACACAAGGGACGCGTTCCGGGATCAGTTGGAAACATAATATTTAAGCTAACAATAGTTGAAATAAGGATTGATAATGTGATGAGCACAAATAGAGATAATAATACTGGTCTTTGTAGCTTACTAAAAGCTTTATCGTCTTCGCGAAGACTGTCGTATTCGTGTCGTTGCATGAATGCTTGGCGTAAAGCGTCTCTAATTATCCCACCACCACCACCCATTTCTTTTACTTCTAGTTATGATGATTGTTAATTTGGTATTGGGTGTATTGTTATTATGATTTTAATAAGGGTTTGATTGAGAATTATAAAAACCCTAGAAAGAAAGAAAGAAAGAAAGAAAGAAATTGGGGATGGTAATTTGTTTGGAAGGTTGGCTGTGGCAATTCTTCTTTTTTCTTTCCAAGTTTTTCTTTCATTACTATATATATATATTATTTGTGACGTAAAACGACGTCGCTATTGCTACAGTTGCCACGCTATAGTACTGGGCTGCTACGACGTCGCTATTGCTACAGTTGCCACGCTACAATACTAGGCTGCTACAGTACTGTAGCTACAGTACCGGCCCAGTTTTTTCTTTTTTTTTTTTTTTTTTTTTTTCGTACCAAACGGCCTCGAAAAATTATGAAACTTGCGTCATTATTAACGAAATAATTTTCCCAACAAACTCACCCCTTCCTCCCGCAACGCACGGGGTTACAGTACTGGGCTGATGAACAGTACTGTAGCTACAGTATTATTATTATTATTATTTTTTTAACTTTAATCAAAAAAATCCCGCCGCAACGCGAGATTATATTAAAAGGCAACCAAAACGACGTCGTTCACAACGCCCCGCCGCAACGCGGCGGATCATTGCCATACTCGTTACGAGTATTTATTAAGCTCAAATATCTTTTTTAAACTAAAAATTGCAGTTAATACATATATAAAAATGGATTTTCTAACTTGTGCGCACAAGCTTTTTAAGCCATTAAATAAAATGAAATTGCCATATTTACATGTTAGTTTATTTTAATAGTTTTTTAAATTAATGATATTTACCAAATTTATCATTATCATATGTAGAAATAAAGTTTATTAAAGGAATAAATGTGTTTATTTAATGCTTTAAACTCCCATATAAAAAACTTATTAATTATCATAGTTTTTTTTTTTTTTTTTTTTTAAGGTACTAATTATCATAGTTAAAAATTTGGTTTTTAATTTAATAAACTTAGTTTTTTTTTATAATCACAATAAAAGAGCACCAGTTATGTAAACTAAAAATTGTAGTTAACGAGACAGCATAGCCCGTGCGATTCACGGGCTTTGTTCAGCATGATTAAATCATACTCGTATTTCGGGTAAAAAATGTGCCGGTTATGTTGACACGTTGATTTCTTTTGTATACAACATTTAAATGCATCGGTTTACTCATTATAATCTTTTACATTGTGATAGACAATACATCTCAACAAAGTTATAACTCACAACTTTGAAACGACAGTTTATTCCCTCAGGTCTTAGTGTAAGTAAGATTTTGTCCTACACCTCAAATAATAATTTTCGTGCGACAATCTTAGGCAATACTAATAGCAATATAACTCTTCATTTAGAAAAAGTATGTATATAGTATAGCCCGAGTATGAGTTATATATCCGTTTTTGTAATAATCATACATAATTCTTCAAGCTCTTGTTCTTGTATACTCTTTTAGTCATATATAACTTGGGTTGCCTCAGAACCCGTGCGATGCACACAGGTTGCGATGCACACGATACTAACCCTCATACTATTTATTTCTTTTTAGTTTTTCTCTCTAGCTTCACATCTATTTATTATACAAAATTATACATAAACACACAGCTATAAAAAATATGTTTGCTTCAAACATAATACATGCGTAATGTTCAGTACTAATTTTCATCATGTTTGAAACTCACATTTTTGGGTGATGGTCATTGTTGGAGCCTCTATTTCGTCACTTTTAATTGATGTCGAGTCAAAAACTCAAAATGATATTTAGACCCGCGCGATGCTCACAGGCTGTATCTAAGTGTTCATAGCGTAATGTTTGGCACTATTTTTGTCATATATAACTTGGGCTGCCTCAGGACCCGTGCGATACACACAAGTTTTTATCTAATTTTACGAACCCGTGCATTGCATAAATTGTATCTAATTGTTAATTGCGTAATGTTTGAATAAATTTATTTGCGTGTGCGATGCACCATTCTTGTTAGTTACTTATAGATATAGATAAATAATATTCTAAATAAGTAAATAACCATTATTGTTAGTACACAATAATCACTCTCACTAAAATTTGTATAACAACTAACAAATCGTATTTGCCTAAATTGTTGAGTTTTTATGAACACATAGTTGTGATAATAAACAACACATGTAAAACATTAATTGTAATGAACCTTAAGCTCATAATTATAGTTTGCCCTAATCTAGTCATGTGAAAGTATGATCCCCAAAGTGTTGAATTTGGTAGCAACTAACTTGTAATCTAATTAGAGTCACCATCTGATGAATTTGAACCACGCTAAAGTCACTATTTCAAGTCAATTTTGGTTTTGAGTTGATATCCTGCAATCCTATATGTTCTTTGTTATGAAGAATTTATGTATTCAAAGTGGTACAGTTCATATAGAAGATATAAAGGCTACATATATGATTGCTTTTAGATTAAAAAATAAGTAATATACTATAAACATAGCCTAAAATTATTGCATTATTAGCTATTTAATCATCGTACTAAAAGTTATGTTTGAAATGATCAATATATTTGTTTATCATAGTACTTATGATGAAATAATAAACTACTCCAATTTGAGCGGTTTTATTACAGTAGTTACTTGTGACAGAACTACGTATATGTCGTTAGAAGCTTCGACTATAACACGTTTATAAAACTTTACTTAGTCTATGAAGAAATCATAATTCATAATCATCATGATTAATAAACCCGTTCACTCATTATTTAAGAATACATATAACATAACAATGTTTTTTTCTTTAGACAAATTAAAAAAGAAACTCATTTGGTCATCAAATAATAATACATATATCCCGTTAAAATCACGTAGACGAAGCAAAAACCTCGTATTTTGAGAACATAGTTTAGTTTTCCGAATTTTAAGTATTTCAGATCCAACCATAAGCCCAATAACAAATCCAGTCCAAATGATAAACCTTGTAGCCCGGTAAATGAATTGAAGTGCCCGATCCAATAACAAATCGTATCAGGTTATAACCCTAGTACACATTTCACTTTGACTAACCCTAAAACACACTTATTATGATAAGCGCCCCCTTCCACCTAATTCCTCCCACCCTTTTCATCAAACTGCCTCCATCTCCATCTTCATCATAAATACCGACACAAACGCAGTAATAAAATATGTCAATCTTTGAGTCACTCTTCGTCTAACCGAATCAGGAAACACCTTGAATCTTTCTAAATCAAGAAAGCAAAACAGACCGTTTGATTTCAATTACAAATCGAATACCAACACATAATACCTTTTGCTCACTTTCTTTTAAAAAACAGAAACACTAACACCCTTTTCAATCTCTTTGTTTCGGCTTCAAGGTCTTATAGAAGATCTCAGGTAGGTATCGATATTATGTATTTGTTTTTTGTTTGTCTTTGAACCGAATGAAAGAAATGGGCATAACACTCTTGTTATAACTTGTTTTTTAATATTCGGATATTGAAGAAGTTGTATACTTCACAAAGATCTATGATGTAATCTTGTTCACACGGATGAGATCTATGAAGATTGGTAATAAGTGAACAAAGAACTGAGATCTTATAATAGTATTTCTTTTTCGTTTCTTGTTCGAGTCGAATGTGAGTGTTGGGGAGTGACGTTAGGGTCATGGTTGGGTTTCAATTTAGGATTGGTATTGTGTTTGAGTGAGATGTGTGGTTCCGATGGCTGTGGTTCTGATGGTTGTTTAGACCTTGTTTCATGGGAATTTTCACAACGGTATTCACCATAAACATCACCATCGGAACCAATAAAACAACAACGAAACCACCCAAGCTCGAAACACCACCTGTTAAATTAAGATTCAGTGGTGTCGGCGGCTGAAATAGTTGATGTTGGTAGCGGTTCCGGTGGCTGTGGTGGTGGAAGGAGCCACTGTGAGCGCGAAGAATAAAATGATGTGGTGAAAATGGTGATAGTTTCTTATTTATAGTGTACAAAAATCAAACTGAAAAGTCACACTTGTTGATGTAAGTTGTAACTTGAGATTGGTTGGTATTCATCTTCCTTCATATTCAATTGCGGTAAATAAATGTGGGCATGCCCTAAATGCTCTCATAAAACTCATTTTTTGAGGCTTTTAAAAGCTCCAAGTATGAAGAAATAATAATTCATAATCATCATGATTAATAAACCCGTTCACTCATTATTTAAGAATACATATAACGTAACAATGTTTTTTTCTTTAGACAAATTAAAAAAGAAACTCATTTGGTCATCAAATAATAATACATATATCCCGTTAAAATCACGTAGACGGAGCAACAACCTCATATTTTGAGAACAAAGTTTAGTTTTCCGAATTTTAAGTATTTCGGATCCAACCATATGCCCAATAACAAATCCAGTCCAAATGATAAACCTTGTAGCCCGTTAAATGAATTGAAGTGCCCGATCCAATAACAAATCGTATCAGGTTATAACCCTAGTACACATTTCACTTTGACTAACCCTAAAACACATTTATTATGATAAGCGCCCCCTTCCACCTAATTCCTCCCACCCTTTTCATCAAACTGCCTCCATCTCCATCTTCATCATCAATACTGACACAAACGCAGTGATAAAAGATGTCAATCTTTTGAGTCACTCTTCGTCCAACCGAATTAGGAAACACCTTGAATCTTTCTAAATCAAGAAAGCAAAACAGACCGTTTGATTTCATTTACAAATCGAATACCAACACATAAGACCTTTTGCTCACTTTCTTTTAAAAAACAGAAACACTAACACCCTTTTCAATCTCTTTGTTTCGGCTTCAAGGTCTTATAGAAGATCTCAGATAGGTATCGATATTATGTATTTGTTTTTTGTTTGTCTTTGAACCGAATGAAAGAAACGGGCATAACACTCTTGTTATAACTCGTTTTTTAATATTCGGATATTGAAGAAGTTATATACTTCACAAAGATCTATGATGTAATCTTGTTCACACGGATGAGATCTATAAAGATTGGTAATAAGTGAACAAAGAACTGAGATCTTATAATAGTATTTCTTTTTCGTTTCTTGTTCGAGTCGAATGTGAGTGTTGGGGAGTGACGTGAGGGTCATGGTTGGGTTTCAATTTAGGATTGGTGTTGTGTTTGAGTGAGATGTGTGGTTCCGGTGGCTGTGGTTCTGATGGTTGTTTAGACCTTGTTTCATGGGATTTTCACAACGGTATTCACCATAAACATCACCATCGGAACCACTAAAACAACAACGAAACCACCCAAGCTCAAAACACCACCTGTTAAATTAAGATTCAGTGGTGTCGGCGGCGGAAACAGTTGATGTTGGCAGCGGTTCCGGTGGCTGTGGTGGTGGAAGGAGCCTGATGCGTGGTTTTGCGACCTTACAACAGGTTTTACCTCTCGAGGGATCTCAAGAAGCTTGCAATCCCCACCAGGCAGTGTACCTAACCGATGTAGTATAGTGAAGTGGCAAGTACCGGGGGATTGATCGTTCTCTCGGAGAATAGTGTCGTTAGGATTGAAAAACTACTCTAATAGGTCTAAGGGTGAGGGAAGATTCTTTTTGTATTTTTTTATATTTTTATAAAAGCAAGTAAAATCTCGGGTTTGAAGGAGTGGGCGGAATTAATTGCTAGTCAACTAACCCAAATAACTACAATTGCAAATAAAATAAAATAACTGAAAATAAAATGGTTCTGGAACTTATATGGAGAGAAATGTGTTTACTTAGATTTCCTTACTCCCTAACTATCTTTTACCGGTTGATTAGTGTGTATTAATTGCGTGGATGACGGGTGTATTCCTTAATACCAATCGTGGGGTGGCGTACGTACTTCCCCAACTCTATAAGCTCCTACTTCACTCCTATGTCGAGCCGGCTAAGAAGCTCCTAACATGAGATCACTAGAATTCGCTCATGCATTAAATACAACCATAAAAACCTTAGTACGCATTGGTTCATGTTTCTTAAGACGTTCAAGCAAGTTACCGTATAGGAAGTTAGCCAGTTTTCTTAAGCCTAACATCGATAAATAATCATCCAATACAATTAATAACACACCAACAACCAATAATCAATAGTTAGGTTTCATTAGATCTAAGCAAACACAAGATAAATCTAGCCTAGCATGTTAAATAAAAGACAAGAACAAGATATAATCAAACAACACATAGACATATTGAATGATTAATTGATTACTTATCTTCAATTGAACATGGGAGATCCAAGGGTATAAAACCCTTAAAAGTAGCAGAAAAATCGTCTTAGGGTTTCTCCTCACAAAGTTGCACACTAATGACTAAAAATTATGAGAATATATATAGAAAATCAGGTCTGACGGCGTCACGTTATAGAGCTGACGCCGTCACCTCGCCGCGGTTAGGGTTTCTTGATGGCCTTCTTGACGCCGTCTCCCTTTAAACTCCAAAAATACGTTCTGGCCTATCAAGGCTTGACGCTGTCAAAGGTACTATTCCAGCAGATTTTGAGACTTTGTCGTTTTCTTCACTTTTATGCTCCAAAAACGTCCAAAATGCTTCCTTTTCCAATTTTCTCCTCCAAAGTACCTAAAATGACAAAAGGAACGATTTAGGGCAATATTTGATCAAATAAATACGATTTAGGGCTTAAATGACCCCCTAAAAGCGGTACACTTTTCGCTTCATCAGAGCCACTGTGAGCGCGAAGAATAAAATGATGTGGTGAAAATGGTGATAGTTTCTTATTTATAGTGTACAAAAATCCAACTGAAAAGTCACACTTGTTGATGTAAGTTGTAACTTGAGATTGGTTGGTATTCATCTTCCTTCATATTCAATTGCGGTAAATAAATGTGGGCATGCCCTAAATGCTCTCATAAAACTCATTTTTTGAGGCTTTTAAAAGCTCCAAGAAGCTTTACGGTGCTATTGACGTGAGCCAATAATTACGAGCTTATACTTCATATTTGAGTTTCTTGGCTTGTGACATTAATGCTCACATTCAATAGGGGAACAACTTGCAACTCTTTCTTTAAGTATAGTTAGATACATATTAATAAACTCAAAGGTAAATCTCATTTTAACTTAATAAACTCAAAGTTCCTTTTACAATCATATTAAACATTGCCTTAATGGCACATGTTAGACAAACCCATAATAAACTCATCTCGATTTCTTCTCAAGGTCATGGGGTGTGTCTGGTTTGTTGTAGAGAATCCCTATAGGTACAGATTTGATTAGATAGTATAGAGGACTCAAAATAGATATGACAATTCGATAAATATTGTTTGGTTTATAATTGGGTACATCAGTACATGTATCGTTCCAATATTTTAATTTTAGTTGTGAACTTAAAAGTTAGTATTCTATGAACGCGAAAGAAATGAGAGTGACTCAAAGATTTTATTATCAAACTAAACAACTTGTTACAAAATGAATAAGATTACATTTTATACTAGTCATGACATATCACATGTGTTTTAACACTAATATCGAAGTTCGAACACTAAACATCTGTACTAAAATTGATATAAATATTTGTCTATAAATCAAAGACTTTTCCCTCTTTTTATGCAATGAAAAAAACACATTCATGGCTTTCCAATCGTATATCACACAATGTATTCGAATTATAGATTATAACAGTTCATTTATGAAACTTCTGTAATCACATGTGGTAAAAATCACATGTGATTGAGATCACGTATGGTTAAAATCACATGCAATTTTATGTGTTTTATCCAACTTTGATGAATAAAAAAAAATGAAAGTGGTATGCAAGGAAACTTTTGGTATGTATATAGGTTGTGAGCCGTAGGTGGTGTCATATGGGTTAAACATGTTTGGTGGGTATTGGTTTTACATATTTTGTTGTGGGAATGGTGGGTTTTGGTATGGTTGGTTTCGGTATTGTTGGTTTCCGTAAACAAATGTTGGGGGTCGGAAGTTGAATTGTGTGTTATTCGGTGGAGTGTTTCCGAGACGGAATGTTTCATCGGGTGTTCGGGGAGTGTTGCAGAGAGTGTTTTGTTGTCGACGTTTTGAGGGTCGGGGAGTGTTTTTGTTAAGACATTTTGTAAATAAAATAGTATTGAAAGTATGAGAGTATATAAAATGAGAGGTTGTGTTTAAAATGTTGAAGTTTAGGGGTAACAATAGGTAATAAAATGGTATAATGTAATTTTTTTTTAAATAAAGGGGGAGGTTAGGCTACTAGCAGTTGTCGGTCGACCATGATCGATCGTGATCGGTCGACCCCAATGAGGGGGATCGATCATGATCGGTTGTCGAGGGAGAAATGGGCGAACTAGTTCGGATTTACGACCGATTTTAATACACACAATTTTCAAAAAAATGTTACCGTTTGACTTATAAAAAATAAAAAATAAAAAATAAAAAATAAAAAAAAATTAAAAAAACTTTACTACTTTTACAACCTTATAAATACCAACCTCAAACACACTTCTAAACACACAATTTCAAACACAATTCAAACAACTTCTCATCAATATTCATCATGTCAAAAAAAATACTCCTACATCAAAAAATCGACGATCCCGACTACCCAAAAATGCCCCGAATTTGAATTTCTCGCCTGATCCAAATTTCCAATTAATCGGGAAAACACCACCTCCAAATCAACATATTCGATTTCATGCACCCGCTTTCGAATATCCAACATGACTACCAAAACCGAATCAAAATCAAAACCCGTTTTACGTTAATCGTCCATATGTCCCGCCGTATCGTCTTAATACGGATTTTCACCAATCACCAAGTGGGTCGTCGTATCATCCTAACATGGATTTCTCGCAGTCTTCCTAACCGAATCAAGCGTTTTCACCGCTTCATAGTGTTAATATTGATATGGATTTGGAGGATTTTATGCAAGACTATCCGACTCAACAATACTCGACTCAAAACTATCCGAGTCAAGATGTTTCGATGGGGAAAGGTTCGGGTAACGGTTCGTACCACGGTTCCATGCCTATTGAAGACTATGACGATGTCGAAGAAACGTCACCCGTCAAACCAAAGAAGCCTTCGAGACGTGCTACAAAGGCGAAGGACAAAGGCAAAAAGCCCGAAACAACTAAAAAGGCCGAACCATGGACAAAGGCGGAAGAGATCGCGCTTTGTAGAGCTTGGACTCATGAGTCAAAAAATTCCTTGAGAGGAAACGCTATCAACAAGAATGGGTTTTGGGATGAGGTGATAGCGTACTTTGAAAAAGAAACTGGTTCAGAAAGAACGTACAACTCGATTCTTTCTAAATGGAAGAATAGAGTTCGTTGTAGGGTTAGTGGATTTTGTGCAATTATGGATAATATCAAGGAGAATCACTGAAGTGGTGAGAATGGCCAGGACGACTACTCAAAAGCTCCTAGAGAATACTGTGTGATTTACGGTCATGATTTTACATTGGATGAGTGTTGGAAAATTTTGAGGAATCATACTGCTTGGAAGGGTATTGAGATGCCTACTTTCAAAATGAAGAGTCGGAAGAAATTAAAGACTTCGGAAACCACCTCGCGGTCAACAAAAGGTCCTTTGAATTTCCAAAACGTGGATGATTCTGATGAGGAAGAGACTCGAGAATCACGACCACAAGGTCATGACGCAGGCAGGAAGAAATCGTCCTCTTTCTCTCGTGATCCACCAACATCATTTGTTAGTTCGTTAGCCCAGAGCTTCTTCAAGTTCAAGCCCTCAAAACCGGGAAAAAAAGAAGGATATGGAAGAGGCATACATAAAGTTGAGGGAAAAAGAGATGGAGATGCAAGAGGCAAGGGCAAGGCGAGCCGAGGAGTTGAAAAGAGAGAAAATTGAGCTCCAATGGCAGCAAATGGAATTTATGGCCCTATCAAAACGGGAGCAAGACTTGATTTTCTATAATACATAAATTAACCCAAATTTGCCCCCACGACAACAACAAGAACTTTTGGAAATTACGGCAGCAATCAAGGCATGCTACAAGTTAGATTATTAGTTTAAGTTTTTAATTAGTATTGTAATGTTTAAGTTTTATTAGTTTAAGTTTTTAATTAGTATTGTAATCTTTTATTTTTAATGAAGTTTAAATTTGTTGTTTAAAATATTTGAATTAAAAAATAAAAAATAAAAAAAATTAAGTTGGTCGCCACTGTGGCAACTTGGTCGTCGAATAGAGAAATCTGATGTAGCAGATCGTCTGCAGGTCACCACTGTGGGCAGCCTTATACAAACCCCCTGTAATACAAAGCAAACCCCTTTTTGTATTAAATTAATTTTTTTTTTGTTTTTTTTGTCTTTATGTTGTTTTTTTTTCACTCTTTTTTTACTTTTTAGTTTGATTGATTTTTTTTTTTTTTTTTACTTTTTAAATTTTTTATGATTAATAACGTACTACGTTGCGCGCACTACAAGCAAAAACACTTTTGGGGATAGGGTTTTTTTAGTGACGACAATTTTTCTTTTTCACTCTTTTTTACTTTTTACTTTAATTGATTTTTTTGTTACTTTTTTTAATTTTTATGACTAATAAACTTTGTAAAAGGTTAAGAAAAATTAAACGCAAACTTTTGGCGAGGATGTGTCCTTGCCAAAAGATTGAGCTAAATTCGTCTAATGTGTTTCTATTTAATTAAACAACAACAACAACAACAACAATAACACATTAAATAACAATAATACGTTAAAATTTAACACATTAAACAACTACAACAACAACTGCTACTACAACTACAACAACAACAGCAACAACAAGATTAACACATTATTTAACAACAACACCACCTACTCCATATGGAGATTATTTATGTTATCTATAATGTCATTGAGTATTGCACCCGACTGACATGCGTGATCTTCGGGATTCCTTTCCAATTCCAGTGATGCCTCCAGCATCTTTATTCTTGCCTTCAACATTTTGTTTTGAGACAATAACATCTTGTTTCTTTCTTCAAGCATGTTAATCGTAATATCTTTAACTTCGTAGTTTGAGCACTACATTGAAGAAGAGGCTTGACCAAACTTTCGTTCAAAAGCATCCTTCCACATAAAGTATCGACACCAATAATCGTCTGTTCCTGGCTGTTACATGTTAAGAAAATTATAAGAAATGTATTCTTAACAAACAAAATTATTTATATATTTACATAAATAAGCAAACGTATGATTATTTACCTTTGAAAAAGGACATGCATAATACTGTTGACCATAAGTAGCGGACTGACGGGATGTTCTTTCTATTATGAATCCTCTTCGACAATTACACAAGAAAGGATTATTTTGTTCCATCTGGCCAAAGAATTTGTATAATTATTTACAACATAAATCAGTAATGTTATTATTAATTTAAATAAATTTTTAATCATTTACTTTGTTTTGTCGATGTCAGGATACAAATTGTTATTTACAACATATATCAGTAATCATTTACTATGTTTTGTCGGTATAATTATTTACAACATAAATCAGTAATCATTTACTACATTTGTCTTTTTATATTCTGAATAATTTCAGTATACACGCATTGTCGATCGAAATATAGAGTTTCCCATGCGGATGCCTCGCCATGTCTGTACGCCTCCCATTGTGGGTGATTATCCGGGAGTGGTGAATTTTCATCTAGCGTCACATAAATGTAGTAAGCACCGTCCCCGTGCCCCACACGGGCAATCACAAGGGGGCCAATTTCTTGTGATGAGGCTGGACCGGACCAAAGAGGAAAACACGTAAAAATTTGTTGCGGGGATATAAATACAACTGGCCGATTAATCAGTGAAGCAATAGCCAACCCCGTGTTTGGCATAATCATCCAGTGGTCCTGGGTGCAAATCCAAAATTAAACCATTCTACCGAGCCCCTAATTTGTTGAAAGCCCTCATGCCACCACATATCCGTGTAATATTCCTTACGAGCGTCTAACTCTTGCAACAAATGAGCTCGAATTTGGTACCACATATCTTCGTGGAGACCAATACCGATGGCAACGGACTAAAATCCACAATTTCCATCACCTACCACATTATAAAAACTTATGATGTATCGATGGAAAAGCTTTGGAATATGCGACATCAAATATTCGCTAGCAGGATCTCAAATGTATAACCTCTGTCTTGGACTTTGTTCAAGTCTGGGACCCACGTATGAACTATGTCTCGCAGGTTCTTTGTTCAAGTCTGGGACTTTTGTAGATCTTGAATAACTTCTGCGGTGATCTGCGGTTGGTTCTTTGTTCAAGTCTGGGACTTTTGTAGCTTGGGACTTTTTGTCTTTTGCGCTCGGACGTCCACGAGTACTTCTGTGAACAGCAGGTTCACGAATTGATACAGTTAGTTGCTCGTGAGAAGCGAACGCCTAAAAATATGCAAAATAAAGTAACGTAACAAGTATTTCGTAAACAAAAATCATAATAAGTAAATAATATCCTCATGAGAACTGAACGCCTGAAAATAAATAACAATTAACCGAACCAAACCGTGACCAACCCGGTTTAGTTTACCCGCCCCTTGTTTTTGTTATACAACCCACCCTCTCCACCGGTTCGTTTTCGGGTAATAAATACAACTATTTTAAAAAAATAAAAATAAATAACAACTATTTTTAAAAAAAAATACAACTATTTAAAAAAAAATACAACTATTTTTATTTTTCTTTGTTAAAAAACTAATAACAGCTATTTTTTTAAAAAATTAAATAACAACTAATGTTTTTAAAAATTAAATAACAACAATTTTTTTCTTTGTTAAAAAAAAACTAGTTTTTTAAAAAAAAATAAAATAACAACTTTTATTAAAACCCGCCCCTTGTTTTTTATTTTTAAAAAATAACAACTTTTATAACAACTTTAAAAAAATATAACAACTTTTAAATAAAAATAATAACTTTTATATGACAACTTTTATAAAAATAACAACTTTTATAAAAACTAACAACTTTTATATAACAACTTTTATAAAAATAACAACTATTATTAAAACCCACCCACCCCCGGTTTTCTAACCCGCCCATTGTTTTCTATACAACCCTAAACCCCCCCCCCCCCCACCATTCATTCTCTATCACACGTTCTGTCTCTCTCTCTCTCTCTCTCTCTCTCTCTCTCTCTCTCTGTGTGTGTTGGAACAAAAAAAGTGTAAATCATTAGTGCATGGACTTCTATTTATCTTTTGTATTAGTATATGGTATGTTGTGTAACATTGTGTGGTTGCGACAACATAACACTATCACAACACTTGTATAGTTTCGATAGTATGCTTGACTATGTATGGGTATAAATACCCCCTACCTCATGGGTTATGAGGTGTGTGTTCTTTCAAGTATCAATGCGAGACTTTCCTTCTTTTCTCTCATTTCTCTCTCTAAACTAAAGTGTCTGATGCGTGGTTTTGTAACCTTACAACAGGTTTTACCTCTCGAGGGATCTCAAGAGGCTTACAACCCCACCAGGCAGTGTACCTGACCGATGTAGTATAGTGTAGTGGTAAGTACGGGGGATTGATCGTTCTCCACAGGGAATAGTGTTCGTTAGGTATGAAAGGCTACTCTAATTAGGTCTAAGGGTTGAGGAAGATTCTTTTTATGTTTTTATAGTTTTTATGAAAGCAAGTAAAATCTCGGGTTTGAAAGAGTGGGCGGAATTAGTTGCTAGTCAACTAACCCAAATTACTACGAATGCAATAAAATTAAATAACTAAAAATAAAATGTGGTGAGAAACTTATGTGTAGAGAAATGTGTTTACTTAGATTTCCTTACTCCCTAACTATCTTTTACCGGTTAATTAGTGTGTATTAGTCGCGTGGATGACGGGTGTATTCCTTAATACCATTAGTGGGGTGGCGTACTTACTTCCCCAACTCTACAAGCTCCTACTTCACTCCTATGTCGAGCCGGCTAGGAAGCTCCTAACATGGGATAACTAGAATTCGCTTGTGCATTAAATACAACCATAAAAACCTTTAGTACGCATTTGGTTCATGTTTCTTAAGACGTTCAAGCAAGTTACCGAATAGGAAGTTAGCCAGTTTTCTTAAGCCTAACATAGATAAACAATCATCCAATACGACTAATAACACACTAACAACCAATAATCAATAGCTAGGTTTCATTAGATCTAAGCAAACACAAGATAAATTTAGCCTAACATGTTAAACAAAAGACAAGAATAAGATAGAATCAAACAACACATAGACATATTGAATGATTAATTGATAACTTATCTTTCAATGAAACATGGAAGATCTCAAGGCAAAAAGCCCTGAAAAAGTAGCTAAAATCGTCTTAGGGTTTTCTCCCAAAATTCCACACACTCAGCTCTCCTTAATGACAAAAAATTAGAAAACTATATATAGATTTTTGTATCTGACGGCGTCACCTTATGGATTGTGACGCCGTCACCTCGCCGCTTTTAGGGTTCCCGGATGACCTTCTTGACGCCGTCCCTCTTTAGCTCTTCAAAAATCCATTCTGGCTTATCAAGGCTTGACGCCGTCGAACCATGAACGTGACGCCGTCCCCTTATGATTTAAGCCGTGACGCCCTTGATCAAGTTAAAGTGTGACGCCGTCAGAATTCACATGCTATTTTCACTGGCCCGTCATGAGTAAATTTCACGTCCAACTTTTCTTGCCAAGGCATGACGCCGTCCAGAGTAAAGTCTGACGCCGTCAAGAGTAACTTTTAGCCGATTCTTGAGACTTTGCCGTTTTCTTCACTTTAATGCTCCAAAAACGTCCAAAATGCCTCCTTTTCCAGATTTCTCCTCAAAAGTACCTAAAATGACAAAAGGAACGATTTAGGGCAATATTTGATCAAATAAATACGATTTAAGGCTTAAATGACCCCTTAAAAGCGGTACACTTTTCGCTTCATCAAATACCCTTACACTTGAGATTTGCTTGTCCTCAAGCAAATGTGCTTTTATTCTAATTAAAATACAAGTTAGGGGTCATTTAATGCTAACATAAAAGTAATTACAACAAATAATCGTTCCACTTCAATCATAATAAGCACGGAGATTACATACTAGCACCTCACAAGTAGTGTTTAGATACTCACATCTCTCAAGTGTCTTCAAAATAAATCTCATAAATGAAAACGGATAATATCTCTCACTACCTGTCATAACAAATAGATTACCATAGGCTTGGGAAAGGATCGAAAACCTCCTCCACTAGGCGTAAGCACCTAAGATAAACTATCAAAGAGGGCTTTTACATGGGTTATAACGTTAGGTGTAGGGATATGATAAACACGGTTTTGTTGGATAAGGGATATTTTACTGGTGGCGAGTTAAAGATCTTGATCAATTACATGTACTATACAATGTTGCTAAGCCAAGACTAGACTCGATCTTAAGCTAAAAACAAAATAACAAAAACATAAACAAACATAAAATGAAACGGGATGGTAGTCCGTATGTTTTTTCTATTTTTCATTTTCTCTTTTTTTTTTATTTTATTTTTTTTTTTTTTTTTTTTGTGCATACACTTTTACCCTACCATCCAAAATAATACATCATAGGGGCGTTGCATTCCCCTTACACTTGAATTTTTACATAACTTTACAAATACTAATCTAATGACTCGAATTAAGATAATTGAAAAACTTGGAGTACTTTTAAAATATTTAGCACATATGGGGGTAATAAATGATGTTCTTCCCCATTACTCCATTACACTAGTACTTTACCCATGAGTCCCAATCGTCCCAAAACAATATGTACAAGGATATGACTCGACTTAGCAACCATGTAATCAACTAGATAATTAACTTGGGTTTAAACAAATGTTGTAACAATAATGCACTAAAAATGAGTGCATACAAGGTAGGCTAAGGCGATTTGGGTGTACATTTAAGTGGGGTGTAAACAAATTCTTCCTTTAAGTAAAATGCTTAAAGGTCGAAACGAAAAGATAGGCTCTGAGGGGTGTACTAGGGGTATCGTGTACTAAAAATGAGTACAACGCAAAGGGTGTGGGAGAATTACTTGACCAATGTAGCCAACGTAATTATAACAAAAACACAGGTGTAAAACAATGGGTTAATCCTAATACCTCTTATCATGTAGTAAATCTAACTACACGAATGTAGTCTCACTTGTGGCCTTGGAATGGTCCTAACGCAAGTTCTAGAATCTAAGTGCTACCGGTACACACATCATAGCATAAATGCTTTTCCTACCAATTCTAGGGGCGAACCTCACATATTTGGGGTGGAAAATTTTTTAGTGGTACGGTTTTTTGTGCTAGTCATATAACTCCTATCCGTGAGACGCTCATTAAGATCAAAGTTTCACTCCTATATGTTGTAAAAAAAATTTTAAATTTGGCACTAAAATTGCCCTAACAAGTATTTATCCCAGTTTTATTACACATCTACTATTAAATAAACAAAAATCAAGCGCAATGGTATTCTCTAAAATCGTACTTTTACCCTCCCCTTACACTTAAGATGAACATTGTCCCCAATGTTCAAATAATAAGATGTAAAAGCAAAAAGTAAAAGAATGAAATCAAATACTCCCCTGATTCGCTCGGTGGATAATGAAATTACACGGTTAAATCTTCTTCCAAGGTAATGTAGAAGCTCCAAGACTAATGCATCGCCATAAGCTTGATTCCACATACATTTCTTGTCCAAAATAACCTGTTAAACCTGAGAAAACAAACACGAAAACCTGCATAACATCGGCGGGAAAAATCTATATATAAGGATATAATGCTTGTGGAATGATAATTTTGCAGATTCCTGGAGATTATAAGTTGGAGATTTTAATAAAAACTTTTTATGAAAACAAAACTTTCAAAAATTTCTGGAAATTAAATCTGACGCCGTCAGGTTATAACCCCTGACGCCGTCAGAAATGACCTGACAAAAATTTTCATTTTTAGTTTCCGGAAAATTTCTGGAAAAACCTTTACCTTACTTCCTGGAAATCCTGCAAAACATCATTATGACTCGATACAAGCATTTGACTCAGACACACACTAATATGTATGCTAATTTATTATTATTACGATTCATGTTAATTTGTGTTCTAATAAACCGATTTAGATTTCCCTTACACTTATCTTTTGCAAAATACCTTTATATGTAGTTAAGACGAAGTTAAAAACAACATAAAGCATTTTCACAAATTAGTTTTTAACATGAATCAATAATAATAAAAATTAAACATACATACGGAAGCAAATAAAATCAAACAAACAA
Source organism: Artemisia tridentata subsp. tridentata (assembly GCA_021014915.2). NCBI lineage: Eukaryota > Viridiplantae > Streptophyta > Magnoliopsida > Asterales > Asteraceae > Artemisia > Artemisia tridentata. The sequence goes on from CP139509.1 coordinate 329,847,049, forward strand.
ATAAATAAACACAAAACAAATAAAATAACAATCAAATGAGGCTAGCATGCGATAAAAAAAAATCAATGTAACAAATGTTTTAAGGCAAACAGATGCCTTCCCTAAATTATTACAGACCATATTGTTTCAACACATACAACCAAATATCAAATTGTTCAAACATCAAAACATCAAATCACAACATCACTGGTGAGGGGGTCCTTGGCGATAGTCATAGCCAGGAGGAAGATGCCCGTAGTACCCGTATGGAGGGTAATCCTGCTCACGACCCGGGAAAGGGTCAATCTGCAGATGCGGGTCCAACTGATCACGTGTGGATAGATGCTGCATCTGACGAACCGTGTGATCATACATCCAGTCGAACCTCTCGTCCGCCCTGGTCCTCCAAGCATCAACCTGGCCCATCCAGGTCCCCTGGTGAGCCTGCCAGTCCCCCCTGCTCATATGCCGGTAGTAATCAGCTGTACCGGCCTCATACCCCTCATGCTGCTGCTGCTGGGGCTCCTCCTCCTCCTCATCATCCTCATCATCATCATCCTCAGCTCCAACTGGGTGATACCACATAAAGGACCCGTCATGCATCTCCATAATCACCTCCATCTGCTTCAGGGACCTCTCCTTCACCGTCCTGCATTTATCACCACTCAAATACCTCATGACCTCGGGCCTGAGGACTCCATAAGACTGGGCCAGTCGGGTGATGAACATCCCACCATAGATCCTGTCTCCTTCCCTCTCCCCAACTCCACCATGCATAAAGCTAGCAACCCAAAACGGGATGTTGCAGTAAACATCATTAGAGTAGATGGTGTACAGGTAGAAGAGATCAGAAGCTGTGACACGGTGGTGAGAGCTGTGACGCCCTGTCAAGCTGTAGGTGAGGCAACGATGAGTCAACCAAACCCTAGGATCCCTGATTTGGGATGCTACAGTGGTCGAGGTATACACCCCATCCCCAATAGTCTGCCAGAAAATAGAGCATCTAAAATCATTCTTCATCGACTCCCCATGCAACAACCTCTGCATGAACCCTGCCTGAATGGTATCATGCTGATCATACAACCCAAGTCTCCACCCAAACTCAGAAACCGAACACGTCCTTAGCTCACCCCCCAGTCTGAAATAGATCGTGGTACTGCCCACATCGGTCCTGGCCTCAGCCATGTCAAAATGAAAGGTGGCAAAGAATTCCCTTACCAATTCCTCATATACCGGCTCCTGAATTTTAAACAGTCTTTCCCACTGGGGGCCGGTAAACCCATCCGTCTGAAAACTTTGGAGAAAGGTCTGCTCAAGACCTTCTCTCCTCAGAAAGTTCCAGTCAACCACGGCTCCATTCTCGACCTTGTGTAGTAGCAATTGTGCGTACTTGCTTGTAGCAGCAACGTTGTCAAAGACACCCCAACTGAGGACCGTATCCCCAAAGTTTTCTTGTTGAGATCGGGAGGAACTTCCTCGGCTGGGTCTTTGACGCTTACTCATTATCTGGAACAAAGCAGGAGGAACAAAAAGTGTTAATATGTGAATTAAAGACTTGGTGGCGCATCAGACAGGTCTGACGCCGTCACCCTTTGATAGGTGACGCCGTCAGGTTCAACCAAGTTTAAATCCGAAATTACGAGGGAAAAATCAATATTCAAACTTTAAGCTTATAAACCAAACGCCCTTTTTTACAGCAAAATGGGTGATTGGATCATAGATTATGGTTCAAATTCGTGGCCTCCCCATTAGTGAATAGACCCAATTGATTGTCAACCATCAAATGCTTTAATTATTGTTAAATAACACTAATTAAAACACATTATGAGTTCTAAGCATGAATCAATCCTAGGGTTTCACGAGTTGGGGATTTTCGAAATTTACAAATCCTATGAGTAATTGAAGCGAAAAGAATGAGTAAAAATTACTTACCACGTGAAGATTGGAAGCGGGAATTGGCGAATTTGTCCTGGGAAAATCGGAGGTGGGGTTTAAGTGGATATGGTTTGTGGGGTGTGTGATGAAAGTGATGGAAAGTAAGTTATTATTGCTGTACAGACGGGGTGACGGCGTCACGTTCAAATTCTGACGCCGTCAGATTAGCGTATTTTGCTACTTTGTGCCAGTTTACAAATGAGCCCCTCGTACTTTAAGAGAGCAGCTAGTCAGGATCAATAATCCTGATAGCTAGTCTCGTTAACAAGTTCCTCCTGGGTCAAATGTTTTGTTACTGTCATGGGGTGTAGTAAAATGTTGAAAAGGGTCGGCTGACGTCTTATTCAGGTTCCAATTTTCATCAAGGCAAGTATTCAGGGAGTGAGAGGAACTTTTCCAGGGGGTTTTCGAAATGATGGTGTGTTTTAATTGAGTTCTTCTCACACCTGGCTTAAAGCCAAAAGATCGTTTCCTAGCTTCATGAAAGTTAGGGAGCGTGACAACCATGCTCCCCACGAAAATGCTACGATCTTGAGAATTCTTTTTCTCGCGAGAGGATCCAAATAGATAAGAGGGCTTTAAAAGTGAAGGCTCGGGGAGAGGGGTTTCATCATCCCATTCGTTGTATGGTTCATTAGGGACCGGGAGTTCAAAGATCTTCTCGATCTTTTTGTGTGAGGCTGCTTCCCTAATTTTCTCTTTTATTCTCGAGATGAATTTTTCTGCTAGTTCCATGAACATATCTTGGGTATTTTTCAAGTGAGTCTCTAGTTCCTGGATCCGCCTTTCTTGGTTGTTCACGAAAGTTAGCATTATCCCTTCAAACTCATCTTGTCGTGAGAATTGATGAAACGTATGTTTACCAATTGTGTTCATGCACTCATCGGGATTTTCATCAGCCGTAGGTGTCTCAGCTTTCATTAAGCTCTCAACCTGCCTTTTTATGTTTTCGAACAGCTGTTCTTGGGTTGCACTTATGCAATTTAAAATCCCTTCTTCCGAGAACGTTGAGTCATTCCATTCTTCCTCTTCGTATTGTGCTAAGTCCTCAATGACTTCCCAGCACTTATCGACACTGAGCCTGCTCAATCTCCCATTGGCGGCGTAATCTATGGCTCTTCTAGTTTGATGATTGACACCATCATAGAAGATTTGGATTTGTAGCCAAGGATCCATGCCATGGTGAGGGACCTTTCGGAGTAAGTCCTTGAATCGAGTCCATGCCTCGTAGAGAGTTTCGCCTTGACGTTGTTGGAACATCAAGATATCATTCCTTAGCTTAGTAGTTCTTCCCGGTGGGAAAAACTGAGCAAGGAAACGAGTGGTGAGATCATCCCAAGAGGTGATGGATCCTGCGGGTTGATGTTCTAGCCACTGACTAGCTTGGTCCCGCAAAGAGAATTGGAAGAGACGCAATCGGGTCGTCTCTCGAGTGGCAACATCAAGGTCTATAGAATCAACGATTTTAAGAAAGTCCTTGAGATGTTGATTAGGATCTTCAGAACGAAGTCCATGGAATGCGCATCCGCTTTGCACCAACCGGATGGTGTCGGATCGCAAGGGTGTGATATTGGCTCCTTGAGTGAGCTCAATGGTGTTTCGATAGCCATGGTGGCTAGGACGGGAATACTCTCCTAAAGTACGGGCTCTAGGAGGTGGTGGTGGTTGTTGTGGTGGTGGGTTGTTGTGGTTAAGGATATTACCATCTTCCATGATGTCGGATGGTAATGGTTACGAACAAAGGCACGAAGAAAATAGATAGACTAAAGAAAACCTAGAAAAATAAAATAAAAATCTCACTAGAAAGGAATCTAGTGAGTAGACCTAATAGAAATAAAAATTCAACCTAAACAATAACTATTCCCCGGCAACGGCGCCAAAAACTTGATGCGTGGTTTTGTAACCTTACAACAGGTTTTACCTCTCGAGGGATCTCAAGAGGCTTACAACCCCACCAGGCAGTGTACCTGACCGATGTAGTATAGTGTAGTGGTAAGTACGGGGGATTGATCGTTCTCCACAGGGAATAGTGTTCGTTAGGTATGAAAGGCTACTCTAATTAGGTCTAAGGGTTGAGGAAGATTCTTTTTATGTTTTTATAGTTTTTATGAAAGCAAGTAAAATCTCGGGTTTGAAAGAGTGGGCGGAATTAGTTGCTAGTCAACTAACCCAAATTACTACGAATGCAATAAAATTAAATAACTAAAAATAAAATGTGGTGAGAAACTTATGTGTAGAGAAATGTGTTTACTTAGATTTCCTTACTCCCTAACTATCTTTTACCGGTTAATTAGTGTGTATTAGTCGCGTGGATGACGGGTGTATTCCTTAATACCATTCGTGGGGTGGCGTACTTACTTCCCCAACTCTACAAGCTCCTACTTCACTCCTATGTCGAGCCGGCTAGGAAGCTCCTAACATGGGATCACTAGAATTCGCTTGTACATTAAATACAACCATAAAAACCTTTAGTACGCATTTGGTTCATGTTTCTTAAGACGTTCAAGCAAGTTACCGAATAGGAAGTTAGCCAGTTTTCTTAAGCCTAACATAGATAAACAATCATCCAATACGACTAATAACACACTAACAACCAATAATCAATAGCTAGGTTTCATTAGATCTAAGCAAACACAAGATAAATTTAGCCTAACATGTTAAACAAAAGACAAGAATAAGATAGAATCAAACAACACATAGACATATTGAATGATTAATTGATAACTTATCTTTCAATGAAACATGGAAGATCTCAAGGCAAAAAGCCCTGAAAAAGTAGCTAAAATCGTCTTAGGGTTTTCTCCCAAAATTCCACACACTCAGCTCTCCTTAATGACAAAAAATTAGAAAACTATATATAGATTTTTGTATCTGACGGCGTCACCTTATGGATTGTGACGCCGTCACCTCGCCGCTTTTAGGGTTCCCGGATGACCTTCTTGACGCCGTCCCTCTTTAGCTCTTCAAAAATCCATTCTGGCTTATCAAGGCTTGACGCCGTCGAACCATGAACGTGACGCCGTCCCCTTATGATTTAAGCTGTGACGCCCTTGATCAAGTTAAAGCGTGACGCCGTCAGAATTCACATGCTATTTTCACTGGCCCGTCATGAGTAAATTTCACGTCCAACTTTTCTTGCCAAGGCATGACGCCGTCCAGAGTAAAGTCTGACGCCGTCAAGAGTAACTTTTAGCCGATTCTTGAGACTTTGCCGTTTTCTTCACTTTAATGCTCCAAAAACGTCCAAAATGCCTCCTTTTCCAGATTTCTCCTCAAAAGTACCTAAAATGACAAAAGGAACGATTTAGGGCAATATTTGATCAAATAAATACGATTTAAGGCTTAAATGACCCCTTAAAAGCGGTACACTTTTCGCTTCATCAGTGTCCACACCCATTTTATCTCACTAAGATTATTAGAGTAGATGTGATATTATTGGAACAACAATTGATATCAAGAGCCAAATATGATTCGTTGTTTCACATAGTTGTGATTTAGAGTTGTTTTAATCTTCATTAGTAGTAAAAGTTTTGGTTTTATAGAATTAAAGAACTTTGTCTCTCTAGAATATATTTACTCTCATACGTAGTATAAAGATTACTCTTAAACGTACTTAATCTTATAAAACGTGTGTTAGAATAACATATTTGTGGAAAAAGAAAGAGCTTTTATCATTCTATACAAAATTTTTGTGAATTTGGTGAAGATTTAGGCTGAAATCGTGGTTTAAGGGTTTTTGAAAAACTGGAATTTTTCTCGTATAAATAGGGTTTAGCATTTTGCTCGTAAAATTTTGTTCGCAAAATTGAGGATTTTATTGCAACACTTGCCTTTGAAACAGTTGCGATAGCTGTCTTTGGTTGCGATAGGTGACTGCGATAGCAATTGGTTTGAGTTGCGATTGCAGTAGTTTGGGTTGCGATAGAAATTGTTGTGATACTTGCTTTGCGAAGCTTTTGGTTACCCACTGTTTACGAAAGAAAACTCTGCCCAAGTCACAAGAAATTGTTGTGATAGCTCTTGTATTGTTGTGATAGCACAAGTTTTGCGACACCTGATCTTCCGAGACTTACTGTTACCCACGTTTTACGAAAGAAAACTCTGCCGAATTTTCACCAGAAAGTTGCGATAGTTACTGTTCATGAGACTTTGTTGCGATATCTTGACTTAAAGACTTTTATTCAATTTTAAATCCCTCAAAAAGATTAAAAAATTATTGAGAGACTTTAATCATTTAAATATCACAATTTAAAACTTTCAAACACTCAACCATCTAAACTTAAAACCAACTAAAACACCACTTTCAAACAAACAACATCTCATATCAAAGATCCACCATCACAATGTCTACTACTCAAGATGCATTGGCTGCGGGGAGTGATGCAAGGCCTCCCATGTTGTACCGGGGAAACTATGTTCAATGGTCTTCAAGGTTTATGAATGTTCTCATGGGCTACAAAGAGCGTAAGCTGTTGATTAACTTTATCAAACATGGTCCTTATGTTATGAAAGAGATTGATGAACTTGCTAATGAGAGACAAAAACGGCTACAAACTGAAGATGATTTGAGTCCTAATGAACTAGCTCAATTTGAAGCTGATATCCGTGCCAAGAATTTAATTCTATATGGATTAAGAAATGACATTTACAATGCCATTGACAGCAATCGCACTGCTCATGACTTATGGAAAGCTGTGGAAAGATTGATGCAAGGTGCAGATGTTGGCACACAAACACAACAGATTCTAGCTCTGTGGAATTATCAGTCTTTCAAGCAATTGCCTGAGAAGAGTCTTGAAGATGCATACATTCGGTTCAACAAGCTTATCAATGAAATGAATCGTCATAACCTCAATAGATCAAACATTGAACACAATACTATGTTTCTCACAAACCTACAACCTGAATGGAGATGTTTCACCATTGCTATCAGACATAATCAAGACCTAACTCTGAAAGACATCAACAATTTGTTTGATCTTCTGAAACACAATCAGGTTGAAGTTAATGACATCCTTGAACAGAAAAGAAAAGAGAAAGAAAAAGAACTCTCAGCTCAACTTTCTATACAACCACCAGTTATTGATCCACTTGCTTTGGTCTCCTCATACCACCAAAATCAACCTTCCTTCAACTCAAACAACGACACACACTACTCACCCGTTGACGATGAAATTGATTCAACTCAAGACCAAGCAAATGTTGAACTTACCAAAATTGTTCAAAACCTAGCATTACTTGGAAAACAGATTCAAAAATCTCTCTACAAACATCCAACCAACAACAATCTTCGAACATCTTCTGCACCTACTGCAATGAACAGGAGACAAGATATCCCACCAAGAGGTGAAGTTATAAGGCAAGGTACTCAGAAGAATGACAAGAAAGATGTTGTTCAAGACAATCAACAACCAAAATGCTTTGGCTGTGGTCAACAAGGTCACTTTGCATGGAATTGTCCAAATGGGAAAGTGCGTAACAGAGCTTACTACAGACAGAAAATGTTGTTAGCTGACATGGAAGAAAAGGGTAAACTGCTTAGTGCTGATGAAAATGATTTCATGGTTGACACGGATGGCGAAGGTGAGATATTGGAAACAAACATGGTGTACATGGCTTCTTTGGAGAAGGTGGATGTTTTTGAAGCTCAGTAAGAGGATGCAACTCCAAGCCATGACACTGATGCTGAAGAAGATGACACTCTTGTCAACAAGGTACACACATCAGATGCTTGTGATAATGATGATCTTGATGAATTCATACATGGTCACATTCGTACCATTAGTAGGCCAACTAAAGTTAACATACTGTAACACCCCTAAAATTTGGTTCAGCGGAAGACAAAACAAGCATTGGGGTGCTACGGGATTGGTACGCAACACAAGCATGAGAAAACGGGATAACATTATCCGCTTAAATAAAACATTTCAAAATCTAAACTTCAAGTTTACATTTATTCAAAATTACTGAAAGTAAGGCCCAAAAGAAACATATGATAGGTCTCCAAAAGTATTATCAGAGTCTTAGTTGATCCTTTAACCATGCCACTTGCCCAGCCTCCAAACAACGATCATCCAAAAATAATCATCATTAATTACCTGAGAAAACATGCTAAAAAGTCAGCTAACGCTGGTGAGTTCATAGGTTTTCGCAAATTAATAACGGTGGACCAAATTCAGTAATAAGTTTTCTATACGTGACTAAGTTGCAACTAACCAAACCAAACCCACACATGAGTGTGTCCAAACACAACAACAGTTCCTATAGGTGCACACTACAGTAATCTATAGGCACAAGAGCCCCTGATAATAGGCACAAGAGCCCCTGTTAATAATTTGGCACAAAGAGCCCTTGCATATAATAACCTTAGTCAACTTAGCATAGCAACATATCGAAAACGTAAAATAACATTTGGTCCGTTTAAAACGGTTTTGCATGTTCTCTCCCCCAAGTTTAATAAAACATTGTTAAAGTAAAAGTGGGGCTATGAAAACTCACCTCAATCAAGCAAAGCACAAACACAAAACTACAGAAGCAAAGTACTCAACAGCTCTTACGTATCGGCACTCACGGACTCGACACGACCTAATAATATAAACTTGTCTTAACATATATTCCCAAATGTAAAAGTCTCCAACGAAAATTACCTATCACAAATATATCCCATTTCTATTCCAAAAAAAAAATCTCTCTCTTATATTACTTACTAGCGTTTGGTATCATCGGGTGTGCAGTGGAGACACAACATGACTCAAGTGAACACACGCTAATAAATGACCAAAACATAAATGACTCACAAACAAAACTAAACTAAGGTCAAGTGATTAATGTAAGGTTTAATAAGTTATCCGGACGAATTGTCGGAAGCTTATCAAATTCGTCAACTCGATAAGTCCAACAATTCCTTCGTCTCACTTATTATTCCAAAAACTAGATCACAATAAATATTGAGTCGTAAGGATAAGTCGTCTATTAATAAATTCTTCCGACATGTTTGTCGGTTCCTTATTGGGCTCGTCAACCCAATAAGTCCGATAACCATATGGGTCGGTTATATTAATGTCAACCGATCCGTAACTCGATATAAACCCCATCTAAACATCAATATTCCCATAAATGGTATTTCCCGATTCACGTGCCCTCGAAACATCTAATAACTCTTATTTATTTAAAATTTCTATTTATAAGTTATCATCAAATATTAAATAGCCAAAAACAAGTTTTTCTTTAATAAATACATTTCGTATTTACCCATTATTACTTGTGTATTCATTTATATTCACTTCCAAATGAATATTTCTCGAGTTATTATCCGTTTCGAGTAACAAGTCCGAGTTGTAAAGTCATCGGGTCAACAAGTCGACCATATCATCCAATAGTCCAAATAGAGTTTAGTAAGCATTTTTGGCTTATCGAGACCATGCCGAGACTACAAAGTCTCGGTGGTACTCGACTTAGCTCAAATCATCACAAGTATATTATAAGCTCATAAATTCCAATAACCAAATCTCGGCCAATGCTAATCCTACGGCTCGAGTCCCTTAATCCACTTTCAATATCAATAACAATATATATACCAAGTCCTCATTAAAATCAAATTGTCAAGACTAAGTCTTGTCATATTATTTCAAATGGCCACAAAACTTTTGAACCATAACCACGAGTAATCGGCCGAGACCACGAGGGTCACGGCTAGGTTTCTATGCCACGACTCAACGCAAACAACCTCGAATTATATATATGCCGAGACCACAAAGGTCACGGCTAACCCATGTCGAGAGCACAAATGACCCAAAAACACAACGAGGGTTTACCAAGCCCTCGCTAACCATTTCCAATCAAACCAAAACGCATCGAGCTCATTTTTAATCCAAACCCTAGTGCCCAAAAGTAACTATAAGCATAAACACGACTCAAGACTAGTACCACAACTTGACTCGACATCAAAACAAAATCATTAAACCTCGGCTGTGAGCTATAGCTCACGGTACACCCACGACGTGACCAAAAATCGACACCAAACCCACAAGAAATGATACCAAACTTGCTTGTATACGTTTTTAGTTATTAAAAATAGTAAACCCACTTGTTTTTATACCCAAACCGAATCAAAATGATAAAAATTGACTCGTTACACACGAGTTGACTCACACCGAGTCACACCCATGGATGAAATGGTGTAACCTACCTTTCAAACTTACGGATCTACTCGGATTTTGTGGTTAACGTGGTGGTAGCGCGTTGTGGTGGTGGAGCTTAGGGTGATTCTTGGGCACGTGAAATAGCAAAACGAGATGAAGGTGTCACGGGGTGAAGGTGGGTGGTGGCGGTGTGGGATGGCAGTGGGTGGTGGGGGTGGCCGGCGGTGGAGAGAATGTGAGTAGCAGCAAGGTGTTGGAGAGAAGAAATACTAACCCTAAATGAGTATAAGTGGGGCTTATATAGCCCTTTAGGACCTCATGTGAAAACCTTAATGACCCCCAAGGACTAAAACTGTAACTTAAGGCAAGGGTGGGAAGTGGAATTTGATTATTCTTTTAATAAAACGCTATTGAGACCGATTTGGGTGCCGAAACACTTTCCCGAGTATTTCTAATTTATGCCATTGATCTTAAAACTATTTTTCCAATAAGATTGACTATAAATAAGTCCATGCTCGTTTAACGCGTCAAAATAATCAATATTTCTCGTATTATTAAGTTTAATTGTGCCGACTCACGTAGTGCCTAACTAGGTATACAGGAAACTACTCGTCACATAACGATAGTCCACATAACATTACCAAGAATCCAGATAAATTCCCAAAACACTCCGAAAATGATTCTAATTAATTAAATGCTAGTTTTAAACGTAATGCGTTATTTAAAAATGCTCCCAAAATTTACCAGTTGTCACAGCCTCCCAGCCTCAGGAGAAACCCGTCCCGGGTTTCAATTAGAGTTACTCGATACGGTTGAAAAGAGGTGAGGGTATTTTTGCTTTATCTAGTCCTCACGCTCCTATGTAAACTCAGGACCATGACGCGAGTTCCATCGGACCTTAACGATAGGAATGCGGCTGTGCTTCAGTCGCTTGACTTCACAATCCATGATCTCCACCGGATCCTCAATAATATTCAAGCTTTTGTCTGTCTGAATCTCTCTCAAAATAATAATCGGGGTTTCATCGGAAAGACATTTCTTCAGGTTACACACATGAAAAACGTTGTGCATACTATTCAGTTCTGGTGGTAGCTCAAGTCGGTAGGCTACTGGTCCAATTCTGTCAAGAATTTGGAATGGTCCAATGTAATGAGGATTGAGTTTTCCGCGCTTGCCGAAACGTATCACCCCTTTCCTTGGTGAGACTTTTAACATGACTCTGTCTCCGACCTGGAATTCGAGAGGTTTACGTCTCTTGTCGGCATAGCTCTTTTGTCGATCACGTGCAGCTTGCAAACGGTTTCGGATCTGAACTATCTTCTCGGTCGTTTCTAGAACAAGTTCGGGACTAGTGAGTTGACTGTCACCAACTTCAGCCCAACAAATCGAAGATCGGCATTTTCGGCCATACAACACCTCAAAAGGTGCGGCCTTAATACTGGCATGATAGCTATTGTTGTAGGAAAATTCAGCCAAAGGCAAGTATCTCTCCCATCCTTTTCCGAAATCAATGACACAGGCTCGTAGCATATCTTCCAATGTTTGAATAGTCCTCTCACTCTGGCCGTCTCTTTGGAGATGATAATCAGTACTTATATCGAGGTTTGTACCCATGGCCGTCTGGAGTGACTTCCAAAAATTTGATGTGAAACGACTGTCCCGATCAGAGATAATAGATATTGGCACACCATGTCGGGAAACAATTCCTTCACATATAGTTGGGCAAGTTTGTCCATACTATCGTTTTCGCTGATAGCAAGGAAGTGAGCAAATTTAGTGAGTCGATCTACGATTACCCAGATAGTATCACAACCACTAGCTGCTCTTGGTAATTTAGTGATGAAGTCCATGGTGATTCGTTCCCATTTCCAAACAGGGAGTTCAGATTGTATCAATAACCTTGACGGTTTCTGATGTTCGGCCTTCACCTTCGAACATGTTAAGCACTTACTGACATATAAGGCTATATCAGCCTTCATGTTAGGCCACCAGTACAGTTTCTTCAGGTCTTGGTACATTTTATCAGATCCGGATGAATGGAATATTTTGATTTATGCGACTCGTGCATAATCAACTCACGAATTCCTCCGTAGAGTGGTACCCAGCTTCTGTCTCGAAAGCATAATGTTCCATCGGAACACTTTACAAAGCCATTTTTGTTTTCTACCATACCATAGAGGTTTTCAGTCGGTCGGTTTTCTTCCTTTAATGCTTCAACTTGGGCTTCAAGAATTTGAGACGGTAATGGTGAACTAATAGTCATTCCCAAGGATCTGACTCATAACGGTGGTATTCTCTCCTTTCGACTAAGAGCATCAGCAACAACGTTTGCCTTATCAGGATGATAGCGAATCTCGCAGTTGTAATCACTGAGTAGTTCTAACCAGCGACGCTGTCCCATGTTCAGCTCCTTCTGGTCCAAGATGTGTTGCAAACTCTTATGGTCTGTATACACAATGCACTTTGTGTCGTACAAATAATGTCTCCATATTCTGAGTGCAAATACTACCGCACCCAATTCCAAGTCATGAGTAGTGTAGTTTTTCTCATGGGTCTTAAGCTGTCGTGAAGCATATGCTATCACTTTCTCCCGTTGCATTAAGACAACTCCTAAAACTTTGTGCAAAGCATCGCAGTATACAACGAAGTCTTCGCTTCCTTCGGGTAGGGCTAGGATAAGTGCATTGCACAACTTCTCTTTCAATAGTTGAAATGCTTCTTCTTCCCCCCATTCGTACTTTACATTCTTTTGAGTCAGTTTAGTTAGGGACTTGGCTATTTTAGAAAATCCCTCGATGAATCTCCGATAATCTTCAGCAAGTCCTAAGAATTGACGAACTTCAGTTGGGGTTTTCGGGGTGGCCCATTCCTTGATGGACTCGATCTTCACGGGATCCACATGAATTCCCTGACTATCAATCACGTGACCCAAGAATTGTACGGTTGGAATCCAAAATTCATACTTATAAAATTTGGCGTATAGTTGTTCCTGCTTCAGTAATTTCAAGATAAGCCTTAGATGCTCTTCATGCTCCTCTTTACTCTTGGAGTAGATAAGGATATCGTCTATGAATACTATCACAAACTTATCCAAATAGGGTTTACACACTCTATTCATGAGATCCATGAATACCGCTGGTGCGTTGGTTAAACCAAACGACATCTCTTGGAATTCGTAGTGTCCATAACGAGTCCTGAATGTAGTCTTTGGAATATCTTCTTCCCGAACTGTAGTCTACTCATAAATCAAACATGTATGGTTCTTTGTGGTTTAGCCAAATTAGAGAGAGAAAAAGATGAAGTGGGAGCCTTTAGAGAGAGAAAGTGAGAAGTATTAGATTGAAATAATGAAAGGTCCAACCCTTCCCATGGGTGGGAAGGGCTATTTATACAAGACATAAAAACGCCTTTAGTAGGCTATGGACCGGGCTGACAGTGGGTAAAGACCCGACCCGACTCCATGGTGAAACGATATCTAAACTAATATGATTAAACCTACGAGCTACTTAATGCTAATCCATACTCGGGGTGATCGAGTCTTTCATGTGAATATTTGTATTCCTAACAATCTCCCCCTAAGGGAGGTCACCCCGGAAATTACACTTTGAATTCTAGCATTCTATTACATAGATTAGAGTTCCTAGCTCGTAGTCTTTGATTCTTCTAAGTCTTTAATCTTTGTACTTTCAGCAGTGAACTTTTGATGACTGTTCTTTTGAATTGGATGATCTTTGAGGATTCTTTGAGGTCATCATCCAACGTACGTCTCCAAGTCATCTTTTTGCAGTATCATCTCCATGTGATGTTGTGATCTTTGGATCGACATGCTCACACTTTTCTGGATCATGATTTTCAGCATCAGAGTTGCGAAAGCAGTGTTGAAAGTCTTTCAATTATCATGATTTCTTTGATTATGATGGTGAAGTGTGAGCATGGGGTGATGGATCAGCATCTTTTCGGCAATCAACTGCAACCGCTAAGGATTCCTGCATACAACAGTTCACAATAAAATGCCCGGCACTTATAGGTTTGGATTTCGAGATTGTTAACAGCATAGTGTGAAAACTTTCTCTAATCCTTGCCAAGGCCGTTCCTAAACCGGATACCCCCGAGAGGGCTTACACAGATATACCGAAGTGTATTAATGATTCAGGTGAGTTGCTGAAGTATACAGTAGCATCACTCCACGACTGTAGACCGTTTGAAACCGCCGCGAACACTAAGCGTAATCCACAAGGAATTACTGAAGTGACCTGCTGTCAGGGCTGTTTGATGTTGACCCTGGCAGGAATTTCCATTCAATCACTAAGAATTACATATGTAATTTCTCTCATAAATGTTCTGGCAGATTGCTAAGATCTATGTAGGACTCTTAATTTTACATCTGGTGTTCGTAACATTGAAGCACCAGTTGTAGAAGTATCACGTGTTCCTTTGAGATCTTATGATGCATCTCGTGGCTCTAGACTCGATAAGTGCATTTTTGGTAGTCGGAGACTAGAGCGGTGTCTCCTATTTCAATATTAACGTAACTCGTAAAGAGCGGTCGATAGATTATGCAAGGTTCCCCGTGAGAATGAAACAAGTCCTTTTAAGAGAACTTGAGTGGCTAAAAGGTTTAGTGCAGTACGTCACTGGGTCCATGACGTCTTGTCTTCAATACCGGTGTTACCTTAGTAACCACCAGTAGCATATGAATTGAACCTGGTTTCTGCCCTAAGGTTGAATAATTGGAGGCCTATTTCTTTTCACCCTTTCTCATTACATTTCTTTTTAATTCTTCAACCCCTTCTTTCTCCTTTCTCATATTACTCCTTTTTTCATAATCATACCTAAGGACTTTCTAATACTAACTATTCGGTATTGTCCTTGGGTAGATCCCTCCGGCTCTGGCGGATCATAGGACGGTTTTCCTAACCTTAGCCACCTTATAACTCCATGACTATCCTATGTTGCCGTAAACCATTTATTTGAAAAATCTCTCAACGTGATTATAATTAAGAAACACATTTTGCTAACACTTTGTGACTTTTGTACTTTTCAAATACTCCCTCTTAACATGTGCTCATACGTTTATAGTTGTGGAAAACTAGAAAGGGGGTTGAATAGTTTTTACCGTTTTTCAAGTTTTATTTGCTTTGTTACTATATGTTAATTCAAAGGAAACAATCACAAATAAATAATCACACAATATAAACAAAAGATAAAGAGAGGAAAGATCAAACCACACAACACTGTTGTTTATAGTGGTTCGGCTACAAGGACTCTCTTCCTTGCCCTACTCCACTCCCCGAGCTTCCAACTCGAGAGTTTATCTTTCACTAAGAAACAAACTCCTTTACTAGGCGGAGAAAACCTTTACACGTCGCTTACTTCCTTTTCCGGTACTAAGCTAAACACCGGGTTCTTTCACAAGGTAGAACCAACCTGACGTCGCCTATTTACTTTACCGACACTAAGCTAGATGTCGAGTTCTTTACAAGGGTACAACCACTCCCTACACTCTTTGTGCTTTAAGGACTAAAGCACTAACCACACTCACTGATTACAAATGATAGATATGATGTGTGAAACAAACTACAATATCACACAGTAATGCAACTAAAGGATTACGGTTCTGTAGATCCTTGAAAGCTTGATCTTTCTTCTACAAAATGAAAGATCAAAGTGAAATGCAACTATGAATGATGTTAGTAAGATATGTACTGAATGAATATGTGTGTTAAGCTATATGAGTGATGAGAAAGCCAAATGATCAGCTTGCTATTTATAGGCAAGCTGATCTTCAGCTCACGGATCCCACGGATCCCTCAGAAGGGATCCGTCCTTCATTGGACTTGGATCCGTCCCTGTTGACAGCTAAGGGATTTGGTGTATCTTTCCAAATCTTCCATATCTTACCAAATCATCCAAGATCCTCAAATGTCAACTATGTAACTTGCAAATCTAAACAAGATATATCAAAGATATTGTATGTGATGTATGCAATGATGTCATGGAATGATTTTAGAATTAAAGTTTCCTTTTAAGGAAACAAGTTACTAAATAAGCAAACTTGTAATTCTTGGTTATTATGTGAAGTGTAAAATGTGTACTTAAGAGACTTAAACTAGTATTTATTATTTGCTAAAAGATATTCCTTTTATTTGTCATTAACAAAACTAAGAAAAGATCAAAGAATATAAATAACGTTTTTGAGACGATATTTGTATTAACAATCTCCCCCTTTTTGTTGATGACAAAACATAAGGTATATTTTTGAGCAAGAAAATAAATATAGTATAAGTTCTTAAAAATATATATTAAGTTTGTTTATTAAAGAAAAGTTTTGTAAAAATGTATGTACTGTGATGAATCACAGTTAATGCAAACTTAGTCCTTTCTCCCCCTTTTTGTCGAAACAAAAAGAGTAGCGTAGCGGAATGCGATTTTGAGAACTTTAAAGCTCCCCCTTGTTTTATACTCCCCCTAGATGGAGTAATCAAGGAAATGATGCATGAATCTACAAAACAAACGGTTAGTATATGAAATGCTCCCCCTCGATGTATACTCCTCACTTCTCGAGTACCAACGTATACTTTGAAGGGTATGATATGCTGCAAATGAAGTGTTAGTAATGAATGACTTCAATGAAGAAGTAGAATGCTTGTGAAGTATTCTTCCAAACAAGCCTTTCAATATGTTTTGACTTATAAAAGTCAAAGTAAGTGTCTGATCATTATTTGTACCTAAAGCAATCATAATCAAGGTATAATATAGGCTATATAAGGATGTTAGTACACAATGATAATGATAATATGCAATATGTTGATCACTCATAAGCATAAAACATCACATTCATAGATATTGAAAATTTTGTGACAAAAGTCACAATGATGAAATGATGTTACAAGTACAATAAAAAGACATCCTAGAAAGAAATAAAAAGTCCTAAAGCAACAATTTAAAAGGTCCTAACAACTAGTCTAGAAAGCTCCTATTGAGGAGGATGAGAGATGGCGTTTAAACGTTCAAGAACATGGTTCAAGATGAACCTCATCTCATTTTGAAGCTCATGGACCAAGATGTTGGTCCTTTGGGCCAAGTGAGCCGTTCTCTCACAATGTGCGCAATCATGACTTGAGAAGCCGGGAGGAAGACTAGGCTCCAAGTTTTGTTGTGGTGGTGGTGGTGATGGTGGTTGGTTGTTGTTGTTGTTTGATGGTTGTTGTGGTGTTTGGAGGGAGTTCATAAGGATGTTTTGAATGTCCATTGCTTCATGAAGGCGATGGTCAACCATACCCGAGAGAGTATAGAGTTGTGTTAACTCCGCACTTATCTCCTCTTGTGTTTGAGGAATGTTGCTCCACATCGCCTCATCTATGGCGATGAGTGTTGAAGTTGGTGATAGTGGTGGTATTTGGGGACGAGGTTGTGGTGCTTCACGGTATAGAGGACCATGAATCTCCGGATGGAGAGGATGAAATAGCATAGGTTCTAAGTTTTCAAGACTTATTGGTGGAGGATTGGTTGATGTAGGTGGAAGATCTTCTAACTCTTCAAGATATGGTTGTGGTGTCCTAAATAGTTCCATGGGTTGGAGTTTTGGTGAGGATGGTGATGAGGCAGACTTCTCAGACTGTGATGGAGCGGGAGCGGGTGGTGGTGTGGTTGCTACAGGAGTAATGGTAGGAGGTGGTGTTTTTATGACTACATGTGAGGGAGTTGGAGTGGTTAAAGTAAGGAAGTTTTCACTAGCAATGGGTGAGGATATGTTTAGTGGTGATGATTCTTCAGAGGATGAATTGTGGATGTTGATGAAACAACAAGGTTTCACACTCATACGGGCTGTTCGTTTTAGTGGCTTGGATGTGGAGGAGTTGTTTGATTTTGTCATTGAGACTTTTTGGTGAAGTATGATAGCTAAAATGTACAGGAGAAGAAATGGTTGTGTTGTGAATTGAAGATCCTAAAGTGCTAATTTATAGACAGAAGGTTTGTGAGTCTGTGTGTTTGGATTTGATGTGAATCCAATAGAGAATGTTGGTTTCTAATGATTTGGAACAAAAATTTGTGCAAGTCATATCAAGGAAGTCAATGCATTGAGCTTTGGTTGAGTAATTTGTTGTGGATATGCAGTAAATACAAGGAGATAGTGGAAAATCTTATGATTTGATATTTCCACGGATTTGACGGATCCCTAAAAAGGGTTCCTTCTTTGTATCAGTTTAGTAACTCACACCTAAAATTCAAAAATTTAAATTTTGGTGGGAAATTTTGTTCCTAAGTTTCTAAGAATTCCTAAATGATTCTAAGATGAATTATTATCAGTGAATGAATCCTAAATGATACTAAACACTAAGATTTAAGAATTGTGATTAGTCGAAAAAGTTTAAGAATTATGCTGGGGAACCTGCGGATCCAAGTTGTTTCACATGCGGATCCAAAGTTCGGGATCCGCCGAATCCGCAGGTAGGCGGATGGCGGAACCAACGATAAGCCTTGGCGGAGCCAAAGTTTGGGATTCGCCGGATCCGCAGGTAGGCGGATGGCGGAACCAACGATAAGCCTTGGCGGAGCCAAAGTTTGGGATCCGCCGGATCCGTGTGCTAAATTTCTAAACTAAACAGAAGACTTGTCATATTTTGCGCTTTTCGATGAAAACCCGAAAATTCACTTAGACCTTACTTAACATCTAATATGTATAGCAAAACAACTAAATATGACAATATTAACACACGATTGAACATAGTTTAATCCGTTCTTAGAAACTTACCGTTTTAGGTGTTATGCCAAACATAGGCTATAACCCGGAAAATTGATAACCATGAGGGTTATCTACCTGCAAATGTTAGTTATGACACATACATAATAAGTATTATCAGATAAAGTCGAGACACATAGAAGTTTAACATTGTTCAAATCCAAACACTCCTTCAACTAAGCTTCTTCTTCAACTTCTTCATTCCTTTGTGCAATTTCATCATCCAACGACCAAGATTCTTTACCATTCCTTTAATGTTTCGATACTCAGCGGATTCATTTGGAATTGGAGGAAGATGGCTCAAGTATTCGGGTGGAGGAATTCTAGAATTTGGCAAACCATCATCTTCACTCATTGAAGATGATGAGGATGAAGTTGGTACACGAGGACGTTTACCTTTATCAACACTAACCCTAAAGTCACTCAAAGGAACAAAGGTATGTTCAATTTCATTGTATTCCGGAACAAAACCTAATGGGTTTGGACGGGCGGGTGCAAAGGCTCTATAAAGGCGGGTTAAGAGCATTCCATAAGGCATTGCCATCTTGCTTTGAACCGGAATGTCAGACATTCTTTTGGCAACATAATAAGCAAGATTGAAGGGTTGACGAGTAGAGATGTTGTACATCATATGACACAAACAAGCATTGATGTGATCATGGTTTCCTATGGTGCACATCACATTAGCCCTTAAGACGTCTTCCATTTTCTTGAATTCGGGTTTGAGTTCATTTAGCTCCATTGCAAATGGATCTCTAGCAACTTCACGGCCACGATACATCCTTGTGGGGTTGTTCTTAGGAATGAAGAGATGTTCCCTAATCTCTTCTTTTGATGCGAGAGGAGTGACATATGGTGCCGTCCTATCGAGATTGGATTCTAAGATTGTTAAGGACCATTTGTCCGAGTAAATACATGTCCCTTGACTTGGAATGCCCAAGACCTCACCAAATTGATCAAGAGGGATGTTGAAAAAATTTCCATTTAAAGTAAACTGAAGACTTAAGAAACCTTGTTCACATGAACTAAGAACTACACTAGCATAGAACTCAAGAATGAACCTAGGGACAATTGGTTCATCTATATCCAAAAGAGTATCAAATCGTATGGCGGCTAATTGTTCCCTAAGTTGTGTTCCTTCATAGAACGAGGAATCTACGACTCTACCCTCATGGACATACTTTTTCTCTAAAGCTTTGAAAATTTCGATTTGGGCATTGGTTAGACCTTTGGTTTTGTGGACTTCGGGTAAGTAGTTAACGGTTCTTTTGTGATCGTAGTTAGTTGCGGGATGCATGATTTTCCTAAATAAAAAAGTTACATAGTTTTAGTTGAAATGATCAAATTAAGTGTAAAATTCCTAGTGTGTGCCTACATGGGGACAATGTGGAGGTGCGGTTATCTCGACCCTTTTTGATGCATGAAAATTTAGTTTATGCAAGTTTAGTGTAAAACACAAGAGATAACCCAAACGCTCCTATTTCAATGTAGCTAAGGTTGAATGTACCCGAAAATACATATTAATTATGTATTTCCTTTAGCATTCAAGAGACATTATGCAAGTGATGGCTAAAAGATAACGTTTTTGCATTTGTATGAACAATGTAAAAAAAAAAATCATTTTACCTAGTAGTTAGAAGGTTTTAGTAAGAAAATTTTCAAGGGGTTTTTGTTAAATTAAGACAATGTGCTATGAGATGCAATTCCTAACTAAGAAAAACATGTTTTTAAGTGTAATGCAGTAAACATGCTTCATGATTTATCAAAAATTATGCATATACCCCAAGTTTTGGTTTTGTGCATGAAATAGAAATCCTAGACGCAGACCAGGAGTATAAATATGATAAGAATACTTACAGTGGTGTTAGAAGCACAAATTTGTGGAAGAAAATGGTCTAAATTGTGATGGAGATTTAGTGTGTGTCGAATACAGTAAGGTGATATGTTTTGGAGTGAGGAATGAATAGTACTTGTTCTTGTTTATTTAATAATAAACATGACTGTGCATGCGACGGATCCGGCGGATCCAAAACAAAGGATCCGTCCTTGTTATCAATTGGATCCGCGGATCAGAACACAAGTTTTGGTTTAGTGTCGTGTGTGGTTAAACTAATGTTTACACTAATGTTTTACCTAATCACTAGGTTCCATTAATCCTAATCCAAGTCTAAGATAGTTGAAAGGTTCTCGTTTAAGTGGTTTTGTGAGAATATCGGCAATGTTGTCCTCTGAGGAAACTTTCTCAATTGAGATGATTCCCTTCTGTACATTGTCGCGAAGGAAGTGATGGCGTATTTCAATATGTTTGGTTCTAGCGTGTTGGACTGGATTTTTGCTTAGATCGATAGCACCTTTGTTGTCGCAAAGAATGGGAATGTTGTTGAGTTCAATTCCATAGTCGACAAGAGCTTGTTTCATCCATAGTGCTTGTTGACACGCCTTTCCTGCAGACACATACTCTGCCTCTGTTGTTGAGATTGCGAGGGCAGTTTGTTTCTTAGCGAACCATGATGTGAGACAATATCCTACAAAAGTACAAATACTGCTAGTACTTTTCCTATCAACATAGTCACCAGCATGATCTGAGTCGGTATACACTATGGTTTCTACACCCGTTCCTTTGGGATACCATAATCCTAAGTGTGTAGTACCTTTGATGTACCTAAATATCCGTTTAACGGCTTCAAGATGGGAGATTTTTGGATTTTCTTGAAAACGTGCACATAGACAAACACTAAACATAATGTCAGGCCTACTAGCTGTAAGATAGAGTAAACTACCAATCATTCCTCTATATTTAGTGCTATCTACGGATTCATTTTCTTCATCCTTAGTGAGTTTGGTTTCGGAGGACATGGGTGTTCTCATGGGTTTTGAGTCTTCAAGACCAAACTTCTTAAGCATATCTTTGATATACTTTGATTGGTTGAAGAATATCCCATCTTCTAATTGTTTAATTTGGAGACCTAAGAAAAAGTTTAGTTCCCCCATCATACTCATTTCAAACTCGTCATGCATGATTTTTGAGAAATCGTCGCATAACTCTTGACAAGTTGAACCGAATATAATGTCATCCACATATATCTGAACTATGATAATATGTGATCCCTTTTTCTTGGTGAAGAGAGTATTATCTACTAGGCCCATGGTATACTTATGGTCAACTAGGAAGGTCTTAAGTCGATCATACCAAGCCTTTGGTGCTTGCTTAAGTTCGTATAAAGCTTTCTTAAGTTTGAAAACATAATTTGGTTTTTCAAAGTCGGCAAAGCCGGGAGGTTGTGCAACATATACTTCTTCATTTATAAAACCATTTAAGAAAGCACTTTTGACATCCATTTGAAATAACTTAAAATCATGTGCACATGCATATGCAAGTAATATCCTAATAGACTCAAGTCTAGCTACGGGTGCAAAAGTTTCATCGTAATCTATACCTTCTTGTTGATTGTAGCCTTGAGCTACTAGCCTAGCTTTATTTCTAGATACAATACCATTTTCATCCTTTTTATTTCTAAAGACCCATTTGGTGCCGATTATGGTTTGGTTTTTAGGTGGAGGGACCAATGTCCAAACATCATTTCTAATAAATTGATTTAGTTCTTCTTGCATAGCAATTACCCAAGATTCATCTTTTATTGCCTCGTCTATATTTTTAGGCTCAACAGTTGAAATAAAACAAAAATAGTTACTTTCATTTTGAGCTTTGGATCTTAATGTTCTTTCATTAAGTTTTCCTATGACGTTTTCTAATGGATGACTTTTAGTTTCTTTAATATTGACTATTTCTCCTTTTACGGGTTCATTGTCATTTTCAATGTTTTCTATATCATTAGCCATTTGACTTTCAACTAAGTCATCATCTACCAAAGGTGATGTCTTAGAGGGAGGTGGACTTTCGTTGAATGTTACGTTCAACGATTCCTCGACTCTTGATGTTTCCTTGTTTAATACTATGTATGCTTTACTGTTTTGTGAGTACCCAAGAAATACACCTTCATACGACTTTGGGTCGAACTTAGTGAGATAATCCTTTGTGTTTAAAATGAAGCACTTGCTTCCAAAAACTCTGAAATATCCTAATGTAGGCTTTTTGCCTCGATAAATTTCATAAGGAGTTTTATTTAAAAATTGTCTAATTAAAACTCTATTTAGGATATATGTGTAAGTATCTACAGCGTGACACCAAAACTTTTGAGGTATGTTTTGTTCATTTAACATAGTTCTACTCATTTCTTGAATTGTTCTATTTTTACGTTCTACTACACCATTAGATTGAGGTGTACGAGGAGCCGAGAAATTATTAGTTATTCCATTATTATCACAAAAATTTCCAAATTGTATTTCATTGTCAAATTCTCGACCGTGGTCAGTTCTAATAGATACTATGTTACTTCCTATTTGATTTTGAATTTTCTTGCTTAGAATTTCAAACTTATCGAATGCCTCATTTTTAGTTTTCAAAAATTTTGTCCATGTATATCTAGAGTAATCATCTACTATGACTAAAGTGTAAAAATTTCCTCCATAACTTTGTATAGCCGACGGGCCAAACAAATCCATATGTAATAATTCTAGGCATCTAGATGTAGATACCATGTTTTTAGCCTTATGGCTATTATGTACTTGTTTCCCAATTTTGCAAGCATCACAAAAGTGTTGGTCATATTTCAACTTGGGTAGGTTCCTAACGAGTTCTTTGGATGACAAAGATTGAATAAGCCTCATATTAGCATGACCTAAGCGTCGATGCCATAGAGTTGAGTTTTCGTCCAAGGAGGTAAGACAAAACTTATCTTTAGGTGTTTTATCTAATTTCATAACATAGACATTATTCTTTAAAACACCTTTTCCTACGGTTATGCCATCTTTAAGTATTTTACTTCCATTTTCACTGAAAAGGACGTTATACTTTTTGCGGCATAATTGACTTATACTAAGTAAATTAAATCCTAAATTATCTACATGAGCAACATCATCAATAGATAGAGAGTCATGAGAGATTGTACCTTTTTCGATGATTTTACTTTTAAGCTTGCTACCAAATGTGACATAACCTCCGTCATACACTTGGTAGGTTGAGAAAAGATTTTTGTTTCCCGTCATGTGTCTTGAGCACCCACTATCTTTGATCCACTCATCAGGTTCAAGATCAACTTTCAAGCATACCTAAGTTCATAAAAGACTCAAGCATTTGGTCCCCAATATCTCATGGGTCCGTTTGGGTTAAACATGACATTATCATGGTTTATGTACTGAAATGGTGGACAATTGTTCCACGGCATATAGTTAGGACCATGAAAGTTTCTAGGCATGTTTTGGTTCCAATTATTTTGATAAGTGTGTTGT
This sequence comes from Artemisia tridentata subsp. tridentata, assembly GCA_021014915.2. Classification (NCBI taxonomy): domain Eukaryota; kingdom Viridiplantae; phylum Streptophyta; class Magnoliopsida; order Asterales; family Asteraceae; genus Artemisia; species Artemisia tridentata. Next base: position 329,871,196 of record CP139509.1, read on the forward strand.
GGATTAACTATACTCTTTGGAAAAGGGGTGTTTGGGAAAACTCATTTGAGGTCTCTGTTGATCCGTTTTAACTCTATATTCATTTCTAGCTTGACCTCTTCCTAAAGATACTGCTGGTTTGTGTTTATTATTGGTTATGTTACTGTTAGGTTTCTTAGTAACTTTAACAAACTCAGAACGGTCGACTTTGTGAACCTTCTATTCAACTTCTGTACCCGCGGATCCTTTGGATATACCTGGCGGATCCAAATTTTTGGATCCGTCGGATCCGTGAGTGTCCAACTTGGTTGAATCAGTTTTATTCACAGTCTGTTCCTTATTATCACTTAATGTTCCTAGTTTCATAAAGCCTAGTCCTGTTTTATCATGAGGTAGTTTTTGCATTTTCATTATTTCATCTGCAGAACTTATGTTTTTATCAAACCTTTTAAACTTTGAATTTTGTTTGATTTAATCTTCCTGTGTGGTTCTTAAGGTTTCTAGTTCAAGTTTTAATTCTTGACAAGACACACACGTTTCTTTACTATCTTTACCTTTTTCAATTCGTATTGCTTTTTCTTTAAGCCAAAATACTTCATTTTCTAAAAGTGTTGTCTTTGTTTTCAAAAATTTGTTTTTGTTTATGATTTTTAAAGTGACGTCACACAGTTTGTTATATTCTACTTCTAAGGTTTCATCATCTATAGAGGAGTATGAATCAGAATGTACCTCTTCTGTGTCATTAGCCATAAGAGCAATTTCGTTGTTCATAGGCTCATCATCATCATCTCCTTCACTATCGCTCCAAGCTCCACTAACGAAGGCTCTTTGAGACTTGGTCTTTGGAGGCTTTGGACATTCTCCTATTAAGTGACTGGAGTCACCACACCTATAGCATTTCCTATCAACCTTACCTTTCTTATCGTCACGATCTTTTCGAGAGGATTTCTTTTCATCACGAGGTGGTTTTACAAACTTTCCTCGTCTCCTGAAGAATTTCTTGAAATCCCTCACGGCCATTGCATACTCTTCATCATCATTGTTTGAACAAGATTCATCATCGTCACTTGACTCGGCTTTGGCTTTCAAGGCAATAGACTTAATCTTCTCCTTTTTGCCTTTGACAATTTCCAAGTCTTTTTCCATAATCATTTCGTGAACTTTTAGGTTTCCTATGAGCTCATCCAGTGTCATGCTTGAGAGATCCTTAGATTCTTCAATAGCTGTCACCTTTGCTCTCCATTTCGGATGGAGTGCTCTTAGAAATTTCTTGACAAAATTCTTACTAGAAAAAGATTCGTCAAGTGCTTTAAGTGATGTAATAATAGTATTGAACTTAGCAAACGCACTATCAATGGTCTCATCTTCAGAGATAACAAATTGTTCGTATTGTTGAACAAGAAGATCAATTTTGTTATCTTTTACTTGTGAGTTCCCTTGATGTGTGATAATAAGAGATTGCCAAATATCCTTAGCCGTTTTACACATAAAAACTCTTTCATATTCTTTCTTAGTTAAGGCATTATAAAGCATCATTTTGGCTTCATTATTTTTGGCAATTAGTTTCTTTTGCTCATCACTGTGACGAGTAAGAGAAGCTCCTTCATCCTGACCACCCGAAATATTATTACTAATAGGTTTGTAATCACCATCAACTATTATATACCATAAATCTATATCCTTTGACTTTACATAAGTCTCAAAGCGATTTTTCCAATAAATAAAACAATTTGGTTCAAATAAAGGTGGTCTCTGCATAGATTGTCCTTCTTTAAAGTTTTCAAAATCCATGGATAGTTTTAAGTTTTAAAATACAATATATTTTAAAAATCTTAAGTAACGTAGCTCCTAATTCCAATTGTGGAAAACTAGAAGGGGGGTTGAATAGTTTTTACCGTTTTTCAAGTTTTATTTGCTTTGTTACTATATGTTAATTCAAAGGAAACAATCACAAATAAATAATCACACAATATAAACAAAAGATAAAGAGAGGAAAGATCAAACCACACAACACTGTTGTTTATAGTGGTTCGGCTACAAGGACTCTCTTCCTTGCCCTACTCCACTCCCCGAGCTTCCAACTCGAGAGTTTATCTTTCACTAAGAAACAAACTCCTTTACTAGGCGGAGAAAACCTTTACACGTCGCTTACTTCCTTTTCCGGTACTAAGCTAAACACCGGGTTCTTTCACAAGGTAGAACCAACCTGGCGTCGCCTATTTACTTTACCGACACTAAGCTAGATGTCGAGTTCTTTACAAGGGTACAACCACTCCCTACACTCTTTGTGCTTTAAGGACTAAAGCACTAACCACACTCACTGATTACAAATGATAGATATGATGTGTGAAACAAACTACAATATCACACAGTAATGCAACTAAAGGATTACGGTTTTGTAGATCCTTGAAAGCTTGATCTTTCTTCTACAAAATGAAAGATCAAAGTGAAATGCAACTATGAATGATGTTAGTAAGATATGTACTGAATGAATATGTGTGTTAAGCTATATGAGTGATGAGAAAGCCAAATGATCAGCTTGCTATTTATAGGCAAGCTGATCTTCAGCTCACGGATCCCACGGATCCCTCAGAAGGGATCCGTCCTTCATTGGACTTGGATCCGTCCCTGTTGACAGCTAAGGGATTTGGTGTATCTTTCCAAATCTTCCATATCTTACCAAATCATCCAAGATCCTCAAATGTCAACTATGTAACTTGCAAATCTAAACAAGATATATCAAAAATATTGTATGTGATGTATGCAATGATGTCATGGAATGATTTTAGAATTAAAGTTTCCTTTTAAGGAAACAAGTTACTAAATAAGCAAACTTGTAATTCTTGGTTATTATGTGAAGTGTAAAATGTGTACTTAAGAGACTTAAACTAGTATTTATTATTTGCTAAAAGATATTCCTTTTATTTTTCATTAACAAAACTAAGAAAAGATCAAAGAATATAAATAACGTTTTTGAGACGATATTTGTATTAACAATAGTTAAAATTTGTTCATGTTGGGTAGAGTTCGCACTTTTTGAATTGATCCACCTTCAGTGAACATGACCGATTTGAGACACGCTTACATCACTAGTTAGACTAGCTTGAAATTATTACCCGGCCTGGTCAAGTTCACAGGAAGTTTCTTGAAATGGTATGTTAATACAAATATCGTCCTAAAAACGTTATTTATATTTTACGATCTTTGCTTAGTTTTGTTAATGACAATTACAAAGTTTATCTTTAAGCAAAGCATAAATAAGATTAAGTCTTTTACATTCATAGTGATAAGCATTTTACAAACACATTTTCATCACAAAGTTTTTTAGAAATGACATATACAAGTTTACATGTTTATTTCTTAAAATGGAAACTTTATTAGTTAAATATTAGGATGACATCATGGCATGCATCATGTAAACAATCTTGGTAAGATTTTGTGATATTTTGTTTAGATCTTCAAGCCAAAGAGTTGAAATTTGAAGATATGGAAAGATATGGCAAAATTTGGAAAGATTTGAAGATCTCTTAGCTAGCCTGACACGGCGGATCCAAAGTGGTACACGGACGGATCCAATTTTAGGGATCCGCCGGATCCGCCGCCTGTTGATCAGCTTTGCCTATAAATAGCAAGCTGATCATTTGGCCATTTCATCACTCATACAGCTTAAAATACATACTCATTCATTTGCATATCACTAACCCTTAGTTTACTAACATTTAATAGATCTTTCCTTTTGCAGCAAAGAAGATCTCAACATATAAGGAGTAACAGTCTGTTATCTTCCTTCTAACATAGAGTCTGTGTGTTCTTGTATTAGTCACACATCATAGTTAGTATCATTCATATAGTAGAGTCCGGTTAGTGTTTTAGTCCTCAAAACACATAGAGTGAACGGGAGTGGTTGTACCCTTGTAAAGAACCAAACGGGAGTGGTTGTACCCTTGTAAAGAACTCGGTGTTTAGCTTAGTACCGGAAAAAGATTAAGCGACGTGTAAAGGTTTTCTCCGCCTAGAAGGGAGCTTGTTTCTTAGTGAAGATAAACTCTCGAGTTAGAGGCTTGAGGAGTGGAGTAGGGAAAGGAAGAGAGTCCTTGTAGCCTAACCACTATAAACGACTGTGTTGTGTGGTTTGATCTTTCCTCTCTTTACTTATTTACTTATATCACTTGTTTGTGTGCTTGATTGTTTACTTGACTTTGGAATCACGATAAGTAACAAAGCGAATTAATTTTAAACGGTAAAACTATTCAACCCCCTTCTAGTTTTCCACAATTGGTATCAGAGCGGTGTTACTCAAGATTTTCAAAATATATTGTATTTTAAAAACTTGAAACGATCAATGGATTTTGAAAACTTTAAAGAAGGGCAATCTATGCAAAGTCCACCACTATTTGAACCAAATTGTTTCATATATTGGAAAAATCGCTTTGAGACATATGTGAAGTCAAAGGACATATATCTGTGGTATATTATTGTAGAGTGTGATTACAAACCCATAAGTAGTGACATTTCAGGTGGTCGGGATATAGGTAACTCTTTTATTCGTCATAGTGATGAACAAAAGAGGTTGATTGCCAAAAATAATGTAGCCAAAATGATGCTTTACAATGCCTTACCTAAAAAGGAATATGAAAGAGTTTTCATGTGTAAAACGGCTAAAGATATTTGGCAATCACTAATCATCACTCATCAAGGGAACTCACAAGTCAAAGATAACAAAATTGATCTTCTTGTTCAACAATATGAACAATTTGTTATCTCTGAAGATGAGACCATTGATAGTGCTTTTTCTAGGTTTAATACTATCATTACATCTCTTAAAGCACTTGATGAATCTTTTTCTAGTAAGAATTTTGTCAGGAAATTTCTAAGAGCACTCCACCCGAAGTGGAGAGCAAAGGTGACAGCTATTGAAGAATCTAAGGATCTTTCAAGTATGACACTGGATGAGCTCATAGGAAACCTCAAAGTTCACGAAATGGTGATGGAAAAAGACTTAGAAATAGTTAAAGGCAAGAAGGAGAAAATGAAGTCCATTGCCTTGAAAGCTAGAGTAGAGTCAAGTGATGAAGAGTCTTGTTCTAGTAGTGAAAATGAAGAATATGCCATGGCGGTAAGAGATTTCAAGAAATTCTTCAGGAGACGAGGAAAGTTCGTTAGACCACCTCATGAAGAAAAGAAATCCTCTCGAAAAGACCGTGATGATAGAAAAGGAAAGATGGATAGGAAGTGTTATAGGTGTGGAGACTCTAGTCATTTGATAGGTGAATGTCCAAAGCCTCCAAAGAACAAGTCTCAAAGAGCCTTTGTCAGTGGAGCTTGGAGTGATAGTGAAGGAGATGATGATGAGCCTAAGAACGACGAAATTGCTCTCATGGCTCACGACACAGAAGAGGTACATTCTGACTCATCATACTCCTCTATAGATGATGAATCTTTAGAAATAGAATATAACAAACTATGTGAAATTACCCTTAAAATCATAAACAAGAATAAATTCTTAAAAACCAAAACAACACTTTTAGAAAAAGAAGTTCATTGGTTAAAAGAAAAGGAGATAAGAATTGAAAAGGGTAAAAGTGTTAAAGAAACATGTGTGTCATGTCAGGAGCTTAAGTTTGAACTAGAAACACTTAAGTCAACACAGGAAGAACTCATCAAACAAAATTCTAAGTTTAGAAAGTTTGATAAAAACATAAGTTGTGCAGATGAGATAATGAAGATACAAAAACTACCTAATGATAAAACCGGACTAGGATTTATGAAACTAGGAAGCTTAGGTGAGTTTAAGAAACAAACAGTGAAAGAAAAAGAAACTGTTCCAACTAAGTCAGAAGCTGACGGATCCAAAGTTTTGGATCCGCCAGTTGTGCCAAAAGGATCCGCCGGTACAGGTTGTGAACAGAAGGTTCTAAAAACTGACCGTACTGAATTCGTTAGAGTCACTAGAAAACCTAGTACTAGTACAACTGATAATAAACAAAAACCATCAGTGTCTATAGGAAAAGGTCAAGTTAGAAATGAGTATAGAGTTAAAACGTTTCAACATGCACCCAAAACTAGTTTTCCCAAACACCCTTTTCCAAAAAGTAACTTCAACTCGCAACATCATTATCAAAGAAATTGGAACCAAAACATGTCTAGAAACTTTCAAGGTCCCAACTTCATGCCATGGAACATTTGTCCACCATTTCCATACATGAATCATGATAATGTTATGTTTAACCCAAACGGACCCATGAGATATTGGGGACCAAACGCTTGAGTTTTTTTTGAACTTAGGTGTGCTTAAAAGTTGAACTAGAACCTGATGAATGGATCAAAGATATTGGGTGCTCAAGGCACATGACGGGAAACAAAAGCCTTTTTTCAGACTACCAAGTATATGACGGAGGTAATGTCACATTCGGTAGCAAGCTTAAAAGTAAAATCATCGGAAAATGTACGATTTCTCATGACTCTCTCACTATTGATGATGTTGCTCATGTAGATAACTTAGGATTTAACTTGCTTAGTATTAGTCAATTATGCCGCAAAAAGTATAACATCCTTTTTAGTGAAAATGGAAGTAAAATACTTAAGGATGGCATAACTGTAGGAAAAGGTGTTTTGAAGAATAACGTTTACGTTATGAAACTCAACAAAACACCTAAAGACAAGCTTTGTCTTACCTCCTTGGATGAAAACTCAACTCTATGGCATCGACGCTTAGGTCACGCCAATGTGAGGTTAATTCAATCCTTATCATCTAAGGAACTCGTTAGGAACCTGCCCAAGTTGAAATATGACCAACACTTTTGTGATGCTTGCAAAATAGGAAAACAAGTTCATAATAGCCATAAGGCTAAAAGCATGGTGTCTACATCTAGGTATCTAGAATTATTACACATGGATTTGTTTGGTCCATCCGCTATACAAAGTTACGGGGGAAACTTCTATACTTTGGTAATAGTTGATGACTACTTTAGGTATACATGGACTAAGTTTCTAAAAACTAAAAACGAAGCATTTGATAAATTTGAAATCTTAAGTAAGAAAATTCAAAATCAAATAGGAAGTAACATAGTATCAATTAGAACTGACCATGGTCGTGAATTCGACAACGAATTCCAATTCGGAGCTTTTTGTGATGCCAATGGCATAACTCATAATTTCTCGGCTCCTCGAACCCCTCAATCTAATGGTGTGGTAGAATGCAAAAATAGGACAATTCAAGAAATGAGTAGAACCATGTTAAATGAACAAAACATACCTCAAAAGTTTTGGTGTCACGCTGTAGATACATCTACATATATTCTAAACCGAGTTCTAATTAGACCATTCTTGGGAAAGACTCCATATGAGTTATACAGAGGCAAAAAGCCTAATTTAGGATACTTTAGAGTGTTTGGAAGCAAGTGCTTCATTTTAAACACAAAGGATTATCTCACCAAATTCGACCCAAAGTCGTATGAAGGTGTATTTTTAGGATATTCACAAACTAGTAAAGCATACATAGTTTTGAACAAAGAAACCTCAAGAGTCGAGGAATCATTGAATGTAACATTCGATGAAAGTCCACCTCCCTCTAAGACATCACCTTTGGTAGATGATGACTTAGTTGAAAACCAAATGGTTGAAAATCAGGAAAATGTTGAAAATGATAAAGAAGATGAACTAGTAAAAAGAGATTTAGTCAACATCAAGGTAACAAAAAGTCATCCATTAGAAAACGTCATAGGAAAACTCAACGAAAGAACATTAAGGTCTAAAGCTCAAAATGAAAGTAATTTCTTTTGTTTTGTTTCAACAATAGAACCTAAAAATGTCAATGAAGCCATAAAAGATGAATCTTGGGTTATTGCGATGCAAGAAGAATTAAATCAATTTGTTAGGAATGACGTTTGGACATTAGTTCCACAACCTAAAAATCAAACCATAATAGATACAAAGTGGGTTTTTAGAAATAAAATGGATGAAAATAGCATTGTGTCTAAAAACAAAGCTAGGTTAGTAGCCCAAGGCTATAATCAACAAGAGGGTATAGATTATGATGAGACTCTTGCACCCGTAGCTAGACTTGAGTCAATTAGGATATTACTTGCATATGCATGTGCATATGACTTTAAACTATTTCAAATGGATGTCAAAAGTGCATTTCTAAATGGTTTCATAAATTAAGAAGTATATGTAGCACAACCTCCCGGCTTTGCCGATTTTGAAAAACCTAATCATGTATACAAACTTAAGAAAGCATTATATGGACTTAAGCAAGCACCAAAAGCTTGGTATGATTGACTTAAGACCTTCCTAGTTGACCATAAGTATACCATGGGCCTAGTAGACAATACTCTCTTCACTAAGAAAAAGGGATCACATATTATCATCGTCCAGATATATGTGGATGACATTATATTCGGTTCAACTTGTCAAGAGTTATACGACGATTTCTCAAAAATCATGCATGACGAGTTTGAAATGAGTATGATGGGGGAACTAAACTTTTTCTTAGGTCTCCAAATAAAACAATTAGAAGATGAGATATTCTTCAACCAATCTAAGTATATCAAGGATATGCTTAAGAAGTTTGGTCTTGAAGATTCAAAACCCATGAAAATACCAATGTCTTCCGAAACCAAACTAACCAAGGATGACGAAAGTGAATCCGTAGATAGCACTAAATATAGAGGGATGATTGGTAGTTTAGTCTACCTAACGGCTAGTAGACCGAACATCATGTTTAGTGTTTGTCTATGTGTACGCTTTCAAGAAGATCCCAAAACATCCCATCTTGAAGCCGTTAAACTGATATTTAGGTACATAAAAGGCACTACACATTTAGGATTATGGTATCCCAAAGGGACAGGTGTAGAAACCATAGTGTATGCCAACTCAGACCATGCCGGTGACTATGTTGATAGGAAAAGTACTAGCGGTATTTGTACTTTGTAGGACATTGTCTCACCGCATGGTTTGCTAAGAAACAAACAGCCCTCGCCATATCAACAACTGAAGCCGAGTACGTGTCAGCAGGAAAAGCTTGCCAACAAACATTGTGGATGAAACAAGCTCTCGTCGACTACGAAATTGTACTCAATGACATCCCCATTCTTTGTGACAACAAATGAGTTATCGATCTTAGCAAAAACCCAGTCCAACACGCTAGAACCAAACACATAGAGATACGTCATCACTTCCTTCGTGACAATGTTCAGAAGGGAAACATCTCAATTGAGAAAGTTTCCTCAGAGGACAACATTGCCGACATCCTCACAAAACCTCTCAAGAGAGAACCTTTCAATTATCTTTGACTTGGCTTAGGATTAATGGAACCTAGTGAGTAGATTAGACGTTAGCTCAAACCTTAGATTAACCAAAACACGGCAAAAGCCAAACCTTGTGTTCTGATCCTGCGGATCCAAACAAAAACAAGGGCGGAACCCTTGTTTGGGATCCGCCGGATCCGTCACATGATGACCAGGTTTTTATATTAATTAAACTCCTGTGCTATTCATCATTCACTCCAAAACATATCACCCACTGGAAATACGACCCATAATTCACCAAACTCACAAATTAGGCCATCTTTCTCAACCAAATTATGCTCAAATCATCACTGTAAGTATCCTTAACATGTTTGCATTCCTGATCTGTGTCTAGGATTTCTATTTCATGCACAAAACCAAAACTTGGGGTTATGCATAATTCTTGAAAATCATGGAGCATATTTACTAAATTGCATAACAAATCATGTTTTTCATAGTTAGGAATTGCATCTTGTAGTACATTGTCATTATTCATCAAAAACCCCATGAGAAATTTTTGCTAAAATCTTCTCACGACTAGGAAAAATGGGTTTTGGACATTGTTCATACAAATACAAAAAACATTATGTTTTGAGCATCACTTGCATAATGTCTCTTGAATGCTAAAGGGAATACATAATTAATATGTATTTTCGGGTACATTCAATTGTAGCTACATTGAAGTAGGAGCGTTTGGGTTATTTGACGTTTTATTATAAAACTTGCATAAACATAATTTTCATGCATCAAAAGGAGTTGAGATAACCGCACCTCCACATTGTCCCCATGTAGGCACACACTAGACATATATATATATATATATATATATATATATATACTTTTGATAATTTTAACTAAACTATATATATTTTTCGTGTCTAGGATAACTATGCCTCCCGCAACCAATTACGATCACAAAAAGACTCTCGATTTCCTTCCCAAACATCACAAAACCAAGGGTCTAACCGAAGCCCAAGTCAACATCTTTAAGGCACTAGAAAAACATTATGTCCATGAGGGTAGGGTAGTAGACCCCTCGTTCTATGAAGACACCAATCTCCGCGAGCAATTAGCCGCAATTCATTTTGATAGTCTCCTAGATATTGATGAGCCTATAGTACCTAGGTTCATTCTTGAGTTCTATGCCACCATAGGTCTTAGTTCAAGTGACAATGGTCTTATGAGCATTCACTTTAGTGTCAATGGAACCTTGTTCAATATTCCCCTAGATCAATTTGGTGAGGTCTTAGGAGTTCCAAATTATGGAACATGTGTCTACTCTGATAAATGGTCTTTGACTATTCTAGAATCAAACCTTCAAAGAACGGAACCATATGCCATTCCCTTGACCGACAAAGAAACCATAAGGGAACATCTTTTCTTACCTAGGAATAACCCAACTAGGGTACATCGAGGTAAGCAAGTGGCTAGAGATCCATTTGATATGGAGCTAAATGAACTCAAGCCCGAGTTTAGGAAGTTAGAAGAAGTTTTAAGAGCCAACGTCATTAGCAAGGTAGGAAATCGAGATCACATCAATGCTTATCTATGTTACATGATGTACAGTGTGTCCACCCGTCAACCTTTCAACCTTGCATTCTATATCGCCAAGCGAATGGCCGATATTCCAGTTCAAGGTAACATGGCAATGCCTTATGGAATGCTCTTGACTCCTCTCTATAGAGCTTTTGCACCCATTCCTAGAAATGCCTTAGGTTTTGTTCCCGATTATGATGAAATTCAACACACCTTTGTTCCCTTAAGCGATTTTAGGGTAGCCATTGACAAAGGCAAACGTCCTCGTGCTCAAACATCATCATCATCATCATTAATGAGTGACGATGACGGCTTGCCAAACTCTAGGATCCCTCCACCTGAATATTTGCATCAACTTCCACCGATTGTGAATGAATCACCGGAGTTCAAGCAAACCAAGGGGATGATGAAGAACTTGGGGCGTTGGATAATGAAACTTCACAAGGGGTACAAGAAGTTAAGTAAGAAGTTCAAATAAGAGGAGTGTTTGGGTCTAGACATTATTTGACAATTATGTGTTAAACATGTATGGTTCTTAACTTATTGTGGTAGTACTTGATGTGTATGTGAACTAACTCAGATTTTCAGGTCGATAGCACTTAGTGTTATCAATTTTCCGAGTCTAAGCCCCCGTTTGGCTTAACTCCCTATATGGTAGAATATTATGATTGGATTTATTTATGTGCAAACGTGTGTTAGAATATATATATATATATATATATATATATATATATATATATATATATATATATATATATATATATATATATTTATATATATTTAGTATATTTGTACTATATATTAGCTATTACATACGTTATAGGAGAAATTTCAGGTTTTGGTCAAAAAATGCGAAATTTGCATAGCTCTCTGTTAGTTTTAGCACATTTGGACGGCGGATCCGGCGGATCCCAGAAATTGGATCCGCCTAGTGTATCACTTGGTTCCGCCAGTCCAGGACCCATGGATTCCACAGCTCCCAAAACTTTGGCTCCGCCTTTGTTGTCGAGTGGATCCGTGGGTACAACAGTCATTTAAAAAAAAATTCCCGACTCATCCTGACACTTAGATTTTAGGTTGTAGCTTTTTTAGATTATGCTCACTGATCATTAAACTCCTTAGAAAGCTTTAGGGAACTCTTAGAACATTAGGAATTCAATTTCCCACCAAAATTTGAATTTTCAAAATTTTCTTGTGAGTTACCATTCTAATAGAAGCAAGGAACCCTTTTTAGGGATCCGTCAAATCCGTGGAAACATCTTATCATCAGAATTTCCACTATCATCTTGCATTTACTGCAAATCCACTTCATATCACTCAACTTCATCTCAATGGATTGACCTTGAGATATGACAAGCCTAATTTTTTGTTCCAAATAATTAGAAACCAACATTCTCCATTGGATTTACATCCAATCCAAACACACAGACCAACAAACCTTTTGCCTATGAATTAGTACCTTAGGATCATCACTAAACTCACTCACTCACCATTTTCTCTACTTTCTCTCCTGTCCATCTTAGCAACCTTACTTCACCATGACTAAGTCAAACAACTCTTCCACCACCACCAACAACAACCATCCAACAACAACAACCAACCACCACCACCACCACCACCACAAAACCTTGAGACTACTCTTCCTCCCGGTTTTTCAAGTCATGATTGCTCACATTGTGAGAGAACGACTCACTTGGCCCAAAGGACCAACATTTTGGTCCATGAGCTCTAAAATGAGATGAGGTTCATCTTGAACCATGTTCTCGAGCGTCTCAATGCAATCTCTCATCCTCCTCAATAGGAGCTTTGTTAGTTTCCTCTTATAGGAACTTTTTAGGATGGTGTTGTAGTATTTGTCTTTTTAGGATCTATTTTTATTGTTGTAATGTAACATCATTTTTGTGACTTTTGTCACATATTTTCAATGGATGATTGTTATGTTTTTATGCTTGTGGGTGATCAACATTAAGCATATTATCTCATTTTAGAATACTAACATCATTGTGTGGTTGTTTTAACTCCTCATATTGCATTGATCGATTGTACATTAGGTACAAAAATTTGATCAGACACTTCATTTTGACTTTCTAGAAGTCAAATGGGTTGACCTTTCTTGGTTGACTATTGCATATGCATATTACTTCTTGATTGAAGTAAGTAACTTTTCTTTTGTAGCTTTTCTCAACCTTGATTCATATACGTTGGTACCCTAGCAACGGGGAGTATAGATCGAGGGGGAGTATATCATATACTAACTCATCATTTTTAGCATTTCTCATCCTTGAAACGTATACGTTGGTACTCTAGTAATGAGAAGTATACATCAAGGGGGAGCATATCATAGTCTAACCATTTGTTTTGTAGGATCATACATCATATCATACTCTTGAAATGTATACGTTGGTACTCTAGCAATGGGGAGTATACATCAAAGAGGAGCATAGCATATTCTAACCATTTATTTTGTAGGATCATATATCATATCCTTGTTACTCCATTTAGGGGGAGTATAAATCAAGGGGGTGCTTTAAAGTTCTCAAAATCGCATTCCGCTATGCATATCTTTTTTTTTCGACAAAAAGGGGGAGATAGGATTAAGTTTTGTTGGGAATTAAACTTAAGCAGTTAGTACGGTTGAAGAATACAAGAACAGTTAGGACTGCTGATGGAAGAACAGTTAGGACTGCTGATGAAGAACATTTAGGACTGCTTAAGAGATCAAGGTGAAACCGTGTGAAGATAAATATAGAAAAGATATGGTATATATCTTATTTGTATAGAATGATATGGTTAGATGTTTTACTTGTATAGGACTCTTTGCATTATAAAAGGAGATCCTTAGTTAGGGTTTACATACATCTAATACCGAATACCTAATATCCCTTCATACGAATTATCAAGAGCTTCACGTTCATATTGTAATCGTTTGATATATATTGAAGTGATTGTTTGGTTGATATCATTTGTGTTCTTAGTTGTTCTTATTGTCTTATTCATTCAATCATCAAACACAAACATATTCTTCTAAGTACTTGGTAGTAAATTCCGCGTGCTATCAAGTATATACTCAAAGTATCCCCAACACAACGTGTGTGTTTAGATCCGGTCAAGTGGTATCAGAGCCAGGTTTCTGATACTTTGAGTTTAGAAGAACCAGAAGTATTTACTCACTAGAAACCAAGAAGATGGACATGGAGACACCTCAAACCTCAATCCTTGCTAAACTTCCCATGCTGAAACAGAATGAATACGATTTATGGCGGCTCAGAATAGAGTAATATTTCATGGTGCAAGACTATGCATTATGGGATATCATTATCAATGGTGATTCCTTCAAACCAATTCCTGTTGAAGAAACACGTGCTGATGGTTCCAAGATCACAAAGCTTAACACTGAGCCAGTTACAAACGAGGAGAGAATCAAAAAGAAAAATGATCAGAAGGCTAGGAATTTGTTACTAATGGCAATTCCTAATGATCAAGTGCTGAATTTTAGCCATTACGAGTCGGCTAAAACTCTTTTTGAAGCTGTGGTGGAAAGATTTTGTAAAACCCTAAAATCTGAAAACATGTAAAATTACCAAATTGCCCCTATAATTAAAAAAAACTAAGTTAGAAGATTATAAAGTATCAAATAAATTCCAAACTTCTGGCAATGCACAAGTTATGATCCCAAATAATTTTAAGAACCTCATTTAACAATTATACAAGTGGTAAAATTACCAAAATACCCTTACTCAAACCGTGTGACATTTTATGTATTTATATGGTATTTGAAATTTATTTAAACATGGAAAGGATCAAGTAAATCAAACCAAATCATATCCTAACAATTTCCCAACCAATTTGGTCGAAAAATCTGGTCCATTCCTCCCCCTAATCACACGGCATTCCTATTTTAAAATCCAATCACATTATTTTCTTCAAACCCTAATTTGGCCGATTGAAACAAAAACACAAAATAATTCATACCACCTCCATTCGGCATTCTAAAATCCTTAGGCTATTTTTCTGAGTTCAAGCATCATCCAAGGAGTGCAAGAAAAATCATTGTGAAGGTGTTCATCGTTCGAATCGACCGTGGTGAATCTTTGTAAGTCGCGACATACAAAAGGAGGTATAATTCGATTTGCTTTATTCGACCACCCTAAAATTCGTTTCTTATTTTTCTTGTGTTCCTCACATCATATGTGACCTGTGAAAATTGGTTTCATGATTTTTAGATCGTTTTTGAAGCCGTAGTGATTTTTGACCCATTTTGGCCATACGCGTATAAAAGAATTCGTACACCTCATTCCACACGTTCAAATCTTGATTTGGTATTTTTCTCAGACCCTATATATGTTATGAACACCAAATAAAATGTAAAAGTCGATCCATGAATGATCTAACCATGATTTGTGAAGTAAATCTTAAAAACGTGTATAAACCCTAAATAATTCAATTCGAATTTTTGAGGCTTCATATTTATTTTATTTGGACTCCATATGATCATACTAATCTGGGAAAAATGATATTTTGAATTGTTAAGGCCTAAAATAATTATTCTTGATTTATTTAGTTTTACCGATTTTAAAGAAATTAAAAAGAAAAAGAAATAAAGTGTAATTCGATTTAGGGTTTGGATTTAGGGCTTGTTCTTGGCTATTTAATGAGTATTAAATAATGGTATAATGATGGGGTAATGATTTGTATTTTTAGGGTTAGGGTTTTGGCTAATTAAAGTGTTATACGATATGTTTAAATTGTTTTGGGTGAATTCTGTAACTTTTAAAACTCAAGGGTTATTTTTAGAACTTATTTTGGGACATGTACTTACTGTATAAAATATAAGAAGAGGAGGTCTAGTGTCATTTTTGTAATTTAAAGGATTAAAATGTGTTTAGGGTTTAATATTGGTTCGATTTAGAAAATAATTAAATGGAGGGACTAAACTTGTAATTTCTGGAAAGTTAGTGCTGTTTTGAGTATTTTAATATATTCAGGGGGTTATGTGTTAATTTGGTGATTTACTGGATTAATATGTAATTATAAATAATATAAAGTTGAAATTGTAAATTAAGGGACTAAATATGTAACTTTGTAAACTAGAGGGACCTATTGTGTAAATTCTGTAAAATTGAGGGTACATTCATATAACATGATAAAATAAGTGACCATTGTGTAAAATTGATAAATTAAGGGTTTAATGTGTAACTATGAATAATTGAAGGTTAAAGGTGTAACTTTTGTAATAAGGGGTATAAAGTGTAAATTGTGAATTCTTAAAGACCAATTATGAAAATATGATAAAAGATACCCTAATTCCAGAAATAATGATTTACCTAAGTATGTTACTCCATATTACTAAAAATGGAAACTTTCTAAATATGGAAACCTGCCAAAAATGGAAAGTTACTAAATATGGAAAGAGTTGTAATTCTTTTCTACCCCTCTAGGTGTGAAGAAGGAGAGACTTTGAGCTGTTCCCATATCCTGTTATTATTTCTGTTTGTGCTTTCGTCATAAGGTACAGATACTCTGCCTTTTTCAGTAAGGCCTTTGAGTGAACCTTTGATAGTCCTCTTGATTATGATCTGAGCTTCGTTTATCTGACCTATGCCTTTGCCAAGTTGTTCTAAAGTTCTGAACTATCCTTGTGAGAAACTAAGATTTTGAAATGGTTTACTAAACTAAGGTTTTGAACTACTTGTTTTGAACTATCTTTTACGAAGACTATTTTAAATGATTATCTTTATGAAACCAATTTAAAGACCATTTTAATTAAATACCTTGATTAAGCTTTCTAAAATGAATCTGTCGAATAAAGACTTTGAAGATGGACCCTTTGATACAGACTTTGAACTTTAATTATGATTCCCTTTGTTTTTAAAACTATGATATGAACTTTGGAAGACCTTGGTGAACCACTCTATTATGAATTATTCAATATGAACCCTTTTCTATGGACCTTGTGATATGATTTTGAGATACACCTTTTGTTATATGATCTTTTGGGATGACTTTGAGACCTGACTCTTAGTTTGATACCCGAGCCATTTTATGTTACCTAGCCAGGAAGGTAACCTGGCCATGTCTGTGATGCACCACTGGCATGACTCCTGTGTGGGGGAGTGATTTCTCACGCCGTCCCTTTTATGATTTTCTGCCATGGCTACTGTGATGTTGGGATGACTTTGAGTTTGGGGCGTATGGGTTGCAATCCTAGATTTGTATGTTAGTGGATTTAACTATGACTTTGAGTTATGACTTTGAGGTGTCTGGTACTGTGTGCAGTACATGCCTTTCACACCCCTGGGAGCTGATCACTCCACTATTATGATACATGAGGACACCCCTCATATTATCTGGTTGCCGAGAGGTATCCCCTCTGATTGTGAGATTATGATGTTAAGATTATGACTTTGAGTATTCGGGCTCGTGGTAGATGACTATCCTATATTTCCTTTATTACTCTTTTGCTTTGATTATACCTTATGACATTCCCTGTACTTCACTATATTCTGTTTCGTTATCTTTGCTTGTTTTATGTATCTGTTCACTGGGCTTTGTAAGCTCAGCCGCACGTTTTCTTTTCGTGTGCGGCAGGTTTTAGTTGGAAGATGGGTATGAGCGAAGAGACTTTTGGACCTAGAAGACTTGATAATTATTTTGGCCTAGAGACGATTGGAAGTTACTACATTGTTAGAATTTGCATTCGTTTTTGTAACCTTGTAATTACAGTAATTCCTCTGTAACCTTTGAGAATCTTTGTATTACTTTTGAATGTATGCTTTGTTATATCTGATATGAAACCATTTGCGTGACATCTTTACCCTTGTCGGGTTGGGGTGTTACAATTATGGTATCAGAGCGACAGGCTGCGATTTCGTAATACATTTACCCTTGACCTGTGTAAGTTAGGACCACTAAGCTTTCCCTGTAGGCACTCGTAAGATAACCTTTGAAAATTTTGCTTTAAGATTTCCCTATAGGAACCTAAGTTTGACCAGTGAAGAATGGGTAGACTATAAGGCATTCGTTTAAGTATCATTGCTTCCGCATCACTCTGATTCGTGCCTTGCTTTTGGTTAGATCCTGTTGATATCACTTTCGGAAATTGAAAGCTCACACCTTGCACCACTTGAAAAATTTGAACCTGATTAATTCTGGAAAGCTTTGAAAATTGCATAGTAATTGCCTGACACTATTTGATTTTGTTTCACCATCCATGTCCTTGCGAGAAGTCTTGTAGTTCATAACTACGAGTATAAGGATATTCTCATCTCATTTCCGAATAATAAGATTTACGTTGCCGATCTGCTTGATTGAATGATTAATGTTGACCGATCGCTCATTCGATGATATTTTACGTGAATTTCTTGAGTTTCGAGTAAATTTTGACACCTACCGAATTTTAATACCTAGTATCGTTTATGTCATTTTCAGCATGGCACCTCCAGCACGCCGCAGATATCGTTGGACAACTAGGTTCGCCATCGGCCGAAAGAGAATCGGAAAATTGAGGAGAATTGCCAAGAGGATATTGATCCCCACTAGGATGTGGCCGGGCCGGATCGAAGAAAGGAGGACCATCATGAATATAAGTGGGACGGAAGAACAGCTACACGGGGCGGAAGTAACAGATGGAGAGGGCATTGTAACTAGACACCAGGGAAGATGCCCCAGGTTTTCAGAAGAAGGAGGAGTGATGCGAGCCGAACCTCACAATTTGTACGGATTTGTGGACTGCATAGAAGATGAAGGAAGAGACACTTATGAGGGTTTTGCAAGCCAACCACTTCCCCAGCCAGAAGGGAACCGGAATGGATGGATCAGCGAGGAAGAGGAGAAGGATTCAGACTTGGAATCTACTGCCAGTAAACCAATCTAAGCATGGAGTTAGGAGTCTAGTAGCTGTATTGTTTAGAATTTTTTCGAATTTCTTATGGCATTAACGTTTCATGTACCTCCGTTGAATTATGAGAATTTTTCCGAATAAGATTTGAGAAATGTTCGAAATAAAATTGTATGTGATGCGTTCTTCACCTTTGTAAATCTGTTAGGACTCATCTCAGCTATATAAGCCAGAACTTTAACTTTCCACATTTGTTTTGGCATCCCTTACAGAGGTGTTGTTTCGAGTACTGAAGTTTTCCTAAGAAACCATTTCGTATTTCAACGACTAAACCTTATCTTAGAAGCTTTTGGCGCTTGCACTCTCTGAACATGAGCATTGTATTGAACATTGTTTAGCATCCTGGACTTTTTGAATATGATTCCTGGTCGAACCACCAAACTTCCCATCAGAGCGTGAAGTAGGATTTGACTTGATACCGAGAGATTATCTAATCACCAAGCGAAGGTGTCTTTCAGATGTGTCCGAGATCCTACCAGTTTGTTTGAGCAACCGAGAGGGGCAAGAACCGAAGACCAGAAGTGAGTTGGTTTAAGTGTATCTCTGGGCGTGTTGAATTCTGAAAACTGAACCGTAATACCGTAAGGAACCAATATTACTCCACCCTGAAACGATTATGTGCTTGTTTAAGTTCAGAGCGCGAAGTTTCCTTCTGATGAATAGGTCTTATCCTTGGAATCGCCTTCAGTATTCGTAAAGGACTGCTATGACGATTAGTGACGCTAACAGTATTAGCTAAAGCTCTGATTGTTTTTTCGAATTCGATAAATGATGTTTTCTCGTGAGTACTTAGACAAATGGTCATTGTATGACTTAATAATACGTTCAGAAATGAGGAAGAGCATGGAAATCCTTTCTTTGCGCCTTCTTAGAAATTTGACAATCAATTGTACATTCTGGGAGATTGATAATTGTTGATAACAGCGGTGGCTACCCTGAAGAGTGAAGACATTTCTTTCAAGACAGAAGTGTTGGCGATGCAGAAGAAGAAGTTTAGTCAAGACGGCGAACCTGGAGCTGACGAAGACATACAGTCTTACTTCCCCATTCATCTTGGTTGTACTAAGATGAATTGAGAGCGGAAACAGACTGGATGATGAAGAAGATTAAAGATCGTGCCAAAGATCCGCAATACTCCATCACATTCCAAGAAGAACTGCAGGAGGCTCGACGAACCAAACACCAGTTCTCGATCTTAATTTCACTTCCGACTGATGGACAGACAAAAACAGATTAACCGAACTTGAGGAGATTGGATGTGTTGAATGAACGGATTTTGAAACAGACCTTTTATGATTGGAAGAATTGATTCTACGAAGGCCAAAATTCTTGGCGACTAACTTTCATTTCGTTAACCCTCTTAAATTTCGTTAAACAGTAATAAGATCCTCTTATGATTTAAGTTCCCTTGAAGCATTTCGGTTCGTAATTATTTCGTATGCTCGGTGATGACTTTGTTTTGAGAGATTTTGGGTAACTTGTGGAAGATATGGTGCTTGTGACGGCGTACCTCAATTCTGCTAGGCAATCTGGGATTTTTATACTCTTTCGAATAGTTTTCTTTTTCCTCTGGACTATGGCTCTTGATTTGGGTGACCCTGAGACTGCAGAAGTACTAGGTGGATTAAGATAGGGGGTTGTGATTGCGATTTGAGATAAAGTATGACCATCATGAGGGCATATTTATATGATGCCAGTATTATGACGTCTGGCCAACGTGATAATACTTACATCATATAACGTGCACTTGTTGTGGGCATAGGATATCTTGGGGAGTACCTAAGAACTTTAGAATTTGATTTCGTTAGATTATCCGTGATTAGTGAGACTTTAGGTTCATTCTACCTATGCGTATACTCTGCTTTCGTTCATTAGATATCTAATTGAGTTGAACTCTCGTTTTGCATTCTGTTGACCTCAGTTATAAATCTTAAACTCTTCGTAGAGCTCTCTACTGTTGAAACAGTTAATTTGATTTGAAATCTTGTTCGTATTCCATATGAGCTTTCTAGAGGATTCGCCTACCGTTCATTTTATGTTGCATGGACCTTTTGATCAGAAATCAACTTATTCTGTTTCCTTCTGAGAAATTTGAACCTACCTCATTTTGATTCGGGTCATAAGAAACTATTCGGTCTGAATATCTTTTTGGAAGAACCTAATCGGGTGTGAGAAGGTTTGTGATGATCCTTTGCGACTTGCTACGACTTCGTTTAACCTTGCGACTTCAATTTTCGAGGACGAAAATTTTTTTTTAGAGGGGAAGAGTTGTAAAACCCTAAAATCTGAAAACATGTAAAATTACAAAATTGCCCCTATAATTAAAAATAAAAAAACTAAGTTAGAAGCTTATAAAGTATCAAATAAATTCCAAACTTCTGGCAATGCACAAGTTATGATCCCAAATAATTTTAAGAACCTCATTTAACAATTATACAAGTGGTAAAATTACCAAAATACCCTTACTCAAACCGTGTGACATTTTATGTATTTATATGGTATTCAAAATTTATTTAAACATGGAAAGGATCAAGTAAATCAAACCAAATCATATCCTAACAATTTCCCAACCAATTTGGTCAAAAAATCTGGTCCATTCCTCCCCCTAATCACACGGCATTCCTATTTTAAAATCAAATCACATTATTTTCTTCAAACCCTAATTTGGCCGATTGAAACAAAAACACAAAATAATTCATACCACCTCCATTCGGCATTCTAAAATCCTTAGGATATTTTTTTGAGTTCAAGCATCATCCAAGGAGTGCAAGAAAAATCATTGTGAAGGTGTTCATCGTTCGAATCGACCGTGGTGAATCTTTGTAAGTCGCGACATACAAAAGGAGGTATAATTCGATTTGCTTTATTCGACCACCCTAAAATTCGTTTCTTATTTTTCTTGTGTTCCCCACATCATATGTGACCTGTGAAAATTAGTTTCATGATTTTTAGATCGTTTTTGAAGCCGTAGTGATTTTTGACCCATTTTGGCCATACGCGTATAAAAGAATTCGTACACCTCATTCCACACGTTCAAATCTTGATTTGGTATTTTTCTCAGACCCTATATATGTTATGAACACCAAATAAAATGTAAAAGTCGATCCATGAATGATCTAACCATGATTTGTGAAGTAAATCTTAAAAACGTGTATAAACCCTAAATAATTCAATTCGAATTTTTGAGGCTTCATATTTATTTTATTTGGACTCCATATGATCATATTAATCTGGGAAAAATGATATTTTGAATTGTTAAGGCCTAAAATAATTATTCTTGATTTATTTAGTTTTACCGATTTTAAAGAAATTAAAAAGAAAAAGAAATAAAGTGTAATTCGATTTAGGGTTTGGATTTAGGGCTTGTTCTTGGCTATTTAATGAGTATTAAATAATGGTATAATGATGGGGTAATGATTTGTATTTTTAGGGTTAGGGTTTTGGCTAATTAAAGTGTTATACGATATGTTTAAATTGTTTTGGGTGAATTCTGTAACTTTTAAAACTCAAGGGTTATTTTTAGAACTTATTTTGGGACATGTACTTACTGTATAAAATATAAGAAGAGGGGGTCTAGTGTCATTTTTGTAATTTAAAGGATTAAAATGTTTTTAGGGTTTAATATTGGTTCGATTTAGAAAATAATTAAATGGAGGGACTAAACTTGTAATTTCTGGAAAGTTAGTGCTGTTTTGAGTATTTTAATATATTCAGGGGGTTATGTGTTAATTTGGTGATTTACTGGATTAATATGTAATTATAAATAATATAAAGTTGAAATTGTAAATTAAGGGACTAAATATGTAACTTTGTAAACTAGAGGGACCTATTGTGTAAATTCTGTAAAATTGAGGGTACATTCATATAACATGATAAAATAAGTGACCATTGTGTAAAATTGATAAATTAAGGGTTTAATGTGTAACTTTGAATAATTGAAGGTTAAAGGTGTAACTTTTGTAATAAGGGGTATAAAGTGTAAATTGTGAATTCTTAAAGACCAATTATGAAAATATGATAAAAGATACCCTAATTCCAGAAATAATGATTTACCTAAGTATGTTACTCCATATTACTAAAAATGGAAACTTTCTAAATATGGAAACCTGCCAAAAATGGAAAGTTACTAAATATGGAAAGAGTTGTAATTCTTTTCTACCCCTCTAGGTGTGAAGAAGGAGAGACTTTGAGCTGTTCCCATATCCTGTGTTTATTTCTGTTTGTGCTTTCGTCATAAGGTACAGATACTCTGCCTTTTTCAGTAAGGGTTCTTATATTCTATACATTGATTTTGAGTTATGATTCAGTTAAGATTTCCCAAGCCATTGCTATATTCCCTTTGAGTGAACCTTTGATAATCCTCTTGATTATGATCTGAGCTTCGTTTATCTGACCTATGCCTTTGCCAAGTTGTTCTAAAGTTCTGAACTATCCTTGTGAGAAACTAAGATTTTGAAATGGTTTACTAAACTAAGGTTTTGAACTACTTGTTTTGAACTATCTTTTACGAAGACTATTTTAAATGATTATCTTTATGAAACCAATTTAAAGACCATTTTAATTAAATACCTTGATTAAGCTTTCTAAAATGAATCTGTCGAATAAAGACTTTGAAGATGGACCCTTTGATACAGACTTTGAACTTTAATTATGATTCCCTTTGTTTTTAAAACTATGATATGAACTTTGGAAGACCTTGGTGAACCACTCTATTATGAACTATTCGATATGAACCCTTTTCTATGGACCTTGTGATATGATTTTGAGATACACCTTTTGATATATGATCTTTTGTGATGACTTTGAGACCTGACTCTTAGTTTGATACCCGAGCCATTTTATGTTACCTAGCCAGGAAGGTAACCTGGCCATGTCTGTGATGCACCACTGGCATGACTCCTGTGTGGGGGAGTGATTTCTCACGCCGTCTGTGATGTTGGGATGACTTTGAGTTTGGGGCGTATGGGTTGCAATCCTAGATTTGTATGTTAGTGGATTTAACTATGACTTTGAGTTATGACTTTGAGGTGACTGGTACTGTGTGCAATACATGCCTTTCACACCCCTGGGAGCTGATCACTCCACTATTATGATACATGAGGACACCCCTCATATTATCTGGTTGCCGAGAGGTATCCCCTCTGATTGTGAGATTATGATGTTAAGATTATGACTTTGAGTATTCGGGCTCGTGGTAGATGACTATCCTATATTTCCTTTATTACTCTTTTGCTTTGATTATACCTTATGACATTCCCTGTACTTCACTATATTCTGTTTCGTTATCTTTGCTTGTTTTATGTATCTGTTCACTGGGCTTTGTAAGCTCAGCCGCACGTTTTCTTTTCGTGTGCGGCAGGTTTTAGTTGGAAGATGGGTATGAGCGAAGAGACTTTTGGATCTAGAAGACTTGATAATTATTTTGGCCTAGAGACGATTGGAAGTTACTACATTGTTAGAATTTGCATTCGTTTTTGTAACCTTGTAATTACAGTAATTCCTCTGTAACCTTTGAGAATCTTTGTATTACTTTTGAATGTATGCTTTGTTATATCTGATAGGAAACCATTTGCGTGACATCTTTACCCTTGTCGGGTTGGGGTGTTACAGATTTGGTGGCAATGAAGCTACCAAGAAGGCACAGAAAACCCTACTCAAGCAAAGTTATGAAAACTTCACTGCATCAAGCAATGAAATTTTGGACCATATCTTTAATAGGCTTCAATAGATCATCAGTCAACTTACTGTGTTGAAGATTGTGATACCTCAAGAAGACCTCAACATGAAGTTTCTAAATAATTTACCTGCTGAATGGAACACTTATGTTGTGGTTTAGAGCAATAAACCAGAGCTGGAGAAAATGACAATGAATGAGCTTTACAACAATCTTAAGATTGTTGAGTAGAAGGTCAAGAAGAGTGGTAGTACCAGTTCCAGTTTAGGGAATATGGATTTTGTATCTTCTTCAAACAGTTCAAATCATGAAGATGAAGAAGCAGTTGGTACTGCTATACCAACAGTTAGCACTGCTAGTGTAAAAACTAGTACTGCTGGCTTGACTGAATAGACCATATATGCATTTGTGTCAGAACAGTCTGGTGGGTCTAAGATCTTCAATGAAGATCTTCTTCAAATTGCTGAAGATGATTTGGAAGCTATGGATTTAAAGTGGCAGTTGGCTTTGATAAGCATCAGGGCTAAGAAGTATTACCAAAGGACTGGGAATAAGATTACCTTCAATGGAAGAGATGTTGCTGGGTATGATAAGTCTAAGGTGGAATGCTTTAATTGTCACAAGATGGGGCACTTTGCCAGGGAATGTAGAGGTCCAAGACAACAAAGCAACCAGGGTCAAGGGTTTAAGAATCAGCAAGGGACAAGGAGAACAGTTAATGTTGAAGAGCCTTCTTCCAAGGCTATGGTAGCTGTAGATGGAGCTGGATTTGATTGGAGCTTCATGGAGGAAGAAAGGGAACCAGCTAACTTGGGTTTGATGGCTTTCTCAGAATCTGAGATACATATACTTGAAAAATGTTCAAACTCTTGTCGTGCTTTAAAAGATTATGAAAATGTTAAGAAACAGTATGATGATCTTATAGTTGAATTTAATCAAGTAAGTTTTAGTCTGTCAAATCATAAAAGAGGATTAGTTGTTTTGGAAGAACAAATTGTGTTTTATAAATAGAATGAGTCAAACTTTTCTGATGAGATAGGTATTTTAAAGAGGGAATTGCAAATAAAAGATAATAAAATGAGTGGACTTGTATATGAACTAGAAAAGCTTAAAAAGGAAAAAGAAAACATCCAGTTAAGTGTAGATACTCTTGAATATACTTCAAACGGAGTTAAAAAGATTGTAGAGAGTCAAATACTTAACAAAGCTAAATCTGGTTTAGGTTATAAGTCAGTTGCACCCCCTTTTAGAGGAATGTTTGCTCCACCAGGAATTAATTTAGCTCATACAGGTTTAGAAGAGTTTAAGGATATGGATTTTCCTGGATATGGTGTTAAGGTTAGTGAGAATCCTGTTAAATTTGTTAAGGCAGAAGATTCTTTTGTGAGTGTTAGTGATAAATCTCTTTCTGAGGAAAAGATGTCCTCTGATAGGAACTCAGATGCACCAACTATTGAGGATTGGACATCTGATGATGAGGATGCAAAGGTTAAGGACAAATCTAATGTTGTTAAGGTAGAAGTTAAACATGCTCCTAAAGTGGTTAAGACTGAAAACATAAAACCAGTTAGGAAAAATGTTCGATATGCTGAGATGTATAGGACTAAGAACAGATCATCAAGTTCTGAGGGTAGTCATAGGAATTGGAATCACTCAAAATCTAAGAAATTGGATGATAAGTTTGCTATGATTAGAAAAGTATGTTTTGTTTGTGGAAGTTTTGATCATATGGCTGGTTATTGTGATTCTAACCCATGGAAAAAAAGGGTTTCTGGGAATGCAAGGGTGAACAGGAATAACAATGCTAGGGTAACTCAAAATAGTCCAACTAGATTGACAAACCCTAATGCAAATCATAAGATGTCACCTAAAGCTGTTATGTTAAAGACTGGCATCAAAACAGTTTCAACTGCTAGTCAAAATAAGTGGTTTAATAACAAGCAAACTGTTACAAGTGCAAAACAATTTTCAAATCATGCACAAACAGTTAAAAGGCATTTTTATCAGAAAACAGCAATGACTAATCAGAAGTGGGTGCCTAAGATTAAATAAGCAGTTCCAACTGCTAGGTCAGCAGTTCCAACTGCTAGACCAGCAAATCCTACTGCTAGGCACTTAAATGTTAAGGAAAAAGGGGCAATGCTGCCAAGGCCTCAGCACATTGGGTCAAAAATTCTACCAAACCCAATGGTGCATCAAAGACCTCAAGCAAGTTTTCTCATCTTGATGCACAAGGCAGATCCAAACCAGTGATGGTTTGGATCCCCAAAAGAAACTAACACCTTTATTTTGTGTGCAGGAACATCCCTCAAATGGCAAAGAAGATAGAGGATATTCAGACAGTGGATGTTCAAGGCACATGACAGGCAACATGTCATATCTTTCAGACTTTATTGCTTTGGATGGAGGACCAGTTGTCTTTGGTGGTGGTGTTGGAGGAAGGATTACTGGTAAAGGGGTAATTAAAACTAGTAACCTTGATTTTGAAAATGTGTATTATGTACTAGAACTTAAGTACAATCTTTTCAGTGTATCACAAATTTGTGATAAACAGAATAAAGTTTTATTTACTGATACTGATTGTCTTATACTTTCTTCTGATTTCAAGCTACCTAATGAAAGTCAAGTATTGCTTAAAATCCCTAGAAAGGATAATACATACAGTGTTGAGATGCATAAACTAGTTCCTAAGGTTGGGCTTACTTGTCTTGTTGCAAAAAGCCACATTGGAAGAATCAATGTTGTGGCACAGGAGGCTTGGTCATGTTAATTTTAAAACCATTAACAATATTGCTAAAAATGGGTTGGTAAGAGGTTTACCAAACAAAACTTTTCTTAATGACCAAACTTGTGTTTCTTGCCTTAAGGGTAAGCAACACAGAGCCTCATGTAAGCCAAAGACCCAGAACTCTATTTCTCAAGCTTTATATATGTTGCATATGGACTTGTTTGGTCCTACTTCTATGAATAGCTTGAACTTTAAGAGATACTGCCTTGTTGTCATTGATGATTATAGTAGGTTTTCTTGGGTATTCTTTATGAAAACTAAAGATGAAACAAGTGAAATCCTTAAGACCTTTATTGTTGAAGTAGAAAACCTAGTTGATAAGAAAGTTAAAATAATCAGATGTGACAATGGGACTGAATTTAAGAATAGGGTGATGGATGATTTTTGCAGAGAAAAAGGTATTAAGAGGGAGTTTAGTGTAGCTAGAACCCCACAGCAAAATGGTGTAGCTGAGAGAAAGAATAGGACTCTTATAGAGGCTGCTAGGACAATGTTAGCTGACTCTAAGCTACCAGTTTCATTTTGGGCTGAAGCAGTTAGCACTGCTTGTTATGTGTTGAATAGGTTTTTAGTTGTGCAACCTCACAATAAGACTGCTTATGAGCTTCTTAGAGGTAGAACCCCTGCTTTAAGCTTCATGAGACCTTTTGGTTGTCATGTTACTATCCTTAATACCAAAGACCAACTAGGAAAGTTTGATGGGAAATCTGAGGAAGATTTCTTTGTTGGTTATTCTCTGCATAGTAAGGCTTTTAGGGTGTACAATACAAGCACCAAGCATGTAGAAGAAAATCTGCACATAGAATTTTTGGAGAATAAACCAAATGTTGCAGGTGTAGGTCCAGATTGGATCTTTGATATTGACAGTCTTTCAGATTCCATGAATTATGTGCCTGTTACAGGTACAAATACTAACCATGATGCAGGTTCAGAGGAGGAAGATGATGATTGCATTTTCATACCAGTCATGGAAGAAAGTCCTGTGAATGAGTCTTCTACAAAGAAAGATGATATTCCTTCATCAAGTGGTGTAGACAAAGAGAAAGATGCTGCTGAAACAAGTGGTCAGAATGGTAAAGAAGCTGAAACAGTACCAATGGAGTTAGTACTGCTCAGCCACAAGTTACAACTGCTGAGCAAAATAGTGATGCTGCTGGACCAAGTCAACCTCATCTTGATTCACCAGTTGATACTGCTTCTCAAGTTGATGAGTTTGATTTCTTTGGAGATGGTCTGCAAAACATGCCTACCAGCTATGCAGCTCCTTCTACTCCCCATACTATTGTACATAGGAATCATCCACTTACCAATATCATAGGAGATGTACAATCTGGAGTCAAGACCAGAAGGCAAATACAAGACCCAGATCATCATGGATTTCTCAGTGTGGTATATGAGGAGAAACATCATGAAGATGAGCATTAGTGTATGTTTGTCTGTTTTCTATCTCAGATTAAACCCAAGAATGTGTTAAAGGCTTTAGAATCATCAAGTTGGGTTGAAGCTATGCAAGAAGAGCTACTTCAATTCAAAATTCAGAATGTTTGGGTTCTGGTTGATCTACCAAAGGGAATGAGAGTGATTGATACAAAGTGGGTATTCAGGAACAAGAAGGATGAGAGGGGCATTGTGATAAAGAACAAAGCAAGATTGGTTGCTCAAGGCTATACTCAGGAAGAGGGTATAGATTATGAGGAAGTTTTTGCTCCAGTTGCCATGATTGAAGCAATAAGATTATTCCTTTCTTATGCTTCATTTATGGGATTTATGGTCTATCAAATGGATGTGAAAAGTGCCTTTCTGTATGGTACTATTGATGAAGAGGTTATGTTTCACAACCTCCAGGTTTTATAGACCAAGAGCATCCTGACAAGGTTTATAAGGTGGTGAAAGCTCTATATGGATTGCATCAGGCTCCAAGAGCTTGGTATGAAACTCTTGCTAAATATCTTCTGAAGAATGGGTTTCATAGAGGGAAAATTGATCAAACTCTCTTTATTAAAAAGGACAAGGGTGATATTCTGCTGGTACAAGTCTATGTAGATGACATCATTTTTGGTTCTACAAAGAAACAGATGTGTAAGGAGTTTGAAAAGCTGATGAAAGACCAATTTCAGATGAGTTCTATGAGAGAGCTTACCTTCTTTCTAGGTCTTCAAGTACAACAAAAGTCAGATGGTATATTTATCTCTCAGGATAAATATGTTGGTGAAATATTAAGGAAATTTCAATTCACAGATGCCAAGGTTGCTAGTACACCAATTGACAAGGAGACACATTTGTTATTAAAGGATCACAGTGGTGAAGATGTGGATGTGCACATGTATAGATCTATGATTGGGTCTCTGATGTACCTTACATCATCTAGGCCTGACATTATGTTTGCTGTTTGTGCCTGTGCAAGATTCCAAGTAAATCCTAAGGTGTCTCATCTCACAGTAGTAAAAAGAATCTTCAGATACCTTAAAGGTCAGCCTAACTTGGGGCTATGGTATCCTAAAGAGTCTGCATTTGATATTGTTGCATTCTCTGATTCTGATTATGCTGGTGCTAGCATGGATAGAAAGTCTACAACAGGTGGTTGTCAGTTCTTTGGTCGAAGATTAATCTCTTGGCAGTGTAAGAAGCAGACTATGGTGGCCACATCTACTACTGAAGCAGAATATGTGGCAGCTGCAAGTTGTTGTGCTCAAGTTCTATGGATTCAAAACCAGATGCTTGATTATGGGTACAATTTCTTAAATGCAATTATACATATAGACAATAACAGTACAATGTGTATCATTAAGAATCCAGTTCAACATTCAAAAACTAAACATATTGAAATTAGAAATCATTTTATACGAGACTGTGCTGTAAAGAAGTTAATACAAGTTGTTAAAATACACACTGATGACAACTTTGTTGATCTCTTAACAAAAGGTTTTGATGTAAGCAGATTCCAGTACTTGTTAACAGGTATTGGAATGCTTAATCCTTCAAAAGATTAATGTCTAAATGTTTTTGGATTGTACTGTTAGTTGTGCTATTTGTATAGTTGAGACTGCTTGATAATTTTTAGTACTGCTTGTGAATTTGTTAGTCAATTGAGATAACTGTTAAAAGAGAATATTGTGTATTGTGTTTTCTTTGGTTTTGGACTAACATTTCAGGTTAAGAAAAGCTTTTTGCTTTGGATTGTGCTTTAAAAAGTATGGTGGTTTGGATTGTCAAGTGTGAATACTTGTCACACAACAAATGGTAATTGATTCACCATGTTTAATCAACATAAGAATCAACTAGTCCAGATCAAACGGTTTCTGGTAAAGACTACTCAAATCCGTTTATGGTTGACAGTTTACCAAAAACTGGTTGGTTATCAACTCACCAAATCTAAGTGTGAAGAGTTGGCTAGTCCATAGCAAATGGCTATTGGTAAAGACATGTCAAATCCGTTCATAGCTGATAGTTTGCTAAAAACTATAAGTGGACAAAACTGTTTTCGAATCCACATTAAAATTACAATTTGTTTTTATCTCTGAAAACTTTTTGCTAACAGTTAGTACTGCTGGGGTTAACAGTTTGAATTGCTGGCTTCACCAGTTTGTACTGATTGTTCAAAACTTAGTTCCTACTGAGTTTATGCTCTGTGATACACCTCTCTCAGAAGGTAATACATCTGGAAGTGTTGAGAGCTGTTTGGAACTAAACAACTGAATTGATGGTAACTTGTAAAAATTGTCTTATTGGATGCTGAGCTTGGATGTGATATATTCTAGTTCATCTGATGGTGAAGATTCTTCCAAACAAGGGAGGAATAAAGTTTGTTCTAGTTGAGAGCAGTTTGGAACTAAACAACTGAATTGATGGTAACTTGTACAAATTGTCTTATTGGATGCTGAGCTTGGATGTGATATATTCTAGTTCATCTGATGGTGAAGATTCTTCCAAACAGGGGAGGAATAAAGTTTGTTCTAGTTGCTGTTAAAGATGATTGATGATTATGAAATTCAGGGGAGGAATTAAGAGTCAGAAATGAATTAAAATGAAGTGCATAAAGAAGTTTATTCATTAAAGATGGATTCATTACATAAGAGCTTCACATAAGAAAAACCAACAAAACCTACACAACACAACTACTTCAGTTTCCCTTTTCCTTTTCCTTGGATATCCGGCATGGTTTTGCTGCGGGCTCCTCTGCTACCGATGACGCCAGACACTTTCTTGCAAGGGAGTGCCAACACTACTGTTCTTGATTTTGGATCTTACTTCTTCTCAGGAACAGGAATCCTTTTCATTGATGATGCGGCTTTTTCAAATTCTTTTGATAATAAGACTGATAGCTTTTGAAGATCATCATCATCAGATGAGTCAGAAGAGGAGGATGAATCATCCACATAAGGTGGAAGTTCATCTGTTGAAGGTTCTTCAAACGAGGTTATTTCAGCCTTTTTCTTTGAAAGATTGTTTCTTGAAGTTGAAGAATAGTTTGGTGGAAAATAGTTTTTCCAACCCGAACTTCCAGAATCTGAAGAAGAGTCGGATGAGATTTCTATAATGTTTGATGGAGAAGAATTCATTGTGATTGGAAAGTTAAAGATTTGTGTTGAAGATTTTGTGTGGATATGTGAGTTTTTATAGAGCTAATGAAGGTTTAATGACATTAAATGCGGGGTTGATATGAGGAATTAACTCCTGGGTTGGTATAAGGAATTAATTCCTTGATGGGATTAAATTAATTTTGGTAATTTTTGAGGAGTTGACCAAAAGAGTACGATATGTGAAGAAAATTCCCAAGTGTTTCGAGTTTAAAGATAAGTGTTTGAAAGAATCCACCCCATCAACATAATCAGAAGTTTAATTCAAGAAACTTATTGATTTGCATCGAAATCATAAGTTTAGGGGAGGATTGTTGGGAATTAAACTTAAGTAGTTAGTACGGTTGAAGAATACAAGAACAGTTAGGACTGCTGATGGAAGAACAGTTAGGACTGCTGATGAAGAACAGTTAGGACTGCTTAAGAGATCAAGGTGAAACCGTGTGAAGATAAATATAGAAAAGATATGGTATATATCTTATTTGTATAGAATGATATAATTAGATGTTTTACTTGTATATGACTCTTTGCATTATAAAAGGAGATCCTTAGTTAGGGTTTACGTACATCTAATACCGAATACCTAATATCCCTTCATACGAATTATCAAGAGCTTCACGTTCATATTGTAATCGTTTGATATATATTGAAGTGATTGTTTGGTTGATATCGTTTGTGTTCTTAGTTGTTCTTATTGTCTTATTCATTCAATCATCAAACACAAACATATTCTTCTAAGTACTTGGTAGTAAATTCCGCGTGCTATCAAGTATATACTCAAAGTATCCCCAACACAACGTGTGTGTGTTTAGATCCGGTCAAGTTTGCATCAACTGTGAAACATCACAGTACATACATTTTAGCTTAAAATAAAATTTAAAACTTGCACAAACTAACTTAATCTATATTTTTAAAAGACTCATCCTTTATTTAAGCTCTCTACTTAAAAATACACTTTATATTTTGTCATCAACAAAAAGGGGGAGATTGTTAATACAAATATCGTCCTAAAAACGTTATTTATATTTTACGATCTTTGCTTAGTTTTGTTAATGACAATTATAAAGTTTATCTTTAAGCAAAGCATAAATAAGATTAAGTCTTTTACATTCATAGTGATAAGCATTTTACAAACACATTTTCATCACAAAGTTTTCTAGAAATGACATATACAAGTTTACATGTTTATTTCTTAAAATGGAAACTTTATTAGTTAAATATTAGGATGACATCATGGCATGCATCATGTACACAATCTTGGTAAGATTTTGTGATATTTTATTTAGATCTTCAAGCCAAAGAGTTGACATTTGAAGATATGGAAAGATATGGCTAGATTTGGAAAGATTTGAAGATCTCTTAGCTGGCCTGACACGGCGGATCCAAAGTGGTGAACGGACGGATCCAATTTTAGGGATCCGCCGGATCCGCCGCCTGTTGATCAGCTTTGCCTATAAATAGCAAGCTGATCATTTGGCCATTTCATTACTCATACAAATTAAAATACATACTCATTCATTTGCATATCACTAATGTAACGCCCCGTACCCGTTTTGACTAAAATTTAAAACTTTTGACGCGGAAACGCTTGACTTTACCGGACTCATACAAATTCATCATTTACATATCCAAAATCTATCACATTTAACCCTTTAAAATACTTGCAAGAACATATACTCGAACACCTTTATAAAACATTTCATAATCAATTGTATAATACAACCAAACGATCCTTTAGACCAAGGATACGCCGCATCCTTTTGAGGGATACGCCGTATCACAGCTGAGAGACCATGCACCGCATCAACCTGAAATGATGCGCCGCATCACCTTAAACTCCTGATACGTCGCATCTAATATACTAGATACGCCGCATCACCTTAACTTCTGATGCGTCGCATCTAATATACTAGATACGCCGCATCGACCAACTAAGACAGAACATCAGCAGGAAAACCTGCATATACTCAACACACCACACAATCCACTTTAACCTCAATACAACATTATGACTTATGCCAAAACACTCATTTTACATTCAAAACCATATTAAACTATAATACACGGCAATTGACCCGTTTGACTCCAAAATGGGTACAAACATGTTGAAATCCAAACGCTCCTTTAGACTTTAACTACAAACACTTAAAACACACTTGACGACTCGTTAGACCCCCAAACCGTTACCCGACTTTGACACACTTTATACGACTCATAAAATAGACTCTCGGGGTACAACTTTGACTCGAGCTCGGTATTCTACCTAGCTCCTATTGCTTGCTATCTTCCAATTCCATTCCAAATCCTCATGCTACAATCCAAGCCCTCCATTCCGCCGCGCTTAAGCCTACAAGACATTAACAACTAAAAGAATAAGCTTACGCTTAGTAAGTAACCCATCATAAAACATACATCACACACATATTCTCACATAAACATCCTAATCACATTAAAAGCCTCTAAAATAACACATACCACTCATATCATACATCCCTTCATAACATAACCACATTCATTCATCACAACATAATTAACAACATACCTTAATTAGTCCAAAGCCGACAACTAACTTACTCCTATCCAAGGTCACTAGCCATCCATCCTTAGCTTACGACCATACTAATCCAATTCTCATACACTTATACAACCACAATACATACATGATAAATACATACATAACACATGTTTTAGGGAGAGTTACTTACCTTAGCTCCATGCTAAGCACATAATCAATATCATCATCATTTATATCATCAACATCATCATCATCCTCATAAGCATCCTAACACACATAATCATACATAACATATAATACATAATCATTAACTATAATCATGGTTAATACCACCATAACTAATCTCCAAACACTTCTAACCATCATATAATCATATATTGATTATATGATAATCAATCCCACCATTTACTAACTTAACCCATTATAAACTCATCACATAATCATCATTACCTCTTAATTATCTTAAAACACCATTTACCCTTTAATCCCAAGTTAGGGTTTACAAACCCTAATTTCATAATTCATCAATTAAACACTAATTAAGCATCATGAACATCATACCTTATGTAAGAAACAAGCTATAGGCTTAACCCTTGAATTATCACCACTAAACCATCATCATCTCATCACCAAATGCTCCATCATCTTCCCTCTCTTCTCTCTATCTCGACATCACAGGAACACCCGAGAATTGTGTGGAGATATCTAGAACTTAACACATATAAACTAGCTGAGAGGGCATTTTTGTCATTTCTGCTTATTTAAGGTCGATGCGCCGCATCTATATTTTAGATGCGCCGCATCTTATATACGCCGTATCTCCTTCTTCAATACGGCGCTTAGACTATAACAAGCCGGTTCTACTTTCCATTCAACCATACGTCGCATGTACTTCCTGGATGTGCCGCATCTAGGTCTCATCAGACATCCACTTAAAAGACTCAGCCACATATCCTTGGTCAAACATACTCAGGTTTGGGTTAACTTCATCTGGAGTGGGGCCTATTTGTGATTGGAAAGTTAAAGATTTGTGTTGAAGATTTTGTGTGGATATGTGAGTTTTTATAGAGCTAATGAAGGTTTAATGACATTAAATGCGGGGTTGATATGAGGAATTAACTCCTGGGTTGGTATAAGGAATTAATTCCTTGATGGGATTAAATTAATTTTGGTAATTTTTGTGGAGTTGACCAAAAGAGTACGATATGTGAAGAAAATTCCCAAGTGTTTCGAGTTTAAAGATAAGTGTTTGAAAGAATCCACCCCATCAACATAATCAGAAGTTTAATTCAAGAAACTTATTGATTTGCATCGAAATCATAAGTTTAGGGGAGGATTGTTGGGAATTAAACTTAAGTAGTTAGTACGGTTGAAGAATACAAGAACAGTTAGGACTGCTGATGGAAGAACAGTTAGGACTGCTGATGAAGAACAGTTAGGACTGCTTAAGAGATCAAGGTGAAACCGTGTGAAGATAAATATAGAAAAGATATGGTATATATCTTATTTGTATAGAATGATATAATTAGATGTTTTACTTGTATATGACTCTTTGCATTATAAAAGGAGATCCTTAGTTAGGGTTTACGTACATCTAATACCGAATACCTAATATCCCTTCATACGAATTATCAAGAGCTTCACGTTCATATTGTAGTCGTTTGATATATATTGAAGTGATTGTTTGGTTGATATCGTTTGTGTTCTTAGTTGTTCTTATTGTCTTATTCATTCAATCATCAAACACAAACATATTCTTCTAAGTACTTGGTAGTAAATTCCGCGTGCTATCAAGTATATACTCAAAGTATCCCCAACACAACGTGTGTGTGTTTAGATCCGGTCAAGTTTGCATCAACTATGAAACATCACAGTACATACATTTTAGCTTAAAATAAAATTTAAAACTTGCACAAACTAACTTAATCTATATTTTTAAAAGACTCATCCTTTATTTAAGCTCTCTACTTAAAAATACACTTTATATTTTGTCATCAACAAAAAGGGGGAGATTGTTAATACAAATATCGTCCTAAAAACGTTATTTATATTTTACGATCTTTGCTTAGTTTTGTTAATGACAATTATAAAGTTTATCTTTAAGCAAAGCATAAATAAGATTAAGTCTTTTACATTCATAGTGATAAGCATTTTACAAACACATTTTCATCACAAAGTTTTCTAGAAATGACATATACAAGTTTACATGTTTATTTCTTAAAATGGAAACTTTATTAGTTAAATATTAGGATGACATCATGGCATGCATCATGTACACAATCTTGGTAAGATTTTGTGATATTTTATTTAGATCTTCAAGCCAAAGAGTTGACATTTGAAGATATGGAAAGATATGGCTAGATTTGGAAAGATTTGAAGATCTCTTAGCTGGCCTGACACGGCGGATCCAAAGTGGTGAACGGACGGATCCAATTTTAGGGATCCGCCGGATCCGCCGCCTGTTGATCAGCTTTGCCTATAAATAGCAAGCTGATCATTTGGCCATTTCATTACTCATACAAATTAAAATACATACTCATTCATTTGCATATCACTAATGTAACGCCCCGTACCCGTTTTGACTAAAATTTAAAACTTTTGACGCGGAAACGCTTGACTTTACCGGACTCATACAAATTCATCATTTACATATCCAAAATCTATCACATTTAACCCTTTAAAATACTTGCAAGAACATATACTCGAACACCTTTATAAAACATTTCATAATCAATTGTATAATACAACCAAACGATCCTTTAGACCAAGGATACGCCGCATCCTTTTGAGGGATACGCCGTATCACAGCTGAGAGACCATGCGCCGCATCAACCTGAAATGATGCGCCGCATCACCTTAAACTCCTGATACGTCGCATCTAATATACTAGATACGCCGCATCACCTTAACTTCTGATGCGTCGCATCTAATATACTAGATACGCCGCATCGACCAACTAAGACAGAACATCAGCAGGAAAACCTGCATATACTCAACACACCACACAATCCACTTTAACCTCAATACAACATTATGACTTATGCCAAAACACTCATTTTACATTCAAAACCATATTAAACTATAATACACGGCAATTGACCCGTTTGACTCCAAAATGGGTACAAACATGTTGAAATCCAAACGCTCCTTTAGACTTTAACTACAAACACTTAAAACACACTTGACGACTCGTTAGACCCCCAAACCGTTACCCGACTTTGACACACTTTATACGACTCATAAAATAGACTCTCGGGGTACAACTTTGACTCGAGCTCGGTATTCTACCTAGCTCCTATTGCTTGCTATCTTCCAATTCCATTCCAAATCCTCATGCTACAATCCAAGCCCTCCATTCCGCCGCGCTTAAGCCTACAAGACATTAACAACTAAAAGAATAAGCTTACGCTTAGTAAGTAACCCATCATAAAACATACATCACACACATATTCTCACATAAACATCCTAATCACATTAAAAGCCTCTAAAATAACACATACCACTCATATCATACATCCCTTCATAACATAACCACATTCATTCATCACAACATAATTAACAACATACCTTAATTAGTCCAAAGCCGACAACTAACTTACTCCTATCCAAGGTCACTAGCCATCCATCCTTAGCTTACGACCATACTAATCCAATTCTCATACACTTATACAACCACAATACATACATGATAAATACATACATAACACATGTTTTAGGGAGAGTTACTTACCTTAGCTCCATGCTAAGCACATAATCAATATCATCATCATTTATATCATCAACATCATCATCATCCTCATAAGCATCCTAACACACATAATCATACATAACATATAATACATAATCATTAACTATAATCATGGTTAATACCACCATAACTAATCTCCAAACACTTCTAACCATCATATAATCATATATTGATTATATGATAATCAATCCCACCATTTACTAACTTAACCCATTATAAACTCATCACATAATCATCATTACCTCTTAATTATCTTAAAACACCATTTACCCTTTAATCCCAAGTTAGGGTTTACAAACCCTAATTTCATAATTCATCAATTAAACACTAATTAAGCATCATGAACATCATACCTTATGTAAGAAACAAGCTATAGGCTTAACCCTTGAATTATCACCACTAAACCATCATCATCTCATCACCAAATGCTCCATCATCTTCCCTCTCTTCTCTCTATCTCGACATCACAGGAACACCCGAGAATTGTGTGGAGATATCTAGAACTTAACACATATAAACTAGCTGAGAGGGCATTTTCGTCATTTCTGCTTATTTAAGGTCGATGCGCCGCATCTATATTTTAGATGCGCCGCATCTTATATACGCCGTATCTCCTTCTTCAATACGGCGCTTAGACTATAACAAGCCGGTTCTACTTTCCATTCAACCATACGTCGCATGTACTTCCTGGATGTGCCGCATCTAGGTCTCATCAGACGTCCACTTAAAAGACTCAGCCACATATCCTTGGTCAAACATACTCAGGTTTGGGTCAACTTCATCTGGGGTGGGGCCTATTTGTGATTGGAAAGTTAAAGATTTGTGTTGAAGATTTTGTGTGGATATGTGAGTTTTTATAGAGCTAATGAAGGTTTAATGACATTAAATGCGGGGTTGATATGAGGAATTAACTCCTGGGTTGGTATAAGGAATTAATTCCTTGATGGGATTAAATTAATTTTGGTAATTTTTGTGGAGTTGACCAAAAGAGTACGATATGTGAAGAAAATTCCCAAGTGTTTCGAGTTTAAAGATAAGTGTTTGAAAGAATCCACCCCATCAACATAATCAGAAGTTTAATTCAAGAAACTTATTGATTTGCATCGAAATCATAAGTTTAGGGGAGGATTGTTGGGAATTAAACTTAAGTAGTTAGTACGGTTGAAGAATACAAGAACAGTTAGGACTGCTGATGGAAGAACAGTTAGGACTGCTGATGAAGAACAGTTAGGACTGCTTAAGAGATCAAGGTGAAACCGTGTGAAGATAAATATAGAAAAGATATGGTATATATCTTATTTGTATAGAATGATATAATTAGATGTTTTACTTGTATATGACTCTTTGCATTATAAAAGGAGATCCTTAGTTAGGGTTTACGTACATCTAATACCGAATACCTAATATCCCTTCATACGAATTATCAAGAGCTTCACGTTCATATTGTAATCGTTTGATATATATTGAAGTGATTGTTTGGTTGATATCGTTTGTGTTCTTAGTTGTTCTTATTGTCTTATTCATTCAATCATCAAACACAAACATATTCTTCTAAGTACTTGGTAGTAAATTCCGCGTGCTATCAAGTATATACTCAAAGTATCCCCAACACAACGTGTGTGTGTTTAGATCCGGTCAAGTTTGCATCAACTGTGAAACATCACAGTACATACATTTTAGCTTAAAATAAAATTTAAAACTTGCACAAACTAACTTAATCTATATTTTTAAAAGACTCATCCTTTATTTAAGCTCTCTACTTAAAAATACACTTTATATTTTGTCATCAACAAAAAGGGGGAGATTGTTAATACAAATATCGTCCTAAAAACGTTATTTATATTTTACGATCTTTGCTTAGTTTTGTTAATGACAATTATAAAGTTTATCTTTAAGCAAAGCATAAATAAGATTAAGTCTTTTACATTCATAGTGATAAGCATTTTACAAACACATTTTCATCACAAAGTTTTCTAGAAATGACATATACAAGTTTACATGTTTATTTCTTAAAATGGAAACTTTATTAGTTAAATATTAGGATGACATCATGGCATGCATCATGTACACAATCTTGGTAAGATTTTGTGATATTTTATTTAGATCTTCAAGCCAAAGAGTTGACATTTGAAGATATGGAAAGATATGGCTAGATTTGGAAAGATTTGAAGATCTCTTAGCTGGCCTGACACGGCGGATCCAAAGTGGTGAACGGACGGATCCAATTTTAGGGATCCGCCGGATCCGCCGCCTGTTGATCAGCTTTGCCTATAAATAGCAAGCTGATCATTTGGCCATTTCATTACTCATACAAATTAAAATACATACTCATTCATTTGCATATCACTAATGTAACGCCCCGTACCCGTTTTGACTAAAATTTAAAACTTTTGACGCGGAAACGCTTGACTTTACCGGACTCATACAAATTCATCATTTACATATCCAAAATCTATCACATTTAACCCTTTAAAATACTTGCAAGAACATATACTCGAACACCTTTATAAAACATTTCATAATCAATTGTATAATACAACCAAACGATCCTTTAGACCAAGGATACGCCGCATCCTTTTGAGGGATACGCCGTATCACAGCTGAGAGACCATGCGCCGCATCAACCTGAAATGATGCGCCGCATCACCTTAAACTCCTGATACGTCGCATCTAATATACTAGATACGCCGCATCACCTTAACTTCTGATGCGTCGCATCTAATATACTAGATACGCCGCATCGACCAACTAAGACAGAACATCAGCAGGAAAACCTGCATATACTCAACACACCACACAATCCACTTTAACCTCAATACAACATTATGACTTATGCCAAAACACTCATTTTACATTCAAAACCATATTAAACTATAATACACGGCAATTGACCCGTTTGACTCCAAAATGGGTACAAACATGTTGAAATCCAAACGCTCCTTTAGACTTTAACTACAAACACTTAAAACACACTTGACGACTCGTTAGACCCCCAAACCGTTACCCGACTTTGACACACTTTATACGACTCATAAAATAGACTCTCGGGGTACAACTTTGACTCGAGCTCGGTATTCTACCTAGCTCCTATTGCTTGCTATCTTCCAATTCCATTCCAAATCCTCATGCTACAATCCAAGCCCTCCATTCCGCCGCGCTTAAGCCTACAAGACATTAACAACTAAAAGAATAAGCTTACGCTTAGTAAGTAACCCATCATAAAACATACATCACACACATATTCTCACATAAACATCCTAATCACATTAAAAGCCTCTAAAATAACACATACCACTCATATCATACATCCCTTCATAACATAACCACATTCATTCATCACAACATAATTAACAACATACCTTAACTAGTCCAAAGCCGAAAACTAACTTACTCCTATCCAAGGTCACTAGCCATCCATCCTTAGCTTACGACCATACTAATCCAATTCTCATACACTTATACAACCACAATACATACATGATAAATACATACATAACACATGTTTTAGGGAGAGTTACTTACCTTAGCTCCATGCTAAGCACATAATCAATATCATCATCATCTATATCATCAACATCATCATCATCCTCATAAGCATCCTAACACACATAATCATACATAACATATAATACATAATCATTAACTATAATCATGGTTAATACCACCATAACTAATCTCCAAACACTTCTAACCATCATATAATCATATATTGATTATATGATAATCAATCCCACCATTTACTAACTTAACCCATTATAAACTCATCACATAATCATCATTACCTCTTAATTATTTTAAAACACCATTTACCCTTTAATCCCAAGTTAGGGTTTACAAACCCTAATTTCATAATTCATCAATTAAACACTAATTAAGCATCATGAACATCATACCTTATGTAAGAAACAAGCTATAGGCTTAACCCTTGAATTATCACCACTATACCATCATCATCTCATCACCAAATGCTCCATCATCTTCCCTCTCTTCTCTCTATCTCGACATCACAGGAACACCCGAGAATTGTGTGGAGATATCTAGAACTTAACACATATAAACTAGCTGAGAGGGCATTTCTGTCATTTCTGCTTATTTAAGGTCGATGCGCCGCATCTATATTTTAGATGCGCCGCATCTTATATACGCCGTATCTCCGTCTTCAATATGGCGCTTAGACTATAACAAGCCGGTTCTACTTTCCATTAAACCATACGTCGCATGTACTTCCTGGATGTGCCGCATCTTGGCCTCATCAAACATCCACTTAATTGACTCAGCCACATATCCTTGGTCAAACATACTCAGGTTCGGGTCAACTTCATCTGGGGTGGGGCCTATTTGTATTCCGGGAAACGGGTCTAACATTTCTACCCCCTTATTTAGATTTCGTCCCCGAAATCTGTCGTTCTATTCTAACCACACTTAATCTCATAACTCCTCTCATTCTTAGCCCCTTAACTCTTAGTTCATTTAGTGCAATGATCTCAATGATCTTGCAACTCTAGACTTCTATACCATAATCTCAACGCATAATCTACTATAATCAATACTTATCGACGCAACTTTTCTAAGATTTCCCATAATGACTACTTATCATCCAGGAACATCTATATACTTGACTCTAGATAAGTCAAACTTCATTACTATAGCACGCCATCATCAATATACTAAACATAATATAACATCATAATTCGGCCAATCTCCCATTCCATATATTACCAACATATATCAAATCAAAACCAGCAACTTGACTTAAACTATACAAGGTACCATACAAACGGCACCTTACAAAATTCTTTCTTACATATCACCTAAGCAATCTATCTTATCAAATCCTAAGAAAATTTACCCAATTTCTTATCAATTCAACACACAACTCATTCCAAGCGTCTATCTTAAGGCTCCGCATAAGACCT
This sequence comes from Artemisia tridentata subsp. tridentata, assembly GCA_021014915.2. Lineage (NCBI taxonomy): Eukaryota > Viridiplantae > Streptophyta > Magnoliopsida > Asterales > Asteraceae > Artemisia > Artemisia tridentata. The sequence goes on from CP139509.1 coordinate 329,914,113, forward strand.
TAATGTCGTCATAAGTTTTATTCATATCTTTCTTTTCTTATAACGTCTAACACGTTTTACTTTTCATTTTCTCCATTCATTTTCCATGCTCACGTCATATCGGCTACACATAAGCCTGCTTATTCATTCATGTCATTTTGATTGCCTTCTAAGGCTTATAGATATATTATAGGGATTAGCTTTGTAGCGCCACACTTTAACATTATCACCTCATTACACTAGACATCATCACAACCTGTTTCCATACTCACATTTTGCACCACAACATAATTACGTATACAACATTTTGAAATATCATTACGATTCCTTTATTCCGCCAGTTAACTTAAGACTCAAAACCTAGATTCCTCACAAGATTTCACTACAAGACACAATCTAAATTTAATCCTCCTATTCTTGGTCCTTATAATTCCCAGCTAACTCTAAACTCCCGCCTTCTACTTCTCTAACCCTACTCGTGCCGTATCGGCAACACATAAGCCCACTCGTTTATAATTCTTCATTTACATGGAGAGGCGTCCCAATCGATGTAAATCAAGAAATATAAATTAGTGGTTATGTACTCCTGACATAACACCACTACTCCTAATTCCCAATTTAACTTTCATTATTTTCTCATTGTTTTTATTACATTATTTTTTTTTATTCTTCTTAGACTTGGATCCTTCACATTATCACATTCATCATGGGGATACTTTTATATGCCATGGACGTAGGCAACCCCTTGCCGGTGAAGGCAACACTTTTCATCCCGAAGGATCTTTAATATTCATCCCGAAGGATTCCTTAACATTCCTTTACTTGGTCATCCCGAGGGATACCAGATTTAACATTCATCCCGAAGGATCATTACATTCACACTTTATTACCTTAACAACGGATCCAAGTCATAAGCACCACACACACATTATTACATTCGATTATTATAGTAATTACCGCTAATCGCCTTAGCAGTAATATGAAAATTTTAGAACAACGCCTTTATCTCTTACACACTCCTTACATTCTTAATTCACTTTAGTTATTTTCACATCTTTACTTTACCTCTTGCATTCTTAGCCTTCATTAATCATTTTCACATTCTTACTTTACAGTTTAGTCCACTCGACTGATTTACATCTAGACTTCTCACATTTTACCAACTGTAACTCATGCGTTCATTATAGTGATTACAGCTAATCGCCTTAGCCGTAATATAATCATTTCATGGCAATACCTTAACCTCATACACGCCCATCTCATTATGGCTATTAGTACTTAAGAAATTTTGCTCTATTTCATTCTTTCTTACATTCTTAGCTCGTTGCATTCTTATCCTCATATACCTTATCTCATTTCTTAATTTATTTATGTATTTAAGCGATATTATTCTTTCTCGCCATTTACATATATGCCCTTTCAGGGATTAATAACGTTAACACCTTCATTAGTGTTACTTTTCTTTTCACGCATTCTATTTATGTAAGTTCGTTACGTTATCGCACAATGTATTATTATGTTATTGCTTGCACACTTGACTCGTCCTATTCGATCATTAGCGTTAAAACGTATTCTTCTTATCTTGTCATTATCTTACCAACACACCTTACTTCGATCCTACAAATTTTACGTCATGTTAAGTATACCATGTACATTCTTAGCTTATCGCATTTAATTCCTGACACTCAAACTTTTTCATTTAATTTCCGTCCGTTTTATATATATATCCCCGTTTAATCGCAACTTCACCTTCACGCTTAACTCTCAAGTACTTTACCCTACCGTTACCCCGCCTCTATACCAATTTAACTTTAGTCCTTAATCCCTAAATTTAATGAGACCCTATGTGGGTCACAATTCATGCCATCTCTTTCTATCCTCATTCTTTAACCCTCAAGTTATCAAACACCTTAATATTAACTCGTTAGTTTCGTCTTGTCTCTTCACACTGCACGTTAGTACACCCAATATCATCACGATCCATACTTAAAGTGTTGTTACTAAATCTTATTCGTTTTTCTTATGTCCACAACCCCTAACAATTAGCGTGTCAATTTCATCTTATCATTACACATTATGATTAAGTATACTTCTCGTCATCACAATCCATTATTTATGAGTTAACACCTTAAGTTACTTATTGATTCCATCCCTAATACCAGTTAGCATCTCTTTTCTAGTCTTGCTATGGCTATTCTTTTATCATACACAACCTTGTGTTGTTTACCCTTACGTTGATCCACTTACTTACACATCTACAACCCAACTATAAACTCATTCTTACGTCCGTCAACAACTCATTACGTGTCATCTTTATTTTAGACAAGTTCTATATAATATTTGTTCATTATATTTTACACATTCTATGTGTTCTTACAACGCACTTTTACTATTACCCGTCAACCCCGTGTTGACTATATTCTCAACCTTTACCATTACTTCATTTTAGTCTATTCAACTTTTACGCATATAAACCTTACATAGGTTTATTCTATCGCACTCACATAAGTCTCATCATACACATTTCAATACAGATATATTGACATGATTATGTTCCTGTTTTACAATTCTTTCTAGCATACTTCAAGTTACTTTTAACTTCTGGCGAAATCTATATCTCATTCATCATTTCTACCCATTTGGTATTAATATGTTTTAGTTATCATGTTTTATATGATACATGTCCTCACCACATCTTATTCATACACCCTTACTTTCTCATTTGGTTTAGCATATAAAACTCATACCCCAAGCATGTATTCATTTATGTATTTCCAATCATCAGATTACTAACATACTTCGTTATTCATTTCTTACTTTATATTACACTTTCAAAACATTTATGTTTTCCAAGTACTTACCCTGCTTCTTAACTTATTTCACATATCGATGTGTTCTTTTTAATTTTTATCGACCACTACTAGGTCACCACATAACATGCATTATAATGCATCTCAATTCATACACTTCTAAGCCATCGTCCTCACAAGCACACCACATAAAACTTAGACCTATAATGACTTACCATAGACTTAACATCGCATAAACAACAACACCTAACATCATATAAGCAATCATATCATAACTCTTTAATTTTACTTACTAGCCCGCCTCTAATACCACTTAGCTTTGCTACTCACAATTCATCACTATAGTTCTATCATACATTCACATATCGCAATACGATCCCCGTCACCAACCAAGGTGTACGACTAACTAATCCTCTAAGTATCTCAAGTCCTCATGGACTTGTAACTTAAACACAACAACACTATTATAAGCATACATCACCTTCCATCAATAGGCTCAACTAGCATCAACGTAATCCATCCAACACTTAGCAATTAACTTTTGCGCAACCAACACTTATGTCCAACGCTTCTAAGAGTGGTTTAAGTCTAGGCAATCCTAAAGAAAACCTAATTCACTTAAACCGAAGCTCTGATACCAAGTTGTAACGCCCCGTACCCGTTTTGACTAAAATTTAAAACTTTTGACGCGGAAATGCTTGACTTTACCGGACTCATACAAATTCATCATTTACATATCCAAAATCTATCACATTTAACCCTTTAAAATACTTGCAAGAACATATACTCGAACACCTTTATAAAACATTTCATAATCAATTGTATAACACAACCAAACGATCCTTCAGACCAAGGATACGCCGCATCCTTTTGAGGGATACGCCGTATCACAGCTGAGAGACCATGCGCCGCATCAACCTGAAATGATGCGCCGCATCACCTTAAACTCCTGATACGTCGCATCTAATATACTAGATACGCCGCATCACCTTAACTTTTGATGCGTCGCATCTAATATACTAGATACGCCGCATCGACCAACTAAGATAGAACATCAGCAGGAAAACCTGCATATACTCAACACACCACACAATCCACTTCAACCTCAATACAACATTATGACTTATGCCAAAACACTCATTTTACATTCAAAACCATATTAAACTATAATACACGGAAATTGACCCGTTTGACTCCAAAATGGGTACAAACATGTTGAAATCCAAACGCTCCTTTAGACTTTAACTACAAACACTTAAAACACACTTGACGACTTGTTAGACCCCCAAACCGTTACCCGAATTTGACACACTTTATACGACTCATAAAATAGACTCTCGGGGTACAAGTTTGACTCGAGCTCGGTATTCTACCTAGCTCCTAATGCTTGCTATCTTCCAATTCCATTCCAAATCCTCATGCTACAATCCAAGCCCTCCATTCCGCCGCGCTTAAGCCTACAAGACATTAACAACTAAAAGAATAAGCTTACGCTTAGTAAGTAACCCGTCATAAAACATACATCACACACATATTCTCACATAAACATCCTAATCACATTAAAAGCCTCTAAAATAACACATACCACTCATATCATACATCCCTTCATAACATAACCACATTCATTCATCACTACATAATTAACAACATACCTTAACTAGTCCAAAGCCGACAACTAACTTACTCCTATCCAAGGTCACTAGCCATCCATCCTTAGCTTACGACCATACTAATCCAATTCTCATACACTTATACAACCACAATACATACATGATAAATACATACATAACACATGTTTTAGGGAGAGTTACTTACCTTAGCTCCATAATAAGCACATAATCAATATCATCATCATCTATATCATCAACATCATCATCATCCTCATAAGCATCCTAACACACATAATCATACATAACATATAATACATAATCATTAACTATAATCATGGTTAATACCACCATAACTAATCTCCAAACACTTCTAACCATCATATAATCATATATTGATTATATGATAATCAATCCCACCATTTACTAACTTAACCCATTATAAACTCATCACATAATCATCATTACCTCTTAATTATCTTAAAACACCATTTACCCTTTAATCCCAAGTTAGGGTTTACAAACCCTAATTTCATAATTCATCAATTAAACACTAATTAAGCATCGTGAACATCATACCTTATGTAAGAAACAAGCTATAGGCTTAACCCTTGAATTATCACCACTATACCATCATCATCTCATCACCAAATGCTCCATCATTTTCCCTCTCTTCTCTCTATCTCGACATCACAGGAACACCCGAGAATTGTGTGGAGATATCTAGAACTTAACACATATAAACTAGCTGAGAGGGCATTTCTGTCATTTTTGCTTATTTAAGGTCGATGCGCCGCATCTATATTTTAGATGCGCCGCATCTTATATACGCCATATCTCCTTCTTCAATACGGCGCTTGGACTATAACAAGCTGGTTCTACTTTCCATTCGACCATACGTCGCATGTACTTCCTGGATGCGCCGCATCTAGGTCTCATCTGACATCCACTTAAAAGACTCAACCACATATCCTTGGTCAAACATACTCAGGTTCGGGTCAACTTCATCTGGGGTGGGGCCTATTTGTATTCCGGGAAACGGGTCTAACAACTAACCCTTAGCTTACTAACATTTCATAGATCTTTCCTTTTGTAGCAAAAAAGATCTCAACATATAAGGAGTAACAGTCTGTTATCTTCCTTCTAACATAAAGTCTGTGTGTTCTTGTATTAGTCACACATCATAGTTAGTATCATTCATACAGTAGAGTCTGGTTAGTGTTTTAGTCCTCAAAACACATAGAGTGAATGGGAGTGGTTGTACCCTTGTAAAGAACCAAACGGGAGTGGTTGTACCCTTGTAAAGAACTCGGTGTTTAGCTTAGAACCGGAAAAAGATTAAGCGACGTGTAAAGGTTTTCTCCGCCTAGAAGGGAGCTTGTTTCTTAGTGAAGATAAACTCTCGAGTTAGAGGCTTGAGGAGTGGAGTAGGGCAAGGAAGAGAGTCCTTGTAGCCGAACCACTATAAACGACTGTGTTATGTGGTTTGATCTTTCCTCTCTTTACTTATTTACTTATATCACTTGTTTGTGTGCTTGATTGTTTACTTGACTTTGAAATCACGATAAGTAACAAAGCGAATTAATTTTAAACGGTAAAACTATTCAACCCCCCTTCTAGTTTTCCACATGGTACACTTTACTCAGACAAGTCCTCTTCGAGACACACTTACATCACTGGTTAGACCAGCTTGAAATTATTACCTGGCCAGGATAAGTCCTTTCGATTAATGACAGTTAGTTTCGCTTCGTCAATTCATTGGTGAAGTCTTAGTCGCGCTCACATGAGATGCCACATCCATTTTGTCATCACAAACCATTTGCTCCCCCTCAATATGTGCATCGATATACGAAAGAGTTTAGCACATATGAGAGATCATACACTTGAGTTCAAAATATCACATTTTTATCAGATTTCATATTTAACACATTCTCTCCCCCGATCAAAAATTTCAAACCTTTTGAGATTTGTGATCCCCATTGATTTAAATAAGTTAGAAAATTTGGGAGAAAATATGGTCAGATTCAATATGTGCTAATAATGGAACGATACAATGCTCCCCCTCAATCAATGAGGGAGAATGTTATTGTCAGTTATGATGAGTTTACAAATGATTTGGAGTTTAGCGAGAAACTCATGAAAAGATTCATATTCTGACACATAAGAACACATGTTTATTCATTACTTGAGTCATACAAAGATACCATTTGATGATCTAACATAGAATTTGAAATCACTCTCCCCCTCAATCTATGACCCGTTATCAATTTAAAATTTTATGAAATATTAAACCTTTTGTCATAGATTGAGTGGCAAATTTTATGAAATTTTTTTTAAGTTCGATTGATTTTCAAATATTGTTTTAAACCACCATTTTAGATACAAATTGTTTTTTTGAAGAATCATAGATGGAAAACAAATTTGTCTTGGTAAAAGAAGACTTCTCTTCTGAATCAGGAAATAATGCACTGAAGCGTACACTAGATCGAGGGTGCACGGATGTAGAGTAATCCATGCCTGGGATAACTTAATCACCTGTTGTTAGGAACAACCGTCTTTTTGGCGACGTGCTTTCCTCATTTTGAAAAACGGGTTGCGTATATGAAATAATAGCAAGCCATTTAGGCATGTTTTGAGAAACAATTTGAACTTCTGCTAGAAATTCATTTAAAGACCCGTGTCATTGTTGAATGACATTTCTAGGACCGTAAATGTTATCGATATCAGAAGACATGCCTTGAAAAACTATTTTTGGAATTTTCTATTTTTCTGATTTTTATGGTTTTATATTTTTGTATTTTGTTTTTGGTATAAAATATATTCAAAGGATACATGAGGCAAATCCATTACTCCTCAGTCTCTTCCTGAAGGATTTTGAGTGTTTCTGGCTTCAGACTATTCATACCAAGGCGCGTGAGAATAAACTGGAACCGTTCTCTCGGAAGTGCTTTAGTAAAGATATCTGCCAGCTGGTACTCAGTCCTCACGAAGTATAGTTCAACCACACCATTTTCAACCTGTTCCCTAATGAAGTGATGTCGGATATCGATGTGCTTTGATCTAGAGTGTTGGACATTGTTGCAGCAGAGAGCAATGGCACTTTTGTTGTCACAATAAAGAGGAATCTTGTTGTATACAAAGCCATAGTCTGAAAGTTGGGATTTCATCCAAAGGATTTGAGCACAACATGAAGACATGGCGATGTATTCAGCCTCTGTGGAAGACATGGAAGTACTCATTTGCTTTTTAGATGACCAGCTCACCAACTTTTCTCCAAGAAATTGAGCACCTCCCGACGTACTTCGACGAGTATCTTGACACCCTGCATGGTCAGCATCTACATAGGCTGTTAGTTCCATGGCGGTGTCCTTCGGATACCAGAGACCCATGTGAATGGTTCCTTGGAGATACCAAAAGACCTGCTTTACCACTTCAAGGTTCTTTTTGGTAGGCTTAGTCTGATACCGAGCACACATGCATATAGCGAATAGAAGATCTGGCCTACTGGCTGTGAGATACATCAAGGATCCAATCGTACCACGATATTTAGTTTGATCAACCGGGATCCCAGAGAGGTCCTCATCCAGTTTTGTTCTTTCCACCATGGGGGTGTCAACAGGGTCACATGAATCAAATCAAAATTTCTTTAATATTTCATTAGCATATTTAGATTGATTTATGAAAATGCCTCCGGGACTTTGAGAAATTTGTAAACCTAAGAAGAAAGACATTTGTCCCATCATTGACATTTGAAATTTCGAGCTCGTCTCTTTTGAAAAATGATCATAGTCCAATGGGTCGGTCGAGGCAAAAATAATATCATTAACATAGATTTGAACATGAAGTAAATGTTTGCCTGTTTTCTGAGCGAACAGTGGGGGATCAACAACGCCTTTGGAGAATTTGTTTGCCAGAAGGAACTTTGACAGTGTATCGTACCATGCCCTAGGTGCCTGCTTAAGGCCATAGAGAGCCTTTTTCTGATGGTAGACATAGTTAGGATGATCAGGGTCCACAAAACCTTCTGGTTGACTGACATAGACAACTTCATTCAGCTCGCCATTTGATGCGTGCGTGCGTATGCTCTAATTTATACCCACGGTATGTCGTTGTGGTTTTAGCAGTATTCAAGTTTTAAATTTATATTTAGCCGACTTATCAATAACACACACACTTTAACGAGCAGTGTACCCAGTCAGTATGAATATAATGGTAAGTAGAGTGTCGATCACTAAGAGTGGAACGTATTATCTAGTTATTCTAATCAGTATTTTAATATCTTAAGTTAGCTATACAACCTAATCTAACGCAAGGGGGTTTCAGCCTGAGAGACTGGCACGGTTTGGTTATGATTAAAGGTAAATTAAACTAATAGGCACGAATCAGCGAATAGCACACACGTACACAGATAAATACTCGAGACAATAAGAAGACCTGTCCTGATAGTTAAGTAGCTTGTCACTTGTTTTATTGCTAGTTTTATATGAAGTGTATAGTTCGATGCAACGCACCGAGATTAAGTCCTTTCTCGTTGGTTCTAATCTTATCGGCGAGTAAACCCTTAATGATTACTTATGACTATCCTATTTATCTTTCTTCCTACTTTTCTACAGACGATAGAATGCATAGGCGATCTAATAAATAGGCGAGGGCAGAGGCATGGCGACCCGATCAATGCTCAGCTAGACATAGAGGTTATCGATGCACTAATAAAAGTCACCAAAGACATCAACATATAAACTTTAATTAATGGGAAAGCAGTTTTAAGGGAGTGCAACCTTTCCGTTGTCACATTACACAAGCCACCAATCCTGATGAATTAAAGTTTACTAATACAATAAAACAAAACTACTTAATGAATTAAATGCATGCAGGACCTTCTTACAGCTCTTGTATCTTCGTTCAAGGTGTGTCTTGTGCTGCTACTTCGACTGAATTCGGCCTTAGGTTTCTGTGGTCTTCGGTCTTCTAAAACTGTCGAACTCTGAAATTCGTCTGGTCTTGGGGTATTTATAGTTTCTGTCTGAGGGTTAGATGCGGCGCATCTAATAAGTAGATGCGGCGCATTGACTTAACTTCGCGTGGGGTCCAAGATTAATATATTCAGGAATATTCGTACACCGCCAGAAGATGCGGCGTAACCCCATTTATAGATGCGGCGCATGTCCTCTTGTATCTTGGATCGTATCTTGTGAAATCTTGATAGTGATGCGCCGTATGTAATAAGCAAGATGCGGCGTATCTGGAGTAGAATGTCTTGATCTTGTACATTTCAGTAGACTCTTAACTTCTTGCTTGTTTTGCTCCATAATTAGTCCAAAATTGCCAAGTTTCACATAATACTTGTTTTTACCTGAGAATTACAAAAGTAAACATTAACGTATCAATTCTCACAGATAATATAATAAAACAAGTCAAATAAATAGGATAAATGACGGTAATAAAATGTACTTATTTGAGTTCATCAAATATCCCCCCACTTGAACTTTACTTGTCCCCAAGTAAACCTTAGAATTAATCTTATGAAAATGTATCCTAAAAGATGTTAGGATTTATTTTTATATTTAAGCATGTATTCGTTTTATCATAATCACACAACCAAACACTTAACGAAGTAAAATAAAATATTTTGATAAAAGCAAATCTAATCGTTTAACTGTCCAGTCGTGACGAATATTCTATCATAAGCTTGGCAAGTATACGCATCTCCCCCACTAAAGCCAAGGAATAACAAGTCTAAAGCGGTAAAAAGGGTTTTTAGGTTTAAGGGTTAATCATTCTCCTTAATCTCTATCGATCTCAAATTCCAGAAAAGGCGACAAAATCACAAATACATGATCGAATCCACGAACACGATACTTGCAATTGCTCAAATCCTTAACTCGAATAGGCTAAAGATAGGACCAAGTAATCTTCACCAATAATATTATATCAAAAAGGGCGACAAAATCATAAATACATAGCCGAATCCACGACTACGATACTTAAGATTGCTCAAATCCCTAATCTCAATAAATCAAAGGTTTGGATAAAGAATAATATAGGGTATGGATAATATTTGGGATACAAATTGGTGTAAAATGAAAAATAAACGAAACAGATAAATTAAAATCCTAAGTGTGGTTAATCACTATCCCAACCATCCCATGAATAAGACTTATATCATAGAATAACTCACGCTTTAACACTTGAAACACACGCTTTAGGTAGACACGAATTATACTCAACAAGATCTTAATCAAAGAATATCCTTTAGTTGGCGTTCCCATAACGTTCAACTCCCATTCAATCCATAGATATAATATACAACAACTAGTGGTGATATCGACCACTTAATACAAAACTTTACATAAGTTGGTTAAAACAAACTTCCAACTTTTTCTTTTTCTTTTTCTTTTCTTATTTTTTCGAATTTTTTTTTTTTTTTTTTTTTTTTTTTTTTTTTTTTTTTTTTTAACTTTAAACATAAACATAGATGTGTAAAATTTCACCACATCACTATAATGATAACTCTGGATAATTTTTCCATACTTTTCATGACTTCAGAAATAACGGTAATAGTGAAAGTAGTAAACACACGAAAAATAAACTCAAAGATATACAATATTTACTTTCACTCCAATTGCATTGTGCAATTTCCCGACCTAACCAAAGATAATGAATTACGCACGCGAACACAGGTAATGTAAGGAAACACACTTTGCCTAAAGCAATTAACCAACCACGGATTTTAATCTACAGGGTAGGCTAAGGTGTAAGGGTGTAACGAAACATTATAACAAAGGTGTAAGAAACGAAAGGAATGGCTCTGAGTGTTTTTCTAGGGGTATCTTACTCTAAAAGTGAGAGTAACAAAAGGGTTTATACGGGGGTTAACTAACCAGTGTAGTTAGCTAATAACACATAACATATAAAGGCTATTTGGGTGTAATCCTAGAAATTTACCAATTTAGACAAGTCATTCCAATTATATAAATAATACTTATTATGGTGGTCTCGAATAGTATACAAGCCAAGTTCTAAAGTTTACAAGTCACCGGCACACTCATAGATTTGTGAATTTTGAAAAATCACAAATTTTGAAAATAACGTCATGTGTGCACCTATTCAACTTAGACTTTAAACAAAAACATGCTAAAATTTTTTAATTTTGATATATTAAGCACATTTTAAGCATATTTTGAAAAGTTTAGGACAAGTAAGTGTTCAAATTCTCCAATCCCCCCACTTAAGTTAAACAACGTCCTCGTTGTTTGTATCAAAGGTTAAAAACTGGAAAATAAAAGAATTAGAACAGAAAAACTCCCCTGAGATTTGCTCGGTATGATCCTCCATAAGTATAAGAGCAAAAATCATCTTTCTTGTGGATTAGAACGTTTAAGCTTCATATTTGATGTATCCACAGGAAATGCAGGAATCTATAATACCACCAAGACTTTAAACACACCTAAGTTAAGAAAGTTCAAACTTGCATAATACATTAGTAGTTAGCAAAAATAAAACATAAAAATTAAAATGAAAATTATCAGGTCAGTCGATGCGCCGTATCTTATGGAAGAAGATACGCCGTATCGAGCCTGGAATAATTACGAATCAGAATAAAAGATGCGTCGCATCCTTAACCAGGGATGCGCCGCATTAAAATAAACTGACAAAAAGTTTTAAAGTTAAAAATAAAAATGCAGAAAAATAAAGTAAGATATGACCAGTGCAGGAGATGCGTCGCATCTTGGAATTGAGATGCGCCGTATCATCTGCGGGCCTGACTGACTCGACACATAACAGAATAGTAAAAATTTTCCGGGTTGTCTCCCGGTCAGCACTTGTCTTTATTCCAGAGTCTTCAAGTTAGACTCACGTTCAGCTCTTTAATATCGATCATTGAAGGAGTCGGAAGCATCGCACTCCCTCATCGCCAATTCAGTAACATTGAACACTCCTTGCTCGTCCTTAATTTCCACGCCGTTCTTCTTTAATATCTGTATAAATAAAGTTCTGTCCCTTTCGGGCAGAGATGACAAAATGATAGACGGGAAATTCTTATTATCATATAGGCATAAATAAGCAAGGTGGGGTGGTAGTTCAATAAACACATCATTATTCAAATTTGTTTTCTCAACTATTCTCCTACGTTTGTTAATTACTACGCAATCATACCACTCGTCATCAGAATCATTAACAATATCGCGTCTAAGTTCGGTGGGTACATTAAGGTCAATAAATTCCTCAAAGTTCTCATGATTAGGATTAGTTGAGTTGTTTTGAATCAATGTTTCTCCCATGAGCCTAGCTTCAATATCGAGGTCCATACGCTCTCTTAATCCTAGCACATAGACGCCTCTAATTATGCTTTTAACAGGATCTTGACACTTATAGACTAGTTTATTATTCCCTACCCTTAATGAGATTTTTCTTTTAAACACATCAATCTTAGCATGGGCAGTAGACAAGAAAGGTCTTCCAAGGATTAAAGGAATCTTAACATCCTCGGGCATATCTAATATAACAAAGTATACAGGGAAATTAAACTTCTCAATCTTAACTAGCACATTATTAGCAATCCCTTCAGGTCATTTTACCGTTTTATCAGCCAATTCAATAAGCAACTTAGTTGGTGCTAATTTTCCTAGACCTAGGGTAGTGAATGTCTTAAGGGGCATTACACTAACGCTAGCTCCTAAGTCAGCTAACACATTATTGAAATATATATCATTAATTGAACAAGGTAAAGTAAAACTTCCTGGGTCTTTTTCTTTATGAGGCAAGGCATTTAAGTCGGTTGCAGAGCTCTCTTCTTTCATGGTAGCCTTGATCTCCTCTTCAATCTTTGTCTTCTCTTTGAGTAGTCTCCTTAAACTGATTGAAGAATTAAAGAAAAATTCGGGTCTTGCACCATCATTACCATTCATCAGTCTTCTAGGAAAAGGAATGTTAGGAGTGACTTCTTCAGTGGTGCTTATGGCCTTGACATGATCTCTTGGGTTGGTTTCACTTGAGCTCGGTAGACTTCCGTATCCCCTTTCTTGAAGAACTTTGCTCAATTGACCAATTTGTTGTTCCAATGCTTTGATCGAAGCTCCTTGATTTCTTGTAATAGTGTCCGTTGAGGCTCGGATTTCTTTGATCATAGCAGTATTCTCTTCATGTCTTTTAGCAGCATCACCATAATTTGCTTTAGAGTGTCATCTAAAGTCTGCCTCCTTTCTTGATAAGTGGGATTAAAATTGTTATTTTGATAGAATCCCGGGGTGGCTTCCCTAAATCTTCCTGAAGGTCGGAATGGTTGTCCAAATTGGGTGTAATATGCTTCTTCAAACGTCTCACTTTCATTCTTATTCGGGCAATCTTTAGTGTAGTGAGGTCCTTCGCATTTTTCACATCCAACTTGGGCAGCATACACTTTTTCATCACGCTTCTTCATCTCTCTACTAATTTTATCCAATTGAGCTTGAATAGCAGCAAACCCGTCAAAATTAGTGCTGCTCTTAGATCTAGTAGAGGTCCCATCGTGCCATTTTTGAGAATGATCAGCAGCTTCTTGGATAGCTTTCCTAGCATTGGCTGCACTCATTTGAGGCACAGCTCCCTTAGCGTCCAAGATTTGTCTAGTAGGCACGTCCAATCCTTGATAAAACAATATTATCTCCTGCATAGGGGTTAGATAGTGTTGAGGACATTTTACCAGTAAATCTTTAAATCGTTCCCAAGCTTGATAAAGAGTTTCATCAGGCTCTTGCTTGAAACTGTTGATAGCCTCCATCTTTTTAGCAGTCTTAGCAGGTGGACAATATCTCTTCAGGAATTTGCTCTTCAAATCTTCCCATGTAGTGATTGAACTAGCAGGTTCATTCCTTAGCCACTTGTTAGCAGCTCCTTTTAGCGAGATTGGAAAGATTCTTAGCATGAGTTGATCGTCAATGACTCCTTCTGAAGTAAACAAATCCGCAATCTCGAGGACCTTTTCAACATGCTCATTAGCATCCTCATGTTCCGATCCACTGAAAGCATTTTCTCTTAGCTCCTTGAGAAACTGACCCTTCAATTCAAACTTTGACTTATCATCAAACTTTGGTCTAGCAACTCCTGAAGTGTAATCAGCACGGGTTTTGTTCATGTATTCCTCCATAGTTGTGTTTTCGCCCATTGTTTCTGTTTCTTCTTCCTCTTTCTCTTCAGAAAAATAATCAAGCTCGAATGAACTTGAGATATCAAAGCTTTTTGTGTTGAAAAGCCTTTTAAGCGAATGAAAGGCTCGTTCAGGATCGTCGAAAGGTTGAATCAAGTTCTTCGTAGAACTCCTAGTCATGCACTTCCTGAAACTATCACAAAAGCATCGGTAGGGTATGTTCAAGAAAGTAATATATCAGAAAATCAACAACGAAAACGGAATACGAAAAATTAAAGTTACTGATATCTGCAGACGATGCGCCGTATCCAAAAAGATGGATACGCCGTATCTTATAATCGTTAAAATTTAATCAGACTTTATTCAGAAAATAGATACGCCGCTTATAAAGTAGAATGCGCCGTATCAGTTTTAATTATCAAAAATCGATATTTATTTAAAATTAAATGCGTCGTATTAACAAAAGTTAATGCGCCGTATTTTCGTTACGTTTCAAAATACAAGATTTTTGATTCAGAAGATACGCCGTATCGATGCGTCGTATCTGTTTAATAATTCGAAAACTGTTTTTAATTAAAATAATAGATACGCCGTATCTGCAAAAACAGATGCGTCGTATGGCGTTATCGCTTAGAAAAAAAATTTCTTATTAAAAACAGATACGCCGTATCTTGGGGAAAGATGCGTCGTATCGAATTAATTAAACGCGTTGTATTTTATAAAAATTAAACGCAATACGCCGTATCTAAGAAAATAGATGCGCCGTATCATTTATATTAGCTCAGTACAACGATAGCAGAATACAGAAAATACGAAAAATAAAAACAAAAATAAAAATAAACGAAAATAAACAAAAACAAAAACACAAAAACAGAAAATATGCAAAATAATACAATAAATGCAAATTAACTAATATACAACAGAGTTAGCGGTTAGATTAAAAATTAAAAAGCAAAACCTAATTAAAATACTAATCAAATTAACAGATAATAACAATTCACTCCCCGACAGCGGCGCCAAAAACTTGATGCGTGCGTGCGTATGCTCTAATTTATACCCACGGTATGTCGTTGTGGTTTTAGCAGTATTCAAGTTTTAAATTTATATTTAGCCGACTTATCAATAACACACACACTTTAACGAGCAGTGTACTCGGTCAGTATGAATATAATGGTAAGTAGAGTGTCGATCACTAAGAGTGGAACGTATTATCTAGTTATTCTAATCAGTATTTTAATATCTTAAGTTAGCTATACAACCTAATCTAACGCAAGGGGGTTTCAGCCTGAGAGACTGGCACGGTTTGGTTACGATTAAAGGTAAATTAAACTAATAGGCACGAATCAGCGAATAGCACACACGTACACAGATAAATACTCGAGACAATAAGAAGACCTGTCCTGATAGTTAAGTAGCTTGTCACTTGTTTTATTGCTAGTTTTATATGAAGTGTATAGTTTGATGCAACGCACCGAGATTAAGTCCTTTCTCGTTGGTTCTAATCTTATCGGCGAGTAAACCCTTAATGCTTACTTATGACTATCCTATTTATCTTTCTTCCTTCTTTTCTACAGACGATAGAATGCATAGGCGATCTAATAAATAGGCGAGGGCAGAGGCATGGCGACCCGATCAACGCTCAGCTAGACACAGAGGTTATCGATGCACTAATAAAAGTCACCAAAGACATCAACATATAAACTTTAATTAATGGGAAAGCAGTTTTAAGGGAGTGCAACCTTTCCGTTGTCACATTACACAAGCCACCAATCCTGATGAATTAAAGTTTACTAATACAATAAAACAAAACTACTTAATGAATTAAATACATGCAGGACCTTCTTACAGCTCTTGTATCTTCGTTCAAGGTGTGTCTTGTGCTGCTACTTCGACTGAATTCGGCCTTAGGTTTCTATGGTCTTCGGTCTTCTAAAACTGTCGAACTCTGAAATTCGTCTGGTCTTGGGGTATTTATAGTTTCTGTCTGAGGGTTAGATGCGGCGCATCTAATAAGTAGATGCGGCGCATTGACTTAACTTCGCGTGGGGTCCAAGATTAATATATTCAGGAATATTCGTACACCGCCAGAAGATGCGGCGTAACCCCATTTATAGATGCGGCGCATGTCCTCTTGTATCTTGGATCGTATCTTGTGAAATCTTGATAGTGATGCGCCGTATGTAATAAGTAAGATGCGGCGTATCTGGAGCAGAATGTCTTGATCTTGTACATTTCAGTAGACTCTTAACTTCTTGCTTGTTTTGCTCCATAATTAGTCCAAAATCGCCAAGTTTCACATAATACTTGTTTTTACCTGAGAATTACAAAAGTAAACATTAACGTATCAATTCTCACAGATAATATAATAAAACAAGTCAAATAAATAGGATAAATGACGGTAATAAAATGTACTTATTTGAGTTCATCAAATATCCCCCCACTTGAACTTTACTTGTCCCCAAGTAAACCTTAGAATTAATCTTATGAAAATGTATCCTAAAAGATGTTAGGATTTATTTTTATATTTAAGCATGTATTCGTTTTATCATAATCACACAACCAAACACTTAACGAAGTAAAATAAAATATTTCGATAAAAGCAAATCTAATCGTTTAACTGTCCAGTCGTGACGAATATTCTATCATAAGCTTGGCAAGTATACGCATCTCCCCCACTAAAGCCAAGGAATAACAAGTCTAAAGCGGTAAAAAGGGTTTGTAGGTTTAAGGGTTAATCATTCTCCTTAATCTCTATCGATCTCAAATTCCAGAAAAGGCGACAAAATCACAAATACATGATCGAATCCACGAACACGATACTTGCAATTGCTCAAATCCTTAACTCGAATAGGCTAAAGATAGGACCAAGTAATCTTCACCAATAATATTATATCAAAAAGGGCGACAAAATCATAAATACATAGCCGAATCCACGACTACGATACTTAAGATTGCTCAAATCCCTAATCTCAATAAATCAAAGGTTTGGACAAAGAATAATATAGGGTATGGATAATATTTGGGATACAAATTGGTGTAAAATGAAAAATAAACGAAACATATAAATTAAAATCCTAAGTGTGGTTAATCACTATCCCAACCATCCCATGAATAGGACTCATATCATAGAATAACTCACGCTTTAACACTTGAAACACACGCTTTAGGTAGACACGAATTATACTCAACAAGATCTTAATCAAAGAATATCCTCTAGTTGGCGTTCCCATAACGTTCAACTCCCATTCAATCCATAGATATAATATACAATAACTAGTGGTGATATCGACCACTTAATACAAAACTTTACATAAGTTGGTTAAAACAAACTTCCAACTTTTTCTTTTTCTTTTTCTTTTCTTATTTTTTCGATTTTCTTTTTTTTTTTTTTTTTTTTTTTTTTTTTTTTTTTTTTTAACTTTAAACATAAACATAGATGTGTAAAATTTCACCACATCACTATAATGATAACTCTGGATAATTTTTCCATACTTTTCATGACTTCAGAAATAACGGTAATAGTGAAAGTAGTAAACACACGAAAAATAAACTCAAAGATATACAATATTTACTTTTACTCCAATTGCATTGTGCAATTTCCCGACCTAACCAAAGATAATGAATTACGCACGTGAACACATGTAATGTAAGGAAACACACTTTGCCTAAAGCAATTAACCAACCACGGATTTTAATCTACAGGGTAGGCTAAGGTGTAAGGGTGTAACGAAACATTATAACAAAGGTGTAAGAAACGAAAGGAATGGCTCTGAGTGATTTTATAGGGGTATCTTACTCTAAAATTAAGAGTAACAAAAGGGTTTATACGGGTCCAGAACTTGTGTGTCCAAGATCCGTTTGCTTAGTCAGCTCATCAAATGTCACGTGAATGATTTCCATAATTTTTCGGGTTCATTTGTTGTAGATTTGGTATCCCTTGCGATCTGGTGCATATCCAATGAAGAATCCAATGTCTGCTTTAGCCTTTAGTTTTCCCAGATCCTGACTGTCATTTGTTGGGTAGCATAGAGCACCGAACACTCGTAGAAAAGAAAGATCTGGTTTCTTGCCATGTATCAGCTCATAAGGAGTTTTGTTGTGAAGAGTATGTATTAAGGATCGGTTTTGGGTGTAACAAGCTGTGGTAATTGCTTCTGCCCAAAGAAACATCGGTGCCTTGGAAAATATCAGCATGGTTCGTGCAGCTTCCACAAGAGTACAATTTCGTATTTCAACAACGCCGTTCTGCTGAGGAGTGCGTGGAACACTTTTCTGGTGAGTTATGCCAATACTTTCATAAAATTGAATAAGTTGTTTGTTAACAAACTCAGTTCCATTGTCTGTACGGATGATTCTGACGGTTTTGTTGAGTCTTACTTGTAGCTGTTTGATAAGTTTGATGATAACCTCTGGAGTCTCGTCCTTGGTTCTCAAAAACTTCACCCATGTAAATCGAGAGTAGTCGTCGACCACCACAAGAACATATTTCTTCCCATTTATACTCCGCACTCTCATTGGTCCGCATAGATCCATGTGAAGGGTGTGAAGAACTTCCATGATGGTGTTGACAGTTTTGGGTTTGTGAGTATGCTTCTTGCTTTTGCCCAGTTGACAGGCAGAACAAAGATGA
This sequence comes from Artemisia tridentata subsp. tridentata, assembly GCA_021014915.2. NCBI lineage: Eukaryota > Viridiplantae > Streptophyta > Magnoliopsida > Asterales > Asteraceae > Artemisia > Artemisia tridentata. The sequence continues at coordinate 329,933,265 of CP139509.1, forward strand.
TCTTTTTCAAACTTTAATCTGGGCATACCTCGTACAAGATCCTTGCGAGTAAGTTCATTTATGGTACCGAAGTTTAAGTGATTTAAACGACGGTGCCAAAGCCATGATTTGTTCTTTGAGGCCTTAGACAGCAAGCAAATAGGAGAGGACCGCATCATGTCTTCAATAAAAATGGTGTATAGGTTAGTGCCACGACTCCCTTTAAGGAGATCAATACCATCCAATTCTATGACGAAACAAATATGTTTTCTGAAAGCAACTTCAAGATCAGAATCACAACATTGACCAACAGAGAACAAATTGTGCCCAAGTCCTTCCGCGTAGTATACCCTGGAAATTACACTGTCACCAAAAACGTAATCTCCATCACCAATAATTGCCCCAAAATGGTCGTTCCCGAATCTAACTGTCCCGATAAACTTATTCACGAAATTCTTGAGTCGTGAGCGATCCTTGGTCATATGTTTTGAGTAGCCTGAGTCCAAATACCAAAGGATGATTTGTACGACTTTCATTTGAAAACAGACAACGATGGATAACTGAAAAGATTGGATCCCCACGTGCAATTGGGGTCCATTTGGTTAGCACAAACAAATTCTGGAACCACAGGAACTACAGAAGCCATGGTATTCACAGTGGAAGCTTCACAAGTAGATGCAATGAACCTAGTTACAGGGCATTGTGTCTCTAAAGGGAAAGTTCTACCAGTTGGTTTCCATTCCTTAACAGTCACAACTTTAGACTTAGTTATCCTAGTTAAAGGGCACTGTTCTCCTAAAGTGAATTTCCTTCCAGTGGGCTTCTATTGATAACCAATATTGGCAAACAGTTTTCCTGTAGGTTTCCAAATTTGCTTACTCAGTTTAGGTTTCCTCACATTCTTAACTAGGGATCGTTTAGAAGACATCAAGAATGAAACAACACATTCATCATGATTACCAGAAATTAAGCATTCATTACATGTCTTACAAATGGCATTAGAATTCGAATTAATTACAGTACGCTTATAGCTAATACTAGAATCAACACGATTCTTTTTGTTCGAATCAAGTTTATTGTTCCTAAGATGGTCTTCTACTTTCTCCTGGTGAGCACTCTTAGCTGGCGCAGTCTTATCTTTCTTTGTATTGAGACTAGTCTTTGACCCGCTAGCTTTAGTATCACTGTTTACTCCTGTAGAAGTAATGATGGGAACATTAGTTTGTTTCACTGCCATTTGTTTATCTGGTTTTGATGTACTGGGTTCAGATGTTTTAAGTGGTACATCAAAGGTAACATGCTTGATCTTAGTTATTGAGGATGATGCAATAAACCTATCTCGCTTGTTATCAATCTTAGGACATGTGCCAATGACGTATTCTAAGAGTTCCTGAGATCATTTAGTGAGGAAGCAGGCATCTACAACTGCACTATCAAGTGATTTATCAATCCTATCCTCTTCTACGGTCTCACGAAGAATGTCAAGACTATCCTTAAGATATGTGAGATAATGATGATGAGCTGACCTATTGTTCCTAAGAGGAAGCGGAATAGTGACAGCATCAATTGCATATTTTCTACCAGCAGAAACCTTTGGAACAATATTATCACAAGTGATGACTGGTGTTTTCCCTTTTACCTGAGTCTTTAGATTCTCAATCTCATTAAGTAAAGAAGTTAGCTTTTCATTTGTTTTATCACGCGTGATTTTAATCGAATAATATAACTCTTTGTAACGCTGTTTAACATTTGAATTTTCAGCTTGAAACCAATCATTTTCATGTTGTAATTTATTGATGGTATCTTGATAGTGAAAATTCTGAGAATCTAAAGACGATGGCTTATGGTTGTCCGTCACATCACTCTTGTTAGTTTTTAATTGGGCAATTTGGGCCCTCAATTTTTGAATCGTGTTAGTGTGAGCTTGAATTCTTTCATTACGTTTGGTTAATTCAAAATATGCATCAAATTCAGGAGCATCCAAAGATGTCTTGGCATTTGAGGTTTTAATTCTTTCTTCTAAATGTTGATACTTTAATTGCAAATTAAGATTATCAACCTCTAGTTTTGAAAAATGCCTAACCATGTTATCATGGTCATCGTTTTGGATTTTCTCATGCAATTTTAAATTCTCCCCCTCAAGCTCAACAACACGATTCTGGGTAAAATTCAATGCAATAGACAACTCATGAAATTGACAAGCAGTTAATGCAGAATCAGTAGCAGTATAAAATACATCCTGTGCAATACATCTAGCAATCAAATTCTCATTGGTGATGAGAATATTCTTTCTTTCAATCTCACAGCATTTAAGATCAATATCATTTTGTTTCCTTATTTTTTCCATATCTTTAAACACTTCTTTCATCTCTTTTAATTCAGTTTCAAGGGTTTTTTGCATGCCCTCAAAATGTTCTTTGAGAAGTTTAAAAAATGGAATAACCTTTGTTAAGTAGCACCGTTTTGTTTGTTCAAAACCCCTTTCCCCTTCAGTAATTCCCGTTGGCGTAATTCTCTTCTTACATGTTTTATCAAAATCAGCAAATAGTTGACAAAGAACATATATGCTAATTAGAGTTTTACATTCTGTGGGAAGAGTTAAAGGAACTAAGTGCATGGGTGTATTGGGTGGGTACACCGTTGCTGCAGCTATCTTTCTAAATGGTGGAGTTTTGGCTTGAAGTTCTTCGGCTTTCCTTTTTTCTAAGTCTAAGGACCAAAATATTTGTTCTGGAGTCAACTTAGTTTGAGGTACAAAAATAGCCAATCGGTTCTCCTCAGAGTAATCATGGGGTTTGATTATGACTCGATTTGCTATACATTTGGGATCCTTCATTTTTTCAGCCAATCTTTCTCTATTTATTACTTCTATCTCATTACTCTCTTCAAATGACAACACATCAGGAGGGGTATGACCAGGCTTAAGCATTACATTTGCATTATATAATGCTGGTTGAGCAACTTTAACACTCCTAAGAAAAACTGATTTAGGTTCACCTACATCCTTTACACTATTTTCATCACACAACTTTTTATGCTTTTGAATCATTTGAACAGTTTGTCTGGTCTGGTCTTGTGTGTACAACTTGTTTTCAATCTTATTCTTTAACGTTTTAAGTCTGGAAAAATCATTTAAGAGTTTTGTTTCTTTTTCTTTGAAATCATGTTTTAGTGTAATTACACTTTCTTGGATCTCCTGTTTTTGTTTAACAGTTTGATCAAGTTGTTTTCGTAAAGAATATAACTCCTTTTTCAATGTTTCTTCCCTTAACTTACGTTCTATTATGAATGTACGCATTTGATTATCCATTTTCTGCTCACGTTCAGTTAGCTCAAATTTTACACGTTGTTCATATATGGTCACCTGATCTTTATAGATGTTAAGTCTAGTGGTCAAAGTGTCATCAGGGATAAACACGGTGTTCTCATGCAATTCAAAAGTATTATCGACAACAGAAGATGCACTACTTGGTACAACAGACACGTCGTTGTGATTTACATATTGTTCATATGGGATAACATTACTATTTCCCATATCAGCAGTATCTGATTCAACAACATCTGTCTGTTGTACTTTGTTGGGAATCTTCTGTTCATCGACCATGTTATACATGTCATACAGCTTTAGTACCTCAGATATGACAGATGCGTTGGAAGGACCAGATTGTTGTGGTGAAGAGACTGTAGAAGGCAGATTAGCCATGAAGATGGTTTGAGCAGTGGGTTCATCATCAACGTCTGAGTCAAAAGCATCACATTCATCAGTTTGAAAGATGTTGGGATCATTTAGTGCCAAGTCCTGAACTGGTTGATCATCCACATCAGCATCAAACGTGTTCCCCTCATCACCAGCAAGAAACAATAACTCTTCTTCGTACAAAGCTGCTCCATTCTCTGGAGCTTGCATCAACAACATCTTATCTTTGAAGTAGTCAGAATTCTGTGGACGCTTTGGTTGACTGCAGTTCCTTGCTATGTGTCCTAGTCCACCACAGTTGTAACATTTGATTTGCCTTCCCTGTCCCTGATTAGCATTCCCAACTTTGTTCTGTATGTTACCCCGAACGATGTTCCTTTGATTCACATTCTGCCTTCCTTGAACATTCTGAACCACAACCTTTCCATCTTCCACTATTGCTTGATTACGCAGATTAGATGAAGTTCAAAGTTGGTTATTGGTTTGAGGGAGTGTTGCTCTGAACTGTTGGACAAGTAAAGAAACTTGGTTGGAGAGATTATCAATCATCTTGTCAGTATGAGAGTATCCCGAGTCCAGTTGGGTGTTCACAGCCGATGGTGGGTGCAAAGATGATTGGACAAATGATGTCTGATTCTGTGATAAAGAAGGTTGGTGATAAACTTGATCAAGTGAGAATTGATTGAACGGCTGAACATTTGAGACAAGTGCAAGTGGATCATTAGTTGTCGTTGGATTGATTCTTTCCCTTAATTGACGATCATAGACAGCATGCTTTTCATGTTGTTGTAAGTAAGCATACAGCTGTTCATAATTCGTCTATCTCAATCCTTTGTTGAGCTTCACGGCTGTGACAAATCTATCCCACTCGGGTGACATGTTGTTCACAAACTTAGAATTAAGCTGGATATTTGGCATTGTCATCCTGATGATCCTCATATCATTCACAAGCTTGTGAAATCTCACATAATAGTCAGTGATATTTTCACCAGGATTCATCTTGAAGTGCTCAAACTCATCATACAACTGAGATTCACGATCTTCTTTGGTCAGTTCAGATCCAGCCAGAAGCATTTTAACATTGTCCCAAACAGCTTTGGCTTCAGTGTTGAAGTTGATAAGCTTGTAAACGTCTTTGGGAAGTCCTTGAATCACAATGTTAGAAGCTCTAATGTCTGCATCATAACGCTTCTTCTCCTCCTCATTAAGATCGTTATAATTACGCGGCCTGTCGATTCCAAGAGTGACAGTTCCATCCTCGGCGGTAGTGACAGCATCTCTAGTGGTGCCCAATTGAAAAGGTCCTTCATCAATGGATTTAAGAATGTTAACACCATTCTCTTTTCCCAAGCAATAAATTTGTATTCTTTGTGCCCATGATTCATAATCCGTCCTATCAAGCATAGGAGGGCGGGTATCGGACCCGGCAGCTTGAATGTCATCAGAAGAAGTGCTTGCCATGATGTAAACTTGCACGGGATTTTACAATTCTATGATTTAAACTGAGAAATAGATTCTTTCGCAGGATTTTTCAAAAATCAAGAATAAACCTTGATTTGATTACTTAAATGTGTTATGATGAAAGTTGTTGGATCGGTTAAAGGAATAGTGATTGTATGGTAGGGATGAAGGTTGGTTAAATTAGATGAATTGTTGTTTAGTTAAGTTGTGATTGAGTTAACGTATTGGTTTAAGCAAATCTCAATGAGCAAATCACAGACACCTCAAATCGCAGAAACTCAAATCGCAGAAACTCAAATCGCAGAGACTCAACTCGCAACTCCTCAACTTGCAACAATCATCAAACCGCAAGATATGATCAAATCGCAACAGAGCAAATCACAACAGATCAAATCGCAATACTTAAAATCGCAGTTGAGCAAATTGCAACAGAGCAAATCACAACAGATCAAATCGCAAAACTTCAAATCGTAGCTTGATCAAATCGCAACAGAGCAAATCGCAACTCACAACAGACAAAAATGTCCCTTTCTTGCGATTTTGTCTTCTTTCCCCTTTTTAGCTAACTACCAAATCGTAATACAAAAACCTGCCAAATCGCAACACTAACAATCCTAATCTAACTCAAATCGTAACCATGAAACATTAACCGAGACTCAAATCGCAACCTAGAACAACTTCAAAACACCACTCGAATTGACTCAAACACACCAATAAACGGATGAAACAATCTATCCAAACACTAAACTAAGCTCATACTGTTGGAGAATGCTCGTGTCATAATAACTAATTATATGGCTAGATATATGTGAGCCTATGGGGTCACACACTTATACACAGAGACACCATTTTATAGATTGTATTTATCGTATTTACAATATATAAACGACTACGTAACTCGGGATCAATAATGGGCTACTAATAACTAAGCTAGTACTTAGTTTATTGGATTGGACCAACAAATGGGCAAGCCCATTTAGGGCCCCCATGGCAAGCCTAGGTGAGAAAGGAACAAGGGAGAAAGATCAAGGGGCAAAGTGTAACTTTGATCATGATAAGTTCAAATGAGATTTGGTCTTTGATTATGACTTATCACATTAAAGGCTTACCAACTTTCTCTCCTCCTTCCTCTCCCTAATGACCACGAAATTAATCACACCCATATTAGGGTTTGTGGTTTTTTTATCCCATCTAACCTTATTCTAGTGTAGTTCAAGGCTAGATCGCGTGTTACGTGTTCAAGACTAGCATCGGGTGGTGATCGATGATGTGTAGTGTGGATTATTCATAGAGGTGATCTTCTTTGGTCACTTGTGGTTCTTATTTCATTCAATTCGTGTAGTGATATTGGTGTGTTACCCGGATCACGCTACAAAGGTATAAAACATGTTTGTTTAATTTGTTTTTATTTAGATTGATCATATGGCTATATGGATCCTTGTATGGTGATGTTTTTCCGCTGCGTTTATAATATTAATTGTTAATTTATATTTTACATCACCTATAGTGGTATCACGAGCCATCATATGTCGTCATATGATCATCTTGTATGCGTAAAAATGGCTAAAAACGTTGTTTTTTAATGGATTTAAAGGTGTTATTTTAAAACAGCCCCTAGGGCTTAAATATTATGAATAAGTCGACCTTAAGAAGGTCTTAAGATCTGGACTTTTTGATCCTATAGTCATTTGTTATGCATACATCAATTGTTTACTTGATCGGTACCCGTAAAATGGCCTAAAAACGCGTTTTTTGAAAGATTTCTAACCCGATTTCAAATCAGCCCATGAGGCTTATTTTTTTGTGGTAAAATGGTGTTAAGAAGGTCCTAACATCAGTGAGGTTTGAGTCTTTGGCCATTTGTCACGCGTACCATTCGGGGTTTTAATTCTTGTTAATTATTTCTTCGATTCGTTGGCTAACAATTTATTTCTTGTTATTTATTTTGTTATCCATGGCAAATACATGCATGTTTGTCCATGGAGTTAGCCAACACCATGTAATAATCTTTATTTGAATGTATATTATGTGTTCATATGCAAAGCCGATGAAAACCTAGACCACTTGTGCGTTGTGATTGTGATTGTTGGTTGGTTTTTCTTGTTTTGGGGTTTGCCATTGTTTCGGCACTTTTGTAATGTAATTCATCTTTGGTGTAGCCAATGTTTGGGCATTTTACAGTAGATACAAAGTAGATTAGTTATATTTTACTTTATATGTATTGTAAACAAGAGCTTGGAAGCAAATGGCGAAAGATTGAAGAGTTGTAGACTGAAAGTTGCTGCTGGACACCTGTTGGGAAAACGTGATTACCTGCTGATTGGTAAGGTATTTTTTTCTAAAATTTTTGGTGCAGGTCCACAAGACATAGGGCTACAACTTTGTCAACTGGGCCGAATCATGAGGAGGTGATCTTCCTGAGCATTTGGGCCTTGTAAAACAGAAAAACTGGGCTGACAGAATCTGAAGTTTCATGTGCATTATGGGCCTTTACTTGCCCATGATTGTCTTGGGGCAAGTGGGAGCCCTCCATGTGGTTGTGATATATGTCCCTAGTTGACTCTTGGTTCTTGTGATGGCTCACAAGACCAAGCATAGGATTTTCATCGGTTGAGGCTTTGCATATTGTGGTTGAATGTTTGGTTGGTTGTTTTTATGTATGTTGTGACTACATGTAAAACGAAAAATGTTTTCTTAAAACTTGAAACTAAACATAAACCATTTTGAACTAAGTCTTATGATTTAGTTTAACTAAGTTTAAATATGATTTGAAACTTAAAAATCATTGTTTTCAAAATAACACTTAAACTAGTTAAGATTGTTTATTTATTGATTTATTGTATTGTCCATACTTAATAATCCACATAGGATATATATTAGTCTTGAAAATGGACAACTTGACACACATAAATTAAAAAAATGATTAGACTTAAGTTAAGAAAAGTTTTTAACTTGTGCTACGAAGAATGAATGCATGCTTCTTTCGTACACGTTTTTGATTCACATCAAAACTATTTACCCGTCAAAATTTAAGTCACGCTGTCCAATTATGAGAACACTTGCAATTACCTTTTAGCATATGGTCAGACCTAGGCTGAATTGTAACCCAAGGTGACTATTGTCCATGGTCAGACCTAGGATTATTCTCACAGTTTTCAAATTGGATGACTTAATCGAGTAGTGTGGTCAGACCCTTACCCGAGGCAAAGATGGGACTAAACATGCCTACGTGACACTAGTTGTTTGACACTAGATGCCATGAGTCCCATAAGGATCTAAGAGTTGTACATGTAATACAATTGATGATCGTCGCCTACCTATTGAATCCACCATTTCTAGTAGATCAACTGCATTAATGGTCGAACCTCAATGAGGATCTTAGCCTTTTCGTAAATTAATTGTTTTAAATTATAAACATGGGGTAGTTAATTTATAAAAGGATAATTATCGAAAATACTAAAATTGAACTTTGTAAATTCAATTAACGCAACGCATACCGTAAACAAGAGTTTGTTCTTTTCTTGTTAAAAGGACGAACTAAGTCGATCTTTCCTTGTAAGAAAGAGACTTATTCCTATCATTTTTCTTTATGAGGAAAAGCCATAATAGGAATATTTGAATTTTCCTAATTCTAATCAAACTCAAGGAAAACCTACTCTAGAAATCGTGATGTCTTGTAAAAGTCAAAACGGTTAAGTATGGTTCCACATCTTATTCCTTCAACGTTGTTTAATAACCCTTGTTTCGGTTTTGAAACATTGAAGAAATATAAGATATTTGGACAACCAAGAACACGTGCACTTGGCTTGACCTCTTTGGTCAGACCTTAGGGCCATTTCAACCCACGGCGAATTTTGCTCATTGGTCAGACCTTCGGCGATATTTGCATGTTCTTGCTTGGTCAACCTATTTCGTACTAGCTACCAAACTAAAACGAGTTTAAATAATTAGAAGACGAAAGTATCAATAAACCGCAATGTGGTAAAGGCAATTACTAGCATGATTACCTAGCAGTTTGCCTTAACCCAATATGCCTACTAAGGTCCTACATACCCTTGTGGTAAAGTAGACCAATTATGGAGGAAATGCATGCCTATTTTCAAGTTAAAATAGCAATGATGGCTAGCCCATCATCTATATGTTAGAACTTGATGCACTTTATTGAATACCTAAGTACATGTTTAGTAGTCAAAGTGACTCACATTAGCAATAATGTGTAGATATTCAAAGAAAGATGGAAAGTATCCAATCGCTACTCACTCTCCACTGGGGACGTAACACATTGTAATGTTGTCTAATCCAGTGGGAGCTACGTGATTATATTATTGGTGACGTAACACATGTAATGTTGTCTAATCCAGTGGAAGCTGTAAGCTTTATTACTTACAAGTTGCCCATCTTATTTCCAGATTGTCTTGAAATAATACATTACTTTTCACGTGTTAAGCATCATAGTTTATATAAGAACCATTGCATAAGTTTTATATGATAACTTGTCGCGTTCCTAATGTTGCTTCTTGAAATGTTATCTATAAAATTGTTATGCATGATTCATTATTCAAACGATAAAGTTCTACATATCTATATTTTGATTTTTGCCTAAAAATCATATGTTATCTTATACATTGTCATATTGCTCATACAAACAAACGAGCGTAGTGTTGTTTGCATGCTCTCACGATGTTGTGCCATGCACAAGTGGGAGAAATCTTAATTGTGTGCAAGGTACAACATATAACAATATGACTAATAGTTTTTCTTGACTGCAAGGTAAGAAACTAAAATTCTACTAGGACTTCTACACATAAAATGTATGTTGCCCTAATTAGAACAAATATCAAGATAACATGAAAAGCTACTTCAACATATTCACTGAATTGTTTAGTAAATATAATTATGTCTTCTTGTAAAGTCATAATCATGAAGTATGAAATTAACTTGAAATTACTATTGAGGCCAAGTGTCGGCGCTCGTAATTACTTTAGTTGAATATGTTTAGGTCTCTTGTAAAGACACAAACATCAATTCAGTTAATTGTTGAAAGACAAATAACGTAAAGTAAGACATTGATTTGTTATGTCTTCTTGTTAGGACATGTACACTTATGACGTATAATAAATGTTTATGTTTTCTAGTCAAAACATGCACATGAAGTAAAGTATGCAGTAGGCTATAATTACTATTGATGCCATATGGTTTGACTTGGTTGGCAGATATGTAAGCCAAAAAGTATAAGTTCATCAAATGAGTTGTGTGATAGTCTCACAATATCAGTCCTCATGGAATACCACGACCTTATGGTATGTCCATCATGGAAAATCAAACACTATTGATATTGTTTGATCTTTGATTACTTAAACTGTTTTACCTCCAAAGCCATCAAGGTTAGAAAATTGGATGTGCCATGTGTACACTCAATATGGTTCCAACCCAGAAGGAATTCAAGACACCATTGTATTATGGCATGGGATGAATCTCATTATGTCTTGATTGAAGTTCTGAATTTGTTAACTACCTAAGAGTAAGTAATTAACAAACTAGAGTCAAGAACTAACGGTGTATTTTGGATGTCCCACTTGAAAACAATTTATTGTTACTCAAGATGCTGAGTATCTAGAGATTAGTCTCTACATACAAAAGCAAATGGGAGCACCTTTAGACCTTGATGTTATTCAAGAACTAAATACACAACCTTCTGAGTACACTTGCTAATATCATACTAAGGTTGAACATGCATATGTTAAACCATAGATTGATATCTCTCATTCATAAATCTGCAAGGATTCCTTTTGCACCTGAATGATATAGTTTTTATATCAATGCTAAGGGATGTAAGTTAGAGGATCATAGTGAGCCTGCTAACTACTGAGATGCATTATCAGATATTGTATCTGATGAGTAGCTCAAAACTATGAATGTTAAGATGCAGTCCTAGAAAGACAATCACTCATGGAGTTTGATTGATCTCTTACCAATCAGTTAGACTGTGAGGTCAAGAATGAGTTACTTGAAGAGAAAACTCAAAAGGACAAACTTGTACACACATTTAATGCACGCGTAGTAAAAAGAGTTTACTCATACTCAGAATTTGACTATGATTAAATCTTCCTATCTACAAACATTAAATGTATAAAGATTAATTGTCATACTTGTTTTCATGTAAATGAAATATGACAATCGGATATCAAAACACCTTTCTTGTTGATTATCTTTGCGAGGACGATGAGTAATCAAAAGGGTTTATGAATCCATGTAATCTTTATTAAGTATACAAGATAAAAGAATCCATGTGTGGATTAGATCATGCATCTAGGAGCAGAGATCTTGTGTTAATCATAAAATCATTAACTTGATTTTGATTAATAAGATTACTCCTGAGTACACTGAGAGCAAGTTGGAGCATTTTATTTATTTTCTTAAATCTCATATGTCATTGACATATTAGAAACAATATTCCACCTAAGCTAGACTTTAATCCTTAGCTTGGAATGAAGTTTCTCTTGAGGGATTTATAAAATAAAACATATAACCTTGTTATATATATGTTTATTAGAATAAACATAAGCGGTTATTAAGTCTAAACACAATATGACACGTTATTGAGGGGAGTCTCAATGATCAATCTTACTTGATGAGATTGAACACATGATTGAAAATCTTAAGTTTGACTGAAGGATTCATCATGTAAGTCATATTAAGTATTGGACTATATATTTATCATTTGCATGAATGCAAGATGAGTTGATAACAACCAATATCTAAGTGAAAGTCGTTAGATAATTGTTAAACGAACATTATATTGGACCTACATAGGACCAAAGATATGTTCAAACGTTTGCGGATATATGAGGAACTCTGTTTTGTTTGCATATGCTGATGCTTATTTAACTAAGATGATACTCAACCCTAGTCGTGGTAGGATGTCATCATGAATGATGAAATTGCTGACTAGATGTGCTCGACTGAGAGCATTAATGCGTTATACATTAAAAGAATAAGAATACTTTATAGTTTGAGAAACGATTCAGATGACTTTCTAAAGGAGGTGTCTTGCTAGCTTCAAACACCCTATGGAATGTATTGTTGCATCACTCGTCTTGTACTTGAATGCACACATACAAAGGACAATCATCATTCAAACCTTTCATGAATTATGAAAGAAGTATTCTCAAAGTTTACTCAGATGACTACTTGTTGCCTTGTACAACATGATTCGATCATGGTGGGAACATCGGATTCCGACCTATGAGTAGTCTTATGCATATCTGTTTTTAGTATTTGGATAATGGAACCGTAAGCAGTCGTATTATATAATGAATTGATATACCTGGTATGATCGTCTTCATTTATACTACTGTGTTCTATATTTGCATGTTTAATCCATGAATAATTTATTTATTCTAAAATTGTCCATTGTCGGTTGACGATACGGGAGTATCATCAAATTAAGACAAATGTGAGCGTGTTGGTGATTTATTTGCCACACTCACATGTTGTTCATTGTGATGAACATTGGATTGACCCAACCTACGAGTATTCACTACATGGATCGTCGTCAATAGTGAATCTCGCAAGAGGTTATGTCTCTTATCCTTAGACTTGAGATGAAAGCAGGTCTTGCATGTGTGGAATTTCATTCCTTGATATGGTTAAACGCTATCCTGAATAAGGTAGTTATAAAGGCCATTTTCAGGAGTGATATGAAGCATGTGAATGACACGTGTAGTCAAAATAGGATTTGTTCCTCCACTTGCTTTGGAGTTAGATACTATTGGGCCCCTCGATGAATTGAACAGATGTTTGTATGGCCGTACCCAACTAGGATTAAGATGAATCTTAAATCCACTTGGTAATCTTGTTCAATATCCATATCGAGAAACAGAATAGTTGAACTATTAGAATGACATTTGATCCATGTCTAATGTTCAATACGGTATCTGTAACAAAAGGATAGATGACATATAAACCATCTGAAATGAGACGTTTAAGAAACTAACCTCACATATTTCTAGGGGCATTGGCGTGTTGCTAGACGCTAACCATTGCTTGTATAATTACTCGATTATTATGACGTCGCAAGTGGGAGCTGTTGGAGAATGCTCGTGTCATAATAACTAATTATATGGCTAGATATATGTGAGCCTATAGGGTCACACACTTATACACAGAGACACCATTTTATAGATTGTATTTATCGTATTTACAATATATAAACGACTACGTAACTCGGGATCAATAATGGGCTACTAATAACTAAGCTAGTACTTAGTTTATTGGATTGGACCAACAAATGGGCAAGCCCATTTAGGGCCCCCATGGCAAGCCTAGGTGAGAAAGGAACAAGGGAGAAAGATCAAGGGGCAAAGTGTAACTTTGATCATGATAAGTTCAAATGAGATTTGGTCTTTGATTATGACTTATCACATTAAAGGCTTACCAACTTTCTCTCCTCCTTCCTCTCCCTAATGACCACGAAATTAATCACACCCATATTAGGGTTTGTGGTTTTTTTATCCCATCTAACCTTATTCTAGTGTAGTTCAAGGCTAGATCGCGTGTTACGTGTTCAAGACTAGCATCGGGTGGTGATCGATGATGTGTAGTGTGGATTATTCATAGAGGTGATCTTCTTTGGTCACTTGTGGTTCTTATTTCATTCAATTCGTGTAGTGATATTGGTGGTGTTACCCGGATCACGCTACAAAGTTATAAAACATGTTTATTTAATTTGTTTTTATTTAGATTGATCATATGGCTATATGGATCCTTGTATGGTGATGTTTTTCCGCTGCGTTTATAATATTAATTGTTAATTTATATTTTACATCACCTATACATACAACAACCCTAATCATGAAAGTACAAACATATCACAAATCTAACCACAAACAAAGCTAACACTAGGTGTTTTCAAGCTTATATGTTCGACCCAAACTAAAAAAACCCACAAAACCAAGCTACAAATCCGAGTACCCACAATCTAAGTGATCAAACCTGGCTCTGATACCAATTGTAGTCTACTCATAAATCAAACATGTATGGTTCTTTGTGGTTTAGCCGAATTAGAGAGAGAAAGAGATGAAGTGGGAGCCTTTAGAGAGAGAAAGTGAGAAGTATTAGATTGAAATAATGAAAGGTCCAACCCTTCCTATGGGTGGGAAGGGCTATTTATACAAGACATAAAAACACCTTTAGTAGGCTATGGACCGGGCTGACAGTGGGTAAAGACCCGACCCGACTCCATGGTGAAACAATATCTAAACTAATATGATTAAACCTATGAGCTACTTAATGCTAATCCATACTTGGGGTGACTGAGTCTTTCATGTGAATATTTATATTCCTAACACGAACTCTAAGCTGGTTATATCCAGATCGTAAGTCAATTTTTGAGTAAACGCTCGATCCTTGAAGTTGATCGAACAGATCGTCAATCCTTGGTAGAGGGTATCGATTCTTCACTGTCAACTTATTCAACTCTCAATAGTCAATGCACATGCGAAAAGATCCATCCTTCTTCTTCACAAACAATACTGGAGCTCCTCATGGTGAGGAACTCGGTCGTATAAATCCTTTTTCTGACAACTCTGCCAACTGTTTTGACAGCTCTTCCAATTTAGTAGGGGCGAGTCGCTAAGGTGCTCGGGCTACAGGTGCAGTGTAAGGCATCAACTCGATCTGAAATTCGACTTGTCTCACTGGTGGAATTCCAGGTAAGTCGTCTGGAAATACCTCCGGAAAGTCTCGGACGATAGGTACATCTTCTATACGCTTTTCACCCTTCTCCTTCCCTTTCTTCACAGAAATCTGGGCCAAGAAGAGGTAACACCCTTTTTCTACATACTTCTGTGCCTTAGTACAAGAGATAATGTTCAATCTGGAAGGACCCCCACGATCGCTCCTAACCCCTTGTATGTTTAGGATTTCTTTTCCGTAAGGCACACGAATAATTTTCTCATCGTAGATAATATTGGCACGATACTTGGATAACCAGTCCATGCCAATGATGACATCAAAACTTCCTAATGTGACGGGTAAGAGGTCGATATTGAAAGGATGATTTAGAAAGTTCACTGTACATCCGCGGATGATGGTGTCTATCCTTTCAAGGTTACCATTAGCTAACTCTACATCGTAACCAATACCTAAGGCTATCGAGGGAATTTCAAGCAAAGGCATAAACGTAGTGGATACAAAACTCCTATCGGCACCAGTATCAAACAATGTAGAAGCATAACGATTGTTGAGAAGGAACGTACCAGTGACAACGTTCGGGTCCTCCTTGATCTCCTTCCCAATAACATATACTCTTCCTTGGGCTGCTCCCACATCTCCCTGCTAATTCCCAGTGTAATACCTGAAAATCTAGAACATGTAAAAAGACTAAAATGCCCTTACAATTTTAATATTTAATTAAAACCTATATAAAATACAATTAAATTATAAAACCTTTGAAATTAAACCATATATGCAACAAAATAATTATAAGTCACCATTTAAATTTTGTACATACCACAAAAAATTATTGTAACACACTTCAAGGTTACAAATGTCGAATTATACTTATTATAATTAAGTAAATTAATTTTAATTATATTAAATATATAGATAATTATTATTTAAAAGAGGATGAGATCAAAATTTAAAATTCCTGATTTTGGGAGATTGAAACCGTGTGATATGGTCCAAAATTACTCCACAATGCTCGGCCATAATGCTCTACATATATTTCTCATTATTTCCTTCCTTTTTAAACCTAGCCGAGATTTAGAAAACCCTAACAAATTCACTCACCTTCTCATCCGAAATTTTGGAGATTCAATGCCATTTTTCTTGTGTTCATTAGCATCCATATAAGCCTAGAAAAATAAGTTTGAAGTTTCTCTTGGCCTGGTTCGATCGTGGGAGAATTATCTCCTTGTCGAGTGGAGTTTTGAGGTATAATTCATTATGAATCATTCGACCTTTATAAAATCGTTTTGTTATTTTCCCATGTCCCTCACATCATACATGATCTGTGAAAAATAGTTTTGGGGTCGTGCCTTGCTTGATTAGAGCGTGGAGAAATTGTTGTCAATTCGTGAGGTATATTCTCAAATAATTCATTCGAGCCCTATAAAATTCGTTTAGCATTTTTCTCATACATCTTATAATGTATATACTCTGTGAAAAATGACTACAAGGTTGTGGGATCATTCGTTCGCTTGTGGAGGAATTCTTTGTGTCAATTTGCTTATTGAGGGACAATATTCGTTACGCTTTTTCTATACGTCCAATATTTGGTTTGGTATTTTTCCCTTGATTCTTACATCATATAAGCTTCATGAAAAATATTAGAATCGAACCATGCATGATCTATAATTAATTGGTGAATTAAACCTTAAAAACGAATTAAAACCCTAAATAATTGCATACGAATTTTCATGGCTTTAAATCTATTTTATTTGGACTCTATATAATACATATGATCTGAGAAAAATAATAATTCGAATTATGGGAGCCTATATGAGTCGTGGTGAATTTAATCTTAAATCGGATCTTAGAAGTGAAAAGAAAAGAAATAAAATAAAAAGGATAGAAATTAGGGTTAGGGTTTGGTGTATAAGATCTGGTCATTTATGACTTTTTAAGGTTGTTATAATGATTGCAAAATGTTGGGACATCTAGGGTTTGTTTATATGAATTAATATAATATATGAATTGTATGTTTTAATAGTTAAGGGTGTGTTTTGTAAATTATGAAACTTGTGGGTTATTTTTAGAATATTATTTGGACAATGTAGAAATCGTATAAAATGAAAAAGGAGGGTCTCATGTGTAAATTTTGCATTTAAAAGGTTTATTTTGATTAATTGTATATATATTAATTCGATTTATAAATTAAATGAAATTGAGGGACTAAAAATGTAATTTCTGGAAACTTGAAGTTATTTTGTGTAAATAATAATATTAAGAGTGTATTTGGTAATTTTGAGTATTTATGGGCCTAATATGTAATTATTATGAATTTATGATTTAAAATATAAGTTTTATAAACTAAAGGGACTAAATGTGTAATTATGTGAAACTAAGGGGTAAAATCGTACCATACATAAAATTAGAAGGTATATTCTGTAAATGATTAAATATAAGGGCTAGTGGTGTAATTAAGGATATTATATGGGTTAAATTGTAAATTATGTAACTTTAGGGTTTATTTTGTAACTTTAATAAATAAAGGGTTAAAGTGTAAAATATGAAACTTGATGGACTAAAGAGGTAATTCTAAAGAAATGAGGTATTTAAATGAGTAACTTATGATATTTTCATTCTAGACCTTTAATTTGATATTTTTACAATTAAAACCCTAAACTATGTAAACTTGTCATATTTAACCCTAAACTTTTATAACTTGCTAAAATCAACCCTAATTCCATAATGATACTAAATTAATGACTTAACTAAATCATAATACTTAAATCTTACTAATTATAGAAACCTGCTAATTTTGGAAACTTACTAAATAAGGAAACTTTCTAAAAATGGAAACCTGCTAAAAATGGAAAGTTACTTAATATGGAAAGTGGGATCATTAGTAATTATGTCTTTACTCCTCTAGGTGTGAAGAAGGAGTGATTGGTTGCTTGTCAGTGTCTTATTCTGTGATTCTACTATTTGGGTAATAAGGTATAGATATTCTGCCCTTCTTTAGTAAGGGGCCTTCGTCTCATTTCTGATTTCTGATTCACTGCCATGTTCTTTGTTTCTGTGAACCTTGTTTGTTCTTTCAAGATATTGTGAACCTTTGACATTGACCTACTGATACTGAACCTTTCTTATATTGAACCTACTGATATTGACCTTTCTGTTACTGAACCATCTGATATGAACTTCTGATATACTGAAATGGATATTGACCTATGAAACTAAACTGAATATTGAATACTGATACTTGACCACTGACCCACAGTTTGATACTACGAGCCATAACTAGTCATGAGGGTTTCATGACCATGTCATTGATGCACCGATGGCATGACTCTAGGGCAGGAGAGTGATGACCTGTTCTGTCCCTTTTCTATATTTTATTTGGTGTGTTGGGAGGTTTATGGCCACCAGGGGCGTATGGATGCATCCTAGAACTGTTCTGATTACTGATTACTGATTACTGATTTCTGGTGACTGATGGTGTGTGCGATACACGTCTTTCACACTCTGGGAGCTAGCTACTCCATTATCTGATTTCTGGGATTAGTGAGAGGACTTCTCTCTGCATGGTGTTATGATACTGATTACTGTTTCTGGGCTCGTAGAGGATTTCTGTTTTCCTGCACCTTATAGACTTATGACCTTTACCTTTCATTACTGATACCCTATAACATGATACTGGACTTGCTATGTTTTGGGCTTGGGATGGGATTTCTGTCTACCTTCATCATTATCCATTGTACTGTTCCTTACTTTCTGATATCTCTGCATAACTTTCATATTCTTTCTTAACTATTGTTATATCATGTACGGTTTCTTTCATTTCCCTATTCCATTATTACTGTTTGTTACCGTTATATCTGTTCACTGAGCTCGTGTAGCTCAGCCGCGTTTCTTTTCCCGCGGCAGGTATTTAAGCTAGGAGCTGGGGTATGGCTATTTGGGAAGAGTGCACCTGAGTGAAGCTTTATCTTAGTTAGCTTATTGTTATGCCAGCGTTGGGCATTTGGATATTGTTATGTACTTCATTTACTTTCTGTCTTACTTTTGGTATAAGTCATGTTGACTTACTCTGTTTGGTTATTTTAAGACTTCCGCTGTTTTGATTTATGGATGCTATGTTATTCTGATATGAAACCATGTACTTGTGACATCTTTGCCCTTGTCGGGTCGGGGTGTTACAATTTATGGTATCAGAGATAGGTTTTCCGAAACCCTTAGGCTTAGGCCTTTGACCTGTGAGGATTGGGTAGACATTAGGTTTCCTTTCGCGTACTCTATTTTCTTATCCTACTCTATCGTATCTGTTTGTTCTTGCTAACCGTTTTGAAAATCGCTCAGATGGTGGTTACTCGTCATAATGAATACTCTGG
The DNA here is from genome assembly GCA_021014915.2 of Artemisia tridentata subsp. tridentata. NCBI lineage: Eukaryota > Viridiplantae > Streptophyta > Magnoliopsida > Asterales > Asteraceae > Artemisia > Artemisia tridentata. The sequence goes on from CP139509.1 coordinate 329,952,462, forward strand.
AGGTAACCCCGAGGGGGAAGAGGAGATTCCCAACTTACAGGCTATGGTTGCTCAAGCTATAGCCAATATGCTACCAGGCCTTAACACTAATGCGGTGATCAATCAGATCATCAATGGAGCTAGTTCTTCAGGTAGTGCTGGTGGTTCTGGTGGTGCTGGTGGTTCTGGTGGTGCGGGTAGTTCTGGTGGTAGGGGACGACCTACTTCCATCGATGGTTGGCTTGAGAGCTTTAACAAGCTCAAGCCTTTATCTTTCAGCAGGGCTTCTACTCCTCATGCGGCAGAGGACTGGATTACCCACATGGAGAAATTGTTTGAGGTGCTAGGTTGTGAGGATGAGTTTAAGACTCGTTTGGCTGTGTTTAAGCTTGAGGGTGATGCGCTTAATTGGTGGAAGGCGCACAAGGCAGCTAAAGGAGACGATCCGTATGTTCTTGGTTGTACTTGGGCTGATTTCCGCACTACATTCTATAATCGGTACTTCCCTGACTCCGAGCAGCAGAGGTTTATTCGGGAGTACAACACTATTTCCCAACTAGATTCTGAGAACGCAGGGGAATATCTGGAGCGGTTTCAGAGATTGGTTAGTTTCGTGGGTCCCGCTGCTGGAGATGCAAGGCGTCAAGCTAAGCATTTCAAATGGGGACGCAAAAGGTGGGTGCTCGATCGTATGCTTAATGATCAGTTTGATGATCCGTCAGCATGTTGCGATGCCGCTCGCAATATCGAGATCTTTCATCAGGGTTCTGGGTATAAGAGGAATCGAGACGGGGATAGGATTCAGACTCAGGGGCAGAACCAGGATTATAGGGACCGGAGCGACAGGAGTTATGAGCCTCGCGAATGGGAGGATCGGTGATATGATCATCGGAGGCAGGATTCTAGGTCAGTTACCAGACAGGGAGATGATCGCTCGGGACGCAACAACAGTTAGAGACAGTGGAGAGATCATACTACTAGGGGACATCAGCAGAGCAGGGCTTCTGGATCTGGTACTCAGGGAGGTTCATCTGAAGGTTCATTTTCTTACGCTATCTGTACTACATGTGGGAAACGCCACCCTGGAGAGTGTCGTCGGGCTTATGGGACCTGTTTTAGATGTGGATCTTCTGAGCATCAAGTGAGGGATTGTCCCAAGTTTGGAGGTAACAACGACAACAATAAGAGTGCCAAGGACAACAAGCCAGCTCAGTGAGGAGATCACTTTCACAAATTGTTATTTTCTTCATTCCGTTTGTTTGGATATTTTGATACCCATTTTCTCTTTTACGATTATGATACATTAGATGCTTTATTGATTTCTCGTACGGATATTTTGAATTCTAAATTAATAATTTTATTCCATGTTGAATTTTGAGATTTTGATTTGATTTGTTCACTTTGAGAATTCTTATGATCATGATACGATGGACGAAACCGATGGTGTACTTCACTTCTGCTCTACCTTAATAGGTTTTACTCTATCCGTTTGTTTCCATTATCTTACGATAAGATCCGTTCTGCTAAATTATTCCAAGCCATCCGTGAGTAAGGCTTATCTGATCTGGTATGTCCTGTTTCGTTGCTGTCCTATTTTCTCTTCTATGTCCTTGCAAATTTCGAGGACGAAATTTTTCTGTTAGAGGGGAAGAAGTTGTAATACCTGAAAATCTAGAACATGTAAAATGACCAAAATGCCCTTACAATTTTAATATTTAATTAAAACCTATATAAAATACAATTAAATTATAAAACCTTTGAAATTAAACCATATATGCAACAAAATAATTATAAGTCACCATTTAAATTTTGTACATGCCACAAAAAATTATTGTAACACACTTCAAGGTTACAAATGTCGAATTATACTTATTATAATTAAGTAAATTAATTTTAATTATATTAAATATATAGATAATTATTATTTAAAAGAGGAATGAGATCAAAATTTAAAATTCCTAATTTTGGGAGATTGAAACCGTGTGATATGGTCCAAAATTACTCCACAATGCTCGGCCATAATGCTCTACATATATTTCTCATTATTTCCTTCCTTTTTAAACCTAGCCGAGATTTACAAAACCCTAACAAATTCACTCACCTTCTCATCTGAATTTTTGGAGCTTCAATGCCATTTTTATTGTGTTCATTAGCATCCATATAAGCCTAGAAAAATAAGTTTGAAGTTTCTCTTGGCCTGGTTCGATCGTGGGAGAATTATCTCCTTGTCGAGTGGAGTTTTGAGGTATAATTCATTATGAATCATTCGACCTTTATAAAATCCTTTTGTTATTTTACCATGTCCCTCACATCATACATGATCTGTGAAAAATAGTTTTGGGGTCGTGCCATGCTTGATTAGAGCGTGGAGAAATTGTTGTCAATTCGTGAGGTATATTCTCAAATAATTCATTCGAGCCCTATAAAATTCGTTTAGCATTTTTCTCATACATCTTATAATGTATATACTCTGTGAAAAATGACTACAAGGTTGTGGGATCATTCGTTCGCTTGTGGAGGAATTCTTTGTGTCGATTTGCTTATTGAGGGACAATATTCGTTACGCTTTTTCTACACGTCCAATATTTGGTTTGGTATTTTTCCCTTGATTCTTACATCATATAAGCTTCATGAAAAATATTAGAATCGAACCATGCATGATCTATAATTAATTGGTGAATTAAACCTTAAAAACGAATTAAAACCCTAAATAATTGTATACGAATTTTCATGGCTTTAAATCTATTTTATTTGGACTCTATATAATACATATGATCTGAGAAAAATAATAATTCGAATTATGGGAGCCTATATGAGTCGTGGTGAATTTAATCTTAAATCGGATCTTAGAAGTGAAAAGAAAAGAAATAAAATAAAAAGGATAGAAATTAGGGTTAGGGTTTGGTGTATAAGATCTGGTCATTTATGACTTTTTAAGGTTGTTATAATGATTTCAAAATGATGGGACATCTAGGGTTTGTTTATATGAATTAATATAATATATGAATTGTATGTTTTAATAGTTAAGGGTGTGTTTTGTAAATTATGAAACTTGTGGGTTATTTTTAGAATATTATTTGGACAATGTAGAAATCGTATAAAATGAAAAAGGAGGGTCTCATGTGTAAATTTTGCATTTAAAAGGTTTATTTTGATTAATTGTATATATATTAATTCGATTTATAAATTAAATGAAATTGAGGGACTAAAAATGTAATTTCTGGAAACTTGAAGTTATTTTGTGTAAATAATAATATTAAGAGTGTATTTGGTAATTTTGAGTATTTATGGGCCTAATATGTAATTATTATGAATTTATGATTTAAAATATAAGTTTTATAAACTAAAGGGACTAAATGTGTAATTATGTGAAACTAAGGGGTAAAATCGTACCATACATAAAATTAGAAGGTATATTCTGTAAATGATTAAATATAAGGGCTAGTGGTGTAATTAAGGATATTATATGGGTTAAATTGTAAATTATGTAACTTTAGGGTTTATTTTGTAACTTTAATAAATAAAGGGTTAAAGTGTAAAATATGAAACTTGATGGACTAAAGAGGTAATTCTGAAGAAATGAGGTATTTAAATGAGTAACTTATGATATTTTCATTCTAGACCTTTAATTTGATATTTTTACAATTAAAACCCTAAACTATGTAAACTTGTCATATTTAACCCTAAACTTTTATAACTTGCTAAAATCAACCCTAATTCCATAATGATACTAAATTAATGACTTAACTAAATCATAATACTTAAATCTTACTAATTATAGAAACCTGCTAATTTGAATTACTAAATAGGAACTTTCTAAAATGGAACTGCTAAAATGGAAAGTTACTTAATATGGAAAGTGGGATCATTAGTAATTATGTCTTTACTCCTCTAGGTGTGAAGAAGGAGTGATTGGTTGCTTGTCAGTGTCTTATTCTGTGATTCTACTATTTGGGTAATAAGGTACAGATATTCTGCCCTTCTTTAGTAAGGTGCCTTCGTCTCATTTCTGATTTCTGATTCACTGACATGTTCTTTGTTTCTGTGAACCTTGTTTGTTCTTTCAAGATATTGTGAACCTTTGACATTGACCTACTGATACTGAACCTTTCTTATATTGAACCTACTGATATTGACCTTTCTGTTACTGAACCATCTGATATGAACTTCTGATATACTGAAATGGATATTGACCTATGAAACTAAACTGAATATTGAATACTGATACTTGACCACTGACCCACAGTTTGATACTACGAGCCATAACTAGTCATGAGGGTTTCATGACCATGTCATTGATGCACCGATGGCATGACTCTAGGGCAGGAGAGTGATGACCTGTTCCGTCCCTTTTCTATATTTTATTTGGTGTGTTGGGAGGTTTATGGCCACCAGGGGCGTATGGATGCATCCTAGAACTGTTCTGATTACTGATTACTGATTACTGATTTCTGGTGACTGATGGTGTGTGCGATACACGTCTTTCACACTCTGGGAGCTAGCTACTCCATTATCTGATTTCTGGGATTAGTGAGAGGACTTCTCTCTGCATGGTGTTATGATACTGATTACTGTTTCTGGGCTCGTAGAGGATTTCTGTTTTCCTGCACCTTATAGACTTATGACCTTTACCTTTCATTACTGATACCCTATAACATGATACTGGACTTGCTATGTTTTGGGCTTGGGATGGGATTTCTGTCTACCTTCATCATTATCCATTGTACTGTTCCTTACTTTCTGATATCTCTGCATAACTTTCATATTCTTTCTTAACTATTGTTATATCATGTACGGTTTCTTTCATTTCCCTATTCCATTATTACTGTTTGTTACCGTTATATCTGTTCACTGAGCTCATGTAGCTCAGCCGCGTTTCTTTTCCCGCGGCAGGTATTTAAGCTAGGAGCTGGGGTATGGCTATTTGGGAAGAGTGCACCTGAGTGAAGCTTTGTCTTAGTTAGCTTATTGTTATGCCAGCGTTGGGCATTTGGATATTGTTATGTACTTCATTTACTTTCTGTCTTACTTTTGGTATAAGTCATGTTGACTTACTCTGTTTGGTTATTTTAAGACTTCCGCTGTTTTGATTTATGGATGCTATGTTATTCTGATATGAAACCATGTACTTGTGACATCTTTGCCCTTGTCGGGTCGGGGTGTTACACCCAGTGTCTTGGTTTCCCCGATTTCCTCCTGCTCCTCGATTACCATGATTATGCCCATTTCCTCCCGTGCCTCGATTTCCATGACTTCCTCCATTCCCTTGGTTCCACGGCTCTCGACACTCATTCCTGTAGTGTCCCTTTTTCCCACATCCATAACAGGTGACACTAGCCTTACAATCCGTTCCCTGAGTTGTTTGCACCATGGCCAGGTGTCGGGATCTACAGTCTTTGGCTATGTGTCCTACCTTAGAGTATTTGTGGCACACCACACTACATTGCCCGTGATGATGACGCTTACAACGGTTGCATTTTGGCTGATTCCCATTATAACCCTTCTTCTCCCCATCCCTGATAGCATAAACCTTGGCGACCTCTTGCCGCTTATTTGGGTGGTCATTACCCTTAGACTGATCGTCCCTTTTCCTCTTAACATTTCTCCCTTTTTTGCATTTTCAAGAACCAGTGAATCCATTAAGCGTTGAGCTATCGTGATGGCCTCATGGAGATTTGTCGGTTTTGCAGCAATCACGTCATTCCTAGTAGCCAATGGCAAACCATCAGCGTATCGCTCGATTTTGAGTGCCTCAGTACGAATCATTTCTGGGCAAAGTAACGACAACTCTTGAAAGCGGCGATTTTAGGCTGTCATGTCGGTACCTTTCTCCTTATGGTTCCAAAACTCAATCTCCAGTTTCTTAATTTCATTTCGTGGACAGTAGGTCTTAATCAACAAAGCCTTGAACTGTTCCCAAGTCATAGCATAAGCCACATCACTTCCAACAGATTTGAGGTAGTTGTTCCACCAGGTCAACGCTTCATCCTTCAAAGTAAAGGTGGCATACTTCACCTTGGCATCTTCCTCACAGTTACTAACAGTGAATACAGACTCGATTTTCTCCATCCACCTCATTAACACAACAACGCCTCCGGTTCCGCCAAACTCAGTTGGTCCACAACTCCGAAATTCTTTGTACGTACAACCACGGTTTCTGATAGGTGGTGCAGTTCCAGCAGAGGTATTTGAGTGATTCGACTCAGCTAGGATTTCAGCAATGTGCTGAGCCACAAGTTGATCAATTAGAGCTTGGTTCACAGGAGGGGTGTTAGGTGGGGTGTGACCATTGACACCCTGATCATTGACATTCTGATCTTCATTAGTTTGATTGTTGGTATTTTGGTTGTCGGTATTATGGTTGTTAATGTTTCGAACTGGACGCCGGCCACGACGACCGGTGTTGACAACAGCAGGCCCTATTCGGGTGGTCCTGGCTGGGTTTCATTTCGGAGGCATTGATCTGAATCACAACATAGGAGAGTCATAAGATTTCAAACAACATAGTATATCACGCAAGAAAGTGATCATCACAGGGTTGAATACCAACACAAATACCAATCTCGATAACAGGAATACTATTCCATTCACACCACAAACAATTTATGCTCAAAACCAGAATTCCAAAAGTTCACATCCATGATAACATCAATATCGATACATGGTTCCCGAAGTACAACAGAATGAAATGATAACTAATCGTCATAGACGATACCTATAAACAAGGATAACAAAGATAGCTGATAAAACCAACATCTCTAACTGAGGACTCCTCAGTTTAGGGATGGTACAATAGTCACAAATCCAGGTACATCTAGCTACGATCTCGACAGATCTTTCTCAAGGTAGTCTCCAGATCTGCCATCTGTCTCCATACAGATGAGATCTCAATGCGATCTGACTCACGGTCTCTCCTGAGCTGAGCAATCTCAGTCTGCTGCTCTGCGACTCTACGCCAAAGGGCTCTATCAGTATCCCGCGCAGTCATGAGACCTCTCTGCAAATCTCTAAACGCATCACGCCAATCCAACAAGTCACGTCTTAATGACGTGGTCCTACCATACAATACCCCTACATCTCTCTCAACCTCTCCAAATCTCGTTGCTGATACACCCACTTATCGATCAGTTATCTGACTGATCCTCTCCTGGTGGGTGGTGACCTGCTCTGAAATCTGACCCATCTCCCTATGGGCTGCTGCCTCTGAGGCAACCTAAGATTGGGTATCTGGGGCTGGTGGACTCTCTGGCCCAGGTGAGTGAGGAGGTGAGGCCAGCTTGAACGACTGCTCTGGTGAATTAGGCTCAGGCATGTGCCAGGGGGAGCCTGGTCCAGGTGAGTACACTAAGGTTGCAGGACTCTGATCTTGTGGGATGACCTCATCTGGGTTAACCTCCTCCTCCTCCTGAGGTTCCTCCTCAGGGTCAACGTCCTCATCCCCATCCTAATCCTCATCCTCTGAGTATGGATCACTGAAATGACGTCTCTGTGGGGCAGGTGAATCATGAGATGATGGAGTAGATGATCGAGGGCTTCGGTTGGATGATGATGAAAGTGGTGATGACAGAAGAGAGTGAGCTGAGAAATGCATGGGTGGTGATGGTGGTCGCACCGACATGTGAGTAGTAGTGCGGTAGGTAAGCCGAGGAGTCTGAACTCGGGCTAATGCCTGGTGCAAGGTAATCTGTCATAAAGGACTAGGGCGACCAGCTGATGATGATGATGGCTGAGAAGTGAGTGAAGTATGTGGCACAGGGGTAACTGATGATGGTGAGGCAAGAGCTGAGTGTCGAACAATCGCATAAGGATTGTCCTGAGCTGGAGTCATCAGAGACCATGCTGAGCGGGATGCAGCAGTAAGGATCTCCTCATAGACATCACGGGCTAAAGAAGGCATAGTCCGTGACAACGGTATAGGGTAGGTATAAGTGCACAAAAATAGCTAATCTCATAAACCAAAATTATATCAAGACTTCTCCAACATCCAAATATCATCAACTATATCCCAACCAATTAATCAACGAATACCACATTACTCTAAACATGTTCAAGACAAATACCGCATAAGTCATAATGTATAATTCTAGCATATAGCTAAAATCTTTCACATAAATTCCAATATATATCAATCATAACGCATTCGCATAATATTCCAATTCTCAACTCACGAGGCTTCGGGTTGGCGGGCTGGCATGTATCGGTCAAGGATCATATTTTTTTTTTTTGAAAAATGGTTATAGTATATGTTCTTGATAAGTACCCAGTTCTCTATAACCTTGAGCTCTGATACCAATCTGTAACACCCCCAAAATTTGGTTCAGCGGAAGACAAAACAAGCATTGGGGTGCTACGGGATTGGTACGCAACACAAGCATGAGAAAACGGGATAACATTATCCGTTTAAATAAAACCTTTCAAAATTTAAACTTCAAGTTTACATTTATTCAAAAGTACTGAAAGTAAGGCTGAAAAGAAACATAAGATAGGTCCCCAAAAGTATTATCAGAGTCTTAGTTGATCCTTTAACCATGCCATTTGCCAAGCCTCCAAACAACAATCATCTAAAAATAATCATCATTAATTACCTGAGAAAATATGCTAAAAAGTCAGCTAACGCTGGTGAGTTCATAGGTTTTCGCAAATTAATAACAGTGGACCAAATTCAGTAATAAATTTTCTACACGTGACTAAGTTGCAACTAACCAAACCAAACCCACACATGAGTGTGTCCAAACACAGCAACAGTTCCTATAGGTGCACACTACAGTAATCTATAGGCACAAGAGCCCCTGATAATAGACACAAAGAGCCCCTGTTAATAATTAGGCACAAAGAGCCCTTGCATATAATAACCTTAGTCAACTTAGCATAGCAACATATCGAAAACGTAAAATAACATTTGGTCCGTTCAAAACGGTTTGGCATGTTCTCTCCCCCAAGTTTAATAAAACATTGTTAAAGTAAAAGTGGGGATATGAAAACTCACCTCAATCAAGCAAAGCACAAACACAAAATTACAGAAGCAAAGTACTCAGCAGCTCTTACGTATCGGCACTCACGGACTCGGCATGACCTAATAATATAAACTTGCCTTAACATATATTCCCAAATGTAAAAGTCTCCAACGAAAATTACCTATCCCAAATATATCCCATTTCTATTCCCAAAAAAAAATCTTTCTCTTATATTACTTACTAGCGTTTGGTATCATCGGGTGTGCAGTGGAGACACAACATGACTCAAGTGAACACACGCTAATAAATGACCTAAACATAAACGACTCACAAACAAAACTAAACTATGGTCAAGTGATTAATGTAAGTTTTAATAAGTTATCCGGACGAATTGTCGGAAGCTTATCAAATTCGTCAACTCGATAAGTCCAACAATTCCTTCGTCTCACTTATTATTCCAAAAACTATATCACAATAAATATTGAGTCGTAAGGATAAGTCGTATATTAATAAATTCCTCTGACATGTTTGCCGGTCCCTTATTGGGCTCGTCAACCCAATAACTCCGATAACCATATAGGTCGGTTATATTAATGTCAACCGATCCGTAACTCGATATAAACACCCCATCTAAACATCAATATTCCCATAAATGGTATTTCCCGATTCGCGTGCCCTCGAAACATCTAATAACTCTTATTTATTTAAAACTAGGTGGATAACCCGCGTTTCGCCCCGGGCTGTTTTGCTAAAGAAGTAGTTTACAGTGTGTTTGTTAAGTGTTGGTAAAGAAGCAGTTATGTTGCATGAACAAACCTTTTACTGATATGTTATGAATATTTATCGAAGTGCAGGAATATTACGAAACAACCAAAGTCAATCGATTATAAGATACAGATCCAATATAAAGTATTCACTTGCTCCTGTTATAAAAGAAAAGAAATTTTGAAAGGCTCCTTAAAAATGTTGTCAGCGCAATAAAATCTAAACATTTTTTTATTCAAGTATGACCAATCCCAAAATGACAGGAAAATCATATTTAGAATTCCAAGTACCTTCTAGTTGGCTGAGGCGAAAACCTGCCAGGCAAAGGAAAGAACATTTCAACAGGTTGAAAAAGCAAACGAACCTGAACTTTGTCCCCATTCATCACTTAAGCAGCATTGCATATGTAACTACTGGAAAAGATTCGAACGGAAATTAAAGACAGTTGACATTCCTTCACCATATTGTAATATTCTCGTTAGTAATAGTTGTAATTTACCTAATGTCTGACTAAAAGGTTCTGTTTGGAAGAACATTTTTTATGGCCGATTAGGACAGAAAAAAAAGTGCAGATCATCATCATTAAAAAAACCTTTCTTAGAGGATGTTCATGCAACTGTGCTGAAAACTATTAGCAAAAGAAAATCGTTGTTCAGTTCAAATCCACCTCACTAACAATTAGTTGCACCCCAAACACACCCATTTTGGCCCCAATTTCAGCCTTGAATCCCACACCCATTTCAGTCCCCAAATTGACCAATGTTAGCGCCCCCCCCCCCCCATTTCAGCCTTCTATGCTTTGATGAGGCTTATAAATAGGTTCGTAAGCCAACAAATTGAGCTAATTCAAAGAGCCTCTTTATCGCAAGACATTCCAATTGGCCAATGAGACTCAATATACAGTGTTGAGTTATTGAAAGAAAGATATAGAGAGTTATACGACACCTTTGTAGGTGTATGCGCGGTGAGCCAAGAAATACTCTTTCCATAATAACGATGTTTTTTATAAAAAATGAGTGCAAGTCAATCTTAAGATGGAAATAGTTTACATACTTGGTCAATAACGGCAAGTATTTTGCACAGCTTCTTCCACTTTTGCAGCTAAAGATGGCGGTGATTCCAATAGCAAAATCAGCTTCATATTGTCCATCTCCAACACGATTCCCTCGAGCTCACCGTTATAAGTTTATTTAGGTGGTTTCAATCCACAATTTGCATCCATTTTCCCCTAATTTACAAAATCGAAAAAAAAATCAAAAAATATGCAGGAACAATTAAAATAGAAAACTTAATTAGGATTAATAAACTTACATAACGGATCTGAATTAGGTAGAACAAATTGCAGAGTTTTACCTTCGGTAGCATAAGAACTTGACCCTTCACCAGAGTTAGGAATACAATTTTCCGAATTACTTTGCAAATTAGGTGTGGCACAACGTTGTCGCACACGCCTTGTGTTCCTCTGATTTGTTGGTCTGTTTCTTTTTTGAGTATGTTGCACACATCTGGTTTCATTCCTTTGCCTCATATCTGCATTATCATGTATGGCTCCTGCTGTTATCAGCCAAAAAGAATGGAAAAAGGTATTTCAATTTTGTATTTAAATAACTGGACCTCCAAATATTAGGTAATAAATGTTTGTCAATTCAAAAATAGCCTGACCCTAACCCGTACATTTTTTCTGACACTTAAATAGAAACAAACAAAAAGGAAAATGTTCGTGGGTCAACCCAATATGACAAAAACCATCCTGTATTTTGACACGTTTCTTGGATAACTTATCTTGACCCATTATTCAACGCACCAGCATGAATCAAGGGGAAAAAGAAATACCTTTCAACCAATTTATGATTTGCTTCAAACTGCAAAAAAGCAAATTAGCATAAATAAAAAATGACCACATATATTTGCAATAGCCACTGTCTCCAGGAAGGGAATAAAGTATGAAGGTGCTAGAATCTATGCAGGTTCCTATTTAGAGCATGACTTGAGCCTGCACAATCAATTAAAAACATCTTGATAGCAAAACCACAATAAAATTCCTTAAAAAAATCATACTACAGGTTTGAAAACGTTATTACATAAGAATAAATATAAAATTATAAACTAAAATCCCTAGTACCTTTGTTATCAGTATCAAGTGCAATTTCCTTATAAGTTAAGTACTCGTTCAATCGTATACCATCATCTAGCTAAAACCGGATATCCCCTGAATTAAAAACAGAGCATAGTTACCTAATAAGGGTCTAAAAAGTGAGCTTGTAATTTTTTTTCTTCCTAAAATCAAATAAGGCAAAAATCGTGCTAAATAAGCTGCTAATCCAAATTGCCATAGTCAATACCATGGCTGCCAACTTAGCAAAACAATTGGCACACTTTGAAATTCAGTAGAAAAAAGCGTTTATCACCAAGATGAAATAATGAGAACTTTGTATACCTATAATAAGATGATCACCCGTTATTTGGCTGAATAGCAATGGAAGACAAATATGACAATGAGAAGTTGTGATTTTCTTCACCTCGTACAATGGTACTCGATGCAGGCGCTAAACCTGTTACAGATGCAACAAATTTACCATGGTAAGGAAATACTAACATTCTTCATCAAAATAAAAAAATGAGAAACCTTAACTTGAGTTCTAAGCAGTAGCATCCATTGTGTAAACACCGCAATGGTGACTCCAGTAATAAGTATAATTGCAGTTATTCCAGCTCCCGCTACACCTGAATGTAAACCAATTAAATTTCAAACTCAAGAGCTTATCCCAAAGTCGTTTGGATCAGATCATTTAGCATGTTTTGTGTGTGTGCGTAGTTTAAATATACCATAAGCTGTTAAAATAATACCCCAAACCACCCCAATGTAATATAATATAAGGCTATAAGATGTTAAAGTAAGCAATCCATAACAGTTAAGTAAAATAATGTGTTGTTTTGAGACATAAGAAGTATAGATAATATGCACAGTAAAAGCATTTGAACCAAATATGCAGTCTTCTGATAAGAGAATGGCAAAAATTATTTTAAAGAAAAAATTATAGGTAAACCCGCTGACTGATTACCAAAATGGCTAACTCACAACAAAAACGTTGCTCCAACCCGTGTCAATCCCTACCAAGACCTACCCATTTTGACCTTTTACCCAACACGCCCATTTTTATCAGGAGTAGGCCTACTCGTGGTCATACCCCTTAGTCTACTTGCTTATTGTTGGACCTTTGATTGTAGATTAATCAGAATTGCTTATTTTAGACTGCTTATTTCCTAACCTTATAAGTAATTATTCTAGAGTAAAATAATAAAGTAAGCAGTTTTATCCAAATACCTCAAAATAAGCAGATAAATAATTCAAGCTTAGAACAAAACACAAACACATTATTCACCTTAATTCCAATCAAGGGATAACTAAAATCAGCTGTAATATTTTTTGACATGAAAGAAGTCTCTTTGGCGCGAGAAAACCAAACCATTATATCCAATCTTACAAAATAAATTTGGTGCAAAAAAAAGTAAAACAATTTATATACCTCTCTGTGAGCTGAAATTGCAAATGGAAGAAGACAATGACAATGGAGTCTAAAGGGGTGTTCAGGGCTGATGGCAAACAGCAGATTTAAAGACTGAGTAAGATGTTTGAAGTGGGTGGTTGTTGGTCCACGAATTGTATGTGGATCTCTAAGTAGTCTTGAATACCTAGTAGATGGCTGGGATAAATCCAAACCAATCTAAGTGAGAAACCCTAGACGATTGTTAATGTTAATGCGGAATCTTAAAAGGAACAATGAAGAACACACACAGAGATATCACTAACTTCATATATTGATTTTAATCACAATAGTGAACTCGTACAACTCACACACAGAACTAACAATCCTTAGGGATCCTTTTATAACACAAGGAAACCCTAATGCTAACCGACTAAGAAGATATTCACAAATCTTCTATAAAGATACTTACACATTTTGTATCTTTTCCTAACTTATCTCTAACAGACTTTCCTAACTTCACGACCAGACTTAACATTATAATTCAACCAGACTTAAACATACTACCAGACTTAACTTTGCATTACCAGACCTAATTACAAAGACAGACCTAACTCTGATATATTACCAGACCTAAGTTGTCTTCTCTTGAATTGTACCATAATTCCCAACAATCCTCCCCTAACTTGATCTTCATGCTCCATGAACTTCAAGTTCTTCTGATTAAGCTTTCTGAGGATTGAATCTTGAACACTTTGAATTGTATTTAGGTCTTGATCCTTTCTAGCAGCTTGAATCTTGATAAGCTCTTCTGATATGGTCTTTGCAGCAACATTGACTATATGTACATCAAATTCATTTAAGTTCCAGACTATTCTCATCACTTCCAAATGTGTTACCATCTGTGAGAGGTGAATCATTGAAAATGTAATGGATTTAAAATCTCTTTACCAATAGCCATTACCACTGGAGTAGCCAATGTTTTGGTGTGTAAGACCATGGTACATTAATAACCATATGATTTTTAGCAAATCATCAGCTTATCAACGGATTTGTTAAGTCTTTACCAAAAGCCGTTTGCTTCTGGACTAGCCAATTCTTTGATGGAAAAGCACCTCATCATGGTGAATTGATTACCATTTATGGTTTTCCACAGCCTTTACCACAAGCCATAATCTTGTGGGCTAGCCAACTCTTCACTTATCTTAGATATGGTGAGTTGAATACTATACAATTTTTGGCAAATTATCAGCCATAAACGGATTTGAGCAATCTTTACCTGTTAGCCGTTTGCTCAGGATTAGCCAGTCCTTGTGTTGATGAGACAAGGTGGACTGATAACCTTTTGATGTGTTAGTGCAAAGCACCTCCACCAAGTGAGAAGTTCCAATAATCTCACTTAACAACTTGTGAAAATATACTTAATCCAGCATTACTTATAAAAGAAATAGAAGACACAATTTTTTTTTTTTTTTTTTTTTTTTTTTTTTTTTTTTTTTTTTATCACAGAACTAAAAACAAAACTACAAGACTTAAAGATAACCTGAATGCTGGTAAGTACTCATACTTTACATACTTTATAATTTGACCTCCCCTTAAGCCAAACCTCCCCTTAACTCAAACTAGGGGTTCATCATACCAATGTTAACTACCAGATAATTGAACCTAGGACCATCAAATGCTTTAGTTAACAGATCAGCAACATTAAAATCCGTATGTATTTTCTCCACTCTTATCAACTTCTTTTCAAAGCAATCTCTAATAAAGTGATGCCTGATTTCTATATGCTTAGTTTTAGAGTGATATACTGGGTTCTTAACAATACAGATAGTACTCTTATTATCTATGTGGATAACAGTATTCATAAAATTCAAACCATAGTCCAGCAACTGATTCTGAATCTACAAGACTTGTCCACAGCAGTGAGCAGCTGCAACATACTCAGCTTCAGTAGTTGAATTGGCCACAATTGTCTGCTTCTTGCATTGCCAAGATATCAATCTCCTTCCAAGGAATTGACAACCTCCTGTTGTGGATTTCCTATCAAGACTTGCACCAGCATAGTCACTGTCTGAATAAGCTGTCAAGTCAAAAGATGACTCCTTAGGATACCAAAGGCCCAAATTTGGTTTGCCCTTTAAGTACCTAAAGATTCTCTTCACAGCATGAAAATGTGAAGTCTTTGGTTGTACCTGAAAACGTGAACAAACACAAACTGCATACATAATGTCAGGTCTAGAAGCAGTAAGATACATGAGAGAACCTATCATGGATCTGTAAAGGTGCACATCCACATCAGCAGCATCTTCATCCTTTGTTAAAGGCACCTTGTTTTCCATGGGAGTGACTGCAGTCTTCACATTTGAGAACTCAAACTTCCTCAAAATTTCTGCAACATACTTGTCTTGAGAAATAAAAAGTCCATCATCCTTTTGTTTTACTTGTAGTCCCAAGAAAAATGTAAGTTCTCCCATTGAGCTCATTTCAAATCTGCTTTTCATTAAACCTTCAAATTCATCACACCAAGACTTTCTTGTTGATCCAAAAATGATATCATCCACATAAATTTGAACAAGAATGATATCCTTCTGGTCTCTCTTAATGAATAAGTATTGTCAATAACACCCCTGATGTATCCATGTTCTTCAAGAAACTGTGAAAGAGTTTCATACCAAGCTCTAGGAGCTTGATGAACACCATATAAAGCTTTAATAACCTTGTACACTTGATTAGGGTTAGCAGGATCCTCAAAACCAGGAGGTTGATGTACATACACATCTTCTTCAATAGTGCCATAAAGAAAAGCACTTTTGACATCCATCTGATACACCTTGAATCCCATGTATGATGCATAGGCCAAAAATAACCTGATAGCTTCAATTCGTGCTACAGGAGCAAAAACCTCATCATAATCTATGCCCTCCTCCTGTTTGTATCCTTGTGCTACCAGCCTTGCTTTGTTCCTTACAACTACCCCTCTTTCATCCCTTTTATTCCTGAAGACCCACTTAGTACCAATAACTTTAGCTCCATTAGGTAGGTCTACAAGAACCCATACTTTCTGTAGCTTGAACTGCAACAACTCTTCTTGCATAGCTTCTACCCAACTTTCCTCCCCTAAAGCTTCAGAAACTGTAGTGGGTTCACTTTGAGAAAGAAAGCAAGCAAATAAACAATGTTGCTGATCCTTATGATTGACTCTTTGTTGTTGCTTGATCAGGCTTATGAGTGCAAGTGAATCAGACTAATGTTGCACCCTACTTCTTGTTTGAACAACAGATTTGGGATCACCAATTATTTGGCTCTTGGGATGAATGGTGTGGATCCTGAGAGTGGGAGTTGGACTGACCTCCACTTCAGTGGGTAAGTTGTTGAAATCAGTAATAATACCCCCTTCATCATAGGAAGCCCCTTCAAAGATACCTTCATTAGGATTTGGAAATACTTCAAGTTCTGGCATCTCAGAATCAGCACAAACAGCACTTGAAGAAAGGTCTGGTTGAGCACCACTACCAGACTTAAAATTGGAAGTACTGGTAATGTTAGGGGATACTACTTTGCCAGAATCTTGAGATTTGTATTCAGAATCCTTTTCTTGAGAGGAAGAATTCTTGATTTCTGCTTCAGCTGCAACAGACTCGTTCTCTGTAGATGGAATCACAACAAGCTCAGCCATATCATCAGTGTTCCCTGTATTAGAAGGATCTTTGGTACCTGCATTGTTAGTAACTTCTTTGGTACTTGCAATAGGGTTAATTTGATTCTCCTTGGAGACAGGAATATAATTCATAGAATCAGTTAAATAATCAATATCAAACATCCATCTATGACCAATTCCCTTGACATTGGGTTTTTCTTCAAGAAAGTTTACATGCAGATTTTCTTCTACTTTCTTGGATACTAAATTGTAAACCCTAAAGGCTTTACTGTTTAATGCATACCCAACTAAAAACCCTTCATCAGACTTTCCTTCAAACTTTCCAAGAACACTTAAAGTATCAAGAATGGTTACATGACACCCAAAAGGTCTTATATGGCTAACAACTGGTTTATGGCCAAACATAAGCTCATAAGGGGTTTTGTTTTGAGGCTTAGTCACTCTAACCCTATTAAGCCCAAAATGTTGTAGGTAAAAGTGAATCTGCTAGCATAGTCCTAGCTGCCTCAATAAGTGTCCTGTTCATTCTCTCAGCAACTCCATTTTGCTGAGGAGTTCTTGCATTACTGAACTGTTGCTTAATTCCTTTATTACCACAGAAGTCTAGCATGCTCTTGTTTTTAAACTCAGTGCCATTGTCACTCCTAATGATTTTAACTCTTTTATCAAGAAGGTTTTCAATCTGCCTAATGAAAGTTTGAATCAAAGGAGTAGCTTCATCCTTCCTAGACATAAAGAACACCCAACAATATCTAGTACAATCATCTGTAATGACAAGGCAATAGCATGCATGATTTATACTATGGACAGATGTAGGGCCAAAAAGATCCATATGTAAGGTATGTAAGGGCTCAGTGATTAATCTTTCTAATTTAACCTTACAGGATGCCCTATGTTGTTTTCCCTTGTTACAAGCCACACATGTATGATCATTTTTAAACAATTTTGAAGGCAAACCTCTCACAAGGTTATTCTTCACAAGTTTATTCATGTTTTTGAAATTCACATGGCCTAACCTTCTGTGCCACAACTTAGATTCATCCAAAGTAGCTTTTGCAATTAAACAGGTAGCGCCTTTTGCAGGATTAGATGCTTTCATATCAAAACTGTACATTTTGTGTTGTCTGGGAACTTTAATAAGAATCTGATGTTCTTCAGGCATCTTAAAGTCCAGAGTCAACACAAGACAATCAGTTTCAGTAAAAAGCACCTTATGCTGAGTATCATAAATTTGTGATATTGAGAAAAGATTGAACTGCCCAAGTTCTTTCACAAAGGATACATTGTCAAATTCTATGTTGCCCACAATTATTCTTCCTTTACCAGTTATCTGTCCCTTGCTTCCTCCAAAAGTAACAGAACCTCCTTCGAATTCATGAAAATCATTTAGATAGTTCTTGTTACCAGTCATGTGCCCAGAGCATCCACTGTCAAGGATTCCTCTATCTTCCATATAGCAAAGTGGATGATCCTGCACAAAAAGAAGATAAATTAGTTTCTCTTAGGAACCCAGGCCTGAGTAGGCTTGGGTCCGCCTTGTGGATCAACATGCTTAAATTTCTTATTTGAACCTGATCCATTGTTGTTTTGGGATTTATATATGGATTTATTTTTGTTTGAATCCCAAGACATACATGCTGAGGTCTTAACAGCAGACCCCCCATTCCCCTTTAAAGGTTTTGCAGTTTGCTTTACAATTGGTCTTCTCACAGGTGAATGAGGTTTATAAAAATTATTTCTTTGAAAATTTGTATTCACCTGTGACTTTTGAAATGGTTGTTTGGGTCTCACATAACCAGTGTTCACATTAGATCTCACAGAATTAACATAACCAGTATTCACATTAGGCCTCATAAAATTACCATTTTGCCTATTCACATTAAAGTTCCTGTAGCCAGACCTAAAATTTTGTCTACCAGAATTAACATAAGAGTTAGGTCTGGTAGAGTTATTGAGTTGGACAGGTCTGGGAACAAACTGGTTGGCATGATTAATTCTACTAGCATTATTCCAAACTGGTTTATTTGAACCATGACCCATATTAACATTCATTCTCTTTTGCTCAGACTCTCTCTTCATTCTCTTTTCATGGAAGTCACAATCTCTTATTAAATGACTCAAACTTCCACACACAAAACATCTTTTAGGAGCATAAGTGTAACTACTCCTACTTTCTCAGTGAACACTATTGCTTCTAGGTGACTCACTCATTTTAACAGATTCCCTAGGAGTTTTTATGTGATTGACACAACTAGGTTTGACTGTCTCAGGCTTTGGTTCAGTCACTACAGGTTTAGTAACAACAGGTTCACACTTCTTAACAACCTTAGGTTCGGGATTCTCTTTTACCTCACTTTTTGACTCAGACTTAGAGTGATCAGAGGAACCATCAATAGATCCTTCAGAGTCATTGGACTGACAAGAAGAATACCTACTGGATTTGTCCTCTGAGGTGTTTGACTCAGGTGTTTGAGGACCTTTCTTACCATACACAAAAAGTGAATCATCCAACTCTTCTTTTTCAAGAGGAGTATAGTCATCACTCAAAGGTGGTGGTAATCCCTTAAAGTCACCAGTCTTAACAAACCTATTGTACAATGGTTTGCCTACATAATCATCTTCTCTAGACTTAAGGATTGCATTTTTATCATCTTCCTCATATCCTAAGCCACATTTTTTATTTGACTTTATTTGAGAATCCCAACATTTGAACAGGTTATTATTTGAATTGTTCCACTGATCTACCCTTTTTCTCAACTCATCCCTTTCCTTCTGAATTTTAAGACCCAATTGTCTATACCTTTTAAGCTTTTCATCTTGTTCATATATTTTATTAGCTTGAAAGTATAGTTTTTCATTTAAAGCAGCATGTTGGTTTTGAAGGGTGACCTTTTGTGCTTCTAATGTTTTTACAGCATTTTTATGTGCTAATAGATTTACTTCAAGGTCACCTATTTGTTCTAACTGCTCATCACATAAAGCCTTAACATGATTATATGAATCAGTGCATAATTTAGAGCATAATGATACCTCATTACCAATGGCCATGAGAGCATGATCAGAATCCTCATTCACTCTTGGATGCTCACCCCAGTTGACTCCTCCAGCTTCCATTGTCAGCAGGCTCATCTGATTCTTTTCCATCTTCCCATCTTCATCTCTTTTCCCATCAGCAGGCTTCTTTTCTGGACAATCTCTTGAAAAATTTCCATGCTTGTGACAATTGTAGCATTCAACTATCCTCTTTGTGTATCCCACTGGTGATTTGTTGTTGAAGTTGATGGTCCTTCCATATTGCTTCTGAAATCATTTGACCCTTAAAGCAACCATGGCAATGTGCCATTTTATGTCCATCTCTTCAACTTCAGCATCATTAATCTGTTCTAAGTCTTCACTAATAAAGCTTTCATCTTCCGTTTGGTTGGCAAAGAAAGAATGTATCACCTCATCAGTAAAACTTGAAGCAGACCTTTCACTTAAAGGAGTTTCATAGATACCAGACCTAACACTACCAGGTTTAACCTTGTAAGTACTGCTTTTGTTTTGTGACACAAAAGCAACATTTGATGAACTGGTTGAAGCCTGAGTGTTGTTACTGATGTCCCTTTCAAACATCCTGAGATTATTGTATAGGTCATCAGGTGTCATTGAATCTACTTCCTCCTTAATCCTCATTGCCACAGATACATTGCCCCATTCTGATGGTAAAGATCTAAGGAACTTGTGGTTTGCATCCTCATTTGAAACTGCTACACCATGAACTTCCAGTTGTGTTAACAGATGTTGAAATCTGTCATAGCCCTTCTCCAATCCTTCAGTCTTTGAAACACTGAATGTCTCAAATTTCTGTTTAAGAACAGCCTTTTGCATCTTCTTGGAGTTTGCATTGCCTCCAAACCGTTTCTTGATAACCTCTTACATCTCCTTAGCATCAAGGATGCCATGAAACCTTTGTAGATGCTCCTTAGGAATAGCCATAAGAAGCAAGGTTCTGGCCTTCTTTTCCTTCTCCACAGCCCTAATCTCCTCAGCAGATACTGGTGGCATTATTCTTATCTGCCCATCATTCCCTTGTGAAATTCTTTTCTTAGAATTTCCCTTTTGAATAACCTTCCATACATCACTATCAATGTACTCCAGATAATGTTCCATCTCCATGGACCATATATCATATTCTTCTCTTTTCAGTAATGGAAGTTTTATGTTTGAGATTGTGGTTGTGGAAGGGATGGGTTGTTGTTGTGTTTGGGAGTTACTGGTTTCAGTTTTTCCTTCATCTTCATGGTTTGATTTCTCATCCTCACTGTTATGGATTGAAAAAGTTTCAGTGTTAACAGGCTTATCGAATTCAGACATTGTGTAGGGTAATTTGAGTGAGAATTAGGTTTTTTGAGATTAAGTGTTCTTCGAATTTAGAGTCTCTCATCTTGCTCTGATACCACTTGTTGGTCCATGAATTGTATGTGGATCTCTAAGTAGTCTTGAATACCTAGTAGATGGCTGGGATAAATCCAAACCAATCTAAGTGAGAAACCCTAGACGATTGTTAATGTTAATGCGGAATCTTAACAAGAACAATGAAGAACACACACAGAGATATCACTAACTTCGTATATTGATTTTAATCACAATAGTGAACTCGTACAACTCACACACAGAACTAACAATCCTTAGGGATCCTTTTATAACACAAGGAAACCCTAATGCTAACCAACTAAGAAGATATTCACAAATCTTCTATAAAGATACTTACACGTTTTCTATCTTTTCCTAACTTATCTCTAACAGACTTTCCTAACTTCACGACCAGACTTAACATTATAAGTCAACCAGACTTAAACATACTACCAGACTTAACTTTGCATTACCAGACCTAATTACAAAGACAGACCTAACTCTGATATATTACCAGACCTAAGTTGTCTTCTCTTGAATCGTACCATAATTCCTAACAGTGGTCACGGTGCTGCAAAACTGCTGTTATGTACAACCATAATCCACCTTCCCTCTGCCATTTATCCTTCTCTTTCTTTTCCTACATATTTCATACATTTAACTCCATGAGAAGTTGGGAGTACATAAGGGAAAGAAAGGCGGTAAAAAATTATTGAAAGTGTGTTATAATCCAAGGTCAGTTGCTGTCAAACAATAGAGTAACTACTATAATAAAAACGTAACGTATGAAAGCAACACGATTCATCATTTATAGTAAATGCGCACAAAAGTAACAACTATGAAAACAATATAAAATGAACAAAAATTGTACCTATCTTGACACGGGCTCCCTGCAACTCCAAAATCAACACCGCAAGTTGCCTAATACGTAGATCCTCATCAATATCATGCATATATATTTTTTAATTTAATTAAATTCATAAGCCTGAAAAATAAGGTAAACCAAACACCCCCAAAAAACCTTAAGAAATTGACTCATAATTTGCAGATTTTTAAACTAACCAATAAAGTTTATGAAAAAAAAGAAAGAAAGCCAATTGAATTAGCCCATAAGCAAAAAAAAAAAAAAAAAAAAAAAAAAAAAAAAAAAAAAAAAAAAAAAAAAAAAAAAAAACCCTAATCGAAACAGCCCCTAAAACCTTAACAAATTTGCTAATGCATCTTCTTATTACAAATTTTCAATTTCTTGAACCGATAAATAAACTTTATAAAAGAATAAAGAACACCCAATTGAAATAATCACTTACTTGAAAATCAGCTTTTGGACTCTTGGCAAAAACCCGTTATTTTCTCTCTCCTCTAACTTCCCAACCGTTTTCTCCCGCTAAAACCACCATTTTCGAATCATAAACCTTCAATTCTTATCAATTTGACATCCAATTAAAAAATCTAAACCGATAGACTATTAAAGCCCGTGCAACTAATATCGCAGCCACCATTACTTGTTATGTTTCAAAAGCCGAGTATCCATAATGCATGACGATAATATACATAATAAGGCTCAGGTTAGCGATTATGGAAGTGGTACCCAAAACCGGCCTTGGCTGCAACCATCTGATTGCTATGCCAAGATATGGGTTATTGCAAGCTACACTTACCGAAATAGGAAATAGTAACAACTCTCATCATTGCCTGTGATATTCATCATGCATTACATAGATACCCAACCGAAAAAAGGATTGTTTTGCTCAGAACAGCAGCAGAAGCAATAGTTATAACTAAACCGAAGAACCACCATTCACCGAATCCAAACACTCTCATCTATAAGAGTTTAAAAGTTCGGATTCATAAGCACCCAATACAGAAGCACTGAGAAAACCATGGCTTGCGCCAGACCGAGATAGGGTAGCGGTTATTAGGCTCAGATTTTTAATCCAAATAGGGTCAAAAAGATCTAGACCCTGCCATGGCTGCAAAGAAACACGGTTACATAATCATGCCATCAGGTCCTTGCCCCGCCAAGTTACGGATCCAATCTTTGACGACCCACTTCATTTGTCTCAGAAAATAGGAGTTAATCATCATAGTCCTACCCTACGTGAAGCAACCAAAGGCGTTTTTGAGAAAAATAAATGTGAATAAAACTGGTAACCACCTACACCAAAAAAGTCTGGTAAGGATCGAAAAAAGAGGATATGCCCACCATGGCTGTAAGTCTAGTCACCCGCCCCGCCAAGATGTGGACCATCTCAACTTTAATCCCCTTACCCCGTAGACTCATCATAGGCTCTTGTAATGAATATCACAATCATTCTTATGCCATTAAACCCATTGACAACGCAATAAGCAAATTGTGAAGCGAAAATGATAACATTCCATAAATCTTTGTGAAAAGCTTTTGTTCCAATAACATAACATTAACCTACAAACCAAACATGGTAAAAAGTTGCAAACTTTTACAAACCACATACAATGAACACATCAGCGTTAGCTCATAAGGTAACAAAATAACCTAATCCAACTACACCTTAAGCAAATGAGCCAAAAAACCATGGTTTAAGAGTATTCTCTCATTTTGCCAAGTTAATACCGTATGTATAGTCATTGCTAATGAGTAATGAGTATACATACGGTACAATGGATTCTCCTTGCTAGGATCCTGGACACATGATTAAGGTGGTTAAACCTTGTAACTTTGTGTGTATGATATGTTGTGTTAAAATGATTAAGTGCGCGGAATTCACTCAACCAAACTTAGAAGGTTGTGTATGTTATGGAAATGGAATTGTTATGTTTGTTAGTTAGCAATGAACACATAAAGATTATCACCAAACGATTCAATATTATTAAAGATAATAATACGAGTGATCTTGAACTATCACTAGGGTTACAACCTTGAATCTTAAGTTTTTCTAACTTGTGATGTTTTTGTGTTTGTTCTTATCTAACAGTTATATGTTCTTGCAAAATAACATATGCATGAACACTTGACTAACTCTCTCTATATTCTAACACTAATATCACAACTAAGATCTCTTTTATAGTCAAAAGATCTTTACATATTGCTTAAAGTCTTGGCCGACTTACTTTGTTAACTTATCCTTTAGTGTCAGTACATAAGATACAACATGTATCTATGTATACAACTTGTTAACTAAGCACATGAGGTAAGATATTATCTACCGTATATTGTTGACCAAAATAAAATAAATATCTTTTTGATCTTATCCACTCATCAGCAAAATGTTCACTATCAGCAGCAACGAGTTATCGCTATCAGCAGGAACAAGTATCATTATCAGCAGGAACAAGTTATCGCTATCAGCAGAATGAAATGTTCTAGCAGCAGAAACCATTTGCACTAGCAGCAGAATTACACTTAGAGTATTTCTTGGATTAGAACCCGATATTAGACATCTTGAATATTTAATTCCCAACAATCCTCCCCTAAACATGTGAACCATTTCAACATGTTTCTGAATTAAATCTTGGATTGAAGATCTTTCAAACACTTATGTTCTTCAAGATTGAATATCTTCTCAGTAATTCATCTACTTTGCTCTTCTTTGACTTTAACAATATCAAAACATATTGAACCAAACTTGGACTAAAAGATGGTGCAATTTCCTTGGAAGGAGGAATTATAAGAGGCAATGATGTTGTGTATCTTGGATGCTTGTTTCAACAAGTGAAATAATCTAACCAGCATGTCTTTGAAGTGAAATTGAAACTTTTCTTCGTTTGATCTAGATAGAACTTTCTCCTTTGGAATGCTTCATCCCTTCTGAATATATATAATACTCCAGAATAAGCTCTATTCTTGTCATTTTCAACCTCCTCATCATCTTGTATGCTCTTGTCTTCTCCTTCCATATATTGGTTTTTCTTCCTTTTCTGGGCTATTATTTCCTCTCCTGAGATTGTTACCTCCCCTGAGATACAAATAACTTTTGTTTCCTCCCCTTGTTTGGAAGATCTCACTATGTACCAAAATATATCTTTCCTTATCATCTGATCCAGCATTTAGAACTTGTTGTCAGACAATGTTGTACATGAAGCCATCAATTCCTTAAGAGTTTAAGTTACTGCCCTCATCACTTCTAGGTGTGTTAACTCCTATGAAAGGTGAATCAGTGGACATTTCGATTCATGATCCATCAATGGATGGTTTTTGTGAATCCTTGAAAATCCTTTTAAGAAATCATTTGACTTAGTAGTATGTTCATGATTTTAGAATTGAAAAATCATACTACTTTCAACTATTTTGAAGGAATCAAGTGTATAACAGACACTTAATCAGCATTTCGGTTTAAAGCAACCTCTGGTTGTGTGAGAACCAATATTTTTCAGTTTTAAATAACTGCCTGTGTAAAGATAAACTCATTCAAAGAGTTTTCCTGACAGGGTTTCCAGCTCATAGTAATTGTTGCCTCTAACACAAGTGTTAGATTAACTTTTACTAGCTGTTCTTTCTATCAGATGTCCTCAGACTTGCACATTATACTTAAAAGTATAAAATGATAGAAAGTGAGTTGCATCAGTTACTATCTGATCAACTAAGTCATCAATTCAATGTGAAATATCATAACTAGATTTCAAGAAAGAAGTTTTAAGGAGGTTTGAATTCCCAAACTCAGTCCATCATAAACCTATTATGGTCAGCAGCTAATATCTCAATTCTGTTGTTTCCATTTCACTTGAAAACATCCTTTGTGTTTACATATTCATACCTGAAATTGTTAGTCTAAAACCAAAAGAACAAAATACAAAGTACTTGTCTTGCATTAGTATAATCATAAGACCAACTATATGAATAACACAATTTAAATTTGTACTTTAGCACAAACTTTTGTAATAACAGCAGTATTAGATAAATCAGCAGCAACAACAAAAATTTATTTACAAAAACGCATCATATTGAAAATTTAAAGATTAAGCATTCCAATACTTGCTACCAAGTACTGAAACCTTGAAACATCAAAAGCTTTTGTTAGCAGATCTGCAAAATTATGTTCTGAAGCAATTTTAAGAACTTGAATTAATCTTTTCTCATTGCAGTCTCGTATAAAGTGATGTCTAATTTCAATGTGTTTTGTTTTAGAATGTTGCACTGGATTTTTAATAATACAAATTGTACTACTATTATCAATATGTATAACAGTGTTTAAGAAATTGTACCCATAATCAAGAAGTTGGTTTTGAAGCCATAGAACTTGACTAGAGCAACTTGCAGCAGCTATGTATTCAGCTTCAGTTGTTGAATTTGCCACACTTGTTTGCTTCTTACACTGCCATGAGACAAGTCTACACCCAAGGAATTGACATCCTCCAGTTGTTGACTTTCTGTCCAAGCTAGCACCAGCATAATCACTATCCGAATATGCTACCAAGTCAAAAGGAGATTCTCTAGAATACCATATACCCAACCTTGGTTGACCTTTGAGATATCTAAAAATTCTCTTGACTGCAGTTAAATGAGAAACCTTTGGAGTAACTTGAAATCTTGCACAAACACAAACAGGAAACATGATATCAGGTCTAGATGATGTAAGGTACATCAAAGAGCCTATCATAGATCTGTAAGTGTGTACATCTACACTCTCTCCATCTTCATCTTTCAGAAGGTGCTTCTCAGAGTCCATTGGTGTGCTTGCTATTTTTGAATCAGCAAATTGAAATTTTCTAAGTATCTCTGCAACATATTTGTCTTGACTAATAAATATGCCTTCAGATGATTGCTTAACTTGCAAACCCAAAAAGAATGTAACTTCTCCCATAGAACTCATCTGAAACTTATCTTTCATAAGCTTCTCAAATTCTAAACACATATCTTTCCTAGTAGATCCAAAGATAATGTCATCCACATACACCTGCACTAACAGAAGATCCTTCTTGTGCTGTTTGATGAACAGTGTCTGATCAATCTTTCCTCTTTGAAATCCATTTTCTAATAATTAGGAAGCTAGTGTTGCATACCAAGCTCTTGGTGCCTGATGAAGGCCATATAGAGCTTTCAATACTCTGTACACTTTTTTTGGATGTAATGGGTCAATGAAGCCTGGAGGTTGTGAAACATACACCTCTGGTTCAATTTTACCATATAAAAATGCACTTTTGACAACCATTTGGTAGACTGTGAAGCCTAAAAATGAAGCATAAGCTAGAAACAGCCTAATTGTCTCAATCCTTGCTACTGGAGCATAAACCTCATCATAGTCTATCCCTTCTTCTTGTGTGTACCCTTGCGCTAATAATCTAGCCTTATTCTTGATCACTATTCCTCTTTCATCCCTTTTGTTCTTAAAAACCCATCTAGTGCCAATTACCTTCACACCTGTAGGTAAATCAACTAGCACCCAAACCTTTTGAATCTTGAACTGAAGAAGCTCTTCTTGCATAGCCTCTAACCAGCTTGAATCATCTAGGGCTGTAAGAATTGTCTTTGGTTCAGATTGTGAGAGAAAACATACAAACAAGCAAGAGTTTAAAAGCTAATGTTGTTTTGAAGCATAAAGGGCATCAAGAAGCCCTTGTTGGTCTGAAGACATCAATTGTTGTCTTGTCTTCACACCTGACTGTATATCTCCAATCACATGTTCCAGGGAATGAACTTTGTGAATTCTTGTTTGTGGTGTAGTAGGAACTTGATAATTTGATGGAAGATTGTTGAAATCCACCTCATTATCTAAGAATTTTGCTTCTTTTGTTTCTGAAGGGCCAGCAGCAGAGTCATTTGGCCGAACAGCAGAATCAGTAAGCTTATCAGCAGAATCATCAGCAAAAACAGATAAACTATCAGCAGCAACAGAAATACTACCAGCAGAAACACTTTGTTGTTCCTGAGTTCCATATTCTTTACTTTCATCTTCAACACCTTCTTTAGCTTTACCAGAAGAAGATTCATCAGTTTTCGAAGTTGATTCCACAAATGAACTTGACCATATTGGCATTATCACATCATTTTGATCTTTTTCTAACTCTGCCTCATTTGTTGTATAAGAACCTGCAAAATCATTAGTTTATGCAACAAAAGGCACATAATTCATTGAATTGGTTAGATATTCCATATCAAATAGCCATTTTGGTCCTTGACCTTCTACATTGGATTTGTTTTCTAAAAACTCCACATGTAGATTTTCTTCTACTATTTCTTTTCTTGTGTTGTAAACTCTAAATGCTTTGCTATTAAGAGAATAACCAACAAAGAAACCTTCATCTGCCTTACCATCGAATTTTCCTAAATGGTCTAAGGTATTGAGAATTGTCACATGACATCCAAAAGGTCTAAGAAATCCTATTGCAGGAGTTCTACCATTAAAAAGTTCATATGATGTCTTATTGTGAGGCTGCACAACTAAAACTCTATTTTAAACATAGCAAGCAGTATTGTACCTCTGCCCAAAAATTTATTGGTAGCTTAGAATCAGCTAACATTGTTCTAGCAGCTTCAATTAGTGTTCTATTCTTTCTTTCAGCTACACCATTCTGTTGTGGTGTTCTAGCAACACTAAATTCTCTCTTAATACCTTTTTTCTTTGCAGAAGTCATCCATAACTCTATTCTTAAACTCTGTCCCATTATCACATCTAATGACTTTCACTTTCTTGCTTACTTGGTTTTCTATCTGTGTAATGAAGTCCCTAAGGATGCTTGATGTCTCATCTTTAGTGGCTAAAAAGAAAACCCATGTAAATCTACTATAGTCATCAGTAATAACTAGACAATATCTCTTATGCATTATGCTCATCACTGAAACAGGTCCAAATAAGTCCATATGTAGCATAAACAAAGACTGATTGATAGAGTTAAAAATCTTGGGCTTACAAGTGGCTTTGTGTTGTTTTCCTTTTAGACAAGCAATGCATGTTTGATCATTTTCAAATCTTTTGTGAGGTAAACCTCTTACCAAACCATTCTTAACAATTTTATTTATGGTTTTGAAGTTAATATGACCAAGCCTTATATGCCATTTCATTGATTCATCCAATGAGGCCTTTGCAACAAGACAAGTTAAATTCTTTTTAGGAATAATATTCTTCATGTCTACACTGTACATATTGCCCTTTCTAGGAATTCTAAGAAGTACTTGACTTTCATCAGGCATCTTAAAATCAGGAGAAAGTACAAGACATTCAGTCTCACAGAAAAGAACATTATTTTTTTTGTCACACATTTGTGAGACACTAAAAAGATTATAATTTAGCTCTTTTACATAGTACACATCTTCAAAATCTAAATTTCCGGTTTTGATTGTACCTTTACCAGAAATTTTGCCACGAACACTCCCTCCAAAGGTAACATATCCTCCATTGAAAGCTTCAAAATCTGAGAGATAAGACATGTTGTCTGTCATGTGCCTTGAACATCCACTATCTGAGTATCCTTGATCCTCTTCCTGATCATTTGAATGTTCCTGCACACAAATAAGAGTTTTAGTTTCTTTTGGGGATCCAAGCCATTACTGACTTGGGTCTGCCTCTTGCATCAATGTAATTGAATCTTTTGAGGATAGTTGATGCAACATTGGATTTAAGAATCCAACATGCTGAGGCCTTAACAGCATTTGCCCTATTTCCCTTAGCAGCAGAATGAACCACACGCTTAGCAGCAGAATCTGCTAACTTTGTAGTTCTACCCTTTGGTTTCCAAACTTGTTTTTGGATCACTGCCTTTGTTTGAATGGGCCTTAGAACAGTTGTAGGTGCATGTTTGAAAAATGATTTTGCACTCTTAGCTGTTGATTTTGGGTTAATAGTCATAAATGGTCGAGCAGCAGGAACAAATTTTCTAGCAGCAGGATCATTTGGTCTATCAGCAGGATCAGATTTTGAGATAGACTTGTTTTTGACTACTCTGGGGTTTGATTTCTTAGAACTAGAGTGAAAGTGAGATTTAGGAGTTTGCCTTTTGTGGTTCACTCTATGGTTTTCATACCCAGATACCCATTGGTTGCAGAAAGCTGCAAGATGGTCAAAACTACCACATGTATAACAAGCTTTATTATAAAAAGCAAAGTCATCACCTAATTGGTTAGACTTGAGGTTGTTCCAATTCTTTTGGTTACCTCTGGGCTTGTTGGTGGTTCTATATTGCTCACAATATCTAACTGGTTGCCTAACATGCTTAATGTTTGATTTAGGCCTATCAGTATTGTGTTTGACTACCTTAGGAACACTTGTTCCTACTTTCTTAACCAAAACAGGTTTAGACATAACCTGATTTTCTTCATCATCATCATCACTATCAGTTGTACAATCTTCAACAACTATAGTTTCTCCTTTCTTAGCAAAGGACACCTTGTCCTGATAAAGTAAAGTTGTATCTAAACTTTTACTTATCTTTGCTACCTTAAGGCTCTTACTAGCCTTAGAACCACATTCCATGATTGGTTCTTGAAACTCAGCTAAACCTGTATGTGCTAGGTCAACACCTGGAGGTGAAGGAACACCTCTATATGGTGGAGGGACAGTTTTGTAACCTACACCTGAATTAGCTTTATCAATTACCTGAGCTTCCCAAATCTTATTCATTCCTTCTGAGGCATGTGCTAACGTATCTATAGTAACTTTAACATTTTCTTTTTCAGTTTTGACTTCAGATAACTGTCTACTTTGATCATTAAGTAATTCATCTCTAAATGTTATTCCTCTTTTTAAAGCATTTAAGTCATCAGTAAACGTAGATTCATTCTTTTTAAAATGTTGAATCTGTTTTTCTAAAACTCCTACACACCTCTTATGATTAGCTAAATTATGAAGGGCATCAATTAACTCTTCTCTAAAAGCATCAAATCTCTTTTTAATGTCTTCATAATTTTTAAGATTAGGACATGAATTAGTACAAGTAGGAATGGTATCTACCTCTGAATCAGAAGAAGCCATTAGAGCAAATTCAATGGCCATAAGAGCAGCATTTGGTGGTGCATCCTCTTCAGTAGCCATAGAGCTCCAATCATATCCAATACCATCAATAGCCAGCATAGCCTTTGGCTCTTCCACCAGTACTTCCTTATTCCTTTCTTGCTTATACCAAGTGTTCCTATTATCCTGCTTCCTTGGGCTTCTACATTCTTTAGCAAAGTGTCCCAACCTATGACAGTTAAAACATTCTACTTTCTTCTTATCGAACCCAGCAGTATCATTACCATTTATGGTAATTTGCTTTCCAGTTTTCTGCCAAAACTTCTTAGCCCTCATGCTAAGTAAAGCAACTTGCCACTTAATATCCATCTCTTCCAAATCATCACCATCTACCTGCTCAAGGTCTTCATGATTTAGAGGAGAACCACTAGCTTGACTGGTTATAAAGGCATAAAATGTTGGATCTCCAAGTCCAACAATATCCTTTTGTAAACTAGTAGAAGGACCACCATAAGTAACATTAGAAACACTTTCAACTTCATCTACCTCTTCTGAATGACTAACACTAGGAACTGATAAGAGTGCAGCATTCCCAGAACTAGTACAATAGTTTCCACCTCTCTTTAGACTTTGTTCAACAATTTTAAAGTTGTTGAACAAATCATTAAGCTTCATTGTTTCAATTTCTGGTTTGTTCATCTAGACAATAACATGAGTATGGAAATCAACAGGTAGACTTTTCAAGAACTTCATGTTGAGATCTTCCTTCTCAGTCTCAACATCCAACACAGCTAACTGACTGACAAGCTTATGTAGTCTTGAAAATAGTTTATCAAGAGACTCATTACTAAAAGCAGTAAAATTTTCAAATTGGTGCTTTAGTAAAGTCTTCTGTGTCTTTTTGGTAGTTTCATTACCACCAAACCATGCACAAATCTCTTCAAAAAGAGTTTTTGCATCAAGATATTTGCTAAAAGATAGCATCTGCTCACCAGGAATGGTCATAAGCAACAAGTTTCTTGCTTTCTGATCATTTCTCTTCTGTATCTTTTCATCATTGGAAACTGGTCCAGTATTTCTTTTTCTAACTGTTTTTCCTTCAACAAGAACATCTGAATAGCCTAAAGTGAAGGAATCACCATACTGAATTATGTCCCAAAGAGCATAATCTTGAACCATAAAATATTGCTCAACTCTCATCCTCCATAACTCAAACACATTGGGTTTGATCATGGGCAACTTTGCAGCAACATTTGTTTGAACATCTTGTACATCCATTTCTTGTTTCTTCTAAAAACAACAATATCAGCCTGAGCTCTGATACCACTTGCTAGGATCCTGGACACACGATTAAGGTGGTTAAACCTTGTAACTTTGTGTGTATGATATGTTGTGTTAAAATGATTAAGTGCGCGGAATTCACTCAACCAAACTTAGAAGGTTGTGTATGTTATGGAAATGGAATTGTTATGTTTGTTAGTTAGCAATGAACACATAAAGATTATCACCAAACGATTCAATATTATTAAAGATAATAATACGAGTGATCTTGAACTATCACTAGGGTTACAACCTTGAATCTTAAGTTTTTCTATATTCTAACACTAATATCACAACTAAGATCTCTTTTATAGTCAAAAGATCTTTACATATTGCTTAAAGTCTTAGCCGACTTACTTTGTTAACTTATCCTTTAGTGTCAGTACATAAGATACAACATGTATCTATGTATACAACTTGTTAACTAAGCACATGGGGTAAGATATTATCTACCGTATATTGTTGACCAAAATACAATAAATATCTTTTCGATCTTATCCACTCATCAGCAGAATGTTCACTATCAGCAGCAACGAGTTATCGCTATCAGCAGGAACAAGTATCATTATCAGCAGGAACAAGTTATCGCTATCAGCAGAATGAAATGTTCTAGCAGCAGAAACCATTTGCACTAGCAGCAGAATTACTGTTAGGAATATGAATATTCAGCTGAAGACTCGGTCACCTCGAGTACTTATTAGCTCATCATAGCTCGTAGGATTATCAGTAATATTATTAGTAGATTAGTTATTAATTAGTATTGTGGAGTGGGTCGTGTCTTTACCCTCTGTCAGCTCTTTCCACAGCCCACTAGGGGCATATTAAGTAGTATGTATAAATACCCCTTCCCTTGCAAGGGAAGGGTTGGAACTTCCCATCATTTCAAGCTAATATACACATAGTATTTCTCTCTCTAGAAGTTCCCACTTTCTCTCTCTAGTTCTTGTCTATTCGATCCATATAAAGGCCTCAAACAAGTGTTTCTTGCATTGTGAATACCCTACAATTGGTATCAAGAGCCATGGTTAGGTCCATGAGAGTTGGTATTCACGGATTTGTTTAGTTTTTGAGGCTTTTTAGTTCGAATTGAAAAGTTACAAAAATTTCATTTTGTGCCTTGTTTAGTGATTAGAAGTTGTTATACCTTGTACTTTCTAGCTTAGGAACAGTATAAGAGTAGTATTTGGTGCTTGAATTCACATATTTAAGATTTGTGTGGTGTTTTTGGGTGATTCGTGGGTGTTTATTCAAGTGTTCTTCGCTGCGGTTTGTGTGGTTTGGACAAGTTCTTGGACGCGGTTTGTGTTATTTCGAAGACGCGGTTTGTCTTATTACTAGTTTAGACAAAAGGACAAAAAGCATTGAAAGCGACGTGTTTGGTAGTTTGTGTCTACGCGGCTTGTCTCTGAGGCGCGTACGCGGTTTGTCTCTGCAGCGTGTAATCGGTTTATGTCTACGCGGTTTGTCTCTGTGGAGTGTATTCGGTTTGTGTCTACGCGGTTTGTCTCTGAGGAGTGTATGCGGTTTGTGTCTACGCGGTTTGTCTCTGCAACGTGTATGCGGTTTGTGTCTACGCGGTTTGTCTCTGAGGCGTGTATGCGGTTTGTGTCTACGCGGTTTGTCTCTGCGGCGTGGATGCGGTTTGTCTAGGCGGTTTGTATCCACAGAGGTGCTATTTGTCCGTGGCGGTTTGACCAAAGTTGACCTTTTACGTCAAAACTTCAAACGACCATAACTTTTGAACCGTAACTCCGTTTTCAGCGAAACACCTGTCAAAACGACCGTGAGACCGAGGAGAAGGACACGTTGAATGAATTTATTCATTCAACCCAACTTTCGAAGCCTGAAATCGCTCCAGAATGAAGTTATTGAGTTTCTAAGTTTTTCAGACCAAAATTATGCCATAATAACTTGCAACAACCAAACCAATCAGATCAACAAGTCTACCAGACCTTCATCATAACACATATCAAGCATCATTACACGGTTTATTCTTGATTTTGTAAAACCCCGCGAAAGAATCTATTTCTCGGTTTAAATCATAGAATTGTAAAATCCCGTGCATGTTAATATCATGTCAAATACTTCAGATTCTGCTATATCAGAGATACTCAGATTGTATAACATGATTGACAAACAAAAGATTCCCAAAGATGTTCGACATATAAATGTGTTTGACTATGTTGGTGCCAATAGAGACTTTGTGTGCCCGAATTCTCAAGAGAAAGAGCTTCATCAGCCACAGACAAATGTTGTTGAGTCAGATACTGTTAGGAACAACGTGCAACATGAGAAACACAACGAAGCGTCGGCTGAACCTAATGGGGTATCTTCTATCATTAATAATGATAATGTGTTGCATGAACAAAAGATTCCCGACAAAGTACAACAGACAAACGTTGTTAAGTCAGATATTGCTAATATGGGAAATAGCAATGCTTTCCCATATGAACAATATGTGAATCACAACGAAGCGTCTGTTGTACCTAGTTGTGCATCTTCTGTTCTAAATGATGATTATGTGCTGCATGAGAACACTGTATTTGTCCCTGATGATAACTTGATCACTAGACTAAACATTTATAAAGAACAAGTGGCTATGTATGAACAACGTGCTAAGTTTGAGCTTAATGAACGTGAGCAAAAATTAGAAGGTCAAATGAGTAAACTTATTAAAGAGTCTAGAGTAAGAGAAGAAACATTAAAATTAGAGTTGAGTTCTTTGAAAAGTCAGCTAGAACAGTCTGTCAAACAGAAACAGGAAGTTCAAAAGTGTATAACTACACTTAAGCTAGAATTCAAACAAAAAGAAACAACACTTTTAAATGATTTCTCTAGACTCAAGACGTTAAAAAATAAGCTTGAAGATAAGTTGTACACACAAGACCAAACCAGACAGACTGCCCAAATGATGTATAAGCACAGAAAGTTAAGTGAAAAGCATAGTGAAAGCAATGTAGGTAAATCTAAATTAGCTATTCAGGAGATTGCTAAGATAGCCCAACCTGCATTAAATGATTCTAATGTGATGTTTATGCCTAATCATGACCCGCCTGAGCATATCTACACAGAAGAAGAGGATGAGTTAAGTGAGAGAACAAGGGAAAGAATGAATGAGAAAATGAGGGATCCCGAGTGCATAGCCAGATGAATAATAATCAAACCCCATGACTATAGTGAGGAAAATCGTTTGACTGTGTTTGCTCCTCAAAAGAATTTAACACCTGAACAGATATTCTGGAAACAAGATAATGAAAAACTTAAGGTAGAAAAACTTAAGGCCAACACCCCCCTCATTAGAAAAGTTACGTCCATAACGGTGTATCCTCCCAATACACCTAGGAATTTGGTGCCTTTGTCTCTTCCCACTGAATGCAAAACCTTTATTAGCTTATATGTGCTTTGGCAACTGTTTGCTGATTTCGATAAAACATGTAAGAAGAGAATCACACCCACTGGCATTACTGAGGGGGAAAGGTGTTTTGAACATGCAAAAAGGTGTTACTTAACTGAGGTCATGCCATTCTTTAAAATACTTAAAGAACACTTTGAAGGGTTGGAAACTGCCCTTAAAGCCGAAATAAAAGAAATGGAAGTAGTGTTTAAAGACATGGAAAATGAGGTGAATGAATATGCAATAGAACTTAAGAGTCGTGAGATTGAAAGAAAAAACATACTCATCACTAATGACAACTTGATTGCTAAATGTATTGCACAAGATGTATTTTACACCGCTACTGATTCTGCATTGTCTGCTTGTCAATTTAATGAGTATGCTATTGCGTTAAATGCCACCCAGAATCGTGTTGTTGAGCTTGAGGGGGAGAATTTAAAATTGCTTGACAAAATTCAAAATGATGACCATGATAATATGGTTAAACGTTTTTCAAAACTTGAAGTTGATTATATAAATTTGCAAATGAAACATCAACAGTTAAATGAAAAACAAAAAATATCAAATGACAAGACATCCTTGGATGCTCCTGAATTTGATACTTATTTTGAATTAAGCAAACGAGATGAAAAAATTCAAGCTCACACGAACACGATTCGACTGCTGAGGGCCCATATTGCCCAATTGAAATCCAACAAGTGTGATGTGTATGGCACCAATAAACCTTCATCTTCAGATTCTCAGAATTTTCAATATCAAAACACCATAAATAAGTTGCATCATGAAAATGAGTGTTATCGAGAAGAAAATTCTAAGGTCAAACAACATTTCAAAGAGTTATATGATTCTATAAAAGTTACAAGAAGCAATCACAATGATCAAATAACCTCTTTGACAAATGAAATTGAGAATCTTAAGGCTCAGGTGAAAGGTAAAATGCCAAGTACCACTTATAATTGTGTTGCATCAAAGGTCTCTGCTTGTAAAATGCATGATGTTGATGTGGGGCCTATTCCATTTCCCATGAGAAACAACAGACTTGTCCATCAAATGTATCTCTGTCACCTTAGGGATGGACTTGACACTCTTCGTGAGGTTGTGGAAGAGGACAGAATAGGAAAACCACTCGATAAGGCAGTAGGTTATGCCTGCGTCCTCACAAAAAGGATCCAGGAACAGTTAGAATATGCCATTGGCACGGGCCCTAAGTCTCACAACCAAAGAGATAGAATAGTTGCATCATCATCCACAATTAAGAACAAGCATGTAACCTTTGAGGTATCCTTGGAAACTTCAGATCCCAACACATCAAAACATGTTCAGCAACTAGAAGTGAAAAAGATTAAGATTCCCATCAGTCCTTCTACAGGAGTTAATAGTGACACTAAAGCTAGCGAGTCAAAACCTAGGAGAAACATTAAGAATTCTAGGATTTCACTAGCTAAAAGTGTTCCTAAAAGGAAAGTAGAAGACCACATGAGAAACAACAAGTCAGATTTGAACAAAAGGAATCATAATTCGAATCCAAATTCACTTTGCAAAACATGTAATGAATGCATAATTTCGTGTAATCATGATAAATGTGTTATGAAATTTCTGAAGTCGTCCAAAAAACCCCCAGTTAGGAAAGTTTGGAGAGCTAGACAAATGAAGCAATCTTGGAAACCTACAGGGAAAATGTTTACCAATGTGGGCTTTCAGTGGAAGCCCACGGGCCGAACATTCACACTAGGGGAACATTGCCCTTTAACAAGGATTACAATTCCTAGAGTAGTGCCTGTTAAGGAATGGAAGCCTACTGGTAGAGTTATCCCTTTAGATACACAATGTCCCTTAACTAGGTCCATTGCATCTACTAGTATTGCCCCTATTGTTAAAACCAAGGCACCTATGGTTTCAGCAGCCCCAAAGATTGTTTGCACTAACCAACTGGAACCCAACCTTAATTGGGGATCCGGCTCTCCAAATTCTCTTCGTTCGTCTGTTTTCAAATGCAGGTCGTACGGATCGTCCTTTGACATTTGGACACAGGCTGCTCACAACATATGAGGGGAATCATCATATTGACGTCTATACAAGTCAGTGCAGGCCTCGTTCTTCATTGTCTATGACGTCTGTACACTTAAGTGCATGCCTCGTTCTTCATCGATTATGACGTCTGTTCAAATCAGTTCAGGCCTCGTTCTTCAATGACTATGACGTTTGAACAATGCAGTTCAAGCCTCGGGTCTCAATGTCATCATTATGGCGTCTGCTGACATCTCTTCAGGCCCCGTTCATCAAAGAAAAGAAAGGCGTACGCTTGAGTGCGCTTTATCTTCGGAAGAAGAGGAATCTTCTTATTTATGACCATTCTCATCAAGCTTCATGTTCTTCAAATGCTCATTTAGTCACCAAAGGGGATAAAAGTACATCGGAGTATATTCTTATTCACCTACTCTATCAAAAATGGCAGTTAGTCGTCATGTGCAATTTTTGAGGGGGAGAAAGGTGAATAAACTACATGGTGATTGAGATTTGAGAAGTGGTCATACGACTCTCCATGTTTCTGAATTTTCTCATATAAAGGCTTCATACTTGCTCCATGCTCATTCAGATATCAAGTGGATCTACTTCCATCCGATTGGACGTTTATTCACTCAATCAAAAATAGCATCCTCGTATGCAATCTTTGAGGGGGAGAAGTGTGAACAGTGGACCAACCTCATATGCACTTGTTCAATCAAAGATGGCATCCTCGTATGCAATCTTTGAGGGGGAGATGTGTGAACAAGTGATTCGATGTACATTTGGTTGTTGGTTCACTTACTTGAGCTGGGCATCTAATTGTGACCATGGAGTTGATTAGGTATCACTTATTCGAGATTGAAGTTGACTTCCTCAAAGGCGTGATCTTATCCTATCTTGAAGTCGGGGTTGGTTGGATGCATGACTTTCTATGATAACTTGCTCGTGCTTAAGATTTAAGTTGAAGTCTTAGGTTATCTAGTTACCAGTAGTCGGGGTAAGTATCACTTAAAGGAGTTACGTTGTAGTACTCAGTGTCACACGCCGATGTCGTTGTGGATAATCGTAAGAGGTGTTAATGTCTCATACCTTGGTTGGGTATTGAGTACTTAGAGATTTGCTTGGAGCACTAATTCTCTACACCGTTCTTCCAACATTAGTGCAAGCGTAAGTCACAAGAATGGGGAATTCGATCTTCAGGCTCAAGTTTGGTATATCGGGTTTGCTCCATCAGTTATCTCATCATAAGGCCTACTTGAGGGTTGATAAAGATAGTCAGAGACGGTTTCGGCAGCGGTTAATTCTCACTTGATCTACCTGAGCCTAAGTTGTTCTTCTCACAAGATTTCAAGAATATGTTCGTAAAATGTGTTGCTGATTCTGAGGTATCAAAACCAGCAAGGGGGAAGGAGACATACATCTGAATGCACAATGAGTACACATGATGGGCTTTATACTTCTTCTCAATTGAAGATTATTCTGGGAAGACAAATGTAATAACCGCAGAGAAAATCAGTGTTCTAACTCGTTCTTTCTGGTGTGTCATTCCAACTAAGTGTGGGAAGAGAATGTCAGTTTCTGATGATAAAAGAGGTACACAATTGTATGATGGTTCCTATGGTTAGTCGGTATCCTACTGAAGGAAATGTGTACATCCGGTACTCAGTAGCTATTATGGTACTGTCTTGGTGTTATCATGTCGACTACATACGGGATAAATTGCTTACACTCGGGACTTAGCTGAATTTGGTGTAACAATTCTCATCTGCAATGTCCTGAAAGGAGATAAGGGGATTTTCGGGTCTTAATTGATCTTGATGATGCATTGTCGACTTCATTAATGGGATTGAGTGTGTACTTCGGGTTTTTGGGCTTCATATATCGAGACTGGCTGCATCTCTTCAACTACTTGGGGGAAAGTGGTCTCTGGATACTCTTGGTAGGCATTCTTCAGTCTTCAGCGGGAAGAAATGTGAGAAGAATTATTCAAATGTGAGATGATTCATTGCTGATCTATTTGAGGATCCCCGAACGGAGAATCACGATGATTATTCTTAAAAGGGAGCAGCAATACTTAATGTGGTTTGCTACGGTTTCCGCTGTACGCTTACCTTATGTAACCTTGAAAGAGAGCTTAGAATCTGCTCAGCATGAAGATTGTCGGTTTGGGGGGAAGCTATCAAAGCTGTACATTGGGAAGGCTCAAGTTCCGTCGTCTGTTCAGGAGCCTCGAAAGCTTTGGTGGTGAAAGTTTAAGAGATGATTGACCACAGTTTTCTACAACATACTGAACGTATCCTCATTTTGGTATTCATTTCATCATCGTCTTAAACTGAATAATATAGTTTGTACATAGTTGTATATATCTTAAATCAAAAAGAAAATACAAAAATATAAAATCTATAAAAACCATAAAAATCGAAAAATCAGAAAATACCAAAAATAGTCCTACCTAGGCATGTCTTCTGTTTATCGATAACATTTACGGATCTAGAAATGTCATTCAAAAATGACACGGATCCTTAAATGAAGCTCGAGCAGAAGTTATACTAATCAGTTAAAACATGTCTAAATGGCTTGCTATTACTTTAGATAGCAACCCGCGCTTCATACTGGGGAAAGCACGTCGCCAAAAAGACGGTTGTTCCTCCAACTGGGTGATGTTCACCTGGGCATGGATTACTTTATATCCATGTTTCCCCGATCTGATGTACGTTTCAGTGCATCATTTCTTGAAAAAGAAGAGAAATCTTCTTTGTATGCAAATAGTTTTCATTCTGTGATTCTTCTGAAAATTATTTGTAAGACACTTGGTGATTATGTGTTGCTTGAAATTCTTTTATACTTGGAATGTGCATAAAATTTGTCACTCAATCAATGACTACAAATATTTAACTAGAATACGGGTCATTGATTGAGGGGGAGAGTGAATTCAAATTTTATATCATCAATCGGATTTATTGGTTAAATCATACTTGTTAGAAATGGTTTTGTAGTTAATGGGGAATTAGTTGAACAGGATCTTGCTAAAACCTTATATCAAATGGCCAAACGTGTTAGTTGCTAGAAAGTTTAGGACATTATGTGCAATTTGCTTATAGTTTCCTAGCTTTATGTATCTAGAAGGTTCATTTGTGTTACTTTGGTATCCTCGTTTAATCCCCTAAATAC
The DNA here is from genome assembly GCA_021014915.2 of Artemisia tridentata subsp. tridentata. Taxonomy (NCBI): domain Eukaryota; kingdom Viridiplantae; phylum Streptophyta; class Magnoliopsida; order Asterales; family Asteraceae; genus Artemisia; species Artemisia tridentata. Next base: position 329,993,450 of record CP139509.1, read on the forward strand.
TTTAAGACTCAAAACCTAAAAGAAGTAAGAAAACCAGTTGCAGTTGATGTTTTTGAATACTCCTATGACATGTGTATGATCTGAATGAATGAGTTTCAAATGTTGTTTGACTCTTGTTAGTCGATTGCTGCTTAATTGTTGTTGATATTGTGCATATGTTCTCAGGATTCGCTTAGGTATATTGCTATTATGTTAGAATCATGTTCCTAAGATCCTAAATTGAATATTGAAATCTGTGTGAATTGCCATGTTCATGATTGCTAATTGCTCTTCATGCTAGATAGTGGTTTGACGTAGTTCCTGATTGTGGTTTGATTATAAGATGAACTTGGTATTATAATGTGGCAAGCTGCTGAAGGGTAGCTATTTAGGAATAGTGTATCTGTATGTATGTATATCTGTGTTGATATTCTTTTGCAGATTCCATTGCCAAAATGAATGTGCCAGTTCCCATTCTAACCATTTGATCAGACGATCAAACTCTATTGATTGGCTCGAAATTCACCTCAACAACAACGTCGGCAACAACAACAACAACAACACTTTCACCACCGCCACCACCATTCATCTATGTTGGTCTCGCCAAGTGGGGATCAACGACATTTGTGAAAGATTTGTTGGTGGATGGATAATTGATGTTGACTACTAACTCAGAAAAGCGGGTGATTACATCATCTGCGCAAAAAGGTCAATATCATTTGTGTCATAATTGTCGAATTGTGCATAATAAGCAGTGAATCTCCCTCTTAGTTTAAAGGGGAGCATAGTATGTTCCATTATCAGAATATATTAAATCAGACACATTTTCTCCCACATTTTTCTAACTTATTTAAATCAATTGGGATCACAAATCTCAAATGGTTTGAAATTTTTGATCGGGGGAGAGAATGTGATTTAAATATGAAATCTGATAAAATGTGATGTTTTGGACTTAAACGTTAGGCTCTCCCATATGTGCTAAACTCTTTCATATATCGATGCACATATTGAGGGGGAGCAAATGAACAAAAAGGATTTAGCATAACATGAGATTGTGACTCAGACTTAACAAATGAATTGACGAAACATATACTGTCATGAATCGAAAGGACATATCCTGGCCGGGTAATAATTTCAAGCTAGTCTAACTAGTGATGTAAGCGTGTCTCGAAAAGGATGTGTCTGAGTAGAGTGTACCGTTTCGAGAAACTTTCTATGGACTTGACCAGGCCGGGTAATAATTTCAAGCTAGTCTAACTAGTGATGTAAGCGTGTCTCGAATCGGTCATGTTCACTGAAAGTGGATCAATTCAAAAAGTGCGTGCTCTACCTAACATGTGCAAATTTATAAAACTATCACTCGAGCACATGTTGAGGGGGAGCATTTGAAAAATATAAAACTCTCAAGTGTTTGCAAAAATGTGTTTCAGAATCATGAACACTTTGAGAGATTTTTTCAAAGATTTGGTTTGGCAATCGTGGATGAATACTAAAGACCGGCCATTTTAATTAACGCATGGAGTTATAAGGATGGTGAGGTTAGGTTCAAGTTCCCACGATCCCGCCAGAGCCGGAGGGATCTACCCAGGGACAATCCACTAGTTAGTGTAGAAGTCCTTAGGTATGATTGAAAAAGGAGAAATGTGTATAAGGGAAGAGTGCCGACTGAGATGGAGCTAACACTGGAATAAACCCAACAAGGTGTTAGTTATGAAGTATCGGTAAGCACTGAAGGGGTTGAAGAATGAAAAAGAATTGTGAAGATAAAGGGTGAAAAGAAAGAAGCCCTCCTTACAACTTAGGCAGAAACCGGGTCAATACATATGCTGTCAGAATCACTAAGTTGATTGCTGGCATTGAAGAAAAAGTATCATGGACCCAGTGATACGCTGCACAACCCTCCTTAGCTACTCAAGGTCCCTCAAAGGACTCTTGTTTCAATTGTCACGGAGATCAATTCATTTCTATCGTCTCTCTCACTCCGAGTTAGATGATATTGAAAAGGTGGCAGTTCTCTCCAGCCTCCGATCACCAAATCAAAACGCACAATTGAGTCTAGAGCCACGAGATGCATAATAAGATCTCATAGGGACACGAATTATTTCTACACTGGGTGTTCAACATTAAGGACACCAGTTGTAAACTCATGAGTCCTACGCAGATCTTAGCAATCTGCCAGAACATTTATGAGAGAATTTACAAATGTAATTCTCAATGATTGAATGGAAATTCCTGCCAGGGTCAACATCAAACAGCCCTGAAAGCAGGTCACTTTGGTAATTCCCTGTGGATTACGCTTAGTGATCACGGCGGTTTCAAACGGTCTACAGTCGTGGAGTGATCTCCAGCGACTCACCTAATCGTTGATGTGCTACGGTTCGATCTTAAAAAGCCCTCTGTGGGTTTTCGATTAGGAACGGTCTTGGTAAGGATTAGAGAGAGTTTTCACACTATGCTGTTAACAATCTCGAAGTCCGAACCTGTAAGTACCGGTTGATTTTTTGCTAACTGTCGTATGCAGGAACTTCTGGCAGGTGTAGCAGTGGAATGCTGTAGCTGGTTGCTGTTGTAGCTGGTTGCAGAAAAGATGCCAATCCATCACCACATGCTCACACCACATCATCATCAAAGAAGTCATGATCAACCTAAAAGACCTTCAACACAGCTTCTGCTAACTCTAATGCTGAAGATCATGACACCATATCGTGTGAGCATGTCGGCTCTAAGTATATTTCATCACATGGAGACCTACTACTGAAAGATGACTTGGAGACTCAAGTGGGATGATACTTTCAAAGATTACTCAAAGTTCATCCAAGACAAAAGAGAAGTCATCTTAAGATCACGGATGTTTGCACAACAATCTATGATATTGAAGAATCAATGGTTACGAGCTATGATGTCAAGATCCAAGGAAGAAGTGTTGTAATTCAGAACATTACTTCTGGGGTGACCTCCCTTAGGGGGAGATTGTTAGGAATATGAATATTCAGCTGAAGACTCGGTCACCCCGAGTACTTATTAGCTCATCATAGCTCGTAGGATTATCAGTAATATTATTAGTAGATTAGTTATTAATTAGTATTGTGGAGTGGGTCGGGTCTTTACCCTCTGTCAGCTCTCTCCACAGCCCACTAGGGGCATATTAAGTAGTATGTATAAATACCCCTTCCCTTGCAAGGGAAGGGTTGGAACTTCCCATCATTTCAAGCTAATATACACATAGTATTTCTCTCTCTAGAAGTTCCCACTTTCTCTCTCTAGTTCTTGTCTATTCGATCCATATAAAGGCCTCAAACAAGTGTTTCTTGCATTGTGAATACCCTACAGTTACACTTAGAGTATTTCTTGGATTAGAACCCGATATTAGACATCTTGAATATTTAATTCCCAACACTCCTTATTATCGTATCTCCTTGACAAAAATGATAATACTTTTGACATAAGATTTACCAAACACCTTCAAAGTGCTTAACTTCTTTCCGAAACTAAAATAATCTATTAAGCGCTTAAAATAAGCTTACCCAAACATAAGTAATCAAGTAATCCAATAGAACCTTAAATCAAGCAATAACAACAACAAAACCCTAAATCTAAGATCAGAAAATTAGCAACAGCCACAATTAAATAAAGCAAAACCGTAAATCAAACAATAACAACAACAAAACCCTAAATCTGAGATCAGAAAATTACCAATAGTTGCAACCCTAAAATAGTAGCAGTTATTTACTTGCATACACCACCACAAAAATAATAGTCACAATTAAATCAAGCAAAACCCTAAATCTGAGATCAGAAAATTAGCAATAACAACAACAAAACACAAAAAAACATAATAAGAAATTAAAACCTACAACGTATTCTTTCACAGTCTTTCTTGAGACAATAACGCTACCAACTTTTTTGATCAAAATATGACGAACCCACCTAAGTTTAGATCAAAAGATGTGGCTATAACTAATGGGGATACTGTATCCCTAACATATGGCATAACAACAACCACAAAAGCATTAAAAAATATTTTCACTATTGCTTTTACCAATGTTGCAAATATCGTGAATCGGTAGCGTAGCGGTCGACCACCCTGCAGCGATTAATCGGCCAAGGCGGGATTAATCGGTGATTAATCGGATTGGAATTTTTTGCATGTTTTGGGTATTTCTGGAGACCAAACTAAAGATCGTAACTGATTCCAAGCCTACTATGTTTTCATACCTCAATAAAAGGCTCCAATTCTGATTATGTGGCTCATTGTGTGTTATAAGTGAAATAAACGATCCCCAAATTAAGTAGAATGCCTAAATTTTTAATTTTTTTTAAACCTGGCCGATACGGCCGATATGGCCGATTTCTGGCCGATACGGCCGATTTTTGGCCCTTTTTTTCCCCAAACCGATTTTTTGTCCGATTTTCATAATTCGACAAGGTCGGCGGCCGATTACCGATATATCGACGATTAATCGGCCGCCATGGCCGATTTTTGCAACATTGGCTTTTACTGTACATCCCCTCACAGGCAACTGTAGTTGCCACAAAACCCGTATGGTTGGATTGGACAAACGTTAATCGCCGTCAGGTTTAGGTGCCGGAGTTGCAAAGTTCGGATCTCAAAGGAAAACGAAGTTTGTGAGTTAGGATGAACAGGGCGGGTCAGGGAATAAGAAACCAAATTATTATTCAGAGTATGGATGTATCGGGTGGCAAAAAAAAGCGGGCTAAATAGCCCAATGAATATAAGTTATAAATAATTTCTATTTATAAGTTCTCGTCAAATATTAAATAGCCAAAAATAGGTTTTTCTTTAATAAATACATTTCGTATTTACCCATTATTACTTGTGTATTCATTTATTTGCACTTCCAAATGAATATTTCTCGAGTTATTATCCGTTTCGAGTCACAAGTCCGAGTTGTAAAGTCCTCAGGTCAACAAGTCAACCATATCATCCAATAGTCCAAATAGAGTTTAGTAAGCATTTTTGTCTTATCAAGACCATGCCGAGACTACAAAGTCTCGGTGGTACTAGACTTAGCTCAAATCATCACAAGTATATCATAAGCTCACAAATTTCAATAACCAAATGTTGGCCAATGCTAATCCTATGGCTCGAGTCCCTTAATCCACTTTCAATATCAATAACAATATATATATCAAGTCCTCATTAAAATCAAATTGTCGAGACTAAGTCTTGACATATTATTTCAAATGGCCACAAAACTTTCGAACCATAACCACGAGTAATCGGCCGAGACCACGAGGGTCACAGCTAGGTTTCTATGCCACGACTCAACGCAAACAACCTTAAATTATATATATGCCGAGACCACAAGGGTCACGGCTAACCCATGTCGCGAGCACAAATGACCCAAAAACACAACGAGGGTTTACCAAGCCCTCGCTAACCATTTCCAATCAAACCAACGAATCGATCTCATTTTTAATCCAAACCCTAGTGACCAAAAGTAACTATAAGCATAAATACAACTCAAGACTAGTACCACGACTTGACTCGACATCAAAACAAAATCATTAAACCTCGGCCGTGAGCTATAGCTCACGGTACACCCACGACGTGACCAAAAATCGACACCAAACCCACAAGAAATGATACCAAACTTGCTTGTATACGTTTTTAGTTATTAAAAATAGTAAACCCACTTGTTTTTATACCCAAACCGAATCAAAATGATAAAAATTGACTCGTTACACACGAGTTGACTCACACCGAGTCACACCCATGGGTGAAATGGTGTAACCTACCTTTCAAACTTACGAATCTACTCGGATTTTGTGGTTAACGTGGTGGTGGCACGTTGTGGTGGTGGAGGGTGATTCTTGGGCGCGTGATGTAGTAAAACGAGATGAGGGAGTCACGGGGTGAAGGTGGGTGGTGGCGGTGTGGGATGGCAGTGGGTGGTGAGGGATGCCGTAGGTGGTGGCCGGCGGTGGAGAGAATGTGGGTAGCGGCTAGGTGTTGGAGAGAAGAAACACTAACCCTAAATGAGTATAAGTGGGGCTTATATAGCCCCTTAGGACCTCATGTGAAAACCTTAATGACCCCCAAGGACTAAAACTGTAACTTAAGTCAAGGGTGGGAAGTGGGATTTGGTTATTCTTTTAATAAAAAGCTATGGAGACCGATTTGGGTGCTGAAACATTTTCCCGAGTATTTCTAATTTATGCCATTGATCTTAAAACTATTTTTCCAATAAGATTGACTATAAATACGTCCATGCTCGTTTAACGCGTCAAAATAATCAATATTTCTCGTATTATTAAGTTTAATTGTGCCGACTCACGTAGTGCCTAACTAGGTATACAGGAAACTACTCGTCACATAAGGATAATCCACATAACATTACCAAGAATTCGGATAAATTCCCAAAATACTCCGAAAATGATTCTAATTAATTAAATGCTTATTTTAAACGTAATGCGGTATTTAAAAATGCTCCTAAAATTTACTAGTTGTCACACATACGTAGTGAAACATCTACAAGTGCTACTCCTCAGTTATCTACTAATAGTACCGATTGCAATCATGCATCAACAAGTCAAGATCATGTTGATATGCTTCAAAACTATGCCACTATTCAATCTCAAATTCAAAATTATGCTAACTTGATAAAACTAGAACAAGATAAAAGTGCTTCTTTAGAAAAGAAAATCAATGACATGTTATATGAAGAGCAATCTGAAAGACCACTAGTGCTTAAATGTCAAATTCTAGATTTACAAAATGAGATTTTTCTTTTCAAACGAAATATTTCAAATTTTGAAAACATCAAAAAGAATTTTGAATAAGAAGTTTCTAAACTTAATAAAGAAAAAACTAATTGTATTCAACGATTAACTAAAGCTGAAACTAAACTTCGCATTACCAATCAGACTTCCCAGACTATGTACATGTTTGCAAAAGAATATGACCTTCTCAGTCTAAAATGAATATGACCTTCTCAGTCTAAACTCTGACATTCAAAAATAATATTTTCTAAATCAAATGGAATCACTCAAACCACAATTTGCTTTAAATGAGGAGAAAATTGAAGACCTGGAAAATAAAGAAACATCTTTAGAAATGGAAAACCTTTTACTCACAGAGAGTCTAAGTGAATGTTTGCAAAAGAATATTGAGTTGAACAAGGAATTGTCTTGTCGTACTGCCAAATTTGAAAATTCTTGTACGAAACTTTAAAAACAATCTTTAATGTTTGAAGCAAACTGGCAGCGAAAAATTGAAGAAAACAAATACGACAAGCTTTCCTACGAGAATTCTTTGAAAATAATCTTAAAAGAAAACAATGAACTCAAATCTAAAGTGCTTGATTTGATGAAAAACAAGAATCATGTGTTTATTGCTTCACGGTAGTTGGATAATCAAAAAATTTCATATTTTTCAAACCAACCAACCTTTTTGGCAAATCAAAAACAAAAAACTCATATTCTTGAGCCAAAACAAAAAGAGGTTTTATCTAATGCTAAAGTAATTGCTCCCGGTATTTATCAAATTGGATCTACTTCTACTAGAGAACCATATGGTTCAAATGACATGATTCATAACAAGGAGTTAGAAATAGATAGGAAGCAAGCATTACTTAGTAAGGATATGCCTCTAGATGCACCAATGTGTTCTTTGACTCTTCCCCCAATAGAAAAGAAACCCAAAAAGTCAAAGAATCACAAGAACAAGAATCATAAGAAACAGAAATTAGCTCAACATGATCAAATTACACAATCTCCTAACGCATATTTTCTTTTTGATCCAAGTTTAGACACTACTTGTAGCAAGGAGAGACCAACTAATAAAAGTGCATTGAAGACTAGTGCCTCTCAGCCTAAAGTTGTAGAAAAATCTAGACATTTTAAAGCTTTCAATAAAAAACGCTCTAAGCAAATGGATGACTGTAATAACCTTAATGTGTATGGATCTGTTGCTTCTAATAGTAAGAATGCTTGTTATAATTATGTTACTTACAATTCTGATTCTTTTAATCGTGTGCATGTTGATTTGAATCGTGTTAAAATGAATGCCAACACCACTAGGACAGCTTCTTCAAATCTAAGAAACCATAAGCAAAAAGAAAAATGGGCATGGATCCCAACGGGTAGAATATTTGAATATAATGAACTATTCCCTAGATCATGCCTTAAGTGGAAACCCACCGGAAGAGTGTTCAAACACGTAGGTTATAGATGGCAACCAGTTAAGAAGCAATCCGAGCCTAGCACCAGTACAACTGAAAAGTTTAACCCATTAGGTTTGCATTCTATACTGTCTAACCACGTGGAGCCACTATATCAACGGATTCGCAATTTTCTGTTTTTTCTTTGATGTGCAGCTTGTCCAAGTGTGCCTCTGGTACCTCGACTTGGGGTGCACCCGACATATGACCGGGAACAAGGCACTGCTTAAGAACTTTGTGGCCAAATTCTTTGGTATAGTGCGTTTTGGGAATGACCACATTGCTAAAATCACCGGCTATGGGGATCTCATTCATGATAAGGTCACAATTCAAAGAGTCTACTTTGTCGAAGGCTAAGGTCACAACTTGTTTAGTATTGGCCAATTCTGTGATAGCGTTTTTGGAGGTGGCATTTAGAAAACATTCGTGTATTGTTCGCACTCTTGAAGGCGTTGATATTCTCAAAAGCTCAAGGGATTCGAATCTATACCAAATTGCTCTTAAAGAAATTACATCACCAAAACCGATTTGTTTGCTTGCAAAAGCTACATCATCACAAGCCTGGCTATGGCATCGTCGATTCTCTCACTTGAACTTCAGAACTATAAACGACCTTGCTCAAAACAACCTAGTCAGAGGATTGCCAAAACTATCATTCAAGAAAGATCGTCTTTGTTCAGCGTGTGAATTAGGGAAAATGACACGTGCAACACTCAAATCCAAATCCGAACCTAGTTCCGTTGCTCCATTGCATTTATTGCATATGGATTTGTGTGGTCCGATGCGCGTTGTCAGCAGAAATGGAAAGAAATATATTTTGGTTATTGTGGATGACTACTCACGGTTCACTTGGGTTCATTTCCTTGCTTCTAAAGCTGAAACTCCAAATGTAATCATCAAGTTCATCAAAAGAGTACAAGTTGGTCTACTTGCTCAAGTCCGATACGTAAGAACAGACAATGGAACGGAGTTCATGAATCAGATTCTTTAGAACTTTTTTGATTCTATTGGCATTACTCATCAGAGATCTGTAGCTTATACTCCACAACAAAATGATGTAGTTGAAAGACGAAACCGTACATTAGTAGAAGCTGCAAGAACAATGCTAACCTCCGCAAACCTTCCATTAAATTTATGGTCTGAAGCAGTGTCAACCGCTTGTTTCACACAAAACCGATCTATCATTCATAAACGATTCAACAAAACTCCATATCACATCCTTCACAAACGCAAACCCGATGTAAAATACTTATGCACTTTTGGTTGTCGCTGCTACCCTCTTAATGATCATGAAGACATTGGAAAGCTAAAAGAAAAAGGGGATGCAGGAATTTTCCTTGGATATTCTACACAATCAAGTGCATATCGTATTTACAACCAGTGAACAAAGTTGATACAAGAGACAATCCATGCTCACTTCGACGAAGTAGAAGAAATGGCTTCTGATCAAGTTAGTTCAGAACCCGTGCAAAGGACTATGACTTCTGAACAAAACGGTTTAGGACTCGTACCAAAACCAACATCATCAACACCAAAACCTACACATATTCAAAAGGAAGAGTTGGATGGATTGTTTGAGAACTTCTACGATGAATCATGTGGAGGAAATAAGATGAAGGTGTCTATAATATCCGCTGCAACTCCGATTATCGAAGTTAACCATCAAGAAGACATACCATCTCCCGTATCCGGTTCATCAACAACTACTTATGAAGATGCTGATCCAGAACCAGATACCCCTCCAATCATACAGATTCAACAAGTCCTTTCTCCAAACAATACCACTCCAACCTCCAACGTTAATGTTGATGATCAAATAATTACCAATGCATCGTCTGAAGAGGAACCATTCATAAATCCATTCGTAACTCCCGAAGCTGAGGTCAGTGGACCTTCTGAGATGCGAAATATTGATCATTCAAACATGAAACCACTTTACCAACCAGATCCACACAGAAGAAGATAGACTCATGATCACCCTTTACAACAAATAATTGGAAATCCTTCTCAACCAGCTCAAATAAGAAGTTTTACCGCAGATTACTATTTCTACAATTCATTCCTAAGTAGAGTTGAACCTGCCAACGTCAAAGCAGCACTTGTTGATCCCGACTGGATTGTCGCAATGCAAGAAGAAATAAACCAATTCAAACGCCATGGCGTCTGGCGAAGGGTTCCACGTCCTTTAGGAAAACTCATAATTGCTTTGAAATGGATTCTGAAGAACAAGCTTGATGAAGACGGTGATGTAATCCAAAACAAGGCTCGTCTTGTTGCCAAAGGTTACAATCAAGAAGAAGGAATCGACGTTGATGAATCATTTGCACCAGTTGCTAGGATCGAAGCAATACGCTTATTCTTGGCTTATGCAGCTCACAAATCTTTCACCGTACACCAAATGGACGTGAAAACGGCCTTTTTGTATGGGGACTTAGAGGAAGAGGTGTATGTAAGTCAACCAAAAGGCTTCGTTAATCCAGACCATCCGGATGATGTCTATGTCCTTGACAAAGCCGTCTACGGACTCAAGCAAGCACTACGTACATGGTACAAAGTGTTGTCAGAATATCTGCTCAGACACAAATTCGTCAAAGGTTCAATCAATCCAACTTTATTTATTAGACTAAAAGGTGACGACATCATGCTAGTCCAAATTTATGTCGATGATATCATTTTTGGATCAACAAATCCTAAATATTGCAAAATTTTTGAAAATATCATGCGACAGAAATTTGAGATGAGCATGATGGGAGAGTTAAAAATTATTTTTGGGTCTACAAATTAATCAAACTCCTCGTGGTATCTTTATTCATCAAAACAAATACACGACGGAAATTTTGAAAAAGTTTGGAATGGATAAATCTGACTCTGTAAGTACACCAATGCAACACAAGCCTAAACTCGATGAAGATAGAGGTGGTAAACCAGTTGATGCTACAAAATATCGTAGTATGATTGGTTCACTCATGTATCTTACAGCTAGTCGGCCTGATATTCATTTTGCTGTCTGCATGTGTGCCCGTTACCAATCAAGGCCAACGGAAAAGCACCTTACTGCTGTAAAACGGATCTTTCGGTATCTAAAAGGAACAATTCATATAGGCCTTGTGTATCCGAAAGATACCGGTTTCGAACTAATTGCCTATTCAGATGCAGATTATGCAGGTTGCCAAATTGATTGCAAAAGTACTTCAGGATTTTCTCAATTCTTGGGGGAGAAGTTAATCAGTTGGTATTCAAAGAAGCAGAATCACACTGCGTTATCCACTACAGAAGCTGAATACATATCCCTCTCCGGATGCTGTGCACAAGTGCTATGGATGAAAACACAATTGACGGACTATGGTTTCTTCTATGAAAAAATCCCAATTTATTGTGATTCGCAAAGTGCCATTGCCATCTCTTGTAACACGGTACAACACTCTCGGACAAAGCATATAGCAGTCGGATGTCATTTCATCAAGGAACATGTAGAAAGACGGACTGTGGAATTGTACTTCGTGAAAACTGATTACCAAATTGTCGACTTCTTCACAAAAGCTTTGCCACCGGAAAGATTTGAATACCTACGACAACGTCTAGGAATGGCAAGCATTCGTGATGAACATGACAAAGATGATCAAAAGGTCAAAGAAGTCACCAAAGTAACACAAATCACAAGTACATCTGGTAAAACAATCGGGTAATTATTCACTCATGATGGCTGTTGATTAAATCACAGATCAACACCTGTTTTTCAAACAAAGGACCCTGAACGTACGCTTAAGTGCGTCAATCCTTCAGAAAAGAAGAGAAATCTTCTTAATTATCGTGAGCAAAATTTTTACAAGATTTTACAAAAAGCTTTTTCGAAAACCTTTTTATAAATTTTTTTGCTCATGATAAACAAATCTTGAGCATGTTTTTCTGATTATTAATATAATCTTTTTTAGCTCAAGTAAGAATAAAATTTTCAAAAACAATGCTACCCACCTCAATAATAGATAAAAAAAAATAGTTTAAAATATTAAGCTATTTTTTAGGGGGAGAAATTGAGAAGTTTGTTTTTGAAAATCAATGAATAAATTGTTAATTTGTTGGAAAATAAAACAAAAATGTTGTTGGAAATTTAATGAAAAATGTTGTTTAAACGTCAGGTAATTCCATCACTTCGAGGGGGAGTGATAAATTTTATTTAAATATTTTTGATATAACACAAATGTTCATTTATTTGAACTAAAATGTTTTCAAAAACTTTATTAAAAATAAAATGCGAACAAAAAAGATTTTGTGTGAAATGTGAGCTTAAGCCAAGGGGGAGTTTTGCTAAAACATTAAAACTGCATTTGAACCCTCCCCCAGTCCAAAACTCTCACAGACCTGTGTTAAAATCAAAAATGTCAAAAAGTCAAAAAAGGTTAATAACCCACCTAGTGACTGTGAGAGAAAAACACACAAACACTTTTCACTATCACAACCTTCTCTCTCCTACCAAACGCTCTCATCGCAAAACCCTCGCATAATCAGTGATTTTTTATTCTCGTGTTTCCCTTGCTCAAGTAAGATTTCGAAAACCTTTAACATATTGTTTTACATCTTTGTTTTGAATTTCTTTAATTGTTATCCATTACATTGATAGAAAATCATAGGTTAGGGTTGCGTTTTGATTAAACACTTAGAACATCACAGGGTTTAAGATTTAGGGTGTTTTGGTTAAATTATTATGGTTAGATGACTGAGATAAGTTGTTTAGATCATGTTTATGAAAGAAAACGGGAACTTAAATGGTTTGATTTGGGGTAAAATGGATCAACTTTGGGCCGAAGATGAACAGTTAGGGATGCGACACCATTATTGGTGGAATGCGAGACTTTAGGATAGAGCAAAAATCTGATTTAATATTAATTTAAAATTTGCGAGACTTTGGTTGCGACAGCAGGTTTACACTTAGTGTTGCAACTGATGGCCTTGCGATAGCATCTTTCCTAAATGTGTTGCGATAGCTTGCTATCACAACTTTTTCTTTGCGACAGCCCTATACGAAACTTGTTGCGATAGAAATTTACTATCACAACATTGGTTTGCGATACCTGTTTTATCTTGTTTGCGACAGTTGACTATGTTTGACCATGTTTGCGACACCAAATCCTGCGATAGCAGATTTTGCGAAACTTTGTTACCCACTCTTTTCTAAACGTTACTCTGCCAAAATTTCTAAAAATATTTATAAGACTTCTTACAAGTTTTACACTTATAAAAACCTTCCAATTTTTGACAAAGTAATAACTTGATCAAACCTATTTCAACAAGTCACAAATTGTTCAAAAACCTATATTTTTGTCAAATTTATTTTTCAAAAATATAAAGTTTTCAAAATTGAGCTCATTTTAAAACAAAAGTGTATTTCTCAAATTTATAAATCATTTTTTAATGAGAAATCTCAAAGTTTTTCCTAAAAAGAAGATTTTAAAATTTGTAAACACAAATTGCATATGATTAGTTTATTATTGATTAGACTAGGATTGTATCCCGATATTGCCTTTAAGTAATTCGAGATGCATATGTTTAATTTAAATTATTAGACTTTTCTATGATTACTTTGTTTTATATACACTTTGTGTATGACATTTATTAAGTCAATGTGAACGTATGATTTTGACGGATAATTCAAATTCTTTCTTGGTTGCCAAAGCTATGAATTTCAAAATTACAAAACAATTCATGCAACCTTGAAATGTTTTCACTCAAATTTGTTTACAAAAGGTTTTGAGACAACTTGATACGGTCTTAACTTAGAATATCTTATCTTCAAGGTAGTTATTAGGGCTAGTTGTCACGTCAAAAATGATAATGTATCCCTTTAGCTACGCAACGTAATAGAGTATTCAAGGTTTTGATACGTCTTGGGAACTCTCACTCTTATGCAACAAAAGCTCTTTTGAGACAACTTGTATATAACTTAACCTAAAACTTCTCATCTTCAAGATAGTTATTAGGAATAGTTATCACCTAAAAGCTGATAATGGACTCCTTTAACTAGGCAACATAATAGAGAGTTCAAAGTTTAGTTATTCATCAAGAAATCTCACACTCGTGCAATTAAATTATCTTTGTAAAAGATTTTTTTTTTTTTTTTTTTTTTTTTTTTAATTTTTTTTCTAATCAATTTATCTAGTATACATTATATTACTTAAGTTTGAAATAAATGTTGATACTTTTTCCCAAACCTTCAAAAAGGTTAGATGAACGTATATTTTAAAGCATGAGCAATATAAAACAATGTTCAATCTAAACCTAATAAATCTTTTGAAAAAGTATCACAATACAAACTTTTGGTGAGGAAAAACAAAAACAGACAGAGAGAATTAAATCGCATGTGAAAAAAAAAGAGCATGCGCTTATGCTATAAAAGCAAGAAAGCATAAGAAAAGAAAAAGAAAAGAAATATGCTCGTAAAAGAAATGCCAGAGCATACAAAACCAGACAGAGTGAAATAAATGAATTTAAACTTATCCATATACTTACAATTTTCATATCATTTCAGAATCACATTCACAAAAATGTCTCAAGAAAAAGAACAACCACAAGAAGTTCTAGAAGTTCAAGTTCCACAACCACAACTGACACAAGAACAAATCCTTCCATCTTGTAACACCCCCACCCGACAAGGGCAAAGGTGTCACAACAACGGTGGCATATCAGAACAAACACAAGCATTTGACATTAATAATACAATAAAAATTCAATGGTTACAAAGGAAATATGAAACTACAAGGTTACAATACAAAGTCTCTAAGTCTAAATAAAGGATCTTCTAGTCATCTTCAATAGCTATTAAGGTCTTCTAATCCGATGGTGCTCTCCACTCATACCCAGCCTCCAACTAAAACCTGCCGCGGGAAAAAGAAACGCGGCTGAGCTACGAGAGCTCAGTGAACAGATATAACGATAACAAAGCAGAAATATGGGATAATGAAGTAAGTGAAACATTTCAAGATGTAACAGGAGTAGGAAAGAACATGGGACAAGGTTATCAAGAAATGGTTACAACAGGTAGGTGTAAAGTAAACCGTAACCCACCACCAGCCCAAGTCGAATCAAGTCAAGTCCAGTATCAAGTCATAGGGTAACGTAACCAGTAATCCACTACAAGCCCAGAAACAGTACATATCATATCAAATCACATATCAGGGTGTATGGAGGGGTGACCTCAGCATACCAGGTACAGGGTGAGGGGATACCTCCAGGGGTTGGAGTCGCGGGCTCCCAGGATTGTGAAAGACGTGTATCGCACACACTCGTCAGTCACCAGATAATACAAGTAATACAAACAAATCAGGTCAGGTCTAGGATGCATCCATACGCCCCAGTAGGCCACAGGGTCTTCCTCTACGTAACAAGTATAAATCAGGTCAGGGACAGGACAAGATTGAAGACTCCTTTTTGGTGGTGTTTAGATCGATAGCAGTAGCAGATAAAAAGAAGCAGCCGAGTTTTGTGTATTGAGGGTGTTAGGGTTTCTTTTTAATTTTCGGTATTGTGGGGAATGAGAGAACCGTGTGTTTGTGAGATAAGAGGGGGAGGGTTACACGGTTTTTGTGAGAATTTTTAGGGGGTAATTGGGCTGGATTTTTGGTAAGGAGTTAGGGTGATTATTTACTTCCAAAGTTACCTCCATCTCGTACTCGGACTACATACACGACCATATTCGTTTTGTGTACATGCGTGTGAATCGACTAGGCTAAATAAAATGTGTAACCGTATTTTAATTGTGCATATCATAAGTTTTAATATTCGTATTATGTTCATATGTTCCAATATTGTCGTGTCGGATACTTAGGTTATGTTACGAATGATGATACTTATATAATTTCATAAGTTCTTAAAGTTCAAACTTAGAGGGTATTTTAGTCTTTTCGGATTGTTTAAATTTTGGGGTTTTACACATCTGATAACCACATCAGATACGGTGAAAGCAACTTCCTGTTCAACCCTTACAACTTCAATTATGGTCATCCAATAATCGTTGAAATACTCAAAAATCACCCAATCTTCCCTGCTCTCAACAAAACAGCCATTGAAATCCCTCAGATTTACGTACAACAATTTTGGAATACCATACATGTGGTAAAAGACTCAAAACCCCCAACTCTGGAAGTCACAGTGGACAGATACACAACAAAACTTACCATCAATTCCCTAAGAAATGTCCTCGACTTACCTACTGCTACATCAAATGATAGACAAGGGTTTGAAGTCTTACCGGATGCAACACAGATTGTTTCATTCTTCAAGGAACTGGGCTTTGATACTAATGCTATAAAGATCAAGAACACTTCAGACTTCAAGAGGAAGCATCCACCCGGACTCTGGGCAACCGTGTTCTCAATCCTTAATCGATGCCTCGCCGGCAAAGAAGCAGGGATTGATGTCGGTAGATTCTCAATCTATCAGATCTTCTATGGTGTTGTCAATCAATGCCATTTTGACTATGCTTCTCTATTATGGATTGAGCTAGTTGAATTAGTTCAGAACAAAACCAAGACCAAGACGAAGAAGAAGGGTCCCTACATTCCTTTTGTACGATTCATCAAACTTCTTATTCAAGATATGATGAAATCAAACAAGCTGTCAGCAAGGCCTATTGAGGTTAGAATAAATGACAAAGTGATGAGAAACCTACAACCAGCCAAAGATGAAATGTCTAAACAACCTATGGCTATCCCACAAGAGTTGCTCAACCTTGCTGACAAAACATCTAAAATGTACAAGGATTATATAGGTAGACTTCAAGTTTCTATAGAAAGCTCGAAACTGAGCGGACCTACCCCTGAAACGCATAGGCAATTAGAATCTAACGCCCAAATAGGACTAGAGACGGGGAGTAAGGAACGTACAATCGAACAAGGGGGTAAAAGACAAAGAAGAATTCAAAGACTCTCTGACATTCAAGATTCTGGAGAAACAAGGATGGAAGAAGGGAAAAAGGAAGGTGCTTGAACCGACACTCAGGATAAGGGTGACTCGAAAACGACTAGGTAGGATCCACACAACGATGACATTTTCAGAAATGATGGAGAGGAGGCAGGAACAACCCATAGGCCGGAAGTTAGTAAGGAGACTAGGTTAGAATCTGAAACAAGTAGTATTATTAAATCCACGAAGATACACCAACTCCTACACTCAGGTACACCCGAGCAAACAAATCATGCGTCATTCGTTGACACAGCGACAAGTTTGCCTTCGGATACTCTTTGTGAGTCCGAACCGTTACCATTTCCGTTGGCTGTTCCACCACCTCAACCAACAACAACAACAACAAATCCAACAACACAAGCTAGCACAACAACAACAACAACGATACCCATCCCACCACATACTGAAGCAACAAAATCCATCCCGCCATCATCAACAACTACATTCACACCTCAATCAGATGCACCTCCAAGTTATGTGACAGAGGGATATCTGAAAAGAGCAGTAGAAGGGTTCGCAGCCGACTTCAAAGAACAACTCGAAGCCGAAGCAAAACGTCAAAAGATTAATGAAGCGGTTGCTATAGAAGTTACTGGAGATGAGGAACTCACATTTCAACAACTCAAAGAAATGATGTTACAAAGATTTAAAGAACAACCTCATCTACAGCAACAAAAACCCAATCTATATTTTTCACTCATTCAAACACAAGACTCAGAATCAAAATAATAAGACATAGCTGCCCTACGATCAACAATGAATACAACACACAAAGCCTTACTAAAGGAAATTGGATAGCTAACTGATCGAGTCTTCTCCTTGGAATACGCATGCAACGTTCAATCCCACAAACGCCGTTAGGATGACCCTGACTCGGATAATCCTGAGGGGGAGAGACGTTCTAAGAGATTGAGACACACCACACATACTTCCTCATCATCACAAAGAACATCAACTACATTCTAGATCAAACAAGCAACCTTCCAAATCCAGATCTATAGAGACATAAAAAGATCAAGAAGTTGTTGCAACAAACGAATCTAGTGAAAGAGAAAGAGAAGAAGAAAGTGGTTGTGTTTCTACAGTGGGTGAAAAGAATGTAGTAACGGGAAAGTCTAAAGTAGATGAACAAACAAAGAAACCAACGGTTGAAAAGCCCGAGGTTACTCCACAAGTTCAATCTACTACGGAGTTCTCAAGTCACGTAACGGATGAGTTATACGGTAATATCTTGATGGATGCTCGAATCAGAGACGTATATGATCATGAGCTTGTTAAGAAGACCATCGTATCCACAGCTCCGGTAGAAGCTCATCCACTACTCAAATTCCCTGAACCTTCAACGTACGAGAACTTTGACTTACATTATCTCGTGTCTCGACATGACAAATATCGTACTTCAACTTCCACAAGTCTAATGTTTGAGGAATGGGGTGATGAATTCCTGGAAGAAGGTATTCACAGAGAAAAGTTCATCATTTCTGAGATCGATCAAAAAGAATACAAGGTGGAAGCATATATGAGAATAACCAGGATGAATGAGGCAGCTCAACAGTTCTTCATAAGCAGATACAGAGATGCAGCTCCTCGTCACCAAGTTTTCACAAGACACCGAATTGTTCATTATGTGTATGTCTTCTCAAACCAGTTCAGAACTGATGGCTTTATCAACTTTGCGGTAAGAAGAGACGACAGCCTCGATTATGTCTTCCGTGAAGCTGATTTTTACAACCTCCATCCACAAGACATTCCAGACATGTACCTCTCCAACATTAGCTACATCTACGACCATGGGAATGAAGACGATATCACATATTCTCTGAAAATCTTTATGAGGTCACAGTTAGCTTTGGTACATGTTGAAGACTTCCAAATGGGAGTTGAAAGTCTACAAAGAAAAGTCAACCTCACTCATCCGATGATTACATTTCCCGGAATTAATCAACACGAGCCTTGGACATGCATTCAGAGTCCATTGTTCGAGCTCGGTATTGTGTATGAAAATGCATCAGGAGTAAAAAGGTTGATGATATCGAATGAGATTCTTAAGTTCAGCTCAGGTACATTGAAATGGGTCCAGAATGGAATAAATGACTTGTTAAACCAAGATCTCTAACGGACAAGTACCAGACTTGATGATGATCAAATAGTAAGGTTTGGATTACTTGCTCAGTATGTGGAAGAACGACTCATGCTTCGAAAAATATGGAGATTCATGGAAAGATGCGTAGGATATCGAAGATGAAGTCTACAAGATGCCCATAAATAGAAGACCCGAATGATCTACCCTTAGGGGGAGATTGTTGGAACACAAAAAGTGTAAATCATTAGTGCAGGGACTTCTGTTTATCTTTTGTATTAGTAAAGGGTATGTTGTGTAACATTGTGTGGTTGCGACAGCATAACATTATCGCAACACTTGTATAGTTGCTATAGTATGCTTGACTATGTATGGGTATAAATACCCCCTACCTCATGGGTTATAAGGTGTGTGTTCTTTCAAGTATCAATGCGAGACTTTCCTTCTTTTCTCTCGTTTCTCTCTCTAAACTAAAGTGTCCACACCCACTTTATCTCACTAAGATTATTAGAGTAGACGTGATATTATTGGAACAACACACACACACACACACACACTCTCTCTCTCTCTCAATCACTCACTCACTCATTTTCTCTTCTCTCTCTCTCTCAAACGTGTCTCTCTCTCTCTCTCTCTTTCTTTCTCTCTCTCCTCTCTCTCTCTCTCTCTCTCTCTCTCAATCCTAAACGGATCTAAAGAGAAAACGAGTGGTGATGGTGGTTTTTGGTTGTATACGATTGGTGATGGTGTTAGATCTTGTTAGATCATGTTAGATCTTGATGGTTTCTGATTTTTTGGCCTTTGATGGTTATATACGATTGATGATGGTGTTAGATCTTGTTAGATCTTTTTAGATCTTGATGGTTTCTGCTTTCTTGAAATCGTATGGTTTCTTGAAAACGTGTGACAGAGAATGAATGGTGGGGGGAGAGAGGGTTGTAGGGTTGTATGGAAAACAAGCAGTGGGTTATAAAATCGGGGGTGGGTTTTAATAAAAGTTGTTATTTTTTATAAGAGTTGTTATTTTTATAAAAGTTTTGGTTGAAAGTTTTGTTAGATCTTTTTTTCAAGATCTTGTTAGATCTTGAAAAAAATGGTGCTGATGGTTGTTTCAAGAAACTGCTTATTATGAGTTTTTGAAATTGCTTATTATGAGTTTTCGAAATGGTTGTGGTTTGGTTAAAATCCTATGGTTGTGGTTTTAGGCCAAACCATTTCAAAACTGCTTAATTTGATAAGCAGTTTGTGGTTTTTTTTAAAGGGCAAATGGTCAAAAAAGGCATCCAACTTTCCATTTTTTCCTTTTGTAGGCATCAAACTTTTTTTTTCCTAAAGGATTCAAATACTTTCTTAATTTTTCTATTGTAGCCATAAATCTTACGTGGCATGTTCTAATCAAGAGTTAATTACATAAATTTATATAAATTGTCCCTGTGGCTCTAAACAATTACACCATTCGTCCTTGAGTCAATCACCATCAACCCACAAACACCCCCTCCCACCACGACATCACCACCACAACCGACTCATCAAACCACCAATACATCACCACCAAACCATCACCACAAACAGCCCCGTGCCACGACATCACCACCAAACCATTACCACCGATTCACCAAACCACCAACCCATCACCACAAACACCCCCTGCCACAAAATCACCACCACTGACCCACCAAACACCACCACGACATCACCACCACCGACCCACCAAACCCCACCATGACATCAACACTAAACCATTGAACCCAACCACGACATCATTACCAACGTCCAGATTCACCTAACTATCCCAACATCCTTCTCAAATTCATCATCGTGGATCTGAAGCCATCACCGCCTATCATCGGCTAGAAATCTGGCCATACAGCTACGGCCACCACCTGCCAAAAATCCGGCCATACAACTCCTTACCACCATTCACTAGGTAGTTGACCCCTATTTAACTTATTTATTCCCAAATAACAAAACCCAACAAATTCGTTCCACTAAACAAACTGATTCGTGCAACACTTATCATTACTTGAATCGCGAGATCTATAGAGGTGATGTGTCACGGTGGTGTGGCCATGTGATGACTTGTGACCACCAGTTGCGGCGTTTTGGCGTTATGGGTTGCGTTGACCGGCGTTGCGGGTCTCAAGAGGAGTGGATGGCTGGTGGCGTTTTCGAGATGACGATGATGGTGGTGGTAGAATTGCAGGTTGTGGTGGTGAATTGTTTAAATTGATTTGGTGTATGAACATGTGATGAGCATAATGTGGTTTTGTGTTTAATAAAGAAACAAGAATAGATAAAGACATATGAAGATAGATCAAGAAGATTTCAAGTTTTACTTATTGAGATTTTGAAATGGGTTTGAGGGTCATTTAAGGACGAATGGTACATTTTTTTGGTCAAAAGACGAAGCTTGTCGGTCAACGCAAACCACAAGGACGAACAGTGTAGTTTACTCTAAATTTTTTATATCGATCACGTATAAAAAGGTGGCCCGAGTTGCAAATTTTTATCAATTACGTATAAAATTGTGGTCCGAGTTGCAAATTTTTATCGATCACGTATACAAATGTGCAACTCGATCACGTATAAAAATGATTGGATAAAAATGTGAAATAAAAATACTCGTCCAAAAAGATTGCATAAAAAGGATAAAAGAAATAGTGTATAACACAACTAGATGCTTGGTCCAGCGGTAAGTGGTTTGTTTGTAAAGCTGCAAACCCGAGTTCGAGCCTCGCCTATGCGCAATTTTAATTATTTCTAGCCACAAGGATGACATATGTAATTTTTTAGAGCTACATGGATGATTTGTGTAAATTTATGTAATTAACTCTTGAAAGGACGACATGTGTAATTTATTAGAGCTACAGGGACCTTTTATGTAATTGACTCAAGGACGAATGGTGTAATTGTTTAGAACCACATGGACGATTTATGTAAATTTATGTAATTAACTCTTGATTAGATCATGCCACGTCAGATTTATGGCTACAATAGCAAGATTAAGAAAGTATTTGAATACTTTAGGAAAATAAGTTGGATGCCTACAAAAGGAAAGAGTGGTGATGCGTGGTTTTGCAACCTTACAACAGGTTTTACCTCTCGAGGGATCTCAAGAGGCTTACAACCCCACCAGGCAGTGTACCTGACCGATGTAGTATAGTGTAGTGGTAAGTACGGGGGATTGATCGTTCTCCATAGGGAATAGTGTTCGTTAGGTATGAAAAATTACTCTAATAGGTCTAAGGGTGAGAGAAGATTCTTTTTATGTTTTTATATTTTTATGAAAGCAAGTAAAATCTCGGGTTTGAAGGAGTGGGCGGAATTAGTTGCTAGTCAACTAACCCAAATAACTACGAATGCAAATAAAATAAAATAACAAAAATGAAAAGGTTGGTGAAAACTTATATAGAGAGAAATGTGTTTACTTAGATTTCCTTACTCCCTAACTATCTTTTACCGGTTGATTAGCGTGTATTAGTTGCGTGGATGACGGGTGTATTCCTTAATACCATTCGTGGGGTGGCGTACGTACTTCCCCAACTCTACAAGCTCCTACTTCACTCCTATGTCGAGCCGGCTAGGAAGCTCCTAACATGGGATCACTAGAATTCGCTTGTGCATTAAATACAACCATAAAAACCTTTAGTACGCATTGGTTCATGTTTCTTAAGACGTTCAAGCAAGTTACCGAATAGGAAGTTAGCCAGTTTTCTTAAGCCTAACATAGATAAACAATCATCCAATACAACTAATAACACACTAATAACCAATAATCAATAGCTAGGTTTCATTAGATCTAAGCAAACACAAGATAAATCTAGCCTAACATGTTAAACAAAAGACAAGAACAAGATAAAATCAAACAACACATAGACATATTGAATGATTAATTGATAACTTATCTTCAATGTAACATGGAAGATCTCAAGGCAAAAAGCCTTGAAAAAGCTGCCAAATTCGTCTTAGGGTTTTCACACACAAAGTTCCTCAATAAGTTCCACACTAATGACAAAAAATTGCAAAACTATATATAGACTTTTAGATCTGACGGCGTCACGTTATGGAGTGTGACGCCGTCACCTCGCCGCTTTTAGGGTTCCCGGATGACCTTCTTGACGCCGTCCCTCTTTAGCTCTCCAAAATCCGTTCTGGCCTATCAAGGCTTGACGCCGTCAGATTTAAGCGTGACGCCGTCCCTCTTTAAATTAAGCCGTGACGACCTTGATCATATTAAAGCGTGACGCCGTCAGAATTCCCATGCAAATTTCTCTGGCTTATCATGAGTAAATTTCACATACACCTTTTCTTGCCAAGCCATGACGCCGTCCAGGGATAATCCTGACGCCGTCAAAGGTAGTTTCCAGCACAATTTTGAGACTTTGTCGTTTTCTTCACTTTTATGCTCCAAAAAACGTCCAAAATGCTTCCTTTTCCAGATTTCTTCTCAAAAGTACCTAAAATGACAAAAGGAACGATTTAGGGCAATATTTGATCAAATAAATACGATTTAGGGCTTAAATGACCCCTTAAAAGCGGTACACTTTTCGCTTCATCAAATACCCTTACACTTGAGATTTGCTTGTCCTCAAGCAAATGCGCTTTTATTCTAATCAAAATACAAGTTAGGGGTCATTTAATGCTAATATAAAAGTAATTACAACAAATAATCGTTCCACTTCAATCATAATAAGCACGGAGATTACAAACTAGCACCTCACAAGTAGTGTTTAGATACTCACATCTCTCAAGTGTCATCAAAATAAATCTCATAAATGAAAACGGATATTATCTCTCGCTACCTGTCATAGCAAATAGATTACCATAGGCTTGGGAAAGGATCGAAAACCTCCTCCACTAGGCGTAAGCACCTAAGATAAACTATCAAAGAGGGCTTTTAAACGGGTTATAACGTTAGGTGTAGGGAAAAGGAAAACACGGTTTTGTTGGATAAGGGATATTTTACTGGTGGCGAGTTAAAGATCTTGATTAATTACATGTACACAATGTTGCTAAGCCAAGACTCGACTCAATCTTAAGCTAAAAACAAAATAACAAAAACATAAAATAAACATAAAATGAAACGGGATGGTAGTCCGTATGTTTTTTCTATTTTTCTTTTTCTCATTTTTTTTTTTTTTTGTATTTTTCTTGATTTTTCGATTTTTTTTTTTTTTTTTTTTTTTTTTTTTTGCATACACTTTTGCCCTACCATCCAAAATAATACATCAAAGGGGCGTTGCATTCCCCTTACACTTGAACTTTTACATAACTTTACAATTAACTAATCTAATGACTCGAATTAAGATAATTAAAACACTTGGAGTACTTTTAAAATATTTAGCACATATGGGGGTAATAAATGATGTTCTTCCCCATTACTCCATTACACTAGTACTTTACCCATGAGTCCCAATCGTCCCAAAACAATATGTACAAGGATATGACTCGACTTAGCAACCATGTAATCAATTAGATAATTAACTTGGGTTTTAAACAAATGTTGTCACAATAATGCACTAAAAATGAGTGCATACAAGGTAGGCTAAGGCGATTTGGGTGTACATTTTAGTGGGGTGTAACAAATTCTTCCTTTAAGTAAAATGCTTAAAGGTCGAAACGAAAAGATAGGCTCTGAGGGGTGTACTAGGGGTATCGTGTACTAAAAATGAGTACAGCGCAAAGGGTGTGGGAGAATCACTTGACTAATGTAGCCAACGTAATTATAACAAAATCACAGGTGTAAAACAATGGGTTAATCCTAATGCCTCTTATCATGTAGTAAATCTAACTACACGAATGTAGTCTCACTTGTGGCCTCGGAATGGTCCTAACGCAAGTTCTAGAATCTAAGTGCTACCGGTACACACATCATAGCATAAATGCTTTTCCTACCAATTCTAGGGGCGAACCTCACATATTTGGGGGTGGAAAATTTTTTAGTGGTACGGTTTTTGTGCTAGTCATATAACTCCTATCCGTGAGACGCTCATTAAAATCAAAGTTTCACTCCTATATGTTGTAAAAAATTTTAAATTTGGCACTAAAATTGCCCTAACAGGTATTTATCTCAGTTTTATTACACATCTACTATTAAACAAACAAAAATCAAGCGTAATAGCATTCTCTAATCGTACTTTTACCCCCCCCCCCCCTTACACTTAAGATGAACATTGTCCCCAATGTTCAAATAACAAATGTAAAAGCATAAAGTAAAAGAATGAAATCAAATACTCCCCTGATTCGCTCGGTGGATAATGAAGTAACACGGTTAGATCTTCTTCCAAAGAGAATGTAAAAGTTTCATGACTAATGCATCGCCATAAGCTTGATCCAAAAACATTTCCTTGTCCAAAATAACCTGTTAAACCTGAGAACACAAACACGAAAACCTGCATAACATCGGCGGGATAAAATCTATATATAAGGATATAATGCTTGTGGAATGATAATTTTGCAGATTCCTGGAGATTATAAGTTAGAGATTTAATAAAAACTTTTTATGAAAACAAAACTTTCAAAAATTTTCAGAAAATTAAACCTGACGCCGTCAGGTTATAACTCCTGACGCCGTCAGAAATGATCTGACAGAATTCTCATGTTACGTTTCCGGAAAAAATTTTGGAAAAACCTATACCCTACTTCCTGGAAATCCTGCAAAACATCATTATGACTCGATACAAGCATTTGACTCAAACAAATACTAATATGTATGTTCATTTATTATTATTATGATTCATGTTCATTTGTGTTCTAATAAACCGATTTAGATTTCCCTTACACTTAACTTTTGCAAAATACCTTTATATGTAGTTAAGACGAAGTTAAAAACAAAATAAAGCATTTTCACAAATTAGTTTTGAACATGAATCAATAATAATAAAATTTAGACATACATACGGAAACAAATAAAATTAAACAAACAAATAAACACACAAAGCAAATAAAACTTGGGTTGCCTCCCAAGAAGCGCTTTTCTTTATTAACGAGTCTTGTAGCTAGACTCAAAGTCACGTACATTATGTGATTCCATCATTGGTCACGGTTCCTAGGCCATTTTCATTCCCGGTTTTATATTCCGGTCCTAATTTCAAACAATCCTTGTAGAAACCGAATATCCTTTCCATAACATAGTCTACTCCTTTATTTTTATCCTCATCATTCCTATAGTAGACCGCTTGCTTGAGCTCCTTCTCAACATTTGACAAGTGTTGGAATTGTTCTATCTTATATGGCATTTGGTAGTTTACCTCATCGGTCTCATCCTTAAATCTAACTATCCCTAAGGAAGGTTCATAAGTCATTCTAGAGACCTCAACAAATGGTTTTCCAAAAACCACTTGAGTTAAGGATGCATCGACTATTGGGCGGATGTCTTCTACAATTACAAAGTCGGTGACATAGGTGAAGTTTCCTACATAAACCGGTAATCCCTTAACTCTTCCCGTGAAGTTACTCATCCAATCCTTGTCAGGGAACATCCTATACCCAAGTTGATTTTTCATTATCAAGTTGTAGTGGGCTCTAGTCATGATGTTTATGGGTGATCTAAGGTCGATGTAGGCTTTCCACACATGCAAATGTCCGATGTTGCATGGTATGTTGAGATTAGAAGGGTCGCCTATTTCTATGATTGGTCTACCTAGGAAGTATGGTGCCTCAGGGTCATCGAATAAGTTTGTATGATATGTACGCTCTTCCTTAGTGGGTAGCCTATTGAAGTAGTCCTCATCATCATCTACTTCTTCAATCTCACTTGTCCTAACTTCCTTATCAACCTCGACTTTCTTATCCTCATCCTTAGGTTCACTATTATCCTCATTCCTATCAATTGGTTTAATAGTGACAATGTTGACAAAGTGGACGTGTTTGGATGAAGAAGGGTCTTTTACTTGGGGTCCGCTATTTGTGTTCCTAGCGTCCTTATGTGGAGGTGATAACACTTGGTTATTGAGAGCTTTCAACAAGTTGTCAATTTTATTGGTCATCTCCGTTTGTTGTTGATTGAATTCGGACTCGAATCTAGCTATCCGAGCTTCTTGAGATGCCATAAATTGGGAAATCAATCCTTCAAAGTTATTGGTACTACCATTGCCGGAAGGATTGTTGTTGAAAGTACGGTTCGAGTTGGAACCGCTTGATTGGAAACGATTAGGTGGGTTGGAAGAATTGGTTTGTTGTGCGTTTTGGTTTTGTTTCCACCTAAGGTTCGGGTGATTTTTCCATGAGGGGTTGTATGTATCACCATAGGGGTTTGGCTCGGGTTTGAAAGTGTACCACTTGTCTCCCGCTCCGTCGGTACGCGAGGATGCGTAGTCCACAAAAGCTTGTTCGGGGAGTTCCATGCAATCACGAGTGTCGTGGGGACCACTACATAATTCACATGAAGAAGTGATTTTGTTCACTTGGCTTGAAGGTTTAGGAGCCTCGTAGGATTTCATGAGAAACTTGACTTGGTCTTCAAGTTCTATGATCCTACGGTCGGAAGTGCTTGAATTGTTCGAAGGCAAAGATATTGCCTTGACCGTTTTATTCAAATCACGGGGATCACTCCAACTTTCGTTGTCATAAAGAGCAAGATCCTCTAGGAGAGCCCATGATTGTTCCGCACTTAGATCACGTAGCTTACCACCAGCCGATTGGTCAATGGTTTGCCTCGTGTAGAGATTGATATGGTCATAGAAGATTTGGACTTGGAGCCACAGTTCTATGCCATGATGAGGGACTTTTTGGAGTAAGTCCATGAATCGAGTCCATGCCTCGTAGAGGGTTTCGCCTTGACGTTGTTGGAACATCAAGATATCATTCCTTAGCTTGGTAGTTCTTCCCGGTGGGAAAAACTGAGCAAGGAAACGAGTGGTGAGATCATCCCAAGAGGTGATGGATCCTGCGGGTTGACGCTCTAGCCATTGACTAGCTTGGTCCCGCAGAGAGAATTGAAAGAGACGCAGTCGGGTCGTCTCTCGAGTGGCAACATCAAGGTCTATAGAATCAACGATTTTGAGAAAGTCCTTGAGATGTTGATTAGGATCTTCAGAACGAAGTCCATGGAATGCGCATCCGCTTTGCACCAACCGGATGGTGTCGGATCGCAAGGGAGTGACATTGGCTCCTTGAGTGAGCTCAATGGTGTTTCGATAGCCATGGTGGCTAGGACGAGAGTACTCTCCTAAAGTACGGGCTCTAGGAGGTTGTGGTGGTTGTTGTGGTGGTGGGATGTTGGGATCAAGGATATTACCATCTTCCATGATGTCTAATGGTAATGGTTACGAACAAAGAAACGAAGAAAATAGATAGACTAAAGAAAACCTAGAAAAAGAAAATAAAAATCTCACTAGAAAGGAATCTAGTGAGTAGACCTATAAAATAAAAATTCAACCTAAACAATAACTATTCCCCGGCAGCGGCGCCAAAAACTTGATGCGTGGTTTTGCAACCTTACAACAGGTTTTACCTCTCGAGGGATCTCAAGAGGCTTACAACCCCACCAGGCAGTGTACCTGACCGATGTAGTATAGTGTAGTGGTAAGTACGGGGGATTGATCGTTCTCCACAGGGAATAGTGTTCGTTAGGTATGAAAAATTACTCTAATAGGTCTAAGGGTGAGAGAAGATTCTTTTTATGTTTTTATATTTTTATGAAAGCAAGTAAAATCTCGGGTTTGAAGGAGTGGGCGGAATTAGTTGCTAGTCAACTAACCCAAATAACTACGAATGCAAATAAAATAAAATAACAAAAATGAAAAGGTTGGTGAAAACTTATATAGAGAGAAATGTGTTTACTTAGATTTCCTTACTCCCTAACTATCTTTTACCGGTTGATTAGCGTGTATTAGTTGCGTGGATGACGGGTGTATTCCTTAATACCATTCGTGGGGTGGCGTACGTACTTCCCCAACTCTACAAGCTCCTACTTCACTCCTATGTCGAGCCGGCTAGGAAGCTCCTAACATGGGATCACTAGAATTCGCTTGTGCATTAAATACAACCATAAAAACCTTTAGTACGCATTGGTTCATGTTTCTTAAGACGTTCAAGCAAGTTACCGAATAGGAAGTTAGCCAGTTTTCTTAAGCCTAACATAGATAAACAATCATCCAATACAACTAATAACACACTAATAACCAATAATCAATAGCTAGGTTTCATTAGATCTAAGCAAACACAAGATAAATCTAGCCTAACATGTTAAACAAAAGACAAGAACAAGATAAAATCAAACAACACATAGACATATTGAATGATTAATTGATAACTTATCTTCAATGTAACATGGAAGATCTCAAGGCAAAAAGCCTTGAAAAAGCTGCCAAATTCGTCTTAGGGTTTTCACACACAAAGTTCCTCAATAAGTTCCACACTAATGACAAAAAATTGCAAAACTATATATAGACTTTTAGATCTGACGGCGTCACGTTATGGAGTGTGACGCCGTCACCTCGCCGCTTTTAGGGTTCCCGGATGACCTTCTTGACGCCGTCCCTCTTTAGCTCTCCAAAATCCGTTCTGGCCTATCAAGGCTTGACGCCGTCAGATTTAAGCGTGACGCCGTCCCTCTTTAAATTAAGCCGTGACGACCTTGATCATATTAAAGCGTGACGCCGTCAGAATTCCCATGCAAATTTCTTTGGCTTATCATGAGTAAATTTCACATCCACCTTTTCTTGCCAAGCCATGACGCCGTCCAGGGATAATCCTGACGCCGTCAAAGGTAGTTTCCAGCACAATTTTGAGACTTTGTCGTTTTCTTCACTTTTATGCTCCAAAAAACGTCCAAAATGCTTCCTTTTCCAGATTTCTTCTCAAAAGTACCTAAAATGACAAAAGGAACTATTTAGGGCAATATTTGATCAAATAAATACGATTTAGGGCTTAAATGACCCCTTAAAAGCGGTACACTTTTCGCTTCATCAAGTGGCAAGTTGGATATCTTTTTAGACCGTTTGCCCTTTTTTAAATAATTAGATAAGCAGTTTGTGGTTAAAATCCTAAGAAATGTGTTATCAAGTTGTGGTTCCTGAAACTGCTGTTGGTTTCTTGAAATGGTTATAGCTGTTGAAAAAACTTAGTTTCTGTTGAAAAAAATCGAGATAAGGCGATTGTGATTAAAAAAAATTAAAAAAATATAAATAAAAAAAACTTATGTTGATTGGCGTGGCAAAACCGAATGGACAGTAAAGTGAGATTTTTTCCACTTTAATCCGAGTCTATTAAAATTCTTGATATGTCTTTTTGTCATTTTTTTATAAACGTCACATATTTTTGCATGTAATATTGAAAAAGCGTAAAATTTAATACCTCTTCTGTGTAAAATGGTGATGTCGACATTTTTCGAAGCCAAATATATCCGTTGTAGTGTTTGTGGCAAAGTATATCCCCACTTGCGGTGTTTATGAAATGTGTTTCAAAGTATATTCCCGCTTGGTGTTTCTGAAATGTGTTTGTGAAATGTGATTGTGAAGAATGTGTTTGTGAAATGTGTTTGTTGCGGGTTATAACAACGAATACATTGAATCTTCACTATTTCCTAATGACAAAGCCAGAAAAAAAAAAAAAAATGTGATACAAAAAAGTGAAAGCCTGAAGGAATCTTGACTAACTATAACATAACAAGAGTGATTAAAAAAAAAAAAAAAAAAAAAAAAAAAAAAAAAAAAAAAAAAAAAAAAACAACAACAACAACAACTTGCTAGGGACCCCACTTGCTGTTTCTGAACATGTTGTACAAAGGGCACGAAATTCGAAAAAAAAAAAAAAAAAAAAAAAAAAAAAAAAAAAAAAAAAAAAAAACCACACATTAGGGGAGGGTTTTGGGTAAGGGGGTTCTTATAGTATGACCCTTCAATAAAACTATCCGTTAGAAATAGCGGCCCACCACTTTGCACATGCACCGAGTAGCCACCAGGCTCACCTCTCCTAGATTTTTTTCTTCACCTCATGCATTAGGATGGTGTGTTTTAGTGGTGTATTTTTTTATTTTTTTTTTCAAACGCCTTCTTTTTTTAACTAAAAATTACCATTCTTTACCTGTACTCCGGATTTATTAAGCTTAAATATCTTTTTTTTCAAACTAAAAATTGCAGTTAATACATATTAAGAAAAAACTTATAAATTATCATACTTAAATCTATTTTGTAATTTAATAAACTCAAAGTTTTATTTTATAATCACATTAAATATTTCCCTGAATACACCCGTTAAATAAACCAAAAATCAGTTAACACATATTAACTTATAACTTACCATAGTTAAATCTAATTTTAACTTAATAAACTTAAATTTTCCTTTTATAATCATATTAAACTTTTCCCTCAGTGCACTTGTTAGACAAACGCATAATAAACTCATCTCGATTTCTTCTCAAGGTCTTAGGGTGCATTTGATTTGTTGTAGAGAATCCCTATAGATACAGATTTGATTAGATAGTATAGTGGAATCACAATAGCTATGACAATTCAAAAAACATTGTTTAGTTTATAATTAGGTACACGTATTGTTCCAATATTTTAATTTTAATTTGGAACTTAAAAGTTAGTATTCTATGAACGTGGAAGAAATGAGAGTGAATACTCAAAGATTGTATTATCAAACCGAACAACTTGTTACAAAATGAAGAAGATTACATTTTATACTAGTCATGACATATCAAATGTGATTTAACATTAATATCGAAGTTCGAACACTAAACATGTGAACTAAAATTGATATAAATCTTTGTCTATAAATCAAAGACTTTTCCTATTTTTTTACAATTAAAAACACGCATTCATAGCTTACCAACCATATATCACACATTGTATTCGTATTATAAATTATAACAGTTAATTTGTGAAACTTTTATAATCACATGTGATTGAGATCACGTGTGGTTAAAATCACATGTAATTTATGTGATCCAATTTTGATGAATTAACTGCACTAATTTATAATTCGAAATATAATGTGTTTTATATGGTTAGAAAGCTATAAATGTCCAGTTTTCAAGAAATAAATGGTGAAACTTTTAAAATATTATAGAAAAAGTTATGTCATTTTATTACATGTTTAGATATTCGAATATTCAAATTAGTGTTCAATCACATGTGATTTGTCATGCAACTTTCAACAACGAAAAAAGAAGAAGAAAAGACAAAAAAAACATGAAAAAAACGTCAAAAAAAAAAGTTTGTCGAAGTATATCAAAGTGCTGGTTTATATAAAGATAAAGAAATGGCCGTCTCGATGGTGTAATTTTTTTCGCTTAATGATTAACGCTTTAACCGTTTAAGAGATATTAATTTTTGAAAAAAAAGAAGGTGAAAGTGTGTTTGTTATCTAATCTATACTTCTATATCTATATTTATACTTTATATAAAGCATTTAAGTTGTGGGTTTCACCAAAAATTAAGATAAGAAGATCTAATCATAGAGTGACATGTGTCACTTCTTAATTAAAAAACACATTTATTTTTAAATTGAAATATCTTTTAATCTTTTTTTTTTTTTTTTTTTTTTTTTTTTTTTTTTTTTTTTTTTTTTTTTTTTATGATCTAATTTCACCATATTTTTTAAAATTTTCTGCTCTTTAATTCAACATACATTTTGATATATTTTTATGAGTTTTTAGTTTTTACATTTTTAGTGAGTTTATTTTATTTTGATTCAAAATTTTACAACTTTAACCTTTATTTCAATCAATACAAACTTGATTCATCAAAATCATATACTTTTAGGAGGAGTGTTTGACAGATAAGAGATTGTGAGGGTCTTTGTATATGTGGGAATAATGATGTCACGGGAAAGCTCCGGGAAACTCAAACAAACACATACAACGAACACATATACATTCGGAGTGTTGTGAAACGAATTCACTAAGCGGGTAGGAAATTGTGAGGAAAGTTGAGTTAGCAATTCACTTACTATATTTATACTAAACGATATTTTATCGCCGCCGCTGTGCGCGGGTATCCAACTAGTCTAAAAAATGAGTGTTTAGCATTAATCCCTTGGTATGCAAGGAAACTTTTGGTATGTATATAGGTGCCATAGGTGGTGTCGTATGAGTTAAACATATTTGGTGGGTATTGGTTGTATATATTTGTTGTGGAGCTATGAATGGTGGGTTTTGGTATGGTTGGTTTTGGTATTGTTAGTTTCCGTAAACAAATAAATGCTGGGGACAGAAGTTGAATTGTGTGTTTGTTGGTGAAGTATTTCCAAGATGGAATGTTTCATTGGGTGTTCCGGAAGTGTTGCGGTGAGTGTTTTGTTGTCGACATTTTGAGGGTATGGGAGTGTTTTGGCGAGACATTTTGTAAATAACATGGTATTGAGAGTATAGAGTATATAAAATAAGAAGTTGTGTTTAAAAATTTTGAAGTTTAAAGATATTTATAGGTAATAAAATGGTATAATTTTTTATTTTTTATTTTATTATTACTATTTTTTTTTTAAAATAAAACCATCCGTTACAAAGGGGGTGGGGGTGGGGGGTGGGGGCTTTTCACATGCACCGAGTAGCCACCTATCTCACATCTCCGGGCTTTTTTTCTTCACCTCACGCGTGAGGATGGTGTGTTTTAGTGGGGTGGGCGCGTGAGGGAGGACCTCAAAAAGTGTGGCCTCAGCTCCCATTACTAGTCTAAGGCTGTGTTTGGTAACCGAGATTATTGGGAGATTATGAGAGCTACAGCTTTTTTTTCACAAAATAATCTATTGTTCAAAAAGTAGTATCATTTGGCTGCCAAGATTAAGAAAGATTATAGGAAAAATAATCTCTAAAATTAAAAGTTCATCCAACCAGCTTTTCAGAAAGGACTAGAGATTATTTTTTGTATAATTATCATTTTAACCTTCAAAAAACACACGTTCATTATAAATCATAATAAAACCCTATTTTCACAGCCACAAAACATACGGCCATCAAGCTAGTCACGTATTTTCTTTATCCTATTGATTTCTTCTTTATCATCTTGAACACTGTCATTAGGAAATGCCTCTTGGAGATCACAAACTGAATCCGCTGATAGAAATATATATGTATTGAACTCTTATCAATATTAATCTTCCACTTGTAAACATGACGAGAATCAACAAGTACCCTATATAGGTAGAAAAGGGGTACCTACTTTCAACGTAATGGCAACTTCCGATTTTGCTACTTTAATATGGAATGCACATCGTGGATGATAATTTAACATCATTTTAACGTTGTTTGTATTTTTACATGGATTTTCATGCAATGCTACATATTTATGATTTATATCAATAATTTTATTTACTATTCTTATTCATGTTGGGTTTATTATTTGTATGTCCAATTACGTCATTTTACACTTTTAATCTACAATTAAAGCTAGTTTGTCAAACACTACTATAAAAAAAAAAAAAAACTACATTTTTAATCTTTTTCAGCACCAGCATCAGCACTAGCACCAGCATCAGCATCAGCATCAGCACCAGCACCAGCACCAGCACCAGCACAACAATTTTTGCCAAACACACCCTAAATGAACTTAAATCATATACTTTTGGAAACATAAACTGATGTAATTTTTGTGTATGTGTTGTCTAAAACAATTACATATCATTGTTGTTTTTATTTAGAGATCTTGTCACTAGTTAATGGAAAGCTTTTGAGTGATGTGCAATCCTGTTATGTCAGTTGCGGCCAAAAATATACAAGAGGTATATGAGCTATTTTGGATTGAAGGCTCAGCGACTTCAACAATGGGAAAATAAATACACCGAAAACAATTGGAAGACGGATACTAATCTGTTGCAGATGTTGAACCCCTTGAAGAATGAAGAGTATGCATCAATATTCTTGGCAATTGCTCTCAAGATCAGCAATCCTTCAAATCGTCGAGAAAACAGACACTTGAGTGAGTAATAGCTTCTAACATGGCTAGTTTTTAACGACAATGAAAGATAGGGTTGGTCAATCAAAAACATCAGACAAAAATTAATGGTCAGAGACATTAACCTTGCAACAAATGATGTAGTCTTCTATGAGTTCCATGGTAAAAACATAAACTTATGTTGCATCACCAAAACTAACATACTAGGAAGAAAACACAATTTTTTTTTTTTTTTTTTTTTCATTCACACTTCTTCAAATAACAATGAACGAAAACACACAACAAGCTCTGGAAATTTCCATTACCACTCAGAAGAACACCTGCTTTTAGGGTTTACGTTTCTGCAACTAGCTTTTGCTTGCTGCACACATCTACTTTTCTACAATTGCAGCATATGGTGGTGTTCTTGTCATGAAATCTAACTAGTATGGAACAATAGTGCGTACTGTTGACGGCCCGCCTTTCATATCCTCTAAGATTAGCTTTCGGAGAGACTCTGTTACCACACCTTCTTTGCCTGCCAAGAGATTAAAGATATAAATAAATAAATCAAGTTTCAAATCCCCTAAAAAGAATCTATCTTGCTTCTATTACAAAACCAAAGAAGGTAACTCAAGCTGCATAATATTGAGTTACTAGGATGCAACATGTACCTATCCTGGTGCTCTCTAAAATAATTATCGAAAGGAGGTTTAAATGCATGTCTAAGGAGGTGTTTGGTTTAAAATTGATTACCTATGTAGCGTACCAGATGAAAGTATAATAATGAAGATATACTGTAAATACCAGAACCGGACAAAAATGAAAGTCTTTAAATCTTTTTTGCTGATCAGTGTTTGACCCGTTCTAAGTAACTTGGTGTCTAAATCACCAAATTAGCACACCAAAGGAAAGTATAAATACCAAAATGGGACAATAAAAACGTATAATTACCAAATCAAAATACGTAAATTGCTATTTAGTGACATTTCATTATTATAAATTCAAGTTACCCAAACACTAGAAGATTAATTAGTGTGACTTGAAGTCGAAATAATAAGATAATCACTTCCAAAAAGTACATCCGTAAACCTTTTTGTACTAGGAGAAAGCAATGTTTGTGTGTAAACTGCATTAAAAGATGTTGCAAAAATTTCTTACCATTGCCTATGACCTGATCATCCCATTGCAAAATTGGTCGAACAAGAACTCCGCTACCAATCAGCATCATTTCTTCTGATCTTTTCCCTTCTTCCACAGTTACATCTCTCACTTTTACACCTCTAACTTTCCCTTCTTTTACTAAATCTCCAACAAGTTCTAAAACCCTCTTTGCTGTACACCCACTAAGTATTTTGTCAAAACGAGGCATTAAAAGGTCATTCTCTTGTGTAACAAAAGCCACATTCATGTTAGGCCCTTCAGCAACAAACCCTTGTTCGTCCAGCCAAATAGCGGCATATGCACCCTTTTCTTCTGCTTCCATTTTTGAAAGAACGTTTGGAAGATAGTTTACACTTTTCATGACGGCAAACTGAGGTGGTTTTATTGGAATAGAGGATGTAATTACTTTGATACCCGTGTAAGTAGGAGGTGACTGGTCTTGGATAACAATGGCATAAAGAGCTGATTGGTGGCAACCTGAAGGAGAGAGTTGGAAATCACCAGGACCTGATGAAAGCCAATATCTCAATGACCCGTTTCTGCAAGCTGAAGCAGCCACGGTTTGAATAAGTGTTCTTTTTGTGGTTTCTCTATCAAAAGGAGGGTTTATTCTCGCCTTTAATGCTGAACCCATGAAACGGTCAAGGTGTTGCTCCAACTCATATAGGCATCTGGGGGGTCACATCAAAATATAAACAAGAGTTCACTTCTGCTTAAGTTGAGTTTCCTCTGCACATCTTTATAACTGAGATAAAATTATATCATAGCACAAGAAAAGGAATCTCAAAATTACTTTTTTGATCTTAGAGAAGATAACCTGAAGCAAACGTGTTCAGGCCAAAAGAACTATTTTCAACAGGGGTTAACTTGACCCAGTAACATTAGAATACAACACTGCTATATTACTGATCTGTGAAACATTTATATAAAATTTGACCGGTTTTATTTTAACCAACATTTGATATTTGACCCATTTAATTTGTGGGGAACAAAATATAACCCAAATTGACCCATTTTGGTGTTAGATGGTCTTAATTGATACATTTGGAAGAAGCCACTGTTACCAGAAATAGATACTAATTCTAAGATGCTCATAAGAATTGTTACATCTATATCTTTATGATATCAATTTCAGTGTAAAAGAATCACTTCAATTAGAAAGATGAAAGAGAATTTCAAACACCATGCGCAATGATGAAAGGGCATTCTAAAAGATTGACAGATAAGGTAAGCAGGTTCGCTAATATGCAAGTGAAGTCACTGTCACAATTTTAATAGGGCTGCTAGGAAAATTGGAAAGAGTTAGACTGTTAGACTAAACAAATGCACCCAAAGCATCATGATTTATATCTAGACGGTTTTAATATTAGGACAAGTTTCAGAAAGAGTTGAGTATGAAGGTTTATAGTCACATAGCGATTTACACGTTTTGTGCTAGTATCTAAACTTGCATGGTTTGAATACCATGGAAAGGTTTTGCGCTTGTGTATAAGTCGTATGGATGCAGATCACTCATAATCTGGACCATGAATTCATTGTCTTCTTGTTTTGTGTGTGCTTTGTGATTTCCTATGTTAAAACTCATTAATTTCTAGAACTTGACCGGCTTCTCTAAGAGTCCCCCCCCCCCCTCTCTTACTGTTGTACGACACAAAAATAAAGGCTAACCCGTCCACAATCGCGGCTGTATCAAAAACACCATGTCCTCTATGAACCATATGGTCATCCATGGGAATCACCATCCCACCTTGATCAGTTATGATTCCACCAAAAACACTTGAATACATTGCCAAATATTGTTGTGTGGATTTGCTATTCTCTCGACACCTCCTCAATCTTTCTACTGCCTTAAACGAAAACAGATCATCGTTAGTGAAATTCTATATGAAACCTCAGTGTAACCTTCTACATTTCATTATACCGTGAGTCTAAAAATCTTTTAACAGAATAAGAAGCCAATAATATTGAAAGCATGGAATACAACAAAACCTCAATTTAAAGCATATAGAAAAAGGGATTACCTCTGTTGCTGAAAGAAGCGGTACGTCATGTACTTGAGTACTTTCTGAAAACACAAAGGGAAAGATTAGTATGACAGAGTTGACTTTTTCAATCAAGCAGTTCCTCTTGTGACTCAAAACTGACAAGGTTTCTTAACTTAGGTAATTAGTGGTTTTTTTTGTGCTATACAGTGTTACGATGCTACATATCGGACAAGTATGGGTTTGGTTGGTGGTTTATAAGTCTAGGTGTCCCCTCCTCTTACAAGCTAGCTTTTTGAGTGAGTTCTACACTTGACTTATGAACCGATACGAGCCTAGTATGGGATAGGTTCGTATCATACAGGTTAGTAGATTTCTAGATTGGATGATAACTACAAAAGTCATACCAAAGACCGCGTCCTAGATAACCAGTACCCTTTTTTTTTTCTAAAACCACATCATTCATCCTTGATACAAGCTTTTCCGAATTTTGTAGTGATGGGCTATCTCTAGAATCAAGTTATGAGATTTTAGTAAAAACTAAAAAGCCGGAACATTTGACCCGAAAAGTGACATTCAGTATTATGAAAAGTGCAGGGAAATCAAAATTCTATGCATGTTTTAACTAGAGAATCTTTAAGCCTTTAATATGTCCTTAATGTTATCTTATATAATTTGAAAATATAAAAGAAAAAGAAACATGTTACCAGTGAATGAAGTTTTGAGCACATGAAAATTGGATCGTTTTGGATGAAGGATTGTAGAAGGATTTGTTTGTTGTTGTTTTTGATGATGATCAGCGAAATTAAGATGATGGAAATATGGTATTTCAGATATCAGAGCACCCATCGGAATTTTCAGGTCAACAAATTAATATTTTGTTTGATTTTGATCAGAGAGAGTCTTTTGTTGTTCGAATCATTGCCGGCCTTTTTTGTTTCCTTGTTACATAATGGTCCCCTAAAAGATTTTTATTGGTCTTAGAATCATCAGAAAATGTATTTCAAGTATGCGGGATAACTTCTCGGTTTTAGTTTAAATCGATCATGTAAGTGTTAAAAGTGATATAATTCGTGTTTTTGGTTAAATATTAACCTCGAAAATTGCCGGTTGTCACACCCTCTAAGATCAACATAAATACTTGATGGGTCATGAATAGAAGAATGCCTACTAGACATAATCTGGACCGAAGAGGCATTGACTTAGACTCCATTAGATGCCCTTTGTGTGATGAAGATATTGAAATAGAAGATCACGTGTTCGTCAGTGGCGGATCTTGAAGGAAATTGTGGAGGGGGCCGGCTTAATAATCGCGGGGAGGGGGGGGGGGGGGGGGGGCGGCTTAATAAATATAAATTTTTAGACAAAATACGGATAAATTAACACTACGGAGCGAAAAAACGGGGGGGGGAGGGGGGCGGGGCCCCCCCGGGCCCCAACATAGATCCGCCCCTGGTGTTCGTATCATGCAAAATTGCTATAGAAATTTGGAAGGATGTGCTTAAATGGTGGCGAATTACAAATGTATCCATCAATAGCCTTGATGATGCAATATTTTTGGCGGATAATGCCCCGGTGGCAGCCAAGCACTCAAGGTTCCTTGACGTGGTGGCTCAAACTACAATTTGGTGCTTATGGAATTTTAGGAACAAGGCGGCTTTCTCCATTATACGGCCTACTAAAGATCTTCTCCTTAACGACATAAAGCTATGTTCTTTTAATTGGATTTATAGTAGATGTAGGAAATCATTGTTAAATTGGGTAGAGTAGTTTAACCACCCTTGTAACACTCTGTCCCCCATTTTGTAACATTTCTGGCTCCTTGCTTTCTAATCGAATCGCCGTTCGAGGAAAAAAAAAAGTGTCAAACCAACCCTGATCACACCCCTACGCTATAACATCTTTTATCTTTTTTTACACTTTTTGGAAAGCTTTCAATAAGTACTAGGGTATTATTTAGAAATAAATAAATAATCCAATTCCCAAACAGATTCTTAAAAAAAACCACTTTACCTTTTTCTTAGAAAGGTAACATTAAAAAATTAAAAAAATAAAAAAAAAAAAAAAATAAAAAATAAAAAAAAAAAAAAAAAAAAAAAAAAAAAAAAAAAAAAAACCAAAAAAAGAACATAAATACAAAACAAGGTATCCCCTTGATTAATCAAGTCAATTAAAAGAAGGAAGACCCAAAATAACAAAACAAACTAAACTAACATGAAATACCCCACAATGTCCTAACACAAACAAATTGCTAAGAGCATAAGGTGTGGTGATGTTCATTTTTTTGTTCATTTTGTCCCACTTGATGCCACATCATCTTAGCACTCCCATAACAAAACCCCCTTCTATCATAAACTACAACAAACCTTTTCATTTGGGTCCCACCACTCCCAATTTTATCTTCTAAAATCAATATTAGAGCATAAGGAGTCATAACACGAAATAAACCCAAAAACCCCGTCAGGTCAGCGCTAGATCATTTCAACACCAAATAACATAACACCAAAAAATCACCCGTTATCGTAACACCAAATAACACCACATTTTGAGACCCACTTTTTAAAAATTACAATTTACAAATTAACCCCTCAACTATTTTCATTCATTAAATTAATATACAAATAACTTTTTTATAAAAAATACAAAAAAAAAAAAAAAAAAAAAAAAAAAAAAAAAAAAAAGGGGTTAAAAAGTTGTTAAATTTGTTTGGTGACTTTGGTCCAATATAAACCCATTCCAGCAGCCCACATACCAACGCCACTATTCATTGTTGACAAAGGGAAAAAAACAAATCATCTTCTTCATTCGACATGCATACACAAAAACTCAAACCCACAAACGCAAACCAACACACACACAAATGCAAATCATCTACCCGTTAACCACCAGAGGGTGTGTTTGTAATTTTTTTTTTTTTTTTTTTTTTTTTTTTTTTTTTTTTTTTTTTTTTTGTCTAACCTACGTTCCAACGCACGTTGGTAAACCAACGTGATTCTCAATGCCAACATAACGCGAGCTAGGACTGTATGGAAAACGCAAACTAACGCATGCCACCTAGACCATAACGCCGGTTTTGCATTATGGTATCGAGCCCTCTTAGGCTCCTTTTTTAAATTCAAACGGTAATATTTCTGCAAAAGTTGTTTGTCTCCATTTGGTTCACTGCAACGAACCAAATCTAAACGAACCTAAACGGCTAAGGGTGGTGGTGTGGTGAACTTAAACGGCGAGAGCCATATCATCTTCCACGTCACAACGACGAACACAAAAGTTCACCATACCTCATGCTCTAAGAGCAATAGGTACCATAACGCCATGCCCGGCGTTATGGTGACGTGGAAGATTTTGATGCCAAGTTATGATACCATGGTCCTCGCGTTATGGCCTGCGTTGACAAGGGCGTTGCCATGGCAAATTGAGAAGCAACCTGCAAAATGCCAAATGAGATACAAAAAAATTACAATTCGCCCCCTTCTAACGGCTATAAAGCGTTTCATATTCAAAAAAAAAAAAAGAAAAATCACCCCCTGGACGTTTGATGTTGCTGTTGCGTTTAATTGGAGAAGGATGGAGGTATGATTTTTTTGATGATTTATTATTATTATTATTATTATTATTATTATTATTATTATTATTATTATTATTATTATTATTATAATATTGACCGTTGATTTGTTTGATGATAGGGTACTGTGGTGTTGATGGCGTCTGGTTTGTAGGAGTAATAAGGAGGTGTATTATGTGGAGTGAAGTTACGGTTAGGTTTTATAAGTTGTTGGGCTTGGGCTGCAAATTTTAAGATAGTTGGGTTTGGGCTGCAAAATTTTTCGAGCTTATTTGTCATATCCGAATTTTTGCAAAATGTTATGTTGTTTGGGTTATTTTTGACATATAATTGGAATATTGATGGCAAATTTTTATTTCGTATTGTGATGTTTAAGTTTATTAATATAATGTTATGTTGTTTATTAAATGAAATATTAGTTTAGGGGTTGAATTTGTAATTTTTACTTTTTAAAGAAAAGTGGGTCCCAAAAATGTGGTGTTGAGGTGGTGTTAGGTTGCCCACAGTGGTGACCTGCAGACGACCTGCCACATCAGCTTTCTCTCTCCGACGACCTGACGACGACCAAGTTTTTTTTTTTTTTTTTTTTTTTTTTTTTTTTTTTTTTAATTCAAATATTTTAAACAACAAATTTAAATTTCATTAATCATAGAAACATTACATAAATTATTCAAATAAACATTAAAAATATTACATAAATTATTCAAATAACATTAAAAACATTACAAAAATTCTTCATCGTCATCGTCATCGTCACTTGCGTCTTCGTCTTCACTCCCTTGATTGGCTTGATTTTCACGATTTCTCCAAACGTGTTCGATCAAATCAAATTTTAAGTGTAGATGAGTTGTTGGGTCCATTATCTCCTAAGTAACTACTAACGATTCTTCATGCGATCTTAAGGGATCATGATCACGGTGGGCCTCATCTTCGAACCATGTTGGACATATCGCCCGATCCTTGTGTCGAATGATCATATTATGTAATATGATACATGTGTACACAATATCTTCGAGATCCTGTTTAAACAGCCCTCGAGCCGGAACTTTAAGCATTTTCCACTTCTTCTTCAACACACCAAAAGCTCGTTCCACATCTTTCCTTACTGCTTCGTGCTTCCTCTTGTACAATATTCTTTTATCATCACCCGTGGGAGGATTTGAAATGGACTTAATAAGAACGGCCCATTGTGGATATATCCCGTCAGTAAGATAATATCCCCTTTTATAAGGAACGTCGTTAACCTCGAATGCAAGGTCTGGTGCTCTCCCAGATTTGATATCATTGAAAACAGGGGAACGATGTAAAACGTTTATGTCGTTATTCATCCCGGAGACACCAAAGAACGCATGCCAAATCCATAAATCTTGGGAGGCGACTGCTTCTAATAAAATGAATGGATGTAGCCTGTGATCACCCCTAGCAAATTGACCTCTCAAACTATTTGGGCAATTCTCCCACTCCCAACTTGTACAATCAATGCTTCCCATCATCCCAGGAAACCCATGCTTATGCTCATGATGAGCATATATTCTTTCAAGGTCAGAATACTTGGGCTTTCGCAAGAACTCAGCACCATATAACTCCATGATAGCCTTGCAAAACTTACGGAGACATTCACGAGCTGTTATTGCAACCACTTGCAGATACTCGTCAAGAGAATCAGGAACGGCCGCGTATCCCAATTGACGAATCGCAGTACACTTGACCAATGGGGAAATACCAAGTACGCCTCTACAATCAGTCGTTTGTTGAAAATAAGGAGAATAATCGGTTACCTCTTGAACAATTTGTGTGAATAGTTCTCGGCTCATTCGGAACCGCCGACGGAATGTTCTTTCGTCATACACCGGGTTTTCGGAGAAGTAAGCCGCCACTAAACGATTATGAGCACCCTCATGATCCCTATATACGTAGTTTCGTCGAACTTTTGGCAGTGACGCTTGGTACTCGTTCCAAGCAAACTGCGTAAACTCCGCAAACTCGCTCATAACTTCTTCATCATCGTCGGAAGACGAAGAACCAAAAAATAGCTCGTAAGACATAATTAAGAGAATGTGTTTGAAGGTGTTGAGAGAATTGTTGTTTGAAATTATGTGTTTAGAAGTGGATTTGAGTTTGGTATTTATAAGGTTGTAAAAGTGGTAAAGTTTAAAAAAATATATTATTATTATTATTCAAACGGTACAAATGTGAAGTTTGTGTGTATCAAAAGTTGGTCGGATTTACGAACTAGTTAGCCCATTTTGTGAACGACGACCGACCACTACCGAACCCCCACATCGGGGACGACCAAGGTCGACCGATAACGACCCACAAGTGACGACCGACCACTGTTAGAAGCCTTATGATAAGGGGTATTTTTTTTGGTGTTAATGTTGAAATGTTAAAGTTGATGTGACGCTGACGTGACGAGACGTTATTTCATAACTCAAGTTATGATACATATTGCCCTAACCAACAATGCCACAGGCCCACATGATACTAAAGGGAGGTGATTTGCACACTTACATGATTGATTGACACACTCAAATTTTGAGTGTTTTGACACTTATATCCTCACATCACTTTTACTTATTTTCACCCTCAAAGGATATAAATGTCAATACACTTAAAATTTGAGTGTGTCAATAAATTAATATTTGAGTGTGTCAATCAATTATGGGAGTGTGCAAATCACCTCCCACAACAGAATAGACTTTGATGACCCACAGTGACGGCGATTAGCATGTGCAAGTGATGCAACTGCACATGGCCCCTCATTGTAAGGGGCCTCCAATTTAATATACATCCATTAATATTTATAGTTTTATACATATCTAAGTATATAATGTTTTGAATTTTTAGT
Organism: Artemisia tridentata subsp. tridentata; assembly: GCA_021014915.2. Taxonomy (NCBI): domain Eukaryota; kingdom Viridiplantae; phylum Streptophyta; class Magnoliopsida; order Asterales; family Asteraceae; genus Artemisia; species Artemisia tridentata. Next base: position 330,038,024 of record CP139509.1, read on the forward strand.
GTCTTTGTTAAATATTATCAAAGTTGATCGGGCCACATACAAAAAATAGAAGACAAACTTTAGGCCACATACAAAAAGAGTGAAAGACTTGGAATAAATATGGGCCACAATGCCACATACAAAAAATAGAAGACAAACTATCACCACATTAAAAACATAACAAAATTGCTTATGTCTTTTTAAATGTAAGATACGTGGAATAATTTGCGTAATATCAAAGAACTTTTTATTTTCCAAAATAGTTAAACTTTTCGTGATTTATGGGGGCCTCATACGTGATTTCGCACCGGCCCTGGTAACCCAACAGACATTAAGCAGTCCACTTGTCAGCAATTTTAAAACACCACTCTGCTGTCCCAAACAAGAAACTGCAAGACACTTGAAAACAGCAATTTGCACTCCCTGCTGCACCTCACAATCCAAACAGCAGCCATCAATCCCAAAAAGACCACTTTACCTATTTTCCACCAGCCATGAAACCAAACCAAACAACAAAAATCAAAGGTATGGAACTCTTGCATTCATTTTTTGGTTTAAATAGAAGAAAATTAGGGGTTTTGTCAATCATACCATGGATCGATCATGTTGCAGTTCGTTCTACTTTGTCTATTTACTTTTATTCTTTTCATTTATTAATCCTTTATTTATTTCATAACTGTTAGTTTTGTGAACAAATATTAATACGTGTATGTCTAGAATCGAACTCGAGACCATGTGATTGCACACTTTACGTATGAGAATTAATGGATAATAATTATTTATATAAAACGTTATATATTTAATTATTAAAACACAAATAACGACTAAAGGACGTTAGTAGTTAACGACAATTGACTAACGACCGTTAAATATTAAAGAGAAGGACTAGATTGTAAATAGGAGTCAAGAAGGATCCCCTCTCCTTGGGCTATGGCCGGTCGATCAAAGGCAAGGGGAAACCCAAACCTATTCCAACTTGTCCTCCAAGTTACAATTAGTATAAATACAAAACCAAGTGTCATTGTTTTGCATCTCTTGTGCACACACTTAACCCTTAAGTTTTCTCTCCTCTTTCTTTTGTTAAAACCGATCGACCAAACCCTTTCAAAGGGAGTGATCGATTTTTGTTAAGCAAAAATCTATTGTGTTTTCTTGATCTAGCAATCACATTTATTCGTTATAGTACGTGTGTACAAGAACGTGGTATTAACTCACTATAGTTAATATCTTGGATTGAATTACAAAACGGTAAGGGGTAATTCGTTAATCCACTTATAAACCCTAATTAGGGTTCTTGATCTCCATTGAAGAATACTTGAAGTTGATTCTTGTTTAGCTAGAATCAAAGGTACGTTTACGTTTAAATTCGGTTAATTCTTTATGTGTTAAATTGATCCTACGCTTCCGCATGTGTATGATGTTTATGTGTTTAATTTATGAACTTGTCATGTTATTAAAATTCCAACAGTGGCATCACGAGCCGTTTTAACATATAATTAATTACCGAAACATATAAAAAATTTGTGTTAAAAATCAAAACCCTAATTTTTTTAGGGGGGGGGGCGATGCCCTAATTTAAAAAAAATTGTTTTGTCTTTTTGAAACCCTAATTGTAACATGCTTATGTGTTTAGTTGCGTATCTTGTGACTTGTGTTAATCCATGATGAAACATGCATGTTTGTCATGGATTATGATTGATTAATTGTTAAGTTGTTTTATCACATGTAATTTTTGATAGATCTAAAATTGGGGGAGATCTCAATTAAATATTAATGAATCTATTATGTTCAATATGGTATATATTTGCTATGACTAACGCAATCGATACGTCGATGCATGTGGCTCACTTACCTTTGTAAGTCATAGTCTTAGTTAAATATATACATAATTAAACATAGAATGATTATTAATATGTTTTATCAAATAAAGTTTGCATGTGGCTATTTGTTTACATAAATTAATTGTTAAGTTATGTGCGTTATTTAGTTGTTTATTTTTATTATTACTTGTTTTTTGTTTAATTATATGACACGTTATAAGCAAAAAAAAAAAAAAAAAAAAAAAAAAAAAAAAAAGGTAATTTTTGAATAGAAAATAAATGGACTAAAAAATGGTGAAACTTGATGTGATAAATTATGAATCTTGCAAAGTCTCATGTGCCGATAGTGGTTCGCTTCGCACGGTAATTTGCTCCCAGGCGAGACTAGCAAGGTTATAATTTATAACATGTTTTTAATACTTAAAGTCATAAACTTTTAATTAAGTGATGAGTTTTTGTACAAATAGTAAGGACGGCTCACCCAGTTTTGATAAACTATAAGAGGGGTTTAAGGAGGATTGACATTAAATTATCAAAACCAAAAGAGACGCGTTTTTAATTGGCACTTGTGCTGACGTCTGTCTCTCCGCTCCTTTGTGCGTCAAATTGGAGCTACCAAGTACGACTAATTTTATGTACAAAATCATCTTAAGGGTGAATTGACCTCAATTCCACGTGCCACTTTGTGGCAATTATCCGAATAACTTGGGTCTTTTAACTCATGCAGTAGTAGGATATAGTGGGCGATAATTGCAGGTAATTCTTTGATTGGTGAACCCAATACCTCAATTAAACTTTGTTGATTTAATCTTAGCTTAATTGGTAAATAAAAAGGTTTTGAAAAACTTATGATACGAAGATGTGTGCATGCTTCTTCGTACATATTTTGATTGACACATCAAAATTAGTATCCTAAAAATTTAAGTTCATGCCATATAATTATAAGAAACACTTGAAGTTATTATTTAGCCTAAGTGAGACCTTACCTAGATTTTAATGACAAGGTAAATTTCCATGATTACGTGAGACCGTACATGGAGAATTTGCAGTTTCTAAATTAGACAACTTAATTGAGTTGTTAGTGAGACATAGAAACTCAAGGCATAAGATGGGATGAAACATGTTTACATTGCAAATAGATTTTTGGCAAATGTAAATCCCATAATGATTTAGAAATTGCAATATGAAATTGTCAATTATTGTTCGACAATTACCTTGTTGAATACTATCATTACTAGCAGATCAACTGATGTAATGGTACTATTTCAATTAGGATCCTAGCTTTAAGGAAATTATATGGTTTATATGAATATTAACCAATGGGTACTTGATTTTATTAAAGATTTATTATCGAAAATACTAAAATTGAATTTTGTAAATTCTTTTAAATGTATTAATGCAACATTAAACTATAAACATGGGTTATTCTTTTATTGGTAAATTGATCTACACCCATAAGGGGTTTTTGGCTAGAGTCAACTTTACTAAAAGAACAAACCTAGTCTCCTTTCCATGAGTGAAGAGTGAGACTCAATCCTATTTCTTTTCATGAATGAGAGAGGTATAATAGGAACATTAGAATTGTCAAATTCTAATATAACTCATAGCAAGCTTTAATAGTTAAGAGAATTGCACATTTTTATTTTCCATAGAAATTTCATCACCCTCATTCGGCGATTAAATTCTTTTGTAACAAATATGATATTTGGTTAACTGGAAAATTATGAGTTATTAAATTAGAAGCTAGACTGCTTACCGCAAAAGGTAGTAAAGGCAAACTAGGATATTTTATCTAGTTGTTGTTCCTTTAACCCTTTAGAGGTACTACATACCATTGTGGGGATGATAGACATATTAAAGGAAGAAATTGCATGCCCAATTTTCAAGTCAATTGTATTGATGGATAGTCCATTATCTACATAGTAGAATACACTCTTAGAGTGCCTAAGTAATTGTTACGTATGAGCCTTCAAAGATGTAGGAAAGTTAAAAGCAGGATATTTGTTTTCACTGGTTATGAAACACTTACAATGTTGTCAAATCCAGTGGGAGCATTGAATCTTATTACTGAATAAGGGATTATTGTAATGTTCTCTAATTCAGTGGGAGCTACAAGCTTTATTGTCATGGTAGTAACCCAGATTATCTTTTGAATGTCTCCAGATAGTTACTTTCCAATTGTAGACACTTATGTTTTTTTTTAAAGGTTAGTCATGTACGTTTCCTTACTAGATAGTGAAGTTCTACATTTACTTGCTATACTAATATCTATGACACAAATCATATTGATCACATAAACAAACATGTGTCGTGTTGTTTATCTGCTACATGATGTTGTTCCATGAACAAGTGGGAGAAATCTTATAATTGTGTGCAAGAAACAACACATAGAGATATGATTTAAAGGATTGTCTTAACCGCAAGATAAGAAACTAACGTTCTAAATATGACTAATACACATCTAATTCAAGAAACACTTGGTGTTGAAATTTAGCTTAAGTGAGACCTTGACTAGATAGCAATGACAAGGTGAATTTCCATGATTACGTGAGACCGTACATGGAAAATTTACAGTTTCTAAATTAGACACCTATTAGAACATGTGTCAATATTAACAAGACTACTTCAAATTTGAATATTTATGTATTCTTGGAATGTCATAAATAAATGAAGTAATAAATTAACTTGAAATTACTATCGAAACCAACTTGTGGTGTTCATGATTACTTTAATTATACATGTTTATACTTTATTGTAAAGTTATAAATATAAAGTCTTTTAATTGTTACAAGACTTATTATAATATAAAGTAAGACGTTAACTTGTTATGTCTTCTTTATTAAGATATATACAAGAAGTCATTGAGTTGATCAATGATTTATAACGTATAGTGGGATTATAACAGTTTATGTTTTCTTGTTGAGACATGGATATGAAGTGACTTAGTTAAAAAGTATTTGTGTTATAAAGCATGCAATTGGCTTGAAAAATCTATTTCACCATTAAGTTGACTTAGTTGGTAAATAGGTAAGCCAAAAGGAGTATAAGTTTATCTTACATATTGTTAGATTGTCTCACAATATTAGCTATAATGAAATACCACAAGTTTGTGGTGTGTTCAGTTAGGAAAATCAAACTCTATTGGTATCGTTTGATTAAAGATAACTATAACTTCTTTTCTTCCAAAAGTTATCAAGGTTAAAAAAATTGAGTATGGATTGTATATACTCAATAAGACTCCAACCTAGAAGATTAATAAGACACCATTTATTATGGAATGTGATAAATCACATTAAGTCTTAAAATGAAGTTCTGAATTTGTTAAACTTCTGATGAAGCTAGATATTAAAATTTAATATCAGGAACTGTCATTGTGTATTTGTAATATCCCAGAAGAGAACAATTTGGTGTTGCTCTACTTGCTAAGTATTTATAGATAGTCTATAAATTGCAAAAGGCAAGTGGGAGTTTTTATTTTGAAAAGATAAAATTACAAGATACATAATCTTCTAAAAATACACTAGTGAATGTCATGATGAGGTTAAACATGATTAATGTTAAATCTCAAGATGATGGAATTCTCATTCATAGATCTATAAGGATATCTCAAATATTTGAATAATATGTTGAGGATTATGAGTTACAGAATTATGGTAAACCTGTTGATCATTAAGATGAATTGCAGATATTGAATTTGGCAAATTACTCATACTATGAATGTTAAGATGCAGTCCATAAAGATAATTAGTTTTTGGAAACTTAGTTTATCTTGAACTCTATAGTTAGACTATAGAATGAAGATGAGTTTCTTCAAAGGGAATGAAAATCCTAGAGGTTTAAATCTTTGTGTAGAAATCATATGGACAATTTTGTAAACATATTTAATGTATGTCTTATGACAAGATTATTAATCACACTTAAGCAATTAACTATGATTGAATATTCTTTCTAGGCACATTAAATGTATAAAGATTATTATTTTCATCCTTAGTTTCATTAATATGAAATTGATAATGGAATATCAAAACTCTTTCTTGAGTAATTACTTGTGCGAGGACGATAAGTAATCAAAAGAAGTATTTGAATTCAAATAATCTTTGGAAGTGTACAAAGTGCAATAATTCATGAATGGATTAATACATGCATCTAGGAGATATACTTATGTTTAATTATTAAATCCAAGTTTTGATTTATAATTAAAATAAGATAATTCCTTAGTATTCCTGAAAGATAGTGAGAGTATTATGTTTATTTTCTTATTTCATATATGTTGTATAACATATAGGAAGTAACATTCCATATACGTTAAATGTTAAGTCTTAGTTTGGAATGAAACTTCACTTGAAGATTTAGGAAATAAACATACAACCTTGGAATATATGTTTATTGTTATAAACATAAGCGGTAAAATAATTAATTCTAATAGAACATGATATATTATTAGAAAGTCTAAATGGATACATATCTTTGAAAAGATATAACATGAATGAAATCTAAGTTTGACACAAGGATTTTTCATGTACATCATGTTGTTTGTTGTATCATGCTTGGATGAAAGATGATTTGACAACATTGATATCAAATTGAAAGTTATTAGATAACTAAGTATAATGAATATGGTTGGATATAGAATTACATCCTCAGCCTGAAATTGCTGCTAGATTCTAAGTATGAACAATATGGCAAATTGTTGCGTAATTGTTATAGCCGACAAATCTTGAAAGATTGGAAGGCATCAAACATTACACAATGGATATTAAGTTTACGGATTGTTTTAAAGAGCATATTATTGTTTATATACAATAATGCTGGTTTAAATTGAGATGGCACTCAATACTAGTCATGGTAGGATTTCATCCTTGATTAATGGCCATATGAACTAGTTGTGCTCAACTAAGAGCATAGTTGCATTATACATTAAAGAATTAGAATACTTTAAACTATAAAAGGTTTGAAAGTTTAATTGTCATAAATTGGTGGTTGAGGATGTCACGTATTTTATGAAATATTATGTGGCAATATCAAGATAGTTGAATGTACACATACGAGAACTTCACTAACTGAGTTCTTGAAATAAGTATTCTCAAAATTCCGATAGATCAAAATTAGTTGATTTATATCTTGTCAACAAGTATGATTGACATGACTTCATTAACTAGAATTATCATGCATTGATCTATTTAGTATTTGGATAAGGGATGTTAGACAATTATTATTTACAATGAATTAAAGTAATTGGTACGTTTGTTTTCATTAATAATATATTGTATCATATATTTGCATGTTTAAATCCGTGAATAATTTATGTGATTCTAAATAGTCTGTTGTCGATCAATGATATGGGAGTATCATTGAATTAAGACAAATCTGAGTTTTGGTAGAATATACTTGAAAGCATATTGATGTGTTGACATACCAATTTCACATTATATTCAATGAATTGAATATAGGACTTATCCCAACCGCATGATTGTACTTTATGGATCTTGTCATCAAGTAAATCATGAATATTTATCCTTAGACTTGAGATACCAGAGAACTGTCATGGATGTAGTGCATTTCTGTGAAGCAATTTACCGCTATATGTAACTGGTGGCTATAAGGATTGTTTTCAGAAGTGTTGCAAGGTTCATGGGTTTTGCTTGTAGTCAAGAAAGAATTTGTTCCTTCAAATTCGTTTTGAAGTTTAATACTGTTGGGCCCCTCGTAGGGTTGACAAGATGTTTGCATGGCCATGCCCAAGATATATCTAGAATATGTTCGGAAGATTTGGTAATCTTGCTCAATCACAAACAACGAGAAACAGAATAGTTAAATAAAGGAATGACTAAGATCCTTATCCTTATTTAACGTGGTATTAGAAATAAAAGGATAAGTATGATGATGAATCATCAAAAGGTTTTTTCCAGGAGACCTTACACCAGTTGTACTAGGGGCATTGGAGTGTTGCTAGACGCTAACCAATGTCATTACACTATTAATAGATGTCCAAGTGGGAGCTATTAGTTTTGTGAACAAATATTAATACGTGTATGTCTAGAATCGAACTCGAGACCACAGGATTGCACACTTTACGTATGAGAATTAATGGATAATAATTATATATATAAAACGTTATATATTTAATTATTAAAACACAAATAACCACTAACGGACGTTAGTAGTTAACGACAATTGATTAACGACCGTTAAATATTAAAGAGAAGGACTAGATTGTAAATAGGAGTCAAGAAGGATCCGGAAGCCCTCTCCTTGGGCTATGGCCGGTAGATCAAAGGCAAGGAGAAACCCAAACCTATTCCAACTTGTCCTCCAAGTTACAATTAGTATAAATACAAAACCAAGGGTCATTGTTTTGCATCTCTTGTGCACACACTTAACCCTTAAGTTTTCTCTCCTCTTTCTTTTGTTAAAACCGATCGACCAAACCCTTTCAAAGGGAGTGATCGATTTTTGTTAAGCAAAAATCTATTGTGTTTTCTTGATCTAGCAATCACATTTATTCGTTATAGTACGTGTGTACAAGAACGTGGTATTAACTCACTATAGTTAATATCTTGGATTGAATTACAAAACGGTAAGGGGTAATTCGTTAATCCACTTATAAACCCTAATTAGGGTTCTTGATCTCCATTGAAGAATACTTGAAGTTGATTCTTGTTTAGCTAGAATCAAAGGTACGTTTACGTTTAAATTCGGTTAATTCTTTATGTGTTAAATTGATCCTACGCTTCCGCATGTGTATGATGTTTATGTGTTTAATTTATGAACTTGTCATGTTATTAAAATTCCAACAATAACATAGTTTGTTTTGCTAATGAAATGTACCAAATGTATGTTAAACTGTTTGGATATTACTAGGTGGCTAATAAGCTCAAATGAGAAGATCAAATGATGTTGATATTTGTCATTCTGGACGCTTGAAGATGGAACCTTATTCAGAAATGTTATAAATGTGGTTGCGCCTCAACTAAAGGATCTCACTGTTAGAAATTGGCAAGGATTGCATCTGATTTTTGCACCTGAGCTTTTGTGTCCCTGCGCTTTGAAGGTTGGCAATCTCAATGGTTGCAGTTTTCTTCATACGCACTACAACATCGACCACTTTTTGTGGGGACACTTTTGACCTTTATGCGGGGACATGTCCCCGCAGAAACACTTTCCGCGGGGACAAGTCACCGCCCAAAGGTCACCGCGGCAAGCTCGTCGCTAATACATTACGCGGTGACGTTATATCACTTTCTGCGGGGATGTGTGGGTCCCAGCTCTTTTTTAGCCGGTCAAAGATTGTCCGACGTGGCAATAACTTTCTGCGGGGACATGTCCCCGTAGAAAACTAAAAAAATTAAGTAAAAATTAATTAATTCCGTAATTATAAATGGTTTTCTGCGGCGACTAGTCCCCGAGGAAAAGATTTTAAATATTTTTGAAATATGTTTTTGCGGTGACTTGTCCCCGCAGAAAATCTTTTCTATATTTTTGAAATACTTTTCTGCGGGGACAAGTCCCCGCATAAAAGGTTTTTATATAAATCTTTTATTACTTTTTGCGGGGACATGTCCCCGCAAAAAGTGTCTGACCCATTTTGCAGCAAATTGCTGCAAAATGGGTCATTCCAGGTTTTTGCCGCAAATATGTGCAGCAAAAACCTACCAAATGCATGTTTGTATGCCAAAACCTGCTGTTCTCATTTCACAAAATTCGCCAAAGTAACAATTTCGCCAACAACACGATATTAAAACCAAATTCGCTAAACATATATACAACAACACCAATTTCAAACAAAATTCACTAAAAATAATATTAATCCAACTGCCCTAAACAATCCAAATTCGCTAAACATAATCATATGAATCCTAATTCGCCAAAAACGGTTCAAAAACCGTGATCCACACAAAATTTCCAACAACCCAAAAAATAAGCTAGCGAGGAACAGTTTAGTGGGAATCCTAAGACATAATAATCAATCTAAATCTACACAATATGTCCAATAACCCAAAACAAACATAAAGTGACCCATCCGACCCATACATGCCTAATCCCCATTCTCCCCACCATCCCCATTACCCCCACTACCCCCAGCTCCCCCACTACCCTCCCCTGCAGGTCTAGACTCACCCGACGTCGGAGTCTGGGATCCTGATGTCCCCGCCAATCCTGCTAGCTCCTGAGGAAAGCCCGGCTGTCTCCTCGCCCAACTCAGAAGCATCTCCAGCGTGTCCCCTTGCCGCGCCACGGTCTCGCGCAGTGTGGACGAGGAGGCTTCCTGACGAGCTCGTGAGGCACTCAGAGTCGGCCTGTGACCACCTCCTGGTAAAACTGGACCTACGCCAGGAATATGTCCCCTCTGTTTGCCACCGAGAACCTGGCTCAAGATCTCCGTATCTGTCATGCGCGTCCCGGAGGAGGTGCTCTCTGACCGAAGCTGGACCATCTGATTCTGTTTAGTTACAAAAAAACAAGAAAAGTAATATATAAGTCGTGATTTATTATATTGCATTAATGTTGGTGAGTTTTTGGAAATAAATTATACTTACGTAGCTGGATTCGGCGGCCTCAGACTCCCAGGCACCATCTCTGGTATGAGTGTGTCTATACATGTCTATATAGTCTCGAGTATCCTCAGAGTCGGGGTCAGGGGAGCTCAACTGTTTATAAATAAAATCAATCAATACTCACCCAACACTATATATATAAATAAAATTATTAAAAAGTGTCTTACAAAGTTATCAGCTATGACTGCCAAAGAATGAGATCCATGAAGTGTCGTAGTCTTCATTTTCTTCCTATTTTCGCTGTTGATCTTCCCGATCTTTAACTTATCCGGGTCGATCCAATGTTGAATCTGCTTAATAATAATAATAATAATAATAATAATAATAATAATAATAATAATAATAATAATAATAATAATAATAATAATAATAATAATAATAATAATAATAATAACAAACAACAAAGTATGTGTCGATCCAGAAATTTACCTGCTTCTCCCATTGATCTTCCGCCATGTTCTCGGGACGGTTTGCCCTGATATCGTCCAGTTTATCGAGCCCACCTTCGTCTGTAAAATGTTTCTTCTTGTGCTTGAATTTTTGGTCATTGTATACCTTTCTCAAGTAAGCTTCGATACTAGTCACAATATTCTCTCCATCTGGACCGGCAAGGTGGGGGGCGAAATCAAAGTAATGCTGCAATAAAATATAATTAAAATAAATATACAAATTTAAATAAAGAGACAAATTTAAATAAATAAACACAATTAAAATAAATAAACACAATAATTAAAATAATAAAAGATAAAAAAAAAAAAAAAAAAAAAAAAAAAAAAAAAAAAAAAAAAAAAACTTACATTGAGCTGAGAATCCACGTGTGCCTTCGAGGCCTCTGAAACATCATCCCACGTATCGTGATACAGTGGAACGGTGTCCCGTATCAAGGTCCCGACAAAGCTCGAGTACCACGCAGCGTGAGGGCCCACATGCTCCCACATGCCTTTAGCATTCTTTCTATATCTGATAGAGACTGGGCGGCCGGTGTCATTCCGCATGGCGATTAATGCTGCGTTCTTGGAGGGACCACGAACCACCTTCCCGTTTTTCCCGATTTTTGACCCAGGCTTCGTCGGCTTAGGCCTGGGAGCTCTCGAACTAGAGCCTGCAAGTAATCAAATTAAAGTGATGGTGACATAAAATAACAAGTTATCAATTTCAAATAATGATCAAGTTTAATTAAAATAAAGGAGAAATTCTTACGCTCGCAATTTGTGCCTATCCTCCTCGCCGGACCCCGGGGTGGCTCGTGACCCCCATCACCACCATGGCTTGTAGCTATAACATCCGCCATCTGTACTAGAACATAGAAATTAGTGAAGAAACACATATACGCATATATATACACACATTCAAATAAATAACAATATAAACCAAAAAAGATAATAACAAATAATCAAATAAATAAATAAATAAACACATTTAACAACTCGATAACAATTTCATTTAAATAAGCCAAATGGCTTAAATAGAAGCTATCACTTATTTTCTAATTGATTTTTCTAGATTTTATATCTACAAAGGTAAAATAAAATGGAAATGAGTAACGAACGAGCCGAGATGATACGGTTGTACACGAGATGTTTAACGAACGAGCCGAGATGTTATGGTTGTACACGAGATGTTTAACGAACGAGCCGAGATGATACGGTTGTACACGAGATGTTTAACGAACGAGCCGAGATGTTATGGTTGTACACGAGATGTTTAACGAACGAGCCGAGATGTTATGGTTGTACACGAGATGATTGAACGAATAATGATTGATTTGAATTATACTAAGGAATAAAAATGAAAAGTGTTTAATAATAAAAAGAACTTTAAATAAGCCAAATGGCTTAAATAGAAGCTATCACTTATTTTCTAATTGATTTTTCTAGATTTTATATCTACAAAGGTAAAATAAAATGGAAATGAGTAACGAACGAGCCGAGATGATACGGTTGTACACGAGATGTTTAACGAACGAGCCGAGATGTTATGGTTGTACACGAGATGTTTAACAAACGAGCCGAGATGTCCCCGCCAATAAATGTAATTTACCGTTTTCGTAAATTCTTTTGGCGGGGATATGTCCCCGCCAATAAATGATATACCTTATCCTCTTTAATATCAAAAATATCTTATCCACAACTGCAAGAAAATCCACAACTACCAAAATCCTCTTTATATTCTCTCACTCTCTCATCCCACATTACTACCAAATTAAATCCACAACTGCAACAACATCACCTCCTTCATCCCTCATCACCACCCGATAACACCAAACCTCTTATCTTCACACCAATTGCAAAATCAGAGATGGATCGATATAATCCTTTTATGTGTAATTGTGGAGCAGGAAATATAAAAAAAAGAACATCACATCAGCCAGATACATTTGGATGGGAATATTATGCATGTCCTCTTTCGAAGGTGAACAATTATACATTTCTTATTTATGTAAATATACAAAAAATCATATAATTACATTATTTATGTGGCAGCCAAGACAAAAAGATCATGGATGTGGTTACTTTATGTGGAAGAGTGATTTTGATGAGCAGTTATGAGTAACCTCGTCTGCTTCAACATCTCACGGTTCTGGATCTGCACCAACAAGGTGCTCAAACTGTAATGAAAAAGATCTTAGGATAAACATGCTGGAGGCACAAAAGCAGGTGCTTGAGACAAGAGTAAGGGTACTGGAGGCAAGACTTGAAATGGCAACGAATCACGACGACCCCGACTACGCATGTCAGTCGGCTGCAATACTCCGTGAGCTGTTGGGTGACATGGACAATCTTCATATGTAATGTTGTTCTCCAAACAGGGACGTTTGGTTTATGTTGTTGTTGTTGTTTTTGTTGTTGTTGTTGTTGTTGTTGTTGTTGTTGTTGTTGTTGTTGTCCAAACATGGCCGTTTGGTTTATGCTGTTTAATAAAATTACTTCTGATGATGTTGTTGTTGCTGTGAAAATTTAAGTGTCCATCAAGATTCAACCATAAGGGGTCGTTTGGTTTATGTTGTCCAAACAGGGCCGTTTGGTTTATGCTATCCAAACAGGGGTGTTATGGTTATACACGAGATGTTTAACGAACGAGCCGAGATGTTTGGTTTATGCTGTCCGTTTGGTTTATGTTGTTTTGTTAACAACAGCCCACAAGGGCCGTTTGGTTTATGCTGTCCAAACAGGGGTGTTTGGGATTGCTTATTTCCTGCACCAAAAGGGTGTTTGGGTTTATGACCTTATTTGAAGAAACAATATCACAATTAACAAACACGAAGGCAAACATTTTATTTAAAACACGCAAGAGTTCTCAAACTAAACAACTCGACAACCAAACGAAACAACTCAAACTAAACAACTCAACAACCAAACGAAACAACTCAAACTAAACAACTCGACAACCAAACGAAACAGATCAAACGAAACAACCCGTTTATTCTTTTTTTGCGGCTACTTCCCGCTTTGCTGGAACTCGCACCATCTTTTCCCTTCCTTGCTCTCATTTCCTTGATAGCAGCTTGAGCTTCAGCAGCATCTAGCTCTTCCAAATACTCTCTATAGTACGGCTTTCTCCTCAACCATTCCAGAATCTTGTCTCTCTGCCACGGTGCACAGTTCGCATAAGAACCATATTCATCAAAAATTTCCCAGCCCCAATGAAGTATAATTTCATTATACAGGAGCTCGTGTGATAAAGCCTTTGACCATTCCTGTTCCGGCGTTAAACCATCCATTGTTATGTGTGTTTTTTTGTGATAATTTACGTGTTTTGTGATAAATTCATTATACCATATATATAAGTAAAAAATTGGTGGGGTAAAAGGAAAATTTGGCGGGAATACTTTCGGCGGGGACATGTCCCCGCCAAAAGACAATAAATTTTCGCGGTAATGAACTTATCTTTTTGGAGCCAAAATGTTTAACGTTTTCAGCGGGGATATGTCCCCGCGAAAAATTAAAAATATACATCTTTGTTTTCGGCGGGGACATGTCCCCGCCGAAAGACAGAGCGGGAAAAAAACGCGGGAAGAATTAAGCGCTCTAATTTTGGTCAAACTTTGGCCAATATGTTAAAGACTTTCGGCGGGGACATGTCCCCGCGGAAAAGTCGCGTTGAAAATTTTATAACTGGTCAGCGAGACTTTGCGCCAGCTCAGCATTTTTTTGTCGTTTAGCGAGTTTCTGCGGGGACAATGGTGTCCCCGCCGAAACCACTGTCGTCCTTCCTCTCTTTTGTTGTAGTGACGGGTTATGTTCTTTGGAAAACGTGGATCTATGCATTATCGAAGAGTATTTATATAAGCCAAACAAGTCAGACGCTCATACAATTTTTTATCTACTTCAACAGCTCCATGGTGTCAAATGTCTTACGCTTAACATGGAAATTTTTCAGGTGAGTTGGTACCGGAATCAGTAATTAGTCTTTATAGTGTGAGTTATGTGGTTGCCATAGCAGTGATATTAAGGATTAATCTTAACTAAACTGGTTATTCTTAATTTCAGTATAAAAGTGAAATTTCTTTTATTCAAGCTATGTAGAACACCGGGCATTCTTTTGTGTGATAGTTTGGTGCTCAACGTTATAAGATACTTCCTGTATCTTATATATAACTCTTATTCTGTAATTTCTTTTGCAGCTTCTTTCTCCATTAATGGAACTAATCTCATATCAACCTTCTCCGTTTGTGAACTTGAAGAGTTTAAAGGTTTATCCGCATGTGTTTTGGGTAAAAGTGCTAGAAACTATACCTGCTGAAGTCAAAAAGTATTTGCTAGATGGTTCTCCAAGTGCCACCTTCACAGAGGTCTCATACGAGGTATTCACGCCATGACAATAATACAATATGGACTTTTAATTACCATGCAGTGTGCTTGGTGTTTGAACTTTGAAGCTTGCATTGACTTCTTCACGTTAATGATGTTGAGATTTTAAACTCCTAATACAAAATTTGTATTTTAGCTTTTAAATTTTTACATAGCTTTTTGAAACATAGTTAACTTATACACATGTTCGTTTTCTGGTCCCACAAATGTTGAAGTAAAACCTTGCGGGTAGGTCCTACTTCTATACTTCGTCCTTCGGAGGGGCTCCTTCGGACCTTGTTCACTCATGCACAAGAAGAACACGCGTTAGGCTCGCCCCGGGTTTGATCCCAGGACCAACCTCCGGCGTGAAAATAAGTATCGGGTAATGTGAACAGTGGTGTGAGAGTAACAGTAGTAGGTGTAAAAGTAAGTGTCTAATGCTAATGAGATGTGGGTATTTATACTACCCACATCTACTGTACCTGTTTACCTTGGAACTTGTGCGTTGACCTACATCTGACTTAGCAGGTAGATGTCAGGTCACGTGGTAGACATAATCCCGTAATATCTGGGGTGTCAGCGGTTGATGGGACTTGTCACTGTAGATGGCGGCGGTCCGCTTCGTATGCGTATCCGAAGGTGAGCTAGTCCGAACGAGGGGGGACGTCCGGACACCGTGGAGCATGATCCGGACGAAGTATGACGTCCGGACACATACACCAACATGTCCCCCCCAGTATTGTAGTATCGGTTGAAGATCGATGGTGCAATACTTTAACATTATCTTCTTGGTTTCGGCACATGTCGTCCGGACACATACACCAACATGTCCCCCCCCCAGTATTGTAGTATCGGCCGCTAGTCGATGATGCAATACTTAAGCGACTTCGGTCCTTCCGTGCTCTGCGGGCGATCAGTTGTCCTTTTAAAGTATACGGGTCATGGGTGTCGGTTCGGGTAAGAGTATTAGAGCTTGTTAGGTCTTTATGGGCTGCTTGGAACCAAGGCCCATGGGCCGAATATAAAAATATTTTTACTGTATGTTACACAGCTGTCTGCCACGCGTACCCTTTGCCCTATAGATCCAATGTCCCAGAGTTTGCCACGTCAGCGACTGGCAGGTTGATTCGACGTTTCGCTTCTTTCCAGGCCTGCCCTATATATACCGCCTAACGCTTCTTCATTTTTCTTACTTTTTACTGTGTGTATTTAACTTGCTCTCAGAAATTCTCGACTTCCGTTCCCCAATTGTTCTTGTGAGGTGCGTTTTGCTTTCTTAGTTTTATAATATATATTCCTCGGCATCCCTTTAGTGACGACCTTAGAGATGAGTACTTCGAATAACCCCCTGGTAAGTAATAGGTCTGGGCCTTCCTCCGATAGGATAGTCCCTAAATGCGATATGCATATTCACACTTCTAAGATGACGCAAGCAGACCTAGATAAGGTGGTGGGAGAGTTTGGGATTCCGGTGGATCTGCGTCCCACGCTTCCGCCAGATGGAATGACAATGGATAGATTACCGGACGATAAGATAGGTATTTACGTTCATCAATTGAGAACCGGAGGTGTTCGGATTCCCTTTTCGACTTTCTTACTAGCGGTGATAGAGTATTTCCGAGTACACATTTCTCAACTTGTACCGATAGGTTTAAATAGGGTGACTATGTTTGAGATTCGGTGTTATAGTTTAGACGTTCAACCGACCGTTCCATTATTCCGGGTTTTCTATAGACTCTGTAAGCAAGGGCATTGGTTTTCCTTCGAGAGTCGGACGGGTCGTAGGGCTAAGAAATGTTTTAAGGAGATGCTTAGTGGGCTGAAGAATTGGAAGAACCATTTTTTCTTGATAGATCGGAGAGCTATTCCGAATGCCATGCCATGGAGGCACAGAGATTCGAAGATTACGGATGACTTTCCGGAGACTTATTCTGAAAGAGATGCTAGGCGGGTCGCTGCGAAAGTTATTCCCCTTAGGCAACCCTCTGTCGCCCTTTTATGGATGACCGGTTTATCCAAAGTCTCTGAGTATCCGGGGTATGAGCTTGTTATAAAGGATGCCGAGGGAAAGGGTAATGCTATATTTTTTACCTAACCGTATGTAATATGCTGTCTTGTATTTGATCTTTACCTTCCTTCCTCTCTTGTTTCATGTAGTGCTAACAATGTCTGAATATTTGGAGCTTCCGATTGAGATTGTGACTGATGCTGGCAAGGGTGGGCCTCTACCGGAAGGGGGTGAGAGAGTGGATAGGACAACCGCTCCGTTGGTACCAGGGAGCTCTGTTCCTGCGAAGACTTCTCTCCAAAAGGCTGTCGAGAGGGCAGATTCCGTTGTTTTGGCCGCTAGGAAGGAGAGAAAAAGGAGCGCAGTGGAACAGGCTGGGTCGAAGAGGGGTGCTGAGGGGTCCTCTGCTACGGAGAAGAGGAGGAAGAAACCAAGGAAACAGCCCGGGAGTAGCGCGGGTGAGGGTGCCTCCACTGGGAATGTTTCAAGGGTTATTCCTAAAGAGGTTGTCGTACAAGGTGTGATTCATGTTGAAGGAGCGGTTGATGGTGGGGAGTGATCCGTTCCAAACCGGTCGTCTTTTATTTCTCTATCACACAAGTCAACCACTTGTGAATGGTCAACCGTAATAAATGATAAAAGGCAAACAGTCTCGGAACGAATGCTCGTGTGTAGTGTGAACCAGGCAAGTGATCACCTGGGTCGTTTCCCAACGAGGTGTGAATGGAAAACTGTGAAAAGCTTTGGATTAAAGTGATTGATGAATCAGATATTTTTGATTTTGCTTTTTTATTAACAATTCTAAACAACAAATTAAAACAGATATGCACAATTAAATTAAACGCGAATAAATAAACTGAAACGCGTAACGGAAAAGCTAAAATGGGACGAAAACTGAAATTTTAGAAAATTAAAACCTAAAAATGTAAAATAACTTAAAACTTATTTAAAAACTTAAATTATATTTTTCTACACTTTTTATTTAATTATTATTAATTATTAATTATTAATTAAACTAATTTAAATTAAAAAATACTAAATGAACAAGGAAAATTCTAAAACTTTTTCTAAAAATATTATAAGATGAGAAAAAGCTAATAAAATTATAAAAATGAAAATTACTTAATTAAAATTTAAAAAGATAAATTCTATTAAATAGAAGCTATCACTTTATTTCTATTTTTGATTTTCTTAAGGCCTAAAAATATATTTATATTTTTCCTAGATTAAAAATGATAAAAGAAAATTATGAAAATTGGATTTATATTTTTCTGATTATTTTTCTATTTATTATGATTTAAATACTATTTTAAACTAATTAAAAGATAAAAAATATTAAAACTATTAATAAAAATCTGAAACTTTTTTCTAAATTACTTTATATGATTACTGAGCTAAGAAAAATAAAAAGGGATAGACAACTTATTCTAAATAAGCTGCAAAAAAAAAAAAACTGGAAAGCTAATAAGCTTAATAATACTAAACTGCTAATATGAGTATATAAATAAATAATGAAACTAAAAACACTAACAATCCCCTAGGGGAGATGGTGCACGGGCTTGGTTTAGTTTTGCACCTAGGCAACCACAAGGTCACAAGTTCGAATCCCACAAGCACCCTTTTTATCTAAACTTTATTTTTTTGGAGATTTTTCTTTTGAGACTTATCTAGTAGCTATTAATAATGACTTTTAATACTGGACTTATTTTTGGACTTGAGAAATAAGCCTGAAAACAGCTTATGGGTACTAGCAGTTGGGCTTATAAGCTTTTATATGAACTAAGTTTATTCGAACTAAGCTATAAGCCTTGAGATAAGCTATGAGCTTATCAAATGAGCTTCTAGGGATTGTGTGACAACTCAGTGACTAAGAAAAAGTTGGCTTAAAAGCTTGAAAAGCTCAAAAGAAGCTTGAAGCTTCTTTGGGTCTGCTGAACTGATGCCCTGCACCAGGGCAAAACTGCCCGACTTCGAGGGCTTGTTTAGGGCTTCTAGATGATTACTAAAATTGAAATAAAAATACTACACTATTGTTGAGCTGGTGGAGATTAATGATCAAAAAGAATCAGCTTGAATGAGCTTAAGGTGAGGGAATGAAAAATGCTCAAAGTTTCCAAAAAGTCACACAAAGTCTGCTAATGCAGACTGCTTACTGATGTTGCTTGTGTTTTTGATTTGCACAAGTGCAGTTGGTCTAAGCTTTGGAGGACATACTAACTGGACCTAATGAAGTATAAAAATGCCAAAGAAAGGGTCAAAACAAGCTTGTGGCTTGTATAAGCTTATATGGACTTTCTAGGGACTGAGTTGAACACAGTGGGTTCAAAAGTGCTAAAACTAGCTAAATGGTTGATCAAAGTTACACAAGAGCTTATATGGACTGTATTAAGCTTAAACAAACTTGGGCTTGTGGTAATGTAACAGTAGCATGAGTGTTTGGCTTGTGGACTGACTGAACCAAACAGTCCTTATGTGGGACTGTTTTGGTATTTGTGATCGAACTTGGTAGAAATAAGCTAAAAAGTGACTTCTAATGATACTACTGAGTACAATTAAGCTATAACAAGTAACTTGTGATTGAAAATAGTACAGATTAATAAGCTAGCTTATTGAGTTCTTTTTTACTTTTATTTAGTTTTTTTTAGTGAAATGATGAACCAGGCAGTTAAAACTAAAGAACTTGAATGAAATATGTATTTAAACTACTAGTAAGCTAATATTTATAATGAAAAGCTAATAACAAGCTATTTAACAGTGAAATAGGTAAATAAGCTAAAAATGATATAGAGCTTACAATCGAATTTGCTAAGTGAAACAAGGAACTAGGGACCAAGAACAACCTATAGGCTCTCCATAGAACCACTAAACCATAAGCTTCCAGAAATTTAGCTTGTTCAATCCAGAGTAGCTTATTTGACCTCCATTGACTTTTGTTGACTTTTCTTTCGAACTTGGAATTAAGAACTGTAAATGCTACATAAGCTTACATGAAGCTATGTAGAGCTTTATGTGAGCTTATGGAAAGGTTTATTGGAGCTTTTGATGATAATGTAAGTAGCTTGTAGCTTATACGAATTACAATTGACTTGAAACTAAATTTAACTGAACTTGAGTACTAAATAACTTTAAATGGGACAAAGTAACTTGAAACAAACTTATATTAGAAACTTGATTGAGAATTACAATAGAGAAATACTGAATTGGAAAAATACGATTAATTAAAATTTAACTACTATTATCTACTCTCTGATCTCTTCTGCCTCTAGCTCCTTTTATAGCATCCCACATGTTCCAGGTGTCATCAAAAGCAAATCCCACCAATTTGTAGCTTTGATACGTGTATGAATCATCACAGCTGTTCAAAAAGCTATTTTGGCGCCAAAATCCCAAAGGGTAACTTGCAGCCGATTTTTGTGCATTAAATGCATTTGAGATGACTTGTGATGTTATAGGGGACAATTTGGAGTATAGGGATGAGATATGGTTGATTGTGTAAAAGATGGCAGGGTGTAGGGGTGGCAGGTTGTAGCTTTGGCATGTGTCCTCCCCTGGTGCAAAACCAGGGGAATGGGTTTAGTTTAGAAGGTGACAGGGAGTGTTTGAGGTGGATTGGTGAAGCAAGTGGTGAAGGTGGAGGTGGAGTAGTAGCAAGGTGAGGTGGAGAGGTAGGGGATGAAGTGGTGGTCAACGCGGGTCAACGCAATACCCTGCGTTTTATTATTCAAAGGGAGGTTGGGCTTGGTCAGGTTTGGGCCCAAGTGTTTGTTGGATCAGGGAAGTAGCAGGCTTGGGTTGTGTTTGTTTATTGGATTTTGGATTTTGGATTTGGTTTTAGTTAAATCATAAGGACCATATTTGTAATATGCTGAAAATTGAGGGACCTGAATTGCCAACTTTCCAAACTTCCTTCAAAGTACCAAACCTGCCAATAAACAATATTACAAGGACCAAGGTTGATAATTTCACTTTTTTAAACACCAAGGACTATTTTTGACAACTTTTGAAACTTCAGGGACTAAAACTGCCAATTATGCAAACTTAGCTCGTTTTTGACTGTTTTTAATCATTTTGCACTTGTAACACATAAAAACACAATCAAATGATATTTTCTGTATTTTGAAGCATATTTGCATATATTTAAACGTTTTGGCAGTTTAGATGGGACAAAAATGATGAGTATTTTGACACTCATCAATCCCCCACACTAAACTATTGCTAGTCCCTAGCAATATTTTATGAAGATTTAATGGATTTGAAAGGCTCTTTACCAAAAGCCATTACTTCTGGAGTAGCCAATTGTTTCAGTTCAAGTAAGAACTTTGGTACAATGATAACCAAGTGATTTTGAGCAAACCACAAGCTGTCAACGGTTTTGATTTGTCTTTACCAAAAGCCGTTTGCTTCTGGACTAGCCAACTCTTAGATAAATTATCAATATTATCTTTGGTGAGCTGATTACCAATCATGGATTTTCACTGCCTTAACCACAAGCCATAACCTTGCGGGCTAGCCAACTCTTCACTTATGAAGATATGGTGAGTCGAATACCATACAATTTTGGGCAAATTGCAAGCCATAAACGGATTTGATATATCTTTACCAAGAGCCGTTTGCTCTCGGATTAGCCAATCCTTATGTGGGTTAGACATGGCGGACTGATAACCATTTATTGCGTTCTAAGTGAGAAAAAAAATTTAAAATTTTGGCTAAAATGGGGGTACTAGATGGTACATTTGATCAAATTCGCGAGAATTCCCCCCCACACTTAGAACTGAATATTGCCCTCAATATTCAAAGAACCGGCTGTTAAACCAACACTTAGAACGTGAAAGGGAAATACTAATAGCCTTTTATTTCATATAGTTATTTATTTTATTTTTATTTAATTTGCATTTAAGCCGTTAAGGCATGCAAATTCCCTCTTTGGGAATGCTCTCTCCTTTTTTTTTTTTTTTTTTTTTTTTTTTTTTTTTTTTTTTTTTTAACTGTACATAATTACAACATGTGGGGCATCTCCCCCACACTAGGGTGAGACATGGGTGAAAACCCATATTTTGCTACTGTTTTTGATCACCAAGTCGCTAGCTTGACTCGACCCCGAATTAAGTAGATTCCTCCCGAACAGTCAGGTTTATCACGCAAGTTAACCGCTTGTGAACGGTCAACTGTAACAAAGGGTTCCTGAACAGCCCGGGAGAAAAAGCAATTTAAAAGTCTAAGGGGAAGTAAGTGGAAGAAACCATCTCCATCGGACTTTCTTTCAAGATGCTTGGATAACCAATTGAGCATAAGAAAGTTCCACACCGATGAGATAAATCCGGCATTTAAACCAATGTTATATGGACAATGTCGGGGTCAAAAGTAATATCCTCACTCCCAAATGAGTGAAAGATAGGAGAAATCACCAGGTAGGTGAAGGGAAGAAGAGAGATCAGAACAGCAATTAGGATAAGAACTTCCTCCTCAAGAATTGCAAGTGGAGGAGGAAAGTCCTTAAACTTGATCTCAGGAATTTTATCAGTTTCCTCATTATGAAGTTGTTTTGGTGGAAGAGGGGAAGATGAATCTTCGTTTAACAAATTTTCTAGAAAAAGGATGTCCCCCTTAGGATCAAGATAGTCATCATCAACCTCATGCGGAAGTGGACTATCTAGAGCAAGAAAAGCATCGACCTCATCCCAAAAGGGATCACTTCCCTCAACCGTAGTGAGAGAAGGGGAAGAGTCGGCTATGATATGTTGAGAAGATGTGGTGGAATCCCCACTCACAGAATTATGAAAATAACCAAGATTATCTTGAGAGTATTCCTTTGAAGTGATGTCAATGACATCGATTCGGTTAACCGAAGCAGAATCATAATTTGAGGAGTACCTCGAAGTTTGATCATGGTTAAAAGTAACAGCTTCCTTATCCACACGCAAGGTGATTTCATGCTTAAATACATCAATAAGTGCATGGCCCGTTTTTAGGAATCCTCTTCCAAGAATTAGAGGAACCTTTTGATCAGCATCGAAATCAACAACCACAAAGTCAGCTGGAAAATGGAACTTTCCTATTTTCACAAATACATCTTCGGCAATGCCGCAGGGATGAGTTATGGTTCGATCTGCAAGCTCAAGAGTCATGCAGGTAGGAGTAAGAGCTGGAAGAGAAAGTTTCTTCCATACTGAATGAGGCATCAGGTTGATGCTTGCACCTAGATCTGCTAAGGCATAACATTCAACCATTCCTGGAAAGACACAAGGTAGTAGAAACTTTCCAGGATCTCCAAGCTTCTCCGGAAGCTTTTTCAAGATAACCGCTGAGCAGTTCTCATTTACTGGAGTTTTAGCCATTTCAATCAGTTTTTCCTTGTTGCTTAACAAGTGTTTGATTGCTGCTGCAAATTTGGGCATCAGAATAGTAGCATCCGCAAAGCTTATGTCAAAATGTAATTCTTTAAAGATTTGATAGAATTTATCATTTTGTTGACTAGCCTTCTCACGGAGCTTTTGCTCATTTAAGCGCGATGGGTAAGGAATGTGAGGTTTGGATTTAGGAGCAATGACTTCAGGAGTCTTAACAGATTCAAAGACAACTCCTGGTTTGGATTTTTTCGGGACAACCGGAGGATAGACATGTGCTGTACTCTGTGGGCTTGGAATTTGCACTTTGTCCGTTGTATCCTCCGTCTCTTTTTCCATTTCAAATAACGGAGGAGGAATAGGGCCAGCTGGCCCCTTATAGGAAGCTCCACTCCGAGTGGTGATAGCTTTGACGTAAGTGGTATCTTCATCATCATCACTGTCATCAAGTACACTGACAGGAACAGCATTGAGCATTTCGGAATAATATCTAGCTGATCTTTGCTCACTAAGTTTGGTTGACAAACTTTTAACCGTAAATCGTGAAAGATTAGGATCGATTCTAGACGGCTGAGGAGCAATTGTGGGTGTAGATTTTTGGATGACTGAAGGTTGGATGACCGAAGGTTGGACGTATTTAGCACTTCCATTGTTAGTGGGAAGTACCGGGTCCTTTATCACCTTGAATCCAACATGAGATTTACCACTACGTGTGGAGACAGCTTTGAGTTCACCCCTAGGGTTGGTAACAGTGTTACTTGGGAGACTTCCCGAGGTAGAAGGTATATCAGTTAAAGACTTTTTGATCTGGTTTAATTGGGCAACCAATAACTGGTTTGTCTCACGTTGTGTCTTATTTGTTTCCTCTTGGGTTTTCATGAATTGCATAAGCAACTCATCTGAGGACGTCTGATTTCGGTTTGAACCTTGGTTTTGATTAAAATTTGGACCACGGTTTTGGTTAAAATTACCCTGATTCTGACCTCGGTTTTGATTGAAATTTTGAGAGTTGTGAAAATTTTGTCCCTGATTTTGAACAAAGCGATTCTGATTATTATGATTTGGCACGGGTGGAAAACCAGGTGGGACCATAGCATTCTGTGCTCGGTACTGAGTCTCAGCATGCGGACGGTATTGATTTGGGTTTACTGCAGCTACGGGAGCTGGGTAAAGAGAAGCATCGGTTGCTTGACAATCAAAATACGCATGTGGGCCACCACAAGTTTCACACACTTTGTTTATTGCTTTGATTTGTTCCGGTTTATGAATTTCACTTTTTAATTCTTTCATTTCTTTCATCATACAACGCATTGAATCCGTTAGAAAGGCTAACTCTGAGGAGTTACCGGATGAAGAAGAAGCAGTAGGAGTGACAGGAACATTCACTTTGTTTCTAGAAATAGGAACTTTTGATTTATTTTCACAAATTTCAACCACCTCTCTGGGTTTACGATTCAAGATATTGCCACCGGAGGCTGCATTAAGTGCATCTTGATCGTTTTGGGTCAACCCATTATAAAACGTATTTATCTGTTGTAACACATTGAAATCGTGATGTGGGCATTTTCTTAGGAGATCTTTAAATCTGTCCCATGCCTCTCCGAAATTTTCATCAAAACCTTGACGAAAACCAGCAATTTCATTTTTTAGGTTAGTCGTCTTTGATGGAGGGAAGAAATAATTTACAAATTTCTTAACGAGATCTTCCCAGGTTTCAATGGATCGAGGGGGTTCTTTATCCAGCCAAATCCGGGCTGCCCCCTCAAGTGAGAATGGAAATAGCATCAATTTGATCACTGTTTGCGGCACATTTTTGTAATTGATTGTAGAAGTCAGTTTGTTGAACCAACGAATGTGTGCATAAGGATCCTCTCGTTCAAACCCGTGAAATTGGTTGGTAGAAACGAGCTGAATCAAATGTGTTTTCAGTTCAAAATGATCAGAATCGATGGCTGGTAAAACAATGGCATCTCCATAACCCTCGGTGGGTGCCTGGAGCATTTCAGCCATGGTGCGTTCGTCTGCCATATTATCAGTGAGAACAGTACGAATCTCGGGTTCGACTATTTGGGCAGCACGTCTACGATTACGTCTTCTCGGAATTTCTACGAGTTCACGTAAAGGGCTTGATGACGTGGAAGAACGAGTGCGCATGCACTAAGCAAAATATTCCAATTAAAACAATACAGAAGCAAAACACAAGTGAACTTAAACCAATAATCAGCAAGCGTACGGTAGCTCTCTAAAAGATAAACGCACAGAGTGGCGGAGAAGCAAAGGTGGGCAATTAAATGCTCCTTAAAAACCCGCTTCTTTCAGTCCGACAATTTAATGTCAGACTATCCTAGAACCTCCGTTAGAGTTTGTTTATCAATTAAAGGTGAGCCGATATTCGCAAGTGATACAAAGGCAAGTTTTAAATCTGATGTTTGGGAACTTATTATGGCCGTACCCCCAGTTAGGTAGTACTCTGTCTTGGTTCTCGATGGTAATTTTTATTGTTTATTCATTATTAACAAAAAAAACGGAATTTATTTTTGGTGTTTTTATTTTTTATATGATAATATTAATAATAATATATATAGAAAAGAAAAGAAAAATATTTTTGTATTTTATATGGTTTTTGGGAAATAGGAACTTCTTGGGAGAAGGATCTCGAATCACTAATCGCTAAAACTTACACAACAGTCGCAGCACACCTCCCCGGCAGCGGCGCCAAAATTTGATCCGTTCCAAACCGGTCGTCTTTTATTTCTCTATCACACAAGTCAACCACTTGTGAATGGTCAACCGTAATAAATGATAAAAGGCAAACAGTCTCGGAACGAATGCTCGTGTGTAGTGTGAACCAGGCAAGTGATCACCTGGGTCGTTTCCCAACGAGGTGTGAATGGAAAACTGTGAAAAGCTTTGGATTAAAGTGATTGATGAATCAGATATTTTTGATTTTGCTTTTTTATTAACAATTCTAAACAACAAATTAAAACAGATATGCACAATTAAATTAAACGCGAATAAATAAACTGAAACGCGTAACGGAAAAGCTAAAATGGGACGAAAACTGAAATTTTAGAAAATTAAAACCTAAAAATGTAAAATAACTTAAAACTTATTTAAAAACTTAAATTATATTTTTCTACACTTTTTATTTAATTATTATAAATTATTAATTATTAATTAAACTAATTTAAATTAAAAAATACTAAATGAACAAGGAAAATTCTAAAACTTTTTCTAAAAATATTATAAGATGAGAAAAAGCTAATAAAATTATAAAAATGAAAATTACTTAATTAAAATTTAAAAATATAAATTCTATTAAATAGAAGCTATCACTTTATTTCTATTTTTGATTTTCTTAAGGCCTAAAAATATATTTATATTTTTCCTAGATTAAAAATGATAAAAGAAAATTATGAAAATTGGATTTATATTTTTCTGATTATTTTTCTATTTATTATGATTTAAATACTATTTTAAACTAATTAAAAGATAAAAAATATTAAAACTATTAATAAAAATCTGAAACTTTTTTCTAAATTACTTTATATGATTACTGAGCTAAGAAAAATAAAAAGGGATAGACAACTTATTCTAAATAAGCTGCAAAAAAAATCTGGAAAGCTAATAAGCTTAATAATACTAAACTGCTAATATGAGTATATAAATAAATAATGAAACTAAAAACACTAACAATCCCCTAGGGGAGATGGTGCACGGGCTTGGTTTAGTTTTGCACCTAGGCAACCACAAGGTCACAAGTTCGAATCCCACAAGCACCCTTTTTATCTAAACTTTATTTTTTTGGAGATTTTTCTTTTGAGACTTATCTAGTAGCTATTAATAATGACTTTTAATACTGGACTTATTTTTGGACTTGAGAAATAAGCCTGAAAACAGCTTATGGGTACTAGCAGTTGGGCTTATAAGCTTTTATATGAACTAAGTTTATTCGAACTAAGCTATAAGCCTTGAGATAAGCTATGAGCTTATCAAATGAGCTTCTAGGGATTGTGTGACAACTCAGTGACTAAGAAAAAGTTGGCTTAAAAGCTTGAAAAGCTCAAAAGAAGCTTGAAGCTTCTTTGGGTCTGCTGAACTGATGCCCTGCACCAGGGCAAAACTGCCCGACTTCGAGGGCTTGTTTAGGGCTTCTAGATGATTACTAAAATTGAAATAAAAATACTACACTATTGTTGAGCTGGTGGAGATTAATGATCAAAAAGAATCAGCTTGAATGAGCTTAAGGTGAGGGAATGAAAAATGCTCAAAGTTTCCAAAAAGTCACACAAAGTCTGCTAATGCAGACTGCTTACTGATGTTGCTTGTGTTTTTGATTTGCACAAGTGCAGTTGGTCTAAGCTTTGGAGGACATACTAACTGGACCTAATGAAGTATAAAAATGCCAAAGAAAGGGTCAAAACAAGCTTGTGGCTTGTATAAGCTTATATGGACTTTCTAGGGACTGAGTTGAACACAGTGGGTTCAAAAGTGCTAAAACTAGCTAAATGGTTGATCAAAGTTACACAAGAGCTTATATGGACTGTATTAAGCTTAAACAAACTTGGGCTTGTGGTAATGTAACAGTAGCATGAGTGTTTGGCTTGTGGACTGACTGAACCAAACAGTCCTTATGTGGGACTGTTTTGGTATTTGTGATCGAACTTGGTAGAAATAAGCTAAAAAGTGACTTCTAATGATACTACTGAGTACAATTAAGCTATAACAAGTAACTTGTGATTGAAAATAGTACAGATTAATAAGCTAGCTTATTGAGTTCTTTTTTACTTTTATTTAGTTTTTTTTAGTGAAATGATGAACCAGGCAGTTAAAACTAAAGAACTTGAATGAAATATGTATTTAAACTACTAGTAAGCTAATATTTATAATGAAAAGCTAATAACAAGCTATTCAACTGTGAAATAGGTAAATAAGCTAAAAATGATATAGAGCTTACAATCGAATTTGCTAAGTGAAACAAGGAACTAGGGACCAAGAACAACCTATAGGCTCTCCATAGAACCACTAAACCATAAGCTTCCAGAAATTTAGCTTGTTCAATCCAGAGTAGCTTATTTGACCTCCATTGACTTTTGTTGACTTTTCTTTCGAACTTGGAATTAAGAACTGTAAATGCTACATAAGCTTACATGAAGCTATGTAGAGCTTTATGTGAGCTTATGGAAAGGTTTATTGGAGCTTTTGATGATAATGTAAGTAGCTTGTAGCTTATACGAATTACAATTGACTTGAAACTAAATTTAACTGAACTTGAGTACTAAATAACTTTAAATGGGACAAAGTAACTTGAAACAAACTTATATTAGAAACTTGATTGAGAATTACAATAGAGAAATACTGAATTGGAAAAATACGATTAATTAAAATTTAACTACTATTATCTACTCTCTGATCTCTTCTGCCTCTAGCTCCTTTTATAGCATCCCACATGTTCCAGGTGTCATCAAAAGCAAATCCCACCAATTTGTAGCTTTGATACGTGTATGAATCATCACAGCTGTTCAAAAAGCTATTTTGGCGCCAAAATCCCAAAGGGTAACTTGCAGCCGATTTTTGTGCATTAAATGCATTTGAGATGACTTGTGATGTTATAGGGGACAATTTGGAGTATAGGGATGAGATATGGTTGATTGTGTAAAAGATGGCAGGGTGTAGGGGTGGCAGGTTGTAGCTTTGGCATGTGTCCTCCCCTGGTGCAAAACCAGGGGAATGGGTTTAGTTTAGAAGGTGACAGGGAGTGTTTGAGGTGGATTGGTGAAGCAAGTGGTGAAGGTGGAGGTGGAGTAGTAGCAAGGTGAGGTGGAGAGGTAGGGGATGAAGTGGTGGTCAACGCGGGTCAACGCAATACCCTGCGTTTTATTATTCAAAGGGAGGTTGGGCTTGGTCAGGTTTGGGCCCAAGTGTTTGTTGGATCAGGGAAGTAGCAGGCTTGGGTTGTGTTTGTTTATTGGATTTTGGATTTTGGATTTGGTTTTAGTTAAATCATAAGGACCATATTTGTAATATGCTGAAAATTGAGGGACCTGAATTGCCAACTTTCCAAACTTCCTTCAAAGTACCAAACCTGCCAATAAACAATATTACAAGGACCAAGGTTGATAATTTCACTTTTTTAAACACCAAGGACTATTTTTGACAACTTTTGAAACTTCGGGGACTAAAACTGCCAATTATGCAAACTTAGCTCGTTTTTGACTGTTTTTAATCATTTTGCACTTGTAACACATAAAAACACAATCAAATGATATTTTCTGTATTTTGAAGCATATTTGCATATATTTAAACGTTTTGGCAGTTTAGATGGGACAAAAATGATGAGTATTTTGACACTCATCAGGGAGGATGCCCTGAATCAAGAGGGAGAGAATGATGAGACTGGTCATAGCCAGCCGCCTCAAGACGAAAGGCAACCGACTGAGGAGAGCCAGCCGCAGCATCAGATGCCTCCGGATCATGGTAAGAAATGTTTGTCTTTTAGGCCTCTCGTTCCTTCCTTTCTCCGTTTCTCTGTTTTTTTTTTTTTTTACACTCTTTTTTTTTTTATAGATCTGTCTGTGCATCCCGAAGATTCCCCTCCCGCGTCCGAAGGACCCAACTCAATGGCGAGAGGTATATGAGTCCTTCTTTATGTTTTCTTTGAATGCTCTTTTGTGATTCTAAGTTGTGGTTGATTTATTGTAGATGAAGGTTCTTCCGGAAGGGAAGTGTTTGTCCCGGCATGGTCTTTGACAAAAGATGTCCGACTAAATTCTTACAGGGCCTGTCAGGAGATGTTGTCGCATCTTGCGACTCCCGCTGAGCAGGCTGCGTTGGAGGAGTTGTCCACCAGCCGGCTAATCCTCTGTTCGTATGTTCAGTCTGCGAATGGGATTGTGACACAAGCAGAAGTGTTGCGCCGGTTTACTAGGATGATCACACGGACAAGGGAGTTGGAGCATGGTCAACAGGTTGCTGAGCAAGGGAGAATAACTATGGTTGGAAAGTATGACCGTGCGGTGAGAGAGCTTGAAGAGTTTCAGAGACAAATGTCCGCTGAGCGGGAGGCTACTGTGGTGAGGGAGGAAGGGTTGTCTGACCAGTTGGCCGATATGCAAAAAGAAAGGGACGACTGGAGGAAAGTGGCCGGGGGTCAAGCTGATAGAATTAGGGAGCTGGAAAAGGAGTTGAAGGAGTCGAATCAGGCTGTTAAGCAGTTGGAGGAGCAGAAAGCGGAGTTGGCAGAAGAAGTCAGCGTGTCGGAGTCCATTCGCCACAACACCGTGAAAGAGTTAATCCCTGCGGCTTGTCGAAGGTTATTTGAGAGTCATGAGTACAAAAGGAGCCTGGGGAGAGTTTATGGCTTGTCTTATTCAGCTGGGTTTTTGGACGGTCTTCGGTATGAGCGAACGGATGAGGATGTCCAAAAGTTTTTGCCTCGGTTTCAGAAACTTAACATGGAAGCTCCCAATATCTGGAAAGCCGAGTACAACAAATTGTTTGAGGCCCAATATCCTTATGTTAAGAAGCTCGCAGACTCCGCTCGTCTTCCACTTGGTGACCTTATGAACCTTTTTCCTGATCTCCCTTCTTCAGAGCCGAGCACCATTGAAGCTGCAGCGAATCAACAAACCGGAAGCTCTTCCGGAGTGAAGGAACTTGTCGGCAGGGACCCTTGATTCTTGTTTTTTGTTCCTTATGTTGGATGAATGTAACATGAACAATATTTTTAGCTTAAGTGTTTGTATATTATTATTTGTGGCCGGTGTCACTTTTTGCACCTTCGGGTGGGTTAATACAGCTATGCGTTTGTTGCCTCTCTTGCGAGAATGTAGCCTTTATTTTCTTGAACCGCCGTTACGGAGTGACTTCACAATCCGATGAATGTATTGTGAGGGAGTGTTTTCCACAATCCGATGAATGTATTGTCCGGAGTGATTTCACGATCCACACACGAGTGAGGGAGTGTTTTCCACAATCCGATGAATGTATTGTCCGGAGTGATTTCACGATCCACTCACGAGTGAGGGAGTGTTTTCCACAATCCGATGAATGTATTGTCCGGAGTGATTTCACGATCCACTCACGAGTGAGGGAGTGTTTTCCACAATCCGATGAATGTATTGTCCGGAGTGATTTCACGATCCACTCACGAGTGAGGGAGTGTTTTCCACAATCCGATGAATGTATTGTCCGGAGTGATTTCACGATCCACTCACGAGTGAGGGAGTGTTTTCCACAATCCGATGAATGTATTGTCCGGAGTGATTTCACGATCCACTCACGAGTGAGGGAGTGTTTTCCACAATCCGATGAATGTATTGTCCGGAGTGATTTCACGATCCACTCACGAGTGAGGGAGTGTTTTCCACAATCCGATGAATGTATTGGCACATTATTAGAACATCACACAATTTTATATCGGAAAACTGTTCTTTTTATTTATTGGAACACTATAGATGCAGATGTTAGGAAAAATCGGCTTACCGGTTTTACAAGAAACAATTTCGTAAATTCATTGCATTCCATGTCCGAGGTACCTCTCGGTCTTCCATCGTGTGGAGCTTGTATGAGCCGTTGTCATAGGCCTCGACGACCCGGTATGGGCCTTCCCAATTAGGTCCCAACTTGCCTTGGTTTTCGACTCGGCTAGCCTCATTTCTTCGATACACGAAATCTCCCACTTTGAAAGACACCGGACGGACCCTTTGGTTGTAATATTGTTCGACCTTGGTTTTATACTTGGCCTCTCGGATAGCTGCCATCTCTCGTCTTTCTTGTAGCAAATCAAGATTTAGACGCTATTGTTCTTCATTGTCTTCCGGGTTATACAGCATGGTGCGGTGTGTAGGCATTCCAATTTCGGCTGGAATAACCGCCTCGCTACCATACGTGAGACTGAAGGGGGTCTCCCCGTTACTTGTTTTCAATGAGGTCCGAAAGGCCCATAGAACGTTTGGCAACTCATCTACCCATCCAGCTCTTTCTCTCCCGAGGCGGGTTTTGATACCGTGCATGAGGCTTTTGTTGGCCCTTTCGACTAGTCCATTTGCCTGAGCGTGAGCCACTGCTGTGTTAATCTGCTTAATTTTCAACTTCTCACACCAGCTTTTAAACGGGTCTTTGACGAAATTTGTTCCGTTATCTGTGACTATAATGCCTGGGAGTCCGAACCTACAAACGATATTCTCCCACACGAATTTCTTTACATCTTTGCCGGTGGTTTTAGCAAGGGGTTTTGCCTCTACCCACTTCGTGAAGTAGTCTACAGCTACAATGACAAACTTTACTTTCCCTGGGGCTTCCGGTAGGGGACCTAGTACATCAATTCCCCATTGGTAAAAGGGCTATGGTGCCATGATAGATGTCATGATGGTTTTAGGTAGCTTCGGAACCGGAGCATAGATTTAACAGGAGTCGCATTTGTCGATTTCTTCCCTAGCGTCTCTGTGCATGGTTGGCCAGTAGTATCCTTGTCGCATTAGCTTGGCTACGACCGACCTTGGACCGGGGTGCATCCCGCATGCCCCTTCGTGTACCTCTCGGATGACATAGTTTGCTTGGAGAGGGCCGACACATCTTAGCATCGGGCTAAGGTATGATTTTTTGAACAACACATCTCCTTCCATCGTATATTGAGGGATTTTCATCCGTAGTGCCCTTGCTTCATTGGGGTCGTTAGGCCATACCCCTTCTTTCAAACATTGGATGATCGGGGTCATCCAGTTATCTTCCTCTTCTTCTACGATTGCTCCGACCTGTTTTTCTTCGGTTGACGGCTTTTCCAAAACTTCGACCAGAATTTCTTTGGTCAAATGGTTGAAAGCTACTGAGGCTAGTTTGCTCAAAACGTCCGCCTTTTGATTCTATGCTCTTGGTATGTTACAGATCTTGAACTTTTTGAAACCGCCGATGTACTCTTTTGCCTTTGCCAAGTATCGGATCATACTTTCTTTGGTCGCTACAAAGTCCCCATTGATCTGACTCGCTACCAGCTTTGAGTCCACCCGGACCTCAAGGCATTTCACCATCATCTTTGTGGCGAGTCGCAGACCGGCAAGGAGCACCTCATACTCCGCTTCGTTGTTGGTACTTTTGAAGTTTAAACGGAGAGCATAAGTGTGTTCGGTCTGGCAAGGTCCGATCAACACAAGGCCCGCTCCGGAACCCTTACTGCTCGACGCACCATCTGTGTAGAGTATCCAGTTCTCCGGATTGGAGATGTCATGGACTCCTTTTTCTTGTTTTTTCGGATGCGACTCCCCCACTCCTATAGGAATTTCCGATATGAAGTCCGCAAGGACTTGCCCCTTAATTGCGTTCCTTGGTATGTAGGTGATGTTGTAGGCTCCTAACTCTATGGAAAATTTTGTCAACCTTCCGGAAGCCTCGGGCTTGCTTAGAACTTGCTTTATCGGTTGATCCGTTATTACTCGGATGGGATGGGCCTCGAAATACCTTCTTAATCTTCTTGACGTGTGTATCAATGACAACGCCAGTTTTTCGACCGGAGAGTAGTTCTTTTCAGCTTCTTGTAAGGTTCGGCTTACATAGTGAATGGGCGACTGCTTCCCGTCTCTCTCGGTTAGCAGGACTGCACTGATTGCCTCTTTTGCCGCTGACAGGTACACATATAAGGTCTCCTTTGTCTTAGGTGTTGATAGGTATGGGAGATCTAAGATGAGTTTCTTGAGCGATTGGAATGCCTCCTCAGCCTCATCGGTCCACCTATATTCGTCCTTGTTTTCTTTGGTAATGTTTTTCAAAGTTTCAAAGAATGGAAGGGACCTCTCGGCGGATTTTGCCAGAAATCTGTTTAGAGCGGCCAATTTGCCGCTTAAACTCTGCATTTCTTTCAAAGTGGAAGGGGATTTCATTTGTGCAATGACTTTTGTTTTGCTCGGGTTTACTCGAATGCCTTCGGAGGTTACCATGTAGCCTAGAAATTTTCCTTCTTCCACGCCAAAAGAGCATTTCTTCGGATTTAATTTCATGTTGATTTTTCGCAGGTTGTAGAAAGTTTCAGCGATGTCTGCCAACATATCCTTTTCTCCTTTGCTCTTAATCACCATATCGTCCACATAAGCTTCCAGATTCCTACCAATCTGACTCCGGAAAGCCGAGTCAACGAGACGTTGGTATATGGCTCCGACATTCTTTAAGCCGAATGGCATTTTGGTATAGCAGTATGTCCCTTGCTCCGTATAGAACGCCGTCTTTTCTTCATCTTCTTCGGCCATTTGGACTTGGTGGTAACCCTTGTATGCGTCTAGAAAGCACTTATACTTGAACCCCATAACCGACTCGATCTTCCAATCAATTTCCGGGAGCGGATAGTAATCCTTCGGACACGAAGAGTTTAAGTTTTTGAAATCAATACACATTCGCCAATTTCCATCACTCTTTTTTACTAGTACCGGGTTGGAGATCCACGTGGGGTAGCGAACTGGCCGAACGATTCCCGCTTTCAGCCATTCATCTACCTCTTTTAGTACCACTTGATTCTTTTCCTCGGATAAGTTACGCTTCTTCTGAGCTACCGGTGTGTCGTCAACGTTAACGTTCAAGTGGTGTTTGATCAGTCGTCGTGGAACCCCGGTCATATCCGAAGGTTGCCACGCGAACACGTCTCTGTTCTTCCTCAACAGCTCGACTAGATGCTTCCGGAATTCTTTCGAAAACCCCGTTCCTATGGTGACCAGTTGTTCCGGATGCGCGGGGTTTACTAGGATTTCCTCAGTGTTACCCACTTCTGATTTGACAATTTTTGCCTCTAGAGGCACTTCCATTATTTGTCTCTTTTCCAGTTGTCTGCATTCTAGCACCATAGCCGACCGTGCGACCAATGTCGCTACGCCCTTCGGTGTGGGGAACTTGACCATCGAATGAACTGTCGATGGGATTGCCCTTAACTCCTTAAGGCCGGTTCGGCCCAGTATCACATTGTAAGGAGATGGGGACTGTATCACACAAAATTTCATAGTTGTTTTTCGTAACATACCGTGGTTGCCGAAACACACATCTAATTCGATTTTGCCCAACGGCCTGCTCGTTTCTCCGGAGAATCCCACCAGAGAAGTGCTCGTCTCTTTGAGCCTTTCCCTTATGTCTGAGCTGAGGTTACTGAAACAATGCTCATACATTACGTTCACAGAGGATCCTTCGTCGATGTATATCCTTCGGACTAAATACCCTTCTATGTCACCCTCGACAATGAGTGGTTCGTCTGACAGATCACCGGTCGCGACCGGGGGGAAAACTATGGGGACGTTCATCCATTCCTCGTCCTGCCCCCCATACTTTCTCTTTCTATTCTCCGGCTGGCTTCTTACCATGCCGATCGTTTCGGATTTTTTGAGGAGTTTCGGTTTTTTCAGTTGTTGGTTCTGGTTGCTATCGTTTTTGTTTGGGAAGTGAAAGGAAGGATCAGCCATTTCAACGCTTTGGTAGATTGAATAGCGGGTCCCACGGATGGCGCCAATTTGTTGAAGTAAAACCTTGCGGGTAGGTCCTACTTCTATACTTCGTCCTTCGGAGGGGCTCTTTCGGACCTTGTTCACTCCTGCACAAGAAGAACACGCGTTAGGCTCGCCCCGGGTTTGATCCCAGGACCAACCTCCGGCGTGAAAATAAGTATCGGGTAATGTGAACAGTGGTGTGAGAGTAACAGTAGTAGGTGTAAAAGTAAGTGTCTACTGCTAATGAGATGTGGGTATTTATACTACCCACATCTACTGTACCTGTTTACCTTGGAACTTGTGCGTTGACCTACATCTGACTTAGCAGGTAGATGTCAGGTCACGTGGTAGACATAATCCCGTAATATCTGGGGTGTCAGCGGTTGATGGGACTTGTCACTGTAGATGGCGGCGGTCCGCTTCGTATGCGTATCCGAAGGTGAGCCGGTCCGAACGAGGGGGGACGTCCGGACACCGTGGAGCATGATCCGGACGAAGTATGACGTCCGGACATATACACCAACAACAAACATCGCAACTTTGTTTAATATAACAAAAAAGTAAAAAAGCGTAGTTGTTACCAAGCGTAGCCTAAACTTTTAATTTCCTAATCATAACACTATAATCTTTTTTCGTGTACTTTAACTTCATGTTTTTTATGTTGGAGAAAATTGATATGCGGATTTTTTAGAGTGAAAATCTCTTTGTTCCTTTTCTTTTATATAATAAAAATGAATCTTAAATAAGATGTGAATTGTGAGGGAAAAAACTTGCGTGTCTCAGTGTCTGGAGCAATTAGTTAAGCCATTTCTGAAAGTAATGCATTACATTAGTCCATCGGTTTTCATCTCATTTGTTAAGCTAAGCTTGTTTTAGATGTTACTTTCGCTATGTCCTAAACTGAACCGTCAGTGTTCACTACTTGGTAGGTTAGCTTAGTGAGACCCATTACTTTTACATGTCCGTGTTAAGAAAGGGAATTTTTGACAAAAATCAAGAATGGTCGCATGTTTCTTCTAAACACTATATGTTTCATTCAGGAGATGAGAGCATTGAAGAATGCCGAATCAGCACTAAAGTGTATGGCAGAACTCAGGGAGATGCTAGAGCATGAGAAAGCAAATATCGAGACCAATATAGCTCATATGGATCGAGTTATGACACCAATGGAGTGCCATGAGCCAAATATGCACGAGCAAGATAAAATGCAAATTAGCAAGAAAATGAGGAAGCAGATCAATAGCTGTTGGAAAGATCTAAGGGCTCAGATCGAACATGGGAAATCAAAGACTTCTGGCATTATTTCAAAGTTGTGCCACATTGAACAATGTCTAAGAGAGCTTCCTGCATCAAAGAGGTCCCAGATTGAAACATCTTTTTCAAGGTTGTGCACAGAGGCTGACGTTGTCATGAATGCTATAATGAATTCTATGAAGATCCCTGGTGAGAAGCAAAGCCGTTTAAGTATCTATATTCATGAACTTGCTATGGCACCGAAGCCTTTGTATTAGCTAATTGTATGTTTTCTATTCCAATTTACTCAGAAGTGATAACTATATTAAAAATGTCAAAAAGTGGTGGCATAATATCCTCGGCTGTGCTTTCAAGTTTCAGTGCCTTTTGTGAATCGAAATGGTAAAGTATTGCAGTATACTTTTTCTAAAGGCTATGTTGTTTGCCACGATCCTATGAAACTAACACATGGCAATGATTTGGGTTGTAATACTTGATATCTTCAAGTATGATATTTAATGTTTTAAGAGTATAAATTGAAACTTTTATATATGTAAAAGGTTTTAAAAAAATAATAAAAAAAATAATGAAAGAAAGAAACACCTATCGTTTTCTTCACTAAAACAGAAACACACACTAAAAAACATAACACAAACCCAAACCCATTTAATAGATTAAAAAAAAAAAAAAAAAAAAAAAAAAATTAAACACTTTCTCCAATTTGACGTAAGCCACTCAAGTGGCGAGTGAAATGACGAAGCACCAAGGGGTGCCAGTGGCGAGTTGAATGGCGAGAGCCATGTGTGGCTAGATTGGCTCGTTGCTGCACCAAACGTTATGTAAATTTGTGTTTTTTGTTGAATTAACTTCAATTTATAAGAAATGACATTTAGATAATTTTAATGTTAATACGAGTGATTTGAATACATATTTTTTAGTAAGTTAAGTAAGCTAAATGTCATGCTTTTTTAACTTTAATGACATGTGAACAAAAGATACCGACTCAAATGTCATGTTTCTTAAGTTCAGTAACATAAGTTAAGGTCTCTAGAGGGTCTTATAAATCTAAATGACACATATTGTTCTACTATCTTATAATGGATGAATATGTTGCCCCCAACTCCATAGCTAAAGCGATACCTGAAATTAGCGATAACAAGCCAATCTCAAAGATGAGAAAAATAACTATCATATAAAGCCATAGCGATAACCGTTTCTCATCCTCATGCAATAACCAAAATCAATTTCTGTCTCCCTCATTTCACGCCCACGGGTTGCAAACCGTCCATCAATTTCATCACTTACCATCGGTCGATTGTTGTTATGTCCTACTTTTACAACTTGAGTCGTCCATTTTGCCACCCTTTACTTGCAATGTTTTTTGGACAGATCTTTATAACTCAATATTACATGGTAAAGTCAAAACACTTGTTATTTTAGTGGCTCCAATACACATACAGGTGAAATACACAAATATAACCATTTGTTCAAAATCTAGGCATGTCT
Organism: Artemisia tridentata subsp. tridentata; assembly: GCA_021014915.2. Lineage (NCBI taxonomy): Eukaryota > Viridiplantae > Streptophyta > Magnoliopsida > Asterales > Asteraceae > Artemisia > Artemisia tridentata. Next base: position 330,076,717 of record CP139509.1, read on the forward strand.
ACAAAACACAGTGTTCTTCATTTTCACAAAATAAAACATTGTTGAGCACAAAAACAAATAACTAGGCTATACCAAACGCTGACAATGCTGACTGGAACACGTCTAAGAAGGCCTGCGACGCACTTTGATCGTCGGCTTTTATCTTTATCTGTGCTTTACACGTGGATGAGTTTATTAAACACTCTACTAGAAAGTTGGAAGGCTCGTCGTCTGCTTTTTGAGCAAAAAAGAAAAACTTGAAATTTGGGGCTTGCCCTCCCGAGGCAATACAATGGATGTAATGAGTTTGCATATGGCGTAAAAGAGCTTGAGGAGTTGTCATTGCTGCAACACCTTGCGGAGTAATAGACCCTTCCTGGAAGAAAAAAAAACGAACAGTTATCATCTGGGAAACTTCTGATGATTTCCTAGTCACCAACACATATTTTGATAACAAAACTTTGAGGTGATGTTGTAATGATAACTAGTAGTCCATCGGTTTATCCATCCCAGCATCATGTACTACTATCATATCCGCGCATAATGATATCTGAATCAATTAATACCAGATTTTATCTAGAAAAGAGAGATGAGAACCTGTGATATCGCAAGTGGAAGTTGGCGCCATTTCTGCTGGAAGGTGCCGGGATCGAGGATCGGCTTAGCATTTAGCTTTAATGGAGGAGGGATCGACAATCCGAGGCCAAATAGGTCATCAATGGGTAAGGTAGCAGCTTGTTGAGGAGGACTTTGAGTCAAGGATAAAAGATCCCCATTTCCTCCTTCATGACTTTGGGATAAAGAATTTTCATATGAATGGTTATTTGCTCTACTTTCTTCTTTTTCTGCGGTACTCAAAAGTAGATCCTCGTCATAGGCCTTAACCATCCTTTGGTCAGGAAGGATGTTGTCATCTGCAGCAGGTTCTTCAGCACCAATAGACAAATTTCCCACCATCTCTTCTGAAAAGGCAAATGGTCCTTGATGCTCCTTATCTGTGAACATGTAACAAGGCTGCACAAATTTTGTATCTAACAGTTAGCTCTCTAGTAAAAACTGCTTCACTCACATGATGACTTTTAACGTGAACAATTACATGATCCACAAATAAAAATATAAAATGATTATTCCAGTTTGAAAACTTGACAGGAGACCCCTAAGCTGAGCAGGAATAGAGAACTGTCATGCAAACAGACCTTTTGATTTGAGACCTAAATATTCACTATTTGAATTCACTAGAGATGATGTTCAAGGTTGTTTCACAGTTGCAACAAAACTACTACTAAATAAAGTGCTTAAAATCAATAAATATGTAAAACTGACAAGTCTTAATGTTACACTAAAATAGAGATGAAGAAGAAAAAAAGAACAGAAGAATTATTGGGGATTTTATGTTCAAATTCATTAGAGAACTTCAAAGTTCAAATAATGTTCAATTCCAAAGGCCATGAATGAAGGTTTGACAAAAAAAAAACGATAGTTTGACTTCCCACACAATAGTGTGGTGGATTTGACTTAACTTTTGGTTTGATCATGCAAATGGTCCTCTTCATGTGCATTAATCAGGAAAAAAAACAAATATCGTTCTCAGCATATATATGATCTGCCTTTCCTGGCCAAGGAATGCGTATATGCTTTGGTGATTTCTACTTGAGTAACCGAAAAGCTGCTACAAGTCCAGGTTTCTAGTTTATATTCCAAGTTAGTAGCCAGAATATCAATAAGTAATTATAGGAGAACACCCCAATTTAACATAGAAGTAAACATGAGAAGCATGCATCAGAGCATTGTTTTACTATAAGTAATTCAAATTTGCTTAACTCCAACAGATACTCATTTTATATAGTATGTGATCAGGTTTCCATATCTGCATTGGCTTCTCACCTCGCCCACATATCCATCTAATCAAGTTATGTGTTGCACTTGGATTTCTTATTTTAGTTTATTTCGGCATCATATTTGCTTATTGCACTTGGATTTCTTATTTTAGTTTAATTCGGCATCATATTTGCTTGCTTTGACTTGTGTAATGCCATCTAAGGCTATTGTGTTGGCTGCTGAATGATTAATACTTGCATTAGATTCTTAATCCAGAGACATTTAAAGCAATCTGCAAGGGTCTGCAGCTATAATGAAACGTGCCTTGATGCTAATGAAGAAAAGAAGACAGCAGAATAATGTATACCTTCTGGTATAGGACGGATAGACTGTTAAATTCGTCAAATATACGATCTTTGATCTCACTGCTTTGAGTATCGGCAAAGACTGAAACTGCTTGCTTAGGAGGGTTTACCACGCTATTTGCTACTGACACGCTATGTTGCAAAAGCCTGTAGTAAAATAAGGCTCTGTCATGGACATCCTGAAGCAAAATTCGGGGTTAAATGGTCAATATTATTTCAATTTCCAAGTTTCCATGAATCCTACTATTAGTTATATGAAAGTATTTCAACCTGATGCATATCAGCGAGACCAGCAGCTAATGCAGAACCCAAGGCTTTTTGAGTCTGGTGGTCTTCTGAAGAAACATTTCATTACTGCTGTAAGAAGATGCAAACGTACCTGTAAAATTCAAAACTACTACCTTAAACCATGAAGAGCAATATACTTGACTGTCAGAATAAATAACCTAAATGTCTGTATTTAATATGCAGAACCAGAAATAAGCAACCATATCGCAACCTATTTCAGATTCATAAAGAATTGTGATTTCCTCAACATTACGAGTATGATATGTTATTTACATTATTTTCCATTTGTGTGTGTTCGTGGTGGGGGTGGGGGTATTTTTATATTCTTTGGGTGTACGTATCAATTATAGTATCATCATTATCATATCTTCTTTGTATGAAAACTAAACAAAAACATAATGATATATTTTGAAAGTATAAGGTTCGCTAGACATAGAAGATACAATACCTCAGGAGAAGTCTCATCCTCCCAGTCCTCAATCAGACCTTCCAAAGCATAAGGAGCATCCTGCATGTCTTGAGCATACTCACCTAACATCCAAATAAGAGCAGCCTTGGCTTTTGGTTCTTGAACATTATTGCTGCTAATGTTCCCAATAACAGCAATACAATCATGGCTCCATTGTGGGTATTTTCGCAGGAGATCTTTTACAAGAACCTAAAAAGCATAATTTACACACAATATTACTATTATCTTTGCAATGCATGGATGAACTGCTGGTAACATCAGCAGCATCAACAAGTCTAGAGTAGTTGAGAGACTAGGCTAAAGATTGAAATTACAACTCAATGACGAATACATAAGTTAAAGTCTGTATCATACCAGTGTCTCTTCAGTAACATAGTCCTTCTCCATCTCCAAAAACTGTAGCAACCTATCAACAATGGCATTTACATCGTATTGCTGAAGTGCAATTTTCCCAACAGCTCTTATAGATTCCCTTGCAATGGGAATATCAACATTTGCAGCATACTCGCATAATTCAGTCACTGCATAAGATTAAACGGGGAAAAAAAGCATCAGGAAATCATTCATATATGAAGATCTGAAAGGTGAATAACAAACACTATTTTGGGCGCCAGAACAATGTTATAGAAATAGGACATTCACTTGCCTATTTCGTAAGTATTGCTCTCATTTGCCACTGCTGTCAACATCTCAAGCTTCAATTTCTTAACATAGAACGGTTCATTGTATTGACAATACAAGTGTTTGTAATCTGAAGCAAACAACATTGGTGCACGCATAACCAAAATATGCAAGTGGCTAAGTACTGCATACGATTGCTCTGGGCTACCAGAGCTCACAAGAGTAAGTAAGGGCGCTTTGATACGCTCATATACCTACAAAATTAATTAATAAAGTGTAATTAAATTGATAACCCAATAACAGAAAGCAAATTTCATGTATAAATAAATTAAAATAGTAAAAGTAGGAAGCCACCACAAGGCCATTCACATATATATGTTTAGTGAGCTCAAATCATTTTCCTGACAGATTTCTCTTAATTTTTGCTAGGTAAGGGATTATAATGCTACTCATACAAATGCGCATGCCAACTTGGGAGACATCAGCATGCAAAAAGAAGGCTTATTATGCATAGACCACACTTATCTACGTTCGTGTAGAAACAGAAAACTGATGAGTCAAGACTGGGTAAGGTGTATCGCAAAAATCAGTAATATTTGGAAGGTAGCATAATGTAGCTTCATAATAGTGCAGGACTTGGTTGTTCATAAAAAAGGTTGTTAGCCTAGCTAACAATTCACTAACAATGTATAACACCACAAGCAGTACAAAGTAATTTCTCAAATCCATTATTCACAAGTCTAGAAACTACTCTACAAGTAAAAAAACATATACGTATCAAAGAAAGCAGATAAAATTAATATCAGAAAAATGGCATTGGTGTCACTAATCGTGTGGTATAAAAAAACCTATCCTTGCAGGGTAATATCGGTGCTTAGCCCAGAGAAAAAGCCGGAAATGATGAATATAAGAAAGGAAGCGAAACAATAATCTATCAAGAAAATATTATATTTAGGAACCTGTTGATGAACATCTGTCATAGATAGGGTCAACTGTAGAAATAACTTTATGGTTGCTAAAACAACTGCACCATTTGCATGTTGGAGTCGGTCTTCAAGAAGATTCATGATGTCAAATATCTCATTGCTATCAGGTGGTGCATACTTAGAAACCAAATCAATAACTGTACACTGAGCCCATTCACTGAATTCCTTGATCCTGAAAACAAACAGTTGAATCGGCTTAACAAAAAATTACTTGTTTGAGGTTACAAATAGACATCAGTAACATAATTACAGAGGAAATAGTTTATGAACAAAAACCTATCCCATAGACCCTAACTAGATGCAACTATGAGCTAATCGGTAGAGTCATGATTTCTTTTCAAACTTGTGTTATTAGTATTCAGTTTACTCGATAATAAGAGGCTTTTGTTTGTGGTATGTATTGAACATAAGTGGGCTGTTAGAAAGTGTGCAAGAAATCCGTAAGCAGTTAACATCCTTGTTTTTAAGAATTGTTTTCCAACCCAATAAAAGAAACGAAATAACATGAACAAAAAAAAAAAAAAAAAAAAAAAAAAAAAAAAAAAAAAGAAGAAGTACCTACGATTAGCTTAACTGTTTAGGGTCCAACTTGAACTCTAAAAGCAATAATATGTTCACAGATCAAAGAATCACGTACAAGTATCATGTAATCATACCTATTTAACAAGTAATATATTATTGGTTTGCTAATTAAGGCCTCCCTCTCCCTTGCTGCTTCCTCAGATGAACTAGCTTCCAAGCCCCAGATCTCTTGGAGAGCAGATAAACAATTTGCAACCACCTGCGTAGTTTTACAAGGTTAACTTAAAGATTCTCAAACCTTAAAACTGAAATAAGCTGTGACATTGGTGAACTATATATCGGCTACACTTTTGTCACGTCGCAAAAAGCACAATGGCATACAGAAACAGATTACTAAGATCTAATAAACATCATCTAGGATTACAACAAAACTAAACATGTCTATTACAAGCAAGCCAGGACAAAAAAGAGTAAGCATCAGAAGCTACCGAGTGGGGCTAAATGACTAATATTGCAATTAAAAGGTAACATAGCTGAATTTAATTTGTCCATGCAACAAAAACATAGTAGTGGTGCACTGCTGCACAAATAGACGTTCAGAAGGTTTCTTAGTAGACGATCTTAATGATTACCAATACCCACTTCATTTCCAAACACCAAAAAGTGCCCCACACTACTAAGAACAATGATATCAGGGGAAAACGGTTTGTACCACCTATGCACCATATTATGCAAGTCGTCTTTGTCGGCGTGAATGGAAAAGAAAAAAACTTCTCCCAGGAATAAAATAGATCAAACGTAGACTTGCATTCCATAAGAAATGGTCTATTCCATCAGAACATGGTAAACCAACGCGTTTCTTTTTCCATCCCAGTATAATAACCCATTCATTTATGACATATATTACAGCATAACAAACACTACTTAACTCTCACATGATACAAAAGCTCACCTGAGTTATCTTGTGGGTTTATCGGTTTATCAAGATTTTGAAAAGCCAATAAGCTGACTTTTTTAAGCTTATCAACTTGAGAATATATGCTATAAGCTCAAGTAGATAAGCTCATAAGCCTAAGAAAGTGAGCTTATCCCACAAAATAAACAAATCCAAACACCCTCTAAGCTGCATACGATGGTATAAAGAAAACAAACTAATGTTTTTATCGACATTCAACCCCTTAAACAAAATGCATAACTAAAGGAAGCATCAATAGGCATATCTAAGTTATCATTCAAAATTCAAAAACTAAAAGAACCAATCGGGTTGCATTGCATCACACCTGCGCATCAGGATCATTAAGCATAAGATTCTTAACCATAACCGGAAACTCAGCATCAAAACACGTAGCAGCCGAAATATGATACAATTTCAAAACCCCAACAGCCGCAACCATCCGAACATAACTATTCCCATCTTTCAACCCACTCGCAAGCGGCCCGACCAAATACTCAACCAAATTGCCCACTCTCAACGAACACAAACTCCGTAAAGCCAAGCCTCTAATCATAGGATCCTCATCTTTACAATCCCGTTGCAAGAAATTAATAGTCAACAAAGCAAGATCAGGGTTGTATTTAGCGTAATTACCGACATATAAATAACACATCTTTTTAAGGACAATGTCGGATGTAGCGGAACACATGACCATTTCGCTGAAAAGAGATGAGACGTCAATGCCGACTGTCATGTAGGAGATTACTTTCTTGAAAAGGTCGCGTTTTGAGTCGTCTGTGCCGGGTAAGCGAGTGCCTGCGAGCTGGCGGAGTTGGAGTTTGAGATCTGAGACTTCGCCTTTGCCTGAGGGTTGTGATGGGGAGCCCGATCGCTGTGATTGAGCTGGTGGAGCCATGGTTGAGAACAAGAGTTTTTGATGGGTGCTCTACTGTGATTTCGTTTCACGATTCATCTAGGCAGGCAGGCGGACTTGCTTGTTAAAAGGCTGATTTTTATTTTATTTTCATTCCAAAATACTACATCCTTCCAAAATTAACTGTCACTTTTCACAGTAACACTAGTTCAACTTTGACCTTCTCTATTTTTAAGAGTATTATATAATACTTGATGCAAAATATATGAACGGATTGAGTTTTAAGTGTATTTTTTATTGGTATAATTTTTCATCAAGTATTATATAACACAAAAAAAATATTTAAGGTCAAAGTTGAACCAGTCTGACTCTGAAAAGTCAAACTGGACACTTATTTTGAGACGGAGGGAGTACCAGTTTTACGCTTGTACAATATAGTTTTCAATATGTAAGATCCCAACTAAGTATCAAGAACATACATAAACTAGTGTAATACGTGTGTCTTGCACGGGTCACGTGTAAAACATCAACTTAGTGTTTTCTTTACGACAACCTAAGAATGAATATGTAAACAACATATATTATCTATCAACACAAATATAAAAAAGCAACATAAATTAACAAAGTAAACATATGAGTTGATATCATAGAAAGATAAGATATAATCATAGAACATGATTGAAGTTCAAAGTAGCCAGCCTACGTTGATAAAAGTAAACATGTAAATAAATAATGAAAACAAACGTTTAAGGATGCATATAAAAGACTAAAATCGATTAACTCAAGCATCATCAACATCAGCCTCATCAATTTGAGGCTCACTGTCATACCCTCAAAATGTCGCAGCGGAAAGGTAACCGGGACGTGACGTTCATAGCACAAAGTCTAGAATATAAAGAACGACCTCTATATGAGTCGTTTAAGAAGTCATATAATTTGATTTAATAAAATGAGACACAGTTTAAACATAACAAGAACTCAAGCTCCACAGCAAATGGAAATAATGTTTGAAAATGTTAACAAACGAGGATGTGAGCCCGCGCTTCGCAGCGGGATGTTTGAATAGAAAGTTATTGATTTCCATAGTATTCACAGTGAACGATTCGTCTTCGTTTGCTTTTGCTAGAATACATATTAAATAGACAAAAGCTACACATGCAATGAAGCTATAGTGAATTGTAACTCTCTTCTTTGTCCTGCTTGCAATACAAAAGCAAGTACCGCCATTGCAAATGCTGTTGCTTCCTGCACATCTAATTTTGAAAAAGACCTGGTTCCTTTCGCTGGTAAAATAGGAGTTGGAAAGAAACTAATATCATAACTGAAATCAGCATATGCAAAAGGCAAATAGTACAAATGCCACAAACCTCAAGCTTCCTGCACCATAAAAAATCTTTCCTGCTTCATTTCTTGTCATCTGCTTCATTTCTTGTCATCTGAACCTTCCATATAAATCGAGTTCGACAAACGTTGCTGCGTTTAAGAACATCGTTAGCAAGATCAATGGATGACCATGTTTAGTTGTAATGTTGAACGTGACATGTGTTCATGTAAAAAAAAAAAAAAAAAAAAAAAAAAAAAAAAAAAAAAAAAAAAAAAAAAAAAAACTGTCTTGGTAGAATTTAAACAGATTGACTTATCTCAAGTGTTCGATATGTCCATGAGTGGGATGTATCCTCAAGTGCATCATTCAATCATTTGTAACTTTCTGCATCATTCAACCATTTGTAACTTTCCTAAAAGCAAGATGCAAAAATAAGACAAACATGTAAGTGAAGTAAAAAGTGAAGTAAAAAGTAATGAATTAACACAAAAAAAATAATAATAAAAAAATAAATAAATTAAGCTATAGCATTGTACTATGGGGTCCGAAGAATACGACTTAAAATACTATAATGAGATACATTCCAATTTAAAGGATAATAATCTGTGAATAAAATTAGTAGTGATGGCAATTTCAAGTGTAAAAAAGTGAAGCATAAAAGGGTTGAAAGGTGCCGTCAATGCATTTACGATGTATAAAACATCTAATATTTGCCATTTTTATAACATCCCTTCTCAAAAGCAAAACAATAAGAATCTAAGGAGTATGAGTTTAAACTTAAGAGTCTCTGCTAGTTGCTTTATGAGACGAACGCAAAGACATTATAAAAGAGCAGGCCAAAATCGACTAAATAACTATCGTAGCTTTGCATCACCTGTACTACATTAACATGAAATAGAGCATATCGTAGCAACCTTAATTTGCAGCTAAAACTTACAGAACCATCATAACTTACAAACCTTCAAAGTTGCAGAACCTTAAAACTTGTAGCCAGATTTCAAAACTTGCAAAACCTTAACAGTTGCATACCTTAAAACTTGCAGATCCTTAGACTTAGAGATTGCAGATGTTAAACCTGCAATACCAATTTATATCATAGGAGAACAGTTAGCTTCAAGCATCGTCAACCAATAACACATTACGGACGTTAAAACTACAACTTCGGTGGCATTTTTTGTAGCACTAATTATGTGATTTTGATCATTGTTTATCTTGTAGTCACTCTCAAAAAAGCAAGGCGAAACAATCTTTTGTATTTACTCATTAAAACTGCTTATGTGCTTATTTTAGAGATAAGCAGGTTCATGTTCCTTGCTAATTTCATTGACACATTATCTAATAAGCAATTTGAATTAGCAATCCCAAACATGTTCAAAAGTATTTATCTGTTGTACTAAAACTTAGTAAAATAGTTTTCATAAGTGATGCTAGAGTAGTTTTTCAATTTCAAAATCAGATTAATTAGGCTAATTCATAAGGTGGAGTGTAACAATGAATAAATCAAACTGTTTTACTAAATGATGATTAAAAGTACTATGGCAAGGACATATGAAACACAATAAAGGGCTATACACTTACGACCATAGCTTATACACAGCTTATGACCACACCATATATATACAGCTTATACGTAGCTTATGAAGACAGGCTCGCTTACTTTTCTTTCAGCTTATTCAGTGGCCTATTAGGTTATTTTAGTCCGGTTATACACCATAAGCCTATTTTTTAAGCCTTCTTCCTCAATTTATATGTTCATTTTTCATTTTACAATTAAATTCTAATAGTAAAGAAATCGACAAATTACAAACGAATGCATCTATATTGACAAAACCAAAAAAAGATTAAATTTTTGTTATACCTTTGCACAGCAACAAACCTGGTATCCCCAGCAAATCGAAAGGCAGACGAACCAAACCTGACACATTTTTGACCATCTCATAATTTTTGCCCAGTTCATACTGGAAAAAAATAATAGAAAATAAAAATGAAATTAGGCAACATTCATACCTCATAAATCTTCACCATCTCATCCTTCATACTGCCATAAAAAAAAATTAAATCATCAATAACAATCTACAATAATAAAAAGCATAAACCCTAAAAGAAATCCAAAAAGAGGGAAAAAAAAACGAAATTAAATAAACATCGGTAACCAAGATTAAAAAAAAAAAAAAAAAAAAAAAAAAAAAAAAAAACACCATTAACCGTAAAGCAAAAAAATTCTCCCCTCAAAGCAAATCAATCAACATCCGACAAATACACAATCGCCGATCATTTGTGCGTTTTGTTCCCCTCCTTTTTCGATTAACGATTCATCACCCTCAGGATTTTTTTCCCTCTTGTTCGATTTGGTGTTTCTCATCTGTGTTTTATGTTTTGTGTTTGTCGCCTGTCGTATGTGTTTTTTTTGGGCTGTGGATTGAGAGAAAGGAAGAAAGATCCAGAATTGTGTATGTGTGAGTGATTGGAGTGTGAGGGGAGAGAATTATTTAGCTAAGTTATCGGTCTATGGGTCGGGTATGGAGCAAACCGAAAAAAATGGATGCCTATAGAGGCTATGGTGAACAGTGGTGAACAGTGTTTTTGGTGAATAGGACACGGTAAATGTATATTACTTATAATGATATCTAGTCCAAGTTGGAAATCTATGATGATAAGACCGCATGTTGTGACTCTATGAGCGATGTCCTAATGCATACCAAGTTAGAACGTTCAACAACCTGAGAAATACATACTAAAAGGTCAACAATAATGTTGGTAAGTTCATAGGTTTATGTAAATGTAAATGTCAAGTGCGGACCACAAGATTTCAATGTATGACCATTATAACACATACAATGTCATAGGAAAAGTGTTACTATTTCCCTAAGCTCATGACCCCGAAGCCTTAACGTGTTCTGTATGCGATTTGCACAAATATATGATTGCTCCTGTAGGTGTCTAGCCAAACACCCAATGTTCTCAAATGGTATGCGTCCGTTTAACCAGTTGGTGCGACCAACTGGACGGGGGGTGTCAGCCCAATAGATCTATTCATAACATTTGCACTTACCAATAATTAAAGGTTCATGATATGTGGGGACTTTATGGCTATTGTGGTAACTTAGGCAATAAGCAAATGTTTTATGCACTTGTGTCCGTATGTAAAAGTAAGCATAGTATTCTCACCCCGAGTATTTCAAAATAGTACAAACATGTAAAAACGAGGCTATGAAACTCACCTCAAGTGATCAAAGTATTCAGAAAAGTATATCGTAGAATAACAACCGGGAATCCTAAACGCGACCTAGAATAATAAGTTGTTTTAGGGAAAATGCAACATGTATTAAATGCGTATGAGTTTTATGAAGTTTTATCACCCTTATATACTTGTAGTGAGGTTCTACGACTCAAAACATAGTAAAACGTAAGTTTTACCTTTTCATATTAAGTTTTAAAAAGTGTCCAAAAACGAGTTTTGCTTAAGTTTAGAGGGTCATATCTTCTTCGTGTCTTATTGGTTTGGGCCGTTTAGAATTCCAGTGTCAAGTATGTCGCGAGGGCTGTAAAAAGTTCAACTACTGCTCTGAATGAATCTAAGTATAAGGTCCTTGTAAACAGACCCAAAAGTGGTCACTCGCGTTTTTGTTTAATCGCTTTAAACAAAACCCTAATTATAAGTTATGTCTTATTAAGTTAACCCAACTTCATTTGAGCGTATCTAATTCGTTTTAAGCCCATTTTTCTTTGTTAAACTTTCTAAACGAAGGTGAACATGTCTACTTTCATTATTTCAAAGTTTCGGTTCGTGAAAATAAGTTTTGGGTGTCAGTTTATATTAAAACAAGAGTAAATTACACGGATGGTCCCTGTGGTTTGTCAAAAATTTCACCTATCATCCCTCAAACTTAAAAGTTGCATGTATCGTCCCTATCGCTGCCAAAGAATAACATAAATGGTCCCTTTGAGGGACGATAGGTGAAATTTTCGACAAACCAAAGAATAACATGAATGGTCCCTGGAGGGAAGGGACCATTCATGTTATTCTTTGGCAACGATAGGGACGATACATGCAACTTTTAAATCTGAGGGACGATAGGTGAAATTTTTGACAAACCACAGGGACCATCCGTGTAATTTACTCTTAAAACAATGGTGACTTGCTGTTATTCATTTTAAGAAAAGTTTCGTCGTAATTGGACTATTTCTCACTCGTTTTCTAAAGAAATGATGTGTGCTAATAGGTCTATATATTTTATTACCAAGTTTTAATATTATATTTTGCCGAACTAACCTATAGACTAACACTAACGGGCAGTTGACCCGATCAATGTAGCTAGTGGGGTAAGTACGAGTCGTTCATCAGGAGTGATTTACTAATATACTAATTCTAAAGGTATTCTAACTATCTAATTAACTTAAAATAACGCAAAAGGGGGGTTTTAGCCTGAGAGACTAGCACGAATTTGATTTCTAATTAAACTAATAAAGCAATTAAATAAACTAAATAAAACAAAACAAACGATATAAGTAAAAAGGCACTAAATCAATGATAGGAAGAACGTGCTAGCCAAGTCTATTCCAATTACGTGTTATTTATATGTTTTACGAGTGCAATGATTCTAGTTAGGTACAGACCCTCGTTGGTGATTTGCTAATGTAAATAAGGTGGGTCTTCTCCCTTAATCCGAGGCTCTGACGAGGGTTAATGCTGTCACCGTTAACGAAGCCCGCATAAAGTACTTCAACTACTATTTATAATCTATCTGAGGTGACATAAATGCAACCTAAACTTCTAACGAGTTTTACTAACTTATTTGCCTCATTCTTGTAACCATCTACCTAATGGCATCACGCGCACTAGTCATAATAAAAGAACCTACTTAGGGACTCTTGCAGACTTAGTACTCCTAAGCTAGGACTGTTACAGATGGTTTCCTACATTCAATTATCATAATTCGGATCTAAAGTTTATAATTCAAATAACCACTATTACCGTCAGTCAAGTTACATAATTTTAGGCTATATTCCAAAGATCTAGTGACAAGACAACCAAGAACAAGTAAATAAATGAGCATAGGCGATAAACATAAATAATATCCAATGAGGTAAACTAGTAATCGATGTAAAACAAATAAAAAACACATAATCTTCATAAACTTGGCTAATACCTAAGGGTGTTAGCCTACAATCTCAGTAACAAAGCAAACAAACAAAATCATAATGTAAATTGTTTGAAACATAGTACATATGATACGATAACCTAATGATTATATGATGAAACTATGTTACAAAGAGTTCTCCTAATCAATGATTGAGTTTACAGAACCTTCTTGCCTTCTAAAATCGTCTGGGAACCGAGTCTTGTGGTATAAAGTTGTGTAGAATTCATAATAAGGGTTTTCTTTATATAGTCTCTGGAATTAGGTCGATACGGCGTATTATCTCCTCCAATATGACGTATTGGTTAATAATAGTGTAGGCCCCATAATTAAAATATTCTAGAATCTGTACGAAGTACGAACTGCCAGTGGATATGGCGTATTGGCCATAACGGATACGCCGTATTGATGCCCTTCACGACTTGTGGATTTGATGAAGTCTTGAACTGGATACGCCGTATCCATTGTGATGCATACGACGTATTGGATCTCTGTAAAGTAGACTTAGCTTGATTTCTTTGTTTTAGCTCCAAATCACATCCATTTCCTTAACTTTCATGAATTGCTCTGTTATTTACTGTAATTAACAAAAGTAAGCAATTAAGTATCATATCTCATATAAATAACATAAAATAAGCAATATATATGGGATAAATGATGCATATAATTAGTCCTTATTTGATGTCATCTAGAAACCATTTGGTACAAAAGCCTAGGTTCATCGTTTTTTGAGTCTACTTTCCAAAAATGTAAGCCACTCATCTCAGTTCCTCACTAATTATTTTGTAAAATCAAAAGAATACATGTATACCAAAGCTATTAAGAATCAGAAACTTTGACCCGACTAGTCGGGGTCGTATCTCCTTCGTTACTTATAGTCACGACTCCATCCAAATTGTTGTGGGTATGTCTAGGTGTCCTCTAAAAAAGTCTCAACTAGCTCGACTTACCATTTTGCTCCTAAGGGTCTGTTTTATAATTTATACCAATTATAAACGGGACTCAGAATCGTGTCGGTTTTGAACAACAGTGGCATATTTTTTCACTTAAGACTTTCTTTATCCACTCCAACACTCAATATTGCCTTAAATGTATTTCCCTAGTAACTTGCAATGTTGTTAGTTGAGATTTGCATGCAAATGATTGCATTTTGAAGGATTTTAGCGAATTAGGCATTTAAGTTTTTCATAGACTTTCACTATTTAAATCACTTGTGTTTGCACCTCAATCCTCCACTCAAACATCACCATTCTCAGCTGATTATTCATCTTCAAAACACTCTTTCACCATGACAAAAGCTTCAAGTGCACATTCATCAACTAGAATCCCTCCTCGCAAAACCGCTCGCATTATCTATGAGATTTCATCAACCGAGTATTCACCTACCTAGAATCCCTCAACTAACTACATCCAAACTCATCTTCCATCTCCTATTGAACCAACACCACAAACAACACTTGCTCCACAAACTACAACACCACCTATTGAACCCTCTTTCATTGAACTACAACACCACCTATTTATTTTTCTGGCTCAATAGCCGGATCCTTTGGCTAGCACTAGCCGGATCCCTTTTTGGAGGGATCCAGCGGACCCAGGTCCACACAGACAATTAAAAACAGATTTTTTCATTTAAGACTTTCCTTTATCTACTCCAACACTCAATAGTGCCTTAAATGTCTTTCCCTAGTAACTTGCAATGTTGTTAGTTGAGATTTGCATGCAAATGATTGCATTTTGAAGGATTTTAGTGGATTAGGCATTTAAGTTTTTGCCTGGACTTTCACTATTTAAATCACTTGTGTTTGCACCTCAATCCTTCACTAAAACATCACCACTCTCAGCTGATTACTGATCTTCAAAACACTCTTTCACCATGACAAAAGCTTCAAGTACACATTCATCAACTAGAATCCCTCCTCGCAAAACCGCTCGCATTATCTATGAGATTTCATCAACCAAATCTTCACCTACTAAGAATCCCTCAACTAACTACATCCAAACTCCTCTTCCATCTCCTATTGAACCAACAACACTTGCTCCACAAACTACAAGACCACCTATTGAACCCTATTTCATTGAACCATCACCCCTAATCACTCCTACCACCACACAACCGCCACAAGTTACTTTCGTTGTACCTTGTAAACTTACTTTTGAAAAAGATCATACCTCACCTCATCCTTTCTTGAACTCACTGGAAGATTTGCCTACAAGATCAACTAATCCTCCACCACTACCAACATTCTCCTCAATTGAATGAATGACTAAACAACAACCATCTTTGCCCAACAATATGGGTGTTGATACCTCCTTGCCTCCTCCAACAACACACTTTCCTCCTCCACCAACTCATTTGCCTCATCCAACATCAACCGTACATCTCTCAACTTCTAACTTGCCTCCATCAACATTACATTTGCCACCACCAAATTTACCTCCACCAATGATAACATCAAATAGTCCTGATATTTTAGTGTCAATTTCCCCCTATTATGCTCATCATTTGTATTGTTTTACTTGAAAATATACTCTTATTTCTTAATATTTCAATTTCAGGTCATTAATGAGTATAGGAATGAAGAGACGCGAAATTGGAAGGTTATTAATGAAAATATACAAGAGTATGCTGGCCAGACAAAAGTTACGGCGTAATTCCATACTATACTTACGCCGTAACTAAGATTTACACTATAAAACCAAAGTTAATGCAGTTCAAGGTTACGGCGTAACTCCACAACATAGTTACGCCGTATATATTTCCAGACTTAGAAGAATTTCATGGTCAAGATACTTACGCCGTAACCCATTGGCAAGGTTACGGCGTAAAAGTGGTGATTAATTTAACGAGAGTTCTACGATCGTAACCTATTCTATAGGTTACGCCGTAAAAAGATTACTATGGATAAGATCGTCTGAGATACGATGGTTACGGCGTAACCAATTCACAAGGTTACGCCGTAACTTTGACGAGGCTATAAATATAAGCCCTAATTCTGCATTTTCACACATCTTCCCAACACAACACACCAAGGGACGAACAAGGGCTTTCGGGAGGACGATATTCAGCAGCATACAAAGCATTTCCAAGGGAGAATTCACGCAATTTACTACATAAGTTTTAGTATTTCATATCATACTTTTGTATTTGATTCGATGTCTTTCATTATGATATTAAACATTGAGTTTTCTGCATTATTTAATATGATCTGCTAAACACCTTTGGTGTTAGCCTAGTTATGAAATTGTTTATGCCATGATTTAGTTTTCTTGTTTTCGTATTGCTTTATGTGCATATTTTCTATGTTTATTCGTGGACACCTTCGTTTCGGTAGCATTAATGCTTGGTAGTATCTAGGAAGATAGGAGAATTGACCATAGGACCCTAGACGAATAGGTTGCGAGTAGTGGTAAGAATTGACCATAGAACTACCACTATATTGTGTGCGAATTGACTATAGGGTTACCTACCAAAAGGAGATGCTTAAGAAGTTAAAGGGAAACCTAAGTTCCGAGAGGCCGGGTTTCCTTAGAATAAGTCTAGATTGTAGAGGTACTTAATGACTAGGTTATAGGTCATCCCACGAACTCTGGCAATCGTATGGTTACGGAATAGGGACCTATGGAACATAGGCTAGACGAATTTACCCAAGGATTCTAGCGACACTTTATATGTAACATTCGTTATCGAAAGGTCTCATTATTTAATTTCGTCCATGGCCCTAAAAAATTTCATAAATTCATGGGACGGCCATGTCCACATGGAGCGATAGAGAACATCAATAGGAAAACTTAATTATGGCGTAACAAGATTAGTAATTAGGCTAGCACGTTTCTCTCTACTGATTATCTCTTTCATTTTAATTTGTTTTCATTTTATTTCATTTCATTAGTTTAATTAATCAACTCAAAAACCCCCTTTAAAATTAGTGACATTAGAACTTAGATTAGATCCGCACACATAGCTCTTGGGACGACCTCGGCTTTACCGATTACTACATTACACACGACCAGGTACACATCCCATTAGTGCATAGGTAGACCTTAGGTAGACGAGAAATTATAAATAGTAAAACCTGGTCAGAAATCCTGCATCAAGTTTTTGTCGCCGCTGCCGGGGAGCTATTTTAGGATTTTGTTTAAGTTTTAAATTTTTGTTTAGTTTTTCATCAACTCACGATTTCTATTTCATTAGTTTCAGGTACTATGGGTGAAGTTGACATCAATGCACTTACCCTCAAGGAATACCTCGCTTTGACGCGAGAAGAACAAGGGCTCGGTGTGGTTAGGCCAGTTATTGGACCTGATGTTCAGTTTGTGATCAAGAATCAGTTCATGCAGGAGTTGAGAAAAGACCCCTTTTCCGGAAGCAAGACCAAAGATGCTCATGAGCATATTGATAATGTCTTGTACATCGTGAGCCTTTTCAACATTCTTGGTGTTTCTCACGATGCGGTTAGGCTCCGAGTGTTTCCAATGACACTTATTGGAGCCACAAAGAGGTGGATTGATAGGTTGCCCGCAGGGACTGTCAACACATGGGATCTCCTCAAGAGAGCATTTATCCAATGCTATTGCCCTCCATCGAAGAAAGCAAAACAGCTTGAAGAAATTCACAACTTCAATCAAGATGGTGATGAGATGTTGTACCAAGCTTGGGATAGGTACAATGATCTCCTTTACAGATGCCCAACTCATGACCTCAATAAGCAACAAGTGGTCAACATCTTTTACAAGGGTCTCAACATTACAACAAGCCAAATGCTTGACTCTCAGGCCTCAGGGGCCGATCCCTAGGATGACTCCTATTCGAGCCCTTGAAGCTATCCAATACATGGCGGACCATTTGTAGAAATGGCATGATGGAGGCAGTAGTAGAAGTATGAGTGGTAGCATGGATGATATTTCGGTAATCACAAACAAGCTTAAGGGGTAAAATTTAATATATTTTTTTTGTGGTGTTAATGGGTTCCAAATGGTAATATATCCTTTGCCAAACGTCCCTTTCTTCTTCCCAACGTTCGGATTGAAGAAAAAATAATATATATATATAATATTATATATATATATATATTAAGTGTAAGGTTATTTTCAGAACCAGAAAAAAGTCGAGAACTGCGAGAACCAATCTGAGCCATCTATTTTTCAATCAATGGCTACAAAGAAAGGTGGCATAAATGTAATAAAATAAAACTTTAGATATTATATTGTAAAGGGTGGAGGGTTAATATAGTAATTTGTTCTAATTGTATTTTTCACAAAACCGTCCCACTTAATTAGGGAACTCTCATAAAATACGTATCTTCAATTTCAGTTTCCATCTCTTTCTCTCCCACATAAAAAACCCTAGCCGCCTCTTTTCTTGTTCTTATGGATCAAAAATCACGAAAAGCAAAATAAAAAAGGACGAGGATAGATTATGATTATAATTTATCTTGAAGTCGAATGCAAATTATTTTTGAAATCGATATCTACTTGTGAAGTTTCAAATCAATACAACAAAGATGATGATCCATGATAATTGTAGTGATGAGGTTTGTTTTTTTTTTCTATGTTTGAATTGTTTTTGGTTTTATTCTAGATTTTGATTTTTTTTTCGGAACTTTTTTGTTTGTGTTCAATCCAAGAAAAAGTTTGTCTAAATCCCAGTTATTGCATCTATGTTTGAATTTATGTAACCTAGTGTTTGTGACGAAAAATTTAATATATGAAAATTTGATCTGTGGCTATGATTGTTCCTATGAATTAATTTAATGCCTATTGAATAATTAATTTTCAGTTATTGATGAAGATGGTCAAGATGGTTCACATGAGGATTAAAAGATTAAATTATTGAGGTTGTTAAAAAAGAAATAAGGTGAACACATATTCAAACATTATCGGTCCTCAATACAATAGTTGTGGTTTTCTTTTTACAAAAATTATAGTTCTTGAAATGCATATATGTTTTATAGCTGATACAAAATCAATAAAAAGAGTGTGCATATGTGTTATTGAGAGTGCATATGTGTTTTTACAGTTTCTGGTGAATTTGATGCCTTCTGTGCATATGTGTTTTTATAGTTTTGGAGTTAAATATATTGAAAGTGCATATATGTTTTTAGTTATGATGTAAAGATTTTTTGTGTTTAGTTCTATTTTAAGTGTGCACTTGTGTTTTGTGGTTACAGGTACGAGTATGATGAGCAATATGAAGAGCGCACATGTGTTTTGTACATACTATCTAGCGATAAGATAGTTAAGCTAAAGATTTAAAGATTAAAGACACAAGTGCAGCCGCAGATACAAGTGCACATATACATACAAAGAAATACAAAGTGTCCAACGAGGGAAAATACATGTGCATATATGACAACATTTTTGCTTTTAGGAATTTGTATTTGAAGTGTATTATCACATGATTTTAAATTTTGTATATAATGTTTTTGTTTTAAATTGTAAACAATACATGTAAAATACTTTTGTTTGCCATTCCATGCACTACAAACACACGTAAATTTACATTATCTAAAAAAACACATATGCACCTTACCAAATACACGTAAATTGAACACTACAAATATACGTAAACATACATTATATTAAAAAACACATGTGCACCTTACTAAACATGCATGCTGAAAAAAATATTATTCAAAAAAAAAAAAAAAAAAAAAAAAATCCTAAAATATAGGGAAAAAATGTTTTTTACTAAAAAAAAATTCAAAAAGGAAAAAAAATTTACTATTACTATTATACCCTTTTGAATTAAATAATAAAAATTAATATTCAAAAAAATCTGATTGGTTGATGGTGGTTCTCGCAGTTCTCGACCTTTTTATGGTTCTGAAAGGAACCCTTCCCTATATATATATATATATATATATATATATATATACTAGTTGTCGAAGCCCGCCCAATGGGCGGGCACGGTTTGTAATATTCCTTTTGTAATTTACACGTTATGTATTGTAGAAATTGTCCGTATTCTTTATATTTGGTTTTATTTTTTTTTACGTTGTCATTATTAGTGTATTTGTAGTTCTTGGACAAACTATTATTGTGAATGCCAAGATGATATGGTTGTTCACGAGATGTTAAACGAATGTATAAGAAAGATGGAATAGACGTGTGCAACTTCATTAAATCGGTTAGAGGAGTATCTAAAGAAGAAGGTGATAATGAATGTGAAGGAGATAATGAGGGTTAGGGGTTATGAATTTCAAAAGGTTTGTTTATATCTAATTTAGTTACCAATGTATCAGCTGCATGTAACCATCCACCTTTGAAATTTTGTACAATATGTTTACATGAATTATACATGATACACATTTTCAATGCATGTTAAATAAGAAGAGACAACGTGAAATGATTGATGAAGAAGATAATGAAGCAGAAGAAAACTTCCCAACAAAGAGGCTGGTGACAGTAAATTTGGAGAAGGATGAATGAAAAAACACGATATTGCATGATGGTATGTATAATGGTTGATGTTAGACAATGTTAGGATCATGGACATATAATTGTGTTTGAATGTATATGATTTGGTTACTATTTTACTTTTTGTTTCATAGTAGGTATTGTAAATCTTTAGGTTACGGTAAACATTATGGTAGTTGAAATTATTTGGCTATCGACCAAGTTTTGTTCTCGACTACTTATGTTAAGGGTTTTCCTGGTTTTGGGGGTGTTTTTATATTTTGAATAACAGTTATATGGTTTGTGTTGCAGAGTTTTATGGCTGTCGATTATTTGTTTTTAAACATACTTCTTTTTCGTTTGATGTATAAGAACAGAGTATATGTGATAAATAATTATTTTGCTAATGTAATTCGCATATAGGAAAGTTTATTTAAATTAAATACGAAATAAAGCTTCTTTATATACAATGTTTGTTGTTGAGTTGGTGTATTTACCTTCTCCGTCACAATAGATGATTTTCAATCCCTCTCGGTTTTTGACTCTAGATACCGCCACATAAAGTTGACCGTGTGAGAAAATCGGTCGCTTTAGGAACAACCCTACTTGTGTTAATGTTTGGCCCTGACTTTTATTAATAGTCATTGCAAAACACAAAGAAACTGGGAATTGCCGGCGGTTAAATTTAAATGGCATCTTGCTATCTGATAGGCTAAGAATCATACGTGGTATTGCGCAAATGGTACCAACACTTCCTTCGGATATAATCTTTGCTTCAATTATATTTACACCCATCCGTTGAACCTGAAGCCTTGTTCCATTGCATAACCCAGCCGTTTGGTCAATGTTCCTCATACACATAACTGGAGTGCCTACCTTTAATTTTAAAATGTGATGAGGAATATCGGCAATCCGAATGTTGTTAAGGAAATCGCACGTGTATATTGACTCATTGAAATTCGTGTCTTGATCAGCAATGCCAACTGTGTCAGTACTTTGGTATGTATGTTCTTCTCCGGAAAGGAGTTGTAGCATTCTATCATTTACCATATCCACAAGCTCATGTGTTGGTGCAAGGATTGCTTTTTCTTGGAAAAATGTTGGATTGTAAAGGTTGTCTTTTAAGTTGGGGTATGTTTCTTTTATTATTGATCCGATATGATCATCTGAGTCTGGAATTAACATATCCTCCGAGAATTCGACGGTTGCCTGCCCATCGTTTTTACCTACAATTGTTCCGTTCCCAATTGATAAAATCCAATCAGCGAAGTCTTGTATTTTTTTTCGTTCGGTACTATCCGATCCTGTTTTTAACCTCATGTTAACGGTTAGCTCCAATACAGTGCAATGTTGCCATAAATATGAAGAGTTTATAGCTGCGTGAACAACATTGTGCCTGGTACCGTTTGTGATAGCTGGTAGGATTTGTCTAAAGTCTCCGCCAAACAAAACAACTTTTCCTCCAAAAACATATGAGGAAGGCATGGATGGATCTGTTCTGCATATATCCCTAAGCGTCCTATCCAATGCCTCATAGCAATGTCTATGAGTCATTGGAGCTTCATCCCATATTATTAGTTTACACATCCTTATCAAGTCAGCCAGTTCGCTGTCCGCTGAAATATGGCACATAGAATCCTCTACTATATTGATTGGGATAGCGAACCGATAATGGGCGGTCCTACCACCTTCCAACAAAAGCGCTGCGATCCCACTTGATGCGACATTTAACACTATCTGTCCTCTTGACCTTAGTGCAGCAGACAATGTCTTGTAAAGATATGTCTTTCCAGTCCCTCCATAACCGTACACGAAGAACATACCTCCATTTTCAGAATGAACAGCGTCCATTATTGTTCCGTATATCCCTTTTTGTTCATCTGTCAATGAAGGATACATTCTTTTGTTTTGATCGCGTAATTCATATTTATTGTATGCCAACTCGTTCGACACCAGTCTGTTGTAATTTGCCATCGTGAACATTTCATTTGGCAATGTCATGTTTGGAATATTTCTTAAACTTTTGTTGTTACAAAGAAGCATGTGTTCTATATATGTCAGGCATATGTTTTTCCTTTGAATGTCTGATAGTTACGAATCTGTAAAAAAAAAAAAAAAAAAAAAAAAAAAAAAAAAAAAAATCCGTTAGCTTCTATGTTGCTGTTTGTTTGCTTTGAATACTTATATTGTGCATTTGTTATATATATATATATATATATATATATATATATATATATATATATATATATATATATATATATATATATATATATATATATATATATATACTAGCTTCATGACCCGCCCGATGGGCGGGTACACTTCATTAAATTGTTTTTCGTAGTTGGGGGGATAGGGGGTGGGTAATGGGTAATATAATCATTAATGATGCTTGGTTGGAGAGGGGTAATATAATGATTACTCAGTAGTGGGTAATGGACCATTATAGAGTAAATTGGGGGTAAGGGATTGATTACCTACCATCACCCATTCCTTTGCATTCCCTTTACCTTTCCCTTTCCCTTTCTCTTTCCCCACTACTTACCAGGCACACCCTAAGAGTATTATCAAATCACGTTGTTAAAGTAAATGTTTGTTCATGGTACTGACTTTGTTAAAGTAAATGTTGTAAACATAAAATGAAAGCATGTAAATATAATATATGTCCATTTTGATTATGGATTCAAAATTTGAAAATTATTTAATTATGAAATTACATTTCAGTTATGATTTTTAAACAAATGGAGATAATTTAGGAGTATAATTGGAAGTGTTTTAATCATTTGAATTTTAATCAAATTGATACAGATCTTGAGTTTTACAAAGAATCAGTTTTGAAAGTAATTTGGTTACAAAATTTGGTTTCATTGTATTTTATTCCACATATATTTGCACAGGATCATTTATTGGGTTAAGTTTCAAAAAAAATCTTGATGAACTTTGTACATTCATTCCTAACATTAAAATTTGATACATGGTTGTGATTTCCCTATTATTAGTGCATATATTTCTAATTTCTAAAAAGTATATATAATATCTACAAACATCTCAAAACAAAACACACCAATACCACATAAATAAAAAATACTCTCAAAACATGTCGAGTACTACAAAAAAATGTGAATCCATTGAATCAAGTTCATCAAACTCAGAACCGCAAAATGAACCTGATAAGAATATTAGTGTTGTAGTCGCACAAGCAAAAACTCATACATCTGATCATGAGCATGGTAACAATAAGGAAATCAATAAGGAAGAACCTTCAGGAAAACCTAAAGGTAGTGTAAACGTAAAAATATATTATAAAGTATTTCAGTTTTTATATTTTCATTATGTTATATAACTTTATTACGATTAGCATTTTTATTTGATGTATTGAAACAGATGAAGCATGGTTAAATTATAAAGGCATTTGGCACAAGATTAATAAGAATGAAAAAGGCAGTTGGAATAACATGATGACTAAGGTAAAGAAGGCTGATGAAATGATCAAAGCCCTTCGTGAAGCCGAACATGACATAACAGATGATGTTGTTGTTGACCACAACGTTAGCGACGATGAAGATTAAATTTCGTTCTTATGTTTTATTATTTAAGTTTTGTTTGTTAAAACATTCTCACTTTGAATATGTTATTTGGGTACTTTGGGAATTAGTTTTGTGTTTCATTCGTGTAATAATTGTATTTTATACAATTTTGCATGCCATTGTTATCTTTAATTTAATTCACCAATTTAGTAAAGGGAAATGTTTATACAAAGCTTTGTAAATGGCCTCACATAACATTGTTATAGTTAAACAAAAAAAGATGAAATTGAAATGTCTCTAAAATGACAGCTTTAAAATAAGATATAAAAAAACAATTTAACAAAATAAAACATCAAATTAACAATTAAACTTGGGTGATTTTTCTGGATCAAATGTTAAATGAACATTTTCATATTCTAAATCATGCAGATGCTCTTCGTCGCTGAAGTGTTCTTGTTCATCAACTTCCAGAGCTTTCAATCTTCTTTTGATTGCAGCATTGAGCTTATTTACCTTTTTCTTTTTTCTTTGTTTCATGTTGCTCTTTATCCAGGCTTCCAATTTTTTCTGTCTTGCTTGAGCTTGCATGTTCAAATACAACTCGGCAGGATGCAAGAGAGAGCTTGTTGCATCATCTTTGGATTCCGCATTGACTCCATCTAACAAACATTGATATATTTATAAGATTAACCCATAAAAAGAACATTTATTTAACTGTAAAGAAATAAATAGATTATTATTTTATATATATACGCATGTTTTTAAAAAAAATGTGGATGATAAATTCAAATGTATAAACAATCAGAAACTAACCTGTTGACTCAACAGATTCTTTATTAACAGATTCATTTAAGGACTCGCTTCGTTGCTTCCTGTTACGTGAAGTAGTATTTTCAATGTAAAAATTAACATTTGTGGAAAAACAAAAACAATGCATAATGAAACTGTTATACTTACTTGGGTGGGTTTGCTTCATCTTTATCATTATCAGCAGATCGTTTTGCTATCTTCATTCGAGGAAACATGATTAACAGTTGGGTAATTATATTTTGTTTGTGAATTGTGACGTGTGAAATGGTGAAAAATAAGGAATTTTATAGAGCATTTGAAGTTAAATGAATCGACATTATATTAATTAAGGAAGTGATAAGGTTAATTTTCGAATTTAAATCATTAAATGTGTACATATTAATCCTTGATGTGTTGAAGGTTGTTATGTTTTGATTGTTGGGTGGTAATCATTTCCTAAATAATGGGTATGATTTGTTGCAAAACATCCTGTATTTGTTTAGTATTATGATATTTTTTGAAAATATTGATTGATTTTGATTATTTTAATCCATATTATGAGTATCATTTGTTTAAGTAAATATGTTGAAGTAAATATGTTTAAGTAATATGATGAAGTAAATTAACCGAAAATAAAAAATAAATTGCTAACTATTTTAAATAAAAATAAAAGTGATAAGTATAACTAAAAATTTGTTACATGATGGTTATTCATATACGAAACAAAACTTCTTTGAACACGACGTTTGTTGTGGAGTTTGTGTATTCGCCGTCTTTGTCACAACAAAGAACCTTCAAACCTTTTTTCGTCTTTACTCTCGAAACAGCAACATACAGTTGTCCGTGTGAGAATACCGCCTTTGGTAAAAATAGGCCGACTTGGGACAACGTTTGACCTTGACTTTTGTTAATCGTCATACCAAAACAAACTTGAACAGGAAACTGTCTCCTATTCAATTTGAATGGCATCTTGTTGTCCGTAGGTGTAATGATCATTCTAGGTATTGCACATACCTTGTACCATTGCATAGTCCGGCCTTTTGATCGATATTTCGCATACACATGACAGGTGCACCAACTTTTAAAGTTAACCTGTGGTGTGGAAGTCCTGACATTTCGATGGTATTTAGAAATTCCGTTGTGTATATCTGTTCATCGAAAATTGTATCAGCATCAAGTACATTAATTGTGTCGGAACTTTCGTAAACTTTCTCTTGACCTGGAATTAAAGATAGCATTCTATCATTAATAATGTTGACCATTTCGTGGGTTGGGGCAAGAATAGCTCGTTCTTGTAAATAAACAGGATCCCATAAGTTGGCGCCCAAATCAGGATATGTTTGTTGAATAATGGAACCAACATGATCTTCCGAATTTGCAATCAACATATCTTCTGGAAATTTGACAACTGCCTCACCATCATTATTACCACCAATATTACCAATGCCTATATCTAAAATCCAATCAGCAAACTCTTGGATTTCTTTTCTTTCTGATTCTGCAGAACCTAAACCTAACCTCATGTTGACCGTCAATTTCAGTACGGTGCATTCAGCCCACAGATATGAAGAGTTTATCGTGGCATGTACTACTTCTTGTCTGGTTGCACCAGGTATAACTGGTAGGATCTGATGGAAATCGCCACCAAACACAACGACTTTCCCACCAAAAACCTTCTAAGAAGGCGCTGAAATATCTTCTCTGCATATGTCTCTCAAGGTTCTATCAAAGGCCTCGAAACAGTATCTGTTAGGAATTAAACTTTGAGTTGATATTGACAAAAACATGAAAGATGGAGGAAACTTATGAAGACAAAGATAAGGGACTAATTCTGTCATATTTAGAGTCTTTGTAAACCCTAATCTCTATTATATAAAGAGATTAGAGGCGTAGGTTTTTATATACAGGAATTAGAGATGTAATTCCAGGAAAAGGTGTGTGTGTGTGTTCTAGGCATCAAGTTCCTACAATGGATGCCTAGGTTTGTAAGTTTGTTAGTAGGTAGAGATGATGACGAGGAAAATCTTATAGCAATAATAATGAAGCTTTTGTTTATTCCGCTGCGTACATATTTTATTCATTATTATTGTGTTATCCTAGATATAAGATCTAACAAATCTGAGCCTAAACGATTCTTAACATGTAGTATCAGAGACAAGGGGCTCGTGATCTAGGATCCACAAGGTTTTTCTTGAAGAACACATAAAAATTCGAATCTGGAAACAATTCTCGTATTTTTCTGTAGGTCAGTTTTCAAACGGTGATAACTTTTTCGTTAACCGTTGGATCGTGCTGAAATTTTTACTGGAGGTTCTTGACATATCAAGGGAGATTCTGACCGGAGGGATCTTCAATCTGGGTTCTCAGTAAAAAGATATAAATTCGTAAATTCTGCTGCAGAAACAATGTTGGTATGTCGAATTTTTAATGTTTTTCTTAATTCAACTTCCTTGATTCGGTTCTATTCTTGTTACATCATTGTGGAAGTTAGTTTTTCTGTTCTTTGATGTTGATAACACGCATATGGAAGCAGCTTTGGATTAATTTATCGTTAGAGTTTAATGAATTTCCTAAAAGAACCCTAGATCCTTATGGTTTATGTTGATCTGATTTTGGTTGCTGCTGTTTGTGGTTATTCTGATGTTATCTGGTCTTGATTGTGCATACTACTCCTTATTTACTGATCCACGTGGTTTATGGTGTTAGTAATATGGCTGATCATTAATGAATACGAGTTGAAGCTTCATGTTAGGGTCTTCTAAACCCTAGATTGGTTGTGTTTCTAACCATTCGATACACAGCAGTTGGTACTGTCCATGCTTCACGTTTGTACTGGTGGTTACTCAGTTAGTACTGTTCTCTTCATGTGTTAGTACTGCTCGCGGAATGAGTTAGTACTGCTCTTCAAAGTTTGTACTGCTGGGTTGTTCGAAGTAATAGCAGTTTGTACTGCTCTTGTTATTAACTTAGTACTGCTTCGATGGTTCATATTTGGTTGATGTTAAATGCATGGTCGGTGAATATTGAAGACAAATACTTGTTGGAGTTTGTCTTTGGTGCTACTGTCATATGTGAGGATATTATATATCTGTGCATAATGGGTCGGCGAAGCTTTGCATGTGGAAGTGTTTATTTTATTCGGTAATGAGGCTAGGTTCTTTTCAAACCTACGTGAGTAGTTGTCTTACTGCATGCTAGTTTTTCAAATATGCCTATTTTATATTCCCATCAGGACTTAGTGGGACGGTGGATGGTGCAATGGTATGGGCTTGATTATTTTTAATGCTTATCTCACGTGGGAAGTAAAAGGATTTCTTGCAAGAATTACATATTATTTTACTTCATCATGGGCTTCTTTCTCTTATTCACTTCATGCACATTGTATATGATATTTGGACATCACAGTTGGTTTTAATCAGGTCATCAGTGGTAGCATGAGAGATTTTAAAGTGAGGGGAAGTATAAGTATTGGTTATTGATTTGGAACGGGGTGGTTCCAAAACACACACACATGGGACAACACACACACGGATGGATTTTGATTTGATTTTTGGTTTGGTTAAAGAACTATTTTTCATTCTACTACTGCTTGGTTTCAAATATTGTTGTAGTCATTTTTCATAATCTATTTGATGCTCGTTCATGGATGGTACTACATGGTATTTGTTTCTATGGTGGCTAGTTATTCGACAAGTTCTTTCAAATGGTTAACATATGGGTTTCAGGGAAAGCTTAGATGTTTAAATGTTTACCATTTATGTGCTACATCGAGGTGAAGGTTTTTATGATTACTCGTTGGTATTTTTACTGAAGATTTGGGATTTTTATGTCTTGAGTTCATTTATAAAAGAAAGCGTTTTGGTGTTCTTAATGGTGGGTAATTCAAGACATTGAAGGACTAAATTGGATGTATAGTACTAGTTGGTTATTATGAAGATCAAAGTTGCATATTTTTGTTCCCTATTTGATGATGACAAAAAGGGAAAGAATATTCTGAAGTTTTGCAACTTGAAGATCCTTGGTGATATGCATGGATTAAGGGGAAGACGACATCTTTCGTACATAGTTTTGTCATATCAACTAGGGGAAGATTGTTAGGAATTAAACTTTGAGTTGATATTGACAAAAACATGAAAGATGGAGGAAACTTATGAAGACAAAGATAAGAGACTAATTCTGTCATATTTAGAGTCTTTGTAAACCCTAATCTCTATTATATAAAGAGATTAGAGGCGTAGGTTTTTATATACAGGAATTAGAGATGTAATTCCAGGAAAAGGTGTGTGTGTGTTCTAGGCATCAAGTTCCTACAATGGATGCCTAGGTTTGTAAGTTTGTTAGTAGGTAGAGATGATGACGAGGAAAATCTTATAGCAATAATAATGAAGCTTTTGTTTATTTCGCTGCATACATGTTTTATTCATTATTATTGTGTTATCCTAGATATAAGATCTAACAAATCTGAGCCTAAATGATTCTTAACAGTATCTATTCATCATAGCTGCCTCGTCCCATATAATAAGCTTTGCCTGCCTTATCAAATCAGCAAGATCGCTATATGCTGGTATGCTGCACATTGAATCCTCGACCACATTAATAGGGATAGCAAACCTTGAATGGGCAGTCCTTCCGCCTTCCAACAAAAGTGCAGCAATTCCACTTGATGCCACATTTAATACTATTTCACCTTGAGAACGTAATGCAGCGGACATTGTTTTGTACAGGTATGTCTTGCCAGTACCTCTGTACCCGTATACAAAGAACATGCCGCCTTTGTTGTGTAAAGCATAATCCATCACTTGTGAATAGATTCCTTTCTGCTCGGTTGTCAAGCTACCGTACAATTGCTGATGTTGTTCTCTTAATTCGTCAAGTTGTACGCCATCTCGTCGTATATCAATCGGTTATACGAATCCATTGTGTGCTCTTGATTAGGGTATGGCATGTTTTGAATATTCTTTAGACTTTTGTTGTTACACAAAAGCATGTGTTCAATATAAGTGAGGCATATGTTATACCTCTGAACATCTGAAAGCTCAAGACCTGCATATTTAATAAGTACATGGATTATGTATTCGTTTGCGTATGTTGTTACTAAAGTGTAACAAACCTTATAAATGTATAAGTTTTATTTTTTGTTCAATGAATGCTATGTACAAATTGACAATTAATTCAGTTGTACATTTGTTGGAATGGTTTATAACGATGAACTATTCCTATAAGTCAAGACAGTTTGCAAATAATTTATGTTTTACTTTTTCGTATTTTGAGAAATTAAAAAATAAATGTGCAATTGCAGAAATCCTATCGTACATGAATGGAAGATTTAGATGAAAAAACCAACATCCTATAATACATGTTTGAATATGATTTGTAAGTTACAATTGAAAATAAAGTACCTGGATCATTGCGTTTTTTTCGCTCAACGCGTTCAACATCTGCAGCCAAAACATGCCACGTTTTCTCCCATACAATCTCTGGTCGAGACATGCTGTCAGTCATGATGAGCATAACAAAAAATGACCGCAGATAATCTCCCATTCCCCATAAACTCGCTTCCAATATACCATCGATGTACTCCTTGTCGTTCTCCAACAGCCCACGAGCAAAGCAAGCATCCTTATACGTAGGATAGACATCATCGTGGGTCTTAAGTTCAACCCACTCCTTAACACCTTTGATCTTGTTAAGCAAAATACGTAAGTAAAAAAGCTCTCCCCAAGAAGGTGGAACATGATGTATACGTCCAAGGCTTTCACCTCTTTTTCTGCGTTGCCATTTCAACTCTTGAGGTTTCCAAACATAATATTTAGGAAATTCTACATAAAGAAGAGTTTGGGCAAACGTATCGGTCTGGTTTGTTTCCATCCACGCCAGGAACTTGTTCTCGTTGGCTGATGCCTTTTCAAGTTGGTAATCAATACTATCAGCGGGATCAAACACCACAGACTGTTCGTTCTCCAAATGAAATGGTAGGCGCTCTACAGATGGAAACCTGTAATGAATGTCATAGCCAAAAATACGCCAAACCGCCTCACATGCAGATAAATAGCGACAATCATAGAAGTCTTTAATCTCGTCAGCCTCTTCGTCCTCTAAACCAACTGTCACCCTATTTGGTCCTTTGTTTATGTACTTGAATAAGTATTTGATAGAACCAATCTGATTGCAATATTCAACGTTTATATGAGACTGGTATCGTCTAAGCAAACCTGGATTGTAAGGCACAACGTAACCGTTATGCAAATCGACTCCACTTTTCTTAATGGTTGTACCATCATTCCTCCTTTTATACTTTGCATAACCGTTTTCATCAATTGTTGTGGTTTCATTAAACTGATTAGGGAAACCCTTGGTGCATTTGAAATCAACGGTTCACGAACATGTTGGATGCTCGGCTCCACACAGACCATGCATCATGTGATCAGTCACAATATGATACAACTCAGGGTCTTCATTCTTGTCAGGAATTTCGGCTGATATAAACTGATCAATCCGCCCAGGTGTGGTTAGCTTATCCTCAGCTTCAAGCCAAAATAATATATGACAATGTGGGAGTCCTCTCTTTTGAAACTCAACCGTTTAAACAACTGTAATAATTAAATAAAAAAAAAAGTTAGAGAATCAGTAACTAATAAGGCTGATCCCTACCAATTTTGTTATTAATTGAATATAAAAAATTAAGTGAACATCTGGTGTTAATAACTTACGTGCTTTAACACGTCCAAATGTACGCTTCTCCCTGAATTCTTTTATGAGAGTGTCTAGTTTGATTTTGAAGACCCTTGTTGTTGCATCAGGCCTATCCTCAGATTTCATACCCTTTGCCTCTATCATTCGTGCAATCTCAGGCCAATTGGGGTTACATGTAAATGTAATGAATAAGTCAGGGTATCCATAGGAATTGCAAATTGTCATGGCATCCAAATAGTTCTGCATCATATACCTAGGACTGCCGGTGAATGACGATGGCAAAATAATCTTCTTACCCCGTAATTTAACACCAGAGTCTCCATTTTGTGCCAAGGCTGCCAATTTTGCGTATGTTTAAGCTCTTAACTCCTTATTTTTGTTTTTGATAAACAACATGCATTCAACCTCAACCATTGTGCATCCGTCCACAAGAAACTGCTGAAACAATCTCCTACCATTTAGTATCAAGGAATATTCTTTTTGCCTGTCTTGAATTATGTATGCGAACCACTCCCTCATTGTTACACGTTTCTTCTTGTCATCTGGCGTCGCGTCCGTAACGTCCGCGTGGTAAATATCAGTTCTGTATCCATCTTCGGCGTAAGGAAACAACAAAGGTTATTGAAGTGGGAGGTATGAGACATGCAACTCACTTATTCTTTTGAGATTGCCATCTTGTTTGTGCAAAATAATATCTCTACTATTTGTGGTAGAGTCAAAATCACCGACTATTAAGGCGGCAACCTCAGATGAAGTTGGTAGGTTATATTGCCTACCATCGCGCGGTCTTGCACCAATAAGCTTAAGCTTATACTGTTTGTCATCACGTGCAGATGAAATTCGTTCCCCAGCCATTCGAAACTTGGCAACCAACGGATTATTTTTGTCAAGCATGTCACGCAAATCACAGCTTAGCTAGTAGTCAAGTTTATTTGTACTTGATGATGTTGATGGGTCGTTGCTGCATAAGAAAGGAAAAGCATATGTTAAATAAACATACAATGAAAATGCTGTTTAACAACTCTAATCAATTTAAAAAGTCTAAATGCATTATATTTTCAATGAGACAGGATATATAAAATGTTAATTTGATTTACAAACCTGACAGTGTTGATCCTGTTTCGAATCTCATTAGCGGTATCGAAAATATATAGCTGCAAAAATTTAGGAGGCTTTCCTTTTTCAGGCAACAAAGTACCAATTTTATGTAAATTTTGTCCTTGTATCCGGTAGCAATATGGATCGCGACCAACATTAACAGACTTATCTTGTTTACGGCCCATGGAGGTGAATGCAAACATAGAATTGTAACGCCTAATATTATCCATAAATGAGGAACTCTTAGGGTGTTCTTTGTTCATAAGTTGCTTCAAAGGTTTTGGTGGATCTTTAAGTGCGATAGGCAGCTTAACCTTTCCTCTTCCACAACAAAGAGAAAATGCATCTTTAACACAGTTTCCATCTGTAGCAACCGCGAATTTTTCAGGTCTTTACTTAATATTTAAAGCTCAAAATAATTTATTTTAGAAGTTACATATTCCTCTTGCGTATAACTAGTAACTAAATTGCACGAATTGAGAGAACGATACCACATGCGTACCAACACCACCTTAGTAACGGTTTAATTTTGCAGTTCATTTTCGGAGTCAATAAAATTTATTTTACGTCAGTTTTGTAAAAACGTTTCCAAAATTTTATTTGTCAAACCGAGGTACCACAATTACACCGAAGCTCAACGGGACACACCTAAATCCATTAATCTAAAACTTATCTTTATTAAATAAAAACGTAACACATACTTTTATTTAAAATCAACATTTACCTTTCTATTTACTTATACCCTCACCTTTAATTATAATCAAAAGAAAAAAAAAAAAAAAAGAAAAAAAAAAAGAGAAAAAGAAAAAGATATAAAACGTTAAAACAATATTACCTCTCCCTATCCCCACAAACACAGGCACACGTCCCTCTCCCTTCTGCATCTCCTTCCCCCACCATTCGCTAAACCCACAGATCCGGTACAAAGATGATGACGATAAACTACAAAAAAAACGATCCATGGCATCACTGAGGCCGATCAGTCTGATCCCGCTTTTGTCTAAACCCTCGAAGTCAACAAATCAAACAAGATAAAGATGAAAGAGTGAGGACAAATCTTGCTTCAAATGGCTAAACCCCATCTGAAAATGAAGAAAGAAGATTAGCTCTCATCGTTTTTATACTCTTCTTATTCCACCGGTCGGTTCACAGGCAACCCACACTCGAAATCATTATCACAAACAGTCGAATCATTGTCAAAAGAAATTTCAAGAGTTGATATCCTCGATTTCTGGGTCAAGAGTGGGTGTGGATTGCTTGTTTGGATCGGACTTGGGTTCCTTGTCATTCTTTCTGATCTCCGGTTTAATCGATCATCTTGTTGTAAGCACTCTAAGTTTTCTTTTGATTCTTTTAATTCGATTATAAATATGTTCTTGATATGTGGAGTTAATTTTCATTCGATAGAAATTTCTAAATAATCGATTCGTTATATTTTTCTTGTTGTCTTTTTTATGTTCTGGTTGAAGTTAAGGTTGTGGTATCATTTGACTATTCTTTGCGTTATTGTTATGGTGTGGTAAGGTTAAACCTGAACAATAATTTCGTATGTAAATCGGCTCAGGAATTGGAAGTGTTTGTGCTTATGTTCAGAAATTGATGTTTGAGTATTTGTGGTTATGATGATATTCAAACTCCTGTGTTTGTGTTAAAGTTCCCACCTCGTCCGTCTTCTTTTGAGATTATTCTTTTGTTTGTGTTAAAATTCATGGGTCGTCTGTTGTTGTGTCCATTCCGTGGTTGTAATCATAGATTGCTTGTATAAGTTTGTGTTTGCGTTAAGATTTTGGTCATTTGGGATTCTAGTCGAAAAGGTATGCTCGTAAGACATTTGAAATTAGGTCCGAATAGGTTGTTTTGATACCCAAAATCTGAGTTTCTGAGTCAAATTGATAAATCTTGTGCTCGATACTCGGGTTGGGTTGCACTCAACTCGATGTGTGTAAGGTTTGAAAACTTGTGTGCTTATAGTTGTAGGTCAGTTGTGTTGTTTTTCGTAACCTTAATGGAAGTTATGCTCAGTTGAACGATCTCGAGTCATAGTTATACAAGCGGCGATTGTGTTTAGGCTTGTGTTCAAACTTGGGTTGTGAGTTCGCGTTGTACGCGACTTTTTGTCTGTGTTGTGTTGCAATTGAACTCGGTTTGGTAACCGGTGGAAGGGTCGAGTATTGCTCATTTTGTTTATGTAGGCCGACTGTCTTGGTAATTGGATCCAAGAGAACACACCCACGAAGGGTATGTTGGGTTGGTGTCTCAAATTCAAAGATAACATTTAGTTGAGTGTTGTGGTT
Organism: Artemisia tridentata subsp. tridentata; assembly: GCA_021014915.2. Taxonomy (NCBI): domain Eukaryota; kingdom Viridiplantae; phylum Streptophyta; class Magnoliopsida; order Asterales; family Asteraceae; genus Artemisia; species Artemisia tridentata. Next base: position 330,111,837 of record CP139509.1, read on the forward strand.
GTCTCAGTATATATCACCCCCGAAGGGTGCTCATTTTCACTCAAATTATAAAACACACACGGGGTGTGTTTTAGTTGTGACTTGTATGCCGGGTCGAGAGCAAGAAATCGAGTCCCGCATCTATAGTTTCATTCAAACAGTATAACACAAATGAGGATATCATTATGTTGGTATTTTTGGTTCCATATAAAGTCTTGAGATTTTACTATTGGTTCTGGTTTGTGATTGGGCCGAAGCCCATCACTAACTTTACTCACTTTCTTTTATTTCTTTTATCAAGGCAGAAGCCCATTTAGTATCTATGGATGAGTTGAATTTAGTACATATTTAAACAGATCTTCTTTAACATGCTACTTTTATTAACTAAGAGTTATAATCATACAAAGTGAGTAACAAATAGTTCATTCCCGACTCACTCGTCTTACTCGCTCTCAACACGATTTCATGGCATACTCTAATTTACCAAACTCGTAAAAACATGCTTATGTACCTGTATCGACTAATTAACTTGTTCACACACGAGATGATTATGTAAAAACCTACTAAAGTTTTATAAGATTATAAAACGACTTTTACTTAAACATATATTTTGTAACACAAAGCGACAACGAGAAATCAACATACCTATACGGGTCGTGCCCGACTTCTATTAAATAAATGTACATATTATATTTTTAACGGGACAGACAAAGTCTTTTATAAACAACCGTGTTACGCTAGTTTATCAAATCACAAATCATTTAAAACGGAGGTCATCACTTACGCATAATTTTCCCAAATTTCAAAACATATACAGCTATTTATATATTTTTGTAACGACTATTCCATATCTCGACAACGTCTAGTGTTATTCATAATCATATTTCGTTCATCGTCTTTCAGTTAGTGTCAAATCGTAGTCTTATTCGTCCGTGATATTTTTATTGTCATACACTTACGCACTTCCAAGAGCCAATGCCTACAATACTTAGAAAAATGATTTTTTTAAACTTAAATGCTGCCACACTAGCAACGATAACATAAACTCTTTAAATCTTTCAGATTTAACTAAATTTCATAAATTCCTAAACTCGATCCATGAACTAAAACAAACCTTACTAATCTAGGTCGCGTGTTGGTGCCGAACACTGTCTGAATTATTGTTATCTGACTGCTGCTTGACAAGGTGAGTTCTCGTAGCCCCTTTTTCATTATGTTTTTCCTTGGGGGAAAATGGTACTCAAATGATATTTTGACTGTTTTCATGCTGTGATACATCGTTTTCATGATTTTGGACATTATGTGTGTTGATACAATTATGTGCTACAATTTGTTTGACTGTGTGTACATTGATGCGCAACTGTTAACTCTCTTGAGAGCCAAAACAATTGATAGATCTATCAGGGTAGCTCCCCTCTGTGTGTTCTGTTTACGTGTGCAACCGTGGTAGGTTCAGTTGGCGCGACATTATTGGTTTCGACATTATTTGGTTTCGACATGTGCTTATAATTGGTTATCATACTCACTGTTGTCCTACACTATGCTATCACAGCTCAGCGGTTTCACTTTTAAACCTACGAGCTCACCAACATTATGTTGACGTTTTCTAGTACTATTTTCAGGTGTTATTGAAGCTGCTTAGAAGGTAGAGTATTGACTGGCTTAGCAAGACTTAAGACAAGACCCTCCCGGGTTATATCTCGTGGAGTTGCATTTATATTCCTTAGTGACGTTGTTTAACCTTGAGACTTATGTTATTTTGGATCCTTGTACTGATCCCGTTTGTGTGAAATTGCGACTATCAACTATTGTATGCTATGCATTTAGTGTTTCTCTATTGTGACACCTTGTGTTCTTGACAATGAGGTCATACCCCGTAAATGCCATTCCGCTGTGCCATTTTTGGGGTGTGACACCATCCCCACGTATAGTCTCATGATACCACAACATTGCACCGCATTTTGTACATTCTACATTTGGATCTCCATGATCAATGTAATCTGTAATTGGAAAAGTTAGATGTAATAAATTATATTACAAATTGCATATACTTTGAAAGATTTGTAACAATAATTTATATCTGTAGTGATGTAAAGATTGTGCGTACCATCACATATACCATAAAATCGACGTGATTCTGCTCCGGCGTCATCTTCCATATCAAATTCTGCGAAGTTAATACGACGTGAACTTTTACGAACGCCCATTTTACCTTTTAATGGTCGCCTATCAGTAGCCATCGTAGAACATTGTCCATTTGATCGTTGGTTTGTATTAGGTGATGTTGATCCTGTTAATAATATAATAAGTATATTAAATCAGTTTTGTTGATAGATAACAACAAACTTAACAGGATAGTTAGCACTTACCTAAAGTAAAGTTCACAGGACTCGGAGTGACAAAACGTGTTCTTTGGTTACTCATATTACCTGAATTAAATTAACATTTAATGAATTTTTAACACCTAAGTCAATTACAAAAAATGATAGTGGAAAATATTTGAAATATCTTATTTGATATAGATGCCTTTTCTTATATTTGGGACAGCTGAGTTTCTTGGCGTGGAAGCATCAACTACTGTAGACTTAGGTATCCTGGAACGAAGATTCATATGCTGTTGTGATGGCGTTGTTAATGTGTTTGTAACGTGGGAGGTCCGTGGAGTTTGAATATTCACCGACTTAGGTGTCCTGGAGCGAAGATTAATATGGTGTTGAGATGGCATTGTTAATGTGTTTGTAACGTGGGAGGTCCGTGGAGTTTGAATATTCACCGACTTAGGTGTCCTGGAGCGAAGATTAATATGGTGTTGAGATGGGGTTGTTAATGTGTTTGTAAGGTGGGAGGTCCGTGGAGTTTGAATATTCACCGACTTCACAGCTGAAAATATTATTAGAATCAATAAGTTAATCCTATATTATATAATGTCATTTATAGTTGATGGATACAATAGGCAAGTCACAATTAAGTAATCGTGAAGATGTGGCTTACGTGTTGAAATGTTACATATTCGTTGACGTGCCTTTGGTCTAGATGTCACCGTTGACAGTCCACTTGATGAGCCACTACCATAAGTATTAGTATGTCTTTGCGTTGACATTGGTGTTTCTATTCTTGATCCTGAAACAAAATCCAGTTACATGAAAATAATAATAGTCGCCAAATAAAACTAACATGTTAATTAAGGAGTTGGAACTGTATTTACTTAACGAATAAACTCACTCTTTTCTGAATTGTTTAGTCTTGTTGTTACAACACTTGTCTTCGTTTGTAACACATTGTTTGGGTTCACATCAAAAGACGATGGAGGTAAAAGGAAATTGGAAGTTTGACCATTCGGTGTTGGGACATTTGCTGAAACTGAGGACGATGTCGTCCCTGCAAAGTTAACATATAATGGAATGAAACATAAATAAAAAGTGATCTATAAGTATAAAGCATGTATGTGTTAATGTTTTTGTTTTTATGACAACCTATGTTTTTATCTTTTTTTTATGGCCTCCCAGGACGTCTAATGGCCAAGTCATCGGTTAAACCTGTTTATATTAATAAATGAAATAGATCAATTAGTGTGAGGACATATATTGGTAGGATTGGTAATATAGTGTGAGTCTTATAAAGGTTTTGCGTATGAAACCTATGTTGTTATCTGTTTTTTTTGGGCCTCCCAATACGTTGAGTTGCTAAGTCAATCTCTAACACTGCAAATAGGATTGATAATAATACGTAAGATGGTTATTATGATGACTTGTATATATTGATAGTAGAAGAATGATAATACAAAAAAAAGTATGATACATGGGTTGTTATCTGTTTTTTTACGCCTCCCAGGACGTTGAATAGATAAGTCTTCATCTAAAAATGCAAATAGGATGGATAATTTCAAAAGATGAACATATTGAAAATTATTATGATGATCTATATAACAAAAATAATTGAAAAATAATGTAAACATAATTATATGAAATATAGGTGATGTTACTTTGTGTAATTTCAGCAAGTGGACGTCTAACAACACTTCGAGTAGGTCTCTTGCTTATTTCAATTAAAGATGAACTTCGTAACGATCTTTCTAATTGTAAACGGCCATCATGAGAGTCACTTTGTTGTAGTTGTTTGTTACAAACACGACGACTATCGTTCATGATAGTGGAATTGACGTTTGATCCATCGATTTTCTCTTTACCTTTCTGCTTCTTGTTGTTCATGTTTTTGAGAGATTGCCTAGTTTTTTAGTTGATGAAAAAATGAATGATAGACTTGAGGATTTGAAATTTCATCTGCTATGTTTAACAATAAGTGTTGACAAACATTTGAAATTTAAATTACATTAATTTAGGAGGTCACATTAATTGATATATATTTTGTAACCTAAAAATGTAAATAGGCATTACTTTCCCATATTAAGCGTGTGAGTTGTTATGTATATTAGCAAACACATTTTACATAAATATATTAACGTTTTTAAAATTTAGTTGATAAAGGTAAATTTATAAAATAAACATTTTTACGTATCATTATTTTATTGATGTATAATCATGTATATGGATTAGTAAAAGATAAAACTCTTGGTAACGTGTATTATACATTCAATAGGGTAATCATCACAAAACTATACAACTTGACTGATAACTTTAATCTCTCATCTACTCTCACACTGCTCCATAAAAAATTTCAACATCTCACACAGTGATTGCTGTTCTTCCTCTGGTTTTCCAAAGCATCAGGTAAACCATTTTTTTTGATTTCTTTCTTTTTTTATCACATGCATGTGTTTAGATGATGATATATCTAATGATCCTCAAATTATTTAATGACTGATTACATTATTAAGAAGAATGAGTAATTGCATTTCCAGTTAGATCTGTAAATAAAATTAGGATTATTATTTTACAATGTTTGGATCGTATGAGTTACTTATTAGTTATCATTAGGTTAGGACAACAATTTTTAGTTAGTTATTGGTTTTGAAATTAAATGTGGAAAACATGTAATTCATTATTGGTTTGAAAGTAGATAATTAGTTTAAATTGGCTTGTTAAAGCAAAATTATGAATTATGAAATTTCATGCTGATCATTAGGGGTATATAGGTAGTAGAGTTTCAAAAACCACAAAATACAGAGTCTATTTCAAAAGGTTCAAATAGTAGATTATCTTGTTAGTTTTATGTGTATTATGACACCTATAAAATTACTTTGGTAGAATTATGGATACTATGGAGTTTGTGATTGCGATAAACCCGAAGACCTATAAACATTACCAGGTATTTCAGTGTTTGATGTTATGATGTTTGACTAAAATAATGTTAGTACACTTTGTAAAAGTAAATTTATTGCAATATGTTTGAAGATACTACCATCTGTTTACCTCCGGGAAGGATACAATGGCCATGACACATCTGTATTTGACTGGCCACCAAGGGTATAAATTCAAGGTATCTTTAAATTTAAGAAGGAATGGGACAATAGAGGTTCATGGTGCTAAATGGAGCCAGTTTGTTTTGAGACACTTTGATGATGAACTTTCACTATTGCATTTCGTCGAGGAGGGAGAGGACTCCTTTTATGTGACGGGATATAATGCAAAAGGAATAGAATTTGGTGGCTATGAAGGATTGACTGAAAGGATGCCGAGGTATATGACTCGTCATCACCTTTACCCAAATATACCACAGGTATTCGATATTAACTTTATTTAAGTTGAATGAAATCAGTAATTGCGTATAGAATTAAATTGTTTTTTTTTGACAAAAATTAATTATTGATTATGAATTTATTTGCAGACAATCGATGCCTCTTTCTTGGCAGGAGTAGCGCAAAAAGCAAACGTGGTTGTTTTGGCTAATGGGTACATGTTTCAGGTGCGTGTGGAACGTGTTAATGTGGGGACAGTTGAAAACCCATGCTATGCTTATGAAATAGGAGAGGGTTCATGGAAAACTGTGGTTAAATATCTTAAACTTCAAATGGGAATGACAATAGTGTTTGCAAAAAATCCTTTTGATCGGTTGTGGTTAATAGCATTCGACAATGATGGGATGGCATACACGGATGTCCAATTTCATGGTGCAAATCGTTTAAGAATAGTTCAGCTCAAATTGGAATATAATGAACGTAGTAAGTTATACAACTATTATGCTTGCAGTTTGAATTGTGTCATATATACATACTTAGTAATACAACTGTATATAAAATGTTATTTGCAGTTGAGTAAGGTATGTGTAAATTTAAATGATTTATGTGCACTTGCAGATGATGATCGATTGAAACATATCTGCCAATGGGAATCGCACAGAGAACACTACAAAGAAGCTGATGATACGTTCTATAAGCCTTACGCATCAACCGTGGATAAACAAAGACTGGTATGTACAAATTTTTTTTAATTATTGTACTGCATAATGATTTGCACATAATTATCTATCAACAACCCTTCCCTTGAACATCATATTGCAGACGATAACGGCTAATTTCTGTGATGAACACCAAATGCACATGTATAATCATGCAGTGATGAAGCCCCAAGCTTATCAAAAAATGATGGTTGTGAGAAGGGTACCACACAGTGATAAACCGTGGAGGACCAATCACATTGCTGTCTATGGGATGTGGACACAATTTGCAAGTGACTGCTCTTTTGCCTATGACAAAGTAATAAGGTTCCGCTTGATGCACTTTATTCACGACGTTGATCTGGGTGAACAAATTCCAGTGTTCCATCTCTGATGATATGTAAAATTGGGTTATTTCCGTTTGTCTGTGTCTTTGATGTGTTTTGATCAGGAACTTAACATCTTGTGGACAATGTGTCTTTATAATGTCTAAGGGTCAATGCTTTTGGTTAGGGTTGTCTGTTGAAAATTAATATGTTATGAATATGTATTAGGACGAACTTTGAATTCAACTTATGGTAGTGATTTAAACTGGAACAACTTATGGTTGTGTTTAATGTATCAAATGGTATGAATGTAGTTTTCCATTTGAACCTTTATTTATATTGCTTTGTGTAAATAAAATATGCGTTGCATCATTGTTAATAGGTATAGTTTTAAACACAGTTGAGAATCGCGTTTATCACTGCACACAACAATATGTTGATGGTGTAAATGTTATATACACTTCCGGTTTGTGAGAGACAACGTCAAACGTTACAATGAATCATAAATAACCCAAAATTTTATGTAGCAATAGTATAAGTTTGCCTACGAATTGTGAGAACAAATTTTATCAAGTATACTCAAATAAAACCATAAATTAGAAGAATCAATAACATCGACATAAGAATTTAAGATTGTTTGTAACATATTTTATTAATTAGAAAACATCATGCTATTTGAATAAGATTATAGAGCTTCAAAAATCATCATCGGTACGAACAGAATCTTGAGTTTCGTCATCAATGAAACCGTCTAGATCATCTCCATCATCAATTGATCGCTCACTATAGAGGTCAGAATTTTCTAAATCCTCTTCGGCTTCTTCATCAATGTATTTGTTAGCATTCTCTAAACCATCAAAACCTTTCGGAAGATCATTGATATTTACCCACACACCATCTTCACTTAGATTATTTTGTTTATCAAGATCTTCATCAGTTTCCTCATCAATGAGAGAATAGTTGTGGTGCTTATTTTTGGTAGGAGTAGGATCTTCATCATCAAGAACCTACGTTTCAAAATAAAAACATATTTACAAAACTATTACGTCGTATATAGTTTTTAGTAAACACACAAAAAATGATATTGATTGTATATAGTTCATACCACTTTTCCAATCTTTTGAGGTTGATCTTCAAATGTTGTTGCATCTGCAACATTCGCTACCTTGTCATCATCTGACGAACTCAGATCGACCACATTGTTGTTTACAACGTTTCCATTTTTAGTTAATCTTTTACGTTTACTTGTTTTTTGAACAGGCTGCAAATGATAAAAAAGAAAAAACACGACAATATTGTAACTATAATGGACATATTTTTGTAACACGAATATTCTTTTGGTAATCATACCATTTCGTCATCCGATGATATATCAATAACGGATATTTCATTTTTAACCACATCATTAGTAGTTGATGCACAATGAATGCCATCTTCATTGGATTTCTGCAATGATCAATAGATGGCACCTTTTAACATATATGTATAACACATCTAACAAACAACAAATACTACTAATGGAAAAAACAAAATGGCAAACAAAATGTATACCTTTGGGGATCCTGTGTTTGCCATCTCTAAACAATTATTTAAGAAACGTATAGTTTGATAATGTTAAAAATTAGCATGAGTTTATATAGAGTTTATTGGTGAAGATATTTTTGTATTGTATTTTCAAAATATTTTTATATTAATGACTACTAATTTATGCCAAATGATATCTTGTTATTTGAATTTGAATATATCTCACAAAAATATTGGGATCATTGCCTAAAATATATGAACTAACTATAGATAATTCTTAACAAATCAAAATTTAAATTATACGTTATTTATTTATTTTATTTTTTTATAACTTTTATGGTGAAAAAATAAACATAAAGTTTGGTTTGTTAAGCCCATAATTGTCATATACACCACAATCCATGATTGTTAACCAATCTTTGCACATAAAGCCCAATATCAATTTATTAATTTGTGTAGTTACAAGTTATAATTGTGCTTCAAAAATATACATAATTTACAAAAAATAAATTGGATTCAATCGTCTTGAATACAATGATTGCATTTGCAAGTTGTATCTTGGTTATAGTGAGATACTAAGAACATGGCTACATTAATACCTGCTATCACTTCACAAAGACTTTCCATCTAGACTTTGGAACTCATCTTCTTCAACTCTCTCAACTAAAAACAGGTTAGTAGCATCAATTTGAATGGTTTTTTAAGTAATTTGTTTTGTTAGTATCTGTTACTAATGATCAGACGGTTGCAAATGAATGTAAATTATTTGTATGTTAGGGTTTTTGTTTGGACAAACTTAATGATGAAAAACGGTTCGTTCACAATCCACTCCCCGATAAAAAATGCATTTGTAGTAGACTTGTAAAGTTAAATAAGTTAGTTATAATTTGGAATCATCTAATCATAAGGAAACATTGTTTTTAGTATTAATAAGGGAGATCAATAAATTAGTTTAAATGTTTTATGTTTAATGTAGATGTATGCTGATTTTGGTTTATGTTAGGATTGTTTTATAAGAACATGTTTAATGTAGATGTTTTATGTTTATTGTAGATGTATGATTTAATCAAAAATTACATAAACAATGTTAAGATAACAACATATTGCATAGTGAATGTTTGTTACTTTCAATTAAGGGGCTTCAACTAAGGGGCTTATCAGAAATGTATTCATATTTTAGATGTCCACAAATTTTGTAACTCTTTTCTGAAACAAATATGTTTTTTTTATTATATAGAATGAGTTTTCAATTTATCGTGGAGGCGAACACACGAAACTTTCGAACAATTCAGGTATTTTGAAAACACTATTACTTATGATCGTTATCATATTACTTTTGCCCAAATGGTTATCATATAACCCACAATTAATATACGAAACACGTTTTTAATTTTAGCCCCTCCCAGAGCTGTTTACGGAACTGCTTTACACGGGAAGCAAATGGCTTTATCTAATCCATAACAGACGCACTATGCATAAAGTGTGGATTAAGAAGGTGAGTGGGAACCGATATGCACTGTACGAACGTGAATGGCGTGAGTTTCTGAGTGACAGCTGATATAGGAACGTGGCAACACTTCATTTCATTAGGGAAGGAGAAGACCAGTACTATGTGACAACATATGACAATGCTGGGGTTGAATGTGGTGGATACTTGCAGGCGGAAGTAGGGCCACGTCAAAGGAGATGTTTCGGTACACTGGGAGACATTAATCAGTCACCGGTAAGTCCAATAATTAATCATCATATTGTATAAGTCTTTTGCAAATCATGTTTTTCCTTTTTTCATAGTTACTAAATTTGATACAATGTTTAATTGTTATGTAGTTTCTTCCTTGCCAATTCCTACCAAACATCAACAGAGTCAGGGTTATGGTCAGTGGCGTGCGCGTTTCAAAAGTTACCCAGCGTCGCATTGATTTACCGGGAAACAGTCACAGGCATGTGTTTTCAGGACATGGATGGGATGTACTTGCTGCAGTGCAAGTCCTAGAACCTGGATCGAGGTTGGTGTTCACTGAGATTCATCATCGTACTGTCTCGATGATGCGATTTGATGCGAATGGTATTGGGTTGGCTAATGAGAAGGTGCAATGTACAATATTGAATGAACGTGCTCCATTAAAAAAAACCCAATAGACGACGGTATGTTTGTTTAATTATATGAATACTTTATTAAAATGTTTTCATATTAGTAGCTTTGAAGACTAAACATATGCTATTGTTTGTTTGAAACTTGAATCAATATATCTCATCATAGATTCATCTTCCAAATTCACACCTCATTTGTTATTATTGTCGGTAAACTTGCTGCTTAAAGTAATTAATTGGTTAAATTGTAAGAAGTTTAAAGATATGCATTAATTAAGTTGCATAATATAATGCCTTAAGAAATTTACTTATGTAGATCCTCGGATGAAACACCAGTGTGACTGGCCAAACCACAACGACCATGAGAATGAGTTTGACTGTTTTTATAGTCCAATTGTGGCTTATGTCACTGACAGAAGCCGTCTTGTAAGAATCTCTTATTTATCATGGTACATTTATGTGCGGGTGATATTAACATAATTTCTTATTAGATGCATATACTTATGTGTCATACTGTGTTTTGTTTGTTTACTGCAGACAATACCTCATTATTTTGTTGAGCCACATGAACTTTTCAAATACCACAATGCACTTCTGGTACACATGCAACACCATTTCTATGTTAATATGGATCTGGAGTTCCATATAGACATAACTGAAAGCAAGAATCACGTGAACGTAAAAACAAATTGGAGGCACATTGTCAACAGGTGTAGATTCCAACGTAACAAAATGGTCAGGTTCAAAATGGTGGACATCATGAAAGATGATAGATAGACTGTGGATGAAAAGAATCCAGCTATGATGCCGGTATTCCATATGTGTTAATAAAATCGGCTGTTGCAACAAACATGACTTTTGGTAATGTAACTGATTTGATATTATAAAGGTCCAGGCCTTCCTGTATGTGTTTAATAGGTGTGTTTAGTATGTAAATAAGGATTTGGTGTGTGAATTGTTAAACCTTTTGTTTGTGTATGTACGGTTGTGATTAGATGATTATAACTTATATATATTATGTTATGTTAGGTAACTGAATGCTTGATTATGCAAATGAATGTTTGTTTGAATCTATTCATGTTTGGTGATTAATATTCAATTACCTAGAGCATTTTTGTTTAGGGAATGGTTTTGTACTTTTAGTGTATGAAAATTAGATTAATATGCCTTCGATGATCCGTATTGAACCGGGGAATTCCTTGTGTTAAATGGTCAAGGCATTTTAGTTTACGGAATGGTTTTGTACTTTTGTACTTTTACATGTATTCAAAGTATATAAAACAATTAAAACATACTACACAATATAAATTTAGAAATTAACCATTCAAAAGATAAATAAAATTCCAAACCATGTTCAAAACACACCATCAGCATGTGGTGAAACAAACTAACCATATCCAAAACAAAATACAGAAATTGTCTAAGGTAATAAACCTTTATGAAACAACCAAAACAAAGATAAACGAAACATAGAAATTGTTTATGCCATAGCAAAATTTATTGAATGTAGAGAAAGGAAGTATAAACATTCCTCAGGACACGTGTTGCGTTGCTCAAGGATCCTTCTCGATCTTCACTTGAACCATTGGTTTTTTTAGTGGAGTAGGCTCTGCATCCTCTACATCACTGGGATAATCATCAAGGTCAATGTATTCAACACGCTCACGTTTTTTCTCGTTTGAACCATTAGAACTGCCAGGAGACTGCTTAATATTGCCATCAAAATTGCTTGATGTTTCGTTATTTTTCATAGGTGGAGTATCGAGATCCAAAGTCTTTGTGACACCCTGGTATGTTGATTTCGGAGGCCTTGGTGGTTTAAGAAGCATAATAGGTGTCTTAAACTGGTCCGATTGTTCCTACAATGACGTATAAGTATGATATTTGTTAGTTATACATAAGATTATGCAAATAAATTAAAAGTTATAATTATATGTTTACGTACATCGGATTCTATAAAGCCATTCTGGAAGTTTGATATAACATCGGGATCTTGACACACAGCGTCACACCTATACTTGTGAGTGTTTCTATTATGGTTATATTCCGAATAGTATATCTTTAACAGCGCCTTTTTCCCAACAATCACATCCAAGTCGTCCGGGAAATAATCATCCGGATTCATTCCTTTTTTTTCCATTATCTCCCAAGCAGTCTTCCCGCACAATTTGAAAACAGTGGTGGAACACAGCGGATGCAGATCCTGTTTCGTCAGCGAAACGAAGAATTAACTTGAACCTGTTTAAATACCACAAAATAGCAGCATAAGTAATTTTAAATCTGACACTATAGTTATATCAAATCGTCATAATGAATGTACAAAAATCATACACTGGTGCCGCATTAACCGTCCCATGACTCTCACAATGGAATGTTGGCTTGCGGTTTCTTGATGGGCCATGAGCCTTAGCAGGTATGATTTCAACGCGCTTGTTGCACGTTTTACATGCCGTGTAAGCCCAACCTTCATCTTGCATAATTTTATGTATAGTAGCATAAACCACACATTGGGAATCCTTTCAAAAAAACAAATGAGCATGGTTAGTGTAATATTATTTTGTGGTAGTCGTTGAATTATTTCAAGGCTATGTTAACGGCAAATATGTGAATAAAATGTATGATGTAAAAAGAATAATGAAATAATCACGTACAGGTTGTGTATCACGGATCGTTCCCACCATTTGCTTAACGCAGCCAGACATGAACTCCGCTGGGCTTTCAATCTTTTTGGGTGGAGTGTATAACTGGATCTTAAAGTCCGTTTCATTGAAATCCTCACGTTCCTGTAAACTGAAACAAATATAGAGTGTGTGCTATTTATCAGGCTATTATAAAATAATGGAAATCCTCGTGTTAATAACATCAATTTGTATAAAAAATTACCTTTTCCTGAAGTTGACAATTTCTGGCATAGCAGAGTTCATGAATATTTTCGTGCCGAAAAGTGCATTATGAACAGCAGGAGTATCTATATGGTTAAACAAAACAGGATATTATAATTTCAAATTAGTTTAGTAAGAGATGTTGATGATACACATAATGATTTACAGAATGAGTCAAAAACTATACTTACCATCCCAGTATTTGACTTTACCAAGTTGAAGTATGATAATGAGACATCCTAATGTATCACGCTTCTGTGAATAGTCGTTCCACATGCTTGCCCAATTGTCCCAAAAAGTGAGTTTAATTCTGAGAGACCTACAAACACATAAAATGAGATTGTGTAAATGTCGATGAATATTTTATGATAAATGAAATATAATTGTAAAAAAATGACGTCTTACTGAGCATCTTCAAGCAAAACATCCCTGCGGGTCTTTTTGCCCCATTTCGAATTGACAGGGCCAATATCCCCAATGGCAACAACAGTACCAACCACATCTGTTATTGAGATTTATAACATATGTTATATAAATAGTGCAAATGTATTTACTGTTTCATAAAAAGTACTCGAAATTTTTCATCATTTTGTACATTTGGTCTATCGTTATTTTTCAAATATCACAAATCATATTCGTATCATTTGTATCAAATTTACTAATCATGAGTAAGCATTATCATTCAAGGTTTCCCTATTTACTGCAAATGTATTTAATGTTAATGAAAAGTAAACAAAATAATAATCATACATACCAACATAATCAGAAGATTCATATTTGTTGTTCCCATCAAGAAGTGAATTGAATGGTTCAAACTGGAAACCATGAAGGTCTTCATTGAACGGATCAATCCGTGTCAGATTTGTGTTGCGGTAAAAGATGATCTTTCATTTGTGAGGCAACAATGGCAATGTGCCACCATTTTCTGCAAACGCAAAATTAGAGATAACGTAGCACTGGCCCTCAACTAAAAGTGGCTCGAATGCATACTTGAATTCCCTTTTTATGTACACCTCAATCCTGGTACCCTGTTATTAAAATAAAAGTTGATTTAGTTTAACAGAATATACATTTATCATCAAGTTGATTGAATAAACAAATAAACAAATTATATATACCATACCTCTTCATCTTGTAAAACACAATCAAGACTGTACGGGTTTTTTTCATCGTCTTTTTTGTGGGAATGCCATAGCGATATGCATCACGCTTTGACAGCAATGTCATCGACCATGGGGTCCACATCTTCAAGTTTAGTGATTTTCAAATCAGCTACATTAACTGTAATGATGAAAAAAGTTAATGTAAGCAGTAAAACTTGAATTAGAGGATGTAAAACTATAATTGTTTCATACATTTTAAAAGTCATAAACTAATATATCAATGGTTTTCTACATCACTACAATTAATGTTTCGAAAAACAGAGACAAATAAGTATACAGTATTCATATTCAAACATATAGTGTTTATGTATTGAAATGGTTTGAATTCGCAAATATGTATACAACAATTTATTAAATAATCAATACAAGAATGAAAAAATTATTGAAATCGTTTAGATAACTAAATGAATACCAGGAGATTTGAAGGAACTGCTGCTTGGAGACTTGCCCTTATTTGCAAACCTAGAGAATTCTTACTCATGATTAGTAACTTTGATACAAACGATATGAATATGATTTGTGAAAATAGAAAAACACAATAGAGCTAATAAATAGTGGAGGATTAGGGTTTCTCATTAAAACTGAAATTGAAATTAATTTGGGATAAATTTTAAAAATCTTGAAATTTTGAATAAGAATACCTTAATTGTTTCCCTCATTATCTCATAGTAATCCCTTGATTCTAGGAGACCATTGAAGTGTTTGTAACATATATTCAAACTTGCCACCGATATCCCTTGATTGTAGGGTGGATGAATGAATGTGATTCGGTTTCAATTTTTCAAATCATCTTTTGGTAATTGAGATCCCTAAAATGAATGAATGCATGGATATGGGAGTGTTATTACTACATTTAATTTTACGCATGTAGTTTTTGTTTTGAAAGCCTTAAACAAAAATCCTTAAGTGATCCACTGGTAGCCACGCTTGTCTCCTTCTGCAAAGGTCATGGGTTCCAGTCCCATGAATGAACATTTTTTAAATTTCCGGATTTTAGTGCATGAATAGTGTGTGCCATGTAGGCAATGAGGTGGCAATGACATGGTAATTAGGTGGCATAGTTACGCTTATGTGTCGCTGTCATGTTAGGCTATTATATATATATATATATATATATATATATATATATATATATATATATATATATATATATATATATATAATATATATATATATATTTGAAATTAAGTGTTTTAAATTGTTAATAAACATTGTAGTTAATATATAGAAAAAATTACACGGATGGTCCTTGTGGTTTACACGGATTTCATGTTTAGGAGCTATTTCATTTTAATTACGCCACAAATACCTATTTTGTGAAACGTTGCACGCGTTTGGTCCCTAACTTGGATGTCCGTTTACTTTGACCGTTAAGTGTACAAATATTATTTTCCCGTTAGTCCCTTCGTTAGTATTTTTTGCACCGTTTGTCCTATTTTTTAAAATGAATTACTGAGACCAATCTAACATAAACCCAAATCCACATCACATCAAAAATCAAACATAAACCCAAAATCCAAAATCAAACATAAACTCACATCATAAACCCTGATCCACATCAACATTACCAAAAATCATAAATCCTTATCAAAAATCAAACATAAACTCACATCATAAACCCAGATCCACATCACATCAAAAATCAAACATAAATCCTTATGGGGCTTGATTCGATTCAAAAATCAAACATAAATCCTTATGGGGCTTGATTCAAAAATCAAACATAAATCCTTTTCGACAAAAATCAACCATAAATCCGAATGGTGGGGGAGGTGGTTGTGGCTGCCGATGTTGTTGTTGATTTCGATGCGGTGGGGGGGGGGGGGGTTGTGGCTGCCGATGTTGTTGATTTTGGAGTAGCATAAAAGACTCAAAGAGAATTGTGGCGAAACTTATGGGGCTTGATTTGATGCCTACGGAGTTTAGGAAAAAGGGTATGTGTGTTCTTGATGTGCCGAGTTTTGTGGAGGTTGAAAATGATAAGCTTATTGTTCTTAGTTTTGCGGAGCTGAATTTGTCGAAAAGGCGAAAGGGTTTGGGTGATAAGAAGAATCAAGAAAAGCCCTTTTGTCGAATTCAATAATTTGATGGTGAAGTTGTGATTTCGAGTGAGTCGGGTTTTGACAAGAATTATAAAAAAATGTGTGGCAAGGAAGGAAAGTTAAGGAAGAAATTGGTTGAGAAAGATGAAATGGAGACTGATTCTGAGAATTCTAGTCCGTTTTCTGTTCTTGAATTTCTGGATCATCAAGAGCTTCAAATCCAGGTTTGATTCTTAAAGGTTTAAGTTTTAGTACAAGATTCAGTCTTTGGTGATGTTTATTGATTTGGGTATGAATTATTTTGTAGGAAAAGAAGATTCAAAGTTAAGAAAATACAATCGATTTGTTACGAAAATACAATCGATTCACAGCCATAACCCATCCATATCACCACTATAACCCAAAAGGATATATTTTGTCGATCTGGTTTTTGTTACGAAAATACAATGATTTTGTGTTTCGATCTGGGTTTTATGTTTTTTTGTGTTTCGATCTGGGTTTTATGTTTTTTTGTGTTTCGATTTGGGTTTTTGTGATAGATCGAGAGGTGTGTTTGGGATTTTGTTATGAATATGTTGTGTTAGATCGAGAGGGTATATCATCAATTTACAACATCATCAGTTTTTTTTTTTTTTTTTTTTTTAAGACCTTTGAACTGAATGATGGTGGTGGTGATTGATTTGCAGAAATGGTGATAGAAGTATAATTGGAGTATTTGTATTTGAGGACTAACGGTGCAAAAAATACTAACGGAGGGACTAACGCGCAAATAATATTTGTACACTTAACAGTCAAAGTAAACGGACATCCAACTTAGGGACCAAATGCTTGCAACGTTTCACAAAATAGGTATATGTGGCGTAATTAAAATGAAATAGCTCCTAAACATGAAATCCGTGTAAACCACAATGTTAGGAATATAAATATTCATATGAAAGACTCGGTCACCCCGAGTATCTATTAGCATTAACTTAGCTCGTAGGCTTATTAGTATTAGTTTAGTTAACGTAATAATAGCTTCGTTATTATAGTATTCGTGGAGTTGGGTCGGGTCTTTACCCACTGTCAGCTCACTCCACAGCCCATGTGGGGCGTATAATATGTAACTATATATATCCTTCTCCATCCAATGGAGGAGGTTGGTTGTTCATTAATACACACACACAACTAGTGTATTTCTCTCACTAGAACTTCCCACCCTCTACTCTCTCTCTCTAACTCTAACCATGGATTTGTTCTTCCATAATCCAAGACCTCCCGAATCCCACAATAATCAACATAAGAATCGATCCTACAATTGGTACCAGAGCCAAGGTTGTGTTATTTCATTGATTTGTGTGGATTCGTGTATCATTTTGAAACTGAGTTACCCTTGTTTTTCGGATCTGATTTTTTTTTCTTCTTATCTTGTTGGTTAACAGTTGTTATACAATATGTTGTATCCTATGGTCAAAAGTCATAATACATATATATCTGTTTTTCTCTTTTTTTTTAACAGTTTCTAAAACTGTTTCTTCAAACTTTGCCCAACTTTAGTCCAATTAATGTGTAGTATTTAGTCTAAACAAATAATGTTATCTTCAAATAGAAGACCAGACCAATGAACTGTTTCTTTTGTGATGTCTTGTACCATTTCCGTGATTATGTGGTCTGTTTTTATGGTCATAAAAATTCGACGGATAAGCTCGCCAGAAATAAGACAAGGTCAAAATGAAACAGATCTGGGCTTAAAAAAAGTGTTTAATTGGTTGTGGTTTGAGGAGTTCTTGGTTGCGTTTTGATGAAAGAGAAAACTCAGATCCGGTTTTTTTGGAAAAGTACGACAATGACTGGTCAACTGCAATTTGACTATGGTTGCGATTTGATCCTACTGCGATTTGTGCAATTGTTGCATTTTGAAGTCCTGCGATTTGACTCAATTGCGTTTTGATCAGGTTGCGTTTTGTGTGGGGTTGCGTTTTGCCTATGAGTTGCGGTTTGTTTGTCTAGTTGCGGTTTGACAGAGTAACAAATCTTGCGATTTGTCTTTAGAATCAAGATGAAGATGAATACTGTAGGACCACTTATCATTATCTAACAACCATCGACAACCACTGCCAAACATTTGGGATATATACACATTATCCGAATTCAAGAAATAAAAAAAAAGAAAAAAAGAATGAAGATAAAAAAGTGCAGATCGATTACATCATCTAACAACCACAGCCAAACAACTCATAATCATATTTAATCCAACAAACAAAGCCAAAAATTGTTTATCCTAAACCCATCGACGAAACCTCAGCCAAGAACCCATATCAAACAACCAATCCTACACCAAACCCTTCACCATCTCAGACTCTATAAGATTCGAACCTAGGTCCACAACAACAAACCCACACCATCAAACCCATACTCTATCCTCTACCAAGACTCGAGCGCTAAACATAGTAACAAGATCTCAGATTAAATCTTTCGTATTACTCAAGCATATGAGACCTCTTGAAGGTCTATAAAACGAAAGACACAACTCATCATCAATCCATTTTGAAGCAAAGCTTCATTAAATATCTGAACAATTAAAGAAGGAATGATAACAATGACATTATATTCCATTCTTTGATTCGTTAAAACACACAACTCAAAAACCAAACAAAACCTACCTGAGATCTTGTATTAAGATCTTGTAGCTGAAAATCTTGTGAGCAACGATTCGAACCAAGAAGAACTGAAGACAAGGGAGGGTACGGTTGCTATTTGTTGTGGGATAATAGCAATTGCAAGAAGAATGAAGGAGATTGTGTGTTCGGTTATGATAAGATTGAGATGAATATGTGAGATTTGATGAGATCCGTTTGTTGGGAGATAGAGAGAATGAAATGGTGAAAGGGGGCGGAGATAAAAGAAATGTGTGTTTAGGGTTATTGCAAATGACAATTATCTAGGGTTAAGTGTATGTTTATGTTAACAAATATGTGGTGAGTTGGATAAGGTGTTTCATGGATTAGAGTTTGGGCTTAAAGAGTGAACCGACCCATATGAATTATTAATTGATGATTTGGGCTATATATTGAGTAGATTTGGATTGGGCTTACGAATTGAACCATCAAAAGCTAAAATCTGAATTTCAGTTTTGGATATACAATTTTGGATTGTATTGGTTGGCAAAAAGTGTGGTAATTTTTGTGGTTACAAATTTTTACGGGGATACGTTTTTGACAAGATCGGGATAAACCATTGTCAGGATTCATTTAAACCATCAAAAGGCTAATTTTTGGGTATTTAACCGCACGAGATGATCATGGAGTTTATTTGGTATCACTTATTTGAGATTGAAGTTGAATTTCACGAAGGCGTCTACTTATTTTATCTTGAAATCGGGGATGGTTGGATGCATGATTTCAATGATAACTTGCTTGGACGTATACAACTTATGATTGGGACTTAGACTATCTAGTTATACCCGATGTAAGGAGTTACATTGTAGTACTCACGGGTTATAGCTATCACTTCAAGGAGTCACATTGTAGTGCTCAGTGTCACACGCAGATGCAGATGTGGATAGTCTCAAGAGGTATTGTACTTATTTTGGCTCTTAGTTGAGTGTATAGGGTACTCTTCTGCATTGTTCTTCAATCAACAACAGTGCAAGCTTAGGTAACGAGAACGGGGAATTCTACTTCATTTTCAAGTTTGGTATATCAGGTTTACTTCACCAAGTGGTCACAGCAATAGCCGACTGAATACGAGGTTGGTAAGTTAGCCAAAGAGTTTAAAGGTTGAGATGTGAACAACAATTCTCATGGGATATTCGATGCTACAGAATGTCAATAATACTGCACAGTCTAAGCAAAATCTTTCAAGAATCTTCAATCTCATTCATGATTTTTCAAGATGTTTGCTTAAGACAAGAACTTCTCGTGTATATGGTCGTACACGTCAATGATGCTTCCGAAAGTTCGAAACCATCATGGGGGAGAAACGTGTACTTTGATGTTATATGGTCAACTTCCAGGGAGAAGTAGTTTATACTACTTTACTTAGTATGGTTTGTGAAGTATTCTACATATGGGAGAAGAATTGTTGCTGATCTCTTGCATGTTCCCTCAACCAGATATTCACCAAAACCAAATTTTTTTCATAACACATTCAATTTGTTATTGTCTCACGGTTTCTTCTTGGTTTTGTAAAATCCCGCGAAAGAATCTATTTCTCGGTTTAAATCATAGATTTGTAAAATCCCGTGATGATGGAACTATCCTGGAGAAAGAAAAGTGCATTTCCGGATCTTAATTGATTTTGGTGCTATGGTTTCAACTTCGAAGAAGGGATAAAGTGTGTACTTCATGTATTGGATGATTTATGATATACTTCATGGCATTTTGGTTATAACAAAGTTTTACGGGGTTATGCGCTTTCGACAGCGATCGGGATAAAACCATTATCAAAGTTCATTTAAAATATCAAAAGGGGCTAGATCTGGGCATTTAAACCACAAGATGTGACTACGGCGTTAATTCACTATTATTTATTTGAGGTTGAAGTGAAATTTCACGGGTGCGTGTACTTAGTATCTGAAGATATCGGGGTTGGTTGGATGAAGATTCTTCGAGATCCTTGTTCGAGCGTTTAACCTTTACAATGACGAAGACTTGGATATCTAGTTATTTTTGTGATTCTTCCTCTCTATTACCACAAAATAACTATCACTTTAAGGAGTTACGTTGTAGTGCTCAGTGTCACACGAAGTTGTGGATATCCAAGAGGTGATGTACGTCTTATACTTGATGGTTGGTTGGTTGAAGAGTATAGAGTACTTAGGGATTCGATGTAGCACGAACTCTCTACACCGCTCTTGGTCACACATTAGTGCAAGTTTAAGTCACAAGTTCGGGTAATGTTACTTTAGTCTCAAGTTCATCATATTGGGTTTTCTCCATCAGTAGTCACGACAAAGAGCCAACTGAATGATAATGGGGTTGGTAATGAGTTAGCTGAGAGAAGTAGAAAAGAGAGAGATGACGTTTGAACACATCAGTTCAAGCCTCGTTCTTCATCGATTATGACGCTTGTACACATCAGTTCAAGCCTCGTTCTTCAACGACAATGACGTCTGTTCACATCAGTTCAGGCCTCGCTCTTCATCGACATATGGTGTCTGCTGATAACACTTCAGGCCCCGTTCCTCAAAGAAAAGAAAGGCGTACGCTTGAGTGCGCTTTATCTTTGGAAGAAGAGAAATCTTCTTGCTTATGATCATTCTCATCGGTAAGCGCTGTCTGTTATATCAAAAATGGCAACCTCATATGCAATTTTTGAGGGGGAGAAGTGTGAATAAACTAAATGTCAGTCATCATATGTATTGATCAGTGTTTCCAATTTGGTTTTGGTGAATATCTGTTTGGTGAATAAACTAAATGTCAGTCATCAAGTGGATTTACTTATCGTTGATTGTATTCTTATTTACTCTTTTAATAAAAATGGCAGTCATATGCAATTTTTGAGGGGGAGAAGGGTGAATAAACAAAATGTCAGTTATCAAGTGGATCTACTTACCGTTGATGGTATTCTTATTCACTAGTTCAATCAAAAATGGCAGTCATATGCAATTTTTGAGGGGGAGAAGGGTGAATAAACTACATGTTGATTGATGTTTGAGAAATGGCCATACGACTAATCGACATCTTCTCACGGGCTGATATAATCAGTGATAAAGTGCTTCTAGTTAAATGCTTCATGTACACATCATTATGCTTCATGTACACATCATTATGATGATTCCGATTAATCGTAACCATCAGGGGAGAGAAATGTGTACACCAAGGACACACAACAAGTTCATGTGATCGGGATTAATGTCTTATGATACAAATTAAAGATGATCAGTGTTTCAACTTGTTACTTTGGTGTTATCATTTCATGTGTACGTTACGGGCTGATGGGTTATATGTAAGATTACTGGAATGCATTTGGTAAGATGAAGATGTTGATATTCTGTTCCCCAAATGGACAATCTTGAAGAAGGTCGAGTCTACAGTCTGTTCTACATTTTCCGCTGGGTGTTAGAAGACTAAAGACGGCATGCATTTGGTTATCAAAAGACTTCTTCATATTCTGGGCATTCATCAGAAAGGTTGTCAGTTTCGGGGAGAGCACTAATTAGGGGAGAGTGAAAAGCCAGATTTAATCCCTAATTAGATTTGCGGACATTGCTCTTCAGCAAGTAAAGTGATGGCAGCTGAGAAGAGTCTGAAGCCAGAAACACTCAAAAGCCTTCAGGAAGAGACTGAGGAGTAATGGATTTGCTTCATATATCCTTGTATATATTTGCTTCATATATCCTTGTATATATTTTAAACCAAAAAGAAAATGGAAAAATATAAAACCTATAAAAACCATAAAAATCAGAAAAACACAAAAATATCAAAAATAGTTCCTCTAGGCATGTCTTCTGTTTATCGATAACATTTACGGTCCTAGAAATGTCATTCAATAATGACACGGGACTTTAAATGAAGCTCGAGCAGAAGTTAAAATAAATTGTTAAAACATGTCATGATGGTTTGCTATTACATCAGATATGCAACCCGTTTTTCATTATGGGGAAAGCACGTCGCCAAAAAGACGGCTGTTCCTCCAACTGGGTGAAGTTCACCCGGGCATGGATTACTTTATATCCATGTTTCTCCGATTTGATGTATGTTTCAGTGCATCATTTCTCGTATAAGAAGAGAAGTCTTCTTTACATCGCAAATACTTTTCCATCTATGATTCTTCAGGAAAGTATTTGTGCTAAACTTGGTGGTACCATGAATTTTTTTGGAAATCAATCAGACTTGATGTTTTTCATAAAATTTGTCACTCAATCAATGACTACAGCTCTTTATATGGTAATTGATTGAGGGGGAGAGTGATTTCAAAATTTTATATCATCAAAACACGCCACTTTGTACATAATAAGCAAGTGAATAAAATTTATTGTTATGTGTCAGTGTATGAGTTTCATTCAAATATCTTTCAAACTTATCATACCTGACACTAACATTCTCCCTCATTGATTGAGGCTGAGCATAATAATGTTCCATTATCAGCATACATATTAAACCTGACCACATTTTCTCCCATATTTTCTAAACTTATTTAAATCAATTGGGATCACAAATCTCAAAAGGTTTGAAATTTTTGATCGGGGGAGAGAATGTGATTTAAATATGAAAACTGATAAAATGTGATCTTTTGGACTCAAGTGTAGGCTCTCCCATATGTGCTAAACTCTTTCGTATATCGATGCACATATTGAGGGGGAGCGAATAATTTATGATGGCAATTGTGGAAGAATACCAAAGACCGACCATTTTACTTAATGTACTGGAGTCATAAGGATGGTAAGGTTAGGTATCAGTTCCCATGATCCAGCCAAAACCGGAGGGATCTTCCCAGGGACAATCCTCTAGTTAGAATAGAAGTCCTTAGGAATGATTAAAAAAGGAGAAAAGTGAATAAGGGAAGAGTGCCGACTGAGATGGAGCTAGTACTGGAACAAACCCAACAAGGTACTAGTGGTGAAGTCTCGGTAAGCACTGAAGGGGTTGAAGAATGAAAAAGAAATGTAAAGGTAAAGGGTGAAAAGAAAGAAGCCCTCCTTACACTTTAGGCAGAAACCGGGTCAATACATACGCTGTCAGAATCACTTGGTTGATTGCTGACATTGAAGAAAAGTATCATGGACCCAGTGATACGCTGCACAACCCTCCCTAGCCACTCAAGGTCCCTCAAAGGACTCTTGTTTCACTTGTCAAGGAGATCAATACATTGCTATCGTCTCTCTCACTCTGAGTTAGATGATATTGAAAAGGTGGCAGTCCTCTCCAGCCTCCGATCACTAAATCAAAATGCACTATTGAGTCTAGAGCCAAGAGATCATCAATTAATCTCATTAGGACGCATTTCCAATATGCTTGCTGTTTCATACACCGTGAAAAGCAAGAAAATATATATGAAGAGTCCTACGCATTATCCTCGTGGTATTGCCAGAACATCCGAGTGATACGAAAGTATTCACAATGAAGATGGAAATCCTTCTAGAGCCAACATCAAACAAACTCTTGGTGGGTGACATGGGAGATCCTTCATGGATCAAACTTGTGACAACTGGAAAGAAATGATGGGGCGATTCGCATTTGAATCAAACCTGTTCCAGGAAATGAATTGACGGTCTCATCAATCAGTGGGTATTTAATTTACTGATTCACTCTACCGTGTTGTCTGCTTTGAGACGTTCCAGTATGAGAACATGCTTGGTATGACGATTCCAATGTTAATTCGTTGGATGAGTATTTACAACAAGCTGGAAATTCCTGTCAAGGAGAATTCTCTTTAAAGGGAATTCTACCTGATCACAGGTCGGTCCTCACGAATTCGAAGGTTAATCCAACCACACCGGGCGAATGAAAAAGCCATATTCGTTCCCCAACTTTATTGCTAACTGTTTTATTTCAGATTTATATAAAGATGGTGATGGTGGTACCCAATTCCAGCAGAGACATGTCAATTCATAACCTCATGCTCACACTTCACAATCACGTTCAAAGAAATCATGATAGCAGAATGACCTACAACAATGCTTCCGCAACTCTGATGCTAAATATCATGATCCAGAAAAGTGTGAGCATGACGGTCCGATGGTCACTATATCACATGGAGGCGATACTACTAAGGATGATTTGGAGATTTACTGTGGCTGATGATCTCAAAGCAAGCTCAGAGATCACACAAGACAAAGGAACATTAATCACAAGATCATTGCTTGAAGTACAAAGATTAAAGACCTTGAAGAATCAAAGACTACGAGCTAAGAAATTAAGTTCATTAGAATGCTAGAATTCAAATTGTAATTTCCGGGGTGACCTCCCTTAGGGGGAGATTGTTAGGAATATAAATATTCATATGAAAGACTCGGTCACCCCGAGTATCCATTAGCATTAACTTAGCTCGTAGGCTTATTAGTATTAGTTTAGTTAACGTAATATTAGCTTAGTTATTATAGTATTCGTGGAGTTGGGTCGGGTCTTTACCCACTGTCAGCTCACTCCACAGCCCATGTGGGGCGTATAATATGTAACTATATATATCCTTCTCCATCCAATGGAGGAGGTTGGTTGTTCATTAATACACACACACAACTAGTGTGTTTCTCTCACTAGAACTTCCCACCCTCTACTCTCTCTCTCTAACTCTAACCATGGATTTGTTCTTCCATAATCCAAAACCTCCCGAATCCCACAATAATCAACATAAGAATCGATCCTACACACAAGGACCATCCGTGTAATTTTTTCTAATATATATGATGTTTTAAAGTATGTAGGTAGGTTGTAATAAATATATGGGTATGATTGAAAGAATTTATCACCTGGGTCATTCCTTTTGACTCGCTCGATACGCTCGACATCAGCTGCCATTACTTCCCATGTTTTTTCGTAAACAACATCTGGCCAAGACATGCTGTCTGTCATGAGTAGCATGACATAAAATGAGCGCAAATATGTTCCTGTTCCCCAATGGCTGGCTTCCAACAATCCATCGATGTATTCCTTGTCGTCCACCAACAGCCCTCTTGCTTGGCAAGCGTCTTTATATGTAGGATACGTGACACCCTCATATTTTTTAAAGTCAATCCAGTCCGTGGCACCTCTAACTTTGTTGAGTAATACTCGCAAATAGAACAATTCGCCCATAGATGGAGGGACATGTTGGACACGTCCAATACACGTCCCTTTTTGCCTTTTTAACCATTTCATTTCTTCTTGCCTCCATACATAGTGTTCCAGAAACTCGTGGTAGAGTAGTTTTTTAGCTTCTTCGTCTGTCTTGTTTGTTTCCATCCATGCAACAAACTTGGTTTCATTAACCGATTGCCTGTCCAATGTGAAATCAATAGATTCCGTTGCATCGAATATAACTGACTGTTCCCCTTCTAAGTGAAATGGTAATCTTTCAACAGGCGGAAACCTGTAATGTATATCGAATCCGTATATTCTCTAAGCTGCTTCACATGCAGAAAGGTATCTACAATCGTAAAAATCCTTGACTTCATCGGCTTCTTCATCTTCGAGAGCTATATTAACTCGATCTGGTCCCTTATTTATGTATTTGAAAAGATATTTTATAGACCCAATCTGGTTTCACCATTCTACATTAATATGTGATTGGTATCGACGAAGCAGTCCGGGGTTGTATGGAACGACGAATCCGTTGTGCAAATCCATTTTACTTTTTGTTATAGTAGACCCGTCATTCCTTCTTTTATAAATAGGATACCCTGATTCATCAATGAATGTTGTTTCATTAAACTCTTTTGGGAACTTCTTTGTGCATTTGTTCTTTACGGTGCAAGGGCAGGTCGGTCGTTGAGGGCTGCACGGACCATGAATCATGTGGTCAGTTACAATTTTGTATAATTTCGGATCCTCATGGTTGTCCGGGATTTCAGCGGAAATGAAGCGGTCAATTTGTGATGGGGTCGTTATTTTATGTTTTGCCTCCAAAAAAAGTAATATGTGAGCATGTGGAAGTCCTCTTTTTTGGAATTCGATTGGGTAAACAGCTGCATTCATAACATAATATCAGATATATAATATATAAAGAAATACTTGTAAGGAGATAATCATGTTAGGAAATATAGTTGTAAAGTAAATACCCGCTTTGAGCTTGCCAAAATAGTGTCGATCTTTAAAGTCTCGCATAAGGGTGTCCAGTTTTTGTTTAAAAACTCGAGCAATTGCATCTGGCCTATCTTCTGACTTCAAGCCCCTCTCAGCCACAGAGCGTGAAATCTCTGGCCAATTCGGGTTGCACGTAAATGTAATAAAGAGGTCTGGAAATCCATACACCTTGTAAATTGTCATGGCATCCAGATAGTTTTGCATCATATACCTTGGGCTCCTAGTAAATGACGAAGGCAAGATTACTTTTTTCCCTCGTAGTTTCACACCAGAATTTGGGTCTTCAGCCAATTTTGCCAATTTCGAGTATGTTTCACTTCTCAAGTCTTTTTGTTGCTTTCGTATGTATGACATCCTTTCAGATTCAACCATAGTGTATGCGTCGACAATGAACTGCTGAGTAAGCCGCCTTGCATTTAGACACATAGAAAAAACACCTGGCCTTTCTTGCAGTCGGTATGAAAAATACTCTTTCATTGTTACCCTTGTTTTTTTGTTTGTTGGTGTGTGATCAGTAATACCAAAATGGTATATGTCTGTCCGATAACCATCCTCAGCATACGGGAACAACAGAGGATACTGTAGTGCGAGATATGAAGGATGTAATTCGCTGATCCTTCTTTTACCTCCCTCTTGCATGTGTAGAATAATGTCCCTTTTATTTGATGTGCTGTCCCACAATTAGTGCCGCAACTTCAGAAGCAGTCGGTAGGTTATAATTCCTACCATCTCGCTCTCTTGTATCAATGAGACATATTTTTAATTTATTTCTGTCCCTTTCAGATACGAACCGTTCACCCGCCATTCGAAATTGAGCAACTAATGGGTTGATGGAATCAAGCATGTCGCGTAACTCAATTGTTAGTTGGTGGTCTATGCCGTGATTCTCTGTTGGGGTTGCGGTGCCGCTGATGCAGTTACAAATATAGCAAGTTAAATGCGAATTTGTAACATAATGTATGTAATGAAAATCGTAACATTTATTAAAATATAATCAAAACACAAAATATTCCTAATATTACATTATAAGATTTGGCACCATACCTGAAACAATTCATCCTATTTTGGATTTTATTGTCAGCATCGTAAATATATAGCTGTGCAAACATTGGAGGTTCACCTTCATTTGGAAATAATGAACCCATTAAGTGGTAATTTTCACCCTGTATTCTGTAACAATATGCACCATATCCTTAATTAACTGACGTGTCTTGCCTAGAACCCATTGATGTGAATGCAAACATTGAATTGTAGCGTCTGATATTTTCAATGAATGTATTGCTTTTTGGATGGTTTCCACTGATAAGTTCCATCAACGTCTTTGGTGGATTCAATATTTCATTTCCTAATTTCACCTTTCCTTTGCCACAACAGAGTGAATATGACTCTGAATTAGGATTTGCATGTCCTGCCATACTTTCAGCTTGCCATAATAGTGCGTCACAAGAACCGCATTTGTGAATTGGATCTCCATGGTCAATGTAATCTGTACATCTATATAGTATTAAAGCATACCTAATTTATAAATACATGCCAAGAAATTGTGCTGAACAATTGTGTTAATGAAGGATATAGTCTGTGTACCGTTAGATATTCCAACGAAGATATCTTTTTCTATAACATCCTCGTCTGCCAAGCGTGTAACACTAAATTGTGATTGTTGGAATGTCTTTTGTCTAACTATTTTTGTTTTTTGCTTAAGCCTTTTTGATTTGCGTTTAGAAGAATGTGCACCGGATTGGTTGTGATCAATATTCGTAGGTGTTTCTGTTATTGATGTTATAAAGCTCAATATGGAAAATATTATAAAAACAAATTAACTTACGCGTGTTTATGCTGCATTAATTTTCTTACGTGGTTGGGTTGCGTTATTGAAAGGACGTCCCCTTAGCCTAGGTTCTTTATTGACGTGTTCATTATTTGTATCCACATTCATCCATTCTGGAAGTATTGTTGTTGGAGGTCTCTGATGAAGCGAAAAGTGTACCGCTTTTAGGGGGTCATTTAAGCCCTAAATTGTATTTATTTGATCAAATATTGCCCTAAATCGTTCCTTTTGTCATTTTAGGTACTTCGGAGAAGAAATCTGGAAAAGGAAGCATTTTGGACGTTTTTGGAGCATAAAAGTGAAGAAAACGATAAAGTCTCAAAATTACGCTGGAAAGTACCTTTGACGGCGTCAGGAATTGGTCCAGACGGCGTCATGGCTTGGCAAAAGAGGTGGATGTGAAAATTACTCATGATAAGCCAGAGAATTTTGCATGAAAAATCTGACGGCGTCACCCTTTAATGTGATCAAGGTCGTCACGGCTTAAGCTAAAGAGGGACGGCGTCAAGCACTAATCTGACGACGTCAAGCCTTGATAAGCCAGAGCGGATTTTGGAGGTCTAAAGAGGGACGGCGTCAGGAAGGCCATCCGGGAACCCTAAAAGCGGCGAGGTGACGGCGTCAGGATCTACAACGTGACGCCGTCAGCCCTTAAACTCTATATATAGTTTTGCAATTTTTTGTCATTGGTGTGGAACTTTGTGTGTAACCTTTTGGGAGGAAACCCTAAGACGATTTTAGCAGCTTTTTCAAGGCTTTTTGCCTTGAGATCTTCCATGTTACATTGAAGATAAGTTATCAATTAATCATTCAATATGTCTATGTGTTGTTTCATTCTATCTTGTTCTTGTCTTTTGTTTAACATGCTAGGCTAGGTTTTCTTTGTGTTTGCTTAGATCTAATGAAACCTAACTATTGATTATTGATTATTAGTGTGTTATTAATTGTATTGGATGATTGTTCATCTATGTTAGGCTTAAGAAAACTGGCTAACTTCCTATTCGGTAACTTGCTTGAACGTCTTAAGAAACATGAACCAATGCGTACTAAGGTTTTTATGGTTGTATTTAATGCATGAGCGAATTCTAGTGATCCCATGTTAGGAGCTTCTTAGCCGGCTCGACATAGGAGTGAAGTAGGAGCTTATAGAGTTGGGGAAGTACGTACGCCACCCCATGATTGGTATTAAGGAATACACCCGTCATCCACGCGATTAATACACACTAATCAACCGGTAAAAGATAGTTAGGGAGTAAGGAAATCTAAGTAAACACATTTCTCTCCACATAAGTTTCATCAACCTTTTCATTTTCTGTTATTTTATTTTATTTGCATTCGTAGTAATTTGGGTTAGTTGACTAGCAACTAATTCCGCCCACTCTTTCAAACCCGAGATTTTACTTGCTTTCATAAAATTATAAAAACATAAAAAAGAATCTTCTCTCACCCCTAGACCTATTAGAGTAGTTTTTCAATCCTAACGACACTATTCCCTGTGGAGAACGATCAATCCCCCGTACTTACCACTACACTATACTACATCGGTCAGGTACACTGCCTGGTGGGGTTGTAAGCCTCTTTAGATCCCTCGAGAGGTAAAACCTGTTGTAAGGTCGCAAAACCACGCATCAAGTTTTTGGCGCTGCTGCCGGGGAATAGTTATTGTTTAGGTTGAATTTTTATTTTATAGGTCTACTCACTAGATTCCTTTCTAGTGAGATTTTTTTTTCTAGGTTTTCTTTAGTCTATCTTTTTTCTTCGTTTCTTTGTTCGTAACCATTACCATTCGACATCATGGAAGATGGTAATATCCTCGATCCCAACATCCCACCACCACAACAACCACCACCACCTCCTAGAGCCCGTACCTTAGGAGACTACTCCCGTCCTAGCCACCATGGCTATCGAAACACCATTGAGCTCACTCAAGGAGCCAATGTCACTCCCTTGCGATCCGACACCATCCGGTTGGTGCAAAGCGGATGCGCATTCCATGGACTTTGTTCCGAAGATCCTAATCAACATCTCAAGGACTTTCTCAAAATTGTTGATTCCATAGACCTTGATGTTGCCACTCGAGAGACGACCCGACTGCGTCTCTTTCAATTCTCTCTGCGGGACCAAGCTAGTCAATGGCTAGAGCGTCTACCCGCAGGTTCCATCACCTCTTGGGATGATCTCACCACTCGCTTCCTTGCTCAGTTTTTCCCACCGGGAAGAACTACGAAGCTAAGGAAGGATATCTTGATGTTTGAACAACGTCGAGGTGAAACCCTCTACGGGGCATGGATTCGATTCAAGGACTTACTCCAAAAAGTCCCTCATCATGGCATAAATCTCTGGCTTCAAATCCAAATCTTCTATGACCATGTTGATTACCACACCAAGCGTGCTATCGATCGAGCCGCCGGGGGCAGATTGCGCGACAAAAGCGCCGAGGAATCATGGGAAATCATTGATGAGCTTGCATCCGACGATGATGAATTGTGGCAAGTTTCCCACGACGTACGCTCGGCGGTCAAGACATATTCATCGCCAGATACAGCTAGTCAAATCACTGAGGAAAGCTTTAGTGAACTTGAGAAAAGGGTTGCATATCTTATGGAAAAGCAAAAGAGACCCTTAAGTCCACAAAAAGCAACAATTAACTCGGTCTCAAGCGTTAAGCAAATACCATTGTCCGAATCACCCCTTAGGGAAAATACTAAACCTTTCCATAAGCACGCTCAACCCAACTCACCACCTCAGGAGCTTAGTCCAACATTCGAAGCTCGAATGAGAGAATACATGTCAAAACACTCCGAACGGTTGGCAAAATTTGAGGAAGCCGTCTACAAACAGAAGGAGGAAATGGAAGAGAAGATGGCGGAGATGATGAACCTTTTGAAAGAATACACAAATACAAAAGCTCCTGAAAAAGTATTGGTGAGGAATGACGTTGAAGTTCCCAACACTAGATTTGTCAAGGCCATCTCCGTCGTCCAAAAGGGCAAAAATGATGGAAGAGGGAAATCCATAACTATGGAAGTTAACAAAATTGACCTCGTCCCAATTAATGATGGAAACACCAATGCCTGCAACTGCGATTCAGACAAAGGCAAGAAGGCTCCCTCTAAGGAGCGCCAATTGGTAGAACCGCCAAAGTCACAACAAGTGAGGCATTACTTGAAGCACGATATAAACAAGGAGACCATAAATGATTGGGTGAGAAATTATCGACGTACTCATCTACCCAACAAGGAGTCTACGAGAATGGAACCGAATGATGAATCCGACACATTACCCGGAGGGAAATTGTATGAGTGCCTCATAAGACAAAAGTTAGTGGAAAAGCAGGAATTCTACAGGGTCTTCGAAATACCATGCAGCATTGGAAAACTCAAGTATCTGGATGCGGTAGCTGACCAAGGTTCCGACGTAAATTTGATGCCTTTATCCGTCTATGTCCAGTTAACCGACGAACTGCCATCCATCACCCGTACTAAACTCTCCTTTGCAAAACATTCTTATGAGTACCCGTTAGGAATTGCAGAAGATGTGTTGGTCAACGTTGCCGGATTCCTGTATCCGGTCGACTTCATGATTATTGAGAGGAATGATATGAATATGCCAATAATCCTTGGGGCACCCTTTCTCGCTACCACTAGGGCACAAATCGATTACGGAAATAGTGCCATCCTAATAAAGAAGGGGAAGAAAACAATAAACTTCCCAACGGTCCCACGACATATACGAGATGTTGCTCTACAAAAGAAGATGGAGGCGAACTCCAATATAATCCGTGGTAATGTTCGAGAGAAAATCCGTGCATGGGAGGCAAGGATTAAGAGTTACAATGAAAATGAGATTAGAGAATGTAAGGGTGGAAATAACGATTATATTGAGGCTGATGAGATGACTAATAACCCCGTTGAATTTACAAAAGGAGACTCAGTGCTCCTAAGGCATTCAGAAACAAAAGCACCTACCGATGAACCAAGTCCCTGGTGGTACGGACCATTCACAATTAAAAGTCTACACCAAGATGGGGTAGTAAGCTTGACCAGCAAGGGAGGTGGTGAAGTGACTGCGAATGTCGGGCGATTGAGACACCACCACCCTGACAACAAGGATTATATCTACCAGGGATACGTTGTTAGGAATATGAATATTCTGTTGAAGACTCGGTCACCCCGAGTACTTAGTAGCACATCATAGCTCGTAGGATAATTAGTAATAGTATTAGTAGTTTAGTTATTTGTAATATTGTGGAGTGGGTCGGGTCTTTACCCACTGTCAGCTCGCTCCACAGTCCACTAAGGACATATTATGTAGTACTATAAATACTCCCTTCCCACCCATGGGAAGGGTTGGACCTTTCATGATAATCTAATCTCATCTTATTTCTCTCTCTACAAAGGCTCCCAAACTCTCCTACCTCTCTCTAGAATATCTTCCATTCGATCCAAAACTAAGCCTCAAACAAGTGTTTCTTGCATTGTGAATACCCTACAATTGGTATCAAGAGCCATGGTTAGGTCCATGAGAGTTGGTATTCACGGATTTGTGTAGTTTTTGAGGTTTTTTGGTTTGATTTGATAAGTAGCATAAATTCCATTTTGTGCTTTGTTTAGTGATTAGAAGTAGTTATACCTTGTACTTTCTAGCTTAAGAATAGTATTAGAGTGGTATTTGGTGTTTGGATTCACAGATCTAAGAACGGTGTGGTGATTTTGGGGTAATTCGTGGGTGTTTATTGTTGTGTTCTTCGCAGCGGTTTGTGTCCTTGGGACATGTTCTTGGACTCGGTTTGTGTCACTTCGTAGATACGGTTTGTCTTATTACTTGTTTAGGCAAAAAGACAAAAGGCAGTGAAAGCGACGTGCTTGGGAGTTTGTGTCTACTCGGTTTGTCCCTGCTGCGTGTACTCGGTTTGTGCCTACTCGATTTGTCCCTCCAGCGTGTACTCGGTTTGTGTAGACTCGGTTTGTCTCTGAGGAATTTACTCGGTTTGTGTCTACTCGATTTGTCCCTCCAGCGTGTACTCGGTTTGTGTAGACGCGGTTTGTCTCTGAGGAGTTTACTCGGTTTGTGTCTACTCGATTTGTCTCTGCAGCGTGAACTCGGTTTGTATCTACTCGGTTTGTTCCAGCAGCGTGCACTCGGTTTGTGTCTACTTGAGTTGTCTCTGCAGCGTGTAGTCGGTTTGTGTATACGCGGTTTGTCTCTCAGACTTGTATGCGGTTTGTGTCTTGGTGATTTTAGAAATTCCCGCGAAAGATTCAATTTCTCGGTTAAATCACAAGATCTGTAAAATCCCGTAGTTACTATGGCTACCACATCAAGCACATCATCAGAAGATATTCAAGCAGCAGGATCTGACACACGTCCACCTATGCTAGATAGGACGGATTATGAGTCTTGGGCACAACGAATAAGACTTTACTGCTTGGGAAAAGATAATGGCGTTAACATTCTTAAGTCAATTGACGAAGGACCTTATCAGATGGGTACCACCAGAGACGTTGTTACAACTGGTGAAGATGGGACTGTAACTTGGGGCATCGACAGACCTAGAAACTACAATGATCTTAATGAAGAAGAAAAGAAGAGGTATGATGCTGATATTAGAGCCTCAAACATAGTCATTCAAGGTCTTCCAAAGGATGTATACAAGCTCATCAATTTCAACACTGAAGCCAAGGCTGTGTGGGACAACGTTAAAATGTTGTTGGCAGGGTCAGAACTCACAAAGGAAGATCGTGAGTCACAGCTGTATGATGAGTTCGAGCATTTCAAAATGAACCCAGGAGAGAATATCACAGACTACTATGTGAGATTTCATAAGTTGGTGAATGATATGAGGATGATCAGAATGACAGCCCAATATCCAACTTAACTCAAAGTTTGTGAACAACATGACTCCTGAATGGGACAGATTTGTTACTGCTGTCAAACTCAACAAAGGTTTAAGGGATACCAACTATGAACAGCTGTATGCTTACCTGCAACAACATGAGAAGCATGCGGTCTACGATCGGGTGCTGAGAGAAAAGTTTAATCCTTCAACTACAAATGATCCACTGGCGTTCATGACAAATGTTCAACCGACAATCCAATCATCTTCCAACCCAAGCTATCATCAACTTTACTCACATCTACCTGCTATGAGTTCTCAACTTGACTCAAGCTACTCTCAGACCGACAAAATGATTGACAACCTCACCAATCAAGTATCATTACTGGTTCAACAGTTTCAAGCGTCACTCCCTCAGACCAACAATCAGTTAAGGAATTCATCCAATCCACGCAATCTAGCAATGGTGGAGGATGGGAAAATTGTGGTTCAGAATGTGCAAGGGAGAGCAGGTAGAAACATGGGTCGAGGTTATGTGCAGAATAGAGCAGGGAATGGCAATCAGGGTCAAGGAAAACAGATCAAGTGTTATAATTGTGGGGGGCTTGGACACATTGCTAGAAATTGCAATCAACCTAAACGTCCGCAGAACTCAGATTACTTCAAAGACAAGATGCTGTTAATGCAAGCTCAAGAGAATGGAGCTGTATTGGATGAGGAAGAGTTATTGTTCTTGGCAGGAGATGGAGGAAATACTTTTGATGAAGATGTGGATGAGAAACCTGTTCAGGATCTAGCACTTAATGATCCTAACATCTTCAAGGCAGATGACTGTGATGCATATGACTCTGATGTAGATGATGAACCTACGGCTCAAACAATCTTCATGGCTAACTTGTCTTCCCTGGTTTCATCTCCCCGTCAAGCTGGTCCTTCTAATGCATCCGTGATATCTGAGGTACTCAAAATTTATGACACATATAATATTGTCGAGGGACAAAAGAATCCCGAAGAAGTACATCAGGTAGATGTTTCTGACTCAAGTAATGTTGACATGGAAAATAGCAATATTATTTCATATGAACAGTATTTGCATCACAACAACTCGCCTGATGTACCAAATGGTGAATCTTTTGTCAATAATGATGTGTGTGTTATGAGTAATGTATGTGCCTTAGATAATGCGGGTAATATAGATAATGCATGTGTGTACCATGAGAACAAATTGCCTGTCCCTGATGATAACTTGATCACTAGACTAAACATCTATAAAGAACAAGTTGCTATGTATGAACAGCGTGCTAAGTTTGAGCTTAATGATCGTGAGCAGAAATTAGAAGGTCAAATGAGTACACTTATTAAAGAGTTTAGAGTGCGAGAAGATACATTAAAATTAGAGTTGAGTTCTTTGAAAAGTCAGCTAGAACAGTCTGTCAAACAGAAACAGGAAGCACAAAAGTGTGTAACTACACTTAAGCAAGAATTCAAACAAAAAGAAACAACTCTTTTAAATGATTTCTCTAGACTCAAGACGTTAAAAAATAAGCTTGAAGATAAGTTGTACACACAAAATCAAACCATACAAACTGCTCAAATGATTCATAAGCACAGAAAGTTGAGTGATAAGCATAGTAAAATCATGATAGGTGAACCTAAGTCAACCATCCTTAGGGACATGAAAGTACTTCAACCAGCCCTATATGATGGTAATGTGATGCTTATGCCTATTCATGACCAACCTGAGCATATCTACACTAATGAAGAGGATGAGATAAGTGATAAAACGAGGGAAAAAATGAATGAGAAAATGAGGGATCCCGAGTGCATAGCCAAACGAATAATAATCAAACCCCATGATTATTATGAGGAAAATCGTTTGACTGTGTTTGCTCCTCAAAAGAAGTTAACACCTGAACAGATATTTTGGAAACAAGATAATGAAAAACTTAAGGTAGATAAACTTAAGGCCAACACCCCCCTCATTAGAAAAGTTGCATCCATAACGGTGTATCCTCCCAATACATCTAGGAATCTGGTGCCTTTTTCTCTTCCCACTGAATGCAA
This sequence comes from Artemisia tridentata subsp. tridentata, assembly GCA_021014915.2. Taxonomy (NCBI): domain Eukaryota; kingdom Viridiplantae; phylum Streptophyta; class Magnoliopsida; order Asterales; family Asteraceae; genus Artemisia; species Artemisia tridentata. The sequence goes on from CP139509.1 coordinate 330,148,608, forward strand.
AACCTTTATTAGCTTATATGTGCTTTGGCAATTATTTGCTGATTTTGATAAAACATGTAAGAAGAGAATCACACCAACCGGCATTACTGAGGGGGAAAGGTGTTTTGAACATGCAAAAAGGTGTTACTTAACTGAGGTCATGCCATTCTTTAAACTACTTAAAGAACATTTTGAAGGGTTGCAAACTGCCCTTAAAGTCGAAATAAAAGAAATGGAAGTAGTGTTTAAAGACATGGAAAATGAGGTGAATGAATATGCAATAGAGCTTAAGAGTCGAGAGATTGAAAGAAAAAACATACTCATTACTAACGACAACTTGATTGCTAAATGTATTGCACAAGATGTATTTTACACTGTTACTGATTCTGCATTGTTCGCTTGTCAATTTAATGAGTATGCTATTGCGTTAAATGTCACCCAGAATCGTGATGTTGAGCTTGAGGGGGAGAATTTAAAATTGCTTGAAAAAATTCAAAATGATGACCATGATAATATGGTTAAATGTTTTTCAAAATTAGAAGTTGAATATCTTAATTTGCAATTGAAACATCAACATTTAAATGAAAAACATAAAATATCAAATGACAAGACATCCTTGGATGCTCCTGAATTTGATACTTATTTTGAATTAAGCAACGTGATGAGACAATTCAAGCTCACACGAACACGATTCGACTGCTGAGGGCCCAAATTGCCCAATTGAAATCCAACAAGTGTGAAGTGTATGGCACCAATAAACCTTCGTCTTCAGATTCTCAGAATTTTCAATATCAAAACACCATAAATAAGTTACATTATGAAAATGAGTGTTATCGAGAAGAAAATTCAAAGGTTAAACAACATTTCAAAGAGTTATATGATTCTATTAAAGTTACAAGAAGAAATCACAATGATCAAATAACCTCTTTGACAAATGAAATTGAGAATCTTAAGGCTCGGGTGAAAGGTAAAATGCCATGCACCACTTGTAATTGTGATGCACCAAAGGCTACTGATAGTAAAAAGTATGATGTTGACGTTGAGCGTATTCCACTTAAGCTTAGAAATAACAGCCTTGCCCATCAAACATATCTCGATCATCTTAGAGAGGGCCTTGACACACTTCGTGAGGTGGTTGAAGAGGATAGGACTGATAAGCCACTTGATAGGGCAGTTGTCTATGCCTGCAAACTCACGAAAAGGATTCAGGAAAACTTAGAATATGCCATAGGCTCAATTCCTAAGTTTAGCAGACATAGAGATAGATTTGTTGCATCATCATCTACTGTTGAGAACAAGCATATAGCCTTTGATCTACCACCAAAAACATCAGAACCCAACACATCATTATCAGGAAGGCATGTGACAGAAAAACAAACTAATGTTTCCTTCGATGCTTCTACAGGAGTAAAAAGTGACACCCAAGCTAGCGAGTCAAGGTCTAGAGAAAATGCAAGAAAGGATAGGACTGCGCCAGCTAAAAATGATCACTTGAAGAATGTAGAAGCCCAACCTAGGAACAATAAGTTTGCAATGAGTAGGATGAATCGTGTTGATTCTAGTATCAAAAGTACTGTAATTAATTCGAATTCTAATGCTATCTGTAAAACATGCGACAATTGTTTAATTTCTGCTAATCATGATGAATGTGTTGTGTCTTTCTTGATGACTTCTACATCATCCCATGTTAAGAATGGTAGAATAACTGAAGCATGCAAGAAAGTTTGGAAAGCAACAGGAAAAACATTTGCTAGCATAGGCTATCAATGGAGACCCACTGGAAGGAAATTCAATTTAGGAAAACAGTGCACGTTACCTAAAATGAATGAGCATAAAATTGTGAAAGTTAAGGAATGGAGACCCACTGGAAGGAAATTCAATTTAGGAAAACAGAGATCATTACCTAAAATGAATATGCATAAAATTGTGAAGAATAAGGAATGGAGACCAACTGGTAGAATCCTGTCTTTAGAATCACAATGTCTTCCATCTAGGTCTTGTCCTGCCTCTAGTTCTGTCTCCTCAGTAAAGACAGTAGCATCTGTGAAATCTATAGTTCCAGAATATGTGTGTGCTGACCAAACGGACCCCAATTTCACTTGGGGATCCACATTTTTCAGTTATCCATTGTTGTCTGGTTTCAAATGCAGGTCGTACAAATCGTCCTGTGGTATTTGGACTCAGGCTGCTCAAAACATATGACTGGGGATCGCTCACGGCTCAAGAACTTTGTGAAAAAGTTTATCGGGACAGTTAGATTTGGGAATGACCACTTTGGTGCTATTATGGGTTATGGAGATTATGTGTTTGGTGACAGTGTAATCTCAAGGGTATACTATGTGGAAGGACTAGGGCACAATCTGTTTTCTGTGGGTCAATTTTGTGATTCAGATCTGGAAGTGGCTTTCAGAAAGCATACGTGTTTCGTCAGAGAATTGGATGGTATAGATCTCCTCAAGGGCAGTCGGGGCACCAATCTATACACCATATCGATTGAAGAAATGTTGAAGTCCTCTCCCATATGCTTGCTTTCTAAAGCCTCTAAAACTAAATCATGGCTGTGGCATCGTCGTTTGAACCACTTGAACTTCGGTACCATAAATAATCTTTCCCGTAAAGATCTTGTTAGAGGAATGCCCAGACTGAAATATGAGAAAGATCATCTCTGCTCTGCATGTCAACTGGGTAAAAGCAAGAAACAAACCCACAAGCCTAAAACCATCAACACCAACTTGGAAGTTCTTCATACCCTCCACATGAACTTGTGCGGTCCAATGAGAATACAAACCATAAATGGAAAGAAGTACGTTCTGGTGATAGTAGATGATTATTCTCGGTTCACATGGGTAAAGTTTTTGAGAACCAAGGACGAAACTCCAGAGGTTATCATTAAACTGATAAAACAGCTGCAAGTAAGGCTCGATAAAACTGTCAGAATCATCCGCACTGATAATGGTACTGAGTTTGTTAACCAACAACTCCGTAATTTCTATGAAAGTATTGGCATCACACATCAGAAAAGTATCCCTCGCACTCCTCAACAGAACGGAGTGGTTGAACGAAGGAACCGTACTCTGGTAGAAGCTGCAAGAACTATGCTTATATTTTCAAAGACACCGATGTTTCTCTGGGCAGAGGCTATTGCAACAGCATGTTACACTCAAAACCGATCCCTAATTCATCCTGTTCATGAGAAGACTCCCTTCGAGTTAATTCATAACAAGAAACCAGATCTCTCTTTTCTCCGTGTGTTTGGTGCACTTTGCTATCCAACTAACGATAGTCAAGACTTGGGAAAGTTAAGAGCTAAAGCAGATGTAGGTATATTTGTTGGATACGCACCAGACAGTAAAGGGTATCGAATCTACAATAAGAGAACCCGTAAAATCATGGAAACCATTCATCTTACGTTCGATGAGCTGAGTGAGCAACCTGCTTCAGGACAAATTAGTTCTGGACCCGATCTTAACCTTTTGTCACCTGGACCCATTAGTTCAGGACTTGTACAGAATTCCACGCCTGCAGATTCTTATGTGCCACCTACATGCGAGGAGTTAAAGAAGTTATTTGATCCTATGTTTGATGAATACTTTGAGCCAACAAATGGAACCATCCCAAGTGAACCTGCTGTACTTCCTATGGCTGAGGTTCAAGCCCCACAAGGTTCAGAAGGCCCTACAGCTTCAGTATCAGTCAGTCACAATGCTCCAGCTGCCAGTCCATCGCCTTCGTCATCAAACGCTCAAACTTCTCCAGTAATACAAGAATCTTCAGATAATAATTCATTGGAAGTTAATCCTTTTGCTCCTGTTGATGAGGTTCCTTTTGAAAACATATTTGCTCCTGAACATTCATCAGACACATCCTCACTGGAAGGACACAGCACTGCTACGTCTGTTCATAACCCTCAACCTCACGACCATCTCAGGAAATGGACCAGTGATCATCCAATCGACAACATCATAGGCAATCCTTCACGTCCAGTATCCACCCGTAATCAACTAGCCACTGATGCACTATGGTGCTTCTTCAATTCCGTACTGTCCAAGGTCGAACCTAAAGATGCCAAAGAAGCAATGACTAAAGATTGCTGGTTCCAGGCTATGCAGGATGAAATCCATGAATTTGATCGACTTGAAGTATGGGAATTAGTGCCTCCTCCAGAGCTTGCAATGATCATTGCTTTAAAGTGGATCTTCAAAGTAAAGCTTGATGAGTATGGTGATGTGTTAAAGAACAAGGCACGGCTAGTTGCTAAAGGGTTTAGACAAGAAGAGGGCATTGATTTTGAAGAATCGTTTGCTCCGGTTGCTAGAATTGAAGCTATAAGAATCTTCCTGGCAAATGCTGCTAGTCGAAATATGATAGTCTACCAGATGGATGTCAAAACGGCATTCTTGAATGGTGACTTAAAGGAAGAAGTTTATGTGAGTCAACCAGAAGGATTCGTGGATACTGAACATCCTACTCATGTTTACCGCTTGAAGAAGGCTCTTTATGGGTTAAAACAGGCGCCAAGGGCATGGTACGATACATTGTCCAAGTTCCTCCTAGTGAACGGATTCTCCAAGGGTGTTGTTGATCCCACACTATTCACCAGGAAGTCAAGAAACCATCTACTGCTAGTTCAGATATATGTAGATGATATCATCTTTGCTTCAACAGATCCTAGTGAATGTGATAGTTTTTCAAAGGAGATGAATTCCAAGTTCCAAACGTCCATGATGGGACAAATGTCATTCTTCTTAGGATTACAAGTTTCTCAAAGTCCCGGAGGCATATTCATTAATCAATCCAAATACGCCAACGAGATCTTGAAAAAGTTTGGATTCTATTCAAGTGAACCTGTTGACACTCCCATGGTTGATAGAACAAAGCTGGATGAAGATCCTTCAGGGATTCCAGTAGATATAACAAAGTATCGAAGCATGATTGGATCTTTGATGTACATCACGGCTAGCAGACCAGATCTTCTGTTTGCTGTGTGTATGTGTGCTCGGTATCAATCCAGACCAACCAAGAAGCATGTTGAAGCAGTGAAAAGGATCTTCCGATATCTTCAAGGCACGGTTCATATGGGTCTCTGGTATCCTAAGGACACTACAATGGAGTTAACGGCTTACGCGGATGCTGATCATGCGGGATGTCAAGACACTCGTCGAAGTACTTCAGGAGGAGCTCAGTTTTTAGGGGAAAAGTTGGTTAGTTGGTCTTCTAAGAAGCAGATGAGTACTTCCATATCATCTACTGAAGCTGAATACATTGCTATGTCTGCTTGTTGTGCACAAATCCTTTGGATGCGATCACAGCTTTCGGACTATGGACTCTCATACAACAAAATTCCCCTATATTGTGACAACAAAAGCGCCATTGCTCTTTGTTGTAACAATGTTCAGCACTCCAGGTCAAAACACATCGACATCAGGCATCACTTCATCAGGGAACAGGTGGAAAAAGGAATTGTGGAACTATACTTCGTGAGGACAGAGTTTCAGTTAGCTGACATCTTCACCAAGGCCCTCCCAAGAGAAAGGTTTCAGTTTATTCTCCCACGCCTTGGCATGAAAAGTATGACTCCTGAAACCCTCAAGTGTCTTCAGGAAGAAAAGGAGGAGTAAAGGATTGTCTTCTTATATCCTTGTACATAGTTGTATATATCTTAAATCAAAAAGAAAAATACAAAAATATAAAACCTATAAAAACCATAAAAATCGAAAAATCAGAAAATACCAAAAATAGTCCTACCTAGGCATGTCTTCTGTTTATCGATAACATTTACGGATCTAGAAATGTCATTCAACAATGGCACGGATTCTTAAATGAAGCTCGAGCAGAAGTTATACTAATCAGTTAAAACATGTCTTAATGGCTTGCAGTTACTTCATACTGCAACCCGCACTGTACAATGGGGAAAGCATGTCGCCAAAAAGTCAGCTGTTCCTCCAACCAGGTGATGTTCACCTGGGCATGGATTACTTTATATCCATGTTATCCCGACTTGATGTACGTTTCAGTGCGTCATTTCGTGTATTAGAAGAGAAGTCTTCTTTACATCAGACTCTTTATCTTGTTTGATTCTTCAAGAGAGTCTTGATGTTACATAAGGTGGTAAATTGATTTAAATTTTCACAAATACCCGTCGCTCAATTGAATGACTACAGCTCCTTTAATGGAAAACGGGTCATTAATTGAGGGGGAGCATATTTGTTCAAATTTCTGACACCTTGCCAAATTTGTGCAACATCAGCAGTGACACTCTCTCGGTGTTTCAAGGGAAGCATAGTATGCTTCAAAATCAGAATACATTTAAACCTGACCACATTTTCTCCCAAATTTTCTAAACTTATTTAAATCACTTGGGATCACAAATCTCAAATGGTTTGAAATTTTTGATCGGGGGAGAGAATGTGATTTAAATAGGAAATTCTGATAAAATGTGATGATTTTGAAGTTAATGTATGCTCTCCCGTATGTGCTAAACCATTTTGTATATCAAGGCACATATTGAGGGGGAGCAAAATGTTTTGGTCATTAAAGTAAGCTCCTCCATATGTGCGAAAATCTTCTTTATATAGATGCACATATTGAGGGGGAGCAAATGGTTTTAACAAAACAAAGGATTTGGTATCTCACGTGAGCAAGGCTCAGACTTCACCAATGAATTGACGAAACTTGAATTGCCATCAATCGAAAGGATACGTCTTGGCCGGGTAATAATTTCAAGCTGGTCTAACCAGTGATGTAAGCGTGTCTCGAAAAAGATGGATCTGAGTAGAGTGTACCATTTCGAGAAACTTTCTGTGGACTTGACCAGGCCAGGTAATAATTTCAAGCTAGTTTAACTAGTGATGTAAGCGTGTCTCGAATAGGTCATGTTCACTGAAAGTGGATCAATTCAAAAAGTGCGAGCTCTACCTAACATGTGCAAATTTATAAAACAATCATTTGAGCACATGTTGAGGGGGAGCATTTGAAAAATATAAAACTCTCAAGTGTTTGCAAAAAAAAAAAAAAAAAAATGTGTTTCAAAATCATGAACACTTTGAGAGATTTTTCAAGGATTTGGTTTGGCAATCATGGATGAATATCAAAGACCGACCATTTTAATTAACGCATGGAGTTATAAGGATGGTTAGGTTAGGTTCAAGTTCCCATGATCCCGCCAGAGCCGGAGGGATCTACCCAGGGACAATCCACTAGTTAGTGTAGAAGTCCTTAGGTATGATTAAAAAGGAGAAAAGTGAATGAGGGAAAAGTGCCGACTGAGATGGAGCTAGTACTGGAACAAACCCAACAAGGTTCTAGTAAGGAAGTCTCGGTAAGCACTGAAGGGGTTGAAGAATGAAAAAGAATTGTAAAGAGAAAGGGTGAAAAGAAATAGCCCTCCTTACAACTTAGGCAGACACCGGGTCAATACATATGCTGTCAGAATCACTTAGTTGATTGCTGGCATTGAAGACAAAGTATCATGGACCCAGTGATACGCTGCACAACCCTCCCTAGCCACTCAAGGTCCCTCAAAGGACTCTTGTTTCAATTGTCACGGAGTTCAATACATTCCTATCATCTCTCTCACTCCGAGTTAGATGATATTGAATAGGTGGCAGTTCTCTCCAGCCTCCGCTCACTAAATCAAAATGCACAATAGAGTCTAGAGCCACGAGATGCATAAGAAGATCTCATAGGGACACGAATTATTTCTACACTGGTTGTTCAACATTAAGGACACCAGTTGTAAACTTATGAGTCCTACGCAAATCTTAGCAATCTGCCAGAACATTTATGAGGGAATTTACGAATGTAATTCCCAATGATTGAATGGAAATTCCTGCCAGGGTCAACATCAAGCAGCCCTGAAAGCAGGTCACTTCGGTAATTCCTCGTGGATTACGCTTAGTGGTCACGGCGGTTTCTAACGGTCTACAGTCGTGGAGTGATCTCCAGCGACTCACCTAATCGTTGATGTGCTACGGTTCGATCTTAAAAAGCCCTCTGTGGGTTTTCGATTAGGAACGGTCTTGGTAAGGATTAGGGAGAGTTTTCACACTATGCTGTTGACTATCTCGAAGTCCAAACTTGTAAGTACCAGTCGAATTATTGCTAACTGTCGTATGCAGGAATATCTGGCGGTTGTAGCTGTGGAATGCTGTAGCTGGTTGCTGTTGTAGCTGGTTGCAGAAAAGATGCCAATCCTCTACCACATGTTCACACTACATCATCATTGTTACTCAACAAAGTCATGATCACCCAAAAGACCTTTAACACAGCTTCTGCTAACTCTGATGCAGAAGATCATGACACCATATAGTGTGAGCATGTCGACTCTAAGTATATTTCATCACATGGAGACTTACTACTGAAAGATGACTTGGTGACTCAAGTGGGATGATAACTCCAAAGAATCAACAAAGATCATCCAAGACAGAAGAAAAAGTCATCTTAAGATTTGATGCTGCACAATGATCAAGGAAATTGAAGAATCAATGAGTACGAGCTATGAAGTCAAGATCCAAGGATGAAGTGCTAGAATTCAGAACATGACTTCCGGGGTGACCTCCCTTAGGGGGAGATTGTTAGGAATATGAATATTCTGTTGAAGACTCGGTCACCTCGAGTACTTAGTAGCACATCATAGCTCGTAGGATAATTAGTAATAGTATTAGTAGTTTAGTTATTTGTAATATTGTGGAGTGGGTCGGGTCTTTACCCACTGTCAGCTCCTTCCATAGTCCACTAAGGACATATTATGTAGTACTATAAATACTCCCTTCCCACCCATGGGAAGGGTTGGACCTTTCATGATAATCTAATCTCATCTTATTTCTCTCTCTACAAAGGCTCCCAAACTCTCCTACCTCTCTCTAGAATATCTTCCATTCGATCCAAAACTAAGCCTCAAACAAGTGTTTCTTGCATTGTGAATACCCTACATAAATGTGCAAGTGTTATATATATGTACTCATACATTATATATGTATATGTTTATTAAATTATTTACTTATGTATTTAATTAATTAACATAAAAATTAATTAAATAAGCTTTTGAAAAATGATCAAGATGATAATGTTGGTGTAGAATTATTATAGTAGAAACATCGTTTATTATTTCTGATGTAACCTTTAACATAAGAAAACAAGTTTTGTTAAGTAATTCCATAAAGTTTACTTAAGTTTAGTGTTTTCACAAAATACTCTAAGTGTTGGATTTTTAGGAAATTTGGGCATGACCCATTCGTTTATACAACGTTTCCATTTATCTCAAGTGTTGCAAACTTTACTCAAATATTCCACTAACTAGTCATAAGTGCAAAAATACTTTTGTGATATATATTTCAAGTGTCGTGAATATTTTCATCGTATATTATTCGTTAACTTTACTTTTAAGTATTAACAATAGATTTCGACATAAAGTCACCATTTTGTTAAAAAGTCAACAAAAGTCAATTTAGTAAAAATGTCCATTTTAACCCTTTCGGAGACTAAGCGTCTCAAAACAAGTCCAAAAATAGTTGTCGTTACATTTACCGTTTCGTTAAACATTAATAACCACGGCGAGTCGGAAAATACTCCAAAAATCAATTTCATCACTTTTATTTGTTAATTGGGCCGAAATTCTATTAAAAAGCCCAATAACCAATTTTAGCCCAAAACACATTTTTAGTTATAACGTATATATCGACGCGTTACTAAAAATCATTTTACTCGCTCAATAGGTTCGTTTGGTCAAAAAGTCAAAACTACATATTTCTTCATGGGCTTCGGCCCAACAGTAAAACCATGGGCTTTTTGGCCCAAAAATTAGTTTGGTCCAATTTTTTAATATTTGGCACTTATTAGATATTTTTAGTTACCAAACAAACTTTATACTTATCAAATAAGCTCTAATAAATAAGCTACTTAGTCAAATAGTCAACTATGACTAAAAATACTTCTATTCGACCCATATTACTTGTGGTAACTTATTTACACCTTTTTACTAGTTATTTTCAATAACTTAAGGCTTATTTTCAGTCCATTCCAAATAAACACTCAATTATATTTTTCCACCATTTCAAAACTTGAGCCAAAATTTTATGTTTTTCAAAACCCCAATAATCTCATATTTTTATTTGAGTATATTATACTAAGCATATATGATATAAGTATTTTCTATATACTTACACGTGTCGCACCATAATTGTCACAGACCGTCTCCCTACGTAACATCATCATTTCACTTCGAGTTGAATACTCGCCACATACCACACGAATTCATTTTCTATTCGACTCCAAGTTTGAACTACCGTATTATTCTTCAAAACACTTATATTACTATCGTAAAGGAACCCACCAACTTATGTGAGCACGATCCTAACCTACCGCCTTATAACGCATCTTCTGGAATCATCTACTCTTATGACACATCCTTGCTAGATCTCACACTTCTTTTCTCATTGTAAAGGACCATGTCATCTGAGAGGCAAGACCTAAATTCCGCAGCCATGGAACAACTCGTAGCCCAACGAGTAGCAGAGACTATTGCTGCTTACGAGTTAGGAATTCGCACGGGTTGCGACTTAATGAACCAAGGGGCGGTTCAAGGTGCTGAAAACATTAACGAAAAGAGGAAATGGGATAACAACCTAGGAAACAAAGGGGTTCCACAACCCCTCAAAAAGTCAAAGTTGGCCAAAACTTTTACTGCTGGACCTAGTAACAGAAAGGCTCATACTAGAAAGTTACCAATGTGTATTCGCTGTAAGCTACACCACTACGGACCTTGCACTGTGAAGTGCCACAAATGCCTGAAGGTTGGACATATAGCTAAAAATTGTAAGTCTAAAACGGCTGTAGTAGCACAGGCAACATCAGGATAAAATCGGAGAGCTGAGGTAATCTGTTTTGGGTGTGGAAGGAAAGGGCACTACAAGAACCAGTGTCAGGAACCAAAGGACCAAAAAGAAGTGAACAATTAAGGAAAACTTGGAGCGGGAGAAAACTAGGACTCGAATGTGATGTAATAAGAATGGCTACTCTATGTAATAAGACCTAAGTTTAGACTCTTTTAAGTTCGTTTATGTAAGACATCATTAGTATTTTCTGTGAACCATGTAGTATGGTATGGATTTGGTGAAATTTTATTATGAGATGTAAGCTTATTTGACTCCAACTACCAACGGTCCTATGCCAACTAGATGTACCAAACGCCGCCCGTTGCACTATTCATTTTTACTATGAGTTAACAAATCACTTGCCATCGTTTTTCAACTATTTAAACTCGTACTATAAACCAAACCAGTTGTCTACCATATTATCTTTTCATGAAATAATAAATTGTATTGCTAAACTTTTGCAAATATTTCACAGACTATCTCGCAGTCATACCTACAAATCGTTTTATTTCCAAATTTCAGAATTAAGGTTTTAACCTCACTACTGTTCTTGAAACGAGGAACTTTCCTCATATTGCCTTACGAAATGTTTTACTAACAATTTATAAACTGAACTATAACGTGGATACCATTTTGCCAACAACGAATTGTTTTCCTATTACTCTATAAATTGTTTGGAAACCATTTTACAAACTATTCTTTCACCACTCGGCGAATTATTTACTTTTTGAAAGGTAGTTTATGATGCAAATTCGCAAGCAGAAAAACTGATATGTTTTCTTGTAACAAAACTCAGCATTGCATCGTTGGACCCCAATTATACAAAGCTTGATCACCTTTGTATAATTCGGGTAGGACCATACTATGCTAGGAATGGTTGCCTTAAATTTTATGAAAGTCGAATCTATTATTTCCTTTTTTTGAGAAATCAAAAACTCGCGTGTGTGAGCACATAAAAGTAGTGCAAGTCATGGGCATCCGTACTAGAAAACACGGTAACCAAATAGGCTTTGACGCCAAGATATTACCTAGGACTAGCCTTACTTCATACCGCATCCAAAACTGAAAGGGGTAACTTACACTACTAGTCAATATAAGATAACCCCACCGATTTACATCTCGCGGTACACTACCTTTCCGATTCTGAGACACTGCATCGTCTGTCAGACGAATCTTACTGAGCCAACAAACTGAATGCTAGTTGCAATCAACGACATCTTTCATGGTCATACTTTAGACCTGCAAGACTCCCCAACCAACAGCGACCCTAGGTCCACACAGCCTAGAGACTCTCAATATGGACTGGATGTCGAAATACCACGCTGTAGTCACCCACGATGGGAAACTCGTCCGCATAACTTATGGTAATAAGATCCTAGCAATATAAGAAGGACCCCTAGATGGAATTTAGCAATGAGTGCAACAAACCCTGAAATCAGAGAAATGCTAGTGGTCGTGGTAACCAGCTAGCAGTGGTCAACGATGGAGACAACAAACAAGTTAATGGATCAGGAACTGGAGGATATTTCAGAGAAGAGTACTGACCACAAAAGGAAGTGGGAAGATCACTCCAAGGGTAACAACAACAGCTCTCAGAACAAAAAGCAGAATGGGGGCAAGGTTTATGCAGTTGGTTCAGGAGACAAGAAGGGTTATGAAAAGAATACGCCTTTTTGTAACCACTGTAAGTCACATCACAGGGGACAGTGCACTGTAAAGTGTCACAATTGCTAGAGGATAGGGCACTTGGCAAAGAACTGTAGGGCAAGACCACTAGCCACCGCACAAGCAGCACCACCCTACAACCGTAAGGCGGATGTCACCTGCTTTGGGTGTGGTGAAAAGGGTCTTTATCGGAACGAGTGCAATAAGCCCCGAAACCAAAGAAACGGTGATAGACCTGGGAACCAAGTGGCAATGATTAACAATGGAAATCAGGGCAATGAAGGAAGAGCTCGTGGAAGAGTTTATGCCGTAGGCAGAAGGGAATCACAGGACGACCCGAACGTGGTGACAGGTATGTTTCTTTTAAATGATCGTTATGCTTCAATACTTTTCGATACAGGAGCAGATAGAAGCTTTGTATCGACCTATTTTAGTCCTTTGCTCGATATAGCCCCGACCACCTTAGATAATGCCTTTGACGTAGAACTAGCAAACGGAAACCTAGAAAGAATAGGTACCATCATAAGGGGTTGCACCCTGAACTTGTTGAACCGTCCATTCAACATCGACCTAATGCCCGTAGAATTGAGTAGTTTTGACGCCATCATAGGAATGGATTGGCTATCGAAATATCATGCCGTCATCGTCCATGATGAGAAGATCGTCAGAGTACCCTATGGGAAAGAAGTTCTAATCATTAAAGTTGATCGCTCTGATCGTGCGCGTTCGTCAAGATTAAGCATCATCTCATGTACGAAGGTGCAGAAGCACATCGAGAAGGGATGCTACCTCTTTTTAGCTCATGTCACTGAAAAGAAAGAAAAGCAACCTGGAGAGAAAAGGTTGGAAGATGTGCCAATCGTAAGGGATTTTTCCAGAAGTCTTTCCAGAAGACTTACCGAGACTTCCACCGGCCAGACAAATCAAATTCCAAATCGATTTAGAGCCAGGAGCCGCGCCTGTAGAGCGAGCACCTTATCGTTTAGCACCTATGGAATTACAGGAATTATCCGATCAGTTAGCTGAATTATCTGGTAAAGGTTTCATTAGACCGAGTTCTTCACCTTGGGGAGCTCCTGTTTTGTTTGTTAGGAAGAAGGATGGATCCTTCAGGATGTGTATTGACTATCGGGAACTGAATAAGCTAACAATTAAGAATAGATACCCACTCTCGAGGATAGACGACTTATTTGATCAGTTGCAAGGATCATCGGTTTATTCTAAGATAGACTTGAGATCGGGTTATCACCAACTTAAAGTCCGGGAAGAGGATATCCCGAAGACCGCATTCCGAACCCGATATGGCCATCACAAATTTCAAGTTATGCCATTTGGCTTGACAAATGCACCAGCGGTATTCATGGAATCTCATGAATCGTGTGTGTAAGCCGTATTTGGATAAATTCGTGATAGTGTTCATTGACGATATCCTGATATATTCCAAGAATGAGCAAGAGCATGAGGAACATCTCAAGCTAATTCTGGAACTATTGAAAAAGGAAGAACTATATGCTAAGTTTTCGAAGTGTGAATTCTGGATATCGACCGTTCAGTTTCTTGGTCACGTGATAGATAAGCAAGGAATTCACGTAGATCCTGCTAAGATCGAGGCCATTAAGGATTGGGCAACGCCCACAACGCCGACGGAAATCTGACAATTTTTAGGACTTGTCGGCTATTACAGAAGGTTTATAGAAGGTTTCTCTAAGATAGCTAAGCCGTTGACGAAACTGACCCAAAAGAATGTGAAATACGACTGGGGAGATAAGGAGGAAGAAGCTTTTCAACTCCTTAAGGAAAAATTGTGTAGTGCACCTATTTTGGCTTTACCCGAGGGTAGTGAAGATTTTGTTGTGCATTGTGACGCATCACACAAAGGTTTGGGAGCCGTGTTGATGCAGATAGAGAAGGTAATAGCATACTGATTAGTCGTTTTAGTACAGTTTATTTTTCCAAAGGAAAATGCAACGGATGTATTTTCCCCGAGTCGTATCCCAACGAAGGTTGAAGTCGAGTCGTCGTTTACGGTGTTGAATACGTGAAGTGAATGGGAATAAGAGAGTTATGATTGGTGATTTTATACTACGAATAATGAAATAACAAACGAAAACAACTAATTAAACTAAAGAAACAATTAAGCTAAGCATGTAATATTAAAAACGAAAATCGAATTTAAAAACGAACGCGACGAAATTTAAAACGTAATTAAAAAGTGATTTTCTAAAATTTAAGCCCTAAAAATGCAAAATAATTTTTCCTAAATTCTAAATATAAAAAGAAAATTTTGGGAAAAAGAAAAATATTTTTTTGACTTTTTATGAATTTTTTATGAATTAAAAACCAAATTAAACTAATTAAATGATTTAAAAATATTAAAACAACTAGGAAAAATCTGGAAAAATCTGAGTAAATTAAAAATTAAATGGTCTATCTAAGAAAAATAAAATCAGAACTTAATTCAGCTTAAATAAGCTGAACAGCCCAAAAAGCAGTTTGACAATAAGCTAGAAATAAGCAAAAGTTGACCAAAATTTCTCAAAAGCTCAAGAATGATGCAAGGGACTATTTCAAGCTAAATTCAACTCAGAATGATCAAATAAGTTCATGCCATAAGCCAAAAAGCTTCTGCACAGTTGACTTATATGGACAGATTCAAATCCACTAATGCACCTATTTGCAGCTTATCTATAAGCTAGGAGATTGCTTATTGGTGGAATCCAAAAGCAAAAAATTGAAGCCTATATGAAATACTACTTATAGCCCAAATATGCCCAAAAGTTGTGGCCAATTGCTAGCTTAATTATGGCCTAGATCAAATGCATATGTGGAACAAATTCTGATGCAGCAGACAGCAGAGTGACAATGCAAAATTGCAGACCAGAATAAGCCAAGGAATAAGCTAGATTCCCTAATCCCAGATATTGAGCTTAAAGATAGCTATATGAACTACCCCTAATCCACAAATTAAGGTCTCAGCTAATTTCAATAAGCCACAAGTTAAGAGAGATCAGCAGCTATAAGACTGGCCTGTACAATCAAGTCTGTGACAGCAGAACTTTAAAAGTGGCGCAAACAAGTGCAAATTTTAGACTAATTCTATCCAGCTATGAGATACTAACTTTCACACCTAAAAGCAACTTAAAACTACCAGAGTGGAGATCCCAATAAGCTCAGCTTATGATGAGCTTATTTAGGGCAGTTTGAGCTTAACAATCAAATTATGGGCAAAATTCTTCTAATGAGCTATAAGCCTCAAAACATCTACTGAATTATGCTTATAACAATTTAACTAAGCTTAATCAAGTTCTATCTATTTGCAATTGAACAGTAAAAGCTCAAACAGACCCTTATCCAAACACTCCCTTAACTACTGAATTGACTAATTTAGCACTACAACTTACTGAAATAAGCTACAATATTGATCACTACTTATCTAACTAATTATGAAAACTACTAAAAAGCAACAATCAACAACAATTAAGCACTAAATAAACTGATCAAAGAAATATGCAGAAAATAAGCTAATAATCAAAATGGAACTTACAAACTATCCCTTAGCTAGAACAAAGGGATTATCCAAAGTAGCCTATCTTTAGATAGGCCAAGCACTTCCCAAGTTTGCTTGATCTACCAGAAATTAATCCAAGTTCATGATCTTCATTACAACAGTTGACTTTTCTGTTGACTTTTTGATTTATGAAGCAAGAACAGTTGTGAACTATACCAAAAGCTTTCTATAAGCTACTGAGCTTATATAAGCTTGTAAACTAATGAAATTAGCTTATTGAAGCTAGGATTACAATATTTTTTTGATTTTTTTATATTTTTGGAACTTTTAGAAAAATGAACAGAAGATGAGATTAAAATTTGAAATAAGTTATATATGATTTTAAACAAGCTACTGAAACAAACTATAATCTAATAATGAGATTATAAGCTAAATTGATACGAATTAAAAAGAGGATCAAACTTCTTTCATTAATAAAAACTTGAGAATTACAAAACTGAAATTGAAATACAACTGAAATGAAATGATTACACTATGAAAACATTAAAATGATAAGAAAATAAATTAGCAACAATTTTTTAAAGCATAAAAATTGGACCAGCTTAGCTAATGAGGAGGAGGTCTCTATTTATAGGCTCGAAATGAAGCTTCCAGGCCTGCCACCTTGGCAATCCGTGTGCTCTTGAGCTAATCATCACCCTTAGATCATGCCTTGCTCTCCACTCTTTGATTTCCAGCCGTAGGATCAAATTCGTGAGGTGTTCGGTCCAATAGTAACCTGCCATGTGTCCATTCGTGCGCTTCTTGACACTCTGACATCACTGACATCTTCTAGAACCCCATTGATTGTACGAAAATGCCCTTAATTGTGGTAATTAAATTGGAACAGTAATTAGGGTTCTTGAGGTAATATTTTAGGGAAGAACATGTGGGCGGGTAAAAGTGATGTGTGGGGTTTTTTTATTTTTCTTTGACTGTGGGTAAAGTTTGACCGGGTTTTAGTTAGGGTCGGGTTGGGTAAATGGGAATGGGCTTTTGGGCTTGTTGTATGGGTTGGGTTGGGGTGTTAAGTGTTGGGTTTGGATTTAATATAAATCCGGTTGTGGTTATAGGATTTTTAAGATTTGTGTTTAACCAAAAATTCAAGGACCAAAATTGCAATAGCTGAAATTCCAAAGACCTATTATGCCAATCTTGTAAACTTAATCCAAGGCTTCTTTTGTCAATTGATGAAACTTCAAGGGTTGACTTTGACTTTTTGCTTCTCGGCATTCGGTTATAAATATCACTTCCATATCTTGTGCTCGTTTTCCCGGTATTTGCTTGATTTTGTCCTATTTTTGTAATATCCTTCCCTGCACAATCAAAAACACAAAAACACAATATCTTTTGGCATTTTGGTTAGTTTTTGGTCTTTTTGGGTCCGGTTTTGGTCAAGAAAAGGTATGTGAATAAGCACATACCAAAATCCCCCGGACTAAGCTATTGCAATGTCCTCATGCAATGTTATAAAAACACGTTTTTGAAACCGAAAATTTCTAATCTTTTTTTACTAACTTTGAGAAGTAGCAAAATTTTCAAAAGAGATTAAGAAATCTTAAGTTCTAAAAACTCCCCGATTTTCCTTTTATTCTATTTTTATATTTTTCTCATTATCATGTGACGACTTTGTTGACAATCATTATCTATCAATAACTTTTAGGGTCTTCGAGTAGGAAACACGACTCATAAAGAAGTGACCATACGGATAAAATTCGTCTTCCCTGATTTTTCACGAGTCCCCAAACTAAGCTTAAAAACGAAATCATTGTTATTTACAAGTTAGATTGCCGACACTACCCATGAAAGCTAATTGTGGACTCTTAGTTCCCAAATTCCTATTTTCCACTATTTATTTTATTTTTGGTGAGAAATGAATTTCTTCATATTCTCGTTTCGATAAGTTTTAGTCCGATAAAGATACCTAGTTTAGACGCTAAGTAGTTTCTAAACCTTCCCTCGAAAACCGTTGCATACAAAAATGAGGTCCACATCAAGGTCTCTGATTTAACACGATTTTGAGGATATCCCTTTTGTATGCGACCGAAACAACTCATCTACGAGTCCAGAGACAGAAGCTTTTATTAGGATACCCCCGGAGTCGAAGTTTGGCATTATAACACTTTATCTACATATTCAAGCACATTAACGTATTTAATCCTTGGCCCTTTATAACAATCACAACATCGGTTGCGAGCCGGCAAGATGTGATAGTCTATTATGACCTTGGAATTTTTCCTCTGCCTTTATTAGAAGTCTACAACATCGGCTGCGAAACGGCAAGATGTAGAAAACTTTTTATGGCTTTGGATTATTATTATACATTATCATGTTCATTAATTATTTGTGTTGCCAAACCCCAAGTCCTACGGCTTTTATAACAATCCCAACATCGGTTGCGAGCCGGCAAGATGGAATAGTCTATTACACCGTAACACTGGCAGTACCTTGATGTGTACCCAACTTTCATAAGCAAGAATTCTCTAAGGAAGAAATAAAAACTAATTATCGCCAAAACCAAAATAGCTTTAATTATTCCTAGAGTACTATTTTTAGGGTGAAACAAGCTTATGGGAATAAGAAGCCACAAGTAACTTTGATGAGCTCTAAAGAGAACCAACTACTCCACGTTTAGCAATCTAACTTATAAACAACTCTATCATTTCTCGTTCTTCGCAAATTTAAAATCTTAAATAATAAGATCCGCGAATGCTTAGCCAATAATCAAGCCATGCATATATAAAGTCGATATGGGAACTTGCAAACTCTTAAAAAGAATTCGCATTTTATAGCTCCTTGTGTAAAAGACTAGCACAAGCTTATAGATTATAAACGGTTAAGGGAACAAGCTAGGGCTCAACACGCCCGATCAAGTCAGAATTTTATTCCTACTCTCACCAGCGGAAATTCAACAAAAATGTCAAAATTTATTATATTTTTGCAAAAAATTTTAAATTTTTCTCATTTTTTTTTATTTATTTTTATTTTTTTCAATTTTTTTAGGAAAAACGGGGTTGCATGAGTAAACGGCAAAAATGCAAGGCAAAAATCAAATCGAAAGATGACCCCCCCCCCAGACTAAAACGAGACATTGTCCCCAATGTCTTAAAGGTAAGGGTTCTCCTACATAAATCTAAGGCCGTTTATTAATTATGCCAAAAGATAGATGTAAAACGATAAGATTTTGGATATCGGATAAGCAACGAATGATGAAACTCGAGTGGAGAGAAGCAAACCACGAGCACGAGAGTCTTCATTATTCGGGCAAACCTGGAAATATCACAGAAAACCACGAAACACAAGATATGGAAAAGGCAGCCCTCCTCACGTCACTTTATTAGAAATAAGAGAGAAGATAGAAGGATAAGCATGGGGTGCCTCCCACGAAGTGCTTGTTTAGTATCGAGTCGGAAAGCTTAGACTCGCCCCGAATTCATTTGTTCTTGGGGGAGCAAGTGGAAGAGATACTCTCAATCGGACTTTCATTCAAGAGGTTTGGATAAACATTGAAACATAAGAAAGTTCCACCCCGATGAGACACCCACGGTTTTAAGAAAGAAGATCCATAAATGGTAATACCGGGGTCAAAGATGGTATCCTCACTCCCGACGGAGTGAAGAAGAGGAGAAATCACATCATATGTGATGAATGGAAGAAAGATTTTTATAATAATGAAAATCAATTCTTCATCCTCAAAATCAGATTTTTCAAAAGTCTCAGGAGGGAGGGTTGGGATGAAATTATCAATAAGCAAATTCTTCTGATCAAGTACACCTCCCCCCAGACTAAAATCTTTATCAAGATTGAAATAAAAATGATCATATTCTGGATGAGAGAGTTCACCGGAGAACTCTTCAAAAATGACCGGATCATTCTTATCAAAGAGAAACGAATCATACTCGGGAAGAGAGATATGAGCATGAGAAGTGGTACTGCCACTACTCGTCTCTTCCGAATGATCAATATCGAAGTAGAAGGCTTCAAAAGTCGGGATAGAGAAAGCAGAATGAGAAGTGGGATTGCCACTACTCTCAGTATCGAATATGAAACTCTCATATTCGGGAAAAGCTTCCTCGAGCTCGAGCTCTAAAGGATCTGACGGCTTTTCCTCAAAAATAACTTCTTTAACCTCGACCTCTTCCAAGAGAGAATCACTTCCCTCAACCGGTGTGAGAGAAGGGGAAGAGTCGGAAATGATAAGTTCTGACGACGGAGTGGGATTACCACTCAGAGGAGGAATCGACGTTTGAACTTTTAATACTTCAGAAGGTTCATCCTCATCACTCTCATCAGAGTCTGAATAGTAAAAGGTGTGAGGATGACCTGGTCCTTGTTGATATTGACAATTATTGTCAAGGACCTCGACACGTGCACTCACTACGAAATTATAATCGGAATAACGATTACTCATCACAGTGGTAGAGTTATAATGAACTTCAGCGTCCCACTGATAATGATGATGTGTCATATTCTCGATCAAATCATATGCTTCTTGAGGAGTTTTCCGCATGAGGTTTCCACCGGCTGCCACCACAATTTTGTCTTGATCAATCGGAGTTATGCCACTATAAAAGGTTAGGATTTGATCAAGAAGCAAAATTTTATGATCAGGACATTTCTGCAATAACGATTTAAATCTCTCCCAAGCTTCAAATACGGACTCCATGGGCAATTGTCGGAAATTCAGAATGTCTTTCCTAAGCTGCACCATTTTAGAACGTGGAAAGTATTTTGAAAGAAACTTGACGAACATCTCTTCCCATGAATGAATTGAGTGGGTTTTAAGGGTATAAAACCACGATTCAGCATTGTGGGATAAAGAGAATGGAAAGAGATTTAAGCGGGTGTTATCAAAAGAAATTCCATTTTGCTTTATGGATTGAGTGATAGATATGAACTTGTTTAGGTGCTCGTTTGCATCCTCATCTCGAAATCCGTGAAATTGGCAATTTTGCCGGATCATCCGAACCATGTGATTTTTTAATTTGAAATCGGTTCCTGGAACGATCGGTCCTCCTCTACCGATAAGTGTCGGACGATAAAAATCCTCCATGGTCCGAGGATCATGGGGATGAGATGGTGGAAAATCGATCATTGTGGAGAATCAAACAATGAGAGGGTAGAAAGAGAAGAATTAAACATTTAAGAGGATACCGAAGAATATTTTTGGATTTTTAAATTTAGAAACATGGAAAATCTCAAAATAAATTTGAAAAGAAAAATCTTTTTGGATTTTTATATTAAGGAAAAATTAGAATTATTATATTTTTAGTGATCGTTCGATCAACCGTACTCGTTTCTTTCAAAACTACGCGCAGCGTGGCGGAGAAGCAAAGGTCCACTCGAAGGTGATTAAAAACCCGCCTCTTTCGGTCTGCAATTTAATGTCAAGACCATCCTTAAACCCCGTGTATAGGTTGTAGCAAAGAAATAATCCGAGTAACGTTTAATTTCACGATCTCTTTTGTTGTTTATTTCGAAATGGTTTACAACACTTTTCAGAAAAAGTGAGGTTATATTATTGGTATTTTTGAAAACATTTTAGGAAAAGTGTTTTATTTATTTTCTTTTTGTATTATTATTATTTTTTTCTTTTCTTTTATAAAAACGAGAAACTTCCGAGGAAGGGTCTTCAAAACACGATCCAACGAACGAAATTCAAACTCTTCTCAAGCCTTCCCCGGCAGCGGCGCCATTTTTGATTGTAGTATTTTTATATTTATTTTTCCAAAGGAAAACGCAATGGATGTATTTTCCCCGGGTCGTATCCCAACGAAGGTTGAAGTCGAGTCGTCGTTTACGGTGTTGAATACGTGAAGTGAATGGGAATAAGAGAGTTATGATTGGTGATTTTATACTACGAATAATGAAATAACAAACGAAAACAACTAATTAAACTAAAGAAAAAATTAAGCTAAGCATGTAATATTAAAAACGAAAATCGAATTTAAAAACGAACGCGACGAAATTTAAAACGTAATTAAAAAGTGATTTTCTAAAATTTAAGCCCTAAAAATGCAAAATAATTTTTCTTAAATTCTAAATATAAAAAGAAAATTTTGGAAAAAAGAAAAATATTTTTTTGACTTTTTATGAATTTTTTATGAATTAAAAACCAAATTAAACTAATTAAATGATTTAAAAATATTAAAACAACTAGGAAAAATATGGAAAAATCTGAGTAAATTTGAAATTAAATGGTCTATCTAAGAAAAATAAAATCAGAACTTAATTCAGCTTAAATAAGCTGAACAGCCCAAAAAGCAGTTTGACAATAAGCTAGAAATAAGCAAAAGTTGACCAAAATTTCTCAAAAGCTCAAGAATGATGCGAGGGACTATTTGAAGCTAAATTCAACTCAGAATGATCAAATAAGTTAATGCCATAAGCCAAAAAGCTTCTGCACAGTTGACTTATATGGACAGATTCAAATCCACTAATGCACCTATTTGCAGCTTATTTATAAGCTAGGAGACTGCTTATTGGTGGAATCCAGAAGCAAAAACTTGAAGCCTATATGAAATACTACTTATAGCCCAAATATGCCCAAAAGTTGTGGCCAATTGCTAGCTTAATTATGGCCTAGATCAAATGCATATGTGGAACAAATTCTGATGCAGCAGACAGCAGAGTGACAATGCAAAATTGTAGACCAGAATAAGCCAAGGAATAAGCTAGATTCCCTAATCCCATATATTGAGCTTAAAGATAGCTATATGAACTACCCCTAATCCAAAAATTAGGGTCTCAGCAAATTTCAATAAGCCACAAGTTAAGAGAGATCAGCAGCTATAAGACTAGCCTGCACAATCAAGTCTGTGACAGCAGAACTTTAAAAGTGGCGCAAACAAGTGCAAATTTTAGACTAATTCTATCCAGCTATGAGATACTAACTTTCACACCTAAAAGCAACTTAAAACTACCAGAGTGGAGATCCCAATAAGCTCAGCTTATGCTGAGCTTATTTAGGGCAGTTTGAGCTTAACAATCAAATTATGGGCAAAATTCTTCTAATGAGCTATAAACCTCAAAACATTTACTGAATTATGCTTATAACAATTTAACTAAGCTTAATCAAGTTCTATCTATTTGCAATTGAACAGTAAAAGCTCAAACATACCCTTATCCAAACACTCCCTTAACTACTGAATTGACTAATTTAGCACTACAACTTACTGAAATAAGCTACAATATTGATCACTACTTATCTAACTAATTATGAAAACTACTAAAAAGCAACAATCAACAACAATTAAGCACTAAATAAACTGATCAAAGAAATATGCAGAAAATAAGCTAATAATCAAAATGGAACTTACAAACTATCCCTTAGCTAGAACAAAGGGATTATCCAAAGTAGCCTATCTTTAGATAGGCCAAGCACTTCCCAATTTTGCTTGATCTACCAGAAATTAATCCAAGTTCATGATCTTCATTACAACAGTTGACTTTTCTGTTGACTTTTTGATTTATGAAGCAAGAAGAGTTGTGAACTATACCAAAAGCTTTCTATAAGCTACTGAGCTTATATAAGCTTGTAAACTAATGAAATTAGCTTATTGAAGCTAGGATTACAATATTTTTTGGATTTTTTTTTTATTTTTGGAACTTTTAGAAAAATGAACAGAAGATGAGATTAAAATTTGAAATAAGTTATATATGATTTTAAACAAGCTACTGAAACAAACTATAATCTAACAATGAGATTATAAGCTAAATTGATACGAATTAAAAAGAGGATCAAACTTCTTTCATTAATAAAAACTTGAGAATTACAAAACTGAAATTGAAATACAACTGAAATGAAATGATTACACTAGGAAAACATTAAAATGACAAGAAAATAAATTGGCAACAATTTTTTAAAGCATAAAAATTGAACCAGCTTAGCTAATGAGGATGAGGTCTCTATTTATAGGCTCGAAATGAAGCTTCCAGGCCTGCCACCTTGGCAATCCGTGTGCTCTTGAGCTAATCATCACCCTTAGATCATGCTTTGCTCTCCACTCTTTGATTTCCAGCCATAGGATCAAATTCATGAGGTGTTCGGTCCAATAGTAACCTGCCATGTGTCCATTCGTGCGCTTCTTGACACTCTGACATCACTGACATCTTCTAGAACCCCATTGATTGTACGAAAATGCCCTTAATTGTGGTAATTAAATTGGAACAGTAATTAGGGTTCTTGAGGTAATATTTTGGGGAAGAACATGTGGGCGGGTAAAAGTGATGTGTGGGGTTTTTTTATTTTTCTTTGACTGTGGGTAAAGTTTGACCGGGTTTTAGTTTGGGTCGGGTTGGGTAAATGGGAATGGGCTTTTGGGCTTGTTGTATGGGTTGGGTTGGGGTGTTAAGTGTTGGGTTTGGATTTAATATAAATCCGGTTGTGGTTATAGGATTTTTAAGATTTGTGTTTAACCAAAAATTCAAGGACCAAAATTGCAATAGCTGAAATTCCAAAGACCAATTATGCCAATCTTGTAAACTTAATCCAAGGCTTCTTTTGTCAATTGATGAAACTTCAAGGGTTGACTTTGACTTTTTGCTTCCCGGCATTCGGTTATAAATATCACTTCCATATCTTGTGCTCGTTTTCCCGGTATTTGCTTGATTTTGTCCTATTTTTGTAATATCCTTCCCTGCACAATCAAAAATACAAAAACACAATATCTTTTGGCATTTTGGTTAGTTTTTGGTCTTTTTGGGTCCGGTTTTGGTCAAGAAAAGGTATGTGAATAAGCACATACCACATACGCTTCTCGACAACTGAAAACCCATGAGAAAAACTACACAACCCATGACCTATAATTAGGATCAGTTGTGCTTGCACTAAGGATTTGGAGACACTATCTTTATGGAACTAAGTGCATAGTGTATACCGATCACAAAAGTTTACAGCATATCTTGAACCAGAAGGAGCTGGACGTGAGACAGCGCCGATGATTGGAATTGCTTAGCGACTATGATTGTGAGACCCGTTACCACGCAGGCAAGGCAAATGTAGTTGCCGACGCCCTCAGCAGAATGGAGCGGATCAAACCCCTAAAATTCAGATCGTTAGGGATGCCGATCAGTTTGCCGCTTCCAGTGAAAATTCTTGAGGCTCAGGGTGAGGTGCTCAAGGATGAAAACCCACCACGTGAGAAGATTCACGGAGTGCTAGAGAGTGCAAATGGTTTTGTAAGGAGAGCCGATGGAGTTCTGTGTCATGGGAACAGGTGTTGAATCCCGCTACACGGAGAAAATTCGTGATTTGGTTATGCACGAATCCCGCAAATCTAAGTATATCCTGTCAAACCTAGGTACAACCTGTTACTGTGCTCAAACTTGTAGTTTAGCTTAATATCATGACTGTTCTTGTTTGATGAGTTGTGGAGTTAAGTTAGATTTTAGTTAAGGCTCAACTACCAAAGATGTTCTTAGATTCGAAGAAGTTTTATTGGTAGCCATACATGAAGGCCGACATAGCTGAGTACGTCAGTAAGTGTTTAACGTGCTCGAAGGTCAAGGCTGAACACCAGAGACCGTCCGGTCTGCTTGTTCAACCTGAGATCCCAGAATGGAAATGGGAGCGTATTACTATGGATTTTATCACTAAGTTGCCTAAGACGTTGAGTGGTTGTGACACGGTTTGGGTAATCGTTGACCGTCTCACTAAATCAGAGCATTTCCTCCCTATAAAGGAAAATGCCAACATGGATAAACTCGCGCGACTGTATGTGAAGGAAATTGTCGCAAGGCATGGTGTGCCTGTTTTTATTATCTCTGATCGAGACAGTCGATTCACGTCTAATTTTTGGAGGTCGCTTCAGGATGCATTGGGAACCGACCATAACATGAGTACAGCTTATCATCCTCAGACTGATGGTCAGAGTGAAAGGACCATTCAGACATTGGAGGACATGCTGAGAGCCTGTGTGATTGATTTTGGGAACGGCTGGGATAGGCATTTGCCTTTAGCCGAGTTTTCCTATAACAACAGCTATCACACCAGCATTAAGGCTGCACCGTATGAAGCACTTTATGGTCGTAAGTGCAGATCACCAGTTTGTTGGGCAGAAGTAGGAGAAAGTCAACTTACCAGACCGGAACTAGTCCACGAGACTACTGAAAAGATCGTGCAGATCAAGAGCCAAATGCAGGCGGCCCGTGACCGTCAAAAGAGCTATGCCGACAAGAGGCGAAAACCCCTTGAGTTTCAAGTGGGAGATAAAGTGATGCTAAAGGTCTCGCCCTGGAAAGGCGTGATCAGATTCGGCAAGCATGGTAAGTTGAACCACTACTATATTGGACCTTTCAAAATTTTTGCCAAGATTGGGCCGGTAGCCTACCGACTCGAACTGCCATCTGAGCTCAGTGCTGTGCATAACGTTTTTCATGTCAGTAATTTGAAAAAGTGCTTATCTGATGAAAACGCCGTTATTCCTTTGGATGAAATCCAGCTTGATGAGAGGTTAAATTTTATCGAAGAGCCGATTGAAATCATGGACCGGGAAGTGAAACGACTAAAGCAGAGTCGTATCCCAATTGTGAAGGTCCGATGGAACTCTCGCAGAGACCCCGAATACACTTGGGAGCGAGAGGACGAAATCAAGCGAAAATACCCTCATCTCTTTTCAAAACCAACGAGTAACGTAAATTGAAATCCGGGACGGATTTCCCGATTAGATGGGGAGACTGTGACAAATGGTAATTTTCACGTTGTTAATTAATATTATATGAGTATTAATTATTTTTAAGCTAAGCATTTCTATGCGTATTTGCATGTTTCTGAGTATTTTTGAGCATTTTTGAGAGCCGTTTCGCATACTGTAGCTTACAGTCACTGCAGAAAAAGTATATTTTTGTCAGTAAAGTTAAATTATCACATTTCTGATAGTTACTGACAAGTTTCGTAATTAATTGAGAGCTTTCTCGCACTTTTCTGAAAAACAACCGCACGCGCATACCGACAGCACAGTACATACGATAATAGTCAAATAAATATATTTTGAGTCAGTAATGACATTTTATTATATTTTTGACGAAAACATGGTTAAAAACTTTATTTTACGTAATCGTGTCCAAAAACGTCAAACCGGGACTTTACGGTAACATCTAAACTCAAACCGACACGCGATACACCAAAGCGGAGTAAAAACTAATTTACCCTTCACTAAATAAGCCCCAAACCGGCCATATAATGCCACCTAGCCCACATGGGACAATTTTACCAACTTATCTTCAATGCAATCTAAACTTACTAAATATAGTGTGTTACTTTTGAGATTTTCACATTCTATCTCTTAATACTTCCTAGATTAGAATTTCCATTCACACCATATACCACCATTTCATACGCCCCATCTCACACACTAACATCATCTTACAAAAATTTTCTTTAAAAGATCAAGATCACCAAGTGTTTAATTAAGGTTTTTGGGTAATTTGGAGCTTGTTTTGGGTAAAATTAGTGAAGCTTTGGGTGTTCTTGTTCCTCCTATCCCACGTTAACTTCACAAAATTTGTAAGGATTCATAAAACTTTTCTTAACTTGTTAATCTCTTGTTCATTTGGTGTATAATGATGTTTAAAAGTGTTAAATGTGTATGTTTTAATAATATGATTAAAGCTAGGGTTTGATCTATATTTTATGGTGCTCGACTTTTGTTGATGTTTATGAGTTAGTTTGTAGATTTCTTGCTTGTGTGGTAAATATTGTTACATATAGTGCTTATTTGATAATACAAACATTAGTTATCGTTTTTACACTAATTTAAGCACTATATTGGTTTTGAGGTTATATATATGGTTCGGCCATAAATAAAAATATGAGATTATTGGGGTTTTGAAAAACATAAAATTTTGGCTCAAGTGGTGAAATGGTGGAAAAATATAATTGAGTGTTTATTTGGAATGGACTGAAAATAAGCCTTAAGTTATTGAAAATAACTAGTAAAAAGGTGTAAATAAGTTACCACAAGTAATATGGGTCGAATAGAAGTATTTTTAGTCATAGTTGACTATTTGACTAAGTAGCTTATTTATTAGAGCTTATTTGATAAGTATAAAGTTTGTTTGGTAACTAAAAATATCTAATAAGTGCCAAATATTAACAAATTGGACCAAACTAATTTTTGGGCCAAAAAGCCCATGGTTTTACTGTTGGGCCGAAGCCCATGAAGAAATATGTAGTTTTGACTTTTTGACCAAACGAACCTATTGAGCGAGTAAAATGATTTTTAGTAACGCGTCGATATATACGTTATAACTAAAAATGTGTTTTGGGCTAAAATTGGTTATTGGGCTTTTTAATAGAATTTCGGCCCAATTAACAAATAAAAGTGATGAAATTGATTTTTGGAGTATTTTCCGACTCGCCATGGTTATTAGTTTAACGAAACGGTAAATGTAACGACAACTATTTTTGGACTTGTTTTGAGACGCTTAGTCTCCGAAAGGGTTAAAATGGACATTTTTACTAAATTGACTTTTGTTGACTTTTTAACAAAATGGTGACTTTATGTCAAAATCTATTGTTAATACTTAAAAGTAAAGTTAACGAATAATATACGATGAAAATATTCACGACACTTGAAATATATATCACAAAAGTATTTTTGCACTTATGACTAGTTAGTGGAATATTTGAGTAAAGTTTGCAACACTTGAGATAAATGGAAACGTTGTATAAATGAATGGGTCATGCCCAAATTTCCTGAAAATCCAACACTTAGAGTATTTTGTGAAAACACTAAACTTAAGTAAACTTTATGGAATTACTTAACAAAACTTGTTTTCTTATGTTAAAGGTTACATCAGAAATAATAAACGATGTTTTGTTGGGAACACGTTTTGTATTATTCAAGTATTGATCATATTGTATTAAGGTTGCTTAGGCCTTTAGGTTTGTTATTAGGCCCAGCCCGTGTAGAAGGCCCATGGGCTGTGTCGTTTATTTAGTTTATTATGTTTATGGGTTAATACTTGTAGATGTTACTAATGTTTGTCTAAAATTTGATTTAAGTTACTATAGTTTATTTTTGTTGAATTAGGTCACCATTGTTTAAGTAACCGATTAATTTGAGTACTAAACATTTCCATTAGTTGCAACAGGATCACTTTGATGGTGTTTTACCGGCTGATAACAAGTTTCCTATGCCAACTCAGATATTTTTTGCCACGCTGGTTTTCCACGTCACCCACATTTGTCCACCCGTTTATTCCACTATATTTAACCCTTTATAACCCCACCTTCCATACCTACCCTTTATTTATCAAATAAAACCCTAATCTTCTTCTCCCAAATCTCACTCAAACAATGAACATCCTTTGTGGCTGTGGTGAATTAGCAAGATGTCGAACATCTTGGACTGAAAATAACCCCGCAAGAAGATTTCTTGGTTGTCCCAATTTCATGGATCCCACCACCAACTGCAACTTTTTCCAATGGGTTGATGCCCCATTACCAAATCGTTGGTATAAATCAAACATGTATGAGCTACATTTGAATAGGAGGAATGGACAAGAGCAGATTCTTGAATTGAACAATCGAAACTCTCGAAATGTCTTCTACAATAAGCTGTTGATTGTGTTGCTTCTTGGGATGGTTCTTATTAAGTTTCTTTAGGTTTGTTAAGATAGTATGGTAGGTTAAGATGGTTTTTTTCTTTTGGTTTCTTAAGGCAGTAGTGGTAGGTTGTGGGATGAAGTTTTTTGATTTAAGTTTGTCAAGTTTATGGTATGACAAGTCTTTTGTAATATTTTTGATGCTACATCCCTTGTAAACCTAAGTTAAGTAATGAAAGTATGAAGTGTTATGTTTATATTTTGTGTACAAAAGTGACTGATGTACAAAAGTGTTATGTAATTCTACATTATTATGGCCTAAATGGCTGATGTACAAAAGTGCCCAACATAAATTTTGTGTAACACAACACAAATGTAAAGACAACATAAATTTCTACAAAAGATGCAACATACAGAAAGAAGGTTACACAACAGTTTTAAGTTATACAAAAGATGTTGTGAGATGTTGTGTATACAACATGACTAACTTATAAAGTTAGTTGTGTACACAACATTACCAAGTATCTTCCAGCATTAGCAAGTTCTACCTACTATTAACATAGGGTACCCATTAACATACTACATTACCAAGTTTTCAAAATGACTTAAATGGCTGATGTACAAAACTGCCTAACATTTGGCAAGCCAATCTAAGTCATATCTAAAAAGTTAGACTTCTATTGCATCATCTTCTCTCAAGCCTGGTCCAGGTGCTAATGGCTTGTTGAAGATGATTTGTTTGATCCTTTCTGACCTTCTAAGTGGTGACAGTTCTTCTTCCTGCCATTGACTATCCTGCACATCTTCTCCCTCATTTGCAGCCTGCACTTTTTTTGAGGGTGTCTGAGTCTTATTTGTTGAGGGTGTCTGAGTCTTATTTGCAGCCTGCACTTTTTTTGATGGTGACTGAGTCTTATTTGCAGCCTGATTCTCAGCATGTATCCTACAATCTTCTGGTGTAATTCCAGGTGGCCATGCTGGTCTTGGAATACCCTTACTATTCTGCGACTTTACTCTTCCAATTGATCGAACGAACAAGTTGATCGAACGAGCATTTTGATCGAACGAGCAAACTTGATCGAACCATCAAAACTGATCGAACGAAACACTTGATCGAACAAGTAACATTGATCGAAGGACTCATATTGATCGAAGGAACTAGCTTATCGAAGGACCTACCTGATCGAAGGAACCAACTCATCGAAGGACTCTACCTGATCGAAGGAACCAATAGCTTATCGAAGGAACCGGTCTGTCGAAGGAAGTTAACTAATCGAACCAGAAAACTCATCGAAGCAACAAGTAACTATTTTATTCGAACCAAGCTCTCTAGTCGAAGGAAGCATTGATCGAACGATCACTCTCATCGAACCAACATTGATCGAAGCATCAGTTCACTTAGTCGAGCTAGACTATAGTCGAACCAGTTAGTTGATCGAACGAGTAGGGTGATCGAACCACTAGGTTGATCGAACCAGAAATTTGATCGAACGACTTTGTTAATCGAGCAAGTCCTTTGATCGAACGAGAATCTAGTCGAACAACTTTATAGTCGAACCAACTAAGGTCATCGAAGCATCTTTGATCGAACAACCTACGCACTTAGTCGAACTAGTAACCTGATCGAGCATCTAGGTAGTCGAAGCAGTACCTTCATCGATCTAGCAACTTTGTAGTCTACTCACGCTCGGTTTGTTTGTGTTCTTCTCGTGTCTCTTCTTCAGTTAGCTAGTGAGTGTGTTGAAGTTAAACTGTGCGGATTGTTTGCATGTGAAGTGAGTTTTATAACGTTTTAAATTCAGTTGCATAAGGCGTGTGGTTTAAGAAGTGTGTTGACAAGTGAATTCGTGTTAATCTTATATACGTGTATTTCATAACGTTATATACGTGTTTTGCATGTGTTTTTTTAGTTTGACGTGTTTGCTCATGTGTAATATCAACTTTTGCATGGACATGTGTTGCGTTTTTGGCTATTGACGTGTGTTTTTTACGTGTAAATCTATCTTCTTTTAACATTGAGTCTGCATTATTATATTGAGTTTGGTTAGTTTGCATGTGACGTATTATTTCTTTCTTCTATTAGTTTTCACGCCATCTTCTATTTTTTTTTCTTTTCTTATTCTTGTTTAATCGCCCACCATCTCATCTTTGATTATTCTTCTTTTCATTCTTCACCTCATATACTTCTACTGTTCCATCCATTTCTTTTATCTCATATTATTATATCATGCTTCATATATTATTCGTATAATATATATTGTTGGTAGAATAAGTAGATCTAATATAATTTGTATTGATTAAGTAAATCTTCTTTTATACAATTGGTATCTCTTTCTGCTCCTCAGAGTTTGTTCAAGATTATTCACCGTTAACAACAAAACAAAAAAAAACAAAAAAAACAAAAAAAAAAAATCTAATCTTCAACAACAACCGTTATTATCCTTTAAAGATCCTACATCCACAAGCTACTTCGAGATTAATCTTTCCTCGTTTCACAAGTTACTTTAACAACCGTTATTCGACCTGACACATCAACTCTACGCATTTTAGTTTGATTCTTCCGATTTCATTGCAACAATCAAGGGGGAGAGAAAATGCATCAATCAAGGTCGCAAATTAATGAACAGATGTCACCTTTCTCTAATTTTTCACCATCAAACCTTGTTTCTCAAAGATCTCAAGAGAGCGATACGCAAGAGCTATTAATGCAAGAAAAAGAGAGAGGAACAAAAGAGAAATGCATGGAATGTTTCAGATTACTTCATTCACATCTTAAGGCCCTCTCAAACAAAGACTTAGTAGGAATTCGTACCGAGTATGGATTCGAACGGGCATTTTCAACACTCTTTGAATAAGACGTTGAAATTTTCACAAAAACGATGTTCCTCAAGGTGGATCAACTGCAGAATCAACTTGAAAGAGATGAATTTCACGAGAATGGATCCACGGTCGCCTTTAGAGTGCTCAAGGAACAATTTCAGCGGTTCAGCGTTTCCTGGTTATCATCAGATTTTGACAGTGTCATGACATGCAAGTATTTTTTGGAATACACTAGTATCGAGGTTAAAACTTTCAAAGACATGCTGACCCAACAAATGGATTCGATGGAAAAGTCAATTGCTGAAAGAGTACTTCACAGACAAGAGTTTGACAAAAGAGTGAAAGAAAAGAAGTTGCAGATTCAAGAAGAGCAAGCTAATACGCTTAAAGCACTGGAAGCTGATTTGGTTGTTACAGAAAGCAATGGGACAGAATCAGAAAAGCAGGATGATAGCAGCAGATCATGGAATGGTACAGATGCTGATTGTGCAGATGTCAAACCCACATATGACACAGAGTCTATATTTGACAAAGAGCCAACGGCTAAGGATGATAGCAGCAGATCATGGAATGGTACAGATGCTGATTGTGTAGATGTCAAACCCACATATGACACAGAGCCTATATTTGACAAAGAGCCAACAGCTAAGGATGACAGCAGCAGATCAATGAATGATACAGATGCTGATGGTGCAGATGTCAGACACACACATGACACAGAGCCCATATTTGACGAAGAGCCAATGGCTGAGGTACAATCAATTGTCAATAATAGTATGTCTGCTCATAATCACCAACTTACTGAACAACCTGAATTCAGAAATGAAGGAGGGGTTGATCAGAATTTTGACGAACATCTTGTCAAACAAC
This sequence comes from Artemisia tridentata subsp. tridentata, assembly GCA_021014915.2. Lineage (NCBI taxonomy): Eukaryota > Viridiplantae > Streptophyta > Magnoliopsida > Asterales > Asteraceae > Artemisia > Artemisia tridentata. The sequence continues at coordinate 330,181,908 of CP139509.1, forward strand.
CTTTGCCTGATCCATCAAATGAAAACAAAAAAAATGTACCATCAAATCAAACTCTCGAGTTTGAAAATGCTTGTCTCAAAAGGACCATTGCCCAGTTTCAAAAAAAAATTTCAAAACTAGAAGCACATTGCATCTCACTTGAACTTAAACTGCAAAACGAATCTTTAAATTCGGGCAACAATGGTAAATCTTTGAATTAAGAAAGTAAACGTATGGATACATTAGTTAAAGAAAATGAGTTGTTGAAAGTTCAAATTCAAGAAAAGGTGTTTGCACATGCTGCATTGCAAAACAAATTAAGAAGATTGACTGGCCAAAGTGTGGATACTAAGTTTGCAAAACCATCAATCTTGGGGAAACCGCCTCTACAACCAATCAGAAAACAATCAGTGGTTAGACAACCAACTGCATTTAAATCTGAACGACCCAAATATTCAAAATCTAGGTTTGCCTCCCAAGTTGTTGAGAAAAATGATGTGACAAAACTAGTCACTCCACATTCTTGGCCTAAGAAAAATGCATCTGTCTCTGCTAAACCTCAACAAGTGTTTATACCTGGCTCATCTAGGATTAGTTCAAAAACAGTATCAAAAGCGAGCATTAAAAGTAAAGAGTCTTATGGCATAAATGACATGAACAAAGAACTATGATCTAGAAAAGGCGAGGAAAAAGGCACTACTTCAAAAGGATGGAATTCTAGGTCCAAAACCCTGTGTGATGCCTTCCACTGTTTTACAGAACACTGCTAATAGTTGCAAACCAATACCTAGGAGCACTCAACAAACGAATAGGAATTGGCTGGCATCTAAGAGTAGTTGCAATGTCTGTGTGCCAAAACATCCTCATGAAGTGAATTCACGTGCAAAGGCACAATCGACTAAGACAATCAAACCAAACAAACCCGTTGAACCAAAAGAAAAGAATCAGAAACCTAAAAAGTGGATCAATATAGGACATAGGTTTTCTCAACTAAGTGATGCTCCCACATTTCATTCCACTGCATCTAGAAGGAAAACATCTCCTAGATCTAACCTTAGGTGGGTTCCCACGGGTAGAGTCTTCAAAACGATTGGTCTTAGGTGGATTCCTACTGGAAAGATTTTAGACAGTTTCACCAAAACGAATGTGAATTCCACAACATCTATCCCTGAGGCTTGAAAGAACACCATAGAAATCATGTGCTCGGGTGTCAAGAAGATAATTGACACAACAACTTCATGCTTCTAACATCTGGAACCCAATTTTCCTTGGGGATCCATGTGCTCTGTTTGTCTCTTCTTTCTTTTCAGATATGACTATGGCTTCGGAACAACTCAGTTTCGGACCCGAGCTTAATGTTATGGCTTCTGAGCACAACAGCTTAGGACCCGAATCCAACCGTCTCAACTTCCCTGAATCTTCAGCTGCACCTCTATCTCATAACCGCAAAGGATTTGGAAGACTTTTTTGCTCCAACTGTTCGATGATTCTATTGTTTGTCGTGCACCAGATGTATCCACCAGTTCCGCTGCACAACCTGTCCAAATTCAAGTACCTGATACATCTGTTACTACAACAACTTAAGTTGCTGCAAATACACATACAACATAATCACCATCAACAGTAGAACAAACTGCCTCCAATAACTAAGACTACAGCTGAAGGTCCCCCACTTCATGAAACACACACCATCCAGTTATGACGGCAGAGTTATCAACAAGCTATTTATGGTACTTCACACATCTTCGACTATTTGGACATACAGGGTTTACGCTGCCTCCGTTTCCATCGTAACCATAGTGTGTATGCTTTCGATTCCGCGAAGACATCGTGGGGGAAGAGATAGTGGATGTTCTTTGACTTTATTTTCATTCTTTGATGTTTTTTTGCGAAAATACTTTTTTCCCACATATATCTACAATTAGGGGGAAGAAATGTGCACATCGGGGATGCATAACAGACTCACATGATCGAGCTAACAATTTTATTACTACCGAAAAGATGTCCACAGAGATGATCAGTGGTTCAGTTTTGTGATTTTGGTGTAATCATTTCAACTTTCACTGGTTGTGATGTGTGAAGTAGCCTACTTATAAGAAAAGATCTTGCTGATTTCTTGCATGTTACCCCCCCAATCGAAGTTTCCGCATTAAGTATAATCGTTACTGAGTGACTAGTCAGATTTGCTTGGTGTGGTTTACAATGTCATCTAAAAATTCCGTTGTGTACTTAAAACTTCAAAAGTTAGAAGACATGGTAACTACATCAAAATTACGAATCTGCGAAAGACGGTTGTCAGTTTGGGGGGAAGCTGATTCAGAAACTTCGCCAAAAAGAAGTGTACGAAGAAGATGCTAAAGACATGCAGCATAAACTGGATTAACAGTCAAGTTCTTGGCTCCAATTGATCACCAACTTAAGTTTCGGGTGCAGATGAGAAGACAAGAGAGTTACGTGGGAGGACGAGCCAGAGTTCTAAACATTCTCACTTTCCGCCATCCTGAGTAAACTCAATGGTATCATTTGTCACATTTTTGTCATCATCTCATCATTTTTCATCATATATTGTCATTGACAACGGCTTGTGCACACATAACAGTGTACAACCCAGACCCCAAAGAAAGGACCCTGAGGTACGCTTTAGTGCCTTAATCCTGAAAAAGGTGCGAAAGCTTCTTACTTATGAGCAGAATTAAAACCAGAATGTTTTCTAAAGTTTTTCAAACATTCTGCTCATAAGGATAAGTACTCCCTTGTTAAGGGGGAGTATTTGAAAAATCTTTGTTCCAAATCTACAAACGTTCTTGACATTCTTCCACAAACACCTCAAAAAGAGCATATTTTAATCAAAAGTTTATCAAAAACAACATTATTATGCTATTTTTGAGGGGGAGAATGAAAATGTGATTAAAATATGGTGGAAGCAACGATGATATCTCATGAGTATAAGACTCAAGAATTGACCCTCGAATTGACGATAACAACAGTCAGTAGTCGAAAGGACATATCCTGGACGGGTAATAATTTCAAGCCAGTTTATCTGGTAATGTAAACGTGTCTCGCAATGGATATGTCTGAGTAGAATGTACCAATTTTGAGCGATGATCTTTGAATCTGATCTGGACGGGTAATAATTTCAAGCCAGTCCAACTGGTGATGTAAGCGTGTCTCGCGATGATCAGGTTCACTGAAAATCAATCAATTCAAAAAAGTGCCAACTCTTCCCAACATGTGCAGATTTTACTTTAACGAATATGAGCACATGTTAAGGGGGAGTTCTTCTGAAAATAACAAAACTCTCAAAGTGTTAACAAAATGTGTTTTACAATCATAAACACTTTCAGAGATTTTCAAAAGGTTTGGTTTATGGCATCATTAGGATAGTCATGGAGTTATAAGGTGACTAAGGTTAGGGAAAACCGTCCTATGATCCGCCAGAGCCGGAGGGATCTACCCAAGGACAATACCAATAGTTTAGAACTAGAAAGTCCTAGGTATGATAAAAAAAGGAGAAAATGAATGAACGGAGAAAGAAGGGATTGAAGAATTAAAAAGAAAAGCAAAGAAAAGGGTGAAAAGAAATAGCCCTCCATTTATTCAACCTTAGGGCAGACACCGGGTTCAATTCATAATCTACTGGTTGATGAGCATCACTGGTATTGAAGACTAAAGACGTCATGGACCCAGTGACGCACTAATAAACCTTCTAAGCCACTCAAGTGTCTCTCAAAAGACATTTGTTTCATTCACACGGAGAACCCTTCATAATCTATCGACCTCTCATTACGAGAGTGTTGATATTGAAAAGGAGGCAATCTGCTCCACGCCTCCGACGACCAAACAAATGTGCACTAATTGAGTCTAGAGCCATGAGATTCATAAAAGATATCTTAGGTACACTTAGCATTACTCTACTGTTCTACATCATGGGCAGCAGATGTAAAATTAAGAAAGTGTCCTTCGCAGATCTTAGCAATCTACCGAGAACATTCATGAGAAAAGTCACAATTGTGATTATCAATGATTGAATGGAAATCCTGCCAGAGCAACATCAAACAACTCTGACAGCAGGTCACTTTGGTAACTCCTTGCGAGTTACGCTTAGTGTTTGCTCCAAACGGTCTACAGTCGTGGGGTGATCTCCAACGACTCACTGAATCGTGGGTGCACTTCGGTGTTTCCTTGTTATCCCTTTCGGGGGAATCCGGTTCAGAACGGTCTGGGTTAGGATTTGAGAAAGTCTTCACACTATGCTGTTGATGATCTCAAGTCTGAGCATGTAAGTACCGGTTGGTTCGTGCTGCTGCTGCGGAGGAGCTTGGAGACCTGGAGTTCAACCATGTAGGATCGAGGACTTCGAGCTAGATTGAGCTTGGTTAAACAAGAACCTCTGTATGGTATACAAGTGTTTATGCGGAAACTAAACAACAAGTCTAATAAAGAAGAAAACTCTAAACGACACAGATCCTCTATGGATCAGACTATGAACTAAGAAAGGTGATATTGATTATTGAAATCGTTAAAAAGTCTATGTAACTCATGGACGGGATGTTTCTTTTATAATGATAAGAAACCCTAACCCTAACCCGTCTTACAAGAAAACGTGTGAAGAGATAAACAACAATCTCTTCTAAAAATAAATCTAACAAACTCACTAAACCTACGGATAACAAACAATAACTATCCGCAGCAATCAACCTTATCGGCAGAAAAAAAACAATACTATCGGCAGGAACCAACCGCAGCAGCAATGCAACACTATCGGCAGGAACCAGCTTCACTATCGGCAGTGATGAAGCGAAAAGTGTACCGCTTTTAAGGGGTCATTTAAGCCCTAAATCGTATTTATTTGATCAAATATTGCCCTAAATCGTTCCTTTTGTCATTTTAGGTACTTTTGGGAAGAAATCTGGAAAAGGAAGCATTTTGGTCGTTTTTGGAGCATAAAAGTGAAGAAAACGACAAAGTCTCAAAATTATGCTGGAAAGTACCTTTGACGGCGTCAGAAATTTCCCCAGACGGCGTCATGGCTTGGCAAAAGTGGTGGATATGAAATTTACTCATGATAAGCTAGAGAATTTTGCATGAAAAATCTGACGGCGTCACCCTTTGAAGTGATCAAGGTCGTCACGGCTTAATTTAAAGAGGGACGGCGTCAAGCTTATTTATGACGGCGTCAAGCCTTGATAAGCCAGAACGAATTTTGGAGGTCTAAAGAGGGACGGCGTCAGGAAGGCCATCCGGAAACCCTAAAAGCGGCGAGGTGACGGCGTCAGAATCTACAACGTGACGCCGTCAGCCCTTAATCTCTATATATAGTTTTGCAATTTTTTGTCATTAGGGGGGAACTTTGTGTGTAACCTTTTGGGAGGAAACCCTAAGACGATTTTAGCAGCTTTTTCAAGGCTTTTTGCCTTGAGATCTTCCATGTTACATTGAAGATAAGTTATCAATTAATCATTCAATATGTCTATGTGTTGTTTGATTCTATCTTGTTCTTGTCTTTTGTTTAACATGCTAGGCTAGGTTTTCTTTGTGTTTGCTTAGATCTAATGAAACCTAGCTATTGATTATTGGTTATTAGTGTGTTATTAGTTGTATGGGATGATTGTTCATCTATGTTAGGCTTAAGAAAACTGGCTAACTTCCTATTCGGTAACTTGCTTGAGCGTCTTAAGAAACATGAACCAATGCGTACTAAAGGTTTTTATGGTTGTATTTAATGCATGAGCGAATTCTAGTGATCCCATGTTAGGAGCTTCTTAGCCGGCTCGACATAGGAGTGTAGTAGGAGTTCATAGAGTTGGGGAAGTACGTACGCCACCCCACGATTGGTATTAAGGAATACACCCGTCATCCACGCAACTAATACACACTAATCAATCGGTAAAAGATAGTTAGGGAGTAAGGAAATCTAAGTAAACACATTTCTCTCCACATAAGTTTTACCACCTTTTCATTTTTCAGTTATTTTATTTTATTTGCATTCGTAGTTACTTGGGTTAGTTGACTAGCAACTAATTCCGCCCACTCTTTCAAACTCGAGATTTTACTTGCTTTCATAAAATTATAAAAACATAAAAAGAATCTTCTCTCACCCTTAGACCTATTAGAGTAGTTTTCATACCTAACGAACACTATTCCCTGTGGAGAACGATCAATCCCCCGTACTTACCACTACACTATACTACATCGGTCAGGTACACTGTCTGGTGGGGTTGTAAGCCTCTTGAGATCCCTCGAGAGGTAAAACCTGTTGTAAGGTTGCAAAACCACACATCAGGCAGCAATGAGAAATTCCTTATTTCTCATATCCCAACAATCCTCCCATCACTGAGAAACTCTTATTTCCTAGAGATCCTAAGAATCCTCCCCTAATCTTGAGGTTGACTAGGTTAACCTGCAAGATTCCAATGTGATAGAGCGTTAACTTCTCAGGCTTGAGGACTGCGACATAGCAGCAGCAATAAGTAGTAACCAGCAGCAACATCCATAACTTGCAAGATTCCAACCTCTATAGCATCCAGTAGCAACTTCAATAGTTCAGCAGGAATATGAAATCTTCTTCAAAACATGTATACTGGTCACCATGACATTCACTTGAACTTGACTGCTACTATGACAATATGTACATCAAATCACTTAAGTTTCATACTATTCTCATCACATCCAGGTGTGTTAACTCCTGTGAGAGGTGAATCATTGAAAATTAATGGATTTGATGTCTCTTTACCAATAGCCATCACTACTGGAGTAGCCAATGTTTAGGTTTGTGTGGAACGTTTTGTTTGTTCTTGATTGAGATATTTATGTATTGAATGTGTTTAGCATGCGGAATCTACTACAACACACTTTAAAAGAACACAAGATGGTGAGTTTGAGTAAATGAGAGAATGTAATGAACAAATAATCACAACTTTGGTTAACACAAAACGATTCAATATTATTGATGAAATAATACGGATGATCTAAATATCACCGGGATTACAAAGTAATCTTGAATCAAAGATTGTAAAAGGATTTGTGATTCGAAGTAACTAAGTTACTTGAGAGATAGTTTGTTTTTGGTTATTTGGTTAATGAAGATGCATGCATGAAGAAGTGACTAAGATATCCTTTTATAAGATAAGGATATCTTATTACATGTTGTCAAGTAGATGAATATAATACTATACTTTGACTATTATGGCGCCTACAATTAAATACAACTACCCATGTACACTCTGATATATTCTTCTGTCACCACAGAAGACTAATCTACTTCTACATAACGTATAACAATGTACAAAGACTAATAATTCAACTAAATATCTATTACAAAATATCTAATCGACATAACAGAAGCTTGGCAGGCTCTTCATTAGCTAGCAGTACCTTCTACCCAGAAGGTACTGGTAGAACATCTTCGTACATAACAAAATCAACTAGCAGGCTCTTCATCATCTTGGCAGGCTCTTTGACTTTGATCATTTTATTCCCAACAATCCTCCCCTAAACTTGTTATTTCCATTTAAAATACACAAGTTTCTGATGAATAAAATACATACCTTGAGGATTTGAGAACTCTTCCAAAAACCTTACTTTCTATCCTTCCTTTTTCTTTCATATTGCTCAGATATGCTTCTTAGCAAACTCTGAACAATCTCTGAGTTTTCTTCATCCTTGTCACACCTTAATCTCTTGGAGATCATAGCTTTAAGCACTTCATAGCTAAGAGGATACTCTTTCTCAGCTAACATAAAAAGTTCTATCCCACTCTGTGTGAAAAGATGATGAGTATGACTATGGCTTAGAAACTCCCAAGTTGTTGTAGGATCATAATAGGGAAATTTCCAATGAACATCTTTGGGATCAGGATCGAACATCCTATTGAATTCCACCCAAAGCTCTTGTTCCTTAGCATCTGTACTAGAATTTGTAGCTAACCTAATCTGCACTAGATTCCACAATTCTTCCAAATCTGCTCTATCAGATGCTCTAACTAAATTTTCAAAATTCTTGAAGATAGCAGACTGTCCCCCAACCCTTAATATTTTCCATGACTTACCAAATCTATCATGGTGTATTTCCCAATCAATTATAGGGTGTCTAGACCTAATTGGATCAGCATGAATGATAGTAGGTAAAGTAATCAACATTTTACTTACTTGCCCTTGATCCAATTTTGCTACTTCTTTCTTCTGAGCATCTTCCTTCTTCTTAGATGGATGTACATCAGATGGAACATTATAGTAAAGATTCTTGTAGGCTTGAAGATATAAAAAGAAGATTTCATCAGCAGATTTCTTCTTAAGTTGATAATCAGTCCAATTTGCCTGATTCTTCAAAAATTTCTTCATAAAGATTGTTTGATCTTTGTTAGTTTTGCCCACTTTAAAACCTCTCTTCTGACTTTCCTTTATCTTCTCAAAAATGTCAGCCAAAGCTGCTTCTTTGTATTTCTTGTTGATGAAAGATTCAAGTGCTTCAGTCTTCTCATCAGAATTGAGTGTCTTGTCATTTACTATATTTGCTGCATGACCTTTCACAATTGGATCATTGTTAATAATCCATAACATCTGTGCATCAAAGGTCTCTTGAGCAATTTGAGTATCAAGAAGAGCTTGAGCAGCTTCTTCAGCTTCTTTCTGCTCTTTCATTTCTTCAAGCATTCTTGAAGCTTCTCTGGCTTTTAGCTCTTCTTCTTGAACTCTTTTGGCCTCTTCTTCTCCTAAAGCCATCTGAATTTGCTGAGTTCTTTTCAACTTCTTGGACTTTGACTCATCTTCAATTAGAATACCTTTGCCCTTATCCTTTGGAGTTTTATCTTGTGTTGGAGCAGAGGATTGCTCATCAGCAACTAAAATCCTCTTTCTCTTGTACACTCTCTCAGCAGATCCCTTATATCCCATAGCCAATAGCCTTTCTCTCCTGGCAGACTCTTCTTCTGCCCTAGCAGGCTCTTGCCCTGCTCCAACAGGCTCTTCATCATAAACTTGAGTTCCATCATGGAATTCAAATTGAGCCTGTTCCTCCTCTTCTTCCTCATCTTCAGACATATCCTTCCTCCCCTTTTTGGAAGAGTGATCTATCCTATCAGCATCTGACTGTGAAGAACTAGATAAAACAACCTTTGCAGACTTTTTACCTTTTAACTTCTTCACTTCACCCTCCAATCTCTTAACCCTCTTAACCAATTTGATGTTGATCTTAGAAAACCTTTCATTTTGACGTTTAAGAGCTTTCTCTAAGAACTTCACCTTGTCTTTCAACTCTTGCATTGTCTGAGGTGATTGGGTTTGTGATATATGATGTGGGGATGGTGGTGGTGTTGCTGATGGTACTGGAGATGGTGTTGGTGATTTTTGATGTGTTTGTGAAATGAAACCATGTGAAGAACTAGATGATGGTGTATCAGCAGATGGTGTTGGTTCTTCTGGGTGTTGTGGTACCATTTCATCAAAAAGTGGAACTTCCTCCCCTCTAAAACCAATTCTCATATTTGAAAATACTTTTTGAGAAAGTTTTGGTGTTTCATAAACTGAGTCTGTGGGAAGCAACACATGTTGTAATTTTCCAATGATGCATCAAATGAATCTTGGATACATCAAAAATTTTGTTTTACTATCCACATTGTTTATCAATCCTTCAAAAATATATTTAGAAAAATTGTATTTTCTGTTTGTAGCTAAGCAAATGAGAGCAGAAGCCATGTTGCCACTAAATTGCTCCCAAGAGGTTTTCTTCTGGCTCAAACAGTGAAGGATTGTGTGAATCAAAAATCTCCATTGTGGAGTAAGATGCTTTTTCAGAAAAGTGAGTTTGTTGAACTCAGCATGATACCCCATTCTTGTTAAATTTTCAAAAATTTCAGTATCTGGTAACTGACTAATACCATCAGAATCATCCAAATGAAGATGTCTTCTTATGGATGACTCAGTAAGAGTCAAATGTTTACCATCCACTTTGGCTTTTATTCTTTGTTCCCCATTTTCAGAAGTTTTAATTTTAGCAGATTCCCAAAATTGTAAAATTTGATTTTCATAAATAGTGGGATTGACTAGCAAAGCAAACCTGATGTAGGAGGTGTTTAAAAAGTCCACTACTTGATGAAATGAGGCATTATCCTCTGACTTCTCCAAAAATGCTAACTGATTGTGACGTTGAACAAAGTTTAGATCAATTGTGGAAGCCATAATGAAAATTTTGAATATGATGGTGGGATTTGTTGGTAGTACTGGTAGAAGATGAAAGATGTATGTGAATTATGATAATGACTGATGAAAGAAGATATGAGAGAATTACTTTTAACCGACAATAATAAAGATTAAAATAAGTAAGTGAAAAGGCGGTTAAAAAGATCTTTTATATGTAAAATATAATATAATATATTCATCAGTGAATTACATAACTACCCCAACGGCTAATTTTAACTACCAGGCCTAAAGGCTAAAACTTTTTCTGACAGGCTCAACGGCTATCTAGCAGTACCTTTGTACTCTAGCAGTACCATTTTTGTACTAGCAGTACCTTTGAAAGTTTTTTAAAAATCCCTTTTAGTTTTTAGCAAACTACCAGCTATCAACGGATTTGAGTTGTCTTTACCAAAAGCCGTTTGCTTAAGGACTAGCTAACTATTTACAATTAAGTATGGTCAGTTAACAACCATATAGTTTTTGGTAAACTATCAACCATTAACGGATTTGATTTGTCTTTACCAAAAGCCGTTTGCTTAAGGACTAGCTAACTATTTACAATTAAGTATGGTCAGTTAACAACCATATAGTTTTTGGTAAACTATCAACCATTAACGGATTTGATTTGTCTTTACCAAAAGCCGTTTGCTTAAGGACTAGTCAACTCTTAAGTTTGTGAAAACTTGGTGAGATGAATACCAAAAGCCATGATGGCCCAAAAGATGGTGCAATTTCCTTGGATGGAGGAAATTTGAATCAGGCATTGATGCTGTGTATCTTGGATGATTGGCTCAACAAGTGAAATCATCTAATAGCATGCCTTTGAGTTGAAAACATTTCTTAGTTTGATTAGATAGAACTTTCTCCTTGAGAAATGCTTCATCCCTTCTAGATATGTGATCTAACTATCTCTTTTTCAACTCTGCATCATCTTGTATGCTCTTGTCTTTTCATAAATTGGTCTTTCTTCCATTCTGGGCTATTAATTCCTCCCCTGAGATTGTTATTTCTCCTGAAATGAATAAAACTTTTGTTGCCCCTTTTGTTTGAAAGAACTCTTGTTTTGTTATCAACCTGAAATGTGTTAGTTGCAAACCAAAAGAACAAAGTGTAGAACACTTGATCTATAACATTTTAAGTATTCAAGCCTTTAAATGAACAAAACATAGCAATTTTGTATCAGCAGGACCAATTATGAACTAACAGGACCTTTTGACTAACTAGCAGTACCATGTTTAAAATCCAATACCAGTTAATATTATGAACAAAAACATATGATTTTCAAAGATTTATCATTCCAATACCTCCTACAAGATATTTGAATCTACCTAAATCAAAAGCTTTGGTGAGAAGGTCTGCATAATTCTTTTCAGAATCAATTTTAACAACTTGAATTAACCTTTTCTCATTGCAATCCCTTATGAAATGGTGTCTGATTTCAATATGTTTTGTTTTTGAGTGTTGAACTGGGTTTTTAATGATACAAATAGTACTGCTATTGTCAATATAAATAATGGTGTTAAGAAAATTGTACCCATAGTCAAGCATTTGATTTTGGATCCAAAGAACTTGCCCACAACAACTTGCACCAGCAACATATTCTGCTTCAGTTGTAGAGTTGGCCACCATTGTTTGTTTCTTGCATTGCCAGGAGATTAGTCTGCAACCAAGAAATTGACATCCACCAGTTGTGGATTTTCTGTCTAGTGTTGCACCAGCATAGTCACTATCCGAATAAGCCACCAATTCAAAAGATGATTCCCTTGGATACCAAAGACCCAACCTAGGTTGACCTTAAGATATCTAAAGATTCTTTTGACTGCTGTGAGATGAGAGATCTTGGGATGTATTTGAAACCTTGCACATACACATACTGAGAACATGATATCTGGTCTTGATGATGTAAGATACATCAAAGACCCAATCATTGATCTATAATTGTGCAAATCCATATCTTCTCCTTCAGCATCCTTGATTAGCCCTTTGTCTGGATCCATTGGTGTACTTGCAACCTTAGAATCAGCAAAATTGAATTTTCTTAAGATCTCTGCTACATACTTATCTTGGCTGATAAATATGCCTTCTTTGGATTGTTTCACTTGGAGACCTAAAAAGAAAGTAAGTTCCCCCATGGAACTCATCTCAAACTTACTGTGCATAAGTTTTTCAAATTCTACACACAAGCCTTGGTTTGTTGATCCAAAGATTATGTCATCAACATAAATCTGCACTAACAAGATGTCTTTCTTTGTCCTTTTGATGAACAAAGTTGGATCAATCCTGCCTCTTTGGAATCCACTTTCTAGTAGAAAACAAGCCAATGTTTCATACCATGCCCTTGGAGCTTGATGTAGGCCATACAAAGCCTTGGTAACTTTGTAAACTTTATCTGGATACTCAGCATCAATGAAGCCTGGAGGTTGAGATACATATACTGGTTCTTCAATTTCACCATACAAAAATGCACTCTTAACATCCATTTGATAGACAGTGAAGCCTATGAATGAAGCATAGGCTAAGAAAAGCCTAATTGCTTCAAGTCTTGCAACTGGAGCAAACACTTCTTCATAATCTACCCCTTCCTCTTGAGTATATCCTTGTGCTACCAATCTAGCCTTGTTCCTGATCACTATACCCCTTTCATCCTTCTTGTTTCTGAACACCCATTTGGTTCCAATTGCCCTATGACCTCTGGGTAAATCAACCAATATCCAAACCTTCTGAATCTTGAATTGGAGAAGCTCTTCTTGCATAGCTTCCACCCAACTTGCATCATCTAAAGCTTTGTTTATGTTTTTGGGTTCAGCCTGAGATAGAAAACATGAAAACAGGCATATATTGGAATTATCATTATTCTTTTCTTCATAAAGAGAGGAGATTAACCCTTCTTCATCTGAGGATAAGACTTGAGATAAACCAACTTGAGATCTTGTTCTAACACCAGAAGTTATGCTTCCAATCACATCATCAGTTGAGTGATCTTTGAGAATTCTAGTGTTTGGTGTTATAGGAACTTCATATGTAGTTGGAAGATTGCTAATCCCAACTTCTTCTTGAAAAGAATCATCTATTTGAACATTCAATGGCTCAGCAGTACCAATACTTGTACTAGCAGGACCATCTGAAGAACTGGCAGTCCCATTGTCATTAGCACCACTCTCTTGATTCTCTTGATTCTGAGTTCCTTGATCTTCTTCATTGCCTTCTTTTGTTGTGTTTGAAGGTCCTTCTTCATTTGAAGATAGATCCATACTTTTCCAAATTGGCATCCAGATGAAATCTTGATTTTTAGGAATTTCAACATTTTCTTCAGAACCTGCATTTTCATTAGCATTTGTACCTGTAACAGGCACATAATTCATAGATTCTGAAAGCCTATCAACATCAAACATCCAATCTGGTCCAACTCCTTTCACATTTGTAAGTTTCTCTTGAAACTCTATGTGAAGATTCTCTTCAACTAGCCTAGTGCATGTGTTAAACACTCTATAGGCCTTACTTTGCAAGGAATACCCTATCAAAAAGCCAACATCTGCTTTTCCATCAAATTTGCCTAAATGATCTTTGGTATTGAGAATAGTAACCTGACAACCAAAAGGTCTCATAAAACTTAAAGATGGTTTTCTACCAAAGAAAAGTTCATAAGGTGTTTTTCTATGTGGTTTTGTCACAAGAACCCTGTTTTGTACATAACAAGCAGTACCAACTGCTTCAGCCCAAAATGAAATAGGCAACTTAGAGTCTACTAACATAGTTCTAGCAGCCTCTATAAGTGTTCTATTCTTTCTTTCTGCTACTCCATTTTGCTGAGGTGTTCTAGCTACACTAAACTCTCTTTTTATGCCTTTTTCCTTGCAAAAGTCATCCATAACTCTATTCTTGAACTCTGTCCCATTGTCACACCTGATGATTTTGACTTTCTTATCAGATTGGTTTTCTACCTCAGTGATATAGGTTTTAAGTATCTCACTAGTTTCATGTTTAGATCTTAAGAAGAAAACCCATGAAAATCTGCTATAGTCATCAGTAACAACCAGACAATATTTCTTTCCATTCAAGCTGCACACATTAGTAGGACCAAAGAGATCCATATGAAGCATATGTAAAGCCTGAGAAATAGAGTTTTGGGTCTTGGGCTTACAAGAAGCTCTATGTTGTTTGCCTTTTAGACAGTCAACACAAGTTTGGTCGTTTTGGAAAATCTTTTTGGGTAAACCTCTTACTAAATCATATTTTGCAATAGTGTTGATTGTTTTAAAGTTTACATGACCAAGCCTTCTATGCCAAAACATAGATTCATCCAATGAGGCCTTTGCTATCAAACAGGTTAAACCTTCTTTGGGATCAATGTTCTTTAAATTGACACTATACATATTGTTCCTTTTTGGAATTTTAAGAAGGATCTGACTTTCATCAGGCATCTTAAAATCAGAAGAAAGAACCATACATTCATTGTCAGTAAATAGAACATTGTTCTTTTTGTCACACATTTGTGAGACACTAAGAAGATTAAACTGAAGTTCTTTCACAAAATACACATTTTCAAAATCTATTTTACTGGTTTTAATAGTACCTTTACCAGTAATCTTTCCTTTAATTCCTCCCCCAAAGGTAACATATCCTCCATCAAATGTTTTGAAATCTGAGAGGAATGACATGTTGCCTGTCATGTGCCTGGAACACCCACTATCAACATACCCTTGATCTTCACTATCAGTTGAATGTTCCTGCACATGAATAAACACATTAGTTTCCTTGGGGTACCCAAGCCATGACAGACTTGGGTTTGCCTCTTGCATCAATGAAGTCAAACCTTTTCAGGATTGTTGATGCACCTTTTGATTGGATTGGTTTCCAAATCCAACATGCTGAGGCCTTAACAGCACTTTCCCTTCTAATCCATTGTGTGGTCTTTGGTCTATCAGTACCAATTTTGGCAATACCAATTTTGGCAGTACCATGTGGTCTAGCAGGACCTTTTGGTCTAGCAGGACCTTTGGTTTTTGGACTCCAAACTTTTGTTTTGACCACATTTATCTTTTGAATAGGATTCTTCTCAACTTTTGGTACACTTTTGAAAGTGTTTCTTGTACCCTTTTCAGTTGATTTTGTAATAACAGGCTTATGTTGTCTAACAGTATGATTATCTTTTGTAGTGTTAGACTTAACAAAACTTTTTCTGGGTTGAGTAACATTTGTTTTAGCTTTTGATTTACTCCCAGAAACCCATTTATTACAATAAGCATGAAGATGATTAAAGCTACCACAATAATAACAAGCTTTATTAAACATAACAAAGTCATCACCTAATTGTTGTGATTTAAGGTTGTTCCAATTTCTTTGGCTTCCCCTAGGTTTGTTATTACATTTTTTACAACTTTCAACTGTCTTCAAAACAGTTTTGGCTTTAGCTTTAACTTCTACTTTCTTAGGACTGGATGGTCCTACTTTGATTCCTTTAATAGGAATAGTCTCATCTTCATCATCATCAGATACCCAATCCTCAATAATTAGGACATCTGGTCTCTTCTCAGTGAGCACCTTGGAGAGTGAGACATTCTTAGCACTCTCAGAAGGTTCACCTATCACTACAGGTTTAGCTAATGGTTTTGCAACAAATTCATGTAAACCTGATGCAGCAAGATCACTACCTTGTGGACAAGGAATTCCTCTATAAGGTGGAGGACAATTATTATATCCTATCCCTGATTTTATTCTCTTATTCAACTGAGTCTCAACTATGCTCTTAGTACACTCAGAAGCATTTTCCAATTTAGTAACAGTCAGTTGAATATTGTCTCTAGCTAATGTCACTTTAGTGCACTCTGTCCTTACCATTTCTATTTCTATATCTTTCAAAAATATTTGTCTTTGAAGAGCATTTTTAGCATCAGTAAAGGTAAGTTCATTTTCTCTATAGTGAGTGATTTGTTTTTCTAACTTGGACATACCACACTTGTGGTCAAATAATTTTTGCTGGGTTTTTCTGTGTTCTAAGATTTCTGTATCATAAGCTTTTCTTATGGTTTCTAATTCTTTAAGAAATTCACAATCATTAGAACATTTGATAGTTTGTACCTCAGGGGTGGAGAATGCCATCAAAGCCAATTCATCAGAAGTTGACTCATCTTCACCCATGAAACTCCAGTCAAAACCCATGCCATCTATAGCAACCATTGCTTTTGGCTCAGCAACTTCAACAACCTTACTCTTGCTTTCAAAGCTTCCTTTCTTCTCAAAGCTTCCTTGGTTTCTATTGTCAAACCCTCTACCTCTGTCATCCTGCCTCTTAGGTCTTCTACACTCTCTAGAGTAGTGACCTTTCATGTGGCAGTTGTAACACTCCACCTTTGACTTATCATAGCCAGCAGGCTCACTTCCATCTATCAGTATCTTCTTGCCAGTCCTCATCATCAACTGCTTAGCTCTAATGCTTAAAAGTGAAAGTTGCCACTTTAGGTCCATTACTTCAAGATCATCAGGATGAATCTCTTGAAGGTCTTCAAATGTTAATACAGACCCATTGTGTTGAGATGTAAGAAAAGCACACCCAATTGTTTCATCCAAAATGGATTTAGTGCTACTAGAAGTACTAGCAGTACCAAAGGTTGTGTTAGCAGTACCTTCTTCTCTGCCACCTTTGTCTTCATGATCAACCTTTGAGATGTTTGGGGATGAAACAAATGCCATATTTCCTGAGCTTGACCCAGTAGTCTTCTTAACTTCATGTTCTACAATCTTGAAATTGTTGTAGAGATCATTGAGACTCATCTGGTCAATATCTGACTTGTTCTTCCATACAATGACATGCATAGACCATTCTGAAGGTAAACTCCTAAGAAATTTAGAGTTTAGATCTTCTTGAGTTATCATCACTTCATGGATGGCTAACTGACTTGCAAGCTTCTGAAGTCTATTGAACATACTGTCCAAAGACTCATTGGTTGTGGCTGTGAAGTTCTCAAATTGTTGTTTGAGAAGGGTCTTTTGTGTTTTCTTGGTAGCATCATTACCACCAAACCTAGCCACAATAGCTTCAAAGAGGGTTTTGGCATCTTTGTATTTGTTAAAAATCAGAAGTTGATCATTTGGAATAGTCATTAGTAACATACTCCTTGCCTTGAGATCATTTTTCTTCTGAATTCTTTCATCTGCATTCGATGGTTGGGTTTGTATTGTTGTTACAAGAGCATCATTTACTGTTGTTGTGGTGGTTTGGGGTTTAAATGAATTGCCTTGTTCAATAATCTCCCAAAGTGCATAATCCTGCACTTGAAAGTATTGTTCAACCCTGAGTCGCCACATTTCAAACTCATTTTGTTTCAGTAATGGAAGTTTAGCTGCAACATTTGTCTGAATATGTTCAACATCCATTTTTCTTTTAAATTAGTAAATATCAAGCCTAGCTCTGATACCACTTGTGGAACGTTTTGTTTGTTCTTGATTGAGATATTTATGTATTGAATGTGTTTAGCATGCGGAATCTACTACAACACACTTTAAAAGAACACAAGATGGTGAGTTTGAGTAAATGAGAGAATGTAATGAACAAATAATCACAACTTTGGTTAACACAAAACGATTCAATATTATTGATGAAATAATACGGATGATCTAAATATCACCGGGATTACAAAGTAATCTTGAATCAAAGATTGTAAAAGGATTTGTGATTCGAAGTAACTAAGTTACTTGAGAGATAGTTTGTTTTTGGTTATTTGGTTAATGAAGATGCATGCATGAAGAAGTGACTAAGATATCCTTTTATAAGATAAGGATATCTTATTACATGTTGTCAAGTAGATGAATATAATACTATACTTTGACTATTATGGCGCCTACAATTAAATACAACTACCCATGTACACTCTGATATATTCTTCTGTCACCACAGAAGACTAATCTACTTCTACATAACGTATAACAATGTACAAAGACTAATAATTCAACTAAATATCTATTACAAAATATCTAATCGACATAACAGAAGCTTGGCAGGCTCTTCATTAGCTAGCAGTACCTTCTACCCAGAAGGTACTGGTAGAACATCTTCGTACATAACAAAATCAACTAGCAGGCTCTTCATCATCTTGGCAGGCTCTTTGACTTTGATCATTTTATTCCCAACAGTTTGTTAGACCATGGTACACTGATAACCATCTGATTTATTAGCAAATCAGCAACTATAAACGGATTTGACTTGTCTTTACCTGTAGCCGTTTGCTCAGGACTAGCCAATTCTTAGATTACAGCAAACCTTGGTGAATTGAATACCAAATATGGATACCAATTGTCTTTACCACAAACCATACTTTTGTGGACTAGCCAATCCTTTGGATCCCATAAAGGGTTACATCCATGGTGAATTGAGAACCATGTTTCAACTCTCAGGAATAAACCATGGGTGAGTTGAAGTACCCTATAGCTTTGAGCAAGCTATTACAGCTATCAACGGATTTGATTATCACACCAGAGCCGTACCCTCATGGTGAGTCAACTCTTTCTTGTCTGCAAGACATGGTGAGTTGAGCACCATTTATGGTGAAGGTGTAAACACCAACACTGTACCTGCAAGGTGTTGCTCAAAACCAACTAATTAGCACAAAATATAATTTTTTTTTTTTTTTTTTTAAAAAAAAAAAAAAAAAAAAAAAAAAAAAAAAAAAAAAAAAAAAACTAAGATAAAGAAATCAGAAACACATGATGCGTGGGTTTTGCAACCTTACAACAGGTTTTACCTCTCGAGGGATCTCAAGAGGCTTACAACCCCACCAGGCAGTGTACCTGACCGATGTAGTATAGTGTAGTGGTAAGTACGGGGGATTGATCGTTCTCCACAGGGAATAGTGTTCGTTAGGTGTGAAAGGCTACTCTAATTAGGTCTAAGGGTTGAGGAAGATTCTTTTTATGTTTTTTATAATTTTATGAAAGCAAGTAAAATCTCGGGTTTTGAAGGAGTGGGCGGAATTAGTTGCTAGTCAACTAACCCAAATTACTACAAATGCAAATAAAATAAAATAACAAAAATGAAAAGTGGTGAGAAACTTATGTGTAGAGAAATGTGTTTACTTAGATTTCCTTACTCCCTAACTATCTTTTACCGGTTAATTAGTGTGTATTAGTCGCGTGGATGACGGGTGTATTCCTTAATACCATTCGTGGGGTGGCGTACTTACTTCCCCAAACTCTACAAGCTCCTACTTCACTCCTATGTCGAGCCGGCTAGGAAGCTCCTAACATGGGATCACTAGAATTCGCTTGTGCATTAAATACAACCATAAAAACCTTTAGTACGTGTTTGGTTCATGTTTCTTAAGACGTTCAAGCAAGTTACCGAATAGGAAGTTAGCCAGTTTTCTTAAGCCTAACATAGATAAACAATCATCCAATACAACTAACAACACACTAACAACCAATAATCAATAGCTAGGTTTCATTAGATCTAAGCAAACACAAGATAAAATTAGCCTAACATGTTAAACAAAAGACAAGCATAAGATAGAATCAAACAACACATAGACATATTGAATGATTAATTGATAACTTATCTTTCAATGAAACATGGAAGATCTCAGGGCAAAAAGCCCTGAAAAAGTAGCTAAAATCGTCTTAGGGTTTTATCCCAAAATTCCACACACTAAGCTCTCCCTTAATGACAAAAAATTAGAAAACTATATATAGACTTTGACATCTGACGGCGTCACCTTATGCATTGTGACGCCGTCACCTCGCCGCTTTTTAGGGTTCCCGGATGACCATCTTGACGCCGTCCCTTTTAGCTCTTCAAAAATCCATTCTGGCTTATCAAGGCTTGACGCCGTCGGATCCTAAACGTGACGCCGTCCCCTTATGATTTAAGCCGTGACGCCCTTGATTTAGTTAAAGCGTGACGCCGTCAGAATTCTCATGCAAACTCACTGGCCCGTCATGAGTAAATTTCACATCCAACTTTTCTTGCCAAGGCATGACGCCGTCTGGAGTTAATGTTGACGCCGTCAAAGGTGACTTTCAGCACAATTTTGAGACTTTGCCGTTTTCTTCACTTTTATGCTCCAAAAACGTCCAAAATGCCTCCTTTTCCAGATTTCTCCTCAAAAGTACCTAAAATGACAAAAGGAACGATTTAGGGCAATATTTGATCAAATAAATACGATTTCGGGCTTAAATGACCCCTTAAAAGCGGTACACTTTTCGCCTCATCAAATACCCTTACACTTGAGATTTGCTTGTCCTCAAGCAAATGCGCTTTTATTCTAATCAAAATACAAGTTAGGGGTCATTTAATGCAAACATAAAAGTAATTACAACAAATAATCGTTCCACTTCAATCATAATAAGCACGGAGATTATATACTAGCACCTCACAAGTAGTGTTTAGATACTCACATCTCTCAAGTGTCATCAAAATAAATCTCATAAATGAAAACGAAAAATATCTCTCACTACCTGTCATAGCAAATAGATTACCATAGGCTTAGGAAAGGATCGAAAACCTCCTCCACTAGGCGTAAGCACCTAAGATAAACTATCAAAGAGGGCTTTTAAATGGGTTATAACGTTAGGTGTAGGGAAAAGGAAAACACGGTTTTGTTGGATAAGGGATATTTTACTGGTGGCGAGTTAAAAATCTTGATCAATTACATGTACTATACAACGTTGCTAAGCCAAGACTAGACTCGATCTTAAGCTAATGAAAGAAAATAACAAAACATAAACATAAAATAAACATAAAATGAAACGGGATGGTAGTCCGTATGTTTTTTCTACTTTTCTTTTTCTCATTTTTTTTTTTTTTGTATTTTTCTTGATTTTTTTTTTTTTTTTTTTTTTTTTTTTTTTTTTTTTTTTTTTTTTTTTTTTTTGCATACACTCTTGCCCTACCATCCAAAATAATACATCATAGGGGCGTTGCATCCCCTTACACTTGAACTTTTACATAACTTTACAAATACTAATCTAATGACTCGAATTAAGATAATTGAAAAACTTGGAGTACTTTTAAAACATTTAGCACATATGGGGGTAATAAATGATGTTCTTCCCCATTACTCCATTACACTAGTACTTTACCCATGAGTCCCAATCGTCCCAAAACAATATGTACAAGGATATGACTCGACTTAGCAACCATGTAATCAACTAGATAATTAACTTGGGTTTAAACAAATGTTGTAACAATAATGCACTAAAAATGAGTGCATACAAGGTAGGCTAAGGCGATTTGGGTGTACATTTAAGTGGGGTGTAAACAAATTCTTCCTTTAAGTAAAATGCTTAAAGGTCGAAACGAAAAGATAGGCTCTGAGGGGTGTACTAGGGGTATCGTGTACTAAAAATGAGTACAACGCAAAGGGTGTGGGAGAATTACTTGACCAATGTAGCCAACATAATTATAACAAAAACACAGGTGTAAAACAATGGGTTAATCCTAATGCCTCTTATCATGTAGTAAATCTAACTACACGAATGTAGTCTCACTTGTGGCCTCGGAATGGTCCTAACGCAAGTTCTAGAATCTAAGTGCTACCGGTACACACATCATAGCATAAATGCTTTTCCTACCAATTCTAGGGGCGAACCTCACATATTTGGGGGTGGAAAATTTTTTAGTGGTACGGTTTTTTGTGCTAGTCATATAACTCCTATCCATGAGACGCTTATTAGGATCAAAGTTTCACTCCTATATGTTGTAAAAAAATTTAAATTTGGCACTAAAATTACCTTAACAAGTATTTCTCTCAGTTTTATTACACATCTACCATCAAACAAACAAAAATCAAGCGCAATTGTATTCTCAAAAATCGTACTTTTACCCTCCCCTTACACTTAAGATGAACATTGTCCCCAATGTTCAAATAACAAGATGTAAAAGCATAAAGTAAAAGAATGAAATCAAATACTCCCCTGATTCGCTCGTTGGATAATGAAATTACACGGTTAAATCTTCCTCCAAAGAGAATGTTGAAGCTCCATGACTAATGCATCGCCAAAAGCTTGATCCAACAAACATTTCCTTGTCCAAAATAACCTGTTGAACCTGAGAAAACAAACACGAAAACCTGCATAACATCGGCGGGATAAAATCTATATATAAGGATATAATGCTTGTGGAATGATAATTTTGCAGATTCCTGGAGATTATAAGTTGGAGATTTTAATAAAAACTTTTTAAAAACAAAAATTTCAAAAATTTCTGAAAATTAAATCTGACGCCGTCAGGTTATAACCCCTGACGCCGTCAGAAATGACCTGACAAAAATTCTCATTTTAAGTTTCCGGAAAATTTCTGGAAAAAACCTTTAACTTACTTCCTGGAAATCCTGCAAAACATCATTATGACTCTATACAAGCATTTGACTCAAACAAATACGAATATGTATGTTAATTTAATATTATTACGATTCATGTTAATTTGTGTTCTAATAAACCGATTTAGATTTCCCTTACACTTATCTTTTGCAAAATACCTTTATATGTAGTTAAGACGAAGTTAAAAACAAAATAAAGCATTTTCACAAATTAGTTTTGAACATGAATCAATAAGAATAAAAATTAAACACACATACGAAGCAAATAAAACAAACACATAAACAAATGAACACACAAAGCAAATAAAATAAATAAAGCTTGGGTTGCCTCCCAAGAAGCGCTTTTCTTTATTAACGAGTCTTGTAGCTAGACTCAAAGTAAGGCTCATCTAGTGTCGCTTATGCTCACGTACCCGAGTGTGAGCCATCTAATTGTTGCCTCATCTTTCTTGTATTCATCATTTAGCTCCAAACATCCATGATAATATCTCTTATTTTTCTCATGTGGATATTTGAGCCCCTTCCTCTTATCATTCTCACTTAACAAGTCGATAGGCATAATTCTATTGCAAGACTCAATGGGGTAGTTCTTAAACCTAGGATGTGCTCGGGGCATTTGATAGACAAAATCCTCATCCCCGTCCGAGAATGTAATTAACCCATCCGCAAGTTTTTCGTCAAGGTTGGTCAACCTTTTGAAGGGTCCTCCAAAAATGACTTGGGTTAATTTGTCATCGATAAATTCTCCTAACTTCTCCATAACCATAAAATCCACCAAATACACAAAACTTCCTACGAACACGTGTAGTGGCTTAATCCTAGCAACAATGTCATCTCCTTGATATTCAAGCTCATCAACCATGATTTTATTATAATTAGCGCGAGAGATAATGTTCATAGGCAAAGATGAGTTAAGATAAGCATAAAAATCATGATAACCAATTTTACACGGAAATTGCATGTTAAAGAGGCTATCCTTTTCGATCTTAGTCCTAGGGTCAACATACTTAAAGGGATCAACTTCCTCTTTTCCCCATTCCTCGTTAACTACTTCTCCATTACCGATATCCTCATCGGAGTCTGAGTAGTAAAATGGACTAACATAGTCATTCTCATGGTCAGACTCCTCCATCTCAGAATTGTTATCAAAGTGGTGGTCGGGTGAAAGGTTGTTGTTTGCTACTATGGGGGCGGGAACGGGTAGTTGAAAATTTGCACGGCGAAAAACACGAATAACAGGGATCAAATGACCAATGTTACTCATGCGGTAAGTGAAAGGTATCACAAACAAAAGTACAAAGAAATAAGATAGACTAAAGAAAACCTAGGAAAATAAAATAAAAATCTCACTAGAAAGGAATCTAGTGAGTAGACCTAATAGAAATAAAAATTCAACCTAAACAATAACTATTCCCCGGCAGCGGCGCCAAAAACTTGATGCGTGGGTTTTGCAACCTTACAACAGGTTTTACCTCTCGAGGGATCTCAAGAGGCTTACAACCCCACCAGGCAGTGTACCTGACCGATGTAGTATAGTGTAGTGGTAAGTACGGGGGATTGATCGTTCTCCACAGGGAATAGTGTTCGTTAGGTGTGAAAGGCTACTCTAATTAGGTCTAAGGGTTGAGGAAGATTCTTTTTATGTTTTTTATAATTTTATGAAAGCAAGTAAAATCTCGGGTTTTGAAGGAGTGGGCGGAATTAGTTGCTAGTCAACTAACCCAAATTACTACAAATGCAAATAAAATAAAATAACAAAAATGAAAAGTGGTGAGAAACTTATGTGTAGAGAAATGTGTTTACTTAGATTTCCTTACTCCCTAACTATCTTTTACCGGTTAATTAGTGTGTATTAGTCGCGTGGATGACGGGTGTATTCCTTAATACCATTCGTGGGGTGGCGTACTTACTTCCCCAAACTCTACAAGCTCCTACTTCACTCCTATGTCGAGCCGGCTAGGAAGCTCCTAACATGGGATCACTAGAATTCGCTTGTGCATTAAATACAACCATAAAAACCTTTAGTACGCGTTTGGTTCATGTTTCTTAAGACGTTCAAGCAAGTTACCGAATAGGAAGTTAGCCAGTTTTCTTAAGCCTAACATAGATAAACAATCATCCAATACAACTAACAACACACTAACAACCAATAATCAATAGCTAGGTTTCATTAGATCTAAGCAAACACAAGATAAAATTAGCCTAACATGTTAAACAAAAGACAAGCATAAGATAGAATCAAACAACACATAGACATATTGAATGATTAATTGATAACTTATCTTTCAATGAAACATGGAAGATCTCAGGGCAAAAAGCCCTGAAAAAGTAGCTAAAATCGTCTTAGGGTTTTATCCCAAAATTCCACACACTAAGCTCTCCCTTAATGACAAAAAATTAGAAAACTATATATAGACTTTGACATCTGACGGCGTCACCTTATGCATTGTGACGCCGTCACCTCGCCGCTTTTTAGGGTTCCCGGATGACCATCTTGACGCCGTCCCTCTTTAGCTCTTCAAAAATCCATTCTGGCTTATCAAGGCTTGACGCCGTCGGATCCTAAACGTGACGCCGTCCCCTTATGATTTAAGCCGTGACGCCCTTGATTTAGTTAAAGCGTGACGCCGTCAGAATTCTCATGCAAACTCACTGGCCCGTCATGAGTAAATTTCACATCCAACTTTTCTTGCCAAGGCATGACGCCGTCTGGAGTTAATGTTGACGCCGTCAAAGGTGACTTTCAGCACAATTTTGAGACTTTGCCGTTTTCTTCACTTTTATGCTCCAAAAACGTCCAAAATGCCTCCTTTTCCAGATTTCTCCTCAAAAGTACCTAAAATGACAAAAGGAACGATTTAGGGCAATATTTGATCAAATAAATACGATTTCGGGCTTAAATGACCCCTTAAAAGCGGTACACTTTTCGCCTCATCAACACACCAAAAGAAAAGAAAGAAAAATAAGAAAAGAAACCAAAAGAAAGAAAGATAGAAAAATATACAACAACAACAAGAAAAATCCTCCCCTTAAGCTTCAATCCTCCCCTTAAGCTGATGAACCTTTAGCTGCTAGTTGATCTTTGATGAATTTGACCAACTGTTCAGCTGTAGTTAAATCATTTCCTATTGTATGCTTGGGAACTCTAACCTTCTGTGTCAGCATTCTCTTCAAAATTCCCTCAGATAATGGATACATAACATCCACAAACATAGTCAGGAACTTGCCAGAGATGAGCTCTACAACATGAACATTGGAAGATGGATATAACCTCCAAGAAAATACTCTCCAGATAGATTGATTTCCCCACACCAATTTAGCCTTGTCTCCATCCAATGTATTCATCAAGACTTGTAAATCTCCCCAAAGCAGTAGACCAATCCCAGTTGGAGTATGAGATTGATAGTGATTATCCACTATCTTATAAAGATTCTCCAAATCTTTTCTTTCAACTTTATTCAAGATCTCCCATAGAAAGGTAAAGAATTTGACTGTCCCATCAAGAGAAAACCAAACATTTACTTCACCTTCAGAAGTAGATCTAATCTCCCAATGAGCAATATGACCCCAAGAATGAATGGAATCACCTTCTGAATCACTTTCAGAATCAACCCTAATCAAATCTTGATCATCCACTTCAGAAATATCTATAGAAGAAGGGTAGTGAGAGTGACTCTTTTGCCTTGTCCGTAGACCATATTGAAGAATAGGAACTGAGGAAGATTGTTCAGCAGAAACAGAGACATTAGCAGCAGGAATATCAGCAAAAACAAGACCTTCTTGTGGTGCCTCAGATGCAGCTACATTAGGACTTGGTGAAATGAATGTGGCATCCTGAGAACCTTCAGCAGGAATAAAAGAAGATGCACTAGACAATGTCTCTCCAGACTTCATTTTCTTTGCAACATCAGACTCTAAAGATGAAGATGCTCTTTTCCTGCTTTGTGGAATATCAGTCTGGACTAAAGAGTTGATCTTTGCATAGGTATCAAGGAACAACTTTTGAATTGCAGCATCAGTCCAACCTTTGAAGTAACTGATCTTGTAGTTAGCTTCATTCTTCAGATACACCTTCATAAAATTGATATTATCTCTGTTTGTAGGCATTTTAAATCCTGACTTTTGTCTTTCACTGATCCTGTGCATCAATTCATTCCAAGTGGATGCTCTTTGTTTCTTTAAGATAAATGACTTAAGCTTATCTGACCTTTCATCTGAATCCATCTCTGAATCTTGAAGAACCATAAACCCATGAGTTCTAATAATCATGTCAGTAGCCAATAAGTATTCAACTTGCTCACTGAACTCTTCTGAAGTGGGATCTTCTGAACTTGGGTTATTCATAATTCCAGCAATGTTCCTCTCATCAACAGACAATTTCCTTGCAAGCTCCTCATCTTGAGCAACCTGAGCTAGCCTAGCTTCTTCAGCAGCAATTTCCTGTGCTTGGATCTGTCTAGCTATCTCATCATCATTTTGAGTAGCTTCAGAAGGAATAGTGTTACTTTCAGCAGCAATGAGTGGATTCTCAGCAGTATTACCAGGAACCTTAGACTCAGAAGAGACATTACCAACTTCAGCAGGAACACCAGAGACATCAGCAGCAATGGTCCTTGATTCAGTGAAGGCCTGAGGTTTAGTAGTGATAATGTGCTCAGAGGAGATAGGCACTTCAGTATGTGTACTATCAAGAGAGACTGATGCCAGCACATTGAGCCCATCAAATGACATATCATCCTGATCTTCCTCAGACTCAGAAATTACAACCCTTCTTTTCTTCTGAGGATGTTGAGCTTCCAAAGAACTGATCCTATCATTTAGCTTTTGAATAATCTCACCAAAAGTATCTTTAGAGTCCTTGAGCTCCTTTTCCAAATTTTCCACTTTCTCACTAAAAACCCTTTTTGTCTCTTTAAGTTCTGACTCCAATGCCTCAATTTTCTTCACAGATCTGTCAAGTAACTGGGACATAGAGGTGAGATCAATAGCATCCTCAGCTCCACCAGCAGGAATACCTGAGGTATTAGGAGCTTCATTGGATCTGGGTGGAGAAACATTAAATCCTTCCCCTGCATTGTTGTCATAACTAAACGGCTGCCTAGTAGGACTAGGAGATGAAAGCCTTGAAGAAGAAGGTAAGTCCACAGAAGGTGTTGGCTGGAAAACAGGTGTTTCAACTGTGATGGTCTGTTCATTGGGCTCATCAGGGTCATTAGATTCAGGTGTAGGTGTCACTGGTCTAGGTGATGGTGGTAATGGATCATCAGCAGCAACAAATGCAGAGGCATCAGCAGCAACTAAAGTCCCTTCACCAGCAGCATTGGATGCACTTGCATCAGCTGCATTGGGTGATGGTGGGATGCTGACATTATCAGCAGAATCAGGGTTGTCAGCAGGATTGGCATTATGTAACATGGCAGGTAATAAAGGTAAATGTTGGCCTACAAAATTCATCTTCAACAGGGAAAACATTTTAGGAGTCAATCGATTAACTATCTTAGGGGATGTGTTAATGGTCTGTACACCTAAGATAATCTGAAGAAACCTAGGGTACATCAAAAATCTGTTTTTATCAGTAGTGATATTCTCAATCATTCCTTCAAAGATATATTTTGTCCAATTAAATATCCTACCCTGAGATAGACAAACAAGACCAGACGCAATAGGACTTGGACATTGATCCCAACCACCTGTCTTAACACTCATGCACTGTAGTAAAGTATGAATCAGAAATCTCCATTAAGGAGACAACTTATTTTTCAAGAAAGTACAACTACCAGTGACAGGATAACCTATAGCAGCCAT
This sequence comes from Artemisia tridentata subsp. tridentata, assembly GCA_021014915.2. Classification (NCBI taxonomy): domain Eukaryota; kingdom Viridiplantae; phylum Streptophyta; class Magnoliopsida; order Asterales; family Asteraceae; genus Artemisia; species Artemisia tridentata. The sequence continues at coordinate 330,210,175 of CP139509.1, forward strand.
ACCATTAGTAATATCTTGTCTTGAAAGATCATATTCTCCATGCTCTGCAGGAAATTGAAGCTGAACACGAATCAACTCCTCCGTAATGATGACCTCATTCTCATCAATTGTGGCAACGATGTCTTCCTCCCTTCCCACAATGTGTCTGACCTTAGCAGTTTCCCAAAACTGCTTAACCAACGAATCATACACCTTCACTGGACAATAAGTGAGTGCAAAGCGAATAGTCGACCCACGAAGAAACGCTAGCACCTCATCATAACCAACACTTTTTGAAGACGATTCCAAGTATGCAACCTTGTTATGATCATCCTTGTAGCGAAGAGTTGACATTGGGTTGGATGAATGATCTAGGGTTCTTCTGAGAAAATTAGGGTTTGATAGGATTTTGAGAAATTGAGATGAGAGAAGTGCAATTTTAGGTTGGGTTTCTAAATATATCACTTTAAATTGCTGCAATTCTGCGCACGTAACATTGACCAATCGACTTAAGGAGGTTTGACCAATCGGCAGCAACACTTGGTCAATCGACAGCAATAAGAGGTTTGACCATTCGACAGGAATGAGGTGGTTTGACCATTCGACAGGAATGAGGTGGTTTGACCAAAGTCAACCTGCCGAACTTAGTCATTAAGAATAACTCATCCGTATTAAATTTCAATACCAACCACCAATAAATTTGCACTAATCTCTATATCATTATATAATCCTCAAATCACATTACTTCATTATCACAAACCAAACCAAAAATCTTCAAAATCATGAGTTCATCTAAAAATCCAGTAATTGAAATCTCATCAGATTCTTCCTCCTCTAGTGACTCAGGGTGGAAAAACTACTTTCCCAAAACAGCATCATCTTCTAAAGACAAAGGTAAGGCCAAGGTTGAGGAGGATTCATATTCATCTGATCCTCTTCCATCTACACCTTCCTCATTTGAGTACTTTAGCTCTGATGATGAAGATTCATCAGAGTTGAAGTCCTTGAATTATTGTCAGGGAGAATGGGAGACCTTCCCTCCCAATTTTCCTCTTACAGATGAGCATAGAGAATAGATGAAGAGAATAGTGGCTCTGCTTACTGAGGAGATGGAGAGAACAACTGCAGCTTTCTATAAAGTACCGGTACCAAAAGGCAAGGCTAATCTTCAAGAAGGCTCTAGCCGTGAAAAACCTAACCCTCGAAGTCGAAACAATCGAAAACGTGAAAGCCAAGATCCAAGACAAAGAAAGAATCCCATCAGACCAACTCCTAAGCCAAGACAGCCAGCTCCACAATCGAGCAACCGTACTCCACAATCAAGCCATCCAACTGCAAGGACACGCTCCAGAACACATCAGAGGCAAGCTACCTCTAGCTCTTCAACTCCCGCCCCTGAACCAAGACAGCCACTACCAGTAGTGTTGGCACTTCCAGCCCCCCATGTGTATGAAGAAATCAGTCGCCAGAGAGGAAGGAGGTTCATGCCTGATAATTTGGGTAAGGGTAAAGGGAAGATGGAATAGGTGGTAGGGTTAAGATAGATTGATGTTTGAAGGTTAGTATGATGTTTTGAATGATGTTGATAAGTAGCTTTTGAAACTTGTAACTGAATGCTCTTATATTTCTCTTGATGAATGAAGATCACTGTCTTTAGTTTAAATTCCAAGCATTGAGATAAGGAAAGCTGCAAAACAAAGTTAACTAACAGAAGACACTGAAAAACCTGCAAAACAAAATTAGAGAAACACAAAGCATAAACATAAATGAATGAAAAACAAGACAAAAATACAAGCATTAGCCTCCCCTTAGGCTAATGCCACCCTTCAAACCAGCAAACATAATTACAACAACATGATTAATCAACCAGGACAATTACCAAGGATACCATGGAGAATAAGCCATTCCCCCTCCAAAGATTTGATTAGAATAGGCATGCCTGATATCCCTCTGATAATATGAAGAGGTACCAGCAGGAATGGTTCCCTGAATATCAGCAGAAACAGAGGTACCAGCAGGAACAGGTCTATCAGCAGGAAAGGGACCCCAATAAAAGTTCATTCCTGCTGCTTGTGGAACATATGATGGAATTTGTTTAACATTTTTCCACAATGATCTTGTCTGTTGTTGCCCACCATTCATTATTTTCTCATGATAATCACAGTCTTTAATGAGATGATGTTTACTACCACACACAAAACATGATTTCTTCCTAATAGCCTTGTTCTTACTAAAACTTTTCTTAACATAGACAACATTATCACTAGAGGAACTAGAGACACATTTGTTTTTAACTGAATTAATTGAGCTGTTATCTGAAAAGACTGATTTAGAAGCAGATTTATCATCAGTTGAACTTGAGGGCTTATGATATTTGGGTGTGGTTGACTTTTCACTTGAGTCACATGAAACAAAGTCTTTAGACTCTGCTTCTGAGGACTTGTCACTTGTGGAGCAAGAGACACAATCATTAGGTTCAGGTAAATCTTTTAACTTTTGACCATAAACCATTTGTGACTCATTTGAGTCAATGTCAAAGTCTGAATGAATAGGGACAGGCTTAAAGACTCCTCTGATAGGTGGAGGAACAACATTCATTCCTCCTTCTTTCACATACTTAACAGGTATTTGGTAGTCTACAGGTTCAGGGTTAAAAACACTATACTCATTAGGGTCATAAAATTGATTTGGCCCTATCAGGTTACCATAACCTAAACCTCTTTTAGTTTTTGTAGACATAGAACTATCGACTAACTTGTTTAGATTTTTAGATGAATCTTTCCATTTATCAAACCTAGCCAAGGTATTATCTAGTTTAGTCTGCAAATCCTGTTTCTCTAACACCACCTTAGCTTTTTGAGACTCAATATATTTAAGTTTATTAGTGGTGTTTTTCAAGTCCCTCTCTAATACCCTTATCTTTTCCTCATAGGCTAACTGATTCTTTTGAAACCAAACTTTTTGTTTTTCTAATGTTTTAACTGCATTGTCATAAGCTTGAACCTTAATAAAGTATTCATTATACTTAGATTTCATGTCATCATATTCATTATTAAGAGTTGAGTACAATTCTTGACAAGCAGGATTACATCTTTGTACCTGAGATGGGAATCCCAACAGAGCATATTCTTCCATATTTTCTTTTGTTTTATAGGATTCATCTTTATCAGTCAGCATTTCCATAGACTTATTATGGAACAAACTCCTAATCTTCCTTGCACACATTTCAAATCTATCACCTGATAGCGACATTGTGAAAAGATTCAAGAGAGACACTTCAACAATGTTTCCTTCTTTATCAGAGATCCTCACCAGGCTCTGATACCACTTGTAGGATCGAGTACTTCGAGCTAGATTGAGCTTAGTTAAACAAGAACCTCTGTATGGTATACAAGTGTTTATGCGGAAACTAAACAACAAGTATAATAAAGAAGAAAACTCTAAAAGACACTGATCCTCTATGGATCAGACTATGAACTAAGAAAGGTGATATTGAATATTGAAATCATTAAAAAGTCTATGTAACTCATGGACGGGATGTTTCTTTTATAATGATAAGAAACCCTAACCCTAACCCGTCTTACAAGAAAACGTGTGAAGAGATAAACAACAATCTCTTCTAAAAATAAATCTAACAAACTCTCTAAACCTACGGATAACAAACAATAACTATCCGCAGCAATCAACCTTATCGACAGAAACAAAACAATACTATCGGCAGGAACCAACCGCAGCAGCAATGCAACACTATCGGCAGGAACCAGCTTCACTATCGGCAGCAATGAGAAATTCCTTATTTCTCATATCCCAACAATCCTCCCATCACTGAGAAACTCTTATTTCCCAGAGATCCTAACAAACCACCATCAAGACTCCATCATGCTCATATCCCAAAGAGAAGTTCTCACAAAGACTCAGAAATATCAAAAAGTTCAGAATTGTTAAAGAAAAGTCTAAAGATTCAAGTACTACAACCTTTCTCAAAGTTAAAGATTGAAGAAATAAGAACAAGTAGAAGAACCAAAGTCAAAAGATATATGAGCATGGTGGAGAAGACGTGAAGACCTCAGAAGCAAAGATCGTTGGAGAACGGCAGATTACTACCATATCGTATCACATCACTATCAAGAACAAAGAACAAAGATTTTGAAGACGTCAAAGCCAAAAGAAGCAAAGACGACGTCATGCAACCTTGATGACCAATACTTAGGGGGAGATTGTTGGGAACACGTTTTGTATTATTCAAGTATTGATCATATTATATTAAGGTTGCTTAGGCCTTTAGGTTTGTTATTAGGCCCAGCCCGTGTAGAAGGCCCATGGGCTGTGTCGTTTATTTAGTTTATTATGTTTATTTTAGAGTAATTAGGGCTACAAGCCCAAGTGCATGTAAAACTATAAATACCCCCTCCCTCCTTAGGGAGAGGGGTTGGTTGATGAAATTAGAATTATTGTTACTAAGTGTGTGTAATCATCTCCCTTCCATCTCTTTCTCTCTCTAGCTTTCTCTCTCTAGATTTAGTAGGTAATTAGTGGTGAATTAGTGGTAGCTTAACTCATAAAAGTATAAAACATCATGTTTCTACTATAATAATTCTACACCAACATTATCATCTTGATCATTTTTCAAAAGCTTATTTAATTAATTTTTATGTTAATTAATTAAATACATAAGTAAATAATTTAATAAACATATATATATACATATATAATGTATGAGTACATATATATAACACTTGCACATGTAAGCCGCGAATACTAGCACGGATGTTCCGTTACGTATTCCCACCATGCATTTTCACCATTAGCCACCACCACGAGTTACAACGATAAATCATTTCGAAATATATTTTACCACACAGCAAGCAAGAAATACACGAGCACTGGTCAAACGTAAAACTTTTCAAATAAAGTAAAGACACATGAGACACGAATATTTCGCTAAGACTTACCGTACTGATTTAGGGTGCTGATCGGCGCGGTTGCATTATTTTGATTGATTAGCTGAATTGCTGTTATTGAAAGATGAGTTTATAGCCCCATATTTTATACTATTTTTGCTTTATAAGCTTGGGGTGAGAAACATGCAAAACTGTTTTCATGGACCAGAAATGAATTTGCTTTTGAGATCACATTAGTATGCAGAAACCTAAGTTTGCTGAATCCCATTTTGTGCCCACTATCATCTGTCGTTAATTCCTGTCTAGGAAGCCGTTTGTTATAAATAGATCTATTGGGAGTGACGTCCTCGTTCGGTTGGCTCGGCATAGCCAAGGCGAACGTATACCAAATCGAATAATAGTCCAAGTGTCTGGGGATTAACACTCGCGGGCACCCTTATTTATTTGCTAACGCTAGTCGTGCTGCATGTCATAGATCGGTAGGATGAGGCTTAGTGTTTGCATAACGGATAGTGTGTATCTGTTGAATTGTTTTTGAGATATTGCTATTGGTCCATATGTGCTATTTATTTAAACCTATGAACTCACCAGCGTTAGCTGACTTTTAGCATGTTTTTCTCAGGAAACTGAGGTGCGTTTAGCCAGGTGCAGAGCATGGCGCCGGTCACAATAAATGATGGAAATGTTTTTAATGCGTTTACTCTGACATTTGGACCTTTTTAATTTAAATGGGCTTCATTTTCATATGAAATGGTTTTTATGTATTGCTACATGACTTGACTTATGTAAAATATTTTAAAACGGATTTTTAATCCGCTCGCTATATCTTATGTTGTGATTATCAATCCAGTAGCACCCAAAGTGTATGCTTCCGCAATATTATGATTTTGGGGGTGTTACAAATTACTTCTTTACCAGCTTCGGAAAAATCTAGGTCTTCTCCATGTTCTTGTTCATCAGCTTCAGAATTGTCCAGGTCTTCTACAATTTCTTCTTTACCTGCTTCAGAACCGTCCATATCTTCTCCAAGTGCTTCATCATCAGCGTCAGAATCATCAAGATCTTCCCGCATTTCTTGTAGTTCATTTTCAGAATCATACACGCCTTTCTCAACATCTTGATCTTCATCTTCAGATTCATGTAGTTCATCTGCATCCTCTTCCAGCCCATCTTCGTTACCCTGTTTTTTAATTGTGTATTCCATATACATTTTAAAAAATATATATAAAATCATATGAATCATACTATGAACTGCATACATATTTTTTAATCTTGTGTTAATAAAAAGAGTTAACAGTACTAAGTTTACAGTAGCAGTACTAACTTGATATTTAGTACTGCTATTATGAGTTTAAACGAACAGTTTGAACTTGAACCTTAGTACAGCTGGAACCTAATTGTTATAATATGTATGATTAAACTGAAAATAAGCTAAAAACCAATTGTTTGTGTACAAATTTTTAGCAGCAACTGAGGAATTATATTATACCATACTTGATTGTTTAATTATTTAATAATGTAATGTATCGAACCTCTTCGTCTAGGAAACCATTCTTGAAGTAACTGATTGTATCAATATCTTCAGTGATTTTTTCAGCTCGATAAATATGACTGTTATTGTTATGGTTAAACTCAGTATATTTCACTTTGAATAGATATTGTTTTTCGATTATCTGATTAAGCTCATCCGGAAAGTATTCATCTGTATCCATGCCTTGTTCTTGCATGATCTCCCATGCTGACAAGTTTGTCATCCTATGCACATTGTTATCAAATAGAATAATCTGGGCAGAACCACTATCATCGAATATACGAACAATGATTTTGAACCTACAAATTTAAATAAATGAAAATTAGGATTGGGTAATACTTTTTGTTATAATAAATTCAATTATTTATGTTAATAGAGTTTTTTTGGTACCTAGATGCAACTGCATATGTCTCTCCATGTTTCTTGCAGTGCCACAATTGATTCTTGTTTTTCAAACTTGTCATCCCTTTTGATGCAATTGGTTTGACTCTAGTGATGCATGTTCTGCATCCTGTATAAGCCCAACCACCATCATATTGTATGCTATGCACTGTTGCATACACAACACAACATGTATCTTGCAATTTAATATTAAAGTTAGTTGCGCAAATGTATTAATTTATTGCATAAAATTATTTAATATATAGTGTATGAAAACATCGATAACGTTTTCTGACCGGCTCAATGGTACGAATCATTCAAACCAATCTTTTTACACAACCGTGCATAAACTCTGCAGGGCTAACAACAGGCGTTGCCTGATTGTAGGCTTCAATTTTGAACCCACTTTCATCATATCCCTCTTGTTCTTCATAACTGTGTCATGTAGACATTAGATTTTGGGAAAAAAAGTGGACCAAATTTTTTTATTTGTTAACTGCACTTATATTAGTTATTACCTTTTCCGAAAAGCCAATAACTGAGGTATATCTCTGTTTATAAATATAAATATCCTTGAACCGAATAAAGCATTATGAATTGAGGGTTTGTCTGCATCATGTGCAAGAGCAAATATATTTCGTTATACAATATTATTTAAGTTTTGAGGTAAATGTACAACAAATTGAATTAAAGTGTTACAAAACTTACTATCCCAGTATTTTACTTTCCCCATCATCAACAGAAAGTCTATATGACCAACTTTATCAAGTTTTTCTTTATATTCATTCCACAGCAACGCCCATTTGTCCCAAAAGGTAACATCAAGCCTCAAAGATCTGCGTATTGTGTTATCAACATATGATTACATTTGTGCATTTTTAATGTTAATTATAATTAAATTTAAGATAACTAACTCACTCGGCATCTTCTATGACAACTGTCCTCCGATTCTTTCAGCCACCAACGCTATTGACGGATACAATATTTCCAATAGCTACAACAGTTCCGATAACATCTGCAAATAAAAAATGGATAATTAAACTAAAATAAATTATATTTTTATATTTACAATATACATATGTTTATTAGATATACATACCAACACAGTCATGCACATGGTACTCATAGTCTGTGTCCAATATGCGGCTGAATGATTCATTAATGAAGCCAATAAAGTTGTCATCGATGTGTTCAACTCTCGTAACATTGGTCCCTTTATAAAATGAAATTTTATACATGTGTGGTAACCGCGGCAACCTTCCACCGTTTTCTGCTACTCCAAAGTTGGAGATTATATAACATTGACCCTCTTGCAACAGTGGCTCAAATTTAAACATCAATTCTTTTTTGATGTAAACTTGAATACGATTTGACTGTTGCAACAATTGTTAGTATTAGTGTCTTTGTTATATATGTACAACCATATATGATTAGTAATTAAATAAAATATACCTCTTCATCTTGAAAAACACAATCAAGACTGTATCGTGCTCTTCATTTAGTTTGTGGGAATGCCAAACAGAGATGCACCTTCCTTTTATTGTAATATTAACAACCATAGGACTAATATCTCTAATTAGTGTTATTGTTCGATCATTTATGTTTAGTCCTGTCAAATTGTACACATAGTCTTCACATGAACTGAACTAAAACCATTTATATATTGAATAATAAATTCTAACCAAACCTTGTGAATGACTCCCAAAACTGGACATATTGCTTCCAATGCTCTTCCTTTGGCGGGAAGTTATTCCTACATATATTCAAAGATAATATCAGTTGGCAGTTTATCAAACCATGTAAAATAAAAAATATCTGTTTATTATTTGTTAACAAACTACCTGAAGAAGAAGATCCACCAGTAGATGTATGCATCACTGTGGATTTCTTTCTATATCCACTAACACCTGTAAAATGATCAATATATTGTTGTGATATAATGAAATTTAACAAAAACATACACACAATAATTTATATCCAAATTACTTGTTGAGGAGCTACTTAAATTGGATGAATGAACTTTTGAAGTCCTTCCACCCCGTGTCGTTAACCCTAAATAATTTTTTAAATTTTTATTAGATAAAATTTAAAAATACGTTACAGGCACTTAATAATAATGAAATTAATGGATGTAGAGAAACAAAGTTTGAATTACCAATTTTGGCATTCTCTCGTTCGGAATGCGTATCCAAAGATGTTGATTGGTACCCAAAATTACCTCTTGTACATGGATTAACGGCTCCTGTATGTTAATCGGTACATTATTCTCAAACTATTATATGCAAGATTTTATAACCGCCGGAAGCTAAATTAATTCTTAACAATAATACCTGATGCTGCAATTCTCAAATATTTTTGTTGGTTCCTGATTGACTCCATCATTGAGGTTGATTTCTGTCACACCCCAAAATACCTGATATCCAGCGGAATGGAATACCTGGGGCTCGACTGCCATAGCATCACAGTTACAGTTACATTGAATGACCTAAAGTGTCGTTTTAAAAGTGCATCGTTTGATTTCATAAAAAATTCAGAGTTTATAAAAGATAGGTCCCAAAAGATGATTCAAGTTTGCAGAAATAAGTTGTTACAAACCAAACGATAGTTTTAAGTGCATATAAATACAAGTGAGACGCGTCATCACCGCGACTCTATGATATGTCCCATGCAGGCCATGATGCGAATGCCTTAATTACCTGAAAATACATTGCTAAAACAGTCAACAATAATGTTGGTGAGAATCATAGGTTTATGTAAATGGTAAATCTCTACGGTAACCACAAGTATAAAGTGAAATGATAAAGATGCTACATAAAAATCATACATTGGCTCTTAAGCTCATGACCCCGAAGCTAGACTGATTATGAAGGCCCCACCAGAGTGTTTTGCCGGACACTCTGAATATGATATTAAATGAAATGCATCCGTTTGACCTGGTTGGATCTACCAACCCGGATGGAGGAGTCACCCTCAATAGATCTATTCACTCACCCTCGCTTACTACATAATTAACGGTTCATGATAAATAAAAGGGGACTTTAACATGGCAATGAGGTAACTTAAGCAATGTAAATGAATTTGATACTTTGGCCCGTATGAAAAATGGTGCAATGTATTCTCCCCCGCAAGTTTAGAAATGAAATTATAAATTGAAAACGGGGCTATGAAAACTCACTTTAGCAAAGCAAATCTCGAATGGTAAATGGATAAACTGAAAATATAGGTCCGATATCCTAACCGCGGCCAAAAGAATGCATATGTCTTAAGATAGTGCGATGTGTATTGAATGCATTTTATAAAATATTTCATTACCCAAATATGTTTGTGTTGGGTCATGAAAAACCCAAGAATACATAAAACGTGATTTGGACACAAATTAACTAAGTGTTAAACTTAAACCGAGAACAATTCAAGTCACTGAGAGAACAGCCTCTCAGTGAGTCGTCTTCAAGATGCTTAAGGCGAATTCAAGAAGAAGGATTCACTACTCAGGAAGGCGGTACTCCCTGAGTAGGACTTAAGCCAAAGAAGAAGATGATGGTTCAGTGAGTGTTGGACAAGAACTCACTGAACCCCAGTCTCCTCAACAAACAAAGTGATTGAAGACTGAGGAACCAACGCCTGAAGAAAAGGCGGGAACAATAGGGAAAAGATCTGAGAAGATAAAAGTGTCAGCCCAACACTCTTCTCTTGTCAGATCCAACCTTCCCTATTGCGGCTAAAAGTCATGGAGTGTCAGCCAACAACTCCCAAAGTCTTGTTAGCCCTTTCCTATTGGTTCTTGGAAATGACAATTACTATTTGTAATTGTCAGACACGCAACCTCAACAACTTGTATTATTTTTAATCACTTATACTTAGATTACTTGTGTATAAATAGATCAGATGGAGAGAAGTTAAAGTGTGCTTTGTATATTGAAAGCTTAGAACTTTTACAAAGTAACTTCTCTCCTACAAAGAGTATACAACTCACTGAGATAGCTCAGTGGGTATATTGTTACCACTCAAGCAAAACTTGAGTTTCGATAGGAGACACCCCATACCCTTGTCTATTCAATCCCAAGTGTTTGTTCGGCAAAACACTTGGGTAATAGATTCTTGGAATTATTTCTAATAAGAATTTAAACGTTGAAAAATATTGTGTTTTTATATTAACGTTTTATAACTGTTAGATTTAATCATAAACATTGTATTAGTCATAAACACAAATAGATTAACTTTCTAGTTAACTCTAAGCGTGTAAAGGGACCAACAAGTGGTATCAGAGCCTCTGGTTTATAAAATCTTTTAAACTAACCAAGAGTGCTCTAGGTTTTTAAAAACCAAGATCCTACTATGGCTGATATCAATGTACCCCAGCTAGTCGACAAAAAGGGTGGCAGCTACTCCGCTGTTGCACCCAGACTTGAAGCTGGGAAATTTAGCAAATGGAAGAAGTGTATGATTTGCTATCTTACCGGTATGGAACCCTACTACATCACCTGTATCAGGGATGGCCCATTTGTCCCAAAGACAGCCGCAGGGCTAAACAAGCCTGAGGCCCAATGGACCATTGATGAGAGGAGGGTGGTCAATCAAGACCAACGCCTGAAAAGCATCCTTATATCATGTCTTCCTGACGATATAATGGAATCAGTCATCAACTGTCTAACAGCCAAGCAAACTTGGGATGACTTGGTAAACAGCTTTGAGGGTCCCTCAGATACCAAGGAAAATAGGGTCATGGACCTTAAACTTGAGTATAATACTTTCATGGCAAAAGACTCTAAAAGTCTCTCACAGACCTACACCAGATACAAGACTTTGATAAATGAATTATCGAATGATGGTGTTGTACTGTCTAAGCATGAGACAAATGTTGGCTTTGTCAACAGTCTCCCTGAGAAGTGGCTCAACTTCTCACAAGGCCTAAGGAATTCTAACCACATTCAGACCCTTGAGCTCCCTGAAATTTATGGGAAGTTTGTCTATGAAGACAACTTGATCTCAAGGAGATACCCTGACTCAAAAGCTCTTGAGTCCAAAAAGGCCTTAACCTCCACACCCATATCAACTGCTTTCTATTCTAATGGTGTTGTGCAGGATATTCAAGAGGATTCTGAAGAAGAAATTGATGAAAGGACTGGTGAGGAGTACCTAAACGACTTGAACTTGGAATTCCAAGAAAGGGCACTCCTTGCTAGTTCAAGATGTTTCATCAAAAGAAATCAGTCCAACTTTACAAAAACAAAAGCAAATGAGACCACTGAATGCTTTAAATGTGGTAAAAATGGTCATTTTGCTAGGGACTGTTATTCTAAAACTATCTCAAAACCCTCTTACAAGTTCTCAGGAAACAGTTCCTCAGGAACTAGCAAGTTTCAACCTAAGATGTTTCAGTCCACCCAACAATTTCAAAACAAGGGTCAAAAGGATTTTGAAACAAAATATAGGAAAATCAAATCTAAACTTGCACTTCTTGAAACTAACCCCATATTGTCTCAGGATGCTCAAACTTCTAAACCTATTCAGAAAAAGAACAAGGTATTAGTTGCAGAAGCATATGACTGGGATGAAGAAGAGGTTTCCTCAGATGAGGAAATAAGAGTTAGTGCACTGATGGCACTTTCTGAAGAGGATCAGGTGGATGTGGGAAAAAGCCATGCTAGGAATGGAGAGTGGGTCAACAGCACCATGAAGAAGGTAAATACTTTACTTTCTATGAATGATGATTCTGATTGGCAGTCTTACATGAGTTATATTTGTGTTGATCTAAAGTTTGTTGAGGAACAAAGGCTTGACCTGTTTTCAAAATATAACAAAATTGTGTCAGAATTGAATAAATGTAGAGATGAACTGCTTGCATTGAAACAAGCCAAACTAGAATCTATTACTCTACAAATTCAGAACATTGAAATTTTGAAACAAAACCAAGTCCTTCAAACAGAACTTAAGAAAGAAAAAGCTGTCATTGAAAGCTGGACCAAAAAGAACCCTAAGGTCTTTGATTCTGTGGGCTTAATTCCTCAGATAACTATAGGAATTGACCACCTCACTGAAACCTCCAGTGAGAGTCCCAGTGAAATGACCTTTGTTCCAGCTAGCATGTCCTTTGAGCAAGAGATGGAACCCAAGTCAAATGACTGGATTGTCAGGGACAACCCAGTCAGTAAGTTGCCAAACTTTGAGACTGGAAACATCTTGCTCCCTGAAAGTCAGGCTCTGAAAGGTATGCTTGGACTCTTTGACCAACTCAGTATTTCTGATCCAATCAGTGAGCCTGAAACTGAATCGACTCCTTCACTCCCTCCACTAAATACCCTTCAGGGTGCTGCACCAAGCTCAGACCTCCCACCATTGGTCTACTCCCCACACTCTCTAAAGGAGAGATCAGGAAAAGGTAGAATCCTCCTGAGAAGACCACCCCTTGAAGTCTCAGTAAATACTGATGACTCATCAACTTCAGTCCCTTCTGAAGTTGCAACTCAAAGTCCTGATCCAAGTATTGATTAGTTGACTGAAATGGTCAGGAAGCTAAGTGAGAAGATTGTATCTTCTGAAAAACCTTCTCATTTAAAGAAGGAACAAAAACTAGCCTCCTCAAAGACCAAACCCAAACCAACCAAACCCCTGAAAAAGTGTGAACTGTGCAACTATACAAATCATCTCACTGATGACTGCTATAGAGTCCTTTACTGCATGATTTGCAAAAAGGAAGATCACAGGACCTCTGATCATAAAAAATGCTCAGTCATGTCAAACTTTTCAGGACTTAAGGCTCAGTGCCTGAACTATCCTTCTGATTCTAAACAGAAGAAAAAGGCCAAGCCTTTTCCACCTTGCCCATTGTGTGGATTCAATGACCATCATCCTGAGGATTGTCAAAATGACAAACACTGTGAATCTAGTGGAAGTACCACTCAGAAATCCTCAAGAAAAGAGAGGGTCATTCAGTCAAAAAGAGGAAAGAATAAACAATCCTCTCAGACTACTGAGGCTACCCCTGTAATTAAATGCAAAACATATGGTAGCTCAGTCCACTCAACCTCTGACCATGAATTAATTAATACTTTCATAAAGACCTACAATACCAAACCCTCCATGAAATGGAGTCCTAGAAAGAACTGACCCAGTTTACTATTTGTGCAGAGGCATGCCAGGGATCCTGTTTGGCATCTAGATAGTGGATGTTCAAGGAGCATGACTGTTGTTAAGGAATGCCTGCACAAGTATGTGGAAGAATCAGGACCCAAAGTGATATTTGCTGATAATTCATCATGTCTCACTGAAGGCTATGGTTCAGTAAACTGCAATGGTATTGTCTTAACTAGGATAGCATATGTAAATGGTCTTAAGTATAATCTGATCAGTGTCAGTCAACTATGTGATGCAAAATACATAGTTCAGTTTGATGATAAGCAAGGAACCATCTTCAATGCAAATAAGGAAATTGTCCTCATTGCACCAAGAAGACAAGATGTTTATGTACTAGACATGTCCAGTCTAACTCAGGATGGAACTTGTCTCTTTGCTAAGGCCACTGATACACTCAACTGGCTTTGGCATAAGAGACTCACCCACCTGAACTTTAAAAACATAAACAATCTTGTAAAACAAAACAAGGTCCTTGGCTTACCATCACTTGTGTTTTCAAAGGACAAACCATGCTCAGCTTGTGAAAAAGGTAAACATCACAGAGCATCCTTTAAAACCAAAACCAACTTTTCCATCAGGAACTGCCTACATCTTCATCATATGGATCTATTTGGACCTATCAGTCCAAGGTCTACTAACCATGAGAAGTATACTCTGGTCATAGTGGATGAATACTCTAGATACACCTGGGTATTCTTCCTGATCAAAAAGAGTCAGGCAGCTGAAACAATCATGTCCTTTGTCAGGAACATTGAAAATCAAAATGACATTAAGGTCAAACAGATTAGAACTGACAATGGGACTGAGTTCAAAAATTATGAACTTGAATGTTTCTATGATGAGAAAGGTATTTCCCAAAACTTTTCCTCTCCATACACACCTGAACAAAATGGTGTTGCTAAAAGGAAAAATAGAACACTCAGTGAAGCTGCTAGGACAATGCTATGTGGATCAGTCCTTTCCAACCATTTTTGGACTAATGCAGTCAAAACTGCCTGTTATACACAAAACAGATCCATCATTGTCAAGAGACATGGGAAAACCCCATATGAGTTATTCAAAGGAAGAATCCCTGACATCAGCTACTTTCATGTCTTTGGGTGTCCTGTGTTTATTCATAATCACAAGGATCACTTAGGGAAATTTGATACAAAAGCTGATGATGGATACTTCCTGGGATACTCACTTATCTCAAAAGCCTTCAGAGTGTTCAACACAAGGAGACAGCAGACTGAGGAAACATTTCATGTTACCTTTGATGAGAGCACTGATGCAATCAGGTTCTCAACTCAGTGGAAGAGATAGGAATTGATAATTCTTCAAGATATCCTCCTGATGAATATCTTTCTAAAAGCAATCCTTCTACTCAGTATCAAGATGATGCTAATCTCTCCTATTACATAATCCCTCACAACCTACCTAACCCAACCATCACTGAGTTTGTTGAGGCACATGCAAACACTAATGAAATCAATCAGTCTGTTCAAAATACTCAAGAACCAAACAATCTCAGTGAGCTAGTAGACACTCAAGATCCAATCAATGATCATGTGTCTATTCCAGAACCAAACCCTCTACCCAATCAGGCCTCCACAAGTTCAAATCACTATCCAGGACCTCAAGAAAGTTGGACTAGGTCTCAGGACATTGAACTTGTCAATATTATTGGAGAGCCTACTGAAGGCATGCTCACCAGGAGCATGGCTACTAGTCTAAGAGCAGCCTCATCCAATGAATGCTTATTTGTGGACTTCATTTCCTCAGTTGAACCCAAAAGTGTTAAAGAAGCACTTACACATCCAAGTTGGGTTCAGGCCATGCATGATAAACTGGAACAATTTGACAGAAACAAGGTAATGACCTTGGTCAAATGTCCTGAGAATGTCTTAGTCATTGGCATGAAATGGGTATTCAAAAACAAAACTGATGAAAATGGCATAGTCATTAAAAACAAAGCCAGACTTGTAGCCAAAGGCTATAATCAACAAGAAGGCATTGACTATAAGGAAACATTTGCACCAGTAGCAAGGATGGAAGCCATCAGGATCTTCCTTGCTTTTGCTACATACATGACCTTCAAGGTGTACCAAATGGATGTTAAAAGTGCATTCTTAAATGGTTCACTGAAAGAAGAAGTTTATGTTCAGCAACCTCCTGGATTTGAAAGCCATGAGTCTCCTGATCATGTCTGTAAGCTTAACAAAGCCCTTTATGGACTGAAGCAAGCTCCCAGGGCATGGTATGAGACTCTCTCAGCCTTCTTAATCCAAAACAAATTTGTCAGAGGCAAGATAGACAACACATTGTTTATCTATAAGACAAATAATGATGTCATACTAGTACAAGTGTATGTTGATGACATCATATTTGGCTCAACAAGTTTCAAACTTTGCAAACAATTTGAAAAACTAATGGCAAAGAAGTTTGAAATGAGCATGATGGGAGAACTGACATACTTCCTTGGTCTACAGATCAAGCAGACTGATAGAGGAACTACTATCAGTCAAGAGAAGTATGTAAAGAATCTACTGAAGAAGTATGATCTCAGTGACTGTGCCTCAGTCAAAACTCCCATGGTCCCCCAAACAACCTTGGTCCTGATCTAACTGGTAAACCAGTAAATCAAACTCTCTTTAGAGGAATGATAGGATCACTGATGTATCTACTTGCATCAAGGCCTGATATCCAATTCTCAGTATGTCTATGTGCCAGATATCAATCTGACCCAAGAGAATCACACATCACTGCTGTGAAAAGGATATTCAGGTACCTGAAAGGCACTCCTAACCTTGGATTATACTATCCAAAGTGCTCAGGACTTGATCTCAAAGGATACTCAGACTCTGACTATGCTGGATGCAACATGGACAGAAAAAGCACCTCAGGCTCTTGCCAAATACTTGGTGGGAAATTAGTCTGTTGGAGTGCTAAGAAGCAACAATCAGTTGCCTTGTCCTCAGCTGAGGCTGAATATGTTGCAGCAGCTAGTTGTTGTGCAAATGTACTCTGGATGAAAAGTCAACTCAGTGACTATGGAATTCAGTATAAGATGGTGCCCATCTTTTGTGATAACACAAGTGCAATTGCAATCTCTAACAACCCTGTTCTTCATCAGAGAACAAAACACATTGATATCAGATATCATTTCATCAGGGACCATGTCATGAATGGTGACATTGAATTACACTTCATCCCTACTGAATATCAGTTAGCTGATATCTTCACCAAACCTTTGGATGAACCAACTTTCACAAGGCTGAAAGCTGAATTAGGAATGTTGGATATAGATAATCAGTCCACTGATTGAATCCTTCCAACTGAAGTATAATTCTTAAAACCTCAGGTCCCTGACTCAATGTGTACGTCAGTGAAAACATCTCACTGAACCATCAACCTCAGGAACTAAACCCAAGTTCCTAAAATCAATAGGGTTCAGGAACTCAACCCAAGTTCCTGAATCCTTGAAGCTCAAGAATCATTCCATATTCCTGAATCATCAGTGACTAATCCCAAGTCCCTGAAATACCATCACTGAATGAAAAGTCATTCAGGGCCCTGAAAAGAGACATTAAATACTGACTTAAATGCTCTAAGTATCTAGTTAGTAAATGTCCGAGGTTGGTAACTGAACTCATATTTAATTCAAGAATATTTGTTCTTTTAGCCTTTATGGCATACACCTCATGGGTCCCCACTTCCCAACTTGGCATTCAATGCCCTATCTCACACAATACACTGTGTGATGATGGAAACTCTGCAACTTCTCCTTTTGCAGAAACTGCTCAACTGTTCACTCTGCCAATTGTGAAAAAAGAGAAAAAGTGGAGTGGTGGCATTTAATGCGGATCTCAAACATTTTATTCAAAATAACTTCCAAAAATTATATTTTGATTAAATAAGATCACTCAAATGCCAAAAATACCCCCATCTCCACTATCCTATAAATACCCATCCAAAAGAATTCACACACACGTTTTTTGAAAATTATAAGCAAACTCTGCCCTTTTTCTCTCTCAAAACAAATTGTGTGTGTGTTCTTAGCATTTAGAAACATCCGACCATTTTTTTTTACCTAAACCAGATCATAAAATGGCTTCCTCTAATGCTATAACCATCGCCCCCAATGTGAACTTCACAATGGAGGGCGTGGACCTGACCAAAAACAATGTGGTTGGAAATTTCCACTATCCCCAGCAATATGGGGGTTACAAGGATGTAGTTAAGTATTTACAAAACTGCTTCCTTGCCACAGCTTTTACAACTACCCCAGAAGTCATTTATAATGACTATCTCAGGGAGTTTTGGTGTACTGCAACGGCTACTAGCCCTAAGGACACCAAAGAGTCGATCATCACTTTCACTGTGATGAATGGGACTAGGACTCTCTCCTTCAACTACAAGACCTTCATCTTGGCCACAGGTCTTAACTTTTTTGAGAACTTTGAGGCAAACCCTACTGATCAGGAAATAAAAGCTGAAATGCTTTTCCTAGGGCCTCATGATGTTAGGCGTCCTACCGAGTCCCCTGAAGCCTTGCTGGAAAAGGCTCCAATAGTGAAGACATGGTTTCACCCTGTCTGGAGACTTATGATGACATTCGTCATTCAGGTACTCGGAGGAAACAAATCCTCCACTGAGCAGTTGAACTCATCACAACAATTGATGATGTTCAGTCTCTTGGAGGGTAGAAAAATTGATATCGGAGGAATAATATTCCGTGACCTAGTGTCAAAGCTCTCAGGGAAACATAGGCAAAGACACATGTCTTATCCTAGGTTCATTTCCTGTGTGCTACAGGATCTTCTTGGTTCTGACTACTTAAGGTCTGACGATGAAGGTACAAAACCTGACGTCTTGCATAAGACCAACTTTAGTAGTAACATTACTGAGGTACAACCAGTCGCCCTGACCACCTACATGTTAATGGTGATTCAGGGTGAAAATGTATGCTCACCAGTTCCTTCACCAACCAAGAAGGTGAAGAAGACCAAAGGGAAAGGGGGACAATCCAGTAAGGTGGTTAGACCTAAACCACTCGTCACTGAGACTGTTGCCTCAGGCACCAAGAAAGTTGTTGTGACCTTGACCTCTCAGACTCCCATAAAAGAGACCACATTGGCCACAAAACAAACGCCACTGGAGGGTGCTGAGCAATCATCCTCAGTATCCTCGGGCAAACCCTTTCCTAATGTCCCTACTGACAAAAACAAGTCAGAAGAGTCAGGAGCATCCACCCACTCACATCCTAATGAAGTCACTGATAAATCACAATCAGAGCCTGAGGGAGTTCAGGGTTCTATATCCTCGGTGGAGCAGTACTACTCCACTGAGAAGGGGACCCATACCCATTCACATCCCGTTAACGTCTCTAAGCAATCACTCTTAGAGTCTCAGGGAGTTCAGGCCTCTAAATCCCCAAAAGGACAGCACAATCCTGATGGGAAGGGAGGCCATCAACAATCACCAATAGTGCCTCATGATTTCACTGGAAAACACCCATCAGTGGATGAAGGCGCTCAGGGGGACAAAGACTCGGAGGGATATAAACCACCCGCCGATACGGAACCCAAACCCACCTCAGGTACTTTTGTTCTCTCAGGAACTGACCCTAAAAGTCAGGCTGGGCAAACCCCCCAGTTATTATGACTAGTCAGGTTGGTCAAACCCCACCAGTTATTATGACAAAAGAGTTAGGACCTGGCCACAACGAAGGTGAGCCCTCTTCTGAGGGGGAGCCGGATTTCCTGAAGGCTCCTTCTCTGGCTGACTATGAAAATTTGTTGGCTGATGAGTCAGAGGAGGAGATTGATTTTGGTGATGATGATATACCTGATGCTAAGGAGGAAATGGAAACCCAATTAAGCCCTCCTCAGCCCTCTGAGAAACAACATTCCTCTCCTCATCCTGAGGATCAACCACCCAGTTCTCAATCAACCTCATCATCATCATCAGGTGCTTCAACCACTCCTAAGTGGTTGCAAAAGTATGAAAATGCTCGTCCGGCTTCTGAAAGACAAATGGCAAAAGTCCTTCGCAAAGCCAACGAAGGTCTTTACAACTCTCTTACGGATGAGCAATGGGATAAGCACACTGAAGTGGCAGCCTCCTATGCTGACTTCAGGGCTTCTATTGAAGAATCTCAGGCAAAGATTCTTCAGGCCGCCACCCTCACTGATAAACAACTTGGCGACCTGAACAAATCTGTAGATGACATAGCCACTGGACAGCATCAGGAACTGTCCAACATCCTCAAGGCTATCGAATCAGTACAAGAACATCTTACAGATGATCCCGCATTTGTCAACAAACTGGATGCATACCTGGCCTCTCAGGCGTTCACCTCCACCAGCATTACTGAGCTTCTAAAGCTCCTTCAGGGGGTAGATCTTCAAGGTTTAAGGACACACCAATAGTCCATACATCAGGCTGTTATTGCATCCAAGGAGCACCTGATCAGAATCTCCTCAGCCTTTGAGCAGCTTTCAACAACACATAATGAGCTGGTCAACCACTACACCACCCAAGTAACTGAACTCACCACCCACCAGAAGGAAATGGCTGCCGAATTAAGTGCCGTGAAGAATGAGACTTCTGAAACAAAGTCTATGGTCTCAAACATCCTATCCATTCTTTAGGCCTCTCATACTCCTCCACCTCCTCAGTCAGCAGGTGTCTCCACTGAAGCTCCACCATCTGCTGAGGGGGAGAAAAATGATGATCCTCCAATCCCTGACCCTACTTCTGCTTTGGTAACTGTCCCTGAGACATCCACCAGTCAACCTCCTCCCATTGACAAAGGGAAGAAAATCATGGTGACTGAAACAAACCCTCCTCCTGAAGCACGCTTAGTCAAGGCTTCAACTGAAAGACGTGCAGATCCTGATGCACCGTTCTATGTTGATTTAGAGGATGGGAGAAGGGTCTATGGGACTCCTGAACAACTTGCTGAAATTTTACACCAAGAAGAGCTCAGGAAGGAACAAGAGAAAGAGCTGGAACTCAACAGGTCTGAAATTTCTAAGGTTGCCAAAGAAGTGATCAAGGAGTCTGAGAAAAAGGACATCAAAGGGGATGAGTTTCTCAAGCTTCAGGCTGAAATCCTTAAGGAACAAAACAAACAAGCCAAACTTAAGGAAGAAAAGAGGCAGAGGATATATGAGAGGTATGTATGGCACATGACCAAAACCAAAGGTGAAGGCAAAATAACTGACATCACCATTCACCCCACCAGACCTCTGAGCTTAACAATCCATAGAGGTCCAAGAAAGTCTGAACATCTTCCAACAGTCAAATTTTCAGACTATGGGTTAAGAGAATGGGATATGATGATGCCTATCCTAAGGAAGAAAACCACAAGCAAGAATGCCCCAATCATCATCAAGTCACTGAGTGCTAAGTATGAGGAACTCGTAAAAGTGGCAAAGAGTCTTGGCATTAACCATGATGAGGTACTTGCTTCTCAGGGACTGGCTATCCTTGAACTTACTCAGAAGACTGGGAAGAAAAGAAAAGCTGTGGATATTGAACCTGAACAATACATAACTGCACTTCATTGCAACAGGACTACTCCTCAGGGAGTCAAGTTCCGTCCCAACCTGGTCATCAAGGAACTTGAGTATGGTATCTTCTTTGTGGATGAATTTGGTCAGGAAGCCTTTCAAAGAGTCTCTGACATCAATAAAGTGGAAACGACAACACTCCTTACTTACAAACTGATGGCGCTTAATATCAGGAGACCTGAAAATGAGGAGTTTGTCAGACTGATGGATCAAATGATGAAGGATCGATCTGATAAAGATGTGTTGATGTCAAAGAAGGCGAAACTTGAACTCATGGGTCTTGTTCAGGAACCTTGAGTATTTTGTACTTAGAATAATAGGACTTGTAATGATATGAATAAATTGATGAATGTTTTGCTATATCAATATCCTTATTTATTTTCTAGTACATTCAGTATGAGCAGAAGACTTTAGCTCACTCATACTGATCAAAACACTTAGGAATAATTTATATCCAAATAGGGGGAGATTGTTGGGTCATGAAAAACCCAAAAATACATAAAACGTGATTTGGACACAAATTAACTAAGTGTTAAACTTAAACCGAGAACAATTCAAGACACTGAGAGAACAGCCTCTCAGTGAGTCATCTTCAAGATGCTTAAGGCGAATTCAAGAAGAAGGATTCACTACTCAGGAAGGCGGTACTCCCTGAGTAGGACTTAAGCCAAAGAAGAAGATGATGGTTCAGTGAGTGTTGGACAAGAACTCACTGAACCCCAGTCTACTCAACAAACAAAGTGATTGAAGAATGAGGAACCAACGCCTGAAGAGAAGGCGGGAACAATAGGGAAAAGATCTGAGAAGATAAAAGTGTCAGCCCAACACTCTTCTCTTGTCAGATCCAACCTTCCCTATTGCGGCTAAAAGTCATGGAGTGTCAGCCAACAACTCCCAAAGTCTTGTTAGCCCTTTCCTATTGGTTCTTGGAAATGACAATTACTATTTGTAATTGTCAGACACGCAACCTCAACAACTTGTATTATTTTTAATCACTTATACTTAGATTACTTGTGTATAAATAGATCAGATGGAGAGAAGTTAAAGTGTGCTTTGTATATTGAAAGCTTAGAACTTTTACAAAGTAACTTCTCTCCTACAAAGAGTATACAACTCACTGAGATAGCTCAGTGGGTATATTGTTACCACTCAAGCAAAACTTGAGTTTCGATAGGAGACACCCCATACCCTTGTCTATTCAATCCCAAGTGTTTGTTCCGCAAAACACTTGGGTAATAGATTCTTGGAATTATTTCTAATAAGAATTTAAACGTTGAAAAATATTGTGTTTTTATATTAACATTTTATAACTGTTAGATTTAATCATAAACATTGTATTAGTCATAAACACAAATAGATTAACTTTCTAGTTAACTCTAAGCGTATAAAGGGACCAACAGTTTGTAAGGTAGTTTAGTAGTGAAAATGTAATTTCGTCGAAACATATTATTTATAGAGAATCATTTTAATACACTATAAGTTCATGAGTATTCAAGTCCAAAATGTAAAACATTTCGTTAATTGTTTTCTTATAAACCTCTTAACACGCCTAATCAAGTATATATGATACTCTACCATTTTTGTGTTTTGCCGTTTTAGCTAATTACGCTTCTAAAGTGTCCAATTTCCAATTTTAAAAGTTCCATCAGCTTTTATTAAATCATCAAAAGCTGTCAATTTTATTTGTTTCGTCCAGATTTTCAAAAGGCCATAACTTGTTCGTTTTAAGTCCGTTTTCCGCATTCTACCTATCCCCGCGAAGGTATTTAAGTATACTCTAGGCTTTTCATGGTCTCGGCCCGTCTAGACATCACTTAACCTTAGTTTTTATTTCTCAAAATTCTGGACAGCAACTAGTATTTTCAGAAAATTAGTTTTTACCGCTAATCTTAGATCTATTGTATCTCATTCGTTATAACTCCGTTTTCAACCATTCCAACGTCCACCTTTTCATTATAAGGTCTAGTTTCTATATGTTTAGCCAAATCTTACATTTGTAAAACTCATTTTTCTGTGGAAACGATTTCTGGACAGCTCCTATGTATATGTTACAAAACTCATTTTTTTTACACTTACAACTACTAGATCCTACTCAAAACAACTTCCCAAAGACTATTCTACATATCCACCAATTCTTCCACAATATCTATAGTGTCATAATAATATGACCATCAAATAAATGTTCCAAAACATCAAGAATAAATAATCTAGGTGTAGCAAAAATTATAAATCATAAGTTGTTTATTTTTGAACCTTAACTTGTACATGAAAATTAAATATGAGCTAGGACTTGAATATTCACATTTTCTCAAGAAAATAATTATGTCAAGTATGTTTTCTACTTGTTTGAAACATAAAAGTATACAAACATATATAGGGTGATCTTGCTATATATTTAGTTTAAATGGAATTTTAAACATATTAGCATGGATCAAAGTATAGATCAAGTATAAGATGCATAAGAAAGTTATAAAAATAGTTTTTAGCTTACTTGATTATGATGGATTAGTAGAAGTTGCAAGACAATGGAAACCCAAGAATACTCCAAACTAATAAGTATGTATTTATTAACCAAATAAGCCTTAATAAGCACTAGATAAGCACCAAGTTTCTTCTCTTTTCTTCCTCTTCTCTTTGGGCCGATCACTAAGGGTGTGTGGGTGAGTGATTTTATTTTTTTCTTGGTCTTGAAAGTATGAGAAATATGTTAGTGTATATGTATGGTAATGTTAGATATTTCAAAGACAACTAGTACCATTAATAAATGAAGTTAGTAAAATTTTGTCAAAGGGGTGAGGGGGAAGGCATGGGGGGGGGTGCGGCAAAAGGGCATAGGGGGGGGGGGGGAAGTGTGTAAGTAAATCTTGGACTTTTGGATAGTTAAGTAGATTTTTGCTAGGTTATTGTGTTATCGGGTACCGAGTTAGCTAGAAATAAATTTTAACGGAACAAAATAAAGTATGACGAAGTTGTAAAAATTATAAAATCACATTTCTTGCAAGTATCGGGTGTTAAAATAATTATCGTGTTGAAATTTCGTAAATCGTCGTAGTTATACACTTTTAACGGTATATATAGTAAATAATTTCAAAACACTGGGTAAACTAATAATATAATTTTTATATCATTATAATGAGTGTGAAATTATATTAGGATCATAGTCGGGAGTGTTGGGTATATTGTTCGTAGTAAATGATTGAGTAATGGCGTTTATTTAATAAATAAATATACGTGAATTGAAAATATGCAAACCCGTGAATGACCTAACATGCAGATGATGTTACTGATGATATGTAGACTAATCTAGTCTATATGATGTGTCCTAGTGATGATCCATGAATACGCAGCTAAACCCTAAAGGTTACGCGAATTTGGAATACCCGTAAACCTAGTTTACGAAAGGATGAATGATAACCATGAATAGTGATTTCCCTCCGGGAATGAATAGTGTTTCGTGAATAGTGAAATTTTTGAAAACATCTCAAAGTCGTAAACTGACTTAAAAAACGATGAATAGTGAAATGATGAATAGTAAAATGATGAATAGTAATCTGTGAATAGTAAATTTCGAAGTTTGGAAAATGACCTAAAATTACGATTTGTCACAATTTCCCTAATAACATTTACAAAACATTTTATCTTATCATTAAAGTGGTGTCATTCAAACATTAACATATCAAAGTTTGAAATAATGTATAGTAAGAAAATTAATTACACAACATACACAGTGTACACAAATTATTTGGATTAATGTCAAACTATACCTGGTGTGTCATCTCTAAACATGGTTGTGGCTGCTTTAGTTGTCCTAGTTTTTGAAAGTTCAGTGCCTGGGTATTCAATAAACATATAAGTAAATAAACTATATAATTAATCATATTCTCATTTAATACTTTTACACCATAATACCTTGCCGACGTGTTTTTGATGTACCACCCTCAATCATGGTTGCAACCACTGCAGTTGGTTTCTTTGTATTACCTTTAACTGATGCAAATATTAAAGTATATCTGTGTTTACTCATTGTCCTTAAAGTTTTACACATATGGGCCATTAACAACATAATTTTAAACCAATTACCTTGTTTCTGCTTTGTTGGTGTATCGCTCTCAAACATTCTCGCATCTGTTGTTGTACTTTTAGGTGTTGAATATCTCACTGATGAAAAAAGTACAACGTTATATTTGACTAAAATTAAACATTAAATCAACTCTATTATCATACTAAAGTAAAAACATCATACATTCTGGATACGTAACTGGTGTGTCACTTCCAGCCATGTTCCCATCAACTGGGACTGATCTATTCTTTATACCATTCCCATCTACAAATTCAAACAAAATTCCTCATTGTAAATATAAAGTCTATGAGGGAAACATGGTTAACATAAGGCATTAATATATAAGTTGTAAATAAAAATAGAAAAACATGTAAAATCTAACAGCACAAAATATAATACAACTCTTATGAACTACTTATATTCTTTTCAAGTGTGTGTTACAAAAAAGGTTTAGTAGTACTAAGTTTAAAAGAACGTGATTAAATTGAAACTTAGTACTGATATAATGTATTTGAAGAAACAGTACTAACGTGCTAGTTAATACTAAATTGAAAGTTAGTACTGTTGCGATCTTTAAAGGCGCAGTTCTAATTTGAAACTTAGTACTGTTAACATGCGTTTAAAGAAACAGTACTAACGTGAAAATTAGTACTGTTGCAACCCAATGGTTATAGCAACAAATACATATTATGCACAATATGGTTTATAAATAACAAAATCACATAATCTATCAATGAGACAATATCATTGTATCAAGAATATGTTAATGGTCATGTAAGTTATCAATCACACAATATCAATGTATTAAAAATCAATATTAAATTCAAAACCATATAATTCGATAACACAAATATCGACATAATACTTTTAAAACATAATACCTCGCAAATGACTTGATGGTGTATCACTCTCAAACATAATGTCATTCATAGTAGTAGTTTTCTTCCTAACAACCCTTGAATCTGAAAAAATTATGTAAATATTGATAAGAAATTTAACACAATGATATAAACTATTAAACAAAGAATATCAGTTTGTTTGTTTGACACACATCATCAATTTAATTAACTAAAAAATGTCAATATTAAAGGTATGATAAAAACAATTTAAATGCACAATACCTTTTTGATGCATGGTTGCATCCACTGTAGTAGTTTTCTTTTTCGAAGCTTTTGCCACTGCAATTTTAAATAGACATGTGTCTTAACTCATTGAACAAATGTATTAACAGAATTTAACAAACAACGTATACAAAACAATTTATCATTACAGTACCTGATGCAGGATCTTTTACATTTGTTATATGGTGTGGTATATTTTTACCTTCTTGGATATCTACATCAAAATTCATTGTATCATGAATTAAATACAAATTATATGCAACCAAATTATTCAAGAACACAATACCTGGAAGACAACTTTCAGAATTTTTGTTTTGTTTAGCTTTTGAAAGCCTTTCAGAATGTCTTTGCCGCTGCATATTTGATTAGGGTTGCTATGTAGATCGATTCTTGTATATTAAAAATACGTATATGTTTGTAGATGCGTAGTTAATGATGTATATATAGTGAAAAATTAGGGCTGCAATTGTGTGAATTTTAGATATATGCAAACTATTTTTAGAGATAAAAGATATCATAGAATCCATTCTAAACGTATCCTCATATGAATCAAACTGTAATAGCTATGTTATTCGGGGTTGCAATTGTGTGAATTTTAGATATATGCAAACTATTTTTGAAGATAAAAGATATCATAGAATCCATTCTAAACGTATCCTCATATGAAACAAACTGTAATAGCTATGTTATTCAGATTAAGCTTCCCAAATAAGTGTATATCCTTCCTTGCGTTTATAGATTTTAGTTTGTAAAACAAATACAAAACATTGTGTTAGTGCAGTGGTTAAGATGTGATTAGCACTTATTCACACAAACCCATGTTCGAATCCATGATAATGAATTTTTTAACAAACAAATTCCGGAATTCACAATGCAAAACACTGCTTACGTGGCTTCATTGTGATGACATGGAATAAAAATATGATGAGGTGGTATTCCATGTCATTGATGATGTCATATACATCTTGTTATATATATGTTAATATATATATATATATATATATATATATATATATATATATATATATATATATATATGAAAAATCCACGGCGTGGGCTGGCCACCATGGCGCGAGCAGCCATGGCGCCACCCTGATAACCGTGCGCCGTCGGTGGATTTGGGTTGGTGGCCATGGCGCCACTTAGCAGCCATGCGTACCTCCTACTCTAATAGTTAACTCATTTAAATACATGAGAATGTAACATATTGATACATTTAAGTACATCATGAGAAACATTTAGACATTATTGCTTGTAACTATAGAGCAACTTTAAGTTTCAAACATAACTTAAAAGTCATGTCTTTTATGTTACTTGTTAACTTTATTTCAAATCCATTGAAATCAAATGAAACATAAAGAACAACGATAACACAGTTTCATTATCATGCAATTTGACAAAATAAAAATTTATTGTTGCCACGTTTTTACAAGTTTTACCGCAAATAATGATCTATGAAACCGAATACTACCATTCTTATTATTACGAAAAGTTAAAAGTAGCATGACAATTCATTTCATCAACTTAAATACGCAGTTTTCTTTTGCACGTATAATCTCCAATTAATTAAGTGTTGTCTAGCATCTAACTTAATTCATATAAAATTGTCATAGATAATAGATCAATAATTTTTACGGTAGAAGAAATTAGTTCATGCATTTCGGTTGTTAACAAATTCGAAGATAATAATATATATGAACCCCATTATCGGTTAGTAATTAATATCGTAATAACATTAAGCGGAAGCGGAAAAAAATGATGAAGATGTCAATTTTTTTTTTTTTTTTTTTTTTTGAACATTCATTTTATTAATGATGGCTAGCATGATGCTAGAAAGAGAAGTACAAAAACAAGTAATTAGAAATTAAAATTACACCATTGAGACCAATCTATTCGGGGAGTCTTCATTCGGTTTGATAACCAAAGGAAACTTGTGGATTTGAGTTCTTTCGTGGCATATCGGATTGATGGGTCTTTGTTGGAAAAAATGCATTCTTTCCGGATTTTCCAAATATTCCAAACATAGGAGAGGACTATCAAGCTGATGTATTTCGATTTGCTCGAAGTGATTGTGGAGTCCTTATGTACCTCAAAAAGAGCTTTAGCATGGGGAGGCTTGTTCAATGGTATCTTACTCCATGATAGCAAAAACGACCATAGGTTATCAGCAAAGGGGCATGTGATAAAAAGATGATGCGAGGTTTCTTCATGGATATTGCAAAGCGGACAGATTGTTGAGAGTAATGGGATGTTGCGCTGCTGAAGATGTCAATTGTATGTGTAAAAAAAAAAGTGCAAGGCACAAAGTATATAAGTGCAATCAAAGTTAATTAAACACGTGCTTCATAAATCGGTGAATGCTTCATAAATCAGTGAATCATAAACAAACATCATCATCAAAGACATGCTTCATACCATCTGCAGAAAACAATTCATATGCAAATACAAACAAAACATGAATAAAGATAAATTGTTTTCTTTTATATTAATAATATAAGGATTATTATCGATTCAATAACCATGGCTGTAATACCACATGTAAGCAATTATATGTGTAGACATTAACATCAAATATTCATGATGAACACATTCAACTATTATGCCACAAGGATCTTAGAATACGATAATTACCACATAGATAAGATGAAAGAGTGCAACATACCGGAAGCCGTAGCGGACGTTGACATGATGCATGGAACACCTTAAGCATAAATTAGTTTCTCTCCCTTAACCCACTTAAGTGTAGAGAGCTTGATGGATAGCTATGTAATTCTACTTGTATGTATTTTAGGGTAGGGAAATGACTTGTTTATATACGGCTTTTAGGTTAACATGTCCATCAATGTTAACAAGTATAACGGTCAAGATATAATGAACCATTAAGAGTATTTATCACAATATTGAATTTGATTGATTACACATTAAAGTATTAGTAACCAACGAATCATTATGAGATGTTAAAAGACCATGACATAATCATGTCACATTTCTTACATAAATACAACTATAGGCGCACAACTTCTATGCCAAAGACAACTGTCGGTGCACCCATTTCTTGCATAGAAGTTGTGCCGTGACATAAAAATAATTTATAACACAATTATTTGCAAGCTTTTCCTGCCAAAACTTCAAACACTCCAATCAATAGCTTCTGATCAATCTCAACACATAAAAACTAATCTTAATCATTCACTAATCCTTGCTTCATCAATTCTACCAATCAATTTCAACAATTACTCAAATTCGTTAAGATTGAAGGTACGAAAATGGTGGTTTTTGAGCCAGTGAAGATGATAAAGTGTAATCACTATACAACATTATGCTTTGATACCAATCGTTGGATCATACATAGTGATTGTGTGTTTAGTTTGTTTTCGAGATGAGAGCTAGAGAGAGTTTAATAATTTTTACTCATATGGGATATTGATACAAAATGAGCCGGGTTACGAAAACAACAAAGACCTACTCTATTTAAGACCTACTCTATGTATAGTGTTGAGGTGTAAAATACAAAAATGACAATCTAATCTCTGGAGTTTATCAAAATCTAAAATTTTTTACTCTTAACATGCTCATTATTTATGGCATATGGTCTACATTGCAGCATTTTTTGTTTATCATTTTCGTTTATTTTAAGGGTATAAATACCCATAACTAGTCGCAATGTATGTGTGGCACTTCATTACAACATAATGCAAAGATGGGGCTGTTTGATAGAAAAGAATGACTTAGCACTGAATGATTCAAAACACTGTGTGATTTAGTGACTCTGTATGAACTTGGTTCTGAATGAAAATGTAGCGTTTGACAAATTCTCTGAACTGAGTATGTGATTTTTTGATATGTTTATTCTTATAGATACATTATATACATATATGGTTATTATTTGGGCTATACTATTTAGTTATCAACATGTTATAATCGCTCATATGTCATGCATAATATTGCAAATAATAACACACCTTGCCACTTCAATCTAATCAAATAAAAAAAACGGATGAAGAAAAAAAAAAATATCAAGTGGTTGTTTCGTTACTTTATAGACATGTGAACTTGTATTTGTAATGTTCTTTCATTAATTTATTTGTAATATTATATGAAATAATGTATATTATGAAAGTTAAAATAAGGTATACAATACAACACATAGTACCGAATGAATTAGTAGGTCTATAGGTGCTATGTCATTCATAACCAACTGGAACAATCCAGAGGCAAAAGAAAATTTATCAAACAATAATTTATCTCTGACCGATTCAAATTATGGTTCTAAATGGGCCATTAAGTGGTTATCAAATAGCCCTTAGTTTTTCTCAAGTGTGGATCATATCTGTACTTTCTCTCTCAATAATTATTATACTCTGCTTTAATGATGAGACCACGTAAAGTTTTTGAAACATATCATTCATCGAATAATGTGAGGAAACAAAAAATTTCAAGTAATATTAATCAAAGAATATTAAGAAATGAAATTGTTTATCAAAGAATGTTGAGGTTACAAATTTGTTCATCATGTAAATGTTTATTTTAGAATGCAATTATTTGTTATGTTCGGCAATCTATATTTATCAACACAAAATGTTTATCAGTTTTTTATTGTTATATTTATCAATCTATAGTTATTAATACAAAATATTCATTAATACTTTTTTCAGAAATTTTTCAATAAAAAAATATTCAGAGTACAAATGCTTATCGATATCAAAATGTTTTTCAATACTCGGTCTGTATACCAATACTCTGACCAAATTAAATAAAATTGAGCATATGTCATTTATTGTTACTCTTATGTTACTAGTGCTTTTTTAGAATTTTTATGAGTTGCAGATTCTATTTGATCATCTGCCGCTAGTATAGTAGTGTAATTTTTGAGACCCAAGGGAGATTGGTGAAATGTTTTGATCAAAGTGAATATATGCAATGCTATAATTCTAGTAGAGTATTACGAGTAGATATTAGTTGTAACGGCCTTTAAATATAAACGTTGACTTATCATAAATATTTTATTATTCAAGCACAATATTCATATATACATGTACCTACAATTGAGTTTAATACGCCTTGTAAATAATGTTAAACTTCAAGCTTCAACGCTTTCAACAATGGCTATCTCTCATTCTAATTACAATTCTTTTCGACGCTGTGTGTTGTGAAGTTGGCACTGCTAGCATGTACAATCCACCATACACTCGTAAGTTATACAATCTTCCGAAATTTTGGCTCTAAAATCCTCTTTCCTTTCGTGTCTTGAAAATTTGAGAATTTCTATTATGTATGGTAAAATTGCAGCTACTGCCTGTTATGGAAATGATGCATCTCAATTTCCATCGAGTAATTTGTTTGCAGCAGCTGGAGAAGGTATATGGGATAACGGCGCTGCTTGTGGAAGGCAGTATTTGGTGAAGTGTATAAGTGCAGTCATTCCTCGCACATGCATTCTTGGTCAGACGATTCAAGTTAGGATCGTTGATAGGGCACAAACGTCTGTTTCTCGGTCTACACGAGCTGGTACTACTATGGTTCTTTCCGATACAGCTTTTGGCTCCATAGCAAGTCAGATAGCATCAATCAATATTGAATTTCAACAGTAAGTTTTGTTTTCCTTTCTTTTTACAAACATTTTATTAACAGACTTTTGTCCACAATTATATTAACATATGCCGTTTAAAAACAAATATTAAAATTATTAATACATATGAACAATTAGGCCCTTCTCTAAAATGTTTCAGAAAATGAATATATAGATATGAACTTAAAATGAGAAGATATACTTCAGTGACATAACTCTATATGTTTTTTTTTTGGGTAACCATGGTTTCCGATCTATGGTTGAGTAAGGCATGTATCACATAATTTGAGCAGATTCCAGTATTTTTCTTTTTTTGTGTGTCATCGCCTTACAAAGAAAACCATATTACATTTTCACTTGGTAAACTGATCCTATCTTTCGTAGAACCGATTATTTGAAAAAGTAATTAACTACACATACAGTTATTTGAAAAAGTAATTATTTGAGCCCATAATGTATAAAATGGGGAGGGTCGACATCCTTAGATGTCAGTTAATGTGTTTTTTTCATATATAGTTTATTTTTTTCAATTCGTAAAAGTCTGAAAATGTGCTGAAGGCGTATAGAATATCATCCTTCATATTCAAGCTCTTAGTTGAGCAGGTAAGAAAATACCATCAACATTTTAGCTTTCCCCCCCTCATTATGAAATATTTTTCTAAATTTAATTACATATGTAATCATAAATGCAACATGATGGTACGATTAAATACTGAGAATTAGATGTAAAACGAAAACTCAAGCTAGTCATTGAGAAAACTCACCATCTTAAATTCTTAATTAAACGAGTGGCATGTTAACGTTGCTTGAATGCTTGGCAATGTGATCCAAGCGTGAAAAAGAAAAAACCAAAATATTACTATCGTCATATCTATCAGACTATCACTAAAGATATTCCTAAATTACTTACGTAAAATACAAGCTCAAGTACAAACCGAAATAATATTTTATCCATCCACTTGTGTTATAAATTTACACCAACATATTTTCGAATGTCAACTACCTATATCTAGAAATTATTATTTAAATATGTATAATGATGAAATTTTCAATGTTTCACATGCAGGGTGTGAATATTATGACCTGCTTCTTCGTCAGCTCAGCTGTAGTTTTATTCATATTTAGTGAGCATCATGACTTATTCCAGTCGATGCTCTAGAACATTTTCATTTTTTGATGTAAAAGTCAACTACTATTACAAGTATAGTTTGAATTTTTGTATCATAATTGTCTAGATTGTTTCTGTATGTAAGATGTAGCGAAAATTACTGACATACCCCTGCATGGAGGGGTGTGTCTCAATATACCCCAACTTAGCGCCGTTTTTCAAAATACCCCAACATTCCCCTATATATTATACGCGACATGAGGGTGATACAGATGTCAACATGCTAGGCTCGGGACAAAAAAAAAAAAAAAAAAAAAAAAAAAATTACGCATGTCGCGTATATATATACGCGACATATATATATATACGCGACATGCCATAAAGTGTGCATGTGTCTGAAAAATTTTTAGGGTTTGTTTCTTTTGTAGGCATGTGTGATATTAGGGTTTTTTTTTGTGGGTTATCAGATCAGTGGGTCTATAAATACCCATATTGCTGTATGATGAATACACACACAACTCATCTAATAATCTGTATTCTTCTTCAAACACAATGTCACACAATGCATCACCTGAAAACGAATCGGTTTAGGCTATTCACAGTGGTGAACCATATTGCATCATCATTCCGGCTGCCACCTCAGCTTTCTCTCTCCTCAACCTATATTTATCTCTCTCATCACAGTGGCAACCCATATTGCATCATCTTCCTTTATTTTATTTTATTTTAAAAAAAACATCTTTTAACACAAACACAAATTTTATTAATAAAACGTAAACATTACATAAACGAAACGATACGAAATTAAACAACTAAAAATTAAACGTAGACATTACATGATATTCATAATTCAAATGTAAATTTTTTATTAATAAAAACATAAACGTTACATAAACAGAAATTAAAACATTACAATAATAATTTAAAAACTAAAACTTCAATTATAATCTGGGTGATCCCAGGTCTGCGAGTTGTCGGAGCGGAAACCGTCGTCATACGGATCAAAGCTCGCAAACCTCTCTGCTTCCAACTCAGCTTCCATCCTGCTCAGCTCCCGCTCGTCCTCAGAGTTCCAATCATCAGCAGGTTTCACATTCTCCTCAAAACTTAGCTGAAAGTTATCAAGATGAGGTTGCAGTAGTTGTGGTTCAACAACCCTTGGTGCAGATGAACTTGATGCACCTTGCACAAATTGTTGTTGTTGTTGTGGTGCATCAGCAGCTGCCACATTCTCCTCAAAACTCCAACGTATCTTGTTGGATTTCTCGTTCTCTATCTTCTGCACACAACCCCACAATGTTTCAACAACATCAGCGTCTTTTCGATACTCATCGTCCAAAAACTGGTCGATCACATATTTTCTCTCGACAGAGATATCTTTGCAAGCTGCGTATCGTGTTCTCAGGCGTTGTTTGCGTAACTTCGCCAGCTCAAACTTCTTAATAACTTCGACAATTGCATCTTGGCGTTCCTTGTCGTCTATTTCGACTTGTTTTTGGACATAGTTTTGAACTTGTTTGATAGTGTGTGGAAGGTTACAAGCCATTTTTTTGTGTTTAATTTGTTGTTTGAATTATGTTTGAAAGTATATGTTTGAAAGTGGGTTTGATTTGTGTGGAATGCTTGTGTTTTGTGATCCTCTTTTAGAGACATAATAAAAAGGGTATTTATAGCCGTAACAAATGCATAATGGTACTCACAAAGTCTATATGTGTCATTGTGTAGTCAAATCATATATTTTAATTGTACAGGACATTTTCAGGGACTTGTCATTTCAAAGTGTCATATTTCGTGTAAAATTTTAAGCGTACGCGACATTGTCAGTGAGTTGTCATTTCAAAGTGTCATATTTCGTGTATAATTTTAAGCGTACGCGACATTGTCAGTGAGTTGTCATTTCATTGTTCAGAACCTTTAAAAAGTTGTCTGACCTCAATTATTGCTATATAAGCTAGCTATGCTAGCTATGATTTGATTTCTTCACATATTTGCTACTTCTCTTAACAGTATCCATGGATTCTAACATTAAGAAGTTTAAATGTGTGTTACATTATGATGATCAGCATCGAGGTGTCATTATGTATAATGATTTGACGTACGCAGGGCTAGTTGGGTTGGTGTTGAAGAAATTCAATTTAGATCCAAATATTCCGATTAATTTGTCCTGTAAGTTGGCTTCGTTTAACTATCGTATTGACATTACTGAGGATGATGAAGTAATGTTTTTTGTTGAATGTGCTTGTACTGCTACTGCTGGGGTGGCACAATTGTATGTTGTTCAACCCAACAAATAAGATGATTGCGCTTATCTTGTTTTGTGTTAACTGGTTTGTATTTTATTAATGAACGTTTCTACTCTTATTTGAATAAATGTTTAATTTGGAAACTTATGGTAATGTTTATTGAAACACTGATAACAAAAATCATATAAAGATGAAATTCTTAAAGCATACAAGACACTTATTGATTGATATTGTTAATAATTGAAACGATTCTTCCATAGGGCTCTATGACGTTCATCTGCTTTAGCTTCCTCATTCTCAAAGTGTTCTTGTTCCGCCCATTCAACCATTTGATCGAAAGTGTAATTTGATTGTCCTATGATTTTTTTTCCGTCTTCGTTTTCACTGGTGTAGTCTGTTATCACATGATCCATCATT
This sequence comes from Artemisia tridentata subsp. tridentata, assembly GCA_021014915.2. Classification (NCBI taxonomy): domain Eukaryota; kingdom Viridiplantae; phylum Streptophyta; class Magnoliopsida; order Asterales; family Asteraceae; genus Artemisia; species Artemisia tridentata. The sequence goes on from CP139509.1 coordinate 330,246,178, forward strand.
TTTGCCAAAGTAGCATTTGGGCATACATGCTTTTCAATAATAAAACTGAGACCGCAATGGTCAATGTAAACTTCCAACTAGCCGCCTTGTGATGCTGAAATATCAAACATCACATGCATATCATAGTTGTTTCTTAGCTTGATGGTGATTGAATACCCAGTGTGCGGAACTTCATAATAAAGAGCATGAATCTTTGTATCGACAATGTTAGACAAGTATTGTTTCAGCTCATCCAGCTTCATTCTTGGAATATTGATGTTCATCTTCCAACCGTTTACATACTCCAGCTTTCCTTCATTGCAAACCAGTTGACCATTATTGTGAACAATAAAATTGAAAATGGTTTGTGAATACGGCGTCGTAGATTTTATTTTTTTCTTTCGTTCAATGTTAAACCGGACACGCTCTTCACGTTTGTTCTTTTTCTCTACCATTTGATGTAGATATCGGACACGCTCTTCACGTTTTAATTTTGTTTCTTCTGAAATTACACATGCAAATGATTCTTCCAAACAACCATCATCTGGAATCAATATTGTCGTTAGATCTTCGCGATTGTCAGAAACAAAAATTTGGATCTTTCCTGCAACATTTGCGAAGTCATACATAACATCAATATCATAATCGCTTTTAATTGCTTTCATACCATTTAACGTGTTGTTTTGTGGCAACATGTAATATAGACTTTGGACCATTGACGGTAATTTTCTCTTCAGATAGGTAACCATATCTTTAAAATCAAATTGTGGAACAATAATATTCAAGTGTGAACCACCTTCATATGTTAGTGGGTTAAGTATAAATTTTCCATTGTAGTTGATAGTGAATTCGAATGTATGGTTATTAGATGTTGACATTTGGTGAATGAAAGAAGACACAATTGGTATTGATAACTTGATACCACATAACCCAAGAATATATATATAGATACCACAAAGGTGAGTTGTCATTTCTTTGTCAGAAGTGATTTACGAGTAATCAATTTAATACTATTTTTACATTAAAGCTGAAAACATATAAAGAAAATGATATCATCGAGAATTGGATAATAGAAATTTGAAAGCATAATAGGACATTACTATTAGAACATAGATAGAATTACAAATTAGTCTTACTGTGACTTGGACGATGGACAATGAAAAGCATAACACGACAATAAAGGCAACAGAACACCCATAACAACAAATTAGTCAAATAACTTTTTTGAACATGAAGGTTTATCTTGTGTACTCTTCTTGGTATGCTTAACGTTGCATGGGTTGGCCACTACGAGTTCGAGTAACTCAACTCTTGAAACGTACACATGCATTTTGTTTTGTTGAAGTTCTGTGTACGATAACAGACTTTCGTGGTCTTCAATTGCAGCAGCCAATGGTACTAGCCCTGAATCAAGACTACAATTTGGTTTTTGTATATAAAAAAAGCTTGGGGAGTTTTCATCGTAACCTAAACAATTTGTTAAAATTTGCTTCAATTGATCTGCCGAGAAAGTTTCAAACTCGGCTGGATCTACGCAAGCAGTTAAACCACCTTCAAACTTTCTTCCTGGTGGGGAAGTGAACCTCCCGTAATGATGTAGTAGAACTTTGAATGTCATTTATTCAAGTTTAGTAATATTTGAAAAAGGAATGAATTATTTTATTGAACTTCAAGTGCGACAATGTGCCTTATATAGAACCTTCAAATTCGTATTTAATACTTTCACATCTGAACTCATTTTTGTGCTATCATGTCAACAGTGAAAAATGAATAGTGGAACTGTTTGTGCTATCATGTCAACAGTGAAAAATGAATAGTGGAACTGACGTGGTGCATCTTTATTTTCAGTTTTCATTTCTAGTATTTTATTAAGGTTTTCTGAAAATACATGCTATATTTAAAAAAGAAATTTATTACAAGCTTCATAACAAATGTTACAAACTTAACACAATTACACTAAAACACATAAGTAAAAAGTGCAAACTGGTTACTAACCAAACAAGTTAAACCAACTATTATTAGACTGTTGAGTGTTTAGATCATTTAAATGTTGTGAGGGGTATGGTTGGGAGTTATATTGTTCAGAGCCGTGTGCCGGGTTATGATGAGCATGTTGTTCATTACTTGCTTGCCCTTGGTCATACTGGCCTGTTGTGTAAAAATTTGGATTGTATGGTTGTGTTGGTAATGTGTTATGTCCAAACACATGCGATGGGTATGTGTGATAAGTAGGAACGGTGTGATGATCAGTTTGATTTGGGTATGAGTCGAATAAAGGAGTAGTTTTTTGTTGCTCCTTAACGGATTTTTTCTTTCTGGGATACTGTTTTCTTTTGTTTAACATTTCATCAGGGACGAACGGTTGCTTGCATTGCCCACGTGTGTGTCCAGCTTCACCGCACCTACCACAATGTCTTACCCTTGGTTCCTCACCCTGGGATGGTATACGGTTAGTATTTTTTGGTCGCCCGGGTTGTGGGTTGTCCATTCGTGGAGGAGTGATAGGTTGTATATGTGTTGGATACTCCCATTCGTGAAACTCTCCAACAAAATTCACTGCCTCTGCATATGTGGCTTGGTATTTTGCTTTTTTAAACCAGTCCTGAACGTACTGGAGACAATTGGTTTGACCCAAAAATCTACTCACAGCAATAACATGACCACAAGGTATACCGGAAAGCTGCCATTTGCGGCAATCACATGTCCTAGACGCTAAGTTCACTTCCCGGTTGTATCTCCCATCAAAAACCTGGAACCGATCTTGGTTAACCCCGTATACATTCCAGGTTGCGCTTTTGATTTTTCTCTTTTCCACTTTATGGGTTGCCCAATCAGTTATTTCATACTTCATTTTTGCTGCATAAACAACAAGGCTCTAAGAAGTGACTTTATATTAAAGATAAATATTAAAAGTATAAATATATTCTGTTTGACAATAAATACCAGCAACTTGTCGCCGTTTAAAATACCAGTCTTGCACCATTTTTCGATATTGCTCGGTCAGCATTGTTATAGGCAGCTTCCTTGATTTTACGGTACAAGCATTAACAGACTCGACGCTGTTAGATGTACAGTAATTGTAGCGAGTTAGTGGGCAATATGCTCTGGACCATCTGTGAACACCCGCTTCTATTAGCTTGTGGTACGCCTCAGGCTGAATAGACAGCAATATTTGCATCTTACTATCAAATTCGTCAGGTGTATACGCTTTGCATATCCTCCAAAATAGCGCCTTTGTTGTGTCTCTTTTTAACTTCAGGTTCATCATTAGATGACGACAGCAAATACCATGAAACGCCAATGGGTATTCATTTCGTACAGCTAACGCAATAGAAGGATGCCTATCAGATATGATAACCAAATCCTGTCTATCGCCTATGCATTCTTTAAGGCATGAAAACCACCATGACCAACATTCACCAGTTTCCCCTCTGCATATACCGTAAGCAATAGGCACAATTTGGTTGTTTCCATCCATGCCTACTGCTAACAAATTTGTTCCTTTGTACACGCCCTTCAGATGTGCCCCGTCAACTATAAGCAGTGGTCGGAGATGGAGTAAGAAAGTTCGAATCTGAATAACAAAATTGAATACACATTAAACTATGTAAACCTACCCTAAATTGAATACAATGAAACCAATCATGAAAATTAGAATCACTTACCGAAACACCAATGGCAACGAATAACATCTCGAAAACTCCTTCTTCATTTGTCTTGATACGTGTGATAGTGTCTGGGTTTTTTTTTACTAGGTTGTGACAATAATACGGCAACATTTGAAATGATTCTGTAGGTGAACCCCTAATCATTTGTAACCCATAATCCTTTCCTCTCCATGCTTGGTGGTAAGATATACTAATTTTATATTGCGTTAACATGTCTCTTTGCATATCTTTTGGTTTTAAATCTCTTCTAGCATCTTTCAACTTTTCACTAAAAATGTGACCAATAACATTTTTAGTTGCATTTCGATGGTTAGGATATGTTTGAGTTTTATCACACGTGTGATTATCATTCAAACTTGTAACTTCAAACACAGATGTACCTCCCACGCGTCTAGAGTTAATTCTCCATTTACAGTCGTTAAAATGATAGCACTTAACATAATATCTTATAGGTTCTGCCCTTTCGACTAAAAACTGGTAACCTTCTTCTAAACATTTCATCCTAATTGCTTTGTCTAAGTCATCTCTTGTGTCAAAAAACCTTCCCTTGAAAATATTTGTATCAATATTATTTTGGTTTGAAATTATTTGTTTGGACTGGTAAAGTGGTGTTTCTGGAACGTCAGGCATGAGCGAAAAAATATTTTTCCACTTATGATGGGTTGGTTTTGGGTTCTCGCTTTTCCCAACAACACCATCATCTTCAACATCTTCATCATCATTCTTATCGTCATCTGACCCGAAAGCAAATGATGAATTCGGTTTTGTGAAATTTGCCTCATCTTTAAAACCGGATTCAAAAATCGCATTATCATTTGATTCAAATTTTTTTGATGGGCCCTCATTTAAAAAATTGGCCTCATCTTTAAAACCTGAGTTGCCTTCATAACCAGAATACCCGATTTCTTTGTTAGTGTTTGTTTCAAAAAAGTTATAAAATGTCGGGTTTTCTTGGTTTGAGCTAAAAAATGCCATTTCTTCACATTCTTTCGTTTTAGTGACATAAAGATGCGGCATTTCTTGACTCGATGCAGCGTGTTCAGCAAAGAAAGTTACCTCATCATCGTCAGTGATATCCATTCGAACATCAAATGAGGGGTGCGAAAATTTGAAATTAAGCCGAACACTGGGATCCAACTTGAACTTAGAACGCACAGTTTCATCTAACCATGAGTAACTGATATTAGTATACATAATCACACCTCATTCGGAATTATCAAAATGTAAAACACATTTGAATTTTTGAAAATCTGAACTCATTTTTAGTATTTGATATGGATGAAAGTGTTTGATATTCAAGAAATATACCACAAACACTAAATATAAGGAGACAATGCTGCAACAAAAATGTGACCAATAATTACGCAAATGTGACAAGGATGTGACAATTTGAAATGAGAGTTTCGTGTACGTGTATATCATTAAGCGAAATATGACATAGAATAGAAAATTTTATGACATTGATTTGACAATTGCATGACACATACGGGTACGTCTAATTAATTACGCGAAAGTGTTTGATATTCAAGAAATATACCACAAACACTAAATATAAGGAGACAATGCTGCAACAAAAATGTGACCAATAATTACGCAAATGTGACAAGGATGTGACAATTTGAAATGAGAGTTTCGTGTACGTGTATATCATTAAGCGAAATATGACATAGAATAGAAAATTTTATGACATTGATTTGACAATTGCATGACACATACGGGTACGTCTAATTAATTACGCGAAATATGACATTGATTTGACAAGTGCATGCCGTAATTAAACATATCTATTAAATTTCTCCTATAAATACTTGTGTTTAGTTCCATTTCTTTAAACACATCCAGATATTCACATTTCTACTCTCTACAAAAATTAAAAAATTCAGACAATGTCCCAACAAAACAAAACCGGATATCAAAATTCCCAATTCGTTCCACCCAAACAAAAAAATTACGCAACATACGCCCCAACACATAATGTTGCAGGTTCTTCAACATCTATGAGCGACCAGGATTGGATAATACCTGGTCCGGCTGGTATTCTTCAACAAGCCATTCTTCGCAAAAATGCAGACATCAGAGAGGGTGGCCCCGAATATTGTGTTGTGCCAACACAAGATTATATAGCGAAAGTAAACGAGGATGTCACTGAGGATGAACATTTTACTAGTGGGCCATGGTTGAGCGCGATTCATAAGGTGTTTAATTCTCAAGGTGTCATCGTAACTGGCTGTTTTGGGGATATAAAGAAGCATTGCGTAAAAGGGAAACTTGAACTTGTTGTAGCTGTTATCAAGTCTTGTACTCCTAACATACTGGGTGACCTTACATGTACACTAAAAGATCCGACAGGGACTATGTCTGGTACAATTCATCACAAAGTCCTTGCAGAAGACAAGGGTCCCAAAGACTATCTCAAAGTCGGAGTTGTTTTGGTACTTCGTAATGTTTCGGTCTTTACCTCAAAATCATCACCGCCTGCTCTTAACATAACAAAAAGGAACTTGGTTGAAGTTTTCGACAAGGATACCATTTTTAGTGGATGAATATTTACGTATTCATGCCCTATGTTTATGTTTAATATTGTGTATGTAGTGTTTATGAAACACATCGTCCTCTGGTTTAATTGTTTCGTGTCTATGTACGGTTATTGTATTGTGTCTTTATGTAGTCGAATAATACTTGAATAAATGCTTCAAAAATATATCAAATAAAAGTTGAAAAAAAATACTTCAACATAGAATAGCATTACATACTAGTTAAACTGTACAACTAACAACATCTTAATTAATCATATCCACACAAACTAGTGTCCTCACACCTACTGTTGTAAAACATCCTACCAAGAGTACATCTAATATCGGAGAAAAAGCCTACAACATTATTAATATCAAATTGTGGTGGCCATCTACCCGTAACAAACTCATGTATTAGCCAACATGTGATTACTCCACAATCCATTGAATTTCCTTGTTGTGGGACTAAATATTGTACGTTGTTGTAATGGAATTCGAAGTTGTAGTGTCCACGTCCTGTCCTGGTGAAATGTCCTTGCTCTTCTAAAAACTTGTTCACAACTTCGGTAAAATCCAATACATACTGTCTTATTTGTTGACAACGGTCCATGCTGTGCATAGAGTCGAGTACCAATAACGTGGAATCATATAAATCAATAATTGCTGTCACCTAGTGATTCTGTGTCGGATTCATCGGCATCAACACCTACATATAAAATTTATTTATGTATACACAATTACATAGTCTAGTAAAGAGTAATTTATACAAAACAAATATACATTGAAAGATCTTTACTTACCCAACGTACAACATCCCATGACGGGTATGGACGTGTGCTACCATCCAATGTTCCCCTAAGCGACGGATTAATAGAAAGCATGGACACGTTACCATTTTCGGTCGGGTACACAGATGCAGTCCATGATTTAGCCACTGTCCATGGTTGGTTGTCTACCCTTTTTCTGATTAACAGCTCTATCCAACAATTCATATGCTGATTCAAAAGATTAAACTAAATCATTTAATGTTCTTGAAACTTAAATAATCTAAACCTCTAACAATTTAAAATAATACACTTACATCGTCAGACAACCAACCACGTTTATCCTCTGGACCCGGATCATTACCCATCCTGTATAAATCCGGAAGTAGATGTTGAAAGAACATAGGGTCTACCACCCAACCCTTTGGATGGCAGTCAAGGTATATCCCATACGGGACCATGAGGAATTCCTCAAAACTTGGATAGTTATTGCGCCTTACCTAAGAAAAAAATATACAATATCGTTACAAGTTTGTTAATTATATAAAATAAATGTTAATAAATTTAAAACATTTTAAGTAGTACCTTTGTAGGATCAACATTAGGAATATTCAAAGGTGAGCCAACAGATGTACCAACACAGGTAACAGCATCATCAACCGGTAATTCTTCTAGGTTAAATCGTGGAATTGTTGCCGTACTCTTTGTTAGTTTAGCCCTAGTTCCACGTTTTTTTAGGGAGGATTGTAGTGGGTCCTTGTTGGGTCCAAGGAAATTGCTGATATTTACCCGGACGACAATCCCTCCTTGGTCGGTCGATCGCACCCTTAAAAAAGATTAACCAAATAAATTTTTAACGTCATTAACATTATTAAACATATAATTGATGTAACAAAAACAATCACTAACCAATTACAAATAATGACCAAATTTAAAAATAATAATCGAAAATTAATAAGTTACCTGGATGTCAGCAGCATCGTTAGGGCGGGAGGACTGGTGATCAATAGGAGTGGCAAACTTGGCGAACCCCATTGGTGTACGGTTAGCAGTATGTCCGGTTGAGGGAAACGCATCGTTAGGGCGGGAGGATGGACTAGCCTGGTGATCAATAGGAGTGGCAAACTTGGCGAACCCGTCGCTAAAACCATCAAAGAAAGAGTCATTTGGTGGCCCGTCGCTAAAACCAACATTTTCATCATCAACAACGCTTGATTCTCTATGTACTCGTTGTTTATTGCGAAGTTGGTTTTGCTGCAGTAAAAATGTTAATGAAACAATTAACAAGCCTTCAATGATATTTATACATAAACTCAAAATAAATTGATGTAAAACTATTTACCTTCATTTCAATCGCTTTTATTTTCAGTTCATATTCTTTCAACATAGCGTCATACGATGCGAACTTCTGTAAAACAACCGGATGTATATCCTCATCCATAGAATGGTATGCTTGTGGCTGTATCACCGGAGGTGCGACCGGATTCCCTTCGAAATACGCTCTACTGTCACGCCACCACTCGGTCAATTCCTCATACTCATCCGGTGTAAGCCTAGGCAACGGTGGTTTTACCTGTAAAAAACATGAAAAATATATATGTCATTAAAAAAACTTAAACAATATTAAATTCATAATAGTTAAAAAAAATGGATATCTCAAACTCACCTTCAATTGGTCGTCCAAAAACTTGTCAATAAGTTCTCTAACGACCAATTTGTTAAAACTCCATGCAACGGACCGGGGATGCAACACTCGATGATGACAGAAAAAATAAGGGCTAGCACCTTTCGGGAACATCTCCAATATCCAAATCTAAAAAAAAACAAATAATAATAATAATAATAATAATAATAATAATAATAATAATAATAATAATAATAATAATAATAATAATAATAATAATAATAATAATAATAATAATAATAATAATAATAATAATAATAATAAAATATACATATACATGAACTGTATAAATAGATAAATGACATACCTTGAAAGCCCATACAAATCCATTCAACGTGTACTTAGGAAGTTTACTAGGGTCCCTCCCATCAGCAAAGTGCTTATCCCTACGCTCAAAGGCTGCATCCCGGAGATGTTTGTACAAAGTTGGCCATACATACGACCCCCACGGATACACATTCCACTTATCTAAATCCTCGACTAGCCTAAACAAAAATCCGTCCACTATATTGCCATGCTCAGTACCTTTCAACACCAACATCAAAACACCTAACAAACAAAGTCGAACACCATCTATGTCGCTCAACTTATTAAAGTCGTCTTTGTTTTTTAGGATTCTTAACAACGTACCAACTTGTATATTACGGGAATCGGTAGAAGAAGGGAACACTCGTCTCCTAAACAAGTTAGGTCCATCCATATACGACTCCCTAAAATCAGTCCCAAACCTTAAACCCGTAACTATACAAAATTCCTCCCTCCCAAACTGAATTTCAACCTCACCTAAACGATCAAGAGTACGTACACGATATCTTAATGGAACTATATTTGTGTCTCCCTCTTGACAAGCAACTTGGTGGCATATAAAATAGTGTATTAACACCCCACTCTCTTGCATATCCGGCATGTCTAACATCCAACCAAAACATGTTTCTCTAAACAATTTTTCCTTAGGGGTGTTCAATATCAATTTTCTAATATGACCAATTAAAGACAACCTACTCCTACATGTAACTTGCGCAGGATAATCCTAAAATAACCAAAAGACATAATAAATATATATTTACAAAACATATACGTAACAAATAAAAAATAATTATAATGACAAAAAAAATTATAATTCGAAATTACCCGATTTTCCGCCATTATGACACAGTACACACTACCACAACCACCACCACAAGACTACCACCACAACGACAAAACGCCACCAGCAACAACCACACCACACCACTACAACGGCACAACCGGAGCACCACTTGACCACCACAACTTCACCACTGCCACGCCTCCAAACCACCAACAAAGCACCACCGGAACTATGTTTCTAGCTTATGTGAATTGTTGCCGGAAGTTGTTTTCTATCTTATCCGGTAACAACAAACACTACTACAAAGCCAAAAGATATGCAAATGGAAAAAAATTTCTAGGTTATGCTTAAAATCATACACGACATGCATGCATTATATTCAATACTTGGCATTGATCGGTCATTCAAGCTCCAGAAACATGCTCCTTCCCCATGCAAGATACGCTCCTTCCCCATGCACACTTTATGGCATGTCGCGTATATATATATATATATATGTCGCGTATATATATACGCGACATGCGTAATTTTTTTTTTTTTTTTTTTTTTTTTTGTCCCGAGCCCAGCATGTTGACATCTGTATCACCCTCATGTCGCGTACAATATATAGGGGAATGTTGGGGTATTTTGAAAAACGGCGCTAAGTTGGGGTATATTGAGACACACCCCTCCATGCAGGGGTATGTCAGTAATTTTCGCTAAGATGTAAGAGTATATGATTACATCACGCGTAGCTCGTAATAATAGTATCTACATATTTTACGTGTTTTCACCAAAATATCACACGTAGGTGATATGAATATTGATGCTCGGGTGTGTTCCTTCTATGTACTGCATCTACTTATCATCGTGACTAAACTTTGGATGCTCTACAACAAACACGAGATTTTAATAACAATAAATAGTGATTAGAGAAAATAAGAAGGCTTGAGTTGTGATAAAAGATTGTTTTGCTAAAACGTATACTATACCCTATAACTTATTATAATAATCTCTAGTAAAAGATAATCTTTTTCTTTTTTTTTTAATTTGTTTTTTTTCTTACACTTTCGTTGTTATTACAAAAATATCTTTTAGTTTTTGGTTATTAATAACTCTCTTAATTTATTTTGTCTTTACTTTTGGGATTTTTTTTTTTATTTTTATTTTTTACTCTTTTATCAATGTGTTATCAGAAAACAACTTGTTAACGACAAAAAAAATTGCCGATTAAAAAAATAGCAACATATGACAACTGTAAAATAAAGAGCCATGATTGCATTAACAAAATGTTACATTCGTCTTCAATTATGAATATATTCAGCAAACGTAAGTTGTCGACTCAAATATAGGTCTTCTCATGCAGATGCAATCTCACTTTTGTACCTCTACCATCATGGGTGATTTGTTGAGATTGGACAACTTTCATTTTGCGTCAGATTAATGAAATGATCGTTATTCACACGTGCAACCACAATGTGATCATTTGCTTCTGGCTTATATGGACCGGATCAAAGTGGAAGAAACTGCGCGAACATTAATCTCTTCATCTTACGCCATGGGGCAATAAGTTGTTTTCGTTGGCGAAGACGACTTGTTCGAACGTTGTCCCACCAAGATGAGGCAACTCTTCTCAGCTTGTAAGCAACATATTTGACTTGGGAATCTTCGGGAATGTACATGAGTTCAAAATACTTTTATGTTTTAGAAACCTAATCAAGAAAGTCTTCAATGTTTAATGACCCTGAAATAGTTGGTATGTCCGCCTTTATCCTAGGCATTCGATTTCTTTGATGAATCACGGGATCAACTTGACCAGCTTCTTTGTCTTTGTCACTTGAGGACTCATAAAGGTGGTGTTCACGTTTTGGTTCTTCGTGAATATTAAGATTCTCAAGTGCCTCAAGAAATTTAGTATTTTGTACCATTTGTTGTTGGGATTGTTGCTGCAATTGTTGTTGAATTGCTTGTAAGGCTTGCCAAAGTGTGGTATTATCAGTTGTCATGATCACTTAAAAAAAATCCGTGAACAGTGCGATAAATAGTAACTTTTTTTTAAGAACAGAATAAAACTGCTAAAAGAAAAGAAAATAATATATAGAACAATCGCGTAAAACCCATATTGATAAAAGATAGAGGTTGAAAGTGGTTGTGGAAAACTAGAAGGGATGGTTGAATAGTTTTACCGATTAAAATTCAGTTTCGAAATAATTAGATCAAGTATATGTGAAAATCTTTTGATATTCAAATATTGATAGTGCGAGAATATGAATGATAAAGATAAATGTTATATGGAAAGTAAAGTAAAGAGAGATAGAACCGTGACACAAGTATTTATAGTGGTTCGGCTACAAGGTCACCTTCCTTGCCCTACTCCACTCCGCGAGTACCCAACTCGAGAGTTCGTAAACACTATGCCCACAATTTCCTTATCGGGCGGAGAAACCTCACAATGTCACTTACACTTTTATCTGGTACAAAGCTAAATACCAAGTTCTAGTTTAAGGGAGAACCTCACCTAACGTCGCTTTCACTTTATCCGGTACAAAGCTAAATACCGAGTTCTAACAACAATAGAACCAACCTAAACACTATCTATACTTTTATAAGAATGATGTTTATATTTACAATGAGTGAGTGATGTTCAAGAGTCAATGTAATGATCTTGAAATGGTTATGATGACTAGCAACAAGCAAACTTGTGACTTGATCGTCTAGTATGCAAAGCTCGGTAATATCTTCTTCTAAAAGATGACCACCAAAAGAAATGTAAAAATGAATTTGATCTGAGATCAAAGGTTAGATGAAACAATAAGAAGGTTAGAGAGAATGTATCAAAAGGGAGTGAGGAAATAGTGAGAATTAATTTGCTATTTATAGGCAATCTGATCACTGATCCCTTTCATGGTAATGAAAAGATAAGCAATTAAATAAATCAAACAATAACACATAGACATGATTGAGTGATTAATTAAAGAACTTATCTTTCACCAAACATGAAGACATCAATCGCCAAAAGGCTTACAAAATTGTAGAAAATCGTTCTAGAGTTTATCCTTCAAAGTTGCACACTTTTCAATGAAAATAATACGAAAATATATATAGATTCACATCTGTGACGACGTCACTTGTTAGATGTGACGTCGTCAGCTCACCGTCAATTAGGTTTCATTCTTTGCATCGACTTAATCTGACGGCGTCATGTTGTGATTTGTGACGCCATCACTCTTCAGGAATTTGGTCATGATGCCGACAGAATGAGGCCGTCACCATTGCCTGAGCTGTCACTTGTAATTTCTGAAACTTTAAGATCTTCGAGTTCTTCAAGTGATGGTGTCACTTAGTGCCTGTGACATTTTTCCTAATGTTTTCGTTTTCTTCATTTTTCCCTCTAATCGAGCCCAAAACGTGCCACTTTTCAGCATTTGCTTCCCAAATACCTAAAACTCAAATAGAAATGATTTAGGGCAATAAATGATCAAATATGTATGGATTTAGAGGCTAAATGACCCCTTAAAAACATATAAAATTACACCTCATCAACCCACACCTTTTCCCAGACATCTCAACACCAGATACAACACACTAAATTTCGGGTCGAATTTCTTTTAACGCGGGGAGAATGTAACAAACGAGAATTTTACGTTAACTTTTACCTATAAACTTTAACGTTTTATCCAAATCGCATAAATTTTAAATTTCACGTATAACCGTTGGGTTATCTTGTGTATAATAAGAACCACTTTTAAACATTTTATATCACACTAAACTAATATTTAGTCTACTCAAAATTATTTAAATGATCATTTTCATTCAAATCCAATATTTTCGATAACTTGTGTTTTACGCATTTTAACTTACATGTTAAGTATTTTAACTTATACGCGTGTTGACCCAATACCCGCACCACATTTCTACTAACACTTTAAAAATACTTATACATATCTAAATTTATTATTTATTTTAAATACACAAAAATTAACCTTTACGGGTAACCGGATAGGTTCACTCGCGTTCGTCGTTACATGTACGTTAAACTTGAACCAACACTAGACTATGCTTAGTCTGCATGTTTATACATATTAATTTTCTACAAACATGTTTTATATGTTCTATTTTTACTTTTCCATTTCTACGTGAACTTTGCACATTTTATGTTTTACGCGTTTACAATTTACGTTTTTTTTTTAAGTTTAACAACGTTTAATCACCCCGTTAACGTCGTGTCACATCTAAAATACTAAAATTTGTTATTTTGACAAGTTATAACATTTTATAAGTTTTAGATTTTTATAATACCCGATTTTACGTTTCGCGATTTAAAAACTTTACGTTTTCAATTATCGGGATGAAACTACACACTTTAAACACAATATTACTCAAATAAGCTACAAACCGTTCCACCTCACCCCCTTAGCCATGCCTACACAACCAGAAACACCACTTGTCCCTTATTTGGGACAAGTGTAATATCACTTTTGCATGTACACTAAACTATACATAAATTCATTCTTGCACATACAAACTAGATCTCATCAAAAATCACACTCTCTTGTGCTCCCCTCCCTTTGCTGTGACCTACACCACACCAAAACACCAACAAACTCATCATTTCTTGAATATAAGGGGCTGAGATCATTAAGTATATATGCTAGAGTTATTGGTTTTTGGTTCTTGATTCATGTGGGTTGAAGATCTAGTGGTGATTCTTGGTTTTGTTCTTCATTGATCCCAACATCTCTTCTCCTTTGTAAGGAATCACCACATATTTATTTTCATACTCTTATATTGATCATATTCATATAGATCTGAGATTACATATATTATACATTTTATACACTTATTTTGTAAGAATTATACATTGTATTTGGTGAAAAACTTTAGAAAAACTTGATTTGAACACATTTGATCGGGACAGATTTTGGTCAGTAGATAAACTAAATAAACTGGACAAATTAGTAGGATTAGAGACTTGGACAAAAATATAGGGTTATAGATCTATGTCTTGGCTTCGATTTTCCGGGTGGCTCGACCCATAACGATACCCGATGATTTAATTAGAAAATAAACGGCAAAACTATGCCAGATTTGGTAACCTTTTTTCAATGGCCAAAAACTCATAAAAGTTGTACATAACCCATTGTTAGTATTCAATCAGAAAACATAGGGAACCTTTAACTTAAACGTGGCTGCTTAAACGGAGTAAAACGTAGTTGTGATTTTAAGATAGAGCCATTTTCGTGAGGCTGATGTAATCTAAAAATAAACAGCCTTGATACACAAGGGTGTTTTGGTAATTTGACACTGGTTCTATAATTGTTAAGACAGTGGGACTGACAAATCTGATAAATACACTCAAATACCCTTCCATGGACATAAAACCAAGTCATAACTCTTTACGGTTTAGGAGAAACGAATTTTATAAGATCGGGTAATTATGTTAAAACTAAACCGCACTTATGTCCGGGTTTATTAAACTTAACAAACTTGCCGTAAAACTTGTCCCAATTGTTTTATAAAGCTTATAAACACCGAGTGCAATGGTATAATCGATATAAAAACTTTATAAAACTCACTTGCATATTCATGTTTATTATTCTCAATCTAAGACGCAACATATTATTTTTAGGTTGCTCCTAGAATAATTCTCGGCGTCTCATTGCATTACCTCGTTATATTTATCTCGTTGTTTTACGGTGAGTTTAAAGCCCCACTTTTACTTGTTTTGAACTACTTTTGAGGTGAGAATACATGCTCGTTTTACTTACATACTTTACTCGTTTACTGAAACACTGAACTCGTTTACTGAAACACTTTACTCGTTCACCGAAACACATTACTCGTTTTACATAAATACATGGCTTGTATTTACTATGGACACAAGTACTTAAAAACTGTATACTGAACTGAAATTATTATTGCCTAAGTACCACTATTGCCAGCAAAGTCCCTGAATATCATGAACCATTAATTATTTTTTGTAAGTGCGAATATTGTGGATAGATCTATGGGATTGACGAATCCCGTTTGGTTGGACGGAAAGACAACCAGGCGTACTTTATTTGGGCAACTATTATTATATCAATTTATTGATACTATTGTTAACGCTTTCGGTTTCATGAGCTTAGTGCAATAATATTTACTTTGCAACTATTGTATGTGTTACAATTGTCGCCTTAAACACTGAATACTTGTGGTCCGCACTTGACTTTTACACTTACATCATTATCATGGATTGGTGTATGAATCTATATATTACAAGTCTTGTATGGGCGGGACTTGTAACATGATAGATTGATATGACTTTTGCCATGAGGACTTGCTTTCAACGGTTTTCACTTCTATATTATGATTTACATCACGAAGACTTTTCAGACAAAATTATTACAACCAAGTGTTTCGGATTTGACTCTAGTACTCTGACTCTTTCTATTTGGGCAAATGACAAAAAATGCATCGAACTTGACACTTTTTGTTATTGTATGTAGCCAACTATTTTTTTTTTCATTGTAACACAAAACTTTTGATTTTTTGTCATTGTATGTACGATTTCCAGGGTGTCCCTTTGTTACACATAAGCTGCCAGCATGTCAAGGCTATCCTAGTTGGCTACATACAATCACAAAAAGTATCAAGTTCAATACACTTTTTTGTCATTTGCCCTAAAAAATAACATATTTGTAAAAACCCTTTCAAAAATTATATTTTTGTTTTTATTTTATTTTTTTACTTTTTTTTTAATAACTTTCTCTTATTTTTCTTGCTAATGATAGTTTATTGGAACCACTAAAAAGCTTGAGATCATGTTGGCAGTAAGTTACGAAAAAGTGTCACGTTTGTGGTAAAAATAAGAGAAAGTTATTAAAAAAAGTAAAAAAAATAAAATAAAAATAAAAATATAATTTTCGAAAGGGTTTTTTACAAAAATGTTATTTTTTAGGGAAAATGACAAAAAAATGCATTGAACTTGACACCTTTTGTGATTGTATGTGGCCTTGACATGCTGGCAGCTCATGTGTAACAAAGGGACACGCTGGCAGTGGACACGCTGGAAATCGTACATACAATGACAAAAAATCAAAAGTTTTGTGTTACAATGAAAAAAAATAGTTGGCTACATACAATAACAAAAAGTGTCAAGTTCAATGCATTTTTTTGTCGTTTACCCTTTCTATTTTAGAAATATTTACCATCATGAATTTATATGTGGACCTAAGATGTTACAAGTCTTGTATGGACGGGACTTGTAACAGTATTTGGTTGACATATACCTGTCATGAGGACTTAATTAAAAAAGGTTTTCATCTTATTTAGATTAAACCTATGAACTCCCCGACCTTTGTGTTGACACTTTTAGCATGTATTTCTCAGGTTCGTAAGGCGATAGCTTTGGTTTGGAGCATTTGGATCGCATGACATGTTTTGAAGACTTGATGCATTCATATTTACCATTCGATGATATTTTGAAAATGTTTATGTACTTAACAATTTAGGTGTAACACCCCAAACCGACAAGGGCTAAAATGCTACATTATGGTGACAAATCAGAACGTACGAATGCAAGCGGAAGACTTATAAACATAATAGTTATAAAGGTATTCTAATGATAGCTACTCTATACATAATAATTTCCAAAACTGAAATACAACTCCAAGCTCAAATCTAACTGAAGATAAATCAAAATCTAATCCAAAAGCAAACGGGTATCTATCGCCAAGGTAGTCCACTAAGAGCTCCTATGCACTATTCACTCAAACCCAGCTTCCAACCTAAAACCTGCCGCAGGAAAAGAAATGCGGCTGAGCTTAAAAAACCCAGTGAACAGATATATATACAAACGAATAATCAAATCATATATAAGTATAGGAAAAGGAAACATAAGCTCCCGCTGAAACGAATATCATCTGTCAAAAGAATGAGAGGTCAAGATCATCTGAACAAATATCATAAGTCAAATGAAATGGAGAAATACAAATCAAATGGATCAAATGCATAAATATCATGAGTCAGAATAGCACTAAGAGTCAAATAAGAAAACGGCAACGAACACGTCCAAACGAGCCACTCGAACGGACCAAAGATACCTAACAGATAGCCACGAACGTGTATAAACGAGCCACTCGAATAGATCAAATAATCACATAATCCGTCAATTCATATTGTACAAGGAGTAGCTAGCTCCAATGTACCAGAAGTGAGAGGGGTGCATGGCACGCACAAACCAATCACTAAAATCACGTCATAATTATTCCAAATATATATACCTAGGATGCATCCATACGCTCCCTGCAAAAAAGAATACATATGTAAGTACGATACTATACATACATATAACAGAATGGCCACGTGCGCCATAATCATATAATCATAACAGAAGGGAACGCCGTGGATCAACCACACCTCCACAGAAAGTGTCATGCCATTGGTGCCTCAATGACATGGCCATGGTACCTCCATGGCTAGTTAGCTCGGGCAACAGAACATAACAGAATACAATTATCCATAATAAGCAATCATAACATAATCAACAAAGGCATATCAACTGAACAGAATCTCAATCAAGGAGATAATAAACAGATCATCATAACAGAATGGATAGCAACTGAATCATATCAAGGGGATCATAGCAATGGCTTATATCAAATGGAATCATGGCAAAGTAAACAAATCAAAGTCAAGGATCGAGAAGTCATGAGATCAGAACCCTTACTGAGGAAGGGTAGAATATCTGTACCTTAATCCGCAAATGAAACCATATCACAAAGATCAGCGAATCTACACGAATTAATGACCGTCTTATTATTTAAGAACTATTTCATAAGTTATTATTGATTCATCACTTGTTGTTGAGCAGAGTAACATATTAGGGTTTCCTTCTATTTTTAGAAACTTTCCATTTTTAGTAACCTTCCATATTTAGTAACTTTCCATAATTAGTAACTTTCCATTTTTAGTAACTTTCCATACTTAGCAAGTTTCCATATTTAGTAACTTTCCATATTCAGTAAGTTTCCATATTTAGTAACTTTCCATATTCAGTAAGTTTCCATATTTAGTAACTTTTCATATTCAGTAAGTTTCCATATTTAGTAACTTTCCCTATTTAGTAACTTTTAACACGACTCCCCAATTTAGTTAAATTCGGTTTTTGGGTTCGAGATTATCAATTATGTTTAACATACTCACACACAAGTCAACACGTCATTAATAAGTCATACACGAAATAGTAACAAGTATTGGGCATCAAGCATCAAAAGAACACCTTGAACATATAAACAATATATGTATACACATTAACTGATTTTATCATAAAATTTAGCCCACTTAACTAATTTTAAAAATGTGTCAAAGTCCCAAACTAAAAATCCAAAAAATTATCACAGAAGCCCACATGTCTTAGAAGTTTACTGGAATTTTTCCAGATTTTATTATCAAGTCTACACCCCTTTTTAAAATCGTCTAAGTTAACATGTTCAGATTTGGATCTGCAGATATACTTCAAAAGTATGCACCTAAAAACCTAACCATATGACTTCAGAAAATTCTACAAAAATTCCAGGAGGTAGCCACATATGAAATATGATTTCTGTAAATTTTTGGCCTATAATATGCTATGGTTTGGAAGTGAAAAATTATGGAACTCGACTGAAAAACAACTCAGCAAACACATTTTAACACATGATCGCATTAAATTCAGAAAAACATCCAAATCAAACTCAAATTTGTTCAAACCAATTGGAATACTCTCCTAGGACCCTAAACTGAGTTTACAAACAAAAATCCAGAATTAAACCTCAATTAAACTCGTTTCATGATGCATACAAATTCGACTATTACTGCTGTCCCAATTAAAAACAGCACATGAACCCTAATTCCCTTTTTCCTTTTAATCCAATTAATTTTGTGATTAATATACATGATATTTACAGAATTTATTCATCAAAAACATATCTACAAACACCTCATACGAATCATTCAAGACCAATAACAATAACATCCACACGAAGCACATAAAATCATGATCACCATAATCACAATAAGCCCTAATTTCTTTATCCCTTTTTAATCCAATTATTATCCATTTGTTTATAGGTTTAATTACATGTGTATAAGAGTCGAATTGTGGCAGAAAATAAAGGATTAGATGATACCTTAAAAGCCAAAATTAATGAACAAAGAAACCGAGAAAACACCACAATTAAACACCCGAGAACTGCACAACCAAAAACACCTTGAATCTTCTTCTTCCTTGTGTTTTTGAGAGCAAAAGTGATGTCTAGGATTTGTCTTCTTTTTTTTTTTTTTTTTTTTTTTTTTTTTTTTTTTTTTTTTTTTTGTATTTCGATGATGGGGAGGGTGGGAACCGATCTTTATTTTTTATTTTTTGTTTATCAAACTCTAGTTGGGCTTGGGCTTGGGCTTGGGTTTGGAAAATAACAAAATTAGCCTTAAACTTTTATTTTTTAATAATATAATGTATGGTATTTAATACTTAATAATTTAATTAGATTTTAGGTTAAAATTCAAAATGGTAAATAAAATGCAAGTCCAAATTTTAGGGTTTTACAACTCTTCCCCTCTAAAAAGAAAATTTTGTCCTCGAAATTTGAAGTCGCAAAAGTTAGACGAAGACGTATCAATCACGAAAAGAAATGACAATAACTAGCCTCGCGCTCGGAGAGGTTCTTCCAAAAGCATCTTCACAAACGAAATATTTTCATTTCCCATGACCCGATCCTGACGCTCCAAAATAGCCTCAGGCTCTTCAATAACAGACAAATCATAACAAATCTCGATCGAACGAATACGGAACATATACATGACAGATGATATTTGTAATCTCACTAAGAGATACATGAAACACATGTGCACAGGAGGCAAATACGGAGGTAGCGCTAAATGATAAAACTTCATCAACTCTATCGAGATTCTAATTGAACTGAGGAACTGGCTAATAACCAGAGAAGCACAAATCAATTATCAAACGTCTCAAGATTTTCTTAAAGAGGTGGGTAACAAATTCGTATCGACGATCAGCTAAGCCTATATCGGAATATCAAAACGTATCAGAAGTCTAATGGAATAGGTAGAATAATCGCACGGATCAGAATAAATCTAAGTCTAACGTGTCGTTAACTAAATCTTCCTCAAACGCCAAAACACCCAATACGGTTGTACGGAACATCACACGGAACACACCAACTCCCATGCAATTTTCACTGGCTTATCATGAGTAAATTTCACATCCACCACTTTTGCCAAGCCATGATGCCGTCTG
This sequence comes from Artemisia tridentata subsp. tridentata, assembly GCA_021014915.2. Taxonomy (NCBI): domain Eukaryota; kingdom Viridiplantae; phylum Streptophyta; class Magnoliopsida; order Asterales; family Asteraceae; genus Artemisia; species Artemisia tridentata. The sequence continues at coordinate 330,267,133 of CP139509.1, forward strand.
GAGAGGATCCTGACGCCGTCAAAGGTAACTTTTAGCCGATTTTTGAGACTTTGTCGTTTTCTTCACTTTTATGCTCCAAAAACGTCCAAAATGCTTCCTTTTCCAGATTTCTTCTCAAAAGTATCTAAAATGACAAAAGGAACGATTTAGGGCAATATTTGATCAAATAAATACGATTTAGCGCTTAAATGACCCCTTAAAAGCGGTACACTTTTTGCTTCATCAAATACCCTTACACTTGAGATTTGCTTGTCCTCAAGCAAATGCGCTTTTATTCTAATCAAAATACAAGTTAGGGGTCATTTAATGCTAACATAAAAGTAATTACAACAAATAATCGTTCCACTTTAATCATAATAAGCACGGAGATTATAAACTAGCACCTCACAAGTAGTGTTTAGATACTCACATCTCTCAAGTGTCATCAAAATAAATCTCATAAATGAAAACGGATAATATCTCTCACTACCTGTCATAGCAAATAGATTACCATAGGCTTGGGAAAGGATCGAAAACCTCCTCCACTAGGCGTAAGCACCTAAGATAAACTATCAAAGAGGGCTTTTAAATGGGTTATAACGTTAGGTGTAGGGAAAAGGAAAACACGGTTTTGTTGGATAAAGGATATTTTACTGGTGGCGAGTTAAAGATCTTGATCAATTACATGTACTATACAATGTTGCTAAGCCAAGACTCGACTCGATCTTAAGCTAATGAAAGAAAATAACAAAAACATAAAACAAACATAAAATGAAACGGGATGGTAGTCCGTATGTTTTTTTCTACTTTTCTTTTTCTCATTTTTTTTGTATTTTTCTTGATTTTTTTTCGAAATTTTTTTTTTTTTTTTTTTTTTTTTTTTTTTTTTTTTTTTTTGCATACACTTTTGCCCTACCATCCAAAATAATACATCGTAGGGGGGTTGTATCCCCCTTACACTTGAACTTTTACATAACTTTATAATTAACTATTCTAATGACTCGAATTAAGATAATCAAAACACTTGGAGTACTTTTAAAATATTTAGCACATATGGGGGTAATAAATGATGTTCTTCCCCATTACTTCATTACACTAGTACTTTACCCATGAGTCCCAATCGTCCTAAAACAATATGTAAAAGGATATGACTCGACTTAGCAACCATGTAATCAACTAGATAATTAACTTGGGTTTAAACAAATGTTGTAACAATAATGCACTAAAGATGAGTGCATACAAGGTAGGCTAAGGCGATTTGGGTGTACATTTAAGTAGGGTGTAAACAAATTCTTACTTTAAGTAAAATGCTTAAAGTTAGAAACGAAAAGATAGGCTCTGAGGGGTGTACTAGGGGTATCGTGTACTAAAAATGAGTACAACGCAAAGGGTGTGGGCGAATTACTTGACCAATGTAGCCAATGTAATTATAACAAAAACACAGGTGTAAAACAATGGGTTAATCCTAATGCCTCTTATCATGTAGTAAATCTAACTACACGAATGTAGTCTCACTTGTGGCCTCGGAATGGTCCTAACGCAAGTTCTAGAATCTAAGTGCTACCGGTACACACATCATAGCATAAATGCTTTTCCTACCAATTCTAGGGGCGAACCTCACATTTTTGGGGGTGGAAAATTTTTTAATGGTACGGTTTTTTTGTGCTAGTCATATAACTCCTATCCGTGAGACGCTCATTAAGATCAAAGTTTCACTCCTATATGTTGTAAAAAATTTTAAATTTGGCACTAAAATTGCCCTAACAGGTATTTATCTCAGTTTTATTACACATCTACCATTAAACAAACAAAAATCAAGCGTAAGAGCATTCTCTAATCGTACTTTTACCCCCCCCCCCCCCCTTACACTTAAGATGAACATTGTCCCCAATGTTCAAACAACAAGATGTAAAAGTAAATAAGGTAAAAGAATGAAATCAAATACTCCCCTGATTCGTTCGGTGGATAATGAAGTAACACGGTTAGATCTTCTTCCAAAGAGAATGTAAAAGCTTCATGACTAATGCATCGCCAAAAGCTTGATCCAAAAACATTTCCTTGTCCAAAATAACCTGTTAAGCCTGAGAAAACAAACACGAAAACCTGCATAACATCGGCGGGATAAAATCTATATATAAGGATATAATGCTTGTGGAATGATAATTTTGCAGATTCCTGGAGATTATAAGTTATAGATTTAATAAAAAAAATTTATGAAAACAAAACTTTCAAAAAATTTCAGAAAATTAAACCTGACGCCGTCAGGTTGTAAACCATGACGCCGTCAGAAATGATCTGACAGAATTCTCATGTTAAGTTTCCGGAAAAATTTTGGAAAAACCTATACCTTACTTCCTGGAAATCCTGCAAAACATCATCATGACTCGATACAAGCATTTGACTCAAACAAATACGAATATGTATGTTAATTTATTATTATTATGATTCATGTTCATTTGTTCTAATAAACCGATTTAGATTTCCCTTACACTTAACTTTTGCAAAATGCCTTTATATGTAGTTAAGACGAAGTTAAAAACAAGATAAAGCATTTTCACAATTTAGTTTCGAACATGAATCAATAATAATAAAAATTAAACATAAATACGGAAGCAAATAAAATCAAACAAACAAATAAATAAACACACAAAGCAATTAAAGCTTGGGTTGCCTCCCAAGAAGCGCTTGTTTTTGTTCGAGTCACGAGCCTGACTCTACCCTTATTTAACAGAAATAGGAGAGGTTTTCCCTACACTTAGGATTAAGTGTGGGTGAAAGTAGCGATACACACCCTTAGGGTGGAAATATGCCACGTGAGGAAAGAGTGACGGGTGAATTATATGCTCAAAGGTGCGGGATCCTATCATCATAACCTTACCTAATTCAATTGGGTTAGTGGGCGGATTAAGATTTTCTCCTAGAAAGGGATCATCTTCTATCAACTTCGAGAGACTCCAAGTTAAGAATCCACTTTGACCTAATAAACCCGGTTTAAACCCATAATGTTTCTTGTGATCAATCATAAATGGGTGATGTAAGTATGTAAGGTCATGGTTCACTCCTATGTTAGCTTCCTCTCTACAAGGCCTAGAGTCTACTACCTTAATCTTAACATTACCCGGACTACATGGTTTGATGGGTGGATCGGGACCTAATTCAATTCCTAAGTTCACATCTAAGGATGGAAGATTAGGTAACGGTTTTGGTTTAGGCTCCGGTTCATCAAAACTAGGAACTTCCATAGAACTAAAAGAAAGGTTATGACTATAAGTATTCAAACCTATTTCTTCTAGTTTTGTTTCTTCCAAAGGTTCTACTTCAATTGGGGTTCCTATAGTCCCTTCTACTTCTTCCGGGTAAGTCACGGGCGGTGTGTATGCCTCGAATGATGGTAGGACTTGTAGGGTACTTTGTAGGTTTGTGTTATTTACCTCATCCTTCCTTGTCTCTATATCAATTATATCCACATCATGTGTTTTAGTAGAATCTAACCCAAACATGTTCCTAAGTATCTCAAATCCTTCTCTAGCCATTTCAAGTTCTAAGTCCGATTCATAAGAATCTTCCCCGATAACATGATTACTATGTTCAATTTGCCTAAAGGATTCATCATGTGTTCCTTGAGATTCAAAGTCATTGATCATAAAACCTAGGTCTTTTTGCTAAATATGCTCATGTTTGGGTAAATCCTCCTCAATTGTTTCCTCAAGTTGTGATGTATACGAACCCATTAATTCATTAAACTTATGGTTCACGGTTAGGAGGCTTTCCTCAAAATTTTTCCAAAGGGTCTTATTAAAAGGAGTTGATCCTAACAATGATTGTTTAATAGAAGCCACACATGCACATAATTCATCAAACCTATCAAACTTTATACCCATCTCCTCTTGTATATATCTAAGATCACTTAAAAATTCATTGGAACAACAGGAAGCAAATCTATCCGTGTAAAGTAATTGTTCCTCTATTGTTAATGATCTAAATGGAATTTCATCCGCCATGGTGACAAATGAAAATGGTTTTACAAACAAAGGGCACAAAGAAAAAGATAGACTAAAGAAATCTAATAAAAAGAAAAATAAAAATCTCACTAGAAAGGAATCTAGTGAGTAGACCTAATAAAATAAAAATTCAAGCTAAACAATAACTATTCCCCGGCAGCGGCGCCAAAAACTTGATGCGTGGTTTTGCAACCTTACAACAGGTTTTACCTCTCGAGGGATCTCAAGAGGCTTACAACCCCACCAGGCAGTGTACCTGACCGATGTAGTATAGTGTAGTGGTAAGTACGGGGGATTGATCGTTCTCCACAGGGAATAGTGTTCGTTAGGTATGAAAAATTACTCTAATAGGTCTAAGGGTGAGAGAAGATTCTTTTTGTGTTTTTATAATTTTTATGAAAGCAAGTAAAATCTCGGGTTTGAAAGAGTGGGCGAAATTAGTTGCTAGTCAACTAACCCAAATTACAACGAATGCAAATAAAATAAAATAACAGAAAATGAAAAGGTTGGTGAAAACTTATGTGGAGGGAAATGTGTTTACTTAGATTTCCTTACTCCCTAACTATCTTTTACCGGTTGATTAGTGTGTATTAGTTGCGTGGATGACGGGTGTATTCCTTAATACCATTCATGGGGTGGCGTACGTACTTACCCAACTCTACAAGCTCCTACTTCACTCCTATGTCGAGCCGGCTAGGAAGCTCCTAACATGGGATCACTAGAATTCGCTTGTGCATTAAATACAACCATAAAAACCTTTAGTACGCATTGGTTCATGTTTCTTAAGACGTTCAAGCAAGTTACCGAATAGGAAGTTAGCCAGTTTTCTTAAGCCTAACATAGATGAACAATCATCCAATACAACTAACAACACACTAATAACCAATAATCAATAGCTAGGTTTCATTAGATCTAAGCAAACACAAGATAAATCTAGCCTAACATGCTAAACAAAAGACAAGAACAAGATAAAATCAAACAACACATAGACATATTGAATGATTAATTGATAACTTATCTTCAATGTAACATGGAAGATCTCAAGGCAAAAAGCCTTGAAAGAGCTGCCAAATTCGTCCTAGGGTTTTCACACACAAAGTTCCCCAATAAGTTCCACACTAATGACAAAGAATTGCAAAACTATATATAGATTTTTAGATCTGACGGCGTCACGTTATGGAGTGTGACGCCGTCACCTCGCCGCTTTTAGGGTTCCCGGATGACCTTCTTGACGCTGTCCCTCTTTAGCTCTCCAAAATCCGTTCTGGCCTATCAAGGCTTGACGCCCTCAGACTATGAACGTGACGCCGTCCCTCTTTAAATTATAACGTGACGACCTTGATCAAATTAAAGGGTGACGCCGTCAGAATTCCCATGCAATTTTCACTGGCTTATCATGAGTAAATTTCACATCCACCACTTTTGCCAAGCCATGACGCCGTCTGGAGAGGATCCTGACGCCGTCAAAGGTAACTTTTAGCCGATTTTTGAGACTTTGTCGTTTTCTTCACTTTTATGCTCCAAAAACGTCCAAAATGCTTCCTTTTCCAGATTTCTTCTCAAAAGTATCTAAAATGACAAAAGGAACGATTTAGGGCAATATTTGATCAAATAAATACGATTTAGGGCTTAAATGACCCCTTAAAAGCGGTACACTTTTCGCTTCATCAAAACGCGAATCTCTGACACGATCACTGCAGGTGCGCCATGTAGTTTTGGATAATCTTCTCCCGAAAGAAGTCACTGCCAATCTTCCAAGTGAGCTGACCTAGTCAAACCGTCCTCTACCACTCAATTCGTGTTGTCCTTCCTAATGTGCATGGAATTTTCGTTACCAAATCCCTGAAAGTTTAATCTCACTTCTACATACGAACATCCAACACTAAAGAAAACCACTTGTACGCTGATATTGAATATTAACCTGTTGACACGCCAACCACTTCACCACTAATGTAGTCACAACCGTATTCATACCATTCCATCAAAATTTATGCTACAAGTCTCTACACATAATAGTACAACTAAGATGAATAGAGCCAATAGTGTGCTTCAATCAAAACCGCCTCCTTCAAGTCTGCTAAGATAGATCATGTTCCACCGTCTTGCTCCCGAGCTTCTTCATGCCTGTCACCAATCACTCCCAAGTCATGCGTCGGATAGTTCACTTCATGCGGTTCTAGCTGTACCAATAATCTTCCCGTGTTGCATAAGGACAATAGCTAAGTCTCCTTTGACCGGATCTACACACACTCCTTGTGTTAGATGAATACTTTGAATGATGTCTAGTCTAGCAAGCGGAATTTACTAGCTAGTACTTAGAAGATTTAATTGTTTGTGTTTTGTATTAACGAATCAACAAAGAATGAACAATGAACAATATACTTCAACTTCAACGATTCAATATTATTAATAAATAATACGAGTGATCTCCTATCACTAGGGTTTACAACCTTGAATCTTAACAAAATGATACTTAATACAATCATACCAAAACTTTAACCTAGGCAATCCTTTTATAGACTAAGGATTCCTTCACAAGATAACTATCAACCTAACATTATAAGATATACATTAAATCTTTTCTATAATTATCTTCACACGGTTTTATCATAAACAGTACAAACTTCTTCATTCACCAGTACTAACTGCTTATGTCTTCAAAACTCTTCAGCAGTACTAACTTTCATCTTCAACAGTACTAACTGCTATAGCTTAATTTCCTAACAATACTCCCCTAAACTTATGATTTCTATCCAAATCACTAAGTTTCTTCAAATTAAGCTTCTTCTTCTTAATGTGGAAAATTCTTTCAAACATCTATCCCATCAGTCACTTTAGTCTTTGACTTTTCTTTGCTCTACAAGGTTGAAAATCTTTGTAACTAACAAGTCTGCCATCTCAGAGTCTTCTTCAACCTTGAGTCTTCCTTGTATCATAGCCACTAACACAAATGTTCTGAGTGGATAGTCTTTTTCCACCAACATTTAGATTTCTATCCCATCTGGAGTAGAAACTCTATGTACTCCACACGATTCAAACAAATACCAATACACATCTTTAACTTGTGCTTCAAATCTCTACATTGACTCTCCACTATCAGGTTCATAGATTCTCTTCAACTGAACCCATAATTCTTTGTCTTTGTCTTCAATAGGATCTTTATCTCTGAATCTCTCTTTTACTAAGCTCCATAGTTGATTAAGATCTTCTCTGTCAAATCCTCTGAGTAAATCTTCAAACAACTTGTACCTTTCAGAAATATCACCAAGTCTGATTATCTTCTATCCTTTCATTCTTCCATCAGTGAACACTTCCCAGTCAATGATTGGATATTTTACTTGTAAAGGTTTGATATAAGAAGATTCTGGAACAATCATCATCATACTCTTGATCTTCTCATTGGTTAACCCTTCTTCTTTAGACTTTTGTTTCTTTGCAGCATCAGATTCAAGAACCTCTGGCTGTCTTTTCTTTTTCCTTGTCATGTCCTCTCTGATTGGAGTATTTAGTCTTGCATATACTTCAAAGAATTTCCTTTCAATCTCAGCATCTGTCCATCCAGTAAAGTCACTCATCTTGTAATTAGCTTGATTCTTCAAATAGTGCTTCATGAAATTGAGTTTCTCCTTCCTGGTAGGTAACTTGGTCTTGTAACCAGACTTTTGCCTTTCTCTGATTCTGTGCATTAAGTTACTCCAAGTAGCTTCTTTATTTGTCTTCAAGATAAATTTTTTGAGCATCTCTGACTTTTCTTCTTCATTTAACTCCTGATCATTAAGAATCATCACAGCATGAGCTTTTATAATACAATCAGAATCCAACAAATATTGAAGTTGCTCATTAAACTCTTCTTGATTAAAATCTTCAGTTCTTGTTCTATCCATGAAACCAGCTATGTTCTTTTCATCATCAGCAGCCATTTTCCTTGCTAATTCCTCATCTTGAGCTATCTGAGCTTTCTTAGCTTCTTCATCAGCCAATTCTTCTTCTATCATTCTCCTTGCAACTTCTGCATCATGATCTATCTGAGTTTGAGTTTTTGGTTTTAATGTCTTGAGCCTTTCAAGTTCTTGAGCTGCTTCCTCTTCTTCTTGTGTCATAGCTCTTTTACCTTTATCAGCTCTTCTTCTTTCATAAACTAGCTCGGCTGAAGTTTCACCAGTTGGAACTGCTTGATGCTCTGTCTCAGCAGTTGGAACTGCTTCAACAGTCTGAACTTTTTCTGCTTCATGGGTATCAGTTTGAACTGCTTCAAGTTCGTCTTCCATATCTGCATTACCAGAACCTATATCAAATTGTTCTTCTTCCTATTCATTATGCCTCCCGTGAGAACTTGATCCATCTTTGTCTTTACCAAATTTCCTCCCCTGTTTGGAAGAATTTCCACCATCAGCATCATCGGAATCATCTGAGTCATCACTAGAAGAATCATCATCCAATACCATTCTTGCCCTTTTCTGCTTGAGTTGAGCTTTCAGCTTTTTCACCTTTAAAGATAACCTGTTAAAAATTTTAGCCGAATTCTCCTTGTGGGCTTTGAGCTCATCCTTGGTGCTTGCAAGATCTGTCTCCAAACTTTCAACTTTGGCAACTAGCTTGGTACATAATTTCATCAATTCATTTTAGTTAGAACTACCCTCATCACTTCTAGCTGTGTGACCTGCTAGGAGAGGTGAATCATGGGGAAAGGATTTAGGAATCACTCTGGGTGTTTCCCTTCTCCTATAAGTGATGCGCAATTGAGATGGTTGGGTTCTTTCAAGTACTTGAGTGGATGTGTGATGGGGATCAGTTGGAACTGCTGAACCTTCACCCAACTCAGTTTGAAGTATTTGAGGAAACAATGGAACTGGTTCCCCTTGAAAAAGCCTACTAGCCATAGCCATATTTTGAAAAACTTTTGATTGAAGGCTAGGAGTAGCAAAAATTTCAGTTGGTTTTGTAAGCAGGTATGTCTTTTTATTCAAAAGTGTTTGAACAAACCAGGGATACATTAGAAACTTTGTTTTGCTTTTAACATTAGATTCCATACCCTCAAAAATAAATTTTGAAAAGTTAAAAACCTTGTTTGTAGACAAACAAATGAGAGCAATAGTAATATTGCTACTGAACTGCTCCCAAGCAGTCTTTTTAGGACTTAAACAATGTAAAAGGGTATGTATCAAAAATCTCCATTGAGGTGAGAAACATCCTTTTTGAAAAGTTAATTTATGTTCAGATGTATCATACCCCATTTTGGTAAGTTCTTCCCATATTTCTGTGTTGTGCATAGTGTTAATACCATCTGAGTGATTTAACTTAAGATGTCTCCTAATTATAGACTCGGTAACAACAAAAGATACACCATCCACTTCAGAATGAATTTCTAAGTCTCCATCTTCACTAGTCAAGACAGTAGCATTCTGCCAGAACTGTGTGATGTGAGAGACATAAAGAGTAGGAGAAACAGTTAGAGCATACCTTATGTGAGAGTGGTTGAGAAAGTCCACAATCTCATAAAACTTTAGTTCATCTCCTTCCTCTGTTTTCTCAAGAAATGCAACCTGATTATGACGCTTAACAAATTCCAATCCAGCCATTCTTAGTGATGAAAAATGAAAGATTATAGCAATACGATGATCGTTTAAATTGGAATTGAGGTTTTATGTAGTCGTTTGGGGTTTATAGGTACTGTTTAGGGTTTTGCGAAATAAGCGTATGAGATAAATTATCTTTAGAAATAGAATAAATGAATTTATGGTAAAAAGATAATTATCGTCTATAAAAATCCCTATAAGTACCTTAAGAATAACGGTTTTACCCCAACGGCTAGAAAATTAATTACTGACAGATTTTTACAACGGCTAGTTGAGCCGTACTAACCGTACCAACTGTTGGAAAAATTTTGTTGAGCCGTATGAACTTATTGAAAAGGATTTTAAAATACCATGGCTCAAACATAGTTTTTAGCAAACTATCAGCTATCAACGGATTTTACCAATAGCCGTTTGCTTTGGACTAGCCAACTCTTCACAGTTAGATATGGTGAGCTGATAACCATACAATTTTTGGTAAATTGTCAACCATCAACGGATTTGATTAGTCTTTACCAGATACCGTTTGCTCTGGACTAGTTGGTTCTTATGTGGGTTAGACATGGTGAACCAATTACCATTTGTTGTGTGCAAAGATCACACACTCAGCTCCAAATCACAATTACAGTCCAAAACATATATCATTTAATTCCATGATGTTTATCATCCAAATCCTTGCAAGTGTTAGTCCAAAAACAAAGAAACAAGCCACAAGGAACTTGTCTCACAATATAAAAGTATATGACTAACAATGCACATAACAAGAAAAATTAATTTCCTTGTGGTACCCAAGCCAAAACAGACTTAGGCTTTCCTCTTGCATCAACATAATTCATTCTTTTCAAAACAATTTTAGCACCATTGGGTTTGATGGGTCTCCAAACCCAGCATGCTGATGCGTTCACACCATTTCCCATATTTTCCTTAGCAGTGTTTTTATTAACACCAGTACCAATTACTCTGCTAGCAGTTGAAACTGCTGGCTTGGTAGTTGTTACCTTAGGTTTCCAAACTTGGTTTGTTACAACTGCTTTGTGATGAAATGGTCTATTAACAGTTTTTGGTGCTGGTTTAAAAACTGGTTTTGCACCTTGAACTGTTGGTCTTGGGTTAACAGGTCTAATAGGTCTGACAGTCTGAACTGCTGGTCTAGCAGTATGAACTGCTTTGGGTCCAGACCTTAAAAGAACTGATCTAGGTATCATTCTAGTGTTTTTTGGGTGAGAGGGAGGTCTAACAGTGTTCACCCTAGGATTTGAATACCTATTTACCCATTTATCACAAAAGGCTGCAAGATGGTCAAAACTACCACACGAGTAACAAGCTTTCCTATAGCAGACAAAATCATCCCCTAATTGGTGAGATTTGAGGTCATTCCAATTCCTTTGGTTACCTCTTGGCTTGTTTGTTGTTCTATACATTTCTGCATACCTAACTGTTGGCCTAAAAGGTTTGGCATTTGATCTAAGCCTAACAGTTTTAGGTTTAACCATCTTTGGAACTTTTGGTTCCTCCACTTTAGCACTAACAGGCTTAACCACACCCTGATCATCCTCATCATCAGAAGTCCATTCCTCAATGATTGGAGCATCTGAGTCCTTAGCTGAGGACCTATCAGAAGACACCTTGTCCTCAGATAGTGATTTATCACTAGCATTCTCATACACAGGTTTATCAACTACACTTTCTTTAGGTTGAGGACCATATTTAAGCTCAGGTAGTTGAAATTCAGGTAGTCCTGTGTGTTCTAAGTCTATGCCTGGAGGTGTTGGAATTCCTCTATAGGGAGGTGGAACTGACTTATAACCTAGGCCTGACTTAGCTTTATTAAGGATCTGACACTCAACAATCTTACTAACACCCTGAGTTTCAAATTCTAGTGTGTCAACAGTCATTTGAATGTTCTCCTTTGCTTTCTTAACCTGTTCTAGCTCATGTTTCAACACAGTAATTTCATTCTCTCTAAACATTAAGTCTCTCTTAACAATAATCATATCATCAGAAAACTTTGACTCATTACTTTTATAATGAACAATTTGTTCTTCTAACACAGCTAAAGCCGTCTTATGATTTGCTAAGTTAAAAGCAGTTTGAGTTAGCTCTTTTCTCTGATCCTCATATCTTTTCTTAAGAGTTTCTAGATCTTTTAAAGCTTCACAAGATTTAGAACATTTAGAAACTTGTACCTCAGAGTCTGAAAATGCCATGAGAGCAATCTCTGTAGATGCTTCTGCTTCCTCCTTTGCAATGTAGCTCTAATCAAACCCTAAGCCATCAATGGTAACCATGGCTTTCGAGCTTGAATCAGTAACCTCCACAACCCTTGACTTGTTTCCATATCCTCTGCTCTTTCCATCTTGTTGACTTGGCAATCTGCACTCCCTAGAGTAATGACCTTTCTTGTGGCAATTGAAACACTCAATCTTGGACTTGTCATACCCCGCAACATCATTGCTATTTATGACAATCTTCTTGCCAGTCTTCTTCAAGAATCTCCTAGCTCTCAAGCTGAGAAGAGAGAGCTGACACTTGATATCCATCTCTTAAATATCATCTTCATCAATCTCTTGAAAATCTGAATGAGTCAACATACTTCCATTGTGCTGAGTAGTCAAGAAAGCACAATAAGTATCTTCATTCAAAAGTCCACTAGTACTGCTTGAGGTGCTAGCAGTACCAAGGTTTGCGCTAGCAGTACCAACTGCTCCAGCAACTTGCACTTCTTCATCTGGACTTGAGGTACTGGGAGTTGATACAAAGGCTAAATTCCCTGAGCTTGAGCTTGAGCTTGATCCAGCAGACTTCTTAATATCATGTTCAACTATCTTGAAGTTGCTATAGATATCCATTAAGCTCATGGAATCTATATCAGGCTTGTTTTTCGATACAACAACATGCATAGCCCATTCAGCTGGTAGATTCCTTAGAAATTTGGAGTTGAGATCTTCCTGAGGCATCTCAATTCCTAGAGCAGCCAATTGACTCACTAGTTTTTGAAGTCTATTAAACATATGATCTAATGACTCGTTGCTTGTTGCTGAAAAATTCTCAAACTGTTGCTTGAGAAGAGTCTTCTGAGATTTCTTGGTGGCTTCGTTCCCACCATATCTTGCAACAATAGCTTCAAAAAGGGTTTTAGCACACTTAAACTTGCTAAAATTCAACAACTGATCATTGGGAATAGTCATCAGAAGCAAACTTCTAGCCTTAACATCATTCTTGTGCCTTGCCTTCTCTTCAGTAGTGGTTGGCTTTGTCTGCACTGTAGTCTCATATTTACCTTCAACAACAGTTGTTGTTGATACGGGTGAAAAGGAGTTTCCTTCTTCAATGATCTCCCAAAGAGTATAATCTTGAACTTGGAAGAACTGCTCAATTCTTAATCGCCACATATCGAACTCATTGGGTTTAAGCATTGGAAGCTTAGCAGCAATATTAGTCTGACTTGTTGTTGTCTCCATGTCCATCTTTTCTTGAACAAATTCGTCTGGATCTTCTAAACCAAAGTATCAATAACCTGTCTCTGATACCACTTGACCGGATCTACACACAATCCTTGTGTTAGATGAATACTTTGAATGATGTCTAGTCTAGCAAGCGGAATTTACTAGCTAGAACTTAGAAGATTTAATTGTTTGTGTTTTGTATTAACGAATCAACAAAGAATGAACAATGAACAATATACTTCAACTTCAACGATTCAATATTATTAATAAATAATACGAGTGATCTCCTATCACTAGGTTTTACAACCTTGAATCTTAACAAAACGATACTTAATACAATCGTACCAAAACTTTAACCTAGGCAATCCTTTTATAGACTAAGGATTCCTTCACAAGATAACTATCAACCTAACATTATAAGATATACATTAAATCTTTTCTATAATTATCTTCACAAGGTTTTATCATAAACAGTACAAACTTCTTCATTCACCAGTACTAACTGCTTATGTCTTCAAAACTCTTCAGCAGTACTAACTTTCATCTTCAACAGTACTAACTGCTATAGCTTAATTTCCTAACATCCTTTTTGAGTAGGAACAAATCTCTTTCCAGCTTTTCAACTTCTCCTCTCATTCTTCATCCCAATCAAAATTTTCTCTTCGAAAATACTACATAGAGCTTCTTCTGACGTAGAAACCTCAACACAGAATACGAAGATGATTTCCATGTTTCTCTTTCGTCTCTGAATATACCAATATGTCATACTATGACAAATTGTCCAAGTATTCATGAAAGACACGATTCATCAAGTTCATAGGAACAGTCAGAGCAGTAGCCAATACGATTGGCATCACAATACTCATAGAGATCAAAACGAATACGGAAAGCAATTCTAGGAACATCTCGCTCCTTTAAACATAACTGGAAAAAATTAATCAGGTCTAAAATTCATCATTGGAAAAATTTCACACTCGGGAGTTGATTAATCAAATCGTCGATTCGAGGTAACGGATAACGGTTCTAACCACAATACTATTCAGCTTCCCGCGATCACTACACAACTTCATGTTATCATCATCCTTCTTCATGAATACAACTTGGGTACACCACGGATACACACGCAAACGGATAAAACCACTTTCTAAAAGCTGGTCCTTCAATTCTTTCCATTCAACCGATGTCACAAGATACGGAGTTTCAGAATTAGGAAAAACATTGCTCTTATACGGATAGAGTTTCTGAATCAACCAACTTACTGATCTCAGGCACTTCTCAAGACATCCTATGATCCCAATAAGTTCAAGTTATATGATGTAACTATTATCACGTTGGCCAGGCGTCATAATACTTGCATCATATACACATGCCCTTATTGCAATCACAGTTTACCTCGAGTCGTGACTAAACAAACTTCATAACCATATCAGAACAAGATCACACTCTGATGGAAATATTGATAGTTTATTAAGGAATTCATTACGAAAATTTCAAACAACCGAATAACTTTCGAGTCGAGTTTCATCAAACGAAATATCTTCACAACCGCGACAGATTAACGTACGAAGTTTTAAAACTGATGTGATCATAATTATTTACCAGGTTAGGAACCATGATATAGAGTTCGAGTTTCTCAAATCGCCAAAGATTACAAATCTAATATGACTGTTGTTAGCATCTCGATGCTTAGTCAGCAAATCCATATTCAAAATAACATCGAATTAAACATTCCCAAAGGAAACAGATTAGAAGAACGAACTTATCTCCCAATACCTTCAAAACATACTGGATAATTCCGATACTCGTGACGGATAATCACAAGTTTTCTCATAGGAATAGAAATGAGTAAAGCAGATTCTAATAGTGCAGAGGGGACCTTAATATGCTTAGCAAAAGCAAGGGAAGCTACAGAATGTGTCGAACACATCGGATTCATACATATACGAATTCTCTGAACGAATGAAAGGTATCCAAATGAATCAAAAACGAATCGGAGATCGAAATTCAAAGAATGGGGTCAAATCAGAGAGTGAAACCTGTAAGGCATTACTACAAAAGTCTTAAAGCATTCTAAACTTATGTGATCACCAAACTTATACTGCGTATCTTGCTAAATTTCCTAAGTCTCCGTAACGAATGGTCTTATGAGAGCCTAACTGAAAGTAGAGGCATAAATCAGAGCAGCGCGGAAGAAAGATAAATAATCAAAGTCTTATCGCATAATCTACCCAATCCTCACCGGTCATAACTAAAGTTTCTACAGGGAAAACCTAAGGCAAAACTTCAAGGGTTGTCTTATAATTTCTTACAATGCAAACCTAAGGGTCTAAACTTCACAAGTCAAGGTTTTATGTACTACAAGTCGCAGCCTGGGCTCTGATACCATAATTGTAACACCCCAACCCGACAAGGGCTAAAATGCTACATTATGGTGACAAATCAGAACGTACGAATGCAAGCGGAAGACTTATAAACATAATAGTTACAAAGGTATTCTAATGATAGCTACTCTATACATAATAATTTCCAAAACTGAAATACAACTCCAAGCTCAAATCTAACTGAAGATAAATCAAAATCTAATCCAAAAGCAAACGGGTATCTATCGCCAGGGTAGTCCACTAAGAACTCCTATGCACTCTTCACTCAAACCCAGCTTCCAACCTAAAACCTTCCGCAGGAAAAGAAATGCGGCTGAGCTTAAAAAGCCCAGTGAACAGATATATATACAAACGAATAATCAAATCATATATAAGTATAGGAAAAGGAAACATAAGCTCCTGCTGAAACGAATATCATCTGTCAAAAGAATGAGAGGTCAAGATCATCTGAACAAATATCATAAGTCAAATGAAATGGAGAAATACAAATCAAATGGATCAAATGCATAAATATCATGAGTCAGAATAACACTAAGAGTCAAATAAGAAAACGGAAACGAACACGTCCAAACGAGCCACTCGAACGGACCAAAGATACCTAACAGATAGCCACGAGCGTATCTAAACGAGCCACTCGAATAGACCAAATAATCACATAATCCGTCAATTCATATTGTACAAGGAGTAGCTAGCTCCAATGTACCAGAAGTGAGAGGGGTGCATGGCCCGCACAAACCAATCACTAAAATCACGTCATAATTATTCCAAATATATATACCTAGGATGCATCCATACGCTCCCTGCAAAACAGAATACATATGCAAGTACGAGACTATACATACATATAACAGAATGGCCATGTGCGCCATAATCATATAATCCTAACAGAAGGGAACGCCGTCGATCAATCACACCTCCACAGAAAGTGTTATGCCATTGGTGCCTCAATGACATGGCCATGGTATCTCCATGGCTAGTTAGCTCGGGCAACAGAACATAACAGAATACAACTATCCATAATAAGAAATCATAACATAATCAACAAAGGCATATCAACTGAACAGAATCTCAATCAAGGAGATAATAAACAGATCATCATAACAGAATGGATAGCAACTGAATCATATCAAGGGGATCATAGCAATGGCTTATATCAAATGGAATCATGGCAAAGTAAACAAATCAAAGTCAAGGATCGAGAAGTCATGAGATCAGAACCCTTACTGAGGAAGGGTAGAATATCTGTACCTTAATCCGCAAATGAAACCATATCACAAAGATCGGAAGTTACTCCTTCTTCAGCGAATCTACACGAATTAATGACCGTATTATTATTTAAGAACTATTTCATAAGTTATTATTGATTCATCACTTGTTGTTGAGCAGAGTAACATATTAGGGTTTCCTTCTATTTTTAGAAACTTTCCATTTTTAGTAACCTTCCATATTTAGTAACTTTCCATAATTAGTAACTTTCCATATTTAGTAACTTTCCATACTTATCAAGTTTCCATATTTAGTAACTTTCCATATTCAGTAAGTTTCCATATTTAGTAACTTTCCATATTCAGTAAGTTTCAATATTTAGTAACTTTTCATATTCAGTAAGTTTCCATATTTAGTAACTTTCCCTATTTAGTAACTTTTAACACGACTCTCCAATTTAGTTAAATTCGGTTTTTGTGTTCGGAATTATCAATTATGTTTAAAATACTCACACATAAGTCAACACGTCATTAACAAGTCATACACGAAATAGTAACAAGTATTGGGCATCAAGCATCAAAAGAACACATTGAACATATAAATAATATATGTATACATATTAACTGATTTTATCATAAAATTTAGCCCAATTAACGAATTTTAAAAATGTCTCAAAGGCCTAAACTAAAAATCCAAAAAATTATCACAGAAGCCCACATGTCTTAGGAGTCTACTGGAATTTTTCCAGATTTTATTATCAAGTGTAAACCCCTTTTTAAAATCGTCTAAGTTAACATGTTCAGATTCGGATCTGCAGATACACTTCAAAAGTATGCACCTAAAAACCTAACCATATGACTTCAGAAAATTCTACAAAAATTCTACAAAAATTCCAGGAGGTAGTCCACATATGGCGTATAATTTCTTTAAATTTTTGGCCTATAATATGCTATGTTTTGGAAATGAAAAATCATGGAACTCGACTGAAAAATAACTCAGCAAACACATTTTAACACATGATCGCATTAAATTCAGAAAAACATCCAAATCAAACTCAAATTTGTTCAAACCAATTGGAATACTCTCCTAGGACCCTAAACTGAGTTTACAAACTAAAATCCAGAATTAAACTATAACACCCCCATTTTCGGAACGCAGCGGAATACAACATGGGGTGTTATCTATTAGTCACATAGTACAAGTCATAAGAAACATCAAAATATTTAAAGATGTTTTTAAACAAAGTTCACATTTGAAATAATCAGAGTTTAACAAAGTTAAGTCCCAAAAGTTTTAACCAGGACAAGAGTCCAAAAGATACATAATTTAAACACAACATAAGTTTTTGAGTTATTAAAAGTTCCATCAAATGTGAAATAACACGTGTCCATCCATCCATGTCCTTGCACGCCCATCCAAGCATTAAACATTTACGAACCTGAGATAAAACATGCTAAAAAGTCAACACAAAGGTTGAGTGAATTCATAGAGTTTAATAAACAATAAGTTGAATACAAGCATTATTCATAAATTGACATGTAACGAATACAAGTCGGGAAATAAGATTATAGCATCGAGCCCATGGCACCGAACCTTGACTTAAATTTAATGATGCCCCTTAGATGTAAATTTGCCAATTTACCAAGAATCTCTCAATATTATGTGGCCGTTTATGTATGAGCGCTACTCACCCGGTCAGGCTTGTCAAGCCAAATATGCATATTCATAATACTAGCGTTTCCTACGGAATTAACAGTTCATGAAATTAGGGACTTGAATGGCAAAAGATTTCTCAATAACTATAATCATGTAATCAGGTCAAGCATACCAAAAACTACTTGTATTCAGTTTGTAAAACTAGCATGTATCTCCCCCATGGGTTTATAAACAGTTTAAGAGTTAAAGTGGGGCTATGAACTCACTGAAATCAAAAGTGAACATTCAAGTGAAGAATGAAGAAATAATCCGCAAGAGCTCTACGAGCAACCTAGAATATATACGCGTGTCTTAGCTTTTATGAATAATGATACAATCATTATTATATGCTATATAAATTACGATCTCAATTATGCTTGGTACATAAAGTTTAAATAAATATCAAGATTAACTTTAGCCCTTTTAAAATGATCTTTAAGTATGACATTTACATTTCTTACAAAAATTCAAGTGTTAAGTCTATAATTGTTTCTATGTCCAAAATAAGTTATGAAGGTTCAAGATTAGCCTAAGGTTTAAATTTAGCCCAATGGTCAACTTTTAGTCAAAAAGGTTCAAATTAAGTCTAAAGGTTCAAATTATATTAGATGGTTCAACAATATACTTAGAGGTCCAATTTTTATAAAGTGTAAACATTTTTATACTTTTTAACCTAATGCTGATGGAAATTTTAATAACTTGTTCACTTTCAAAAATCCGTTATTTGCAAACCGTAAGTCAAAAAATTAACTTCTTTATATCCCCGGAAAGGTATTCATCTGTACTAACAAGTTTTGTGGGTCCCACTGAGTCAAAAATTACAACACAATAGCAAAATTACCCGTTTACCCATATTATTCACTTCAGAAGTTTCTAACATTACAACAGTCCCACGAAAATCGCGATATCTAGATTTCTACAAGTCCAATTAATTCCCCGTTTGCGGCCACGTTTAAGTTAAGATGTTATCTACAACTTTTATGATTTGAGTAACAGTGGGTTATTCACAAAAAAAATAACTTTTACACGTTTCAAATCTGTTACTCAGGATGTAACATGTTTCACGAAAATATTTCTAGTTTAATCATCGTAATGAGTTAGTCAATGAAATACCTGTCAAAACGACCGAAAGACATTGATCTAAAACTAAATATTTTTATTTTATGTCCAAAGTTCACTGATAAAATCAGTTTATTACGTTTTTACCCCTGATCAGAAACAACTGTTGCATGTCTAGTCCTTTAGTGTTTTTATTGTTTTCTAAGCTATGTACCAAGCCTAACCAAGCATAATAACTTATATAATATTCAAATACATCAAGATATATAATATTTACAGAAGTGAAAATAAAAATAAAATGAAAAGTTAGTGAGGAGTTTCTTACAAAAGTGATGAACAAGCAAAAATTTCAAGAACAAGGATCAAGGAACTATCAAATGTCACCACCAAGAAAAACTCTTGTGAGCTTGAAGGAAGGACTTTAGGGGATCATGGAGAGCTTCAACCTACAGCCACAAAAACATTTTGTGAGCCATAAAAATATAGGAGGAAGAATATTTCAAGAAAACCTCCAAAAACTTCAATAAAACCTTCAAAAACTTGATTCAAACCACCATCTTTTGTGAGTACCTTCAAGAAGATGTTGTAGAGATGATTTTGTGATAGAAATCAAGATGAGATGAGGGGTTTTGGTGATGGATTTCGGCAGCAAGGAGAAGAGGAGGAGGAGGGAAATTGGATAGTTTTTAGGGTTTGTGTGAGATTTGCATGGAGAGAAATGATGATTAAATCTTGGGAATGAAAATTTTTATGAGGAGTGTGTGTTTGGTTAAGGTGTGGCCGGCCTAGGGACTTCAAAAGGGGGGAATATATTTTATTATTTCATAAAAATACATTATATACATGTTTTGTACAAGTATCATAAGTCACGGAGTGAGTTTGAAGGCCAACGAGGCTAAACCGGTAACGTTTTATGTATAGTTTGTGAAAATAAATGTCATGAAGATAATATTTTCATAAAAATGTCACATTTAGCTTAAAATGACCCAAATTTATGTTTCATATATTTCCCGAGCCTTTCGGAGTGTTAATATGTCTTTAAAGCTTAAACCGTGAGCCGAAAATGCGAATTACGCAGTACCGGGTGACTTGAAAACGTAAATTTTAGGAGAATGTTATGAAAATATTATGAAGTGTTAAAATTACTAATTTTAATATTTCATGGGAGACTTGGGTTTTCCGGAGTGTTAAAACGATATTAAAAATCAAAAACACAGACTGAAAATGCAAGTTGTTACCAAAATTTGACAAAATCGTGAAACGAAACATAAAATGTGAAATATAGAAGTTTTGAATATTAGGAGTGTATGATGGAATATTAAATCACTTATGACATGAAAACGGACAGGAATCCTAACACGGCTCATGAATAGCTAGAAACGCGAAAGTCGCTAAATCAGGTGAAAAGTAAAAATGAAATTTTTACTCAAGTGAAAATAGAAATAGAATATGAATTGGATATTGACCTTGAAATTACGAAATGTCACATAAACCTCAATTAAACTCGTTTCATGATGCATACAAATTCGACTATTACTACTGTCCCAATTAAAAACAACACATGAACCATAATTCCCTTTTTCCTTTTAATCCAATTAATTTTGTGATCAATATACATGATATTTACAGAATTTATTCATCAAAAAAATATCTACAAACACCTCATACGAATCATTCAAGACCAATAACAATAACATCCACACGAAGCACATAAAATCACGATCACCATAATCACAATAAGCCCTAATTTCTTTATCCCTTTTTAATCCAATTATTATCCATATGTTTATAGGTTTAATTACATGTGTATAAGAGTCGAATTGTGGCAGAAAATAAAGGATTAGACGATACCTTAAAAGCCAAAATTAATGAACAAAGAAACCGAGAAAACACCATAATTAAATACCCGAGAACTACACAACCAAAAACACCTTGAATCTTCTTCTTCCTTGTGTTTTTGAGAGCAAAAGTGATGTCTAGGGTTTGTCTCTCTCTCTCTTTTTTTTTTTTTTTTTTTTTTTTTTTTTTTTTTTTTTTTTTGTATTTCGATGATGGGGAGGGTGGGAACCGATCTTTATTTATTTATTTATTTATTTTTGTTTATCAAACTCTAGTTGGGCTTGGGATTGGGTTTGGAAAATAACAAAATTAGCCTTAAACTTTTATTTTTTAATAATATAATGTATAGTATTTAATACTCCCTCCGTGTCAATTTATTTGTCAGGAGAGAGAAAACACAAAGTTTAATAAAAGTGAGGCCACTTTAATTTTCAACCACTAAAATGGAATATTACTCCACTAAATTCTCTAGTTTTTACTAAATAAGTAAAGTGGACAATTAATTTAAGACATTATTAAAAGGAAATATGGACAATTAAATTGAGACGGAGGGAGTACTTAATAATTTAATTAGATTTTAGGTTAAAATTCAAAATGGTAAATAAAATGCAGGTCCAAATTTTAGGGTTTTACATTAGGACCTCTTGTTGTACTCTGATTTCATTTAAAGAATGATAACTTTTTAAAACGTCTCATTTAGAGGTTGTTTTCTATGACTTGAACTTTGTACTATGAAGTAGTACCCCAGTGATATTATCTTTCGCTGCGATATTTTGGGGGTGTTACAGATGTTAACCATAAAGTCAAACTCTAATTAATCTTTATAGTAATTAGTGTAAAATAAATAAAATTAAAAGAAAAGTTATGCAGATAAATCACGTCAACTGCTTTCTGTAAGCACGGATCTGCCGGATCCTTTGTAAAAGGGATACGTCCTTCACAAATGAAGGGATCCGGCTCTCTGATACAGCATAACAAAAAAGTGACTATGATTTATGAGTTCCAACCTCTTTATGTTAGTGCTTATTTATGTAAAATGGTGTGCCAAAAAGTAAGACAACCAAAACCTTATTCTAAGAAGGAGTCTTAAAGGCAAAATGATTTTAAGTGAAAACATGAAATATAGTTAAGAAAAAAAATCTTAGCTTAGCTCATTTTTTAAGTTGTTACTAAAATGTCCACATAAAGAGGTTTTTAAATTCAGTCAAAAATATTTGAAAGCATGGCCAATTATTTTAAGCAATCCCCTAACAAAGAAAATATACTAAGTCTAAGTTAATCTTTATTTTGAAAATGTGTATGAGTATAAAATTATGATGAAAAAGCAAGCACAAAATAGTTGAGAACATAAATCATGCAAGAACGTTAAATAAACCAATCATTAGCATAACATAATGCTATACTAAGTCAGACCCTATTGAGAAAGTATTCCAATGGTCCACTAGACAGATTCTTCTAAGTAAAAAAAAAATCATAATACATGCAAGACATTAAATGATCAACTAATATACGCTAAGTTAATCATAAGGTGGATTAAGAGCTTACTAAGTTAGTTCCTAATGAAAGAGTGCCCTAGAGATGCAATAACTTCTTTTATCCAAGTTCAAAATGAGAAAACAAAGTGTAAAATTTACTTTAGAAGGCTCTGTGACCCCGGATCTGTCGGATCCCCCACAAGAAGGATCCGCCCTTTGCTAAAGAGGGATCTGGCTGTCTGATAAGCAGAAGACAGACAGAGAGAAAAACAAACAACCATAGAACATATAAGAGCCAGCTTTTATTACATAAATAGTGAGCTAAAGGCAACTTTATTCTTAGGAAGTATAAAGATACGTGTGCAAAATACTAAGGTGCAATAAAATGGAGGTTAAATTAACTTACGATATATTATCATATGTTATAAAATTCCTAGTTAGATTCCTACAACTACAAATATTCAAAGTTTCACATGTGTAAACAAATTATCCAAAACCTACACCATAATAAGAGACAAGTTTCAAAGTTACGAGTACCAAATTGTTTGAATCCAAACACAAGTTTACTAAACACATGAATCGCCACTAAGCTCCTTACTTCTTCTTCTTCCCCATGTTTGAAAGGAAATGACCCAAACACTTGAACATCCCCTTTGTTTGCTTGAACTCCTCCGAAGCTCTGGGAACCTCTGGAAGTTGTTCTACATAGTCGATGGGGTTGAGTTGAAAGTTTTCCATGGGTTCATTGGTGGGATCAACTTCGTCTGATGAGTCGGTAGGTGGATGAGGCCTCTTTCCATCAACCGTGATCCTTTTTGCACGACCCTCAGTGAGGGGAACCATGAAATGGTCTGCAAGAAAGTGATAATCGGTCACGGGACAAGGTTGGATGGAACTAACATACCTAAAGAGGCGAGTGAGTAGCATGCCATAAGGAAGCACCATATTGTCGGTTTTGAACACTCCAACCATCCTTTTGGCCATGTAGTAAGCAAGATTGAAAGTCTACGATGGATGAGACAATAGATCATGTACACAAGACAAGTATATGGATGATCCTTGTTCCCGGTGAGACAAATGACATTCTCCTTAAGGATTAGTTCCTATATTTTGTAAAGAGGAAACATCTCATTGAGTTCCATTTGGAGAGGGTCTCAGTGAATGAGTTCCCCGTTACGATTGTAACGAGTAGGATCAGTTCACTTTTTGAAGACAGTGTCTCGAACGGTTATAGGATTATCTAAAGGAGTATCGTAAGTGCGATTGGAGTCAGTGGTTGTGTGAAGAGCTGAAAGGGAACAATCATTTGAGTACATGCAAACACCTTGATAAGGAATACCAAGAATTTCAGCAAAGATGTTAAGAGGAATGACAAAGTTTTGTTTGTTGATGATAAAGGAAATAGAAATTCTTTTATCATCGTTTCGGGTGGTACGAACAATTTTGTAGAATTCAAGAACGAACACTGGACATATTTGTTCATTGATGTTAAGAAGGAAATCAAAATTGATTGCAGAGAAGACCTCAGGAATGTTGGTTCCATCAAGGACGGAGGGGTCAACAACTCGACCTTCGTGAAAAAGACGTTTCTCAAACATTTTAAAGGTGTCTCTGTTCTTTTTCGAAAGATCGGGTTTGTTATGATGTTTGGGAATGTAGACAACGGTGTCATGATGATTTTGTTGAGTGGAGCTAGGCATTCTCGAACCTAAAAAAAAGATACACATTTCAACAAAGTATAATTGGTGTATATTTCAATGTTTAATGTGTGTATATCTAAATGTAGCTATTGTGGAGGTGTGATGATCTTGGTTAGAGATGATCCAAACACTCCTAGTTTGATGATACTCGATCGAATGAGTTCTAACAACACATATTGATTATGTATTTTATTTCT
Source organism: Artemisia tridentata subsp. tridentata (assembly GCA_021014915.2). Taxonomy (NCBI): domain Eukaryota; kingdom Viridiplantae; phylum Streptophyta; class Magnoliopsida; order Asterales; family Asteraceae; genus Artemisia; species Artemisia tridentata. The sequence continues at coordinate 330,291,684 of CP139509.1, forward strand.
TCATTCAAGGGATGAGTACCATGATGTTTAAAAACAGTTTTTACCATTATTAACAATCCCAAAAAAATTGCATAATTTAGTGTTCTTTGATCCGAGAAACAATTGACATGGGTTTTTCTTGTAAAAATAAATTTTGGTTAAGAAGATACAATTCCTAACTAAGGGAAAGCAAGAATGTTAACTAATTCACATAATGTGATTACAAATATGAACTAATTTTGAAAACCCCCATTGATTCAATTTTATCTAAGATAGAAACCCTAGAACTAGACTGAAAGAATGAGATGATATAAATCACTTACAGACATGTTTAGAAATCCAAGATGAACAATGGTTTTCCCCAAAGATGAGTGAGTGTGTGTTTTGGATCGTTTGGTTAGGAGTTTTTTAATGTATGATCTGATGAGATTAATTTGGTCCTAAGTAAATGTTTTAGTGTGACAAAGCCGAGAGTATGTGTGTTTGTGTGTACTAATGTTACGAGAAAAACAATAAGTAACGAGATAAACAAGATAACGATCATATTCCATTTATTTTAACGCACAAGGCGATACATAGAATATGATAAATGATAAAAAAAAACATAAAGACCTAGAACAAAGTACAATGCTCCATGCGTGAACTTGATCATTGGGTAGATGAGCGCAACGAGTGAAATGATGATTATCACTAAAACGAGACTAAACATTTTATTGGTGATTTCACCTTTTACTTTTGAGAGTGTTTCGGTAGTGAGTGATGATGGAGATGAAATTTGTGAGTGAAATTTGAATGGGGAAGTTTTGTAATAAAAAGAAAATGAAGGGATAGGTAACTATTCCTGACCGTTTGTATGTGGGAGTGTGTGAAGAGAGATTTTGAATGAGGTAGTTTGATTCCTCAAATATTTCATATTGTGATTCGACAATTTGGTTAGTTATACAATATTATTAGTGACATGACGAAGAATAACAAATATTGACACAGAGAAGCTTTTAGTAGGAACTATTAAATAAGATCCTATTATAGCTAGCGAATATGTTAGGCATGTTCTCAAGATGATATATAAAAGAAAAACTAAATAACTAACTAGTATCAAGGAGAATCTCATGAGATACAAGTAATACAACCAAACAAACTTCTATAAGAACTAATATAGCTACTTATTATATATTCATTTAATTAGTAGAAAATAATCACATATTTTAGCTTTAGTCTTTTAGATTGATTTTAGATTAATTTCCTATTTATCTAAATCCTAACTAGATCCTTTCAAAATAAGTCAAAGATTATGAAAGCAAATATTTGTTATTAGTAGAATTACCTTTACTAATGGATTATAAATGTAATGACATACCTTTCTCACATTGTCCTAAGAAGCGTTTGAAATTCTTTTTCAATACTAATTTATAATCACATATTTTAGCTACTTATTATATATTCATTTAATTAGTAGAAAATAATCACATATTTTAGCTTTAGTCTTTTAGATTGATTTTAGATTAATTTCCTATTTATCTAAATCCTAACTAGATCCTTTCAAAATAAGTCAAAGATTATGAAAGCAAATATTTGTTATTAGTAGAATTACCTTTACTAATGGATTATAAATGTAATGACATACCTTTCTCACATTGTCCTAAGAAGCATTTGAAATTCTTTTTCAATACTAATTTATAAGCTTTTACGCCTAGTTCTCGAGTTTTGAGTGAAGGGAAATGGAAAAGAATAGGAAAGGGAAAAAAAAGAAAAGGAAAGTAAGTGTTGGTTGTTATGTTCTTGAGATAAAGAAAAGGAAAAAGAAAGTAATTATAATCATATTCTTGAGTGGGAGGAAAATGAAATCAACTTGGTCAAAGTACATATATGCCCTTTAGTTGTTAATGTCAAATCTTTTAAAAATGGTATATTAGTCTTTACACAACATACGGTTCCCTTTCCTTTCCCTTTCCTCCCAAAAGTGGGAGGAAGATTTACTTAACAAAACTTCCTCCCTATTTCCTTTGCACTTCCCTTTTCTCCCTTAAAAAAAACTCAAGAACACAAAAAAAACTATTCATTTCCTTTCTTTTCCTCTTAAAAAAAAGAAAAGGAAAGTAAGTGTTGGTTGTTATGTTCTTGAGATAAAGAAAAGGAAAAGGAAAGTAATTATAATCATATTCTTGAGTGGGAGGAAAATGAAATCAACTTGGTCAAAGTACATATATGCCCTTTAGTTGTTAATGTCAAATCTTTTAAAAAGGGTATATTAGTCTTTACACAACATACGGTTCCCTTTCCTTTCCCTTTCCTCCCAAAAGTGGGAGGAAGATTTACTTAACAAAACTTCCTCCCTATTTCCTTTGCACTTCCCTTTCATCCCTTAAAAAAAACTCAAGAACAAAAAAAACTATTCATTTCCTTTTTTTTCCTCTTCCATTTCAACTCGAGAACTGAGCGTTAGGATATCTGTAAGTTTATCGAAGGAGCGGTTTGATAGATCTTTTGGTTCTTCTATATGTGTCACATTTGTTCTCCGTTTGGTTGGAAGTGACTTTAGAACCTTCCTATCAAGAATATGACTTGAAAAGTATTTGTTAATTCCTTTTAATGAGGCAGTAATAAAATGTATCAATGACATTATCAATACAATCATTTTCCAAAATAGAGATTTGATTATATTGTTGATCAAGTAAATTTATTTTTCAATTCAAAGAATTGTCAGGTTTTGCAAAAATTTCCCTTCTTCGTAGTTTTCAAAAATCCATTGATCGTTTCAAGTTTTAAAGTACATTTTACTTTAAAAACTTGGTAACGTAGCTCTGATGCCAATTTTGGAAAACTAGAAGGGGGGTTTGAATAGTTTTATTGATTACAATTCAATTTCGAAATAGATCAAGTATATGTGAAAACTTTTGATATTCAAATATTTATAGTGCAAGAATATGAATGATAAAGATAAATGTGATATGGAAAGTAAAGAAAGATAGAACCGTGACACAAGTATTTATAGTGGTTCGGCTACAAGGTCACCTTCCTTGCCCTACTCCACTCCCCGAGTATCCAACTCGAGAGTTCGTAAACACTATGTCACAATCTCCTTATCTGACGGAGAAGCCTCGCAACGTCGCATACACTTTATCTGGTACAAAGCTAAATACTAAGTTCTAGTTTAAGGTAGAACCTCACCTAACGCCACTTTCACTTTATCCGATACAAAGCTAAATACCGAGTTCTAACAACGGTAGAACCAACCCAAACACTATCTATACTTTTATGAGAATGTTGTTTATATTTACAATGAGTGAGTGATGTTCAAGAGTCAATGTAATGATCTTGAAATGGTTATGGTGACTAGCAATAAGAAAACTTGTGACTTGATCGTCTAGTATGCAAAGCTCGGTAATATCTTCTTCTAAAAGATGATCACCAAAAGAAATGTAAAAATGAGTTTGATCTAAGATCAAAGGTTAGATGAAACAATAAGAAGGTTAAAGAAAATGTATCAAGAGAGGGTGATAAAATAGTGAGGATTAGTTTGCTATTTATAGGCAATTTGATCACTGATCCCTTTCAAAAGGGATTCGGCCAATGTAATTCAAGGGATCCGGCTCCCTAATTAATTAAATCCGGATTTTGGTTTAAAAAATCTCTCAAGATCTTGTGTGATCTTGCAAATCTTCCAAAGATATGAAATGTGATTTCATGCTAGATGTAATAAAATTATTTTGGCTTTTTTTTACCTTAGTTGGTTTTGTTTGTTTTGTTTATAAGTGTAAGTAACAAATGTTACTTGTATAATCAAAGAAAATGATTTGGTCTTCTTGTAAAGAGAATTGTGTAGTTACTTATGTGTAAGTAATGGTTTTATACACAATTTAATTTATTTATGTATCAACCTAGAGTGTTTGGTAAAATATATTAGGTAAATGTATGATAAGTGTAATGAGTTAGAAAACTATGGGCTTAAAACTTATGTATTTTATTTTTCTTTTTAAAATGATTTTACGATTGTTATCGACAAAATATAGAAATATCGTAAAATATAAATAAACGTTTTTACTGCTTATTTGTATTAACAGTGGTGAATGTCAATTTTGGAGAGACCCGAATAAACGTTGTAAACTGGTTAATTGCAAACGCAAGATAAACCTTGGTTGAGATTTGGCTCACTAGAAACACAAAACAGAATCGTGGAATAAGCATGCAGAAAATAAAGTTGAATAATATTTAATAGAATGAATTACAATATGCTGGAATTTATTTTATATAGACTTAAGAATCGCAAACCGACTCAAACAAAGTTTCCTAATAGAATAGTACCTAATCAAACAAGTAAAGATAAACCTAAATATAACTAGACTTGAGATAAATCCTAATTTACTTATAATCCAAATTAATTCTGCCAAGACTATCCTTCGTTCTTTTTTTCTTTCAATTTTGGTCCTCCCTCTGACCCGGAGTGGATTCTAGTGGAAGGGCAGAGCAAAGCCATCATCATAATACCAATAAAGAGGGTATAGATTCATGTTAGCAAGTATGGGTAATCGAGGGGATTTTACCAAAACCAAATCATCGAACCCCGGCAAAAAAAGGGTTCTTTTACCCAAATCCACCAACCCGACCCAACAGGTTTGGTTTTCGGTTTTCCCCTTAGTATCGGGTGCTTTTGCCATCCCTAGTTGTGTTGAAGACTTGATAATAAAATTGACGACTCTATAAAAGTATTTGAACCACCACCATATGGCCTACTCGTAAGGTCTTTGGTTTCATCACAAGCGTCAAGGGTTCAAACCTCGCTAGGTGTGTACATTTGGGGGTGGCCAAGGATGGGTCGTAAACAGTCTTCAGATTAACCGGGTAACCTGATGGAAAACCTCATCCTTTTATGCAAGAGTATTTGATTTGATGCAGGGGGTTGTTGACCATTTACAAGCCCAGGAAATGAAACTGATCATTTAAAGGATATATAGAAAAAACAACAGATTACAAATTTGACCCTTCACAAGTGCAAGCTTTCTGTTGCTCCCCACAAAAAATAATGAACTAGATGTACACGAAAAAGATAGATTATAAAACAAAAGTAAGTCGATCTGATGATTTAAATTTTAAATGATCCAATGTTTCAATCGGTCGGTTGCATGAAATAAACCATAATCTTCTTGGTGTATGCCACTTTCACGACACGTATGGTAATATATCAAATAGACTAAAATACACAGACCCCGATATCTGAACTCTGCAAATTTATGATCATATTTACTCAGTTCCTCAAGAATGATGTGGGGTCATTGCATACATTCTACTATTCTGACCCCACTAAATAAATGCATAGAAGAGACGTTACCTGAATTTACAAATTAACAAGTCATCTTTCCGGAGTCAAGAAAACCACTCTTACCATTGGCTTGTTTATGATTTAAATATCGGTATTAACGCATCAAGAGAAGAGCTTCACGGGTTCGACCAAGTAAGCTCAGCGCTGTTGCAGCAATGTGATGCCCAGTTAGCCCGGCTAGAGAAAGCTGTTCCATTGGCGATGCCTGCTCCACATAGTTGTCTGGTAACACAATTGGCCTCCACTGGAAAGATCAATACATTCACCCAAACATTAGACCTATCTATTTATACGTACATATGACATGATATTTGTTAAATCATATAGGTGACAAAATGGGCAGATTGGTCAAAAAAGGTAAATTGTTACACTAGGAAAATTAAATTGCATCAAACCATCAATTTTTTTTTCATTCATTACTTTCATTGACAGTTGATATATTAACCTGACCAAACAGATTACTAATTTTTACCAAAATGCAGAAAGAATATTAGTTTGCTATATAAAGCCAACTATCATGGTTCAGATACTGCACCAACCGATAGAGGTGGCAATTTCAACAAATAAATAGTGGGTTACTTTCATATCAAACAGGTCAAGATCTAGCAATTGGCTAGCTTAAATGAAATATGTCAGAAGCCAAACAAGTTTATAGGTTCCCATAGTGTATTATTTATGCATATAACTTCATAAATCTTTTTTGTTAAAAAAAAGTGAATTCTTATTGAAAAATCATAATCATATTTGACATACTAACTATAAATACATATTGAAGATAATTCGGAAAGAAAACCTTTCAGGTCAATCCAACTTGACCTGCCAAAAAATTTACCAGTTTTGACCTGTTACCTAACATGTCCATTTTGCCACCTCTACAATACAATGAAATATAAATACCTTGATTGATCCATCGAGTCTCCCATCAAGGGTTATGAATTGTGCAACATGTGATCCAAATCCCCCAATAGAGCCTTCCTCGACGGTGATCAAGAAAGCGTGGTTTTCACACAATTGTCTAACAAGCTTAATATCAAGGGGCTTGCAGAATCTCGCATCAGCAACCGTTACATCAATCCCGAGTTCTGAAAGAAGTGACTGGGCTCTAAGGCAATTCTGAACCATAGACCCGTAGCCGAGCAAAGCGATATCTTTACCCTCTACAAGAACTCTTCCTTTACCAATCTGGCAGATAGCAACTTTAAGTTGAGGAATGAACGCGTTCAAGTGAAAGTGCTTTTCTTACAAAAAAATTTACTTTCTAAGTTATCACTCAGAATCTATAAACAATAAAGAAACCATTACAACATCTCCAGATTCAGAACCTTAAAAAATTGTTTAAATCATTATATCTACTGCGCATTTAGAAAATCACTGAAAAATAAATTAATCATTGAGAAAGTTATCATTATATAACCGGCATAAAAGCCAAACAACAGCCCTCAGATAAACTAACATACATATTTTTAGCATATAAAAAACACTAACAAATATCCTGATTTAGGAAGGCACAGTATATACAGAACAGATACAGATAGCAGCATAATATCTAGTGTTGAATTAATTTATTTGCATAGAAAGTGGTGGCTTCTAACGATCAGCTAGCTGATCTTTAACAATAGAAAGCATGTTAGAAACTTGTCAAGTTAGACGTGAATCATCTAATGACTTAATCCGGTGATTGCTGGGTAGCTCAAAAGGCTATGCGAGCCAGTAGGTGTTGGTTGCATATTTTAAATATAATGTCACTGTCATAAAGGTTTTTTTTTTGTATATCTATTTGTATGGTTTAAATCGAATAACACGGAGTAATACAAGCACAAACTAGTCGATCCTATATATCCTAACAAAGGCTTAAGCTTGAGTTTTCCATGCAAGTGATCAAAGAGCCAAAGCTGTTCATGAAACCCAAGCAAGTTCATGAAACAACTTGGCTCAAATGCACACCTATCTATGTTTGAAATGCAGACAGGGGTAGATCTAAGAAACCCGACAAAAGTACGTACTACCATCACGACAGTTTTAAGGGAATTCACCGTAATAGAATTTAATTACAGTATTACTTCACATTTTTACAATACAAAACTCTACATAATCTTTTTCAGCGAATAAAGTACACTCAACAGAAGTTGTTCTATCAATATATATGTTACTTCTAGGGATAGGCCTCCCTACATTTGTTGAGGGTGGAGAATAAATTATTATTCTCCATTTTTTACTATGCAAAACTTGTGTCATCATTAAATAAAACAGGCCTCCCAAAATTTGTTCAGAGTGGAGAATAGCAATATTCAACTAAATAGAAAAGCACCACTTTTAATGAGAAAAATGCCATTTCTAAGTCAGTACATAGAAATGACTTTTTTTTGGCATGAGCAAAACACCGTTTTTAAGAAAAGGCAAAATGAAATACTACACTTTGCATTACAACTCTGAAATCTATCCAAGTAGCTTTAGAATTTTGAGGCATGTGTGATAGATTGAGCTGTGACTGCATTTTACCTCAATGGGAACTCCATGGCATATAGAACTGTTTGACCTGACAATGGCACCTCGTGGGTATCTAAAGCAGACGGGCCTATCATCGATGCAAGATGCGGTCGCCACCATGTTAGCTAGCTCAACCTCATCAGAAGGTGCCATAACTATCATATTTGGCAAACATGACATATAGGTTATATCAAAAGCTCCACAATTTGTAGGACCCTCAGAGCCTACTAAACCAGCACATGGAATCACAAAACGAACTGGTATCTTTTGCCTATCTACATCATGAACCACCTGAAGTGAAACAGCACAACCAAAAGAGAACGGTTCTTAATAGCTTGTAGAGGTAGCAGTTTTAATCCATCTACATATATAGTCAGTTTGAGTTATAGTTTATCTCCATCAGGTCAAATGGGTAGAAAGTCAGTGTATTATCAATGCATATGCATTTAACTCAAAATTGATAATTTAGTGAAATAGAATTAACTATAGTGACCATATTTTACTCACTTAATATTTATAAAAGAAAAATAATCAAAAACTTTGGACAAAAAGCTTTGTAGGCGCGCTAATCCGATTCAACCATTTAACCCATTACCTAACCCACCCGACCCACACATTTTATCGCCTCTAATCATTTGTATCAGTCTTGTGAAGAGAGGAAACCTGATCATATGCTCTCTGAAGAAAGGCAGATGGTATTATACAAAATGGTTTTAACCCACCACATGATAAACCAGCCGAGAATGTCACTGCATGTTGTTCCGCCATCCCTACATCAAATAATCTGTCAGGGAACTGCTCCTGAAATAACTTAAGTGGCGGTTCCATTCCCATTCCTGCATGAACGACCATGATATCTTTGTCTAGCTGTGCTTCCATGGTCAAAGCCTCCGCAAACCGGTCACTATAAGTTTTGCTACGACTACTCGGTTGTGGGTCTGAGTCATATGGATCTGTTGAACACAATAGGAAAAAGTACTAAATATTGGGTTTTAAATCAATTCAGATAAGTTTTTTCAGGACAACAAAATCTACTTCTCACGTGTTTTATAGCTTATAGATTTCTATCTACATAATCTTTTAAGTAGTCAAGATACCATATAGAGAGAATATAATTTGTAAGATAATATCAAACAAATGTAATGTGCCAATGAGTAGTTTGATAGAAAAGTTTGCAATGGAGTTAACTGCGGCTTATAGACATTTAACAAACTTGAAGCCCCAATAATCAGTTTTGAGCGTTTGACATATAGTGATTATGATGCAGACGCTTCCTCCCTTTCTGGCAAGTGGCAACATTTAAGAAGCAAAACTTTACAAAGTTCATATCAATTTCAGTGTTACCCCATTACTAGTTGAGCTTCTTAAAGATTTCAGGTCAAATCATGCTCTCGGTCCCTTTAAACATATCATACAATGGTAATATTGCACGTTATCAAGCAAGCATCATCAATGTGATGGGAATACTCACCCTCAATGTTGTCTCGATAAAATTCAATCTTGCTAAAGGAAACAAGTTTCTTTAGTGTGTGTTTATTTAGAGGAGCCTATTCTTAAATAAATACACTAAAAGTAAAAATAATAATAATAATAATAATAATAATAAACCTGTAATATAACGTAGCTAAGTTTGTGACAAGCAGATACCTTCCTTGTACTTGTTTAATATCTTAATCTGCTTCTCATCCCGTACTTCCTTATCCTCTTTTGTTATCACATGAACCAAAACAGGACCAGTTGAATCGAGGGATGCAACTTGATTAAGAACACAAATAAGGTCTTCAATATTGTGTCCATCAACAGGACCGATGTAATACAAACCAAGTTCTTCAAATAGAGTTGACCCTAGCGGACCCATCATACCACGTGCATATTCATCAACTTTGGCAGCCCATTCATACATCCCCTTACCAATTCTCTTTGTTAAACCCTAATAGAAGAGATCATAAATTGTATTAACAATAGATATCCTTTAGTTATCAATGTTATGCTATATGAACAATATCAGACTGGCACGAATTGATAAGACCCAGTCACCCAGATTATACTTTTATTGAAAATACACGTAATACCAATAATCTATAAATTCAGGCTTTCATCTAGAAGTTGCAGTCACTCCAAATAACGTACTTTTGAGAGTTATGCTGTTTCCATTGACGCTCAACACTTGATCAACTTAAATCAACTATAACCTCGCTTCATTAGAGAAATAATAGGTTTACCTAATGCTAATTAAGGAAATGTTATCGATCCCTAGTTTGGTAACAAATACCATTGTTTCCTATTGCACTGCCACTAATCAACCACAGATTCCGCAAATGGAATTTTAACAAATACTCAGTAAAACATGGAAAGAAGAAGAAGTACCACTTGTAAAAGCGATGTTCATATGGAAACGAGGAAATTGATACGAACCGGATCGATAATGAGATAAAAGAACAATAAAGATAGAATAATCGACGTTCGAGAAGTCGAATAAGCTCTCCCAATTGACACGAAATCAATGAACCATTAATAATATTCTGCATAAGTGTTTTTACAGCCCTAATGATCTTTAAATACTAAATAAATCCTAGACTTGCCATAATACTATATCTTGTTTACCAAGATAACACAATAAAAGGAAATTACTAGAAAAGTAAACTAATCAATAAGGAAATACTAAATAATAATAGTAAGAAAATATCCTAATGATCAGGGTCGTATCATTACTCCCGCCCCCAAAAACACCTTGTCCTCAAGGTGTGGCCGCAAACATTCTTGATTCCGGGATCCCATACTTTCCTTCGTAGTTTCCTCTTTCGTGAAGCACAATAAGACGGGACAACACGCCAAGTAGACGACTCATTTTTCTGCCAAGAATAAGTTTGAAGTTGCATCTTCTCTTCTATCCCATACGAACTTTTTTCCATACTCAGATGAGACCAATATAAAAAACTCATTTCTAGCCCCATCCCTGGTCTATGTTCTTCAATAAACTTTCCAGCCAAACCCACAATTACCCTATCACCTCTATTCCCCCACCGAGCTTCACTACCCCACGATTGTCATCGTTCGACCACCCATCAGTGACGTTTTCTCTATCTGTGGCATCCTTTTTGTGGTTATTATTTGACCCCAACAATGTTGCTTTACCCACTGCTTGTGTTTTCTCATTCGACCTTGTGTACTCACAAAAGTTTGAGATTACCACCACCAACGTGTTCTCCACCTTCTAAACTTGTAACATGATAACCTTCACCGATGCTGTCTTTCACCTCCTTGCAACTGCTATAACTTCCCCTGCCTTTCTCTTCTGTCAAAGGTTTGAAAATTGATGTCACATGACCTGGTGTAATATGAACATCCACTCTCTTCGTCTCATCCAACCTTATAATTATCCCTTCTGATATCCTAGCGAGCTGCTGTTTAATCCCCACCATTCTTTGCTCATATGCAACTCTTCCAATTCGCTGCAACTGTGTTCGGATTCGTCTTACCTTATCATTCCACTCTTCTTCAAATGCGCTCCTGTGTTCCATTGATTCAAGAAATCAAGTAAGTAAACTTTTTCCTGACGAACAGTAATTCCTCCGCTCGGTGAACAGTGCTTCTGATGAACAGTACTTGATAATTTTTATTTTATTTTATTTATTTATTTTTTATTTTTTTGAAACCCTAGAATCGAATAGCTCTGATACCAATGGATACGAACCGGATCGATAATGAGATAAAAGAACAATAAAGATAGAATAATCGACGTTCGAGAGGTCGAATAAGCTCTCCCAATTGACACGAAATCAATGAACCATTAATAATATTCTGCATAAGTGTTTTTACAGCCCTAATGATCTTTAAATACTAAATAAATCCTAGACTTGCCATAATACTATATCTTGTTTACCAAGATAATACAATAAAAGGAAATTACTAGAAAAGTAAACTAATCAATAATAAGGAAATACTAAATAATAATAGTAAGAAAATATCCTAATGATCAGGGTCGTATCAGAAAGCAGGAAATCAATAATCCAAATCTTCCTAAATGTGGTCAGTCATTCTCTTATTATATAATGTTGACATAACAAAGGCCCATTAATAAGGACATTGTACAGGCTATCTAGTGAAAGAAGTGTAGGGATTTCCTACTGCAGTAAATCACTATTGTGGTGACATAAATGCAATCTTGCCATATTTGGCAAAAAAGTAGAGGGTTGATTTCATGGAAACTTATTCAACTTTAGATTAACATCTCTTGTATGTGTCAGTACTAAAAACATACTTCTGCAAGTTACAAACTACTAAATTTGGGATATTGTGTGTAACCGGTGACCTATATAAATGTGGTAACCAGCAACTTTTTATTCATTTGTAATCATTTTGCTGACGTCACACAGCCTTGCATGTCATTAGGTTATGCCAACTCATCATATCTACTTATTTATTTATTTCGTTAATTAGTTACTTTATTGAATGTTATAACGCCCACAATCCATCATCACCTCTGGCTGCCACCACTGTATGACTATTGCTGCCAACCAGTACCACCATCACCTTTCGTCAATATACGACTACAATTTTGAGCTAAAATGACTAAAAAATGCAATTAACTGATACTAAAATCCCCAGATAAAGAAAAATTGAATTTTATAGTAAAATGGTTTCAAATAGGAACAGAGGTGTAACGAATAACAGAATCTTGCTAGTACCTCAAAAAAGGATACATTTCTAAGCAATTAACCCAGGAAAATAATCCATATTTGTCCATCACCAATAGTAATAAACATTCACCAAATGAATCATTGTCTCCCAATTATCATTATTTATAGATACTGTACGTCTTTAATGAACAATTAAGAACGCTATTACAGGAAAATACCTTAGCAGCCTCCCTGAACTTTCGGAACAATTTGCTAGACTGCAACTTGCTAAAAGCACTTGACAATGCATTAATTGGCGTTTTAGGGGCCTCTTCTAGTTTGGGATGCAATGATTGACGACTATCGTTTAATATTACAATCATATCTGAATCAAGATATCCTGCATTACTCATAGCCTCATAAAGTTGGCCAGCCATAGTACTTTCATTGCTTATGACAGCAACTATGCGTTCTCGCTTCCCTTTGATATCTCGTGCAATCGCCAATCCTGTGTACAACCACTAGCTTATTTCAAGAGTTGCAAGAAATTCAGAAAGAATTAACTTGCACCGACATTGTGTGAATTTTGCAAGTAAACATAATAAGAACATCAATAATAAATAATGACCGTAGAAACAACCTTATCATGTTCATCAGCATACTTGAACAACTAAATGACATGTCAGCAAACCCTAACTGACCGACTCTAGTTAGTTTTACGTAGGTTCAAAACAAAATAAATAAATTAAGACTTTAATGCAAATTAGAGTAAGGCAGGTTGGGTTTGATAAGGTTTCCCTTGCATGATATTCATAGAAGAATTCACTTGGACAAGCAACTTATAAATTGCGTGTTCAGCTTAGAAGGTCCACTAGGCATACATGCACATACATTGAAAACCTTTTAAGTTTTCTTACTGTAAATAGAGAAATATCATAAATGTATTATTCTACATATTCCCTTTTAATTCTTTTGGTATGGCAGAGCTCAACCTGGTCGGTATTTGTGGTCAGGCCTGCTTATGATGACGCTACAAGAGCCTATGTGCATATCCTTTCACAATGTGATTACCCAAATTGTAAACATACAAAGAAAGGCAAAAAGACGAAACAATATTATACCAAGTCCAGCAGAAATACTGTTGCATCCATGCCCTGCCCCAAAGGGGTCAAACTCACTCTCAGAACGACAAGTATAACCGGAAATTCCATTCTTTTGTCTTAGTGTTTGCATAGCAGACCTCCTTCCAGTCAGTATCTTATGTGCATAAGTCTGTTCAGATTTCAAATAAAACGGTTATTTTTAAGTGGATTATACTATGCATGTATATAACCATAAAAGCATAAAATGTTCATATAGTGATGACATGTAAACTCATTTGAACATTTATAAGGTTTCTTGTTTCTGTTTTCCACATTGCAGTTTTGTTAAGAGGATCTTCTTAAAATGCCTAAAAACAAGAAACACAAGTAGGGAAAAAAGATCCTGATTATCTTATTTATATAATAGAACTTTTTAAGGACAAATGGGAGTAAATAGCAATATAAGTATGCTTTAATTCTAATTCAGCCACTTGACTTTGAATCATATAAATAAAACCACTATATTCTTTAAGATGGATTGATTGGGTAACATTGATCGTGAAACCTCTAAAAGGATTAAACAATTTTTATATTGCTCACTGAAACTACAAAATTTCTTCATTTTTAAGATGGATTGATTCTGGTAAATAGAACTCCATTGCTATTTCTGCAACTTGGACACTTTTCAAATTGATAATTTTAAGTAACGTTCAACATTAGACGTGTAAAAATTCATCATCATGATCATGAATATGCGACTATATGGCTTTTATAATGGATTATGTATGTTGACCTTAGCAGTTTTCCGAAGTTAAAATATTTTTAAAAAACTTTCTGTAACTTGGATGCTTTTACTTGCAAATTCTAAAATTCAGTAACAAAGTTGCGATTCATTTACTTTCCCCACAAGTATATACAATAAGCATAGGAAACATCCTTACTTGCTCTCCGACATCCCATAATATCTTGTCCATGGGAGCAGAAAAGACACGATGGATAGCTATTGTCAACTCCACTACTGACTTGCTAGCTTTCACCGACTTTTGAGTTTCATTCCTTATAAAAGACAACTCTGAGCGGAGGTCATCAGCCAATTGTTTCAGTTCCTACATATATCTCTCAATCAGGGAGGGAGTGCTGGCCATATTTGAAAGAAAATACAAAAAAAGACTACTAAACCTTCAGAGTTAGGTTCTTTAAGTGCATAGGGGTTTCAATCGTATCAAGAATAGGCGTTGGGGGCTTTTCCGAAAATACATCGCCTACTTCAGGTAGAGCACATAATCGACCCTGGCCCTGAATCCATCAAAACCAAAATGGAAATAAATGCCAATGGCTGAAAATGTATGAAAAAGATGGTAAATGTCACTTAAAGATATTAGCTCAGTATATTTTATCTAGCAAAGTGATTTCCGCTAGATATTATGTAGCAAACCAATAACATAATCTTGTTTCGGGTGTTTGGCTGCTTTAAGCAGAAGCGGTTTTTTGTTATTCAAACTGCTTCTGGTTATCGGCTGAATTTGAGATAAAATGGGCAGATTATGATAGGCAAGTATCCCGCTTCTGCTTATTTCAAAGTTTTTATTCACCTTAAAACAAAATTACCTTTTTACCAACATATTTAGCCTAAAACCTGTTATAAACGGAATGGATTGACAAATGATTATCTTATGGATTATTATTGCATATTTTTGCAAAACTTCAGTAAGCGCTTATTTTGAAGCAGCTTATAACTACTTATTTATAAGCAGAAGCATAAGCAGCAAAACTAAGAAATCCTAAACACCCTCTTAGTATCGTTAAATCAAATATAATGCTTTCCTAGATTACGAAATGTATGTCATATTACGCGGTTCATTGTTGGAGAATGCAATACAATCAAAACACATTTAATAAAATTTCCACAACAAACAGAAACAGTGTTCCAAATAGTTAATACGCATTGAATCATTGATGATAAAAATCAAAATCAAAGTCATTAAGAACTTTCACTTAATACAAATTGGGAATTAAAAAAAAATGTACCTTGGAGGAAATTGAAATTGAAGAAGAGGTGAGATTACTAGAATTAAAATTGGGGAAACTAATTACACTTTTTGATGATGAAGGGAAATTATTATTAGTTGAATTTTGATGGAAATGATTATTAGCAGGAGCGATACTCAAAGAAGAAACACTAGTCATGATATTTACTAATAATAATCAATTGATCATACACATACATACATAAACAAAAGGGGGAGGGTTAATAATTTACAACAACAACAAGAAAAGGAATTTTGTTATGCGTGTTGAAATTTGAATGAATGAAGTGGACAAGAGAGGAGGATTAGGATTAGGATTCCAGTGTAATTAATAATAATATCCTACTATTCACCATTGTGGTCTAATAGGCTTCTAGGCCAGTTTGGTTTAGCCAAGCCCAAACCCGGAAAAAATACTTAACACATAGAGTATGTTTGTTTCATTAAGATGTTTTGTGTCTGAATCTGACTATACCACATCTTATTGGTAAGAGGTGATTATAAAGTCTGAATCTGAATAAAATAATGTTATTTGTTTTTTTATAATTGTCTGAATGATTTTAATTGTCATTTTTTTAAGTATATATTAGACGATAACAATAAAATAAATATTTTTGAAAATGAATTGGTTCACACTATGTCAACAACCGAGTTACAACTAACACTTTAATTCACGAACCAATAGCTCGGTAGGTAAATAAACTCGAACCCGAAAATTAAGCCTAACACTAGTCCAAATAATAATACCAAAATTCAACCCAAAATGAACAAATAAAACAAGCCCAACTTCAAGAATTTAACAGCCCAAGATTAACTAAAAGTAACCCAATAACAATAACCCTAATAACAACCCTAAAATAAATACTATCCTAATATGTAGTGGGTGGCGTTATTGTGGTGTACACTTTAAAATGAAAGAAAATAGGCACAAATCTGAACTGTTAGATGTATGAGTGATTATGTCATTAGATCTTATTAATGGTGTCATCAGATTTTATTAATTGAATGACATTTCTGTAAATACTCGAAATAGTAGAGTCATTTTCATATAACAACCATCACGTGCAAAGTTACCATTAATTTCAATTTCTTTTTCTTTTAACAAGTTTTTAAAACAGTTTCCTATAGACGTATAGTGTCGATGCATCACTTTTAATTGTATAGAATATTTTATAATCTCCTTAACAAATCTCCAACCATACTATTTTTTATATTTTATGCAGTACCCAGTTTCTTTGATACACACCAGCTTGGTAGTGTGTCACTAAAAATATACTAAAATTTTAGTGTGCCAGTGACACACTGACACACTAAAATTTTAGTATAGTAACAGACTAAAATTTCAGTGACACACTAAAATTTTAGTATATCTTTAGTGACACACTACCAAATTTTAGTACTTTTATATTGACACATTAATTTTTGTGACATGTTTCTAGTGACATTAAGTTTTTTAACACACTTAGTTTTAATATATTTCTAGTGACATAATATGTTTATCACACTAATTTTTTTTATATGTTTGTAGTGACACACTAATTTTTGTGACACGTTTCTAGTGATAAATTAAGTCTTTTGACACACTTAGTTTCATGATATATTTTTATTGACACACAAAATTTTTTGACACATTTTTTTGTGACACAGTAAGTTTCATAATACTTCGTATTTTGTAGTAACACGCTAAATTTTTTGACATTTTTTTTCGACACACTTGGTTTTCCAAGTTAACATGTCCATCTGTAACCCACAAAAAGAAACAAGTTAATATTTAATATTTTAATGTATAGGAATATAGGATCTCATAGATGTTTAGGCAACAAAATCTTTTTTTTTGGGTCGAACCTTCGACATTCAGTGTCTTTCAGTTATATGAATGTTTTTCTAAGCACAACAAATATATGCATACTAACAAAGTTAGTCCAAAAATTTAATATAACTTAAGTGCAAGTAAAAACCGTACACGATTTTTGGTCGCCGAAAAATGCCCAGAAAACAATATTTTGGGTGGCCGAAAAATGACGAGAATCGTCTTTTGGGTGACCGAAAAATTTAATATACTCACATGGTAGATGAGGCCAGCTAATGATTATAACCATATTTTGGGTTGCCGAAAAATGACGAGAATCGTCTTTTTGGTCGCCAAAAAATGCCCAGAAAACAATGAGAAGCATTTTGATCTTTGAGGTTTAAAAAAGTTTTATGTGAGATTTTAATCATTTAAGGGTGGTTATCTTATAAAGATGGTGAGCCTTTTTTTCTTTTGGGAGATGAGATGCAATATGACAATGACGTACGGCTGTTACATAGGGTTGCGAGTATAGAGGAAAGAGGCTTTGATAGGGAGAGCGGCTATCATAGCAGGTGAAGAAGGAAAATGTTTGGGTGGGGCACTGGGGTGAATGGCAGTTTATGAAGAGATGAATGAGGAGATTAGGTTTTATAATTGATGGAGTTTTGTTGACCAAATAAATGATGGAGTTGAAGGCACAGTTTTTATGGAGAAACAAAGGAACAAGTGAAATTACCTAAACTACCCTTTTTAGCATATAAATTAGTTTACATTTAGTTAAAAATCAAAAGGTGACATGGCAAGTTTTGATTGGTACCTATTGTATCTTATTTTAAAGTGTTCAACACATGAACGCAAATCTATATATATATATATATATTTCATTAATTTAGTTATATTCATAATGTAAGATTATCAACACTATTACCTCCCAAAAATATGGAACATGGCTCTGATATCATTTGTGACAGATCATTAAAATATTAGAATATATAAAAGTTGAGTTATAATTATATAATTAATATAGTTAAAACTGACACAAATCATTAAGGTAATAATTAGATGCTAATTTAAAAATTCAAAACAATTAAGCTAAATCAAAGTTTCAAAATATAATGCCTTTATTTATATATTCTGAATTTATATACATGTGCCAGACTGACATATAGGTGTTGGAGATATACAAATTTGGAAATCTAAGGTTTTGGAACATTGAGTGTAGATAATATGACCGAGGGTTTTTTCTTCATAAATGAACTTTGCCTCGACATTGAAACTTGCTTCTCTTATATCGGGGAATTCGTCGGTAATCTTTTCATTTGAAACCGGCAAACTGCCTGTTTTCTTTTCAATTATAGTCTTCACTTTCTTTCAATAATAGTCTCCACTATATCTGACATCTTTATAATAGATTGCATTATATCTTGTACGATTTAATTCTGTTTCCACCATTTAACCCTGAATTGTCGATACAATAATGGTGGTGATGTTTCCTGGGCTTCTTGCTTTCCGTAGTTAAATAACATAATCAAAGGAATTCGAAATATAACAGCGAACTGTAAAGTATATTCAAATGGAGGTGCATCTTCTTGTGCAAACATAGATTTATATTTTCGATATCCTTTTAAAACGTTTGATGGGAATATTTCTGGGATAATTCCCATATATTTGAACCATTTTGAAAACCATTTTGGATAATTGTTAGAAAGATTTTCAGAAAAATAAAAGAACCACGTATGGTTAAAGCTTCGAAACAAAAAAGCTTTGAACTGTGCTTCTTGATAATCATAATAGTTGTATATTGGATAATCTGAATAACAGGAAAGGGTTTTATAAGTATAAGGCTTATTGTTCCATTCTTCTGGGGTTATAACCTTGAGAATTCTCACTTTATTATGACTTATATAGTTTGGCCTTTCTTTATCGTAGGTGTGATCAATAACCACAGATTTGCTGTCAACTAATATAGCTTGGTAATAATCTCTGGTTTAATTACGTTTTCAAAAATCTTTTTCAAGTTTGTTTTTAAATACTTTTATATTCGAAGTTTATGTGATATCAATACAACAATATATGAACACAACAAAAAAAAGGTAAGTAAAGGTAATGGAAAGAAACGATCAAACTGGGACACGGAGATTTATAGTGGTTCGGCTACGAAGCTCACTCTTCGCCCTACTCCACTCCTCGAGTATCACACTCCAGAGTTTCACAAACACTATATCAACAAGCTCCCTTATGGCGTAACAAACCTTACACCAACGCTTAAACTGATTTACGACACTAAGCGGAATGTCGAGTCCTAATCCTAGCTAGAACCAATCTACACGATACTACACACAATATCAACCGCTACACATGACACAATTCGAACCAACACCAAGTCCAAATCAACACAATCACCTAACAGACCAACACCAAGTCCGAATCCACACACAACACGATTCCGATCTTACACCCATGTCGGATCTTACACAAGAACTGAGATACAAAGTATGTAGATAGAGGATAGAAACGTAACAAAGGTTACGAGGTGAAAGACTATTCTTCAACACTTCGTTTCTTGACGAATACGAGCGCTCTTCTCTTACACTTTGAAGTAGGATGGATGTGATCACTTGTAAACAACTTACAACATGTTAATGTGATCAAAGAGGAGAGTTTAGAATGATTTAGGAAGACAGAAAGTTTTAGTGCGCAAGAGGTGAATTTTTCTGTTGGAATAGTACAGTATTTATAGGCATCAGGAGGAGCGGGGGATGGTCCCTTAAACATTAGACGGTCCCGTATATATAAGGCACCGTTACCTATTTACGGGACCATCCCATGAGACGCTTCTATTTTTGTCCTGGTGTGGTGAAAATTTATCTGGTGAAAATTTTATCTGAAAAGGGCGGGAAAAATGGCTGTTGGAGAATTTGAAATTCAAAATTATTTTTCTTATTAAAACATTTCTTTATAATTACAAAAATACTTTTGTAAAAAAAATGTTATCACTTAAAAATGTGAGGTTTAAAGAAAAAATGACTTCTTTGATCACTTAACTAAGTTGGTAGATTGTTTGTTCATACCTTAAGTGATGTTGTAGTCGAAACGAGTTTTCTCGATTAAAAACTTATCAAGTGTAGTTTTACGTAACGCATTTTTATATTTTGTGATTATCAAAACATTATAGAGATCGAAAAATGCAAATGACGTTTTTGATATTATTTGTATTAACAATCTCACCCTTTTTGATGATTACAAAATATAAACTCATTTTAGGTAAAATTATGTTTTAATAAGTTTTTAATGAGTTTTTGTTTACTTCTCCCCCTTTTTGTAGAATTAAAAAGGCTTAGTCGATGCATAGAAAGGAAAGAAATCGACGGTGCGAACGTTGCCCCTTGATTAGTGCTCCCCCTGGTTGAGGACACCAGGGAATCGATCGATGGTATTTTGCTACAAGAACAAGTTAGAATACAGGTGCAAGAGTATATATATGCAACTCACAGAAACAGATAAGAATAAGAGATGAGACATAAATCAGAATCACTGTGACGGTCCTGTAAATGCTTGGACGGTCCCTTATATTTACAATCCTTTAGGCAGTGTACCTAATCGTTGTAGTGTAGTATAGGTAAGTCCCCGGGATTGATCATTTTCTAGAGGAATAGTGTCGTTAGGTCAAGATGTATGACAAGATAGGTCTAGAGGTGAGGGATGATTCTTTTTTTATTTTTATATTTTTATGAAAGCAAGTAAAAATCTCAGTTTTGAAAAAGTGGGCAGAATTAGTTGCTAGTCAACTAACCCAAAACTAATAATAACTCAATTAAACTAATTAAAAAAGAAAAAGTACAATTAGTGACTTCTTATTATATAGGGAAAAGTGTGTTCACTTAGATTAATTACTCCCTAGCTATCTCCTACTGATCTGTCGAATTGTCACGTCCTTGTTTAGTTGAAGTGTTGTATTCCTTAATATTGGTCGTGGGGAGGTGCCGAAGTCCCCAACCCTATGAATTAGTCTCCCCTAAAAACCTTAAAGTCTATTAAGTTTTCAAGGATCTACAAGCCGCAATTCATGCAATAAATACAACGAGAAAAACCGATAGTGCACTCTACGGTTGCGTTTCTAAGACGTTCAAGCTAGTTACATATAAGAGGTCAGTTAGTTTTCTTAGCCTAACGCGGAGCAATCAACTAAACAAGAGACAACAAATCAATATTCAACAACTAGGTTTCATTAGATCTAAGCAAACACAAATAAACTTAAGCTTGCATGTTAAAGAGAAGAAAGGATAAACAATTAATCAAACAACACATAGACATATTGAATGATTAAACGAATAACTTATCTTCAATAAAACATGAGTTTTGGGGGTTGTAGAACCCTTACAAAAGCTGCCAAATTCGTCCACAAAACCCTACTCCAAGATGTTACACGAATTAATGAAAACATGCGAAAGTATATATAGTTTTACATTGGTGACGGCGTCACTTGCAAAGTGTGACGCCATCAGCTTGCCTCCAATTAGGGTTTCGTCTTCTCCAAGTTGTCTTGTGACGGCGTCACTTAGGAACCCTGATGCCGTCAAGTGCTATCTGACGCCGTCCCTTAGTAAATCTTCTGGGCCGTCTCTTGTTAACTTTGCATGGATTTTTGGTCTTCAAATACACCTGACGCCGTCAGGTGTTAAAGTCATCAAATTTGACTGAGGCGTCGCTTGTTAATTCTGAGCCAAGAATCCTCCATTATTTACACGTGACGGCGTCACGTTGTAATGTGTGACGCCGTCAGACTCTCATATCTGACAGAATTCGGGACTTCGTCGTTTTCTTCATTTTTTCGTCGTTTCGAGCCTAAAACATGTCATTTTCCAGATTTCTCGTCCCAAGTACCTAAAATGCAAAAAGAAACGATTTGAGGTAATATTTGATCATATTAATACGATTTTGGGCTTAAATGACCCCTTAAAAAGGTACCAAATAAATCCTTATCAATATCTTCCAAGCTAACTTAGGAGTTATGTTTTTAAGAACGATTCTAATAGGTCTACTTGAGGGCAAGTAGAGTTTAAGTGGGGGGAATATTTGATAACATCAAATAGTCTGATTATTTTAGTATCGATTTCCCACAATTTTGCTTATTGTTATTGCATTTTCATATGAAAATATACTCTTATTACTTTATATTTCATTTTAAGGTATAAATGAGCATTGGAACGAAGAAACACGAATTTGTAAAGAAGACTCATGAAGTTACACTTAAACTTGCTGGACAGAAGGAAGTTACAGCGTAAGTGCAACATTCAACTTACGCCATAACTTAAGAAGTCACATGACGACTAAAGTCAACGCAACACAAGACTACGACGTAACTCAATCGACAAGGTTATGCCAAATTCAGTGATCATGAAGGTTGCACCGTAACTATACCAAATGGGTTACGGCGTAGAAATGAACAAAAAAATGTTTACGAGATTTTTGCGGCGTAACCTCACCATTAAGGTTGCGCCATAACTATTATCAAGACTTGAAAGCGTCCAATTTTAAAGGAACTTACGGCATAACCCTTGATTTAAGGTTATGATGTAAGTCAGTCGAGCCTATAAATACAAGCCCTAATTATACATTTTACATCATTCTCTCTACACCACATTACAAGGGACGAATTAGGGCTCATTCAAGGACGAAATCCTGCAGTTCTAGAAGACTTTCCAAGGGAGAATTCATTCCATACCATTCATAGTTTTAGCATCACATCCAATGTTTACTATTTATTTGATTATAAACATTGTATTCTCTGCACTTATTAACTTGAGAGGCTAAACACTTTATGTGTTAGCCTAGTTATGAATTTATCTATGCCTTGATTCATGTTCCTCGTTTATTTATCGCTTTATGTAGATATCTTTCTAGCCTATCGTTGAACCCCCATGTTTTGGTAGTATTGAAGCTAGGGTAGTACCTCATTTGCTAGTTAGTACATGACCATTAGAACACTAGCTTATTAGGTTGCTTGAGGTGTGACCATCATCCTTGTGTAGGACTTGACCATAGAACTACCTACACTAGAAAAAGTACTTAAGAAATGTGGGAAAAACCCTACGTGGACCAAACCAAGGTTTTGTGTTAAAACCACTAGATAGGTTGTTAGTGCAAATATTACGATATTTAAACTAAACGGTTTCTTCGGTTTTAATGATGACAAACATGTAACTTGTAATACATAACGTAAAATGTGCAAGTTACTTGTAAACACAAATCATCAATGCATACTTCATCAACACCTCCCGACGTCTCAAGTATGCTTCAACGAAGTCGTAGATTTCCATCCCGACATAAATCACTCAAGGTATGGACAAACAAATCTACTACTTGACAAATGATCAAAGGATTATATTTTTCTAAACTTCACATTTTTAATGTGACAAAACATTTTTTCAAAAATATATTTTACAAATTATTTTTGAATTAAAAAGAAATGTTTTATTTTGAAAAATAAATTTGAAAACTCCCAACAGCCATTTTCCCCCCAAAACAGCTCCAACTTCCCCAAATAAACCTTCCCCACTAAAGACAAAAAGGGAGCGTCCAACGGCACCTTTAAGTATGGACGGCTCCACTAAATTTAGTGGAGCCGTCGGGTATTTAGTGGAGCCGTGGGTCTGTAACGGTCAGATTTTCCCTTGCCTATAAATAGTGGACCATTCCACACTTCCAACTTGATTTTTCCAGTCCTTTTTCTCTGGTCTTATCCCTCTTCACTTAGATAACTTTCTTTGATCATTTGAAGAGTCTTAGGTTGTTTAAGAGTGATCCAATCATCCACTCAAGTGATCCTCTTCATTCCTCTTGATTAGCAAGAGAAGAACACAAAGTATCCTAGATACAAAGTGTTGTCATCCCTCTTGACTAGCAAGAGAAGAACACAAAGTATCCTAGATACAAAGTGTTGTCATCCCTCTTGATTAGCAAGAGAAGAACACAAAGTATCCAAGTAGATACAAAGTGTTGTCATCCCTCTTGATTAGCAAGAGAAGAACACAAAGTATCCAAGTAGATACAAAGTGTTGGAGTTGTTAGGTCTTGTAACATTGGTTACACTCTTGATTGTATCATAGCATACATCAAGATTATTTTTCTTTTGTGAGAGAGTGAGTCAAGATCATTGTGATCTTAAGAGATAGTGAAGATCTCTTGAAGCCATTGGGCTTGTGTGATTGATCATGTGGATCAAGGGTAGATCGGGTAGATCGTGGTAGATTGGTGCTAGCTAAGATTAGCACTCGACATCTAGCTTAGTGTCGGAAATAGGATAAGCGACGTGTAAGGTGTAGATCGGGTAGATCGTGGTAGATTGGTGCTAGCTAAGATTAGCACTCGACATCAAGCTTAGTATCGGAAAATAAGTTAAGCGACGTGTAACGGTTTTCTCCGCCTGAAGGGAGTTTGTTGATTAGTGAAGTAACTCTCGAGTTGGGTACTTGGGGAGTGGAGTAGGGCGAAGAGGAGCTTCGTGACCGAACCACTATAAATCACCGTGTCTGGTTTGCGCCTTCTAACTTATCTCTTTACTTTCATTTTATTCCTTATCGCTTTATGTTTCTATTTGCATTGTGTTTATGCTTGTGTGGCTAGTTGCTTATGTTATGTATGTGTCATGGTTGATTGTGCTTGTGTTGTAGTTTAATTTATTCATCCCTAGATGATACATAACCATTGTTGACACTTTTTATATTACGTCACACTTGATCGGTTATTTGATACAAAAAGTTTTAAGTTTTTAAAGGGAAACGTATTCACCCCCCTCTACGGTTTCCACAATTGGTACCAGAGCCACGTCGCTCAAATTTTTAAAACAAATGGTTTTCAAAATTGAGTACGATCCATGTATCAAATTACCTATGAATGTGATGAAATATGATAAGTAATTAGTTGTCTAATACTTACAAGTTTTGTTGTTAAGTATACTTTGTCATACTAGCTTGAAGGTTTTCTTAAACCACTAAAAGAATAGTGTTTTTAAGTGTCCGGTCATGTTTTCAGAACGAGTCATTAAGTCATGCAGTTCTGAATCAGAAAACAGACCACGGTACCACTAAATATTGTACGGTACCGTTATATTTAATGGTACCGTGGGTTATTTAACGGTGCCGTGCATCTGATTGTCTGTTTTTCATTTTTGGTTCATTTTCAAAAATCCATATAAAATCAACCATGAGTCTGTACGAGTCGTGTCGCCCATCATTTTAAACGATGTTGAGTCTACTTTCATTTGAGAAACATTTTTATGAATTAGTTCTAAATGAAATTATGTTAAAGTCCTTGATTTTCAACTAAAGGTCTTCTGGTCATGCAGTTTGCGTAAATTTTTGGTCAAACTGAAAAAAGGGCGATTCAACTTTTAAACCTTGACGTGTTTTCAAAGTGTCTTAGCAAAAATCTTTGAAATGGGGAGGAAATCAATTCGTTTTCAAATAAAATCAAGCTTAGTATACATTGTTATACATAATACACAAAATGACGATAAGTATTTTTGTGTGTTAAGCTAAATTGCTATTTGCTTACTATAGTTTTTCGGTTTATGCATTTATAAGGCTCATGCTAAATCACTTGCACTATATTAAGTAATTAGTTTGCATTGCATATAGGCATCAACCATTTGTCTTGCATTTGTTGCAAGTTCTTAAAATGGTTTAGTAACTTTCTTAGGAATAGAAACTAAGTTGGTAGATCATGTGTGTAGAAAGATATTGTCTTACACAATTATTTTTTCCAAAGGTTTAAGTGTAAAAAATATATCACCCCAAAACGCTTAACACTTTTATAAAATCCGTAACATGATCTTTAAAACATTACTTCATTTTGTCTTGTTTGACCATGGGTTGTCTAAACAAGATAAAAGGTCAATCTAATACATTAGTACTTAAGTAAAGGAAAATGTATTAAACTTGAATTGATCTAACACACATACAAAATGTTTTGGACATTTAGTATTTTACGTATGTTGTATAAAAATAGTTAAGATAATTATTTTTATACTAATGAGGTGTCGAAAAACTAAAAGTATTATACTTAATAATATAAATAGTTTTTCTCAAATAAAAATAAATGACAATATCAAAGTAGTAACTTAATATGTCATTAACCTCACACATACAACTAGTATTAGAATAAATGGAACACACTCCTTAAATTTTTATTTTCTTTTTAAAAAGGAGTGATCGTGAGGGTCAAGAAAGATTTCGAATACATATCAATTCATTATTCAAATTATGATTGATATCATCATCGAATCTAATTGACAAGTTTTCGAGTGTGGACATGAAATTGGAGTCATTAATTGTTTAGCTTCAAGATAACATCAAAACATGATGAAACATATTATCTTGAATCTACATACTCAATCACACTCGATTGTTATGAAAATAATGACGTCCTCTCAAGACTAAAATAATATGCATCGGATCATAACTCACACTTGTGTTGAAGATGCCATGTTAAGTCTTCTTGTCCAAAGGTTGTGTTCCAAACTTTAAACTAACATGTTTAAAAGATACATAAAATACACAACCAAGTAGGATTGACAACTTGGATGTTTCATCCGAAATATACAAGTAATTTACATTGCAATGCAATTAGTAAATGTGTCATTTCCGAAAAACCAAACAAGAGCAAACAAACAACATATGTAAACTTTGCTCATGAACAACTCAACACTCAAAGTCACATGTCTAGTAAAAGTGTCATACATAATATATGTAAGTCATCAATCTTTGAGAATATCACATGTATTTCTCTTATCAAAAGATTGACAAAGGATAACCTATATCCTATGCATTTTATTTTCTTTGTGACATGAATGGTTATGTTACAAGAGAATACATTGCATCCTGTTAACAAATATAGGATATTAGAGTTGAATAATAACCTAACATGACATGTGTCATTTCATAAACAAGTAAAATTGGTCATACACTAAAATACTTGTTTCACAAAGCATTCTTAAGAGTGATAAGTTTCCTCTTAGAAAAACATACTTGTTGAAATAAACAGTATGTCTCATTTTAAATAAAACACTCACAAAATCTATTGAGGTAAGTAACCTCTACTAGATTCTTTCCTCAAGTTATGCAAAGGAGCATTCTTGAAACACACACACAATGTAGTAGGTTCTACATTGTATCACATTAGAGTGTCTCTTGGTTTTAGGAAACCAAATCATGTTAAAATAACATGTAACAACTCAACAAACAAAGATGTTGTCCAAGAGATCATAAAATACACCATCACCATCAAACAACCTTTAAATCTCAAACACGAAATTAAAACATCTCGCTTGCCTTTGTTAGGAGTTGTGTAAGACATGTCATTTTCTTAACCGACTTTCAAAGTATGGTTAATTGAGTCATATTAGGCCATGTGTAGCAAAACAAGATAAAATCATATTTGCTATACTTCGATAGGCAAATATAGGAATTTAAATTCTTCTAACAAGAGAATGACTACTGGAGAACCTATCGCACTAGAAATTCAATTTGACCTAACGGTTGGATTGCTTCTAGGAGAGAAGTTGGGTTCGTGTATAACCCGTAAAAATGGTCGTGTTTAGCCTTAATTGAGCACCACTAGTGATAGTCTCATACTCATTCTCTAACTTGAAAAACTTTCATTCCTACATTTGACTAGAGATAGTTTACATCGGTGAACTTTATCTCCCATTAGGATGTCATCTTGAACAAGTAGTAATTAGGATCTGCCTTAGCAAACCTAGATTGCTTGCATCCCACATACGTGTTTCAAAATGATAACATGTTCTCGTAAGATATGGCTAAATGTCTTCATGATCTTAAATGCTAAATGATTATCATGTTCTACATGATGCTTGCATTTATTCCTTATGTGCATTTTACATGATTTACTTGTAAAGTTTGCACCCACACTATGTCCTTTTGACACATTAGGAATTAGGTATGCCCTCACTATGAACCCTTAGAAGTCATAGAGCCATACACTAGTGTCAAAACCCATAGGTCAAAGTAGTCGCGAAGTTACCCTAATTCTCCAGTCATCACTTCGCCTTCTTCCAAGTAATACACCCTTTTGTCATGGGAAGGTTAGGAACAAACCTAATAGAACTCGGAGTAGGGTTGACAACTTAAATATTTCATCCGAAATATTCAAGTAAGTTTAACTTGCGATCGCAATTGTTAAATGTCATATTCCGAAACATCATACTTAAGCCTTTTAACAACATATGTTAAAACGCTCATCCAAAGGACTCACAAGTTACTATATAAGTAATTAGTAGTTCCTTTCATCCTCGTGTGAATATACACATCTTAAGATCCCATACCCTGCTGCAAATCAGCACCATAGGCCTAGCTTTACATCTTTCAAAACCCCATGAAACACTCACGTGCGAAGCACATAGAAACCCTTAAATCAACCAAACCTCTCAACCGATAATCCCCTTACCATCTCCGTCTAGGTCTAGGAATGATGGAACATTTTCCATAAAACTTGATGACTATTTAAATATTTTACTGGAAATATTAAAGTCATCTCTCGTACCCCTCTTATGATTACTTGAATATTTCACTGGAAATATTGTAGTCATCTCGTGCGTCTCGTCTCATGACTCTTTAAATATTTCACTGAAAATATTGAGTCATTCTTTAAATCCCTCTCATGACTATCTAAATATTTCACTGAAATATTAAGTCATCCCTCACGTTCCTTGCATGATCTCTTAAATATTTCACTGGAAATATTGAGATCATCTATTCTATTTCGTGTCATGACTTTTAGATATTTCACTGGAAATATCAAGTCATTCCCTCGATCTCGTCCCATGACTGTTAGATATTTCACTGGAAATGTCAAGTCATATCATGTGTCTCGTCTGATGACTTTTTAAATATTTCACTGGAAATATTAAGTCATCTTTCACATCGCTCTAATGACTACCTATGTATTTCCTCGGAAATATAAAAGTCATTTCTTCTCGTCCAGTACCGGTCAAAGAATTTATTAGGTATAAATTCTCTCCTCGTGTCGAATGCGAAGATTTATTCGTAAAATCCTCTTAAACTCCAATGACAACTTAAATATTTCATCCGAAGTATTTAAAGTTTATTTAATTTGCGAAATGCAATTAAATGTCATTTCTCGTTCTCGACAAACGTTCATCGAATCCCGGTGGATTCATTCATAAAGGAATTTATTCGGTATAAATTCTTTTAATCTAAGGTCCAGAAAAATCACAACATATGTGAAATTTTCTTTTCAATTCTCACTAACACCATCAAAACCCACTCGATGTAGTCTTGAACCTAAAACCGTCTCCTATCAGAATAGATTGTATCTATCATCTGATTCCTTAGCCTTTTCCCTCCCACTTCCGCATGGTACTAAACACTACCAATGCTTCCGCATCCCACTCACCTTCCACACACCTCAAGCGAAAAACCGCTAGGATAAGTTGAGATAACCCCACTAGAACCTTGTCACCAACCTCACAACTCTGAAGATTTTATCTTCTTAACCCTTAGGATATCTCCTAGTAATCACATGCCTCATCATATAAATATTCTATGAATATTCACAATGATTGAGAAGAGCTACGTAACTTCAAAGGTGAAGTTTATCGTATGCTATCCACCACTTGTCATGACGTTACTAAGCTCATCGCTTTCGTCAACGTTTGTTTTCCTCTTTATCTTTTGCATCTTGTCCGGATGGTCATAGATTAAGGGGGAACGAAAACACACTCATATAGCCTTTCACCAAACACTCTCAAGAACACATTAATGTGGTTCTTATTCCCTAGGAAACTTCCCTTTAGCTGCCCAGAACTAGGCTGCACAGGAAAATTCGTGACTTCCAGGTCACGGTACCGTTAAATAGGCCACGGTACCGTTAAATTTAACGGTACCGTGTGGTATTTAGTGGTACCGTGCCTATGTTTGACGAATTTTCACTGTTTCCTTTAGATCCCTGCATCCCTAACCTCAAACCTGCAAAATTTTGCAAACTCACATACACCCTAGGATTCCCTCACTACACCATAGGACTCTAACACCAACTTTAGTTCGAATCCCACAACTCTTGCCTATATAAGGCCTCACCATTGCAAGCTTATCTTGCATCTCACATTCAAACCTTTTAGCTACACTTCACTCTTGACAGTGATAGTTAGTTCAACAACCTTCAACCCTCACAAACACACGAAACCCTTCATGCACCAAATTATCTCTAACACACAACTAGGATCATCCAACCTAGAAACCTAGAACTTCGTTACCTTAACCCCGTTAGAGATATCCACCAACAATCCTGTTAGGATCACATACACCTTTTCTTTTTCCCTTTTGAAATATATCATGCATCTCATTGTCAGTGCAAACGATATATTAACCTAAACCATCCTTTCCCACCTTTCCTCAAAGGGCAAAACCAACATCTCCAACCACATCATCATCATCCTCCACCTTTAGGATTCCTACACCCTCACCTCCACCAAGTCCACCACAACCTTTAGCTATCACACTAACCCTATCACCATCAAACCTCTTTGGACTTGGCACCAACACATCATCCTTATCACTATCACCATCACCACAACCACTAATGGGTCATCCCATTATTTTTCCCCTACAACCACATAACCCAAGTTGTCCTTGTTGTCACCACAACCAACACTCTCCCACCTTATGGAATCATTTAGGTATAACCTCTATCGAGTCTACTTTATGGCACGACTTGTCATAATAGTAATCATTTAGAGTATGTCTTATCAACAAACTATCCTTAACATCAATCATCTTAGGTAGATGATTATGTTGTTCAAAAGGTTTGTTAGAACTTTCCTTCCCAATGACAACTTGGAAGAAGTCATTTAGTGCGTCAGTCAATGAACGAATCTCGTTCTTGATTAGTGTGATTGAGTGAACAGTTACACCTTAGGTTTTTGGTCGGGTTGTGACACTTATGTGTTAACATAGTTCAACCCATGCATGTCTTGCTATGTGTATTCTATCCCTATAATGTTGCTCCTATAATGTTATATATTATGTTGCACGAAGCTAACCCTTGATGTAGGAAAAGCCTTTGTAAGAATTTGATCCATGGATCCGCTAGATACTAAGTTAAATAAACAAGGGGATTAAGTCACCATAGGGGAGCATTGAGCTAGGGGGAGCTCGGGAGTATATGAATACATAGCATGGAGTCATCTTCACAAGTGATGATAGAAGGCTTCACTAGGATGATGCAAACTCGCCTTTCTAGGAAGAAAGGAATGTAGTTCAATAAGGGGGAGTAGGGAATGAATTCAAGGGAGCGCTCGAGGCAACTACCTTTTTGATTCGACAAAAGGGGGAGAAGGGGAGTGTAAACAGGTAACTTTTACATTTTACTATGTGTTACGGTTTACATATTTGTCATCATCAAAAAGGGGGAGATTGTTAGTGCAAATATTACGATATTTAAACTAAACGGTTTCTTCGGTTTTAATGATGACAAACATGTAACTTGTAATACATAACGTAAAATGTGCAAGTTACTTGTAAACACAAATCATCAATGCATACTTCATCAACACCTCCCGACGTCTCAAGTATGCTTCAACGAAGTCGTAGATTTCCATCCCGACATAAATCACTCAAGGTATGGACAAACAAATCTACTACTTGACAAATGATCAAAGGATTATATTTTTCTAAACTTCACATTTTTAATGTGACAAAACATTTTTTCAAAAATATATTTTACAAATTATTTTTGAATTAAAAAGAAATGTTTTATTTTGAAAAATAAATTTGAAAACTCCCAACAGCCATTTTTCCCCCCAAAACAGCTCCAACTTCCCCAAATAAACCTTCCCCACTAAAGACAAAAAGGGAGCGTCCAACGGAACCTTTAAGTATGGACGGCTCCACTAAATTTAGTGGAGCCGTCGGGTATTTAGTGGAGCCGTGGGTCTGTAACGGTCAGATTTTCCCTTGCCTATAAATAGTGGACCATTCCACACTTCCAACTTGATTTTTCCAGTCCTTTTTCTCTGGTCTTATCCCTCTTCACTTAGATAACTTTCTTTGATCATTTGGAGAGTCTTAGGTTGTTTAAGAGTGATCCAATCATCCACTCAAGTGATCCTCTTCATTCCTCTTGATTAGCAAGAGAAGAACACAAAGTATCCTAGATACAAAGTGTTGTCATCCCTCTTGACTAGCAAGAGAAGAACACAAAGTATCCTAGATACAAAGTGTTGTCATCCTCTTGACTAGCAAGAGAAGAACACAAAGTATCCTAGATACAAAGTGTTGTCATCCCTCTTGATTAGCAAGAGAAGAACACAAAGTATCCAAGTAGATACAAAGTGTTGTCATCCCTCTTGATTAGCAAGAGAAGAACACAAAGTATCCAAGTAAATACAAAGTGTTGGAGTTGTTAGGTCTTGTAACATTGGTTACACTCTTGATTGTATCATAGCATACATCAAGATTATTTTTCTTTTGTGAGAGAGTGAGTCAAGATCATTGTGATCTTAAGAGATAGTGAAGATCTCTTGAAGCCATTGGGCTTGTGTGATTGATCATGTGGATCAAGGGTAGATCGGGTAGATCGTGGTAGATTGGTGCTAGCTAAGATTAGCACTCGACATCTAGCTTAGTGTCGGAAATAGGATAAGCGACGTGTAAGGTGTAGATCGGGTAGATCGTGGTAGATTGGTGCTAGCTAAGATTAGCACTCGACATCTAGCTTAGTGTCGGAAAACAAGTTAAGCGACGTGTAACGGTTTTCTCCGCCTGAAGGGAGTTTGTTGATTAGTGAAGTAACTCTCGAGTTGGGTACTCGGGGAGTGGAGTAGGGCGAAGAGGAGCTTCGTGACCGAACCACTATAAATCAGCGTGTCTGGTTTGCGCCTTCTAACTTATCTCTTTACTTTCATTTTATTCCTTATCGCTTTATGTTTATATTTGCATTGTGTTTATGCTTGTGTGGCTAGTTGCTTATGTTATGTATGTGTCATGGTTGATTGTGCTTGTGTTGTAGTTTAATTTATTCATCCCTAGATGATACATAACCATTGTTGACACTTTTCATATTACGTCACACTTGATCGGTTATTTGATACAAAAAGTTTTAAGTTTTTAAAGGGAAACGTATTCACCCCCCTCTACGGTTTCCACATAGGTCTAGAAGATAGTTGGTGCTTAATGACTAAGAACTAGATGCTTGGCCACCCGTGACCGTCGGGGTTGGGATCTAGGGATCATAGGTTAGGTCACAATGACCATTTGTGCCTAATAACTTAGAACTACTACATAAGGCGAGAATAGACATTACATAGGAACTAGATCATTGCATGATAAAATAGTAACTAAGCTAGCACATTCTTCTCCCATTGATTATTTTCACATTTCATTTCCATTTGTTAAGTAGTAAAATTAGTTAAACAATTCAAAAATCATTTTAGTGACGATTAAGAACTTAAACTAGTTTCCGCCTATAGCTCTTGGGACAACCTCGGTTTTACCAATTTATAAACTACTCACGACTGGGTACACTGCCCGTTAGTGCAAACGTAGATCATATGTAAACGATTTAATATAAATATTAAAACATGATCTAGAAAATAAGCATCAGACTCCGTCACAACTGTATTCCTATAGATTTTCTTATTATTTTCATTGTAAATGGTGGAACTTTGTGGGCAACCTTGGAGCTAAACCCTAGTATGATTTTCAGTAGTTTTTCAGGCTTTTTGCCCCAAGACTCATTATGTATTGAAAAGATAAGTTGTTTAATCAATCATTCAATTATGTTTACTTATGATTGTTTGATTCCTTTATCTGCTTTTCTTTCATTACTATGTTAGGCTGGATTTATTAGTATTTGCGTAGGATTATATGAAACCTAGTTATTGATTATTGTGTGTCGATTCTTGTTTAGTTAGTTCTGATTTGCGTTAGGAGTAGAAAAACTGGCTAGGTCAAATATATTATTAGCTTGAACGTCCGACTAAACGCTTAGTTATTATTAACTTGATGTTCGTTGTATTTAATGCGTGAATTGTGGAAACTGAGAGTTAAAATGGCATTCTTAGGCGCCGCTCAATTAGAACATAGTTCATAGAGTTAGGGAGTAACCAACCCTTAGTTGATATTAAGGAATACAACACTCTAATTAAACAAGGATGTGACAATTCGACTAATCAATAAGAGATAACTAGGGAGTAATGAGATTCTAAGTAAACACACTTTTCTATCATACGAAGTTCACCAATTTACTTTTCTGCATATTAGTTAGTTTAATTATTAGTTTTAAAAAGCAAGCTCCTCCAAAACCCGAGATTTTACTTGCTTTCAATTAAATATAAAATACAAAAATAATCATCCCTCAACCCTTAGACTTAATTCGTTATACACTTCGAGCCTGCCTCACTATTCCCGTAGAGAACGATCAATCCTCCTGTGTCTTACCTATACTATACTACAACGGTTAGGCACTCTGCTTAGGAGGATTGTAAAACTTAGTGTGTTTACAATTCATACGCATCATTATGCTATCTTGTGATGTTGATTTATGTTTACCATGGTTGTTTATATTATATCTATATGTGTCGTGACTTTATCTTACGCAAAATCTCATTATTATCTCTTGTAATTTTGAAGAAACATGCCAGCAACAATATAAGGCCTAAGTCAGCTGCTATTGAACAATTGATAGCCCAACGTGTAGCTGATGCACTGACAGCTTATGAAGCGAATCGAAACAGCGGTAATGGTGTAAATGATAGAACTAGTGGTAGTGTTGGAGGAGCAGAGCACACAGCTCGTGGTTGCTCCTAGAAAGAATTCTTGAACTGTAAGCCCCGTAACTTTAGCGGGACTGAAGGAGCTGTTGGTTTAACCAGGTGGTGTGAGAAGATGGAATCTGTGTTCCACATCAACTGTGCAGAGAACTGCCAAGTGAAGTATGCTACTTGCACCTTGCTGGATGGTGCATTAACTTGGTGGAATGCCTATGCGTAGTCTGTTGGACTTGATGTTGCTTATGGAACAACTTGGAGTGAGTTAAATAGAATGATGACTGAGGAATACTGCCCTAGGAATGAAGTACAGAAGATAGAAGTAGAATTCTGGAACTTGTCAGTCAAGGGAACTGACATCACTGCTTACACGAACCATTTCCAGGAATTGGCACTACTTTGCCCAGCTATAGTCACTCCTGAATACAAGAAGATTAAACGTTATATCTGGGAACTCGCCAAGTATTCAAGGGAATGTGACTTCTTCAAAGCCGACCATAATTTAGAACGCAATCCAGATGGCTCACGATCTAATGGATCAGGTTGTATGAGCTAGGGTTGCAAGTGATGCTAACAACAAAAGAAAGTGAGATGACAATCAGAGAGATAATCATGTTTAACAATAAAACAAGAGGCAAGAAGTAGTCAGGGCATACACTGCTGGGACGAGTTGCAAGAAGGAATATGCTGGAACCCTACCTTACTGCAACAAATGCAAACTCCACCACAATGGACTATGTACGGTTCAATGCAGAAACTGTAAGAAGGTAGGTCACCAGACGAGAGATTGCATAACTTCTACCCCAACAACAAACCAGAACAACACGGTGACATGCTTTGAATGTGGAGTGAAAGGGCATTACATGGGTGATTGCCTAAAGCTGAAGAATCAGAGTGAAGGTAATCAGAATGGAGGAGGAGCTCGTGGGAGAGCATATGTGTTGGGAGGAGGAAAAGCTCGCGAGGACCCTAATGTTGTTACGGGTACGTTTCTCCTCAATAATTGTTATGCTTCAGTCTTATTTGATTCGGGTGCCTTTGTGTCCAATGCATTTAACCCCCTTATTGACATCGCACCAACTACCTTAGACATTGCATATACTATTGAGTTAGCAAATGGCAAGTTAATAGGAGCCGATCCATAATTTGAGGTTATACCTTGAATTTACTAAACCATCCGTTCAACATAGACTTGATGTCCGTAGAACTTTGATGTTTTGATGTTATCATAGGAATGGATTGGTTGTCTAAGTATCACGCAAGGATCATATGCGACGAAAAGCTTGTCCACCTTCCCTACAATGGTGAAACCCTAGTAACCCGAGGAGATCGGAGCGGGACTAAGCTAAGCATCATATCCGACATCAAGACTCATTAATATTTGAAAAAGGGATGCTATGTGTTTCTGGCACACATAACGGAGAAGAAGTCGGAGGAGAAGCGACTTGAAGATGTGCCTATTGTATGAGATTTCTCAGAAGTCTTTCCTGAAGACTTGTTTGGACTTCCACTAGTTAAGCAAGTGGAATTTTAGATCGACTTGGTGCCAGGAGCTGCATCAGTGGCACGATCGCTATACAGACTAGCCCCGTAAGAGCTGCAAGAATTGTCTAGGCAATTACAAGAAAATCTAGACAAAGGGTTTATCCGACCAAGTTCCTCGCCATGGGGAGCTCGGGTCTTATTTGTGAAGAAGAAGGATGGATCTTTCAGGTTGTGTATTGACTACCGTGAGTTAAACAAGTTAACTGTGAAGAACCGGTATCCACTCCCAAGAATCGACGATCTGTTTGATTAGCTATAAGGTTCTAGCTTCTACTTAAAGATTGACATGCGATGAGGTTATCACCAACTCAGAGTTCGGGAAGAAGATATCCCGAAAACGGCGTCTAAGACTCGTTATGGTCAATACGAGTTCCAGGTGATGCTGTTTGCTTTGACCAACGCACTGACGGTATTCATGGATCTCATGGATCGGTATGCAAGCCATACCTAGACAAGTTTGTGATCGTGTTAATCGACAATATTCTGATTTACTCGCAAAACAAAGAAGAGCATGAAGAACAGGCAGCAACGGAACCCACAAGCGACGGTACCCATCACGAGCTTGTGAACCAATCAAGCCCGATTGACAACGATCCAAGAAGATAATCACTCGAAAACCGTCATCGTCAAGACTATCAAGAGATTGATAATCTACACCCGGGTTGGAGCCAGCAGATGCAACCAACTTAATGCGGACGCTTTCGCCTAACGCTTTCACGATTTGGGGCTCACCGGGTCATCATCGCTTTCACGATTCGTCATTCTCAGCTGGTCATCATCGCTTTCTCGTTAGGGTTCAGCGTCAAGGCTTGATCTACTGTCATGGATCTGTATGGTATCGTTTATTTTAGTAATCCGGTGATATTAGTTATGGATGGTAGGGTTTCTTGACCCTATAATCGTTTTTTGTTTGCCACGTACCTGTTACTGCTGGGTCTGATCGCTAAGTCAGGTCTGTGCTGGTTTTGGGTTATTACGCTGGTGATGGAAGTTAGGGTTTAATCACTCTATTGGTGTCCACATTACTGGTCATCATGCGCTTGTACAATGATTGGTTTTGTGGTTCATTATTCGTTACATGTATATCAGAACTGCTGTGTTGTGGGTCTGCTATACGAGCGATTTTGGGAAGTTAGGGTGGTTTATACACCCTATATATCTTGTTTCTTTTCTGATCTGAATGGCATTGATGGCTACTGAATATATTGGGTCATGAGGAACAGGTGGATGATGGATGTTTGGGTCGATGTGCAACCATCGGCTCAAGTTCCTATTGTATCAGTTCTGGTCGTGGTGATTTGGTTCGCTTGTTCATCAGACCTGGTGGTAAGTTAGGGTTTCTTTAACCCTATTTTTCGTCTATGATTGATCATGATACATTGGGTTACATTATTAGCTATAGTTTTACTCTGTTAAAACTCGTAGCAAATAAGGTGTTGGATCAAGTCGTATTTTTGGTTTGGTCTGTTTCTTGGATCAATGGAAGTCGATGTAGTTGTTTTGGTGTGGATTAGTGCTGTTCAAGTTCTACCATGGAAAAGGCTGCATCGTTGATGGTTATGGACATCTATGGCAACTTTTGAAGAATCAAGTAGTTAACTTGAGTTTTTAATTCGTAATCTCTTAGTCGTTGTAGTTTGTTTGTTCATATATTAGTTATAAGAGTGGTGTGTCACTCTTATATAGTGGGTATTTGTTAGTGTCCTACGGGACTGTTTGTTTCATGTAAGTGCCTATGTAACGGGCTGAGATATGGGATTTCACCTATATCCTTTATACTTAAACGTTTTTTGGTTAATCTATTTACCAGGGTGCAGGATTACTCCCCTTTACCAAAAAAAAAAAAAACATATAAAGACAATCTTGGAGCTACTCAAAAAAGGGGAATTGATTATATGTAACACAATAAAAACTTTGAATATCTTCAATTCACATATATGTATTCTTTTGTCCTCTTAAGACAATCTTGAAAAGTTAGTTTTGGACAAATCAAATAAAAAATCACTAAAAATAACTACATGAGAGAAAACCAACGGCCCTGATTTACATCCATTTTGACAGACATATTAAGCTGCGCCTCCCTCCCTACAGTTCCCCAAACTCTTTTTCAGTTGTGCATGTCAACAAACCCTGTTTTCAGTTGATTGTCATCCTCCAGTATGTGTGGTATATTGGCTGTTTTCGGTTGTGTTGATTGCTCTCAAGCTAAGAGGGCTAGAATCATTGAACTTTCTAGACGGTATTTGCCATTCTTTTTTTTTTTTTTTTTTTTTTTTTTTTTTTTCTCCTCAAAATAATCATTCTATATTTTTGTTGCTGTTTGTTTTTTATTTTCCTAGAGAACTAGGACGAAATATGACTGAGTGCACAAATTATTTTGAAGCGTAATATAGAAACACATTTCGGTGGCTGCATTTAGGAAAAAATGATTTTTTTTTTCAAAAATTAAAGCTACATCGAAAAAATCCATGGGGTCCCGGGACCGGCGACCCCATGGTTCCGGCCTCGAGTTAGACATAAAAGCACCCTTTTTTCATGGTTTAAGAAAAACGCATTGCTGGCGATTAATTTGCTTAGACTTGTTTTGGTGAAATGCATGAACAGCTGCACTATATTACTGTTTGAAGTAGGGGCCCTTGTTTTCTACTTTATTGGCTCATTTAGGCCCTTGTTTGAATTTTAATCTAAACGATTATGAAATAGAACTTTTCTTCATAAAAGTTTTTAAAGTTTTCAGCATTTACTTGTAATTATTTGAGTTACATTAGAAAAGTTGTTAATTTTCCATTCCTCTCATACATTCACTATTTCAGGTTGCGCCACAGAGGTCCCGACTGGAGTGGCCTGCACAGTGAGGATGACTGTTTTCTTGCTCATCAACGATTAGCTATAGTTGATCCTGCTTCTGGAGATCAACCACTTTACAATGAAGACAAGACCATTATTGTCACGGTACTTGAAATAGTTTTTTCACTAAGATATGTTTTTCTACTACTATTTCCTGTGTGTCATCATATGATTTTATGTTATGTATGTAGCTGTGTGTTCATATCATCTCAAAATTATTACTAGTGCCAGAAAACCATCATTTAGAAAATAGAGCTATGTGAACACAATAGCATTTGTTGTTTGCGGTCTATAAGCGTAATGACTAGATTAATTTAATGCCGCCTTCTTCTACATTTTCACCCAATATTAGTATCTGGGCTCCGTTGGCCATGTACTTGGAACCCCTTAATGACAATGCCCAAAAGCAAAAAAAAAAAAAAATTAAATTTTAGAGAACATCTGCCTTTATAATGTTCAAACAAGTAATACATGTAAAAGAAATGGTTTGTTTTTCACTTCTTTGTGTTTCCATTCTGCATTTTAGTGGCTGCTTCTTTTCTATA
Source organism: Artemisia tridentata subsp. tridentata (assembly GCA_021014915.2). NCBI lineage: Eukaryota > Viridiplantae > Streptophyta > Magnoliopsida > Asterales > Asteraceae > Artemisia > Artemisia tridentata. The sequence goes on from CP139509.1 coordinate 330,331,730, forward strand.
TAAATGTCATAATTGTAATGAGACCATGATCCTGATATGTGGTAATTCTTGTATAATGATGCTAGCCAAACGTTGATTTTGACTTTAGGTTAACGGGGAGATATACAACCATAAAGCGTTGAGGGAGCAGCTGAAGTCTCATAAATTCAATACTGGAAGTGACTGTGAAGTGATTGCCCATCTTGTAAGTAGATCTTACAGTATAACCTTTGCAAAAAGGGTACATTTTGGCCGCATTGATATATGTAGTAGTAATACCAAAAGAATGGACACTAAAATAAAATTATACATTAAATACCATGCCTAGAAATATATCAATGATGTAAAAATTTACAATCTGATTAAAGAGTTGTTCCTTTCTACATTTCCACATATATTTTTTTATTTATTTGTATCCTTTTTACACTCTGTTAACTTGGCTTTTTGGTTTACTAGTATGAAGAATATGGAGAAGACTTTGTCCATATGTTGGACGGAATGTTCTCTTTTGTGCTTCTGGACACTCGTGATAAAAGTTACATAGCAGCTAGGGATGCTATTGGGATCACCCCACTCTACATGGGTTGGGGCCTTGATGGTACTTATATTCACTGTTCTAATGAAAATTGAGTGTGTGTATCAGCTTAATTGAATTTTTTGAAGTTGCCACTTGCTTTACCTGAATACAGGTCATTTTTTATGTCTGGACTTATTGGTACTTATATTCACTGTTCTAGAGAAGTTGCTACTTGCTTTACCAGCATTTGAGTCAATTTCTATTCTAAAGTTGAAGGTTTCTATAGAGTATCTCAAGCTGTGGAATTCCTTTGAATCCATTAGATGTATTTAATTATTTTGGTTTGTAGCGTATGAATGGACATTTGGGCCATGCCGATGACCAGTGTTCTGATGAGGTTCTAAGATACATAGACTGATATTAGAGACCTGAAACGCTACATCTATTTTGGGGCACTTTGTAAATGGCTGCAAATTTTCGAGAAAGTTATTTGACCAATCGGCTGAAAAAAAAAACTTTTTTCATATGGATAACAATGGGTTGCGGAAAGGGGGGGGGGGGTGGTGGGTGGGTGGGGGTTGTTGTACCTGTACTGCATTGAAAGTTGCATATATGGATATTTTGTTTATAGTATATGGATATGTTGTATGCATGCATGAAAGTTGCATTGGCGTTGTATAATTCTTCCCCATTGCGCATATACTATATTACTAGGGTGTCAAGGAAACATGAGTGTATCTATTCCTTTGTGATAATCTATGTATCTAGAAGTAAGCCTTCCTATATATGTACTTGATAAGTTTGGGAGACTAAATTTCAGTATTATATACCTATTTACTGTTGGGACGCTAGAAATTGTGCATCTGCTAACCAATGCTTAAAATGTCAGTGTGGTGTTTGAGATTCTGTTTTTTGTTTGGCAAATAAAGTGCTATTGATGAATCTTATAAACGTTGAATGTTATGTGCAGGTTCTGTGTGGTTTGCATCAGAAATGAAGGCCTTAAGTGATGACTGCGAGCAGTTTATGTCATTCCTTCCTGGGCATATATATTCCAGCAAAACTGGCATGCATAGTCTGTCATTGTATTTATTGTTTTGAACTTTTAGGTCTCAACTTTACACACTTTGACATGTATACAATCATCATTTTATTTTGTTTAGTCACACCAAATTATGGTATTTAGCCTTCATATGAATCTGAATTGCCTCTTGACTTGCATGTTTCATTTTAGTGGTTCAATATTGATCTTAATTATGATACCATCTCAAGTTTCTGTTCTAATAAAGTGGGATGCATCATCAATGAAGTTAGTGTAGAATTACCAGACCATGTATCTAAATTAGATTAACGATAAAGGAAGCATAGAATGATAGAAACACTTTCCTTTGAATCAGAATATATTAAGTAAATTTGCAACTCGGTTTTGCCACCAAAAGATGATACAGAATTTCTCATGAAATCAACCACAGTAATTAATATTATCCAACATCAAATGGAACTTGTTATTATGACCGAACTTGAGATTCCTGGTTTTCATGAAATAAAGGTATTTTATTAATGTTCACGTGACAGGTGGGCTAAGAAGGTGGTACAACCCCCCATGGTACTCAGAACGTATTCCTTCAACTCCATATGATCCCCTGGTTCTCCGTCACGCCTTCGAGAAGGTTTGTCAGTTCTAGATCTGTCACATATTTGCAGCTTTTTTATAAGCTTATTTACATGTCGGTATATTGTTTGTTTGATTTAAACCAATTTATAGGCTGTGATTAAAAGGCTTATGACGGATGTCCCGTTTGGCGTTCTTCTTTCTGGAGGACTTGATTCGTCTCTTGTTGCTGCTGTTGCTTCACGCCATCTTGCTGATTCAGAAGCTTATTGTCAGTGGGGATCACAGTTGCATACTTTTTGCATTGGATTGAAGGTCAGTATTATTTTATAAAAAAAGTAAATATTATTTTTTGTTGAACTCTATTATCATCATCAACCTTCTAATTCCCAACCAATACAGTATGTTGTTCATTTCTTAAGTTGTTTCTTTGAGCTATGATAGCGAATTGTCCAAATCAGATATCAGGATCCAATATCGACACAATCTTTATCAACATCAGTGTCATGTTTAAGTATACCACTATGTTCTTCATTGTTATTATTGAAAGTACCACTTTGTGTAGGTTATGGGATTACATTGTAATCTGAATGATACAGAGATACTGACTACAGCAATTTCGTTTCTATGTTAAAAGCGAGTAATATAAATTTCACAAACCTGATAGGTATAAATAACCATGCACATAAGTGGACTCTAGCTGTTGGATGATGAGACTGTCATCTATCATGGCCAACTTTTTATGCTGTCCTAGCTGACTATATGGGAGTCCATTTTTATATTATGTCAGCATGTTTAATGTTCACCTAAATAATTGCTGGACCATGGTTTTAGTTTAAATTCATATACTTGAAAGTATAAAGCATTAACCCCTTTTATCTTAATGTTGACATATTCAGTATGAATTGTACTAAAATACCCTTATCTTAAAAGATGGAAATATATAAAAAGTCCAACAATGTTGTTATTACAAAATGAAAGCTTATAAAAGTTAACTAATTTGTACATCTTCCAAAATACTTCGGAATGATACCGGAATGAAGTGAAAAATAGATTTATATTGAACTATTAAGGGTATTTATTATCTGTTCCTGAAATCATTCTTTAATTTCTTTTTCCAGGGTTCACCTGATCTGATTGCTGCCAAAGAGGTAGCTAAGTCTCTTGGCACTAGACACCATGAGTTCTACTTCACTGTTCAGGTTATCTTTCAACAACTTAACACTGGATACTTGCATTAGTGTGTGTACCTTTAGATGCTCAACCTGTTAAAAATAATATCAGGAAGGAATTGATGCACTTGAAGAGGTGATTTACCATATTGAAACCTATGACGTGACTACTATTAGAGCTAGCACACCAATGTTTCTCATGTCAAGGAAAATCAAGTCTTTAGGAGTAAAAATGGTTCTTTCAGGAGAAGGCTCAGATGAAATATTTGGTGGATATTTGTATTTTCACAAGGCACCCAATAAGGAGGAATTCCATGAGGAAACATGTCGAAAGGTTCTTGTAAATCATCATCTTACGTTTATGATAGATGTTCACACTACATTTCCTAACATATTATTGTTTGTTGTGCCTGTTTTCTTCATTTAGATCAAGGCTCTTCATTTGTACGATTGCTTAAGGGCAAATAAGTCTACTTCAGCATGGGGCCTTGAAGCTCGCGTGCCTTTTCTAGACAAGGAGTTTATTAATGTTGCAATGAGCATTGACCCAAAAGAGAAGATGGTAAAGTGACTTTAGTTTACTCATTTTTTTCATATAAAATTGGAGACACTGTATACTCTAAAATAGAAAAATAATTTGATAACTGTTTATATAAACGATTTTATGCCAAAAGTGATTATAAGAAAGTCGAAAAATAGTCTGATCAATTTAAAAATCATATGCATCTCCATTTAGTTCAAGTTTAGCATAGGCATCATGTCACGTTTTCGGCTTGCCATGCACAAAGTAGCTAAAAATATATTTTGATGTGAAAGAATCTCAGATTATTATTGTATTACTAAATCTGGATCTTTCACTTATTATTCTCCTGTAAGATTATCAATAAACTGCTAAGGGTTATCTTAGGTGAGTTTAGATTTTCTGTGTGTTACCCAAATATTACTATCTTAATTAAAATCAGGATATGTTTTAAATAATTAGTGATCTATGCTTTGAAAGCTAATCTTTTCTACCTTTTTATAGATTCAACCTGGGAGGATTGAGAAGTGGGTCTTGCGCAATGCATTTGATGATAAGGAGAAACCTTATCTGCCAGAGGTATGTTGCTACTTCAATTTTTGTTATAACGTCGTGAGGTGACAATTTTATCCATTACTTCAATTAGGGTTATGTTTTATCTCAAATGGGATTAAATGGGTAAAATGAGAAGTTTCTTATTAAAGGTAAACGGTCAAAAGTGCATTTATATTGGGTACAACCTAGGAAAGGATAGGTTTCGTTTGAGAAAGCTAAATAACTCTAGAACACTTCTTGTACCTACTTTTACACATATGCTATCGATTTTTTATTTGTTTATTAAAAGTCACATGTGATTGATAAATTAAAAATAAATCACATGACTTTTCAAAGCTGAACAATCCAAAATTTTTTAGTTCTCGCATTCTCAAATTTTTTGAGTTCTTTTAAAACCCCACGGTCCTCACCCGACCCATGAAATAGCTTTATTGGAAACATTTACCTATTGTTAATTTGTATATAGTTTTTTTTAGTAATCATAAAACTAGAACACAAAGCTTGCGAATCTTCACTTGTTGTGAATGTTTTTATGAAAAATAAGAGCGGTTTATTCTTTTCCGCAGCACATATTGTACAGGCAAAAGGAACAGTTCAGTGATGGAGTTGGATACAGCTGGATCGATGGTTTGAAGGATCATGCAAACAAACAGGTCTGTCATTTTCAACAGTCGACTTCGGGCTACTTTCGTATTTTCTGATAAAAGTTGAACCTTGGTTAATACTAAGACACTTATTGTTGCAGGTTACTGGTTCGATGCTAACAAACGCGAACTTTGTTTATCCTGAAAACACCCCTACAACAAAAGAAGCATACTACTATCGTACAATATTTGAAAAGTTCTTCCCGAAGGTCGGTTTTTTAAATTTTCTTGGCTTCTTATAAGTTATGTTAGACATTAATCCTATCATATAGGTGATCCCCAGACATGGGAGGTGGCAAGATAGGATGGTCGGGTCTGTTGGATAGTGGGCCGATATGGGTTGGGCTGAAATGGGCCAATATGGTTTGGGTGGCAGGCAAACACCTTGTGTCTTTTTTCTAAAAAACTATTATAATTGATTAATAGAGTAAATGTTTACAATAGTAATCTTTATCTTTAATAATAGCGATTTAGGAGTCTGAATGCACTAAAGATAGATGTGAACGTTTTTAAATTTCTTTTAACGTATTTGACCCATTCAACTTTCAGTTGAAGTTTTTAATTTCACTCATTTGGCCAAATCTAATCTAAATCTTACCTCCCCCATGCCCTGCTCTGGCGGGTAGGGTATTGTTGCTGTTGCTGTTGTTCAAATCTAAGACGAGCACCATTCAAATCGAACCAATCATAATTAATTAGGTCTAAATCGCCTCCTCTTAGACCATTTGGGACAGAATGGTAGTGTGTTTTTTTAATGACCCAACTGTTATTCATCGGAAGATTATCTTCTCATAATGTATACTTTTATGTCTGGCATTGCAAGCAGAACGCAGCAAGGTTAACTGTTCCAGGTGGTCCAAGTGTGGCATGCAGTACTGCTAAAGCAGTGGAGTGGGATGCATCTTGGTCCAAAAATCTTGACCCATCTGGTCGAGCTGCTCTTGGTGTTCACGAGGCAGCCTATGAAGATGTAGTGGACACCAAGTGAACCCCTTTCACATAATAATCCAACAACGGGCAGCAGAGGAAGTGGATCATATTGCTGCATTGTAAATTGATTTTTAGTGATCGTGCTACACTTTCATTAAGCATATAGATGGTATTCACCTCGTCTATATGTTTCTTTTTTTAGAATTATTTGTTGTTTCATGTAGGATCAGATTGTGGTTGTTTCACCATCGTCCGGTTGCATGTTAATTATTGATTTCATGCCATGAAATTTGCTTTTGTGGACACCATTTACGCTTTTCTTAATTCAACTTGATTTTTGTACTGTTTTAGTTATCGTTACTGGTTTAAACTAGTACTGTAATTTTTTTTCATTTCACTTCGGTAAAGTTGTCTAATACTCTAATGTGTCATAGGTTATTATCGAATATTGATTTAGGTCGTTGCCAATCAAGTTCAACAGCCAAAGCCTTTATCTTTTGCGTGTGTAAATGTGCTATATTCTATATTACTGATTTGTTTTTTTTTTTTTTTTTATTTATTTTATTTTTTTTGTATTGTTTACCTAGTTTATGACTTGACATTGCGAGCTGACTAATCACAGGGCAACTACCTTTTGGGATAATCAGGAGTCGGCGCAGGTGAACCTCCGTGACCACAAGGGGATTAATTTTCTCCCGTTGGATTTGAACCCTTTACCTCCTCTTTGGAAGGCTGATATTCTTACCGCTGGTTCACCCCCTTCCGGTTATATTAGTGATTTACTTGATGATTGAAAGTTAAATCATTTTGATCTTGGCCGACGCTAACTGCAATCTCCTAGTAACTTTTTTTTAACAAAAGAATCATCTCTCTTTTGTCCCACCACCCTCGAATATTTCACAAATATATCCCATATAACATACCCAATGTTTTTTTTCTTGTATTGTACTGTTCTTGTTTGTTTGTATGGACAGACAACAGTATTTGCATGTGCATTGCATTAGGATTTTTCTAACATGTGCCCTAAGGGCACATGATAAGTACACAAAAATACAAAAAAAAATTACAAAAAGTATAAAAAGTACATGTGGGCCTAAGTACTTTTAGAAAGACCCATTGCATTATTATGCTTTTAAAAATAGTACATTCTTTTTAGAAACAGACACATGAACTTTGTTTGCCACCACATTTATCATCATGATATTTATTTAAATCTGACTTTTTAGGTAATAGCAAATCTACTTTCATCAATGTACTAATTAGACACGTAACTTTGAATGGTTTATGTAACTTTTGATCCTTATTTGGACATCTCAAGGATATTTTGATAAAAGTTTGGATTATAACACGTCAGCAAACAAAACAATATTCAAACACAAACGTAACACGTACACTTCTAAGCTCAAAAATATTGGTGAAAGTACATTGATATTTTATAGTAAACGGGTAAACATATGAGATTTTTTCTGAAAAAGAGGCCTTTTTAATTGACTAAGATGTATGCGGGTTTTAATCCCGAAATCATTTCCGACTCTTCCTTGACTACCCCAAATATACACCTAGCGATTTTTGAACCTTTTAACTCAGGCCAATTGAGGGTATGGTTAACGCACCACTGCGTTAAACCTTCACCTTGCCTGCGTTAAGGTGCGTTAACCATACCATCTGTGCTGCGTTAAAGGAGCGTGTTAAACCCTTAACGCAGCGTTAAGGGTGGTTTTGTGTAAAAATAAAATAAAATAAATAAATTCACTTTCACCCCTATCGTACAAAAACTATCCGTTGGATTTCAAAATTAAATTTTACAACTTTGGCCCTCCAAAGTACAAAAAACGGCTAGTTTCTTAAATATATATATATATATATATATATATATATATATATATATATATATATATATATATATATATATATATATATATTTTCAAAACCTTTTTTCCACCACTATAAATAACCAATTAACACACAATTTTTTTTCACACTTCCACAACTCAAACTCAAATTTATATACTTCATCTCTAACAAAAAAAAACCTTGTTCATTCACAATGGATCCGAATCAAAGTCACAAAGAATTTAGCAACTGGTCAGATGTAGATGACAAATCTGACATTCAATTTATGATAGCAGCGTATGAATATCAGCAACAGTTGGAACAAGCAGCAACTCAACCTCGCATGTCACGTAATCCGATCTATCGTGAACGTGAGCTTGCTGAACAACGTTTGCGTAACGACTATTTCAATCACGGTTGTAAGTATCCGCTTCGGTATTTTCGAAGAAGATTTCGTATGAGCCGAAAACTATTTCTACAAATAGTCGAAGGTATTGAATCTTATACCTCCGATTTTCTTCTGGATTATTTTAAATTCTTTAGGCAATCACCCGATTGTACGGGTTGAATGAGTATAAGTGTTCTTATGAAGTGTACATCTGCCATACGCCAATTGGCGTACGGCACCGCACCCGATGCGTTTGATGAATATTTGCAAATGGGTGAGCATACTTCACGTGATTGTCTTGATAATTTTAACAAGTGTGTTATTGATTTGTTTATGTCGGAATATTTAAGAAAACCAACATGGTCCGACATTTAAAGTATTTATGAAAGACATGAGGGGTACCATGATTTTTCGGGAATGCTTGGTAGCATTGATTGCATGCATTGGGAGTGAAAAAAATTGTCTGGTTGCTTAGCAAGGGCAATTTGGTAGGGGTGATAAAAAATACCCAACAATAATGCTTGAAGCAGTTGCTTCGCAAGATTTATGGATTTGGCATGCATTTTTCGGGGTAGCGGGGGCGAATAACGATATTAATATTTTAGATAACTCTCCGTTATTCGACGACATTCTTAATGACGTCCCCCCTGCAGCACTTTATATGGTTAATTGAACTAGGTTTGAAAAGGGATATTACTTAGCTGACGGAATTTACCCACAGTGGGCTACTTTCGTCAAATCCTTCTCGGCAACAACTGACGATAAACATGGTTATTTTAAAAGAAAACAAGAAAGTGCACGAAAGGATGTCGAACGTGCTTTTGGTGTGCTTCAAGGACGTTGGGGTATACTACAACAACCGGCACGTCAAATGAAAATTGTCAAGATACGTAGAATCATGTATTCTTGCATTATTTTGCATAATATGATTTTAAAAGATCAAAAGTTTGCACTACGTGAGTATGGCGAGATGTGGGTGGATCCCTCACCACGTATGAGAAAAGACAGGTGGGTCGACAGATGTGATGTCCAACGTCGAAAGGCAAAAGAAATACGCGACAGAGAAACGCATACTCAACTCCAACTAGACGAAAACTAGAAGGGGGGTTGAATAGTTTTTACCGTTTTAAAATTTTCTTCGCTTTGTATACTTAACGTGATTTCAAAGTAAAGCAAACAATCAAGCAATATATATAAAGCAAGTAAGGAAAGGAATGATCAAACCACACAACACGGATGTTTATAGTGGTTCAGCTACAAGGACTCTCTTCCTTGCCCTACTCCACTCCTCGAGCCTCTAACTCGAGAGTTTTTCTTCACTAAGAAACAAGCTCCCTTCTAGGCGGAGAAAACCTTTACACGTCGCTTTTCTTTATCCGGTACTAAGCTAAACACCGAGTTCTTTACAAGGGTACAACCACTCCCGTTGGTTCTTTAACAAGGGTACAACCACTCCCAACACTCTATGTGTTTTGAGGACTAAAACACTAACCGAACTCTACTGAATGAAAGGTATAGACAATGATGTGTGAACACTAACTAATCACACAATGTCTAAATATCAAGACTTGCAACACTGTGTTGAAGCTTGTATATTTGATCTTCTTTGCTACAAAAGAGATATCACTAAGAATGAAATGAATGAATGTAATGGGTTAGTAATGTACAAATGAATGAATATATAATTTAAGCTATATGAGTGATGAGTGTGCTTGAATGCTCAGCTTGCTATTTATAGACAAAACTGAGCAGACAAGTGGCGGATCCGGCGGACCCAAAATATGGGTTCCGCCCATATATTGGTTTGGTTACGCCGGGACATGCCAGCTAAGAGTTTACAATATCTTTCCATATTTTGTCAAGTCTTGTCAAGATCTTCCAAAGTCAACTCTTTATCTTCAAGATATTTCCAAAATATATTGTAAAGTCAACTAAGATATGTAGATGATGCATGCCATGATGTCATGTATATTTATATTTTTTAAGAAATAAAAATAAACATGTAAATATATATAATGTAATTCCTAGTGATCATGTAATGTGTAAAATGTGTTTTTAAAAGACTTGTTACTATAAATGTAAAAGACTTAATCTTATATTTATGCATTGCTTAAAGATAAACTTTGTAATTGTCATTAACAAAATTAAGCAAAGATCGTAAGATATAAATAACGTTTTTAGGACGATATTTGTATTAACAATCTCCCCATTTTTGTTGATGACAAAACATAAAGTATATTTTTAAGCGATGAAATAATAAAGTTTGAGTCTTTTAAAAATATAGATTAAGTTAGTTTTATGCAAGTTTTGAAAACTATTTTAAGCATAAAAACATGCACTGTGATGTTAACAGTGATATATGAACTTAATCCTATCTCCCCCTTTTTATCGAAACAAAAAGAAGATATGCGTAGCGGAATGTGATTAACGGTTATTGGTTATAACTCCCCCTAATGTGGAGTACCAAGTATGATAATGCAATAATTTTGAGAACTTAAAGAGCTCCCCCTTGGATAATACTCCCCCTAATTGGAGTGCAAAGGTTATGATGTATAAACCTACAAAACAAATGGTTAGTATTTGATATACTCCCCCTCGATCTATACTCCCTGTTGCTAGGGTACCAACTTATAAGATTCAAGTTTGAGAAAAGCTACAAAACAAAGGTTAGTTATGAATCAATCAAACCAAGTAGTATAATGCATATGTAAAGGTGCAACCAAACATGTAGTTCAACCCATTTGACTTAAAAAGTCAACTAAGTAAAAATGTCCAAACCACTCACAAAGATCAAACAAAGATACTTTAACCAACCATATATATCAACCAAAGTATTATGCCAAATAGTGATCACCCATAAGCATAAATATAACATCCATTGATTGAAAATTTGTTTGTGACAAAAGTCACAAAACATGATGTTACAACATAAAAAAAAACTTAAACAAATCCTAAAAAATCTTAAAAGTTCCTATTGTAGAGGATGCGAAAGCGCATTAAGGCGCTCGAGGATGTGTTTCAAAATGAATCGCATTTCATTTTGCAATTCAAGAACCGAGATGTCGGTTCGTTGCACCAAATGAGCGGTCCTCTCACACATGATACAATCATGTCGTGGAGGTGGAAGGGTTGGTTCATGAGTTGGAGGTGGTGAAGGTTGAGTGTTTGATGGTAGAGGTGGTGGAATGTAGTTTGGGGACATAATGGAGGCCACACTACAAAAAAAAAAAGGCTTTCAGAGACTGAAAAATCAGTCTCCGATACACCATGATCAGTTACGAATGGTCTATCAAGGACTGATTTTGCTAGTCACTAATTAGTTACAACAGCTTAGTTACGGAAAGTGACGTTATCAACTGAAATTCAGTCCTTGTTGTATCAAACCAACGAGGACCAGAGATCAGTCTCCAAAATAAAAAAGGCAGTCCTTATTTCTATGGGTTAGTATCATGTTATTTCAGTCCCCAATGCATATTATCGGCGACTGAAAAGTCAGTCGCCAATACTATGTTAGATCAGTTACTAACACATGGATTTAGGGACTGAAAGTTAGTCCATAAACATTGTTTATAGTCCCTAATACGTTTCGTTGTTTTGTAGATTACCGTACTAAATCAGTCTCTAATAATAGGATTTAAAAACTGATTAGTCTCCGATGAAAGGCTTTAAAGACTGATTGTTAGTCACAAAAAGCAGATGAATTAGTCCTTAATTTGTTTTTCTAGTGACTGAAAATTAGTTTCAAAATATATGTTAATCGATACAAAATAACATTCAAATCAGTCTCCAATATGATGGCGCCGTTCCATTATATTTCTATTATAAACTAAAAGTTAGTGGCAAATACAATTTAATTCAGTCCTCATTCACAATGCATACATGAACAATTACAATAGTATATAAAACTCCAAACCATAAACAATAATAATAACAATATTTCTGTAAAGCATAATAATCACCAATCCAAATAACAAGAGTTTACAATTCAATATGTTTAAAAATAAAACCAAATTCAATAGAAATAAATTTGAACGTCCTATATATCACTATCGGTGAATGGATCATCGTTACCATCACCTTCAGTAGTATTTGGTGAGTCTATTGTGCTCTCGAAGTCTGGAAATTTTTGGCTCAAGAATTTTGCCAATTTCTCATAATTAAGTTTATACGGTTCATGTAATACCCAAAAATCTAAAACGTGTAAAAAGACCAAATTGCCCCTATAATCTTAAATTTTGATTAATAAGCATATAAAGCACCAAATTAATTCCAAACCTCTGGTAATGAGCTACATATGAAGTGAAATAATTTTGAGGCAACATTTTAACATTTTTGCATGTCCAAAAAATTATTGTTATACTCAAAATATTATTATTATGCATCGAAAATTAATTAAGTTATTTATTTATATTTATAATCTATTTTAAAGAGATAATATCAAAATTAAATTAGGAAAATGATATCAAATCAAATCCTTTTGATTTTATCTAAATTTGGCAAACTCCTAAGGCCTCCCCTCCCCCCAAAATCACGACACTGTCCCTTTATTTAGCAAATCCCATTTATTTTTCTTCCAAAACAATCCGAAACCCTAAAGTCGACAAACCAAAAATCCTCCCACCTTCATCCGATTTTCTAGAAGTGTTTTAGTATTTTTTTGGTGTTCTTCAAGGTCTAAGGAAGCTAATAAAAATAATCTTTGGGTCGTAGGAAGCTTGATTCGAAAGTGAACCTTTTCTTTGGTCGGTTTAATTCCATACGAGAGGTACAAAATTCGTACGCTTGATCCACACGTTCAAACGTCGATCTGGTATTTTTCTCATTTCTTTTTCATCATATAAGACTCATATAAATTGATAGATTCGAATCATGCAAGCTATAATGATCATACGAATTATAGTGAATAAAAACGTAAATAAAATACAAATATGTCTATATGAATTTTATGGGTTGGGAACTTATTTTATTTGAGATCTATATGAACCATATGACTCTGGAAAAATAATCATTCGATTTGTTATAGCCTATAATTGCCTTGCCGATTTTATTTTACTATCGGGTATAAAAAGAAAACGTGAAAAGAATAAGAACCCTAACGAGCGAATTAGGGTTTGATGTTTTGGGGGTTGGATCTGGAAATAAATGATGTTATTATGATGATTTAATGATTGGGTGATGATGGGTAAAATTAGGTTTAGGGTTTTGTAAATAAAAATTGTTACCGAGTTGAATTTTGAAACTAAAAGGGGTGTTTTGTAATTATTTAAACTTGTGGGTTATTTTTGTAATATACCTTAGATCAGGGCTGGTTCGTATAAAATATAACATGGGTGTCCTTTTCGTAAAATATGGAACTTAAGGATTTAATATGTAAATAGTTAATTTATATAATTCGAATTGGAAATTAAATAAAATTGAGGGACCTGTTTGTAATTTCTGGAAACTTGGAGGTGTTTCGTATAATATATGATATAAGGGTTTAATGTGTAAAAATTGAATACTTAAAGGTTTAATGTGTAAATATGATTAATTAATAAATGAATCGAATGGTACTTTTAAAGGTTAAAGGACTAATGTTGTAATTTATATAAAGATGAAGGTGAATCGTACTTGTATTAAATTAAGAGGTATATTTTGTAAATTCGTTAATTTGAAGGCTTGATGGGTAATTTTGATTATTATGAGGGTTAAAGTGTAATTTAATGAAATATGGGGTTTAAATTGTAAATTAATAAACTAAAGGGTATAAAGTGTAAAATTGGTAAACTTGAGGTACTGAATCGTTAATATTGATAACATATGGATTAAAATGAGAATTTGTAACAATTGCATTTTAGACCTTTAACTTTGATATAATTACATTTAAAACCCTAAATTATGGAAAGTTGTCTTAATTAACCCTAAACTATTGAAACTTGCTGAAATATACCCTATGGCCATAATATGCTTATTTAATGACTTAATCTAAATTAAATGCTTTAATCTTTCTAATTTTGGAAACCTGCTAAAAATAGAAAGTTACTTAAAATGGAAAGATAACTAAAAATGGTAATCTGAACTTGAACCCCTTTGTATTAATTCTCTTCTGCTCCTTTAGGTGTGGATAAGGAGAGGCCTTGATCTATTTCTGTGCTTTCTGTCTCTTGTCTTTGTTGCATTCGTAATAAGGTACAGATACTCTGCCCTTTTTCAGTAAGGGTGTCTTATTCCCTTGATTATGATTTTGATTTCTGATTCGTTTAAGATTCCCTAAGCCATTGCTATGTTCCCTTTTGTTGTGAACCTTTGCCATGATCCTTTGCTTTGTAAACCTTTATCTGATAAACTCTGATTTGGACCTTTGATATTACTTCTGAAATATTTGATTATGAACCATCTGTTATGAACCATCTGTTATGGACCTTTGGATATGACATTTTGATTTGATTTGATATCTGACTCTTAGTTTGATACCCGAGCCAAAATTTGTGACCCTAGCCATGAAGGTAACATGGCCATGTCATTGATGCACCAATGGCATGACTCTAGTGTGGTTGAGTGATGTTCCACACCGTCCCTTATCTGTTATCTGTTATGAGCTCAAGTATATATATGGCCACGATTTGTCTGCCGGGGCGTATGGATGCATCCTAGATCTGTTCTGTTAGTGGATTATCTATATTGATTTGTTATTGTCTGGTGATTGGTACTGTGTGCAATACATGCCCTTCACATATATCTGGGAGCTGATCACTCCAATTTGAAGAATGAGGACACCCCTCATATTATCTGATTATCTGAGAGGTCTCCCCTCTATATGATTATGAAGATATGGTTACTACATTTGATTTGTCTGGGCTCGTGGTGGATTACTATCCTATCCTATTCCTTATACTTTCTCATTGTTATACCTTATGATATTTCCCCATTGCACCATATCTTATTTCTGTTTCGTTATCATTACTTTGTTTATGTATCTGTTCACTGAGCTCTCGTAGCTCAGCCGCATTTCTTTTCCTGCGGCAGGTTTTAGTAGGAAGCTGGGAATGAGTGGAGAGTACCTTGGACTTAGAAGACTTGACAGTTATTCTGGATTAGAGTTGATTAGAAGTTATTATGTTTTAGAATTAGTATTCGCATTTGTAACCTTGTAATTTCAGTATTTCATTTGTAACCTTTGAGATTTCTTGTATTACTGTAAATGTATGCTTTGTTTTGATCTGATATGAAACCATTATTGTGATATCTTTACCCTTGTTGGGTTGGGGTGTTACAGTTCAAGTTCACTAACCTTTGCTCTCAATTCATTAATCTCAGTCGAGTTTTGTTTAGGTGTTGAGTTAGCTTGTTGAGATGATTCAGCTGCTTCTTTCATCCAATAATCTTTTTTCCTCATCACTAGCCCAACACCCACCTCCCATGCTGATTGTATTGTCTTCTTTCGGCCACAAACACTTTTTATGGATTGTCTCTCAACCTCGTGCTCCATAACAGTAGTAATCTGAGTTGTTCCTTCATCTTTTAATTTATCAAGAGCCATCTGTTTATGCTTACAAATATTTTCCTAACATGATCGAAGGTATGAAAACAAAATTAAAAACTAGTTGCACCCAATATCATATTTGACAAAAAAAAAAAAATCATAATCAAATGCTTTTAACAAAAAGATGCTTACATATTCATTACATGCATGATCATTGAGCCATCCGTCTCCGTCCCCGTCCTTCTTTTCTTTATAATGCAACTTATAATAAACTTCTAGCGGGTTAGGCGACGTTTGGGTCTCCGTATTTGTCTGTAACCATATCTTATTAATAAAACCAGCAGAAAATTAAAGCCAAGAGCAAACATGTACCAAGACCAAGCGAATGGTTCTACTAAATAAATAAAAACCAAGCAAATATATCAACTTAGTAACAATACTAATTTTCAGACTCCTAAAATGACTTAGTAACAATACTGCCCACCATGACAAAGAGGGTTCACGTATACAGACTAGTAACGAGCAAAATAGCTTACTAGGCAATGTTTAGGAACGAGCAAAAGTCTTACCATTGAGTGTAAATCATATATAGCACAAAAGTTAATTGTAAAAACTACATAAAATGGACATGAGGTTACCAAATACTTCACATTTTGATTTGGCATTGTAGCCAAACTGTCCATTTTGACACCTCTAGTATAAATTAAAGACATATAAATGTTATGTTCCTGTTATGAAATGCATCATCTAAGAGCATATGGATATTATGGAGACCCCTATGGAGGACTATATTAAGAAGGAACTCAGGACAGATGATGAGGTTGCACACTTATTATGATAGCTGTAACCATGTTAGATGTTCGCCTTTTGCAATCAGCACTAACACAAAAGGCCAAAGACTATACACGGACTTTACCAACCTAACTTTTCAAGAATAATATCATACTATACTACTTTGGTAAGCATGCACTTCAAATTAGGGCCCCATTCAACATTTTGATGTCTAGAAAGGCACCGATGCTAATCAAGGGGAATATACCTTAATCCAACGCTTATGAACAGGAACAGATGGAACAATTACAACTGCTCGTAGCAATTTGTTCTTACTGAAATATGCGTCCATTTATAGTGTGCTTATAAGAATATTGGATTTTGAGAATTCACAATCAAAATCCTACTCCTGGTCACCTTAGCAACCCCAAAATGCTATTTGATAGTACCAATAGTTTGTATACAAATTAAGCATAAATCTGTGACCGAACTTCTACTGGTCTTTAGTGTTCTGCATAATTATGAAAGTGACAGGTGGCCAAACTCAGCTGTCTCGATGAATATTCAAGAACTGGAGTTTATTGATAAAGAGGTAACATAATACACGTGGTTAAACTAGTAAACCTCATGGAGACGGAATTAGTTGCACCGAATTAAACTATAACAGCGTAATAGAGCCCTAAATAGCTAAATCAACTCTTTTATAACATCACTATCAACTTTGAAGGGGTGGGTATCTGTATGTGTGAGACAGATTGAAAGTGAGAGACTTACTGGAGAACATGAGAAGCCATGAGCAATTCAGGTTCTCCTCCCCATACATGCGTTTTCCTCATTTGTGACACATATGAATCAAAGTCGCCTTCAATGAACCTGAATGATGTAAATACAATCAATAAGTTTACTTTTATATGAGCACATACAACATGCACAAAGAACATTTAACAATAATAGGAGGTAGTTCAGAAGATCTATTTAAGTCTAGACAAATAAACAATACATATACTAATGCTGATCGTTCATATTTCTTCTACAGATGCAAAATGATATACAAAACAATATAAAATTAACGGCACTACACCTTAAACTTAGACGACACGAGAGAAAAAGCTGAACATGATTAAAAAAGAAAAAAAATCCTACAGAACTCACCATTCTGTTTCTTTCCGTCTTTTGACAAATTCATCAGCCACCTACAGAATATCCAGATTCATAATTTATTAATATAGATCAAGAAACATAACGCTTTCTGAATTAAATCATTAGATGTACTGCCATTTTACATTTTCCAGTGTATGAGTATGTGAAACACTAACAAAGATGAAAGAAGGTAAAATTCTAGGTCCTGATAGTATTCCTAGAAGAGATAGCCATACTTGCTAGCAACAACATAATGGAAACTATCAATTGATGTAGATTAATCTGCAACTTGACTCAAATCCAACGCAACACCCTAGATAAATAAGAAATCTCTAGAATATATACGAGTTCACGAGCAGAACAATGGCGCTATGGAAGGAGAGTTACTGAGGACTAAAATATCTAACGGTAGACTTGGTTTATGTCAAGGAGGTTTGAGAAAAAGGTACTTTAACTTATAATTTAAAGAATTTACAAAAAAAGAAACTCAGAAGCATACGATATGTGCCAAGAGAAGTAGCTTAGTGGGCTAGTAAGAAGGAAACCCCTTTAACATAAGAAGAAGTGATCAAACATATTTAAAGTTGCATGCTAGTGAGTGTGATAGCATGCAATAACAGACAAATCCTGATTCTTATTAGTTTGCACCAGTGTTTACCTTGCCTCTTCAGCTATGGATCAGCTTACAAAGACATACAAGAAGATAACCAGCAAAGTGTAGCTATCATCTATGTAGCGTTGACTGATGTCACTAGGCAATATATATGTAAAGCGAATTTTTGGAGCAAGACCATAACACCAAAAAGTTCTAATTTTTTGAATTGGCCAGTAACAAAATAGGGATTAAAAACTGCAATCAAGCGTCATTGATAGAGAAGACATGATAAATGTATTCATGAATGGTGTAGTTATGACTTATGAATAATAGATTTCATTTTCTGGAAATAGCTTATAGAAGCATTAAGAGATTGATGGGACTATTTACCATAGAATAGCAGCGGGTTAATGAAATAACGACAAGCTTTGGGAACCCAATATGAGTGTTTCCCCTGAAACAAAACTCAGGTTCTATAAGATGGTGATAAGAAATGAGGGTGTTCGGTCACAGATAGAGATTGTAAAAACCCTAAGATAACAAAATATGTGGTTTGTGAGGTGGATGTACCACCAGGCATAGGACCATAAATTGGAAATATGCAATATGAGTGGGAAGTTGTAACCGATAGTACTAATAATGATATAGCAGAAAAGAAACAAGTGAATGATATAGTTGTGCAAGCCATTACAATACAAAATGATAACACTGAAAGAAACTAACTCTTGCACCTAGGCAAGCTGTGACAGAATAACAAATAACATATGTAGGGGCAGAGAAGCATACCCGGGCACGTAATTCATCAGCTAACTCTCTTTTCAGGCTCTCACTAGGAGCAGGCTTCCCTGATCGTATGCATGCTCCATGAGCAACAGCCCTAAACAAACATCTACCATCCCCGGGTATTCCTGTATGCAGCAATAAAATCACAGCTTATGAGTGAAATTTGAAAAACGAGAAAAGGAGGTACTACATCTTAGTTAGCTCACCTATAACTGAATAATCTGTGTAAACTTGCTTTCCATGTGAAAAGTTGGACGTCGATGAACTACGATCATCTTCCTTGTTCTAATTCATCTCAGCATGTGCTGGCTCAGAACTTGCACTACAAGCAGATAATCCCAATGCAAGCCCAGCTGAAGTCGCACATCCTTGCATCCAAGAACTAGGTACCAGATTCCATTTCATTCTTGATATGACCCCTTGTTTTGGGAATAAAAGCTTTAAATTCATATTGGGGGACCCAACCGAAAAAAGTGCCTTTTGTGACCCACGCCTTGAACGCATAGCACTTTTGATAGTTAGTAACTGCCAGTTGTTCCTCTGGTTTACAATGTCAAGTGACTGGCGAGTGTTTGTCTTTGTAACATAACTTGGTTTGACACATCCAAGTGAGAGATTAAAACAACATGCAGTTGACGCAGACTGAGGCATCACACCTTGCCGAGACCCACTAGGATGGACGATGTGACTTATATAGGTTCTAATGGGAGGACGAGCAATCATGCTGTCATAACTTCAGGTACAATTGTGCAGACAATACTCAATCACTGCATAAATATGTATTAATTCACATCAGTGAATATAAAGCAAAGACAGCCTAAACTGATGACATCTATTCATACAATCTATAAATAAATACACGTGCCTTAAATTGATTCCAAAGCATTATACCTAACAATTCAATTCCCCAACTATTCGAAAAAAAGAACATCCCTTTTTACCACATTATTAATTCTGTTTCAATTAAATATATAACACGTTACAATACCTTATTTAGTGGATATATGACATAAAATCGGGAGTGATGATTATGAATCGCCATGGTCTGGTGACTGACTGGTGAGGATTTGACTGACGACTTTGGGTGGTGACTAGCAATGATCGATAACGGAGATGGTCAAGCGAATTTGGTTTGTTTGAAGACCAAAAGAGAGAACGTGAGAGGAAATGAAAATGATAAGTTTGTGGATGTGAGATGTGAGGTTGCTAATAGTTGGATACTTGCATGGAGGGATAATTTGACTTTTGGGGAAAACTTAGTGCGGGACAACTGAAAATGAAATTCTATTTTTTTTAGGTATTATAGAATCTAATTTATATATTTTATAAACCAACTAGTTTTAGAACTCATAAACGCACGGGGTTTAGCCAGATATTATAACAGGTAATAATTTTTTAATAATTTTATTTTGAAGTTAAATATTGTGACAATTCATAAGTAACTTATTTTAAGATTAAATATAATACAATTATAACTCGTACGTCTATTAGTAGCCAATTTGAACAGGGTGTTAATGGTTTACTAATCTACACTCATTATGTTCTCAGCTAATCATTGAGATTCATTTGCGATACAAACTAATCCTAGTTGTCATCTAGCTATTTATTAATTTAGTGTTTATAAGGAGACCTTTAGGGGTATGAGAACCCGTAAAGGCAATATGATGGTCCACGTGGTGTGTAAAGTAGAGTGCGTTGATTAGCTATATGCCTATATGCAACTTTCTTGTTATTATCTTGAATGGAAGTGGTGTGTATAGTATAGTGGATTGACGATTGCTATAGGCACCACGACTTATTATATATGGTAAGAACGTAATAGTCGTTTCTTTAAAAGGGATGTCGTGCTCGATGAAGCAACTGATTGATGTCATTATCCCGATTAGACGTCTTAAATTGTCAACACTCAAAATGAAAGCCATCGGTGAATACTAAAGATGTTATGAACGTCTGAAACTTGAATTCTGCTCGAGTTCCCACGTCACGGGGGTATAAACCGAGGTTTCGTGCGTGAACCCCTAAGTGTTACACATAAATAGCAATCCGTAAATAGGTTTATGTACAAACTTACAATTATTAACAACGATACAAATATATGTAGGTCTTAAAAACAAGTGTAGTATATTACAATATATAGAACCGTATATTCTGTCGGTAATCCATTTTCGTCCGTTTTTGTCAGTTTTTATTTGTTTTTGTCCGTTTATACGTTTTCGTCCGTTTTTTACGTTTTCGTCCATTTTTATACATTTTCGTCTCTTTTTTACATTTTTTTACGTTTTCGTCTGTTTTTTTACGTTTTCATCCATTTTAGTCCGTTTTTATACGATTTCATCCGTATTTTTATGTTTTCATCAATTTTTGTCTATTATATTTTAACGTTTTTATACGTTTTCATCCGTTTTAGTCCATTTTTTTACGTTTACGTCCATTTTTATACGTTTTCGTCCGTTTTTTACGTTTTCATCCATTTTTATACGTTTTCGTCTGATTTTAAACGTTTTCGTCCGTTTTTATAAGTTTTCGCCCGTTTTTAAACGTTTTAGTCCGTTTTAATCTATTTTTATACATTTTAGTCTTAGCTATGATGTCCATGTATTAGGGACTGAGTTGTTATTCAAATTCAGTCACTAACAAATTTCCCTCCAAACTTTTTTTATTGCGCAAACATATTTGTAACTGAATTTTAGTCTTAGGTATGATGTCCATGTAATAGGGACGCAGCTGTGACTGAAATTCAGTCACTAAAAAATTTCCCTCCAAACCTTTTTATTGTGTAGACATATTTGTAACTGAAACTTAGTCTTAGCTATGATCTCCATGTATTAGGGACCGAACTGTGACTATAATTCAGTCACTAACAAATTTTCAGCCAAAATTTTTTATTGCGCAAATATATTTGTAACTGAAATTTAGTCTTAGATATGATGTACATGTACTAGGGACTGAATTGTCACCCTTATTCAGTCACTAACAAATTTGCCTCCAAATTTTTTTCCCGTACAGGCATATTAGTAACTGAAATTTAGTCTCAAATATGGGGTCACAGAATCGAGGACTGATTTTTAGTCGCTGTAATCAGTCAATAAAAGGTCAGTCCATAAAAGTATCAGTAACTGATGTTTCAGTTACCGATGCTATGTATCAGCGACTGATATATCAGTCCCTAGAAATTCAGTCTCTGAAAGCCTTTTTTTTGTAGTGCCATCAAAGTGGATTGGAGGTCCATAGCCTCATGGAGGTGGGAATCCACCATGTTTGAGAAAGCATAGAGGTGGTCCAACTCCTCATTGATTTCTTGTTGTGATTGGGGTTGGTCGTTCCACATTGCCTCATCAATAGGATTGAGTATGGAAGTTGGTGAGGGTTGTTGAGGTTGTGGTTGTGGTTGCTCTTGGTCACGGTATAGAGGACCATGGATATCCCGATAAATGAGATGGAAGAGGAGAGGTTGTTGACCTTCAAAGGTCATAGGAGGAGGATTGGTAGTTCTTGTTGGAAGGTCTTCCAAAGTTTCAAGATATGGGTGTGGTGAAGTTGTAGGAGTAGCAAATAACTCCATTGGTTGTAGTTTTGGTGAGTGTGATGGTGATCTAGCAGGCTGTGATGGAGCGGGTGGTGGTGTGGTGGCTATTGGAGTGATTGTTGGTGGTGGAGTATGGATGACTACATTTGATGGTGTGGGAGTGGAGAGTGTGAGAAAATTCTCATCAGCTATGGGTGAAGAGATATTGAGAGGTGATGACTCCTCTGATGAAGTTGCCAAGTTTACAAAACAACACTGTTTAACACTTATGCGAGCAGTCCTGCGTGGTGGTCTGTTGGTGGAAGAGTTGTTGGATTTTGTCATGGTTAAAATGGGAAGGATTGCAAATAAGTACATAGATGATACTTAGAGTTGATGGTGAAGGTGTGAGTTTTGAATAACTAAAGGTTCCAATTTATAGGCAGGAAGGATTATAGAAATTCGTGTTTGGATTTGATGTTCATCCATAGAAGGATTGAGGTTCCTAATGATTTGGAACAAAAAATTGTGCTAGTCACATCATCTAAGTCAACCCATAGAGATAGAGTTGAGTAAAGTATTGAGGATATGCAGTTAATGCAAGGTTTTAGTGGGAAATCTAGTGATGTGATGTTTCCACGGATTGCAAGGAACCAAATTGAGGGTTCCTTGCTTGTTACAGAAAGGTAACTTGATGGAAAATTTGAATTTTCAAATTTTGGTGGGAAATGGATTTCTTATAATTCGAAGTGTTCCTAAATCATCCTAATGTGCCTAATGATCAGTAGAATAATCCTAAGAACTAGAATTAACAATCTAAGGATCAAGATTAGTCGGGAAATTTGAAAAAGTTACTGTGGAATTGGCGGATCCAAACGACAACAAGTGAGGAACCAAATTTTTGGTTCTGCGGAATCCGCAGGGTGAAGAATGGCGGAGCCAAGAAATACAACAGACGGAACCCAATTTTTGGTTCCGCCATATCTGCCAGATGAAAATGCTAATTCTTAACAGAGAGCATGTCATATTTTCCGATACCCGTTCAATTCCCGAAAATTTTCCTAAATCCTATGTAACTACTTATTGGTGATTGATTAAAAGAAAAAACACAGATTCTAACACACGTTTGCATATAGATCAATAAAATGATAATAACTTACCGTAAAAGGAGGTTAAGCCAAACGGTGGCTTAAGCATGAAAAATTGATAACATCACGTGTTATCGTCCTGAAAAGTTATGTTAGTTCACAGAAATATATCATACAAACATAATATTCTAAGAATACAAGAATTCAACACATCATTGTCTTGAAATTGTCTAATACCAAACATTCCCTAGCCCTCACTTCTTGCTAAGCTTTTTGTGGAGCTTCATGACCCACCTTCCAAGATTCTTCATCATTCCTCGAGTTTGACGAAACTCCTCAGATTGGTTGTCGATGGGAGATAGTTGACTCATATACTCGGGTGGAGGAATCCTATAATTTGGCAAACCATCATCCTCGCTAACCGATGATGATGATGATGAGGAGGTGGGTGGATGAGCTCGTTTTCCCTTTGCTACGGCTACCCTATGATCACTAAGTGGAACAAAGGTGTGGTCAATCTCGGTGTAGTCAGGAACAAAACCTCTAGCATTTTGAGGGATGGGCGCAAAGGCTCTATAAAGACGGGTGAGAAGCATCCCGTAGGGCATGGTGGTGGTGCCTTGAACCAGAATATCGGCCATTCTTTTGGCGATATAGTAGGTGAGGTTGAATGGTCGGTGGTTTGACAAACAATAGAGCATATAGCAAAGACTTGCGTTGACATGGTCTCTATTTCCTATGGTGCTAATCACGTTTGCCCTAAGAACTTCTTCGAGCTTCTTGAATTGGGGCCTAAGTTCGTTTAGCTCCATGCCAAACGGATCACGATTTACTTCTTTTCCTCGACTAGTCCTAGTGTGGGAGGTTCTAGGAACAAAAAGATGAGCATGGATGTCTTCTTTTGAGATTAAAGGTGTGTCGTATGGTGTCATACGATCAAGGTTGGAATCGAGGATGGACAATGACCATTTGTCCGAATAGAAGCAATCTCCTTGACTAGGTACACCTAAGACTTCTCCAAATTGATCTAGAGGGATGTTGTACTGAGTTTGGTTTACTTTGAAATGAACATTCATGTAACCATAATCATTTGTGCTAAGACCTACAGTTGCATAGAATTCAAGTATGAATCTGGGGATTATGAGTTCATCAATGTCTAGGAGACAATCGAATCGAATGGCGGCAAGTTGTTCTCTAAGAATGGTTCCTTCTAGGAATGAGGGGTCTACGGTTCTACCCTCATGTACATAGCGTTTTTCTAAGGCTTTAAAGATTTCAACTTGTTCCTCACTAAGTCCTTTGGTTTTATGATGTTTAGGTAGGTATTTGATGGTTTCTTTGTGATCATAATAAGTCGCGGGAGGCATGATGATCCTAGACACGAAAATTACATAGTTTAGTTAAACTATTGAAAATACGTATATAAATTTCTAGTGTGTGCCTATATGGGGACAATGTGGAGGTGCGGTTATCTCGACTCCTTTTGATGCATGAAAATTTTGTTAATGCAAGTTTTATAGCAAAATTAAAGATAACCCAAACACTCCTATTTCAATGTATCTACGGTTGAATGTACCCGAAAATACATATTAATTATGTATTCCCTTTAGCATTCAAGAGATATTATGCAAGTGATGTTTAAAAACATAACGTTTTTGTATTTGTATGAACAATGCTCAAAAACCGTTTTTCCTAGTCGTGAAAAAATTTTGATAACAATTTCTCATGGGGTTTTTGATGAATTATTATAATGTCCTACAAGATGCAATTCCTAACTAAGGAAAACATGATTTGAGTTGCAATTCAGTAAATATGTTTCATGATTTTGCTAAAAATATGCATAAACCCCAAGTTTTGATTTTGTGCATGAAATAGAAATCCTAGACTCAGATCAGGAATGTAGACGTGATTAGGATACTTACAGAGATGATTAGAGCACAAATTGATGGAAGGAGATGACCCAAATTGTGAGTTTGGTTGATTTTAAGTCGAGTTCCAGTAGTTGGTATGTTTTTGGGAGTTGTGATATACAATACATGTTGTTTATTTAATATACTAAAAAACTGACTCAGGGGGCCGCGGATCTGGCGGAACCAAAACAAGGGGTCCGCCCTTGTTGTCGGTTGGTTCCGTGGATCAAGTTCATGTTTTTGGTTTTTGGTTAATCTAAGGTTCAAGCTAAGGTTATATCTACTTACTAGGTTCCATTAGTCCTAAACCAAGTCTAAAAAAGTTGAAGGGTGCTCTCTTAAGAGGTTTAGTGAGAATGTCGGCAATGTTGTCCTCTGAGGAAACTTTCTCGATTGAGATGTTTCCCTTCTGAACATTGTCGCGTAGGAAATGGTGACGTATTTCTATGTGTTTGGTTCTAGCGTGTTGGACTGGATTTTTGCTAAGGTCGATAGCTCCTTTGTTATCGCAAAGAATAGAAATGTCATTGAGTTCAATTCCATAGTCGACGAGAGCTTGTTTCATCCATAATGCTTGTTGACACGCCTTTCCTGCAGACACGTACTCGGCTTCAGTTGTTGATATTGCTAGGGCCGTTTGTTTCTTGGCAAACCATGAGGTGAGGCAATGCCCAACAAAAGTACAAATACCACTTGTACTTTTTCTATCGACATAGTCACCGGCATGGTCTGAGTCGGCATACACTATGGTTTTCATTCCCGTTCCTTTGGGATATCATAATCCTAAATGTGTAGTACCTTTAATATATCTAAAGATTCGTTTAACGGCTTCAAGATGGGATGTTTTGGGATCTTCTTGAAAGCGTGCACATAGACAAACACTAAACATAATTTCCGGTCTACTAGCCGTGAGGTAGAGTAAATGCGAGGATGTACGATACACTTAATAGGATGTTAGTCCTTTACAACGAGTGTATGTGATACTTTGTGTGAATATGATTAACACCCCAACCCGACAAGGGTAAAGATATCACAACAATGGTGGCATATCAGAAGTCACAGAACATTCAATAAATAAAACATTATAAGTCTTAACATTAAATCCAAAATAAGTCAACATGACTTAAATCAAAATGCAAGACAAAATAACTGAAGTACAAAATCCAATATTCAAATGACTAAACAATGGCATATCAAAATAAATAGAAGTTCAAATGGTAAAGCTAAATAACTAAGGTCAACTCCGAAATAGATCGCTCTCATCCCAAAGCTAAACCCAGCTCCTAGCTTAAGTACCTGCCGCAGGAAAAGAAATGCGGCTGAGCTTCAAAAGCTCAGTGAACAGATATATAGATAACGGAACAAATAACAGGTAGCAAATATACAAGCAAATCAGGAATACAAAATCATACCGATACGAAGTCAAAATGAAAGGAATGAGAAATGGATCATGAATAAAAGAAAAGAACAAAGTGAATAAGATTTAAGAAAACAGGAACACAGGAATCCATCACGAGCCCAGATGACTGACAATACCATAGCATTACTAATATAATAAAACAAACCTGTGTAGAGTGATCAGCTCTCAGACAAAGTGAAAGACGTGTATCGCACACACAATCAGTCACCAGATATAATAATCATAATCATATAACATATACAGATAACAGGTCAAATCTAGGATGCACCCATACGCCCCACAGACAAATCAATAATCATAATTATAATGGCCATAGCAAATAATAAATAAGGGACGGAACAGGTCATCACTCTCCTGCCCTAGAGTCATGTCAGAGGTGCGTCAATGACATGGACATGAAACCCTCATGCCTAGTGATTGGCTCGTAATATCAAACTGTAGGTCAAAGTCAAATGTACTAGCATAATCAAAAGTTATATCTTAAGGGTACATGGCAAAAGATTCAAATCAAAGATCACATCGAAAGTTCACAACAAAAGGGAACATAGCAGTGGTATAGGGAATCCTAATAAGGAAATGAATTCTGAAAGAAAAAGGGAATGAAAAGCCCTTACTGAAAGGACGGAATATCTGTACCTTATTAGCTCAACAGAAAGGAAGAAAACACGAAGCAGAAATTAGGGTTTCTCCTTCTTCACACCTAAAGAAGTAGAAGACGAATTACAAAATATTCAAACTCAGATTATTACTTCAAGTTTATTCTTCCATTTTAAGTAACTTTCTATTATTCATAGATTTCCATATTTAGTAAGATATAATTATTCCAGATTAGGTTAAGTCTTTATTTCCAGATTATTATGGAATTAAGGTACCTTTTATCAAGTTACAAAAGTTTAGGGTTAATTATAACAATCTTACATAGTTTAGGGTTTTAATTGTAAATTCATTAGATTCAAAGGTTTAAAATGAAAATACCTTAAGTTACTGATTCAAATACCCATATTATTCAGGATGACATTTTAATCCCTTTAGTTTCCCAGTTTACAGTTTATACCCTTTAGTTATATAATTTACAAAACAAACCCTACATATACATAATTCATGTTTTAATCCCTATGATACTTATATTTACCAAACAAGTACTTTTCTTTACAAATTTACAGAACATCACCTCAGAATTATGTGAAGTACGAATTAGACCCTTAGAATTTAGTAATTACACAATTGGTCCCTTAACTTTACAAAACTTACAATTTAAATCATAATTTATTTATAATTACATACCAATCCCATAAATACTCAAAATTACACATTATACTCTTTATGACATTATTTACACAAAATAACTTCAAGTTTTCCAGATCTTACACTTTTAGACCTTCTACTTTAATTATTTACAAATCGACACTTATAAATATAATTAATTCATTTTCTTGCAACATTTACACTTAGGATACTCAAGTTATATTTTTCCCACATTCCTACTGACTTATATGACATTACAAAAATATCATAAATTGTAACACCCCAACCCGACAAGGGCAAAGGTGTCACAACGATGGTTTCATATCAGAACAAACACAAGCATAAGACATAAATAATACAATAGAATTTCAAGGGTTACAAAGGAAAATCTGAAACTACAAGGTTACAATACAAAAATTTCTAAGTCTAACTATAAGTTCTTCTAATACTCTTCCATAGCTAGTCGGGCCTTCTATATCCATGGTACTCTCCACTCATACCCAGCTTCCAAACTAAAACCTGCCGCAGGAAAAGAAAATGCGGCTGAGCTATACCTGAAATTCAGATAACCTGTAAAAAGACCAAATTACCCCTGAAACTATAAAACCTAAATAAATAACTTATAAAATTCTGAAACAATTCCAAACTTCTGAAAACGAACTACATATCAAGTAATTCAATTTCTGGGACAACGTTACATTATATTAAATGTCCAAAAATCACAAAATCACATATACATATATACATGATCCGAAATTAATTAAATAAACTTAATATATATTTTGTAAAATCATTTTATTAAAGATAAATACAAAACTAATTTAAGGAGTTATACACAAAATCAAATTATGATCTTATGATAATATTTAGGCCGAATTCCTGGACCCTATCTCCCCTCCTAGTCGGTTTAATAAAGCACAAAACAAAACCCTTATACTTTTAATTACCAATCGTATAGCCCTTTTATTTGCAAAACCAAACCCTACTTTCATCTAATCATTAAAGCATCATGACACCATCATTGAAACATTAATTACAACAGATCTAAGTACATAAACCCTAACCCTAATGCATTCTAGGGTTTCTTCTTATTTTTCTTTATTTTCTTTAAAATCCGATTATATACAATAATTAGCATCAATCATTATGAGCTTCTACAATTTATGTGGTTATTTTTCTAAGCTTATATTATCAGTATAGAACATGTAAAAATTATGGTTACACTCCAAAAAAATCGAATGACATTATTTGGAAATTATGTGTGTTTTAACTCATTATTTTTCGTACGCTTTGTTTAGCTTGCATGATCCATGTTTACCATTTTTACTGAGTTATATACAACATATAGATCATTAGAAAAATGCTAGATCAATTATAGAACGTAAGGATTAGTCGTGGGGTTATATACCTATCGAGCGCAAGAAATCAGACAAACAAATGTGCTACGATCGAACGAAGGCTTCCACAACTCGACTCCTATTTTTCGTGGCTTCCTTACACCTCAGTGGACTCCAGAAAATTGCTTGCTCAGTTCCAGAAAGTCGAATGGAGGCTTGGTCGAATTTAGTGTGTGTCGATCTAGGGTTTTCGGAAATTAGGGTTTGTAAAATAAAATGGTTTTGTTTTGTGCTTTATTAAACCGACTAGGAGGGGAGATAAGGTCCAGGAATTCGGCCCAAATATTATCATAAGATCATAATTTGATTTTGTGTATAACTCCTTAAATTAGTTTTGTATTTATCTTTAATAAAATGATTTTACAAAATATATATTAAGTTTATTTAATTAATTTCGGATCATGTTTATATGTATATGTGATTTTTGGACATTTAATATAAAGTAGTGTTGTCCCAGAAATTTATTTACTTGATATGTAGATCGTTTTCAGAAGTTTGGAATTGTTTCAGAATTTTATAAGTTATTTATTTAGGTTTTATAGTTTCAGGGGTAATTTGGTCATTTTACAGGTTATCTGAATTTCAGGTATTACACTTTGAGTGAATATGATTAAGTATGCGGAATCTACTTAACCACACTTAGAAGGTTATTGATTATTGGAAATGGAACAGTGGTGGTTGTTGAATTTCATAATGAACAATGAAGTTTAACACCAAACGATTCAATATTATTTGAGAATAATACGAGTGATCTTCACTATCACTAGGGTTACAAACCTTGAATCTCTATTACAAAGAAAACTATTTTCTGTTATGAACAACTCAATGTATGTTTTCTTAGTATTCAACTAGTTACAAATTTAGCACTTGGTTAGTCTATTTTCAACACTTCAACACTCAGACATTTGTAACTTAAATAAGATCTTCCTTTTATAGAACTAAGGAGATCTTTACAATAAATGATAAGTCTTGTCGAACTACTTGCTTTGCTTGAGTGTGTCAGTCCTTAAGATACAACTTGTATCTGTGTACACAACTTGTTGACTGATCATCTATCAAAGATATTATCTACCGTATATCTTTGACTTTTATACACAAAATATCTTTGTATACTTATCCATCTAGCAGTAGAATACTCGACACTTATCTTGTCAACAGCAGTATCTGTTGCACTAGCAGTAGAATGCTTGCGGCAGCAGAATCTCTAACACTAGCAGTAGAATGAAATACACTAGCAGTAGAATGATACTTAGTATATTTCTTTGAGCAGAACTAACCTTGTGAACGTTTAATTCCCAATACTAATCTTTAGAACATTTAATTCCCAACAATCCTCCCCTAAACATGTGATTTCCCTAATCAACATGTTTCTTCTGAATTAAACTCTGATTGTGAGGATCTTTCAAACACATCATAGTCAGACTTTTGATCTGAGCTTTTCCTTTGTTCTTCAAGATTATCTTTCTGTCTAACTCATCTACCTTCTGTGAATCTTTTTCAGCAATAACATCATCTTTCTTTGTCTTGAACAATAGCAGTACTTTGAATAAAAGATGGTGCAATTTCCTTGGATGGAGGAATTATAAGAGACAATGGTGCTGTATATCTTGGATGCTTGTTCCAAGAAGTCAAATCATCTTCCAGCATGCCTTTGCAAGTGATGAACAAACGTAGTGAACTGAAATTGAAACTGAAAGCTCCTAGATAGAAATTTCTCCATTTGAATGCTTCATCCCTTCTGAATATATATAATACTCCAGAATCTTCATTTGAACTTTCTTCATTTGAAGAGCTTATTCCCAGTATCCATCAACTGAAAAAGTTTATTCCCAACATCCATCAACTGAATGCTTGTTTTTATTATTGGCTGAATAATAAGACATGTTAGCTTCTCAAAAAGCTGACATCATCATCTTGTATGCTGTAATACCTGAAATTCTGATAACCTGTAAAATGACCAGATTACCCCTGAAACCATAAAACATAATTAAATCACTTATAAAAATTCTGAATTGATTCCAAACTTCCGAAAATGAACTATATATGAAGCAAATTAATATCTGAGACAACCATTTAATATTTATACATGTCCAAAAATGTTTGTTATACCTTAATACATATGTAAATACCGAAATTTACCTTTGTTTATTATTTATCTTTATAAATCAATTAAATCAAGATAATTACAATTTAAATTAGGAAATAATAACAAAAATTGAAAACCTTTGATTTGGTCATATCTTGGCCGAGTACTCAGCCCATCCCTCCCCCTAAATCACGGCCTTTTTCATTATTTTATTTACTCCCTATTTTGTTTAGCCAAAAAACCCTAAATCGATAACCAAAAATCACACACACTCCATCCGATTTTCTGGAAGAGGTCTAGCATTTTTCTGGTGTTCATCAAGGGCTAAGGAGGCTGGAAAAAATAAGTTTTGGGTTGTGGAATAGCTGGTTCGATCGTGGTATATTTCTTGGTCGGTTTTATTCATCCGAAAGGTAATTAATCCTTACAACAAATCCGCACGTTCTAAAATTGTTTTGGTATTTTTCTTATGTTAAATTGATCACATATGACTCATATAAATTAATAAAATCAAATCATGCAAGCTTATATGATCGAACAAATTTAGAGAACAAAAACCCTAATAAAATACGAATCGGGTCATGCGAATTTTCTGGATCATGTATATAAATTTTATGGGTTCTAATATAATCATATCCCTCTGGAAAAATGATCTTTTGATTTATTGAAGCTTAGATCGATCGTAATTAATTTTGTGTTTCAATCGGTTTTGAGAAAAAATAGAGAAAGATATGAAAAACCCTAGAACCGATTAGGGTTAGGGTTCATGTGATGAAATCTGGACATTTAATGCAGTACTATGATTTCATAATTATTGGTTTAATGATTGGGATCAATTAGGGTTAGGTTTTGTTAATAAATTGTTTACCGATTTGGAAATGGAAATAAAAAGGGGCTGTTTTGTATTTTCTGGAACTTGTGGGATATTTTTGTAATGTTATATAGATCTGGGATAATGTATAAAAATTATAACATGAGGGTCCTATATGTAAATTTGGCGAGAAAAGGATTTATTTGATAATTATTGTGTCGATTTGAAATTAAATAAAAAGGAGGGACGAAAAGTGTAAATTCTAGAAACTTAAAGTTATTCTGTGTAAATAATGTTATTAAGGGTGTAATGTGTAAATTTGAGTAATTATGGGCTTGATATGTAATTATAAGTAAATTATGGTTTAAATTATAAGTTTTATAAAGTTAAGGGACTAAATCTGTAAACTCTGAAACTTGATGGGTCTGATTCGTACCACATATAATTCTGAGGGTATATTCTATAATTTTGGAAAATAAAATGCTTGATGTGTAAATATAAACATGATAGGGATTTAAATTATGAATTATGTAAATATAGGGTTTGTTTTGTAATTAATGAAACTAGAGGGGTATAATCTGTAAATTGTGAAACTAAAAGGATTAAGATGTCATTCTGAATAAAATAAGTATTTAAGTCAGTAGTTAAAGTATTTTCATTGTGATACCTTTGAATTTAGAATAATTACAGTTTAAACCCTGAACTATGAAAATCTGTCATAATTAACCCTAAAGTTTTGTAACTTGATAAAAGATACCTTAATACCATAATATTCTGTAATTAAGGACTTAACTAAATCTGTAATATCAATATCTGGTTAAATATGGAAATCTGTTAATTCTGGAAACCTGCTAAAAATAGAAAGTTACCAAAAATGGAAAGATAAACTAAAAGTAATAATCTGAATTAGAATCCGTAGTAATTCCGTCTTCTACTTCTTTAGGTGTGAAGAAGAAGAAGTCCTGATTTCTGTTCTGTGTCTGTTTTGCTTATTCTGCTTTGCTAATAAGGTACAGATATTCTGCCCTTTTTCAGTAAGGGGTTTTCATCCCCTTTTCTTTCAGTTTTTCATTTTCTTTATTAGGATTTCCGATACCACTGCTATGTTCCCTTCTGTTGTGAATCTTTGTTGTGATCTGTTTGTCTTGAACCTTTTGTTTGAACCTCTGCTATGATTCTTTTATTCTGAACCTTTTTCCTGAACTCTGATTGTAAACTTGTTTGTGAACCTTTGATGTGTTTCTTCTGTTCTGAACCTTTCTTGAGCCTTTGTGTTTTGATCTCTTGCTCTGAACCCTGAATTTGTGAATATTGATTGAATCTGATCTGTGAACCTTGTTCTGAACCTTAACCTGATATATCTGTTGTAAACTTTGATTTGATTTTTGGTATAAACCTTAACCTGTTAAATCCTTATCTGAACCTAATTGATTTTGAACCTTTATTAAACTACATATGAAACTGTTTAAGAAAAGCTATTTTAAAAAGAAACGATACCACTTGAAATGGAAGTTACTAAAAGTTTTGGAAGACCATTTTTATGAAAACTATTTTGTAAGATCATTTCAATGAAAACCATTATTAAAGGATTGATTTAAATGAACTTGTGACAGGAACTTCTGAAATGGATTATTGCTATAAACTTGTAATTATTAACCTTTGATATACTCTTTTGGACTATTGGAAATAAACCTTTTAATCTGAACTTAAGCTTTGATATTAAACTTAATCTGATAAATTCTGATTCGAACCTTATTATCTTATTCTGAATTGTTGACATGACCCTTCTGCCATGAACCCTTAGATATGACTCTGTTTATTATATGACATCTGACCTTGACCACAGTCTGATATCCGAGCCAATCACTAGGCATGAGGGTTTCATGTCCATGTCATTGATGCACCTTTGACATGACTCTAGGGCAGGAGAGTGATGACCTGTTCCGTCCCTGTTATATTTGTAGGAGAAGAATCTGGCCTCCTGGGGTGTATGGATGCATCCTAGATCTGATCTGATTTCTGTTATCTGTATCTGTTATATATATCTGGTGACTGATGGTGTGTGCGATACACGTCTTTCACATTTTCTGGGAGCTGATCACTCCATTGATACATGAGGACACCCCTCAGATTATCTGGTTACTTGAGAGGTATCCCCTCTAGATTGCTTATATGTTTGCACTGTTATGATATTATCTGTTATCTGGGCTCGTGATAGATTTCTGTTTTCCTTATCTTATGAACCTTATGAATTTCCTTTTACTTGTTCCTTTTCCTTATTCCTTAAACTTTATTTCTTAGTTATTCCTTATTCTTATTCCTTCACTCTGATTATATCTGCATGATCTTTAATTCTGATTATTTGTACTATTCTTTATTACTGCTTTGTTATCGTTATATCTGTTCACTGAGCTCTCGTAGCTCAGCCGCATTTCTTTTCCTGCGGCAGGTTTTAGTAGGAAGCTGGGAATGAGTGGAGAGTGTACCTTTGGACTTAAAAGATTGGATAGCTATTCTGGATTAGAGTTTACTAGAAGATATCATATTTTAGAAGTAGTGTTTTTGGAAGTTTTCATTTGTAACCATGTAGATTCAGTATTTCATTTGTAATCCTTTGAGATTTTTGTATTACTGTAGATGTATGCTTTGTTTTGATCTGATATGAATCCATTATTGTGATATCTTTACCCTTGTCGGGTTGGGGTGTTACATATGCTCTTGTCTTTTCCATTGTAGGAGGAGATACAACAACTGATGCTGAGCCAGGTGGTTTTCGAAGGGGTGTATATATTAGCATGAGATGCTAAAAAGTGGAGTCATGAAACTACTCCCATCCCAATCTTTCTCCCCTGTTTGATCAATTTCTCCCATGTTCTGAGCATACACAACCACAATCTTTCTTCCCTTATTGGTTAATCTTCCTCCCCTGAGATTGGAAGATCTCTCACCATGTACCAAAATATATCTCCCCTGAGATTTATCATTTCCTCCCCTATTTGGAAGATCTCTCACCATCATCTGATCTACCAATTAGAAATTTTCAGACAATAGTGTACATGTTGGCCATCAATTCCTTAAGAGTTTAATTTGCTGCCCTCATCACTTCTAGGTGTGTTAACTCCTATGAGTGGTGAATCATGGGGCTTTGACTCATTTTCCATCATTTGATGGTTTTTCTGAGCCTCTTTGAAAATCCATTTTAAGAAACTTTTGACTTAGCAGTATGAATATGATTTTATTATTGAAAAATCATACTGCTCTCAACCATTTTTAAGGGATTAAGTGTGTAACAGACACTTAATCAAGAATTCGGTTTAAAGTAACCTCTGGTTGTGTGAGAACCAATGTTTTCATTTATAAATAACTGCCTGTGTAAAGATAAACCTATTCAAAGGGCTTTCTTGACAGGTTTTCCAGCTCATAACAATTGTTACCTCTAACACAAGTGTTAGATTCACTTTTGCTAGCTGTTCTTTCTATCAGATGTCCTTAGACTTGCTCATTATACTAATTAAAGTATAAAATGATAGAAAGTGAGTTGTGTCAGTTACTATCTGACCAACTGAGCCATCAAGTCAATGTGAAATATCATAATCAGGTTTCAAGAAAGAAGTTTTAAAGAATTTATTAACTTAGATGTAAACCTTTGTTAATGAATTCCCAAACTCAGTCCATCATAAACCTATTATATTAGCAACTAAGATAATCATTCTGCTGCTTCCATTTCACTTGAAACTTCCTTTGTGCTCAATGTTCATACCTGAAATTGTTAGTCCAAAACCAAGAAACAAAATGCAAAAACATTTGTCTTATAGCAGTAGAATCATATGACTAACAGTATGAACTTAACAAACAAAATTTGTACCAGCAGTACAAACTTTTCCATAACAGTACCAATTTACAAAGCTAGCAGTACAAACAAAAATTTATATACCTAAACACAGAGTTTTAAATCATTGAGGATTAAGCATCCCAATACTTGCTACCAAGTAATGAAACCTTCCAACATCAAAAGCTTTTGTGAGAAGATCTGCAAAGTTGTGATCAGAATCAATTTCAAGAACTTGAATCAACTTTTTCTCATTACAGTCTCTAATAAAATGATGTCTAATTTCAATGTGTTTTGTTTTAGAATGTTGTACTGGGTTTTTAATTATGCAAATTGTACTACTATTATCAATATGTATGACAGTGTTCATGAAATTGTACCCATAATCAAGTAATTGATTTTGAAGCCAAAGTACTTGACCACAACAACTTGCAGCAGCTACATATTCAGCTTCAGTTGTTGAAGTAGCCACAATTGTTTGCTTCTTACACAGCCATGAGATAAGTCTACACCCAAGGAATTGACATCCTCCAATTGTTGACTTTCTGTCCAAGCTTGCACCTGCATAATCACTATCTGAAAATGCTACCAAGTCAAAAGGTGATTCTCTAGAATACCATAGACCCAACCTAGGTTGACCCTTAAGATATCTAAAAATCCTCTTGACTGTTGTTAAATGAGAAACCTTTGGAGTTACTTGAAATCTTGCACAAGCACAAACAGAGAACATGATATCAGGTCTTGATGATGTGAGATACATCAAAGAGCCTATCATAGATCTGTATATGTGTACATCTACATTTTCTCCATCTAAATCTTTAAGAAGTGGCTTCTCAGAGTCCATTGGTGTGCTTGCCACTTTTGAATTAGCAAATTTGAATTTCCTTAGAATCTCTGCAACATATTTATCTTGACTAATAAATATGCCTTCACATGATTGCCTAACTTGCAGACCCAAAAAGAATGTAAGTTCCCCCATGGAATTCATCTGAAACTTATCATGCATAAGTTTCTCAAACTCCAAACACATCTCCTTCCTTGTAGATCCAAAGATGATATCATCCACATACACCTGCACTAGTAAAAGATCATTCTTATGCTTCTTGATGAATAATGTCTGATCAATCTTGCCTCTTTGAAATCCATTTTCTGTCAAATAGGAAGCCAGTGTTTCATACCATGCCCTTGGTGCCTGATGAAGGCCATAAAGAGCCTTAACTACCTTGTAAACTTTGTCTGAATGATCTGGGTCAGTAAACCCTGGAGGTTGTGAGACATACACCTCTTCTTCAATAGTACCATATAGAAAAGCACTCTTGACATCCATTTGATAAACTGTGAAGCCCATAAATGAAGCATAAGCCAAAAATAACCTAATGGCTTCAATCCTTGCTACTGGAGCAAAAACCTCTTCATAGTCTATCCCTTCTTCTTGTGTGTACCCTTAGGCTACTAATCTAGCCTTATTCCTAATCACTATGCCCCTTTCATCCATTTTATTTCTGAAAACTCATCTAGTGCCAATTACCCTTACACCCTTGGGTAAATCAACTAGCACCCATACCTTCTGAATCTTGAACTGAAGAAGCTCTTCTTGCATAGATTTTACCCAGCTTGAATCATCTAGGGCTTTAAGAACATTCTTTGGTTCTGATTGTGATAGAAAACATACAAACAAGCAAGAGTTTGAAAACTCATGCTGCTTTGAAGCATAAAGGGCATCAAGAAGCCCTTGTTGGTCTGAAGACATCAGTTGTTGTCTTGTCTTCACCCCTGATTGTACATCTCCAATCACATTGTCCAATGAGTGGACTTTGTGAATCCTTATGTGTGGTGTAGAAGGAACTTGATAGTTAGGTGGGAGATTGTTGAAATCCACCTCTTCTTCTGAGAATTCTGCTTCATTTGGTTCTGATGGGCTAGCAGTAGAAACATTTGGCTCAGTAGTAGAAAAATTAAGCCTATCAGTAGAATGCTCTGTCTCAGCAGTACTATCATCAGTAGAAACATTCTCTTGTTCCTTTGTTCCATCTTCCTTGTTTTCATCTTCAATCCCTTCTTTAGCATCATCAGAAGAAGGTTCATCATTTGTTGAAGTTGAAGCCACACTGGTACTTATTGGCATCCATACAGAATCTTGATCTTCCTTTTTGTCTAACCCTGCCTCATTTGTTGTTTCATCTCCTTTTGAACCTGAAAATTCATTAGTTTCTGCAATAACAGGCACATAATTCATAGAATGGGTTAGTGTCTCAAGATCAAATAGCCAATTAGGACCTTGACCTGCTACATTAGATTTATTCTCTAAAAATTCCACATGCAGGTTTTCCTCTACTCTTCTAGTTCTTGAGTTGTATACTCTAAAAGCTTTGCTATTAAGAGAATATCCAACTAAGAATCCTTCATCTGCTTTACCATCAAACTTTCCTAGATGGTCTAAAGTATTCGGAATTGTCACATGACATCAAAAGGTCTAAGAAATCCTATTGCAGGAGTTCTACCTCTAAAAATTTCATATGATGTCTTATTGTGAGACTTGACAACCAAAACCCTATTCTGGATATAGCAAGCAGTATTAACTGCTTCAGCCCAAAAAGTGATAGGCAACTTAGAGTCAGCTAACATGGTTCTAGCAGCTTCTATGAGTGTTCTATTTCTCCTCTCAGCTACTCCATTCTGCTGAGGAGTTCTTGCAACACTAAATTCTCTCCTAATACATTTTTCCTTGCAGAAGTCATCCATAACTCTATTCTTAAACTCTGTCCCATTATCACATCTAATGACTTTTACTTTCTTTCTTACTAGGTTTTCTATTTCTGTAATGAATGTTTTAAGAATGCTAGAAGTCTCATCCTTAGAACTTAAAAAGAAAACCCATGTAAATCTACTATAGTCATCAATAACAACTAGACAATATCTTTTATGCATCATACTACTAACAGAAGTAGGCCCAAATAAGTTCATATGAAGCATAAACAATGATTGATCAATAGAGTTAAAAATTTTGGGCTTACAAGTCGCTTTGTGTTGTTTGCCTTTAAGACAAGCAATGCATGTTTGGTCATTTTCAAATCGTTTTTGAGGTAAACCTCTTACTAAACCATTCTTAACAATCTTATTTATGGTTTTGAAGTTAATGTGACCAAGCCTCCTACGCCATTTCATAGATTCATCCAATGTGGCCTTTGCAACTAGACAAGTAAGTGCCTCTTTAGGAACAATTTTCTTCATATCAACATTGTACATGTTGCCCTTTCTTGGAATTTTAAGAAGTACTTGACTTTCATCAGGCATCTTAAAATCAGAAGAAAGTATAAGACATTCAGTGTCAGTAAAAAGAACTTTGTTCTTTTTGTCACACATTTGTGAGACACTAAAAAGATTATACTTTAGCTCTTGCACATAGTACACATCTTCAAAATCTAATTTACCAGTTTTAAGAGTACCTTTACCAGTAATCTTGCCACCGATACCTCCTCCAAAGGTAACATATCCTCCATCTAATGATTGAAAGTTGGAAAGATAAGACATGTTGCCTGTCATGTACTTTGAACACCCACTATCTGAATAGCCTTGATCTTCATGATCTGTTGGTGAATGTTCCTGCACACAAATAAGGAAATTAGTTTCCTTGGGGAACCCAAGCCATTACTGACTTGGATTTGCCATGTGCATCAATGTAATTAAATCTCTTGAGAACAGTTGATGCACCATTGGATTTAAGAGGTTTCCAAATCCAACATGTTGAGGCCTTAACAGCATTGGCCCTCTTTTCCCTAGCAGTAGAACCCTTAGGTTTCCAAATTTGTTTTAGTGAAACTGCTCTTGTTGGAAAAGGTCTCTTAGCAGTTGTTTGTGCATGTTTGTAAGTTGTTTTTGCACTTTGTACTGCTGGTTTAGGGTAAACAGAGTAAAAAGGTCTGGCAGTAGAAACTTTTGGTCTAGCAGTAGAAACTGCTTTTGGTCCAGACTTTGATGAAACTGCTCTGGGTGTTGTTCTAGTATTATTAGAGTGACTTTTAGGTGTTTGCCTTTTGAAATTCACCCCATTGTTTGTATACCCAGATACCCTTTGGTTGCAGAAAGCTGCAAGATGGTCAAATTCTCCACAAATGAAACAAGCTTTGTTATAGAAGTCAAAGTCATCACCTAGTTGGTGAGACTTAAGGCCATTCCAATTCCTTTGGTTGCCTTTAGGCTTGTTTGTGGTTCTATATTGTTCACAATATCTAACTGGTTGCCTAACATGAGAGGAATTCGACACACGGTTAAGGTGGTTAAACCTTGTATACTTTGTGTGTAATGATATATTGAGTTTATATGATTAAGTACGCGGAATTTACTTAATCACACTTAGAAGGTTATGTATGTTATGGAAATGGAAGAATTATGTTTGTTACTTAACAATGAACAAAGAAAGTTTATGACCAAACGATTCAATATTATTCAAAATAATACGAGTGATCTTAAGTTTATCACTAGGGTTACAAAGACCTTGAATCTTATGTTTCTAGACTTGTGATATATGTTTTTGTTTGTTCTATGTCTTAACAGATATGAGTTTGTAATTGTGCACGTACATAATCACTAATCTAAGATCTCTTTTATAGTCCAAGAGATCTCTTACAATATTACTTTAAGTCTAATCAACACTTGTCTTACAAAAGATCAAGTCGAGCTAGCGTATGGAAGTTTATATCTCACAAGTTGTTCAAATAAAATAATGCAAGCACATGCATCAACTTGTTGACTGAGAACATATCTAGATATTATTTTTGCATAAAAGTGACTCATACAAATAATATCTTCTTCGATCTTATCCTTGTAGCAGCTCTATGACTCATTGATCAGCAGTACCATTCTCTACTAGCAGTACCTTCTACTTGAACTAGCAGTACCTTCTTGTTCTAGCAGTACCTTGATGTACTAGCAGTACCTTGATCATGAACTAGCAGTACCTTCTTCTTAAAGTATTTTCTTATACTCTAACTTCAGAATATTTAATTCCCAACAATCCTCCCCTAAACATGTGAATCATTTCAAACATGTTTTCTGAATTAAATGAGGACTTGAGAAGATCTTTCAAACACTTCATGAATCTGAACTATTCTTCTTATTCTGAACTGATCTGCTTTGTTCTTCTTTGACTTCAGCAATATCAAAACATTGTACCAAAAGATGGTGCAATTTCCTTGGATGGAGGAATTGTAAGAGGCAATGATTTCAACAAGTGAAATCATCTATCAGCATGCCTTTGCAAGTGATAAACAAACATAATGAACTGAATTGAAACTTTCCTTCGTTTGATCTTGTCATTTTCAACCTCTATGTCATCATCTTGTATGCTCTTATCTTCTCCTTCCATATATTGGATTATTCTTCCTTTTCTGGGCAATTATTTCCTTCCCTGAGATTGTAACCTCCCCTGAAGCAAATAACTTTTGTTTCCTCCCCTTGTTTGGAAGATCTCACTATGTACCTTTGACTGATCTATCAATGTGAACTTGTTGTCAGACAATATTGTACATGAAGCCATCAATTCCTTAAAAGTTTAAGTTGCTGTCCTCATCACTTCTAGGTGTGTTAACTCCTATGAGAGGTGAATCAGTGGACATTTGATTCATGATCCATCAATGGATGGTTTTTGTGAATCTCTTGAAAAACCTTGTTTAAGAAATTATTTGACTTAGCAGTATGTTCATGATTTTAGAATTGAAAAATCATACTGCTTCCAACCATTTTGAAAGGATTAAGTGTGTAACAGACACTTAATCAAAATTTCGGTTTAAAGCAACCTCTGGTTGTGTGAGAACCAATATTTTTCAGTTATAAATAACTGCCTGTGTAAAGATAAATCTATTCAAAAGATTTTCTTGACAGGGTTTCCAGCTCATAGCAATTGTTGCCTCTAACACAAGTGTTAGATTCACTTTTACTAGCTGTTCTTTCTATCAGATGTCCTTAGACTTACTCATTATACTTGAAAGTATAAAATGATAGAAAGTGAGTTGCATCAGTTACTATTTGATCAACTAAGTCATCAATTCAATGTGAAATATCATAACTAGGTTTCAAGAAAGAAGTTTTAAGGAGTTTAAATTCCTAAACTCAGTCCATCATAAACCTACTATGTTAGCAATTTGATAAGCATTCTGCTGCTCCCATTTCACTTGAACTTTCCTTTGTGTTCACATATTCATACCTGAAATAGTTAGTCTAAAACCAAAAGAACAATGTACAAAGTACTTGTCTTGCATTAGAATGAGCATAGAGCCAACTGTATGAATAACACAATTTACATTTTTGATATATTAGCAGTACCTTATAAATCCAGCAGTACCAACAAAAATTTATGTACATAAACACATCATTTGAAAAATTTAAAGATTAAGCATTCCAATACTTACTAATAAGTACTGAAACCTTGAAACATCAAAAGCTTTTGTAAGTAGATCTGCAAAATTATATTCTGAAGCAATTTTCATTACTTGAATTAATCTTTTCTCATTGCAATCTCTAATAAAGTGATGTCTAATTTCAATGTGTTTTGTTATAGAATGTTGCACTGGATTTTTAATAATACAAATTGTACTACTATTATCAATATGAATAACAGTTTTTAAGAAATTGTACCCATAGTCAAGAAGTTGGTTTTGAAGCCATAAGACTTGAGCACAGCAACTTGCAGCAGCTATATATTCAGCTTCAGTTGTTGAATTTGCCACACTTGTTTACTTCTTACACTGCCATGAGACAAGTCTACATCCAAGGAATTGACATCCTCCAGTTGTTGACTTTCTATCCAAGCTAGCACCAGCATAATCACTATCCGAAAATGCTACTAAGTCAAAAGGAGAGTCTCTAGAATACCATATACCCAACCTTGGTTGTCCTTTGAGATATCTAAAAATTCTCTTGACTGCAGTTAAATGAGAAACCTTTGGAGTTACTTGAAATCTTGCACAAACAAAAACAGGGAACATGATGTCAGGTCTAGATGATGTAAGATACATCAAAGAGCCTATTATAGATCTGTAAGTGTGTACATCTACATTCTCTCCATCTTCATCTTTCAGAAGGTGCTTCTCTGAGTCCATTGGTGTGCTTGCCATCTTTGAATCAGCAAATTGAAACTTTCTAAGTATCTCTGCAACATATTTGTCTTGAGAGATAAAAATGCCTTCAGATGATTGTTTAATTTGCAAACCCAAAAAGAATGTGAGTTCTCCCATAGAACTCATCTAAAACTTATCATGCATAAGCTTCTCGAACTCTAAACACATTTCCTTCCTTGTAGATCCAAAGATAATGTCATCCACATACACCTGCACTAACAGAAGATCCATCTTGTGCTGTTTGATGAAAAGTGTCTGATCAATCTTTCCTCTTTGAAATCCATTTTCTAATAAATAGGAAGCAAGTGTTGCATACCAAGCTCTTGGTGCCTGATGTAGGCCATATAGAGCTTTCATTATTCTGTACACTTTGTTTGGATGGTCAGGGTCAATGAAGCCTGGAGGTTGTGAAACATACACCTCTTCTCCAATTGTACCATATAAAAATGCACTCTTGACATCCATTTGGTAGACTGTGAAGCCTAAAAATGAAGCATAAGCTAGAAACAGCCTAATTGCCTCAATCCTTGCTACTGGAGCATAAACTTCATCATAATCTATCCCTTCTTCTTGTGTGTACCCTTGGGCTACTAATCTAGCCTTATTTCTAATAACTATCCCTCTTTCATCCCTTTTGTTCTTAAAAACCCATCTAGTGCCAATCACCTTTTCATTTCTAGGTGAATCAACTAGCACCCAAACCTTTTGAATCTTGAACTGAAGAAGCTCTTCTTGCATAGCCTCTACCCAGTTTGAATCATCTAGGGCTGTAAGAATGTTCTTTGGTTCCTTTTGAGAGAGAAAACATACAAACAAACAAGAGTTTGAAACCTCATGTTGTTTTGAAGCATAAAGAGCATCAAGAAACCCTTGTTGGTCTGAAGAGACCAGTTGTCTTCTTGTCTTCACACCAGATTGTACATCTCCAATCACATTATCCAGGGAGTGAACTTTGTGAATCCTTGTGTGTGGTGTAGAAGGAACTTGATAAGATGGTGGAAGATTACCCAAATCCACTTCATCTTCTTGGAACTCTGCTTCTCTTGAATTTGAAGGACCAGCAGTATCTTCAAATGAAGTAGCCGTACCTCCAAATGTACTAACAATACCTTTATAGATACTAGCAGTACCTTGCTCTGTGTCAGCAGAACCATCAATATTTGAAATATTGAGTTGTTCCCTTGTTCCATCATCCTTGTTGTCATCTTCAACATCTCCTTTAGCTTTACTAGAAGAAGATACATCATTTGTTGAAGTTGATTCCACACATGAATTTGACCATATTGGCATTGTGCCATCATGTTGATCTTTTTCTAACTCTGCCTCATTTGTTGCTTGTGAACCTGAAAAGTCATTAGTTTCTGCAACAAAAGGTATATAATTCATAGAATTTGTTAGATACTCAAGATCAAATATCCATTTTGGTCCTTGGCCTACTACATTGGATTTGTTTTCCAGAAACTCCACATGTAGTTCTTCTTGTACTTTCTCA
Organism: Artemisia tridentata subsp. tridentata; assembly: GCA_021014915.2. Classification (NCBI taxonomy): domain Eukaryota; kingdom Viridiplantae; phylum Streptophyta; class Magnoliopsida; order Asterales; family Asteraceae; genus Artemisia; species Artemisia tridentata. Next base: position 330,376,529 of record CP139509.1, read on the forward strand.
GTTCTTAAGTTGTAAACTCTAAAAGATTTGCTAACAAGAGAATATCCAACTAAGAAACCTTCATCTGCTTTACCATCAAATTTTCCTAAATGGTCTAAGGTATTGAGAATTGTCACATGACATCCAAAAGGTCTAAGAAATCCTATTGCAGGAGTTCTACCATTAAAGAGTTCATATGATGTCTTATTGTGAGGCTGCACAACTAAAACTCTATTTTGAACATAGCAAGCAGTGTTGATTGCCTCTGCCCAAAAGATTATAGGTAGCTTAGAATCAGCTAACATTGTTCTAGCAGCTTCAATTAGTGTTCTATTCTTTCTTTCAGACACTCCATTCTGTTGAGGAGTTCTAGCAACACTATATTCTCTTCTAATACCTTTTTCTTTGCAGAAATCATCCATAACTCTATTTTTGAATTCTGTCCCATTATCACACCTAATGACCTTTACTTTCTTGCTTACTAGGTTTTCTATTTCTGTTATGAAAGTCTTAAGAGTGCTTGATGTTTCATCCTTAGACACTAAAAAGAAAACCCATGTAAATCTGCTATAGTCATCAGTTATAACAAGACAATATTTCTTATGTTGCATACTCCTTACTGAAACAGGTCCAAATAAGTCCATATGTAGCATAAACAATGACTGATTGATAGAGTTAAAAATCTTGGGCTTACAAGTGGCTTTGTGTTGTTTGCCTTTTAGACAAGCAATGCATGTTTGATCATTTTCAAATCTTTTGTGAGGTAAACCTCTTACCAAACCATTCTTAACAATTTTATTTATGGTTTTGAAATTAATATGACCAAGCCTTCTATGCCATAACATTGATTCATCCAATGTGGCCTTTGCAACAAGACAAGTTAAATCCTTTTTAGGAATAATGTTCTTCATATCAACACTATACATATTGGCCTTTCTAGGAATTCTAAGAAGCACTTGATTTTCATCAGGCATCTTAAACTCCTTAGATAGAACAAGACATTCAGTGTCAGTAAAAAGGACATTGTTCTTTTTGTCACACATTTGTGAGACACTAAAAAGATTATACTTTAGCTCTTGTACATAGTACACATCTTCAAAATCTAAATTTCCGGTTTTAATTGTACCTTTACCAGAAATTTTGCCACGAAAACCACCTCCAAAGGTAACATATCCTCCATTGAAAGCTTCAAAATCTGAAAGATAAGACATGTTGCCTGTCATGTGCCTTGAACATCCACTATCTGAGTATCCTTGATCTTCTTGTTTATCAGTTGAATGTTCCTGCACACAAATAAGAGTGTTAGTTTTCTTTGGGGATCCAAGCCATTACTGACTTGGATCTGCCTCTTGCATCAATGTAATTTAATCTTTTAAGGACAGTTGATGCAACATTGGATTTAAGAATCCAACATGCTGAGGCCTTAACAGCATTTGCCCTATTACCCTTAGCAGCAGAGTGAATAACATGTTTAGCAGAAGTGACTGCTAGCTTTGAAGTCACACCCTTTGGTCTCCAAATTTGTTTGTGAACCACTGCTTTTGTTTGAATGGGCCTTAGAACAGTTGTAGATTCATGTTTTAAAGTTGTTTTGCATCCTTAGCTGTTGATTTTGGGTTAACAGTCATCAAAGGTCTAACAGTACCTTTTGATCTACCCGTACCTTTTATTTGTACTGGCAGTACCTTTTTGTATGCATTAGCAGGACCTTTTTGTCTGTCAGGACCTTTTGGTCCAGACTTGTTTGAGACTGTTCTGGGTTTTGTTCTATGAGTGTTAGAGTGAAAATGAGTTTGAGGAGTTTGCCTTTTGTAGTTCACCCTATTGTTTTCATACCCAGTTACCCATTGGTTGCAGAAAGCTGCAAGATGGTCAAAACTACCACATGTATAACAAGCTTTGTTGTAAAAAGCAAAGTCATCACCTAATTGGTTAGACTTGAGGTTGTTCCAATTCCTTTGGTTACCTCTGGGCTTGTTTGTAGTTCTATATTGTTCACAATATCTAACTGGTTTCCTAACAGTATTAACATTTGACTTAGGCCTGTTAGTGTTGTGATTGACTATCTTAGGAACACTTGTTCCTACTTTCTTAACCAATACAGGTTTAGACATAACCTGTTCTTCTTCATCACTATCACTATCAGTTGTACAATCTTCAACAACTATAGTTTCTCCTTTCTTAACAAAGGACACCTTGTCCTGATAAGATAAAGTTTTATCTAAACTTTTACTTACCTTCTCTATCTTAGGACTCTTAGTGGCCTTAGAACCATATTCCATGATTGGTTCTTGAAACTCAGCTAATCTTGTGTGTGCTAAATCAATACCTGGAGGTGAATGAACACCTCTGTATGGTGGGGGGACAGACTTAAATCCAACACTAGAATTAACCTTATCAATTACTTGAGCTTCCCAAAGCTTATTGAATCCATCTGAGGCATGAACCAAAACATCCACAGATATCTTAACATTTTCTCTTTCATTTTTGTGTTTAGCTAATGAATCATTCAACTCAACAATACACTCATCTCTGATCTTAATGTCATTTTTTAGTATATTGATGTCATTAGTAAAATTAGATTCATTACTTTTAAAATGTAAGACTTGTTTTTCTACAACACCTAGACCTCTTTTGTGATTAACTAAATTAAAAAGAGTATCAATTAGCTCTGCTCTATGAGCATCAAATCTCTTACTAAGGTCTTCATAAGCTTTAAGATTAGGACATGATTCAGTACAATTTTGAATAGAATTTACCTCTGAATCAGAATGAGCCATTAGAGCAAATTCATTGGCCATAAGAGCAGCATTTGGTGGTGCTTCCTCTTCAATAGCCATAGAGCTCCAATCATAACCAATACCATCAATAGCCAACATAGCCTTTGGCTCTTCAACAGTAACTTCCTTTCTCCTATCTTGCTTATACCATGTGTTTCTATTTTCCTGCTTTCTTGGGCTTCTACACTCCTTAGCAAAGTGTCCCAACCTATGACAGTTGAAACATTCCACTTTCTTTTTATCAAACCCAGCAGTGTCATTACCATTTATGGTAATTTGCTTCCCAGTTCTCTGCCAATGCTTCTTGGCCCTCATGCTGAGCAAAGCAACCTGCCATTTGATGTCCATCTCTTCCAAATCATCACCATCAACCTGCTCAAGTTCTTCATGATTTAGAGGAGAACCACTAGATTGACTAGACATGAATACATAGAATGCTGGATCACCAAGTCCTGCAACAGTCTTTTGTGAACTAGTAGAAGGACCACCAAAAGTAGCATTAGAAACACCTTCAACTTCTTCTACCTTTTCAGACTTACCAATACTAGGAGATGACAAAAGTGCCACATTCCCAGAACTAGTAGCATAAATTCCAGGCTTTCTAAGACTTTGTTCAACAATTTTGAAGTTGTTGTACAAATCATTGAGCTTCATTGTTTCAATGTCTGGTTTGTTCATCCAGACAATAACATGAGTATGGAACTCATCAGGTAGACTTCTCAAAAACTTCATGTTAAGATCTTCCTTCTCTGTCTCAACACCCAACACAGCCAACTGACTGACAAGCTTGTGTAGCCTTGTGAATAGCTTATCAAGAGACTCATTACTAAAAGCAGTAAAGTTTTCAAATTGTTGCTTTAGTAGTGTCGTCTGTGTCTTTTTGGTAGTTTCATTACCACCAAAATATGCACAAATCTCTTCAAAAAGAGTTTTTGCATCAAGATACTTGTTAAAAGATAACATCTGTTCACTAGGAATGGTCATAAGCAACAAATTTCTTGCTTTCTGATCATTTCTCTTCAGTATCTTCTCTTCATTTGACACTGGTCCAATATTTCTTTTCCTAATTGTTTTACCTTCTAGGACAACATCTGAATAGCTTGGTGAAAAAGAATCACCATATATAATGATATCCCAAAGAGTGTAATCTTGGACCATGAAATATTGCTCAATTCTCATCCTCCATAACTCAAACTCATTTGGTTTGATCATGGGCAACTTTGCAGCAACATTTGTTTGAGCATCATGTGCATCCATTTCTGTTTCTTCTAATTCAATTATATCAACCTGTGCTCTGATACCAACTGAGAGGAATTCGACACACGGTTAAGGTGGTTAAACCTTGTATACTTTGTGTGTAATGATATATTGAGTTTATATGATTAAGTACGCGGAATTTACTTAATCACACTTAGAAGGTTATGTATGTTATGGAAATGGAAGAATTATGTTTGTTACTTAACAATGAACAAAGAAAGTTTATCACCAAACGATTCAATATTATTCAAAATAATACGAGTGATCTTAAGTTTATCACTAGGGTTACAAAGACCTTGAATCTTATGTTTCTAGATTTGTGATATATGTTTTTGTTTGTTCTATGTCTTAACAGATATGAGTTTGTAATTGTGCACGTACATAATCACTAATCTAAGATCTCTTTTATAGTCCAAGAGATCTCTTACAATATTACTTTAAGTCTAATCAACACTTGTCTTACAAAAGATCAAGTCGAGCTAGCGTATAGAAGTTTATATCTTACAAGTTGTTCAAATAAAATAATGCAAGCACATGCATCAACTTGTTGACTGAGAACATATCTAGATATTATTTTTGCATAAAAGTGACTCATACAAATAATATCTTCTTCGATCTTATCCTTGTAGCAGCTCTATGACTCATTGATCAGCAGTACCATTCTCTACTAGCAATACCTTCTACTTGAACTAGCAGTACCTTCTTGTTCTAGCAGTACCTTGATGTACTAGCAGTACCTTGATCATGAACCAACAGTACCTTCTTCTTAAAGTATTTTCTTATACTCTATCTTCAGAATATTTAATTCCCAACATAACATGTTTAATGTTGATTTTAGGCCTATCAGTATTATGTTTGACTATCTTAGGAACACTTGTTCCTGCTTTCTTAACCATATCAGCTTTAGACATAACCTGTTCATCTTCATCATCATCAGATATCCAGTCCTCAATGAATATTCTATCTGATCTTCTATCAGAGGACACCTTGTCCTCAGGAAGTGAAGTTTTACATAAACTCTCACTTACTTTCTTAGGTTCATTAACAACTGACTTTGCTTTTGGCTGAACACCATATTGTAGCTCAGGTTGTTGAAATTCAGCTACTCCTGAATTCTCTATGTTTATCCATGGGGGAACAGGAATTCCTCTGTACGGGGGTGGGACAGCATTATATCCTAACCCTGACTTGGCTCTATTAATCACTTGACATTCAATCATGTTGGTTACACCTCTAGAAGCATGTTCTAGTGTTTCTACAGTCAAGTGAATGTTTCCATTTTCCTTTTTGATCCTATCATAAGCATCTCTCAAAAGCTTAATTTCAGCATCTCTAAAGAATATGTCCTGTCTAAGAAGAGCTTTGTCATCAGAAAAAGCAAATTCATTTTGTTTGTAGTAAATGATCTGCTTCTCTAGGGATTCTAAACCACACTTATAATCTACTAAGTCTTGTTGAGTTCTGCTTGGCTCTTTCTTTTGGTAATCATAATGTTTAATTAAAGTTTGCAGTTCTTTAAGAGCTGTGCAAGTATTAGAACAAACTTTATGATTTTGTACCTCAGTAGAGAAAGCCATGAGTGCCATCTATGAAGAAGCTTCTTCTTCATCTGCCATGAAACTCCAATCAAAACCTAGGCCATCAATAGCTACCATAGCTTTTGAGTTTGGCTCGGAAACCTCCCCTATTTTGGATTTGCTTCCAAAACCTCTATTCTTGCTATCTTGCTGCCTTGGTCTTCTACATTCTCTTGAGAAGTGCCCCATCATGTGGCAGTTATAGCATTCTATCTTTGACTTGTCAAAACCAGCAGTATCATTGTTGCTGATTGTGAGCTTCTTCCCCGTCCTTTGATAGAACTTCTTAGCCCTCATGCTAAGAAGAGAAATTTGCCATTTTTGGTCCATTTCCTCCAGATCATCATCATTGATCTCTTGGAGGTCTTCATAAGTGAGAATGGACCTATCATTTTGACTTGCGAGGAAAGCACAACAAGTCTTCTCATCCAAAATACCCATGGTACTGCTTGATGAACTAGCAGTACCAACACCATCAACAACCTTAACCTCTTCACTTGGATTTGAGGTACTAGGAGATGACATAAATGCCATGTTCCCAGTATTAGAACTAGTACCTCCAGTTTTCTTCAAATCTTGTTCCACAATTTTGAAGTTGCTATACAAGTCCATTAGTTCCATGGTGTCAAGGTCTGGCTTGTTCTTCCAAACAACAACATGTATAGCCCACTCTTCTGGTAAGCTTCTCAGAAATTTTGAGTTTAAATCTTCTTGAGGTATTTCAATCCCAAGAATAGCAAGCTGGCTTACAATATTCTGAAGCCTATTAAACATGTGGTCAAGAGATTCATTGTTGGTTGAGGAGACGTTTTCAAACTGCTGCTTGAGCAGAGTCTTGTGGGTTTTCTTGGTGGCTTCATTTCCACCATACCTTGCAAAAATGGCTTCAAATAATGACTTGGCATCTCTGAACTTGATGAAGTTTAAAAGTTGATCATTAGGAATGGTCATCATCAGCGTACTTCTGGCCTTGAGGTCATTTTTCTTCTTTATTCTGTCTTCTACAGATGTTGGGTGGATCTGCAAAGTTGTCACCACTTTGCCTTCAACTGTTGATGTAGTGGTTGTGGGCTGGTAAGAGTTTCCATCTTCAATAATTTCCCAAAGTGAATAGTCTTGCACTTGGAAATACTGCTCTATCCTCAGCCTCCACATCTCAAACTCATTCTGTTTGAGCATGGGTAATTTTGCAGCAACATTTGTCTGAATAGATTCAATGTCCATTTCTTCTTCTTCTTCTTCTTCTAAATCAAAGATATCAGCCTTGCTTTGATACCAATTGCGAGGATGTATGATACACTTAATAGGATGTTAGTCCTTTACAACGAGTGTATGTGATACTTTAAGTGAATATGATTAAGTATGTGGAATCTACTTAACCACACTTATAAGGTTATTGATTATTGGAAATGGAACAGTGGTGGTTGTTGAATTTGATAATGAACAATGAAGTTTAACACCAAACGATTCAATATTATTTGAGAATAATACGAGTGATCTTCACTATCACTAGGGTTACAAACCTTGAATCTCTATTACAAAGAAAACTATTGTTGGGCTCCTTGTCACTAGGTGGAATCTCATCTGAACTACTATCCTCAACACCATAACCTAGTCTAGCTCTACTGTTTATTCTTCTTTGTTTTTCAACAAATTGAACATGTGATAGACCAGCCTGTTTAATACTACCAAGTTTTTCTAACAAAGCATCTCTTTCCTTAGTAATCTTTTCTAATTCAGACACCTTACATCCTAACTTCCATTCACCTAATTTTAATTGATAATCTTGTTGCTCATATTTTTCTCCCCAAGCCATTTCATTATTTTCATGTGTTAATATTTTGGCTTCCATTGACTCTAAAGTTAATTGATAACCAGCTACCTCAGACCTAGCTGTTCTACAATTATCTCTTTCAGTCACATAGTCTTTAAGCAACTTTTGATACACATCATTACACTTAGAGCATACCTCAGAGACATTGGATGAACTTGGTGAAGTAGCTACCATAGCAATCTGAACAGGTTCATCTTCATCCTCCATGCTCCAGTCAAAGCTTCCAAGACCATCTCTTGATTCCAAAGCAGCATATCCTGGTTCTTCATCAAAAGCTGTGCTCCAATCAAAATCTTCCATTGCAACCATAGAATAGGTTACAGGTTCATCATCAAATTCACTGCTCCAGTCAATCTCAGCTAGATTTTCTTGAGCCACCAAAGCTTTTGGTTGTGATTCAGTAACAGGAATCTCTTTTCTTTCAACCTTGGGTTGTTCAATCATTCTGTTTGCTTGATATTTTGCAAACTTGCATTCCCTTGCAAAGTGTCCAAGCTTTTGACAATTGAAGCATTCAATCTTGGATTTTCAAAAGTTATAACCCTGTTTGGCTTTGAAATCAATTCCCCTTCCTGTCTTGTTCATGAACTTCTTGATCCTTGCAGTGATCATGGCAACTTGCCATCTTATGTCAATCTCCTCTAAAGCATCTTCTTCAATCTGCAACAAGTCTTCTTGATAGGTAACAGGTAGAGTGGCTTGTTGAGCAAAGAAGGAACATACAACATCATCAGAGTTGGTGTTGTTTGTTGGTGATGGGTTGGGGGTAGTAGTGGTTGTGCAAACATGCTGTGTATCACCAACGGTACTTTGAGAAGGATAAGCAGTACTTTTAGTAGAAGTACTGCTTCTGTTTTCAGAAGACACAAAAGCTATGTTGTGAGTTTTCTGAGAACTGTGACCATTCATCTCTTGCTCGTACACCTTCAAATTATTGTAGAGATCATCAAAGTCCATAGACTCCAATCCAGGTTGTCCTCTAATCACAGTAGCAACCACATGCCAGACAGATGGCAAACTTCTTAAGAACTTCAAGTTTGCATCTTCAACGGATACCTCTGCTCCATACAGTTCTAGCATACTAAGTAGATTTTGGAATCTGTCATAGGCAGCATCAAGACCTTCTCTTTCACCAACAGTGAAAGTTTCAAACTGCTGCTTCAATAAGTTTCTATGCATCTTCTTGGAAGCATCATTACCTCCAAATCTTGTCTTGATCGCAGCCCACAATTGCTTTGCATCCTTAGCATCATGGAACTTTAGTAGGTGACCATCAGGAATAGCAGACAACAGTATGTTGAGAGCCTTATCTTGATTTCTCTTTGTAGCTGCTTGCAAGGTTGGTTTAGGTGGTTTAGGTTGTCCTTCAACTTCTACAGGTTCGTCAAGAACAACATTACCATTGACAATCACATCCCATAGAGCATGGTCTGTAATAGCAAGGTACTGCCTCATCTTCATGCTCCAGAGATCATATTCTCCCTTCTTGATGATAGGAATTCTGAGTGAGGTGATGGATGGGATTGGTGCAACTTCAGTCGTCATCGTTTAGGGTTTGTTGTTAAATCGGTTTTAAGGGTTTCTTCTTAATCAGAGTCTCCACACAAGCTCTGATACCACTTGTTGGATCGATATACTCTGACCAAACTAACTTGTAGCTTGTTTAAGGGTTTAGCAACCTTGGATAAATCCAAAACTACTAATATTGAAACGCTGATATACTTTGTTAAGTATGCGGAATCTACTTCAACAAAGCTAAGAAGAATTAACACAAAACTTTGATTATATTAAACCTTGAACCTGCTTACTTTACACAGATTCACTAACAAACTCTAAACACTAATACTCTAATAATCGACTAATACTTTTCTCTAAAAACTCGTGTCTAATGCCAACCTAGGGGTCCTTTTATAGGCACAAGGAAAACCCTAGTCGGTTTACAATACTTGAACAACAAGTAATTCTAATTCTAATTATAGTCTAATAATAACTCTATGAACATTCTAGAATTACACATTAATCCTTAAACGTATTTGCATATCAGTCCTTTAACTTTTGCAGTACTTTGACTTCTTTAGAACATGAGCAGTACTTTGACTTTCTTCATGTAGCAGTACTTTGTAGCCCAACAATCCTCCCCTAACTTGAATTCCACTTGCTTGATTTCAAGTTCCTTTGTATTTCTTTAACTTCAACATTTTTATCTTCAAGGAAAGACTGTATCATTAACTTCTGTCTCATGTTTGTTTTATCATCATCAAAGTAATCATTAACTGCAATCTTTATCAGCAACAGATCTTTTCAGCAACACATCTTTTCAGCAACTCAGCATCATATTGGCAATATGATGTACCTATTGCCAATATGATGCTGAGTTGCTGAAAAGATGTGTTGCTGAAAAGATCTGTTGCTGATAAAGATTGCAGTTAATGATTACTTTGATGATGATAAAACAAACATGAGACAGAAGTTAATGATACAGTCTTTCCTTGAAGATAAAAATGTTGAAGTTAAAGAAATACAAAGGAACTTGAAATCAAGCAAGTGGAATTCAAGTTAGGGGAGGATTGTTGGGCTACAAAGTACTGCTACATGAAGAAAGTCAAAGTACTGCTCATGTTCTAAAGAAGTCAAAGTACTGCAAAAGTTAAAGGACTGATATGCAAATACGTTTAAGGATTAATGTGTAATTCTAGAATGTTCATAGAGTTATTATTAGACTATAATTAGAATTAGAATTACTTGTTGTTCAAGTATTGTAAACCGACTAGGGTTTTCCTTGTGCCTATAAAAGGACCCCTAGGTTGGCATTAGACACGAGTTTTTAGAGAAAAGTATTAGTCGATTATTAGAGTATTAGTGTTTAGAGTTTGTTAGTGAATCTGTGTAAAGTAAGCAGGTTCAAGGTTTAATATAATCAAAGTTTTGTGTTAATTCTTCTTAGCTTTGTTGAAGTAGATTCCGCATACTTAACAAAGTATATCAGCGTTTCAATATTAGTAGTTTTGGATTTATCCAAGGTTGCTAAACCCTTAAACAAGCTACAAGTTAGTTTGGTCAGAGTATATCGATCCAACAAGTATTTTCTGTTATGAACAACTCAATGTATGTTTTCTTAGTATTCGACTAGTTACAAATTTAGCACTTGGTTAGTCTATTTTCAACACTTCAACACTCAGACATTTGTAACTAAAATAAGATCTTCCTTTTATAGAACTAAGGAGATCTTTACAATAAATGATAAGTCTTGTCGAACTACTTGCTTTGCTTGAGTGTGTCAGTCCTTAAGATACAACTTGTATCTGTGTACACAACTTGTTAACTGATCATCTATCAAAGATATTATCTACCGTATATCTTTGACTTTTATACACAAAATATCTTTGTATACTTATCCATCTAGCAGTAGAATACTCGACACTTATCTCTTCAACAGCAGTATATGTTGCACTAGCAGTAGAATGCTTGCGGCAGCAGAATCTCTAACACTAGCAGTAGAATGAAATACACTAGCAGTAGAATGATACTTAGTATATTTCTTTGAGCAGAACTAACCTTGTGAACATTTAATTCCCAATACTAATCTTTAGAACATTTAATTCCCAACAGTAAACTACTAATCATTCCTCTATATTTAGTGCTATCTACGGATTCACTTTCGTCATCCTTGGTGAGTTTGGTTTCAGAAGACATTGGTGTTTTCATAGGTTTGGAGTCTTCAAGACCAAATTTCTTAAGCATATCCCTTATATACTTAGATTGGTTGAAGAATATCCCATCTTCTAATTGTTTTATTTGGAGACCTAAGAAAAAGTTTAGTTCCCCCATCATACTCATTTCAAACTCATCATGCATGATTTTTGAGAATTCATCGCATAACTCTTGACAAGTTGAACCGAATATAATGTCATCCACATATATCTGGACTATATATGATAATATGTGATCCCTTTTTCTTGGTGAAAAGAGTGTTGTCTACTAGGCCCATGGTATACTTATGGTCAACTAGGAAATCTTAAGTCGATCATACCAATCTTTTGGTGCTTGCTTAAGTCCGTATAATGCTTTCTTAAGTTTGTAGACATGATTAGGTTTTTCAAAATCGGCAAAGCCGGGAGGTTGTGCAACGTACACTTCCTCATTAATAAAACCATTTAGAAAAGCACTTTTAACATCCATTTGAAATAATTTAAAGTCGTGTGCACATGCATATGCAAGTAATATTCTAATTGACTCAAGCCTAGCGATGGGTGCAAATGTCTCGTCGTAATCTATACCTTCTTGTTGATTGTAGCCTTGAGCTACTAGCCTAGCTTTGTTTCTAGACACTACTCTATTTTCATCCATTTTGTTCCTAAATACCCATTTAGTTCCAATTATGGTTTTATTTTGAGGTTGAGGGACTAATGTCCAAACGTCATTTCTAACAAATTGGTTTAATTCTTCTTGCATCGCTACGACCCAAGATTCATCTTTTATTGCTTCATTAACATTTTTAGGTTCAATGGTTGAAACAAAACAAAAGAAATTACTTTGGTTTTGGACTTTTGACCTTAAGGTTCTTTCGTTAATTTTTCCTATGACGTTGTCTAATGGGTGACTTCTAGATTCTTTTATATTGACTATTTCTCTTTTTACTGGTTCGTCTTCTTTGTCATTTTCTATGTTTTGTTGGTTTTCAACCATTTGACTTTCAACTAAGTCATCATCTACCAAAGGTGATGTCTTAGAGGGAGGTGGACTTTTGTCGAATGTTACGTTCAACGATTCCTCGACTCTTGAGGTTTCTTTGTTCAAAACTATGTAGGCTTTACTATTTTGCTAATACCCAAGAAATACACCTTCATACGACTTTGGGTCGAACTTGGTGAGATAGTCCTTAGTGTTTAAAATGAAGCACTTGCTTCCAAAAACTCTAAAATATCCTAAAGTAGGCTTTTTGCCTCTATATAACTCATATGGAGTCTTTTTCAAAAATGGTCTAATTAATACTCTATTTAAGATGTATGTGGATGTATCTACGGCGTGACACCAAAACTTTTGTGGTATGTTTTGTTCATTTAACATAGTTCTACTCATTTCTTGAATTGTCCTATTTTTGCATTCTACTACACAGTTAGATTGAGGAGTTCGAGGAGCCGAGAAATTATGTGTTATGCCATTAGCATCACAAAAAGCTCCGAATTGGATTTCGTTATCAAATTCACGACCTTGGTCGGTTCTAATAGACACAATGTTATTTCCTATTTGATTTTGAATTTTCTTACTTAGAATTTCAAATTTATCAAATGCCTCGTTTTTAGTTTTCAAAAACTTAGGCCAAGTATACCTAGAGTAATCATCTACTATTACCAAAGTATAGAAGTTTTCCCCGTAGCTTTGTATAGCGGATGGACCAAACAAATCCATATGTAACAATTCTAGACACCTAGATGTAGACACCATGTTTTTAGCCTTATGGCTATTATGAACTTGTTTCCCAATTTTGCAAGCATCACAAAAGTGTTGGTCGTATTTCAACTTGGGTAGGTTCCTAACGAGTTCCTTAGATGATAAGGATTGGATTAGCCTCATATTGGCGTGACCTAAACGTCTATGCCATAGAGTTGAGTTTTCGTCCAGAGAGGTGAGACAAAGTTTGTCTTTAGGTGTTTTGTCTAATTTCATAACGTAAACGTTATTCTTCAAAACACCTTTTCCTACGGTTATGCCATCTTTAAGTATTTTACTACCATTTTCACTGAAAAGGACGTTATACTTTTTGTGGCATAATTGACTAATACTAAGCAAGTTAAATCCTAAGTTATCTACATGAGCAACATCATCAATAGTGAGAGAGTCATGAGAGATTGTACCTTTTCCGATGATTTTACTTTTAAGCTTGCTACCGAATGTGACATTACCTCCGTCGTACACTTGGTAGGTTGAGAAAAGGCTTTTGTTTCCCGTCATGTGTCTTGAACACCTTCTATCTTTGATCCACTCGTCCGGTTCTAACCCGACTTTCAAGCACACCTAAGTTAAAGAAAAACTCAAGCGTTTGGTCCCCAATATCTCATGGGTCTATTTAGGTTAAACATTATATTATCATGGTTCATGTATGGAAATGGTGGACAAAAGTTCCATGACATGTAGTTGGGACCTTGATAGTTTCTAGACATGTTTTGGTTCCAACTATTTTGATGATGATGCTGTGAACTAAAGTTACTCTTAGGAAAGGGGTGTTTGGGAAAACTAGTTTTAGGTCTCTGTTGAACCGTTTTAATCCTAAACTCATTTTTAACTTGATCTTTTCCTATAGTAACTGCTGGTTTTTGTTTGTTAATAAGTGTGCTAGTGCTGGGTTTTCTAGTGACCTTAACAAACTCAGTACTATCCGAAGTACAAACCTTCTGTTCAGCAACAGTACCCGCAGACCCTTTGGTCACTACTAGCGGAACCAAATTTTTGGGTCCGCCAGATCCGTGGGTGTCTGACTTTGTTGGAACAGGTTCTTGTACTTTCACTGTTTGTTTCATAAAGTCATTTAAGTTTCCTGATTTCATGAATCCTAGTCCGGTTTTATCATGAGGCAACTTTTGAATTTGCATTAACCCATCTGCTAAACAAATATTTTTATCAAACCTTTTAAACTTAGAGTTTTGTTTGATAAGATCTTCCTGTGTGGTTTTAAGTGTTTCTATTTCTAGTATAAGTTCCTGACATGAGACACATGTTTCTTTAACACTTTTACCCTTTTCTGATCGTATTTCTTTTTCTTTTAACCAATAGACTTCGTTTTCTAAAAGTGTCGTTTTGGTTTTTAAGAACTTATTTTTGTTTATGATTTTTAGAGTAATATCACACAGTTTTTATATTCTACTTCTAAGGTTTCATCATCAATAGAGGAATATGACGAGTCAGAATGTACCTCTTCTGAGTCATGAGCCATGAGAGCAACTTCGTCGTTCTTAGGCTCGTCGTCATCACCATCACTGTCACTCCAAGCTTCACTAACAAATGCTTTTTGAGACTTGTTCTTTGGAGGCTTTGGACAATCTCCTATTAGGTGACCGGAATCCCCGCACCTAAAACACTTCCTATCCATTTTTCCTTTCCTATCATCACGGTCTTTCCGGAAGGATTTCTTTTCTTCACGAGGTTGTCTTACGAACTTTCCTCGTCTCCTAAAGAACTTTTTGAAATCTCTAACAGCCATGGCATACTCTTCGTCTTCACAACCCGAACTAGACTCTTCATCACTTGATTCTACTTTAGCTTTTAAGGCAATGGACTTCATCTTCTCCTTTTTGCCTTTAATTATTTCTGAGTCTTTTTCCATCACCATCTCGTGAACTTTGAGATTTCCGATGAGCTCGTCAAGTGTCATGCTTGAAAGATCCTTGGATTTTTCAATAGCCGTCACCTTTGCTCTCCACTTCGGATGAAGTCCTCTAAGAAATTTCCTGACAAAGTTCTTACTAGAAAAAGATTCGTCAAGTGCTTTAAGAGAAGTAATTATAGTATTAAACCTAGCAAAAGCACTATCAATGGTCTCATCTTCAGAGATAACAAATTGTTCATATTGTTGAACAAGAAGATCAATTTTGTTATCTTTGACTTGTGAGTTCCCTTGATGAGTGATAATCAATGATTGCCAAATATCCTTAGCCGTTTTACACATAAAAACTCTTTCATATTCTTTCTTAGGTAAGGCATTATAAAGCATCCTTTTGGCTTCATTATTTTTGGCAATCAGCTTCTTTTGCTCATCACTATGACGAGTAAGAGAAGTACCCTCATCCCGATCATCTAATATATTTGATATAGGTTTATTATCACATTCTACAATAATATACCACAAATCTATATCCTTTGACTTCACATAAGTTTCAAAGCGATTTTTCCAATATATAAAACTATTTGGTTCAAATAGTGGTGGTCTTTGCATAGATTGCCCTTCTTTGATGTTTTCAAAATCCATTGAACGTTTCAAGTTTTAAAATACAATATATTTGAAAATCTTGAGTAACGTAGCTCTGATGCCAATTGTAGAAAACTAGAAGGGGGTTGAATAGTTTTTACCGTTTTAAAATTTTCTTCGCTTTGTATACTTAACGTGATTTCAAAGTAAAGCAAACAATCAAGAAATATATATAAAGCAAGTAAGGAAAGGAATGATCAAACCACACAACACGGATGTTTATAGTGGTTCGGCTACAAGGACTCTCTTCCTTGCCCTACTCCACTCCTCGAGCCTCTAACTCGAAATTTTTTCTTCACTAAGAAACAAGCTCCCTTCTAGGCGGAGAAAACCTTTACACGTCGCTTAATCTTTATCCGGTACTAAGCTAAACACCGAGTTCTTTACAAGGGTACAACCACTCCCGTTGGTTCTTTAACAAGGGTACAACCACTCCCAACATGTAACACCCCCAAAATATCGCAGCGGAAGATTGTGTCACTGGGGTGCTACTTCATAATACAAAGTATAAGTTATAGAAAACGACCTCTAAATGAGACGTTTTGAAAAGTTACCATTCGATTAATGAAATCAGAGTTACAAACAATGAGGTCACAAAGTATAATATATAAATGTTTACAAAATGTACTATCGAATGGTAAATACGAATGTATAAAGTCTTCAAAACATGTCGTGCGACTCTACATTCCATGCACCTGCTATCGCCTTACTAACCTGAGATAAACATGCTAAAGTGTCAACACAATGGTTGGTGAGTTCATAGAGTTTGTTTTAAAGCAGTTGAAAACCCTTTAAAGAATGTTCACACAGCAAAGGCATTGTAAATCCACTCAGTTACAAATCCCGCCCATACAAAACTTGCAACCTGTGTGTTTACAACCCACTGCTATAGATAGTATGTCAATCATGTATGTATTTATCATAGTAGTTAAAAGTATAAATGTATCTAAATTAATAGCCTTCCAACAACTTAATTTGGAGCCACTAATTTAATGGTCATCCAACAACTTAATTTGGAGCCACTATATTGCACATACTGGGAGCCTCTACCCAAATATTAATAGCTTTCCAACAACTTAATTTGGAGCCACTAATGTAATGGTCATCCAACAACTTAATTTGGAGCCACTATGTTGAATAATGCAATCAAGAATAATGCATTCAAGTATAATGCAATCAAGTATAATGAAATCAAGTATGAATGTTTTGAGTATTCGTAAAAGAAAATAAGAACAAGTATTTAAGCATGTATCTCCCCCAAAGAGTATAAAACAAGTATTAACATAGGGGCTATGAAACTCACAGTAATATGTAAAGGTTTGGAATACTTGTAAAAGTAATTGAAAGTAGTTAAGCATGTATCTCCCCCAAAGAGTTAAAACGAGTATAAAAGTAGGGGCTAAGAACTCACCTTGAACTAATGATATCACAACGTATAACGGGATTGATGGATTTAAGCCAGGAAGTCTCTACGCGTAACTACCGTTCGGGCCATCATAATTCAGAGGTCATGTAGTAAACGTTCGAGGAGCTAGGACACTTTAATTCGTAAATCCAGCAACTCGTCGATCCGTTTACCCAAATGAAACCCCTCACATGAAGTTCCCTAGTGTTGTAGTACCCGAAACTAAAATAAGATAATAACAAAGTCTTTTTGGAGACTTGAAGTTATTTGAAGATTATAACGACGCCTTTCTTGAAAACTCGAAGCAAAGTAGATCAAAATCTAGCTTTTGCTCAAGAACGTTTGCACGTTCTTGAAGAAACTTGCTAAAATAGCTAAGAATCGCCTTGGGTTTAAGGACTTTAGAGATAAAGAGAGGGTGGTGCAAGAAATAATGAAGGCTTAGGCCTTGTATTTATAGGAGAATTTCCACCGAGGACTAATTATGTAACTTTTCTGCTTTTCGTGTTCGGGACTTGTTTAGGCTAGCAAACGTTTGATTCAAGTCACGAAAATTACGCCGTTGCGTTTAGAATAGTTTTTCCAACAAATGAGTATATAAAACGTGAAATATTTTTATAGGGGTCATTATTGTAACTTTTGTGTTATTATGGTTCGGGACTCATTTAGGCTCGATAACGATCGATTTAGGACACGAAATTAGTACCATTGTATTTAGAATATTTTTTCCATGAAAAATGGGTATTTACACAACTAGTGAATTTCTGAAAATATCTAGATATTTTGGATGAATAGTGTTTAGATATTTTGATGAATAGTGTTTAGATATTTATCTTGACTTACGGAGTGGGTTTTGGTCCCGTTAATTGCTAACTGTAAGTCGTAAAGTCACGAAACCTAAAACCGGGTGTCCTAAAATTCCAAAATTCTTGAAAATCTCACGGAAGGTGGAAAATATATATTTCTCTTGTTGGTAATGTTGTGTGGACATATCGGGATGCCTAAACGATGTTTAAACCTTAAAGTAAATCTCGGACACGGCTTCGTGATTCTTGCAGAAATGATCCGACGAGTGTCAAAATCTCGGATTGTCATTAAAATAGTTTAACTTACGAGAATATGAAATAAAAAATTTGGTAATGAATAGTGAAAATAAATAGTAAAAGTGAATAGTAACCTGAAAATGCGAATTGTTACACAACACTCTATGTGTTTTGATGATTAAAACACTAACCGAACTCTATTTAATGAAAGGTATAGACAATGATGTGTGAACACTAACTAATCACACATTGTCTAAATATCAAGACTTGCAACACTGTGTTGAAGCTTGTATTCTTGATCTTCTTTGCTACAAAAGAGAGATCACTAAGAATGAAATGAATGAATGTAATGGGTTAGTAATATACAAATGAATGAATATATAATTTAAGCTATATGAGTGATGAGTGTGCTTGAATGCTCAGATTGCTATTTATAGGAAAAACTGAGCAGACAAGTGGCGGATCCGGCGGACCCAAAATATGGGTTCCGCCCATATATTGGTTTGGTTCCGCCAGGACATGCCAGCTAAGAGTTTACAATATCTTTTCATATTTTGTCAAGTCATGTCAAGATCTTCCAAAGTCAACTCTTTATCTTCAAGATATTTCCAAAATATATTGTAAAGTCAACTAAGATATGTAGATGATGCATGCCATGATGTCATGCATATTTCTATTTTTTAAGAAATAAAAATAAACATGTAAATGTATATAATGTAATTCCTAGTGATCATGTAATGTGTAAAATGTGTTTTTAAAATACTTGTTACTATAAATGTAAAAGACTTAATCTTATATTTATGCATTGCTTAAAGATAAACTTTGTAATTGTCATTAACAAAATTAAGCAAAGATCGTAAGATATAAATAACGTTTTTAGGACGATATTTGTATTAACAATCTTCAACAACAACAACAAGAACAAGATTCCGAAGACGATGAATAAGTATTTGTTTCGTATTGTAATGTTTAATATTTAATGTTATGTATTGTAATGTTTAATATTCGTATTGTAATTTTTAATATTTAATGTTATGTTAGTTATTAAATAAAGTATTAGTTTTAGTTTAAGGGTTGAATTTGAAAATAGTTGAGTTAAAGGTGAGTTAAGGTTGACTTATGATAATGGGTGTTTTTTTGAGTTAAAAGTGAAAAGGTTAAAGCTGATGTGGCGTTGACGTGGCAGTGTGTTAAACTTTAACTCTGTGTTACTACACGCTCTGCTCTTAGAGCACTCTCAGTGGTTAACGCCTGAGGTGCGTTAAAGCTTAACTCGCACCGCGTTAAGGTGCGTTAAGCAATGAATCCTGCTGCGTTAAGGGTGCGTTAACGCACCTGCGTTAACCCCTTAACGCGGCGTTAAGGTGAGTTAAAAAAAAAAAAAAAAAAAAAAAAAAATTCATTTATGCCCCCTTGGATTATGAGCTGATCGGAGAAGATGATCGGACGCGGGGTGTGTGTACAGATTGAGTAGGTAAAAAGGAAAGATGATATATAAAGAATATTTTGCAGTTTAGTCCCTGCAAAAGTGTGGTTGTTACACTTTAGTCCCAGTGGTTTTAGTAGCAGGTTTTTTGTTTTTTTTTAATAACATGTTTGTTTTTTTTAAATAACATTTTCTTTTTATTATTTTTTATTATTTTTTTATTATTATTATTTTTTTATGTGGTAGGTTTTTTTTTTTTTTTTTTTTTTTTTTTTTTTTTTTTTTTATTTTATTGAATTTTTAAGTTTATTAATGAAATATTAGGTTGTTGAATGAATGAAATAGTTAAGGGGTTAATTTGTAAATTGGTGTTATAGGTGAGTTAATGGTGAGTTATGATTGAAGGTGTTTTTTTTGAGTTAAAGATGAAAGGTTAAAGCTGACGTGGCAGTGTGTTAAAGTTTAAGGAAAGCTCTTAGCGGTGGTTTTGATATTTTATAGTCAAAAGTTTGAATAATTACTTGTGTCATTATCTAGATTTACCATGAAACACGGGTATGATTTGGTGTGGTGTGGCCCCTGCTTTATTGTCCTTTTGCATGGCGACACCCTGTAATCTAACAATATTTTGAATGTGCAAACCATTATTATACTGTCACTGCTTTATAATTTTCTGTCTTTCATCCTTCCTACAAGTTATTTTGGTAGATATATAACCTTATACTTTATATGTTACATTATTGTTTCAGTGAAGAAAAACTGAAACATTACAATGGATCATGACAAGAAACCCTTCAGTGGGATTAGCAATGATTTTCATGCAAGACTCAAGTGTTACAAGCAAGATTGGGTCGGGGCACTATGTTCAGGAGCAAGGTATTTAGATTACAGCTAGTATACAATGCATATATGAGTGACATTAGTACTAGTAATAATGCGCACACTTTTTTTTGTTTTCGAAAGCATATTGGCTCCAACGGCATATATCTTTTTTGCTTCTGCACTTCCTGTCATTGCATTTGGTGAGCAGCTCAATAGAGATACAGGTAGTTAATCAATCCGAGTTTATTCGTTCAAATGCTATAATGTGTTTTGAAAATCATGGAAGATTTGATTTCTTTGTTTGAGGGCAGATGGAACTTTAAGTTCAGTGGAAACCTTGACTTCGACAGCTATATGTGGAATTATACACGCGATATTTGGCGGGCAGCCACTATTAATATTAGGAGTTGCTGAACCTACTGTAATAATGTATAATTACTTGTATACTTTTGCTAAAGGAAGACCTGAGTTGGGGAAGGAACTCTTTCTAGCATGGGCTGGATGGTACGGACATCTATCGCCCCATTATAAAGTTAATAATAATTGATTTCACGAGTTACATATATATTTGTATTAATTTAACTAGGGTCTGTCTGTGGACTGCTGTCATGCTGTGTGTTCTAGCTATACTAAATGCTTGCACACTCATTACAAGATTCACAAGGGTTGCTGGGGAGCTTTTTGGCATGCTCATTTCTGTGCTTTTTATGCAAGAAGCTGTTCGGGTATGTATATATACATATGCATTTTCAAATTCGTTCTAGGATTTCTTTCCTTTTAACTTGGTTTTATTCTAGGGGGTAATAAGTGAATTTAGTGTTCCAAAGGGAGAAAGCGATACAGCAGAGGAGTACCAGTTTCAATGGCTTTACACGAATGGTTTACTCGCAGTTATCTTTTCGTTTGGTGTCCTTATTACATCCATGAAGAGTAGAGGTGCTAGGTCTTGGCGTTATGGTACAGGTAAAAATATAGTATTGAATATATCTTGATTATGGAATGCAATTCTTACTGTTCAGGATCTGAAATAGTTTTGATTGGTGGTATAGGGTGGCTTAGAAGTTTTATAGCAGACTATGGGGTTCCTCTGATGGTCATAGTGTGGACTGCATTATCTTATTCTAAGCCTTCTCGACTTCCTAATCATGTCCCAAGGAGGCTTTTCTGTCCTCTTCCTTGGGAAGCTGGATCCTTATCCCATTGGACTGTAATCAAGGTATAGAAATAAATAGGCATACAAATTGAATTAGTGATGAAACTTTTGGCTCATTTACTTATAAATTGGTCAATACGGGCTATACTTAATCTGTGACATTTCAAAATGTGGAAATATAAAAGAAGTGCTCAAAATGAAACGGGTCAAATGGCCAAATGGGTGAAATGACTAAAGGATTTTGTTTTAAAGCATAAAACCTTCTAAATCCTTTTATACAAAAAACTGATATTTCAATTTTTAGTTGTATTGAAATTATAAAAATATATTGTCATCATATTATTCTGACTATCTATAATTTGAGCAACTGTTTTTGGTCAATCCAAACCGACCTGTCCTGTACCAAAATTTACCCATTTTGTACCTTCCGCATTGTGATATTTTTCTAGAAAGGCAAATATTTACACGCCTATTAGGCTATTACCACATTATGTTTCAATTGGTACTTGAACCCGTGATATCTTAGTTGATGGTCACTCACATACCGCAAGGGCAAAGGCCCTTTGGTCTTCCGGTTTTTGAATACACCATAGTTGAAAATGTTTTGAATTGAATTGTGATCATAGTTGGAAGTATTATATGACTGCAGGATATGGTAAAGGTTCCAGCACCACACATTTTTAGTGCTATAATACCAGCCATGATGATAGCAGCCTTGTACTTTTTCGATCATAGCGTAGCCGCACAAATGGCGCAACAGAAGGAATTTAATCTCAAAAACCCGTCTGCTTATCATTACGATGTCTTGTTGCTTGGGATCATGGTATGCTGCTTGAAACAAATGTTCTCTCTCCATTGATTTTAGTAGTCTTTTTTTTGTTGTTGTTACTAATATCATATCCTACCACTTTTTTGCTTAAGACTTTAATGTGTGGTTTAATTGGCGTCCCGCCTTCAAATGGGGTTCTCCCACAATCACCGATGCACACAAGGAGTCTTGCAGTTCTCAAGAGACAGGTTAGAAATGCGATGTTGTGCTGTCAACATGTTGATATATCTTAATGGGAGTTGGTTCTTATACTTAATTTGTTATGAAAGATGATGCGAAAGAAGATGGTTAAATGTGCCAAGGAAGGCATAAAGCTAGATGCAAGCAACTCACAAATCTTTAGTAGAATGCATGATGTTTTCGTCGAAATGGAACCTCAATCGGATGTATGTACTCTTACTCTCTTAGAATCCGCTATATTAAAATACCACTCCCTCTTTACCGTGAAGTTGTATTAACTCATTCTAGCATTCTTATGAGCATATTGCCATTAAGAGCAAACTCAACCTTATTTACAAATTGTCGACTGGCTTTAAATCATTAACCATCGAAATTTACATTATTTTGAAGTAAGGGGCCAAATTTTCATTTATAGGACATTTGAATGGCAAACAATGCCATTAAATTATTTGTTGCCTAAAAAGTTTATAGTTTTCATAAGATTTAAAGTTTATGTTATGAATATTCTATTGGTTAAAAAATTTGTTTTTTTTCTGTGCAGGGTGTTGATGATATGGAGTTGCAGAACTTAAAGGATGCTGTAATGAATAGTGATGGAGGAGAAACAAAGGGAAAGTTTGATCCTGAGAAACATATAGAGGCTTACTTGCCTGTTCGAGTCAATGAACAACGACTCACCAATCTGCTGCAATCAACTCTTGTGGGCTTTGCAGTTTTTGCTATTCCAGCTATCAGAAAGATACCAACCTCAGTTCTGTGGGGATACTTTGCCTATATGTCTATTGATAGTCTTCCTGGCAATCAGTTCTGGGAGAGATTGTTACTCTTTTTCATCCCGGCTGGTAGACGTTTCAAGTAAGAGCATCTTCTATAGTAAAATACATATAAACTTTTAGTTACACATAAACCTCCGCTATAGTTATTAATTTATAATCATTCAATTGATTTCCATGCCAGCATAGACCTTTCCTATTATGGGAGATGGTCTAAGCACATGAATTTGAAATCTTAGGATATGTGGCATACATATGTGGGTTAGCCGTATAAGGTGAGGATTATTTTGGTTTGTTTTGTATTTGGGACAGAGTGTTGGAATCAGATCATGCTTCGTATGTGGAATCAGTGCCATTCAAGTATATTACAATGTTCACGGTGTTCCAAGTTGTGTATTTCTTGATTTGTTATGGAATCACATGGATACCCACGGGTGGGATTTTGTTTCCTCTGCCATTCTTCTTGCTGATACCCATACGAGAGAAACTGCTTCCAAAATTGTTTCCCCCTGAGCATCTCCAGGAATTAGATGCATCTGAATATGAAGAATACATTGGGCGTCCAGTTCAAAGCATGAGTCTTGCACGGGTATGTCAATTCATCTATTTTACCAATTTTGTATAATATTAGAGACAAGTCAAACAAAAACCAGTTTTTTGTTTCTAAAAAAAAATATAGACCCAAGAACCAAACTGAACATAGGGAGTGTGGGTGGGTTTGACCTTGTTCATTTTTTTTTTTTTCTGTATGGACATTACAAACATTTCTATTTTATGGCTTCCTAATATTTTCATTTTTCTTTCAAATTTTCCGACTTATTTCTTCATTGACATCAAGCATTATATTTCTTTAATTATCAATAATTATGAGCAAAACCCCACCTCTGAATGATCTCAGTTAATCAGATCTTTTAAGTGCTAAATTACGAAAAATCCTTAGTTAAATTTGTTATTCAAAGTAAAATGTTCACTTATCAACAGAAGGAAGGAGATGATCACGAAAGCATGGTAAATGACTTTGAAATTGATTCTGCTGAGATACTCGATGAAATGACAACGCGTAGAGGGGAGCTAAAGCTAAGATCGAGCTTCAATGATAGGCAATATCATGCTGGTAGCGAGATACCTGATCAAATGGCAACCCGAAGAGGCGAGTTGAAGCTAGCATCGAGCTTTAACGATAGGTTTCGTGTCACTGCCGCAGAAGAAATTATGACCCGCAGAGGCGAGTTTAAGCTAAGATCTAGCTTCAACGATAGGCTTTTAAATGTTAGTAACCCTATCTTCCCTTATTATACCAAAACATAAACAGACAATAGGTGCATTAGGAACTAAAGGTACCGAAATGGGTGTGTCTTGGGTCAAAACGGGCCATTTAGGTAGGGGTCAAGAAGGGTTGGGCAGGTTGATCGGAAACACTTTTTGTCAGAAACACTTAAAATTGTATATATTATTAGTGCCTCAGATATGTGGAAAACTAGAAACTTGCTTCATTTCAGTTACAATCTAGTCTTCTGAATAAAACAACTTTCATTTCAACCCATCTCATGGCTTCTGTTCACCTAAACACTTTAATCCGCTCGCTTGACCAATCAGAGAAAACAGATAACCCAAATTGACCCATTTTAAATTTCCAACTCTACACACTATAAATACAATCAGAACAAGCAGGTGGCAAAATGGGCAGGTTGGGCTGTTGGGTGATGGGCCAAAACAACGATTTTCAGTATGGGCATGGTGTATATCTGCGATTTTATTTATTTATTTTTTTTTGCTGTTGTAAAAGGTATAATTAACGTGCTGATGATGAATAAAAAAACATCGTTACTACAATAATATAAGCTAATTCACTGAATAAAACGATTTGAAGGTTAGATACGTTAAGAATTGACTTGGGCGCCTTTCAGTCTGTTTCCTTTTTAGATTTGTTTTGTTCCAGTTTGACCCGTTTGAAATGAAATCTACCACAAACGGACTAATTCATAAGGACTAATGCAAATGTAACATTGTTTCAGGTTCACCCACAAAAAGGTTCTCCAGCATAGTCCAGTAAGAAAAGTTGCAGCCGATTATTGACTTATACGTATAAATGAATACTCAAAATTCTCTGGTTAATGTAAGTCGATCTGGTAGCAGGTTTAGAAGCACAAACATCATTTTAACATAAACAATAGGTATCAACAGAAAATGGCAGCAGCCTTATGGTTTGTCATATTGTTGTTGGTTTCACCATTTTTGTATTATTTTTTTGTCGTTTTATGCTCATTTTGTGGAGCTAAGAGGCCTATGACATATTCCCTTTTATCCGGTACGTACATCTGGTAACTAAGTGGAAAAAGCAAGTAAACGAACTTTGCTTATGATGAGTTTTACTATCTTCTTTTACTTCTGAAGTATTTGCAAATTCTATGAAGTTGGCTGTGAGTAAATTACATATAGTTGTTGTTCATAGGTGTTTTTTGTATTTCGGCTCACGGATATTCACAATCGCTATATGTTGTGTTTTCCGCAGGGGTCTTCGTTAGGCTGAGACAAGCAAAATTGAAAAATGCAAACTAACAATCGCTGAAACTCGTGGGTTGTAAAGCTATTCAAATCTAACTTAGGGTTTTTTCAAAAAAAAAAAAAAAAAAAATCTATAGAAAAATTAAACTACAATTCGTGGAGTGCACTATTTAAACGATTTTGTAAAACATATGATGTGCATCATCATCTTGACGCCCCACCATCTCCATCGACACCAACAAGCACATCATTATTGACCCTCATCATGACACCAACGACTCTCTTGTGGTCATGTGGATGTATTCCACGATCTCCCCTAAGCTAGTTGATATGGTTATTGACTATAGCACAACCGCTCATGGAGTTTAGGGAAGACTTCGGAACATTTTTCATGATAACAAGGTTGCTCGGGTGATTCACCTAGACAATGAGATTCGTCACCAATTACTTTCAAGAGATTAAAAGCAAAGCGGGACGTCTTGCCAATCTTGGCTCAAAAGTAAGTGATTCGAGCCTTGTTACATATGCTATTAATGGGTTACGTTCTCACTTTCCCGAGATTGCACGAATCATTAGATATCGCGAAAAGCTTCCCACTTTTGATACCTGTCTATGATTTTACTTGAGGAGAGTGACATGGTTGCTCACACCAATGCTACTTCCTCTTTTGCACACCCCACTTCGCCTACTGTCCTAGTGGCCACAACATCGAGCACAAACCAATCCAATATCATGAGTACCTTGGGTATTGACCCATGTCGAAACTTTAGACGTGGGAATTGCGCATATGGAAATCGGTGTAAGTTTGTTCACGGTTTAAATGATAATCATCCTAGACAAAATAATAACTTCACTGCCTCTAATGCCTCAACATCAAAACCTGTTGCTTCCAGTCGTATTATACCATCTGTTGCTCGGCCTGCTTCCCAAACCCAAGAGCAAATGGCCCAAAATGCTAGCATTACATCTCAGTCCCAAGAAAAAGTTAAATATTATTTACATACAATCTGGCACAAGTCCCTTTGCTTCTAGTATACCACCGATGTTCCCAGCCCAATCGTTTAGTGGTCCAGACCAGTTTCCTGTCCAACAATTTAGTGCTCCTGTTCAATAAGCCCACCTGACCACCTCAGGCCCAGTCCAGCAGCACTCAGGTCCAATTCAGAAGCATCTAGGCCCAGTCCAGCAGCAACAAATATATCCTTTTGGGTCACCCATGTTACCATATTCGGTTATTGGACAACCACCCCAAAATTTGGGACTGCCATGCTACCAGGGGCGTATGCAAACATAGAGATGAAAAAAAAAAAAAAAAAAAAACCTTGTTCATGAACCGAACCGGCGGTTTTATAGCCGGTTATAGTTTTTTTGGCTGGGCGGTTTTAAAATGGGTCCGATTATGGAAACCGTTTTTTCGACATGCAAATTTGACAGCTTTTTTTTTGGAATTTTTGACAGCTTTTGGCAGGCCCTATGATAATATTAATGAGCTCAAAAAAATCAGCTTTTGTCCCTTCACAAAAAAATCATATTTTGAACTTTTTTTTTTTTTTTTTTTTTTTTAATTTATTCCCCCCCCCCCCAACCACCTTTTTTGACTAAAAAATCTGCATTTGAATACCCAATTATGGTATATAAGTGTGTTAAGTGTTGAGGTTAAATTACACTTTCAAAAAACACTCTCTAAATACACAAAAAAACTCCCTCAAAAAATGGCATCCGGGCAATTTCAATCTTCCGTTGGCGGTTCTTCAACCAATCTCACGGTGGCTTCTATCTTACCGACGAGTAGAAACCCGGAAACTTGGGTAAACTTCGATTGGTGTTTGATGTTGGACAATTCGAAAAGAGCGAGATGTAAGCAATGTAGGGGATTTTTCAGACATGACTCGAATAGTACATTGAAAAATCATAAGTTGTCCCGTTGTTAAAGCGGCGTCGGGTTCTAGTCAAACAACAATGGGGGTTGATGGATCGTTGTTTGTATACGAGGCGGATCGGGTTCGTGATAGGATGGCGAAATTTGTGATTCAAGAAACCTTGCCTTTTGACCACTTTGACGTATAAGTCGAATGACCCTTATACGTGATTGTATAAAAATGTGGAAAATGGCTAAAGAAGAAATGATTTTAGGATTTCAAGCGTTAGAAACCGGTGTAAATTTAACATGTGATGTTTGGATGGCTCCATCCGGTTCAAGAAACCTTGCCTTTTGACCACTTCGACAATAAGCGAATGACCTCGCTTATCCAAGAAACGCTTCTACCTCGATACACCCATGTAAGTCGAATGACCCTTAGACGTGATTGTATAAAAATGTGGAAAATGGCTAAAGCAGAAATGATTTTAGGATTTCAAGCGTTAGAAACCGGTGTAAATTTAACATGTGATGTTTGGACGGCTCCATCCGGTTCACCCGATGCGTATCTTTGTGTTACTGCTCATTGGGTAGATCCCAAAACGTGGGTAATGATGAAGCGTACAATTGCGTTTCAATTGTTTGGATACCCCCATATCGGCGATAATCTTTATCTTATTTTAGATCGGATCATCCAAATGTGCAATTTACAAGAAAATATTTTTTCTATATCTTTCAATAATGTGTCGAACAACACCAATGCGGTTGAGTCTTTAAAACTAAAATACAAACCGATTTGTAACGGTGACTTTTATCATAATCGATGTGTAGCACATATCATTAATTTGGTTGTGCAAGATGGGTTAAATGTTATCGAGTCAACAAAAACTGCTTTTAAACGTATGTTGAAAGATATTTTTAGTAGTATTAATATACGATATCATAACTATATCAAGTTTGTGATAGAACAAATTTCCTTTGTTTAGGTCCGAATTACGACGTACCTACCCGATGGAATTCCACTTGTTTGATGTTTGAAAGTGCTTTACGACAAAAAGATACTTTAAAGTGTTTCATGAACAACTTGCACGAAAAGGGATGGTTGGGATACTATAAAAGTTGTTATGGAAATGCTTTAAGTTTTTAAAAAATGCTACTACTTTATTGTTGGGAGTTTACTATCCTACAAGTTGTTTAATTTTAAACCAACTTTATTTAATGGCTTCAAAGTTAGAGAAAGTTGAATCCAAAAGTGATTTATTTAGAGAGATGGTCACCGATGAAATTGAAGTTTAAAAAATATTTTGAAGAATTGCCTTACGTTATAACTTTTATTGCTGCTTTGAACCCGGTTCTTAACCGAACCGGGGTTGAGACTTTGATTTTTAGAATTGGTTATGATTTGGGTTTGTCTGATGATGACACGAGCTATGTTTCTAGACAAGTTGATCACTTTAACTGTGCTTTTGAAAATATATTTCAAATTTATTTAAAGTATGCATCAAGAGGCGGGTTCGAGTTCTCATGGTACTAACGAGTCAATTCGAATGTATAATCTTCTAAGAAATGAAAATAAAAAACGAGCTCGAGGTAACCCCCCTAGTAGCGAGCTGGGAAGGTACCAAGGATCCGATTTCTTATCTCAAATGACCATTGAAGAGTTTCAAAGTTTGGATATTTTGGGTTGGTGGAAAGAACGGGAATCCTAATTTCCGGTTCTAGCCGTCATGGCCCGTGACCTACTAACGGTCCAAGCAAGTACGGTAACTTCGGAATCCACCTTTCGATAAGTGGGAGGGTTATATCACCGAGAAGATAAAAACTCATTCCGGTTTTGGTGGAAACTTGCATTTGTTTGAAAGACTACCTCGATGGCATTGAAAGGATTCAACATAGGTCACTCGAAGGTGAATTGGAATGGGTTGAAGAAGAAATACACTTGGAAGAAATATCGGCTGGTATGACCCTACCTCTTGATGAAGAAGAATAGTTCAAGATGTTATTTTTATGTTATTCGTTTAATGTTATTCAATAAGAAGATTTTTATTTTTATGTATTTCATATTTCCGTTTATGGTCGATTTTTGGTCTTTTAAATCCGTTATTTAACTATTAGATTTG
The DNA here is from genome assembly GCA_021014915.2 of Artemisia tridentata subsp. tridentata. Classification (NCBI taxonomy): domain Eukaryota; kingdom Viridiplantae; phylum Streptophyta; class Magnoliopsida; order Asterales; family Asteraceae; genus Artemisia; species Artemisia tridentata. Next base: position 330,406,033 of record CP139509.1, read on the forward strand.
GCTTATTTGATTAAATCAGTGAATAGGTCTTTTTAGTGTAGTTTTTTTAGTCAAAATCAGTGATATAAGTTGGTTTTAATGTGTTGGTTATATTTCATATGGTATTGAGTCCTTTTGTTCATTTTTCTTATTAAATCTGTCATAGTTTCAAAAAATAAAAAACAGATATGGAGTATTGATTAGTTCATTTTAGTGCTTATTTGTAGGTTATAGTGTCTGAAATTCACTTTATAAGTTGTTTAATGTTTTACAAATTCCAGTTCAAATCTCAGCTTAATAGTTGCTAATTTGTGGCTTAAAAGTATTAGATTAGGTCATGTCTGGTGCATCAGTTGGTTCAATGACTGAACAACCTTCTTTTAAGCTAATTTTTAAGCTCTAAATAAGCTCAATAGGGTCTGATATTTGGTCAATAAGTTCTTTGGTTGCTATGCTTTATCTGTTTTGAGTTTTTGTGGATTAGCTTATTTATTAAGTGGCTTATTCTAAGGCTTGAAAAGTGCTCCTCAGTCTGTTTGGGATAGTAGTTTGCCTAATTAGCTTATTTTGCCATCTGAGCTTATTAGTAGTTTAGAACAACTTATTTAGGAATAGAACTGCTTATTAGGTTAAAATATAGGATTTTAGTAGCTTATTTCAAGTACACACAAGCTTATAGAAGCTTGTGTGTAGGGGTGTTATCGGGTCGGGTTATCGGGTTAGTCGGGTCGGGTTGAGTCGGGTTTGGATTTTTTAAAAACTCACCCGACACCCGACCCGATAAGGAATCGGGTTAGTCGGGTCGGGTGGTAGTCGGGTCGGGTTATGTCGGGTCGGGTGATTCGGGTTATCGGGTGACCCGATAGTAAATGTCATAAAGTGCCAATTCTCACTATGTTATTTTTATGTGTGAGGCGTATAGGACTAGCTAGCAATATATTAAGGGGACGTTGGTGACCCACTATTTGTATTTTGTTGTGCGTAATCAAGGGGCGAAAAAAAAAAAAAAAAAAAAAAACTGATACACAACTGAATGAAACTAAAAACTGATGGTTTGATTTTACTTTGTCAAAACACGATGTAATGGTTTTTAACATTTTAAAAATGAGTATATCTTACTGTATAGACATTGTATACACAGTTTGGTATACTGTATTGTACATTTTGTATGTAATTCTGTTTAGTTAGTTTAATAACACACGAAAAATAAAGCGGTTTTTCAATACTGATGATTTTACATTCTAGCTCATTTTTTTCCTTTGTATAATGATTTAACTTTTATTTGCATCTAATCGCTTTTAATCAGTTTTGTTCCTGTATACATCCATGAATAAGCTTCAAAGTCAAACTTGCAACTTCCATTGCTTTTGCCAATGGTTCCTGTAATGATTCTCCTTCATTATATCGGGTGGGATTAAAATTATGTTGAATCTTGTCGGGTCTTATCGGGTTGACCCGATAACCCGATAACAATTTTTATTTAACCCGAAACCCGACCCGATAACGCTATCGGGTTATCGGGTCGGGTCAATTTGACCCGATTAATTTTTTTGACCCGATTAGACCCGACCCGATCGGGTTCGGGTTCGGGTTGACCCGATCCGACAGACACCCCTATAGAAGCTTGTGTGTATGCACATCAGTTAACACTTAAGCTTTTTGGTCATTTATTAGCTGATTGCTTTTAAGCCTCTTTCCAGCTTATTCTTTAAGATCTAAAATTTTTGCTTTTACAAAAGTTGTCTATTTTTAGCTTATTAAAAAGTCCCAAAAAGAAAATTTGCAAAAAAAAAAAATAAAAATAAAAAAAAAAAAAAAAAAAAAAAGGGAAACAGGGAAGCCAATGGTGAGCCTGAGGCTCGAACCCTTGACCTCAACCCCTTAACACACACTCTAACCACTGCGCCCTTGAGACTTTTCCGTTAGACTTTGTTTAGGTTTTCTATTTAACACCTTTTTCCCCTTTTAACTTATTTCCCCTTATTTGCTTAATAAATGCTTACTCAAATAAGCCGTGTCCTTGATTTTATTTTTCATAGAATCTTTATAACTTTAATTAGTTTTCCAGAAATTTTCATAATTTTTCACTTTAATTTAGTATTTTTTATATTATTTTTAATCTAAAAGTGTTTTTAATTCATAAAAAATAAAATAAAAAACAAAAAAATATAAATCTTTTTTCTAAAATTCTTTTTTATCATTTAGGACTTTTAAGAACCAAACTTGTACATCTAGAGTAGATTTTTGAGTTTTAGGTTTTCTTAGCCCGTTTTTAGACCCGTAAAAGCCCGTTTTTTAGTTTTAATTGCATTTTTGATTATTCTTGCTTTGTTTACTCATTTTATATGCTTTTTAGATACTTTTTAGTTTATATTTTATATGTTTAGAGGTCACGACTAAATCTCAAACACACACTCGATAATACTAATAAGCACACGATCTACTACATTAGAATAAGCTACGTACTAATAGAGATAAGCTAATAAGATAAATAATAGAAGAGAATAAGAAGAAGAAGAATAAGAAGTGGTCGGCTTTCAATTAATCAAATGTTACTTGGACAGAGCTTTCGCATATAACATGAAAAACCAACAATATGAATGAATCCCATGCCTTCTATTTATAGGCATTGGGAGGGGAATAATTCTTAGGAATATTCCCTTACATGTGATAAGGATAAACTAAATAACATGACCGGTCCAAGGACTACTATTGAACCGGTCCATAAATACAAACAATATAGTCCTAATCGTGCAACATTAAATCAAAATGAACAAGACTTGAAATTATATAAAACATGTTCCTAACAATCTCCCCCGAAGTCTTGATCATCAATGTTGCTCGACGTCTTCTTTGCTTCTTGGGCTTCTGATGTCTGTATAATCTTTGTTTCTTTGTTCTTGTTTAATGATGATATGATGTTGTCTCTTTCTGCCAATCTCCAACGTCTTTTCGTCTTCTCCATCATGCTCATATGTCTTTGTCTTGTTTTGAATCATATTTTGAACTTTTGATGTTACTGAGTCTTTGTGAAAACATTACTTCAAGATATGAACATGATGGAGTCTTGATGGTCGAACTCCAGCTCCTCAGCAGCAGCAGCAGCAACAGCAGCATCAGCACGAACCAACCGGTACTTACAGGCTCAGATTTGAGATCATCAACAGCATAGTGTGAAGACTTTCTCAAATCCTAACCCAGACCGTTCTGAACCGGATTCCCCCGAAAGGGATTACTCGGACACACCGAAGTGCACCCACGATTCAGTGAGTCGCTGGAGATCACCCCACGATTGTAGACCATTTTGGAGCAAACACTAAGTGTAACCCACAAGGAGTTACCGAAGTGACCTGCTGACAGAGTTGTTTGATGTTGCTCTGGCAGGATTTCCATTCAATCATTGATAATCACAATTGTGATTTCTCTCATGAATGTTCTTGGCAGATTGCTAAGATCTGCGAAGGACACTTTCTTAATTTTACATCTGCTGCCCATGATGTAGAACAACAGAGTAATACTAAGTGTACCTAAGAGATCTTTTATGAATCTCATGGCTCTAGACTCAATCAGTGCACATTTGTTTGGTCATCGGAGGCATGGAGCAGATTGCCTCCTTTTCAATATCAACACTCTCGTAATGAGAGGTCGATAGATTATGAAGGGTTCTCCGTGTGAATGAAACAAGTGTCTTTTGAGAGACACCTGAGTGGCTTAGAAGGTTTATTAGTGCGTCACTGGGTCCATGACGTCTTTAGTCTTCAATACCGGTGATGCTCATCAACCAGTAGATTATGAATTGAACCCGGTGTCTGCCCTAAGGTTGAACAAATGGAGGGCTATTTCTTTTCACCCTTTTCTTTGCTTTTCTTTTTAATTCTTCAACCCCTTCTTTCTCCGTTCATTCATTTTCTCCTTTTTTATATCATACCTAGGACTTTCTAATTCTAAACTATTGGTATTGTCCTTGGGTAGATCCCTCCGGCTCTGGCGGATCATAGGACGGTTTTCCCTAACCTTAGTCACCTTGTAACTCCATGACTATCCTAATGATGCCATAAACCAAACCATTGAAAATCTCTCAAAGTGTCGATAATTGTAAAGACATTTTGTTGACACCTTGAGAGTTTGATGATTTTCAGAAATACTCCCCCTTAACATGTGCTCATTAGTATTAAATTTTGAAATTTGCACATGCCGGAAAGAGTTGGCACTTTTTGAATTGATTGACTTTCAATGAACCTGATCGTTGCGAGACACGCTTACATCACCAGTTAGACTGGCTTGAAATTATTACCCGTCCAGATCAGATTCAAAGATTATCGCTCGAAATCGGTACATTCTACTCAGACACATCCTTTGCGAGACACGCTTACATCACCAGTTAAACTGGCTTGAAATTATTACCCGTCCGGGACATGTCCTTTCGACTACTGACTTTCCTATTCGTCAATTCGAGGGTCAATTCTGAGTTTGAGCACACGAGATTCCAGCAAATGAGACATCATATTTTAATCATCTTTTTCTTCTCCCCCTCAAAAATAGCATACTCATGATGTTTTTGGAAAACGTTTATGATTAAAATATGCTGTTTTTGAGTTTTAGGGAAGAATTTCAAGAACATTTATAATTCTTTGAACAAAGATTATATTTTCAAATACTCCCCCTTAACAAGGGAATATTTGTCCTTATGAGCAGAATGTTTGAAAAACGTTGGAAAACATTCTGATTTTAATTCTGCTCATAAGTAAGAAGCTTTCGCTCCTTTTTCAGGATTGAGGCACTGAAGCGTACCTCAGGGTCCTTTCTTTGAGGTCCGGGTTGTACACTGTTATGTGTGCACAAACCGTAATGTACAGGCCAATTATGGAAAGAAGTATGATATGATGAAATTTGAGAATTGATTCTTACATCATCCACCTTTACCAAAAGTTGTGAACACTGGGTCAGTTCGCTGAAATAGTCTGATGGCGAATGGTGGACGACCCCCAACATAGCTCTCTAGCCTCCTCATCTGATCCCTATGGTATAACCGTTCTTCCATCTTCCGAATAAATTCCTTGACTTGTCGCAGCTCTTTCGAATTCCATCTTTTTGATTTACCCAACGCCGAATCTCGAACTCTATTAGCTAACCCGTCACGTACACTCTTTAGGGTATCATCACAGAACTTGTGAATTTCATTGAATGCCATGAAGCGGTGAAAATCAGTTGTGCTTCTGTAGACGAACCCAAAGTTTGGACGATGTAGCATGGTGTACTGAGGATCCTTTTTGCTGTTTAGAAGAAACTGTGGTTCAACAAGGTTAAGCTGAGTCTGATAACTTTCCACACCAAGCTGGAGATCTTCTACACGTTCTTTGATGATGGTTCTCCTGATGTAATGACAGAGGGAAGTACTAAGTGCATATCGAAGCTCGTTGGTCAGATGCTGCAATTTGCCTTGGACCTTCATCAGATACATATCTTCGATATCATTTAGATTTAGATCAGGAAAATCCGCCTCAGAGAATTTGTAAAGATTGTTATCGATTCTTCTTACTGTGATCTCTTCTAGAAATATATAATCGCATCTTCTGGATCCGCTGACGTTGATGACGGCCAATATTCTGAGATCACTGTAAACTGGTTCTTTTGATTTCTGGAGGGCAAGTTTGTACTTGTACCAGCTTTGTCTTTTGGGAGTACCAGTGATGAATCCCCAATTCTGCATCACGATCATATTTGACGAGCCTTTTAACAAACAGATTGCTGTTAATAGCTGCCTCTTCAATAGCTGATTGTGTGTAATGAGCAGCTGGTGTGAAAGTGATAGATGTAGCGTACTTTGTCGTCCCTTGAGCTCCATTCTTTAGAAGTTCCAGATCTTTGTTGAAGAACATTAGAAAGGGAATTTCCGAGTGATGATGTCTTCGAATCACGGTCAGTGGCTTGGTCCAATCAGTGATGAATGGTTGATTCTTGCCAACTTTCCTGACGACGTCTGGACTAGCCCAGTCGAAGTCACTTGACATTGCCCGTGCAATGTTTTCAAGGTGATATTCGAGTTCTGCTGCGCTATTGGATTTGTTCTTCAGAAGAAGGAAAGCATCATTCTTGATCCGACGAAGTTCCTTTTTGGTCATTTTCTTAATATTGAGAGTTCTTTTAATTTCTTGAGTAACGGCAAAGGTGCTGTCTTCAACTCGTGAAGCTTCGTCAGTCTGAACTTGAGCGCTTGCTAGATGATCGAATCATTCATTTCCTAGCACATCCGTATCATTATCCAGCCATGTGACAACTGCTGGTCCAGTAGATGACTTTTTGCTGTGTGAAGGCTTGGTCTTGGATGGCTTTGGTTTTGGTGAAGATGGTGGTGATTGAGGTTGATCATCTTGTGGTTGGAATTCCATATCTTCAGTTGTAAACTGCTCATGGTGATGTTCGGTTTCAGTGGGACCAGAGGATTGATGTTTAGGAGGTTGAGATGATGGTTTATGTTCCGTTGGCTCCTGAATGTGAATCCCTGACCCGCCTTTGTGTTTCTTTTGTTCGGGTTTAGGGTCCTGATCATCCTCATCATCTTCTCGAATGCGTTTTCCTTTGTCAGCAGTCTCCTTGCATGATTTCTTCTCAATATGTGCTTGAAGAGCCCCAATAAGGTTAATTTCTTCTGAAGAAGGAGAGGTGATTTCAAAGAGTCGGTCAAGAAGCACAAGCTCGATATATTCTGTTGTGAGTTCTGGAAGTGGTTTGGTGTTGGAAGAAGAAGAGACAGCTTCTTTGATCTTTTCGTCAAGTTGTGCATCAATATGTTCATTTATGTTTTGTTGAAGGTCAGGAAGAAATTGCTTAACAAATTTCTTTGCCTTGCGTGTCATATGATCTTTGATGTTGAAACCAAGGAATTCATCTATCTGCTTCTTGCTTTCCTGCATTTCTTCCATTTGTTGAGACAACTTCTTGACTAAGTCTTCCATTTCAGCCAATTTAGTTGTAGCTTGGTTGTCTCGTTGTGCTTGTGCTCTCTTTACTGCCTTTTTGAGTTTCTTTGCTGCAGGAGTCACAACCTCAACTTTCGTAACATGGACGATTCTTCTCTTGCTCTTTCCTTTGTAGGCCTTAAGAATATTCTCAGAAATAGTTGCTTTTGATTTTGGTGATGAAGACCTCGAAGATGATGGAGTGAGTGAAGGAATTGGTTCATCAGATTGAGCAGTTGATTCCTTTTGAGGTGAGGGTGGAGGTGTAGGATTCTTAGGTGGTGATCCAGGAGGTGTCTTTGGTGAAGAAGCAGACGAGGGCTGAACTGATGGTTGTTCTTGCTGCTGTTGTGGGTTATGAACGACCATAGTCAGTTTAGATTCGTTTGTGTTCTTTGGAGGGGAAGGAGGAGGTGTTGGAGTGTGAGAACGAAGGTAGCTATCTGCTTCCAGGTTAGCTTGAGCCTCCTCCTTACGTTTCCTTTCTTCTTCCTGTTTAGCTGCTTCCTCAAGATCTTTGGCTGCTTTAGTTGTTTGGTCTCCCAGAATGTCTTTTTCTTCTTCTAAGTTCCAATCTTCATTATCATCATTACGTGTTTGTTCCTCGGGATTGTCATCAAACATAGAATCAGAAATATCCTTATCAGATTAAACAATGTTGCTATCCTGATCTTTTTCCTTTTCCTCCTGAGTTGGTGCTCCCAAGTCGGGTTGATTAACCGAACTTGTTTGCTGTGAAGAGACCTTTGTTGATTCAGCTCCAGACCCACTGGGTTGATTAACCGGATCATTTTGGGTCAAAGCTTCTTTAGGAACAGTTTGTGATCCTCCAACTCCATGTGTTCTTTCATACTCCATCTGTTGTTCCAATACTCTCTTTGCTCTACGTTCTTCATCTTCTTTAAGTGTTTTGAGACTCTGCTTTTGTGCATTCTCATGAGAGATCTTATTGTGAAGTTCAGCCTCTTCTTCTGTCATAAAGACATGTTCTTCTTCGGATTCAGATGATTCAGAGTTAGATTCTGTATCTTCATCAATGATTCTATTTGGTTCTGGTTTTGGCTGGGGTTTGCTGGGTACTCTCCTCTTGATGAATGTTGTTCTTGGATGTTTTTCTTTTGGTTTAGAGACACTTGAGGCACTTCCTGTCTTTGTCTTACCTTTTGAATGAGTCTTTGAAGATCTAGATTCTTCAACCATCTTGGCAAGACCTACACGACGTTCACGATATGCTTGGTCGTAATCATGATAAGCTTTTGTTTCTTTGACCTCATCAGGCATCAAAAATTCTGGCAACCTTGCACCTTGCTTTCGCGTGCTTTCTTTTGGGAAATAAACTTTGCCCAATGTTTTATCCATGCTATACTCATGAACTTCTTGATCTGTAGGACGCTTATCAAGGTCTTCATGTTGATCAAGTAGATAGCTGATAAGAACTTTGGTGAATCGAACAAATGGGATTTTCTTGAAAATTTTACGCTGTAAGTACATTATGTCGTCCCAAATAAGAGCAGCAAAGTCAATAGGTTCTTGGTTTAGAAATCCCCATAAGACTTGAAGATGAGACAATCTTGGATGCTCAAACCCACTATCTCTTCCAGTTATTGAATGTGTTATGATGAAGAAGATAGTCCTCCAGGGTTGAGGAATGTATCTAGCATTAACTTTGGATATCGTGGTTAATGGTGTATCAGTTTGAACATCATAACCAATATCTTCCAGGAATTGCATGACCTCAGACTCTGAAGGTGTTGGGTGGAATCTGTTAGCAGCTTCAGGTGCCTCTGGAAGTTTTAAAGCTTTTCTGAGTGTAGCAGGTGTAACTCTGATTTTCTTCCGATCCAGTGTGCAAGTGAAGTACTTGTCATCATTGCTTTTTGTGAAGGTATCCCAGAATTGATGAATATATAGCTCTGGAATGGTGTCTGAGCTGTCAAGAAGATCCCTGCATTTGTGAGCTTTGAGAATCTCTACAGCAATCTGGCAACTTGGATCAGAACATTTGATCTTGTCCAATTCTACCCGTGAATTGTTCTTCCCTATTTCCAGAGTATACCCACGAGGAAAGACTTCTTCTTTGGTGAGAGCAGGAAGTGGTTGTTGTTGGGAAGATGCCATTGATGTGTTTCTGAATCAACAATCATATACGAGTATACAGAATGCATGTTTGTTAGAAAAATTGTTAGCTTTTAAGAACAACACATAGCATTCTATTGTATTAATGATTGTTTGTTACATGCTTGGTCAAAGAATTTATCAAAAACTAGCCAAATTCTATAAAATTTTGATTAACTTTGATAAGTATAGATGATATACCTAAGGAAATTGATCAAAATCTTATATCAGATCACAACTGCGATAAATTATGTCAACTGCGATAATTATTGTCAACTGCGATAATTATGACAACTGCGATAATCATTCAATCAAGATAAGTATCTTAATTGAAATAATTATCCAACTGCGATAATCATCTCAACTGCGATAATCATCCCAACTGAGATAATTAGCTCAACTGAGATAATTAGCCCAACTGCGATAATTATCCAACTGCGATAATTATCCAACTGCGATAATTATGACAATCACGATAATTAAGTCAATCAAGAAAAAAAATCTTAACTGCGATAATTATCCCAACTGCGATAATTATCCCAACTGCGATAACTTATCCCAACTGCGATAATTTTGGCCAACTTCGATAAACTCTTATACAAGAGTTTACGAGCACTTTTTGACGATGAACATTCAAATCTTTATCGTGATTCATTATGATTTGTGACCACAGATTTTCACAAACAATTTGTATGACTATTATGGGCATTTTGGCTAAATTATAACAAAAACGAACCACAATTACGCATAAATCAAACTGCTAGTGTCGATGTTCTTCATAAACCCTAATATTCAATTGATTCACTTAAAGTGTTTCTGGGTACAAATCAATCATGGCATCATTCAATTAAACATTAAACAACATCTTTCTAATCAACAGATTACACAATAATACATTCACAAAGTTTTCCCCAAATCGTAGCTTAAACCCTAAAATTCGATTATACTAATTTGTGGTTTCTGGGTGTAAGTAAGCATGCAATATAGGTTAATTAACATTGTAAAAGCATTATCGTACAATCATTTTACACTCAAACACTCTAAATCCAAAATCCCCATTTTAGCGCAAAACCTAGAACTAAATTTTACAATTATGATTGTTCTAGCCGTTGGATCAAGAATCTGTTCAAAACCATTGTTAAGAATCACATAATAGCCATAAGATCACTCACAAAAATCAAAAGTCTTGAACGGATTGGTGGATTGATTGTTGGCCGTCGATGATGGTGGGTGGGTGAATTTAATTCGGTTGGTGAAAATAGCAGAGCAATAACTGCGATGGATTAAATTTCTAGACTTAAATATCTACCATTTAACTTTTGAAATTATAACAATTCTAGTCCCTTAACCTTAGTATCTTTGAAATCCTAGTCCTAAACCACCATCAAGCTAACACTTAGTCTCATTATTTTGACATTTAAGGCACACTACTTTCCATCTTTAAAATCTTATACACCAAATTTTTGTGAAACAACAATTTCTGAGAATATATGCAAGTACAATTTAAAACTTGTGGTAAAAATTATCTCCCCCTCAACACGTGTTAAAAAATAAGTATAGACATTGTAAAAAATAAACACCGTGTTGGGTGAGGGATTATTTTTTTTTTATTTTTTTTTAATATATTTACAAAGATAGTTTTGGAAATGTTTGACTTGGTTATTTATTTTTAAGAAACTTTTTCAAATCGTTTGGCGTCAAACATCTCATACCAATCCGGTGAACCAGATCCACAAATCTTGCATGAGGCAAGGCTTTTGTGAACAGATCCGCCAGTTGGTGTTCAGTTCCCACAAAGTATAATTCAACAGTTCCCTTTTCCACGTGTTCCTTGATGAAATGATACCGGAGATCAATATGCTTGGACTTCGAATGCTGGACTGTGTTGCATGAAATGGCAATGGCACTCTTGGAGTCGCAATACATCGGAATCTTGTTGAATGTGTAACCGTAGTCCATTAGTTGTGATCTCATCCAGATGACTTGAGCACAACAAGCAGACATGGCTACATATTCAGATTCTGTTGAAGACAGTGAGGTGCAGTCTTGTTTCTTTGATTGCCAAGAGACGAGCTTGTCACCCAAGAATTGAACTCCCCCTGATGTACTCTTGCGTGTGTCTAAGCATCCTGCATGGTCAGCGTCTGAAAATGCAACAAGTTCAAACCAAGAAACCTTTGGATACCAGATCCCCAAATTAATGGTTCCCTTTATGTATCTAAGGATTCTTTTAACGGCTGACAAATGCCGTTCAGTCGGTCTAGACTGATATCGGGAGCAAAGATATGTGGCAAATACAACATCCGGTCTGCTAGCTGTGAGATACATGATCGAGCCAATGATACTACGATACTTCGTAGGATCAATGAGTGTCCCATGGATGTCAGCATCTAGCTTCGGGGATGAGGAGGACATTGGGGTATTATAGGTGTCACAGCTGGTCATACCATGCTTTTTCAGGATTTCCTGAGCATATTTTGACTGACTTAGAAATATACCACGGGGTGATTGATGAACTTGCAATCCTAGAAAGAAAGAAAGTTCACCCATCATAGACATCTCAAAGTTTTGTTTCATTAGTTTAGAAAAAGCGTTTGAATATTTTTTATTGGTTGAACCAAAAATAATATCATCCACATAAATTTGTACGATGAGAATGTCGTCCCCGTGTGTTTGTATAAATAAAGTCGGGTCAACAGTTCCAATGGTAAAATGATTAGCAAGGAGAAATGCGGACAGTTTATCGTACCATGCCCTCGGGGCTTGTTTAAGGCCGTAAAGGGCTTTCTTAAGCCGATATACATGGTTAGGATGATCTGGATCCACGAAGCCTTCTGGTTGTGACACGTACACCTCTTCTCGGAGTTGTCCATTGAGAAATGCCGTCTTTACATCCATCTGATAGACTGTGATATTCTTGTGGGCTGCGTATGCCAGAAACATTCTAACTGCCTCAATCCGAGCTACTGGAGCAAACGATTCTTCGAAGTCAATACCCTCTTCTTGGCTGTATCCTTTTGCTACCAGTCGGGTCTTGTTACGAATCACTGTACCATCTGCACCTAGCTTGTTTTTCCAAATCCATTTCAATCCAACCACATAAACTCCATCTGGTCTTTCAACTAATTCCCAAACTTCCAAACATTTGAATTGTTCCAACTCCTCTTGCATGGATTCAATCCAATTGTCGTAGGTAAGGGCTTCTTTGATGTTTTTAGGTTCAGATTGACAAACAGTGAGTGCATACATGCAATGTTCACTGTCTGAATGAAGTTTTTGTCTTGTGAGGACTGGATTGTTAGGATTGCCAATTATGTTTACCAAAGGATGATCTCTTGTCCATTTGTGGGTGGATGGAAAATGTTGAATGTTGTTATGATGATCTGACGGGTCCATATTGCTCGAGGAGGATTCTCCTGATTCTGGAATGGTTGGTGGTGGAGCAAATGGATTGAAGAATGCGTTCCCGTCATAATCTGATGGTGTGGAAACCTGATTAGAAGTGGGGGAAGAATCTTCAACTGCTGGTTGAGGTGTTGTGTCCATTGATGATGATAGTTCAGGTTGTGGTGCATCGGCAGCAACTACGGTAGAGGTAGATGCTGATGGATCAGGTGCTTGTGGTATGACATGTTGAGCAGCGGAACTGGTGGAAGCATCTGATGCACTAGTAACACGAACGTCATCAAACATTGGTGCAAACAAATCTTCCAAATCCTTCCTGTTGAAAGGTAGGGGTGCAGCCGAAGATTCAGGGAAGTTAAGACGATTGTTTACGGGTTCCAAACGGTCTTGCTCAGAAGCCATTTCAGTGAGTTCATCAAAATTAGCGTGTATGGTTTCTTGAATATCCCCGGTCCGACGATTCCAAATTCGGTATCCCTTGGAGTTCTCACAGTATCCTACAAATATCCCAATATCTGCTTTAGCCTTAAGTTTACCAAGATCATCTTTATCATTCTTCGGATAACACAATGCTCCAAAGACGTGAAAATAGTTGATGTTTGGTTTTCTTCCTTGTATAAGCTCATATGGTGTTTTGCTGTGTCTTTTGTTGATCATGGCACGATTCTGAGTATAACAAGCAGTATTGACAACTTCAGCCCAAAGATAATCCGGTAATTGAGCATTGATCAACATAGTTCGAGCTGCTTCCACGAGCGTACGGTTGCGTCTTTCAACTACACCATTTTGTTCTGGAGTGCGAGCTATTGAAGTCTGATGAACAATACCCTGTTTCTCAGTGAATTCCCGAATGATTTGATTCTTAAATTCAGTCCCGTTGTCTGTTCTGATGATGCGGACGGTGTTTCGGACTTGAACTTGAATCTTCGTGAGAAACGTGATGAGGATAGAAGGAACTTGATCTTTGGTCCGCAGAAAATAGACCCAAGTCCATCTTGAGTAATCATCAACTATTACCAGAATATACTTCTTCCCGTTAATACTCTGAACTCGCATCGGACCACACAAATCCATATGAAGCAGTTGTAGGACATGATCTGTGCTGTGTTCTGTTTTGGGAGGAAAATGAGCACGGTGACTTTTACCTTGTTCACACGCAGAACACAAGTGATCCTTGGCATATCGTAATTTAGGTAGACCGTCAACTAATTTCTTCTTGGCAAGGTCAGTGATGGTTTTAAAATTGAGATGAGACAATCTTTTGTGCCATAACCAAGCCTTTGTGGGATGAGCCTTGGAGAGTAAACAAATAGGAGTAGAAGCTGTCATGCCTTCAAGGGAGATAGTATACAGACTGGTTCCGCGCTTCCCTTTCATGAGGTCGTTGCCTTGAAGATCACGAATAAAGCAAGTTTTCTCCCTGAATGCTACTTCCAAGTCTCCATCGCAGAATTGTCCCACGGAGAACAAATTATGACCAAGGCCTTCAACATAATACACACGGCTGATTTCGATGTTCCCATTAATGTAATCCCCATAGCCCATAATTGCAGCGAAGTGATCATTCCCGAATCTGACCGTTCCGATAAACTTAGCAATAAAGTTTTGAAGAAGTTTGAGATTGCCGGTCATGTGTCGGGAGCACCCGCTATCAACAATCCAAAGGACGATTTGAATCACCTGCATCACAAACATTGGAAACAGGTGGAGATTTGATAACGGTTGGATCCGCTGGGTTAGTAACACAAGAGGTTAGTACTTTAGGTAACCATTTAAAACCAAAAGTGTTCTGTAACCAACGTTGCCAGGTCCAACTAGTCTCTGCCTTTTTCCTAATGTATGCACTAGGTGACTTTGTAGTCTTGGATTTGGGCTTTTCCATATTCTTCTCAGAAACATCTAGTGGGGGCATTCCTAAAATGGACTTTGCACTGGTTTTAAGCCTAGAGGAAGCGCCACTATTTCGTTTCTTTCTCTTAGTCAGCAAAGTTTTAGCAACACATTTTGTATGATCACCAGATAGTATGCTATTACGACAAAAAACACAAGTAGCATCAACCAAAACATCTTCATTAACATTTAAAGATTCAGCATTTGTTACATCAATCTTAGAACTAGACTCAGATAAGTGCAATTCTATTCCTGATGTTACATTTGTCTTATTCAAACTACTAACTGGAACTTCTGCAGACTGAGATAACTTCATCCTAGGTTTCTTGACTCTATTCTTCCTCTGTTTCTTGTGAGTCTTGGAATGGCTGACCTTAGGTGTGGTTTCTAGTCCTGTGGAAGTACAATTAGCTGAATTAGTGGTTACATCAGATGCTTGGGTATGTTCTTTGTCCACTACATACATCCCTGGGGCAATCTTATGATTGTTTGTTTTGCCTGTGTCTAAAACTCTGATTTTCTTCTTCAAATCAATAATGATGTGTTGGAACTCTTGATTTTGAGAATCTAATTTTTGATTGAGGCGGACTGTGTCATTTCGGTTTTGAAGAATTTCATCCAGTTCCTTTTCATTTTCAAACAATTTAATTCTTAAAAAAGCTTTTGTTTCCTTAAACTTTTCAGGAACATGACTGTTTTGAAATGATAAAGATGCTATAAGATGTTGAAATTTAAGTTCAAATTCAACACTCTGTTTTTGACACCAGTCAAGCCATTTTTGAAGATTAAAAGCATTGTTTTCCACATCATTATTGAGCTGTCGAAGAATCTCATTCTCATGTTCCAGATTATCAATCTCCATACGCAACATCTTACTATCCACAGCATGATCATTCACAAGTACAGCATTACCAGATTCATAGAGCGAATTCATAATCACAGACACTACGTCATAACACAAAACCTTTTCCAAGAGTCGATCATTTTCTTTTGCTAAAAATTTCCTTTGAAGTTTTTGACGTTGAACCTTGTCATCTTTAGCTTTGAAAATGGTTTGCATAGATGCTACTTCCGTTTGTAACTCCTCTTCCCATTTTGTTGCGCATTTCTTCAGATTTCTGACATGAGGAAGAATTTTCTTTTGAAGAATCTCTTTCTTTTCTTTTTGAACAGGAGAAAGAAAAGAAGAAACAGGAATTTGAGAACTAAACTCAATTTCATTCTCCAAAAGAGAAATGTCGTCCATAAATGTCTTAAAATATCGAAGAACCCGACATTTTGGAGGTATTTGTGGATCATCAAGATCCTCTGTCAGACAATCTTTGAAATGTGCAGCAGTCGTGGGGACATAAGTTATAGACGAAGGAGCACTTATGTTTGTGTATGTTAACGTTTGTTCTGGATGATCCTTGGGAGGGACAAATGATTTGCTCAAATGAGGTCGTGCATTATAATCATAATGTATCTTTGAAAATTTTGTTTGTGAATCTGATCGACCCTCAATCTTGTTTTTCAGAAAATCAGTTTCTTCATCAACAGAATACATAACAACACGTTGAAAGGTATCATCTAACAGAAATGTTGCATTGTATAACTTGGGATTGTCTTTGAGTGCTTTGTGTAAATTTCGGGGTGTGTCACTGCCAAGTGCAAAACTTACTCCTTTAGGACTTGGTTTCACAACATTCTTTTGAATTTGCGTTACAGAATTACCCGTTTTGTACACAATGTTTTGAAATTCTTTGAGTTTGGTTTCCAAATCCAGAATTTGATCAAGATAGGAGTCAACACATTTCCTAGTGGCTTGCTTTTCTTCAAGAAGATCCTTCTGAGATGTTGAAAGCTCAGATTTAGTTTTTAACAACTCAGAAGTTAAAGCATCAATTTGTTTTTTGAATTCAAATTGATCTTTTTCTTTTTGTGAGAAAAGCTCAGCTTTGGCAACGGTTAGCTCACGTACTTGACTTTCTAAATTTTGAACCTTTACGTATTCTTGTTGAAAAGCTAGTTCAAAACCTTTTTCACGTTTATCTTGTTTTAGATATCCTGAAAGTTGTTGTTGGTAGCACTCATTATCCTTTGTTAACAATGCAATTTTATCTTTGAGCTTCTGATTGATGTCATTGCATTTTTCTATTTGTGACTGGGTGGTCAATAACAAGGACTGTAACTCCAAATCTTGATCATTCAAATGATCTTTTTGATCAATATGATCACAATGGTCATCATCAATGAGATCATCAAACGAAACAACGGTTTTATCATCATCAAATGATACAATCGTGTTAATTTGATCATCAGATGGTGATGAAAATGAATCATGTTGGTCAAAAATTTCATTTGTAGATGAAGATACAGATGGTGACGCAATTTCATGTATGAGACATGTAGAATCAGGTACCTGAGAAAGACCATCGGTATCATAGACCGGGCCTGACTCGGACATATTCATTTCTTGCATATTAGCCATAAGCATGACTGCAACATTTGCCTCTAGATCCTCCATTTCATCATCTGATTCCACATTAGCCATAAAACTTTGATCATTCTGAGTCAACCTTCCAGCAGCCTTTTCATCTTTGAGTGCCATCAGAAGAGCCTCTTTGTGATAAGCACTGCCCATTGTTCTTGGCTTCGGACAAGCGTTTGCCATGTGACCGTTCCCCCCACAATTGTAGCATGTGATAGATGTATTAGCAATGCCTTTCTGACCATTCCCAACATTCGAATTTCCTCTCTGAACATTCCCCATACTGTTTCTGTTTGCCCCTGCAGTATTGAACCTATTTCCTCCTGACTGAACCCTTTGAGTACCATATCCACGATTTCCCGAACCATATCTGCCTGAAGACCTGTTTTGAATTTCAACTCTGCCATCATGAACAACTGCCTGATTCCTGGTATTTGAAGATGAACGAAGAAGGTTGTTGGATTTGGTGAATCTTCCAAATGCGTTAGCAATCAATCCAAATGCTTCATTAAGAGAGTTGAAAGCATCCTCTTCTTCATCATAATCTGCATTTGAGTACAGCATTGAATCGGTGTTGTTGTATGGAACCAGCTGGTTATCAGAGTATTGTTGTGGTGCTTCATAAGGAATGATTTGATTATGAGGTTGAGGTGGAGGACTTGGTTGAAACGATGAGTGGACAAATTCCTGGTGTGGTAAAGAGAAGTTAGATTGAGCAACGAGAGCAAGTGAGTTTGATGTTGGTGCGGGTGTGAAACCTCCTCGTGCTGCAATTTCTTTATCCACTTCTGATTGATGTTGTCTGAGGTAATCATACATGAGTCCATATTTGACATCACCAATTTTCTTTGTCTGCCTTACAAAAGTTGCATACTTCTGCCATTCAGGACCAAGACATCCAAGGAATTTTGAGTTGACAGCAATCTTTGGTAACTTTATATCATGACGATCAAGGTCATTGATAATGTTGGTGAAACGATGGTAGTAAGATTCAATGGTTTCCCCTGGTTCCATGATGAAGTGAGTGTACTCCATATACAACTTAGACTCAAGATCTTCCTGGTTTAACTCTGTTCCTTCCATGAGAAGATGAACATGTTCCCACATATCTTTGGCTGTCTTTTGAGCATCAATACTTCGATAGATAGGATTGGGAATCCCTTGAAGTATGAAAGACATAGCCAATTGGTTTGCTTCTTGTTGTAATGTTTGCTCAGTTGTGTAGTTTGCAACCGGGTGGGTGTGGATGTTTCTTCTCTCTCTGAAGTTGCTGGAACAACAGTAGCTGGAATAGGATAGGGTCCTTCTTCAATGACTTTCTTGAGGTATTGACCATGAGGTTTTTTCAGTTCAACGAATATGAGGAATCTACTAGCCCATTGCACGTAGTTACCCGGAGTTAGCATTGGTGGAGTTTCTTGACTTCCAGCTTCATGACGTGATTGCTGACTACTAATTGCCTCACACATCTTGTTAAACCAATGAGGTTCTCTGGAGTAGGATGAATAATTCTGCAGTTGTTGATTCTGTTGCATGATTTGTTGTGGGGACACTTGTGGTGGAGAGAGAAATTGATGTTGTTGTACGAATGCTTGTTGTTGTTGATACTGAGGATGAAATTGCTGTTGTTGTTGTGGATGTTGCTGTAGCTGGTAGTAGTAATTGAAATGAGGTGGTTGAGACATATCTGGATCTTTTAAGATAATTAAGATATGTGTTGATGGTGTAAGTTAAGTTGGTTTATAAATCTAAAGATTTTGTCCAAATGCGATAAAGTACTGTTCACCAAATGCGATAAGACAGTTCACCAAGTGCGATAACCAAGTGCGATAAGATCAGTTCTCCAAATGCGATAAGGACAATTCACCAAGTGCGATAACCTTCAATAGCGATAACGAAAGTAGAAAATGCGATAAAACTATCAAGTGCGATAAATAATGACAAGTGAAATATGTTATCTTAAAGTGCGATAATTTATTGCAAACTGCGATAAAATATCCAACAGCGATAAGATAATATATCAAACTGTGATGATTTATGGCAAATGCGATAGATTTATCACAAATCCAAGTTCGATAAATTCTCAACTCTTGTACAAGAGAGGAGAAGCAACCAAGTCGAAGTATTACTACTTTCTAATACAAGAAAGTCCAATACTGAGTCCCAAATGCGATAATTGAAGATCTCCCAAATGCGATGAAACCCTAATCTTTCTTGATTCGAACTGCGATAAAACCCTAAGTTATCTTGATTGCCAACTGCGATAAACCCTTCAAATGCGATGAAACCCTAACTTGTCGAAGTTCACTCAGAAACCAAAATTATCACTTTTCATCAACTTTTCCAATACGCTAATAATACGGATTACACCAAATCGTCTAAATAACCAATAAACTCGATTGTTTTTGACCTTAAACGATTAGTAATCAAAAGATTTAATGAAGATAAAGCTTTTTAACGTAGAAAAATATGAAAAACGATGAAGATTAGTGAAATATTGACGAAATAAGAGCTATTTTCAACAAAAACGAGAGTATTCACGTTAAGATGTGAACAAAACTTTTCGATAACTATAAAACCAACGTAATTAACACTACTAATGATTCAAACACACGATCCTAATTATCCCTTGGCGTATGATACCACTTGTAGGTCACGACTAAATCTCAAACACACACTCGATAATACTAATAAGCACACGATCTACTACATTAGAATAAGCTACGTACTAATAGAGATAAGCTAATAAGATAAATAATAGAAGAGAATAAGAAGAAGAAGAATAAGAAGTGGTCGACTTTCAATTAATCAAATGTTACTTGGACAGAGCTTTCGCATATAACATGAAAAACCAACAATATGAATGAATCCCATGCCTTCTATTTATAGGCATTGGGAGGGGAATAATTCTTAGGAATATTCCCTTACATGTGATAAGGATAAACTAAATAACATGACCGGTCCAAGGACTACTATTGAACCGGTCCATAAATACACACAATATAGTCCTAATCGTGCAACATTAAATCAAAATGAACAAGACTTGAAATTATATAAAACATGTTCCTAACATTTTATATTTTTAGATATAATCCCAAAATTTCTCACATAATCAAATCACTTGATCACGAACAAAATTTACCGTTCCATTCACACTTCATCGGAACCTCACGATCCGGGAAAAATCAATATTTCCGGATTTATATTTTGTTTGAAAATCTCTGACCTCTCGGTTTATTCAATCTTGGTTAGAGATAGAATTCACCCTTTGGTCGGGTTTTTCATATATATATATATACTATATATATATATATATATATATATATATATATATATATATATATATATATATATATATATATATATATATATATATATATATATATATATACTTGTGCACACGCACCACTTATATATAGTCTATTAGTCCAAACAAATCCACACTTATTATATTTAGTTCGATAACAAAAAAAAAGGGTTTTTGGAACCCTAATTATCTTTGTTATTTGCAGTGATCGTTATATGGGCTTAAATAGGCTCCCCGTGCATGGTTTTAGCACGCTTTGCTACACAACTGGTTTCCAGCATAGCAAAACCGATACGTCCTTATTTGTGTTTAATCACGGTTCTGATATTGCTTATCTTCCGTTATATGTGGATGACATTATTCTCACTGCCTCTTCTGCAACTTTTTTACAGTGTATTATTAGTTTTCTTAAAGTGAGTTTGCTATGACAGATCTTGGCTCTCTCAATTATTTTCTTGGTATTTCTGCTCAGCGATCGGCCTCTGGCATGTTTTTGTCACAGTTGAAGTTTGCAGAGGAAATTCTTGAACGAGCTCATATGCAGAATTGTAACCCGTGAAGAACCCCTGTTGATACCTTGTCAGTGACCTTACTTTATATCGCAGCCTTGCTGATGCTCAACATTATCTTACTTTTACATGACCGGATTATCTTATGCTTTTCAGCAGGTCTGTCTTTATATGCGGGAGCCTCGTGATGCGCACTATACTGCTTTGAAGCGCGTTCTACGTTATGTGAGTGGTACTCTTGACTATGGTCTCCAGATTCATGTCTCACCTACTACTCAGCTTACTGCCTATACTGATGTTGATTGGGCTGGTTGCCCTGTTACCCGTCGGTCTACATCCGGGTATTGTGTTTTTCTTAGTGATAATCTATTATCGTGGTTCGCAAAGCGCCAGGTTACTTTGTCTTATTTTACTGCTGGAGCCGAATATTGTGGTGTTGCTAATGTTGTTGCTGAGACTGCGTGGACCCGTAATTTGCTACGTGAGCTACATACTCCTCTATTTACTGCTACTTTAGTCTATTGTGACAATGTGACTGGTGTTTACATGTCTGCAAATCCGGTTCAGCATCAGTGTACAAAACACATCGAGATTAACATTTACTTCGTTCATGACTTTGTTGCTTCGGGACAAGTTCGTGTTCTTCATGTCCCTTCGAGATTTCAGTATGCAGATATTTTTACTAAGGGCCTTACCACTGCTTTGTTTATTGAGTTTCGCTCCGGTCTGAACGTTCGAAAGCCTCCCGCTTAAACTGCGAGGGAGTATAAGTTGTGCATACTTATTGTGTTTTTGGGCCTTAGCCCATTTACTTGGCGGCCCTTAGTCTATTCAGTGATATTATTTGTATATATACATTGCTTGTTGATTAATAAAGATTTATGGGGATTATACCAAACTAATAATGTGTAATTACTAACATATTCGCCACAAAATATCATTTTTGTGCTTTCATATACTTGCACATTTAATCTATGTCTTCATATACGTTTGAAGGTTCATATTATGTTTGTTTATCGATCATCTGTATACCCGTGTGTATTACAAGTGTATATGTACATAGGTATGACATATATGTGTAAACGCATAAACTTTGTATATGTTTGACGACTATATATACATGTCTTGTAAATTGATTTTTAACCTTGAATGAATTTGTATATGTTTCTATATGTAAGTATATGAATGAGTAAGCATGTCTAATACATAAAAACCGATTATGTTTGTGGTAATTCCGACAGCAGTTTCCACAAATTACCCACCGACTTAATAAATATTTGGAAGCCCGTGGGTACTTAAACATGTTATAGAGAGTGAGAACATTTTTAAGATCTTGTGTTATATCCTAAACGTTGACGTAGCTCAGCTATAACACATACCTACATGTTGGACTCTAAGAAATTTTATGGGTTTTATAATTGTATAATTATGGAATTTTAATGGGAATACTTAAGTCGAAGCTCACAAAATATTAAAATGAATGGTTTTTGTTGGGAATACGTGTAACTATTATCAAGTCTTGGTCATTATGTTATGTAATAGGTTGGTTAGTTAAGGCCTTTATGTTTATTTTATATAGTCCGGCCCTATTAGAAGGCCCATGGGCCGTGACTTATGTAATGTTTCTAGAAAGACTCACAAGAGTGTTGCCCTAGCACTCTTGTCCTATATATACTCTTGCAACCTCACATAGTGAGGTGTTGGTTATTTCATATGGCTACTAAACCTTTGTCCATTTATCTTATGTTATAATTGACCTACTATATTTCTCTCTATCTTTAATACACTTGTGTTGAATCATTTTGGTGACCTAACAAGTGGTATCAATCGCCTAAAGATCATTGTTTTGTGTGTTTAAGGTAGTTCGTATCTTTTTTGACAAAGATCGAGCTCTCGCTGGAATGTATCAACCTTCAACACCTCCTCCACACTCGAATCCACTAGCACTTATGGCTCAATCTTATCCAGCTCCATATTCACAATCGAATCATGCATTTGGTCAACAACAACATCACTTTACTTATCCTCAACAATCACCTTCCACTCAGATCGTTCCATATGATTATTCACAACAATCACCTGACAATCAACTTGTTCCATATGAACAACAAGACAACATGTTCTATGCACAATCACATGATGAAGAAGATGAAGCGTTTAATACATTGAATCAAGGATTTGCTTTCATTGCTTGAGCCTTCAGCAAATTTGCAAACAAGTCAAATAGTCATCTTCGCAACTCATCTAATCCAAGGAATCAAGATCTTGTTCAAGGGGGACGAGTTGAAGTGCAAAATCGATCTTATGGACGTCAAATGGGAAACAGTGGTTATGCAGGGAATTCAGGAAATGGTCAAATGTCTAATGCTACTAGTAGAAGTAGGAACAATGTTGATGCTCCTCAAAGAAGGGTTGAAATTGTTGAAACTAGGAATGCACAAACTGGGAATGCGGTGATCAGATGATACAACTGTAAGGGCAAGGGTCATTTGGCTAATGCATGTCCTAAACCAAAGATGAGAGGCAATGATTTCCACAAGCAAGCATTACTTCTAGCACTTAAGCATGAAGCCGGAGGAACTCTCACCGACAACGAACAAAGCTTCATGGCCTCAGCTAATTCAGATGATGAAATGGAAGATCTGGAAGCCAATGCTGCTGTGATGTTAATGAAAAACATGCAGGAACTCCACATGAGAGTGATACAGGCCCAGTGTATGACATTGATGGCCTGTCTCAGGTACCTGATGAAAACACATGCCTCATACATGAAATTGCATCTCCATCTGCATCTACACTAGACAAGGAGCAAGTTATTCAAGATGATCTATTGTTACCTCTTCGAGACGATGGTCAAGTTAACACAGTCGTTACATTTGATGATGATGATGATCAAATTAACCCAGTTGTTACATTTGATGATGATGATCAAATTAACCCAGTTGTTACCTTTGATGATCAAATTGATGAATGTAATAATGATAAACTTGAACAAGTTGAAACTTCGCCCGGTCCAGATCCAGAACTTATGACCTTACTCATGACCACCCAATCCCAAGTTGAAAAATGCAATGAAATAAATGGTAACTTAAAATCTAAGATTGCATCATTAACTGCGGAACTTGAGAGCTGTAAAACTCAACATAAAAACTTTGAAACACAAGCAAAACGAGAAAAAAGTTTTGAAGTAGCATTTCAAAATTCTTATGTTAAAGAACAAGAATTACAACATCAAATGCGAGAATTAATTGTTTCCAATAACAATCAAGTTTCTAAATTAGAACAAGAAAATCTTGAGTTAAAACAACAAGTCGAACATCTTGCAATTGAACTTTCAAAAACTAGTTTGGAGATGTCGGTTTGTCAAGCAATTTTTTTAGAATACAAACAAAAGTCACATAAACGAATTGATTCTCACGTTGATGAAATCATTGAGTTAGAAAGACAAATAAAAGAATTTCAAAACGTTGTTTACAAAACTGGTGAGTCGGTCACAACCATACCAAAGTTCACTTTAAAATCAAATCTAAATGGTTCAAAAGATTTTGCTCTTCGTGACAATAAACCACGTTTTTTACACACCACTCTCAGAGAAAATCCAAAGTTGTATAGTGCAGAACAATTTTTTGATGATACTGTTAAGCGTGTTATTGTATATAACTGTGAGGAGGAATGGGAACAAGAAGACGAGAGTTGATTGAAAATGAGCAAAAAGGATATGGTTAAACCATTTGATTATTCCAAATTACCATCTATCCATGAAACGTTTGTTTCTCAAAAAGAAAAAATAGAACAACCTTGGTATATTTCAGAAATTCATGAATCTACTTCTGATATTGGTCCCGTCAAACCAGTGTCACAAATAAATGGCCCTTTACCATCTTCTAGTGAAATTCAACCATTATCTAAATGATGTCTTGTACTTCGGTATTTTGATACGTTTATGGAAGATATCAAACTTTTGGAACAAGCAATTGAACGTAATCCTGAGATAAAAATTTCTACTTTTCAATCTGCTTACGTAAAAGAACAAAGACAAAATTTTCAAATGCAATTTTTACCTCATGTTCAACATTTGAGTCTTTGTGCAACACACTGGGAACGGGAACTACAAAATGAAGTTTCATCCATGATGAACATTTTCAAGGCAACAGAAAACTCGATTTCAAAATGAAAATGTCAAAACAAAACTCTCGACTCTTGGAAGATGTTCTGAGTTCTGATATTGTAACACCCCAACCCGATAAGGTTAAAAGGCGTCACGTTATGGAGTCAAATCAGAGCAAAGCATACTTACGACTTACATAATACAAATGGTTTACAATGTTACAAAGGAAAATATACCAAATCTACGAAGTCATACATAAGTGAAAACTAAAACTAAGGTAGCGTCTTCATAAGCTAATCTCTCATCCCAAAGCAAACCCAAGCTCCTGGCTTCCTACTAAAACCTGCCGCAGGAAAAGAAATGCGGCTGAGCTTAAAAAGCCCAGTGAACAGATATATAATAAACGGAAACAAAATCAAATGGAAACGAACAGACATATCATAATGAATGAGATATAGGAAAAGGAAAATAAGAGTAAGGTTTAGGACAGTAATCCACCACGAGCCCAGAATCATATCATATCATAACATATCATATCGTATCATATCTTCATAATCATATAGAGGGGAGACCTCTCAGATAATCAGATAATATGAGGGGTGTCCTCATTCTTCAAATGGAGTAGCTAGCTCCCAGGGGTGTGAAAGGAGTGGATTGCACCCAGCCCCAGTCACCATATCATATCATATCAAAGCATATCATATCAGAACATATCTAGGATGCATCCATACGCCCCCCGAACATATCATATTGGCCATATCAAATCATATCATAGTGAGCTCATATCAAATCAAAATGGGGACGGTGTGGTTAATCACTCTGACCACACAAGAGTCATGCCATTGGTGCATCAATGACACGGCCATGTTACCTTCATGGCTAGGAAACATATTTGGCTCGTAGTATCAAACTGGGGTCAAAGGTCAAAGGTTTAAATATCAAAGGTTCATAGCAAAGGGTCCATATCAAAGTAAGGGTTCATATAGTCATAGTCCGAATCTCAAAGTTCATATCAAAGGTTCATGTCAAAGGTTCAAATGCCAAAGGTTCATATCATAGGTTCAAATCAGAAATCAAGAGGTCGAAGGCACCTTATTAAAAAGGGCAGAATATCTGTACCTTATTCAAATAGACAAACTGATGAAAAGCGGATCACACAGAACGGAGGGTCACTCCTTCTTCACCGAACCTAGCAATTTAATAATTATATGTTATTTAAGCTCATTTTAAATCAGATTTCATAACATAAGTTTCTTTATATTTTTAGTAGCTTTTCATATTTAGGAAGTTTTCCCGAAATAGTAATTTAATGCTTTAAGATTATAATTATGCCAAATTAAAATGTTTTAGGGTCGTAAATGACAATTTAATAAACTTAAAGGTTTAGTGTGATAAATATAATGGTATAGGTGCCAATATGACAATTATCATAGTTTTAAGGTTAAAAAAGTGTTAATATGGCAAAGTTCGGGGCCCAACGTGTAAACTTATCATTGTTGAGGGTAAAGTTAGTTTTCTTATAGTCTAATATATAGTACATGAACTTTACATGCAAACTTTCCTTCTCTTTTGTTCACGTACAACAACTTCATTATTTCTTTCTAGCTTATTAGTTCACGTAATCATAAGAAAGAACAAGTTCATTTTAGTAGATAGGAAATGTTATTGAACTCATGCATTAGTCTTTTACGTAAGGAGCTTAACCGAAATCGACTCGCACTATGTTTTAACGAGACAGAAACATTATAACATCACATAAAAATCGAACCTTTAAACTACGTTCATACCCATACTTATATCGTCCTTATATTTCATGATTATTTATGGGTTCTTATTTGCTTGCGCGCTACGTCGACATACCTTGGTGACACTTATTCACTGCAAGACACAAGACAACAATAACACACCTTCTGGGTAGTATTTTTATCGAGGAAAACACAAGGACACAACCAATGTTACTCGCGGCATTTAACTCCAATGAAGCAGGGTATTAACGAGGCAAAAACTAGTGTAAAAGTGACATGGCTCTTCAAAAAAAAAAAATGTGCGTGAGGGGTTTCAAACGAGTAGCAGTAGCATCATACAAACGCCACTGCCGCGACCTAGCATATGTAACTCCAGGTTTTAAACTCACTCATACACAACCACATAGTCCACATGTTGCCTGTTTTTAAACGAGCCAAAACATGGTTTGGCGAGGCCAAAAATAGGAGTGGTGCGAGGGGACTAAACGAGGCAGCAACAAACACAAACCAACACCAATAAACTCGAATCTAGTATAAGTTTAGAACCATGTTTTATCTTCACTTAAACATCACATAAAACAGCCCATACGACCCAGTTTCTAACAAGACAAAATGTCACGAAACCTTCACATAAAATCATAACATTCACGTTGACAAAACAACCTAGGATTTCCAATTTTAATGTTTCATTTAGTGCGACAACAAGACTGATTTTAGGGCTTAGTTGTTTAGTAATATCAGTCGACATAGGGCTGGTAAGATGACACCAAAACATACGTAAAACAGCCCAAGAATAACGAGCCAAAGACAAGACGATTACACGTGAGAACATACCCCTCGATAAGCTTATTTCCATGCCTAGGTTTTCTAGTTTTAATGCTTCTTTTAATGTGTCTTGATGGCTAGTTATTAGGGTTTGGTTAGTGAGATTTTCAGGTCGACATAATGCTGGAACATATGACATCAAACAGATTCGTAACATGCGGTACAAACGATTACAAAAAGGCGTGATATCTATGATTCTACAACATGATTAATGATCACTTTGTGGTTTATATTCAGAATATATATGTGTGATTCTGTCGACTGGTTAATAGTAAGAAAAGGGTGACGGTATACCTTGGACTGGAATGCGAGACAAGAGAAGAAATACAAGAACTACACCCCACGATTCACAATACCCGACTTGGAACCCTTGGCACCAATGAATGATTCACCAACAGCCTTCTAGCCTTCGAATGGAGAGGATAAAGAATTTCCAGGAAAACCTTTGTGAGTGATTTTGTGTCGTATGGAAGGAGAAGGGAAAAGGCCGAATATATTGATAGGAAAGACGTGTTCCTGGTTTTTGGAAAGTGATTAAATTGTGTCATATCATGGAGAATATATATGCCGTGATTTTTGGAATGGTAAATGCATGAGTATCTTTTACTTATTGGTTAGGATATGTACCCATTTACTAGTTCTTATCTAGTTTAGAAATTTTAAATTTTGTATTGGTTGGATCGTATATTTTTGGTTATGGAAAACAAAGTGTGTAGAATTCTTGTTAAGTTAGGGAAGTTTATAACTTTTGTTATCTTGTTTACTTAGGTTAATATCATATGGTGTAATGACAATTATGGTTTTAAATGTTAAGCTTCAAATAAATTAGAAAATGTGAAATCAAAATTTTGGGTTTTACTGAGTTCTGATATTATATCTGTATTTATGAACTCTGTTTATTTTTCATGCAATTCCATGCTCATAACCGACCACAATGTTGAAAATGATATGTTGAGACACGAGATTGAGATTTTAAAAGTAGAAAATGAGAGAATCATGACTCATAATGATGATGTTCAAACAAAACTTTCACTTGAGATTTCTCAACTTCAAAAGAAACTTCAATGGTGTCAGGCTCAAAGTCTTACTTTTGAACTCGAATTACAACGTCAAAAAGAAAACATGTCTTTTCAAAACCATCAAACACCCAAAGTTGAGAATCTTGATGATGAAAATGCGTTTTTAAAATGTCAAGTTTTCGAATATGAAAAAGAAATTGAGAAATTAAAAGATAAGTATAAAACGATTTATGATTATTTGAAAAAGACACGTTCTAAGCTATTGAAAGAAAATGATGAATGTCGACAAAATCGAAATGACACCGTTCGTTTGAATAGAGAACTCGAAGCAAAAATACAAGATCAAAAACTCATCATTAGTGAGTTAGAAGAGAAAATACATACACTTAACAAAGGGAAATTAGGAAACACAAACGTAATCGCACCAGGAATGTACAAAATCGAAACATCATCTAGGAAAAAAGATACTAACCAAAATCA
Source organism: Artemisia tridentata subsp. tridentata (assembly GCA_021014915.2). Classification (NCBI taxonomy): domain Eukaryota; kingdom Viridiplantae; phylum Streptophyta; class Magnoliopsida; order Asterales; family Asteraceae; genus Artemisia; species Artemisia tridentata. The sequence continues at coordinate 330,434,844 of CP139509.1, forward strand.
GACCACTAATTTGAATGCTTCCACTTCTACAGGACTAGGAGCCACTACTAGTGTTAGTAGATCAAAACTTAAGAGCACAAGAAAGAAGAATAGGATCTGGAAACGTAGGAGCGGACCTCTAGAAGAGAATGAAGTAGAAGATCACCTTAGGACTTTGAATAAAACGCATGTTGCACATGATTTAGATTCGAACTTAAAAACTTGTAATTCTAATATCAATGTAACGAATGCTATGTCGTTGAACGTTTCAAATGTCAATGCTTCTTGTATCTTTTGTCGTAAAAGTATGATGTTTGGTACTCATGATCGTTATGTTGCTAATTATCTGTTATTACGCACTAGAAAACATACTAATGGCATTCTTTCTAGGACCACTATAGCTTCTAAGTCTGCGTTAGGAAACGAGTGAAAAGTAGTTTCCGAAGTTGCGTTAAGTGATCCCATAGCCGAAAACATAAGTCCTAAGAAAAAGGATTCACCTAGTGTATTTACTAAGACAAAAGCCCAAAAATAGTTGGATATGCCAAAAAGGGTTACAGTATACACCTAGTTTTAAGTGGTTACCTAAATCTAGAAATATGTGTAATTCTACTGTACCGGAACCCATTACTAGTACGGGTTCCAATTTTACCTCTCTTTCATCTTCGTCGTCTTCATGTGATGTAGGTAATCCAAATCGTACTATGGATTGTTGATAGCGGTTGTACCCGACATATGATAAACAATCTCAAACTGTTAGTAAACTTTGTTTCAAAGTTCATCGGCACTGTCAGATTCGGGAACGATCACTTCGCTGCTATCATGGGCTACAGAGATTATGTTAATGGCAACATCGAAATTAGTTGTGTGTATTATGTCGAAGGCCTTGGTCACAATCTTTTCTCAGTCGGCCAATTCTGTGATGGAGATTTGGAAGTAGCATTTAGGGAGAAAACATGCTTCGTTCGTGATTTACAAGGAAATGATCTAATGTCAGGCACTCGTGGAACAAGTCTTTACACAATCTCAATGTCTGATATGATTGCTTCTTCTCCAATATGTCTGCTCTCCAAAGCAACTTCGACAAAATCATGGTTATGGCACAAACGACTTTCTCATTTGAACTTCAAAACCATGACTGAACTTGCACGACACAAACTAGTTGACGGTCTTCCAAGATTTCGTTACTCCAAGGATCACTTATGTCCTGCATGTGAACAAGGGAAAAGCACTCGTGCACACTTTCCTCAAAAAGCTGAACACAGTACCGATCACGTTCTTCATCTTCTTCACATGGGTCTTTGTGGCCCAATGCGTGTGCAGATGATTAATGGCAAACGCTACATTTTAGTAATTGTTGATGATTACTCCAGATGGACTTAGGTTTATTTTCTTCGAAGTAAAGATCAAGCTCCTAACATGATAATCACCTTTCTCACAAAAATTCAAGTTCAGCTTCGCAATACGGTCAGAAAAGTTAGAACAGACAACGGAACTGAATTCAAGAATCAGACTCTTCATGGTTACTTTGAGAAAGTGGGAATTGAACATCAAACATCAATTGCACGAAGTCCAGAACAAAATGGAGTAGTTGAAAGACGAAACAGAACACTAGTGGAAGCTGCAAGAACGATGCTTATTAATGCTCAATTATCTGATTACTTATGGGCGGAAGCCGTTTCGACTGTATGTTACACTCAAAACCGTTCTATGATTACCAAATGCCAACACAAAACACATTATGAGCTTGTCCACAACTGTAAACCAAATATCAAACACTTTCATGTATTTGGTGCCTTTTGCTATCCAAATAATGATCGTGATGACCTTGGCAAACTCAAAGAAAAAGCAAACATCGGTGTGTTTATTGGATACTGTGAAAATTCAAAAGGCTTTCGAATTTGGAACTGTCGCACTAGAGAAATCATGGAAACCATTCATACTAATTTCGATGAGCTTACAAATATGGCTTCTGAGCAAAACAGCTTAGGACCCGCAACCAACCGTTTAAACTTCCCAGAATCATCAGCTGCACCATCACCCGTATTCACTCGTCAACAATTGGAAACTGTTGGGTTTTAAGATGCTCCTGCTTTGAATGGATTCTACTTCTTATTATGCTAAATGGAAAATATACTAAGTATGATTCTGCTGCTAGGCTAAATCATTCTACTGCTGGTATATTTTATTCTACTGGTGGAGTATTTGATAAGATCAAGAAAATAAGCTAAGTGGATACTACTGCTAGGCTTCGAATATTCTACTGTTAGAGATAGTATACTGCTGCTTATTGGATAATTATGTATAGTATGTTAGATAATTATGGAATAGATACGAATATATATTATTCTTGTATAGAAAGTCATTGTAACCGACTAGGACTCCTTAGTCTATAAAAGGAGGATCTAGGGTTAGGTTTAGCATACGTATTATTGATTAGTTGATTCACTTCAAGGTTTTTGTAACCCTGTTACTTTTGAGTAACCGTATTAATATATTGAGGTGATTGTTGAGAGAATTCATTGTGTGTTAATTCTTCTTAAGATTAAGTACTAGATTCCGCATAGTATTTAATAGTTTATTCAAGAACAGTTTCTATACCTATTGTCTTGGATCTATATCTAAGATAATTAACAAGATCGTTAGCTCAACTGGGATCAACAAGTGGTATCAGAGCTTGTGATCTAGAAACTGCTACCAAGAAGAATTGTGTTATTACTCAGATCTGTTCATCATCTACATAAGCAATGGAATCCGAATCTACTCATATGGTGACTGCTTCAAAGGTACCCATGCTCAAGGTGGGTGAGTATGAGCTGTGGAAGATGAGAATTGAGCAGTACATGAAAATGCTTGACTACTCCATGTGGGAAGTCATTCAGAATGGAGATACACTACCTGCTAAAGCTGCTGATGGGACTTTACTACCCATCAAAACTAATGAGGAGAAGGCTCAAAGGAGATTGGAAATAAAGACTCACAATATGCTAATGATGGGAGTACCCAATGAATATCAACTGAGCTTCAATCATATTCAGACTGCTAAGGAATTGATGAAAGTTATTGAACTCAGATTTGGTGGGAATGAGGCCACCAAAAAGTTAAGGAAGAATCTGCTCAAGCATCAATTTGAAACATTTACTGCCTTAAGTTCAGAAAACATTGATGCTACTTATGATAGGCTCCAGAGGTTGGTAAGTCAACTACAACTTCTGAAGGTCTCAGTGTCCCAAGAAGACATCAATCACAAGTTTCTCAGAAGCTTGTCACCTGATTAGAGCATACATTCTGTGGTCTGGAGGAACAAGGAAGATTTTGAGACATTGAGTTTGGATGACTTGTACAATAATCTGAAGGCGTATGAGTATGAAGTCAAAGGATCATCCAGTTCATCTTCTAGTGCAAACAACCTAGCCTTTGTGTCCTCAAATAACAAAGGTTCTGGTAGCTCTCATGAAAACTATTCTGCTGCTGGTCATGTGGTTTCTGCTGTTGGTTCTGCTGCTAGTACAAATAGTGACAACATCAGTGATGCTGCTATTTGTGCATTCTTGGCTGATCTCACCACAAGTACAACTGTTACTGATCAGGATTTGGAACAGATAGATCCTGATGATCTTGTGGAGATTGACTTGAAGTGGCAGATGGCCATGCTTACAATGAGAGCTAGGAGATTTCTGAAGAAGACTGGAAGGGCACTCAAGTACAGACAAACCAATGTGGGGTTTGATAAGTCAAAGGTTGAGTGCTACAATTGTCAGAGAAAGGGGCATTTTTCTAGGGAGTGCAGAGCACCTAAGAAGAACAAAGAGAATGTAAGGAAGGTTCAAATTGAAGAGGTCAAGCCTACAACTGCTATGGTGTCTTGTGATGGCTTGGGAGAGTATGACTGGAGTGACCAAGCAGAGGAAGGACCAAATGCTGCTTTCATGGCTGAAGAAGGACAAAAGGGACAGAATTTTTCTTTGATGGCTTATGCTTCTTCATCCTCTAGTTCAGACTCTGAGGTATCTAATGAATCTGCTTGTTCATTTAAATCATGCTTAGATACTGTAGAGGAACTCAAGTATAGGAATGAGAGTTTAAGAATGGAAGTAGAAAAGTTAAAACTTGATAATTTAGGTTATGTATATGGCCTAAAATCAGTAGAAGAAAAACTTGACTTTCTTAGACAGAATGAAGTAGAGTATGTTGATAAGATTAATGGACTAGAATGTGAAATTATTAAGAAAAATTGTGAAATTAATGTTCTTAATAAAAGAGTAGAAGAAGCTGAAAAAGCTAGAGATGTAGCTTTATCTGAGAAAGAAAAATATGTTGTTAGGGTAGATAAACAACAATTTGCATCAGACCTAGTCAATAAGTCAATTGAAAGTCAATTAATGAGAAGAGGGAGTGGCTTAGGATAAAATGAAGTAGCTCCTCCTGTCAAAAGTGCCTTTGCACCTCCTAGGAAGGAATTGTCTTTCATTACTGATATAGATGCAAAACCTATAGGTGAAAACAGTAAATCAAATACAGAGACACCTAAGGTAGAGAAGAAGTTGTCTGATACTCTGATCATTGAAGATTGGGTGTCAGATAGTGAGGATGAAGAGACTGAGTCAACACCTAAGGCTAAAAAGAAAGAAATTCCTAAAATTGTTGATAATAAAGTCACTCAGGTTAAAACAGTTGAATCTAAAGCTAAACATGTTGAGTTTGTAAAACCTGGGTTAGGAAGTAGGATCTCTAGGAAAATGGCTGAATTTGATGAGAAACCTAGAGAAAATCCTAGGAAACTTAATAACTTGCCTATAGGAAACCAAAGAAATTGGAACAGCCTAATTTCACACAAGTTAGGTAGTGATTTTCAATTACTTAAGAAGGCTTGTTATAGTTGTGGTAGTTTTGAGCACTTGGAGGAAGATTGTTACTACTACCAAAAACCTGTTAGAACTTATGCACAAAAACCTGTATGGAACCAACACACTAAGGTGAACCATAAGAATTTTGTTAGAAAGACTCACCCTCATCCTAATAGAAACATGGTTCCTAGGGAAGTTTTGCTGAAAAATGGTGCTACTAGAACAATTACTACTGCTGCACCAAAAAGGCCCATTCAAAAGAAAACAGAGGTTTCTACTACTAAGGCAAAAGCAGTTTCTACTGCTGAGCCAAAAGTAGTAACAGACACTGTTGTGGGCAATCACTTTTATGCTGTTAAGGCCTCAGCTTGCTGGGTCTGGAAACCTAAAATCAAGGTTTTAGATCATGTTCTCAGACACAGCAGTGCATCAATGGACTTGAAGAAATTTGATTATGTTGATGCACAAGGCAGATCCAAGTCAGTAATGGCTTGGGTCCCAAAGAGAAACTAATTCTCTTACTTTATGTGCAGGGCAATCTACAAGATGAGCTAAAGGATAAATGCATTTTTGATAGTGGATGCTCTAGACATATGACTGGAGACCAAAGCAACCTTGAAGATTTTGAAGCAATGGATGGTAGCTATGTTGCTTTTGGTAATGACCCTAAAGGTGGAAAGATAGTTGGTAAAGGTACTATTAGAAGAGGAAACCTGGATTTTGAAAAAGTGTACTTGGTAAATGGACTTAAGTTCAATCTTTTTAGTGTCTCACAAATGTGTGACAAAAAGAATTTTCTTCTTTTTACAGACACTGAATGTCTTGTCTTATCTCCTGATTTTAAGTTGCCTGATAATAAATCTGTGCTACTTAGAGTCCCCAGAACAGACAATATATACAGTGTGGACATAAAGAACATAATTCCTAAAAGAGATTTAACTTGCCTGTTTGCCAAGGCCACAATTGATGAATCCAAACTTTGGCATAGAAGACTTGGCCATTTGAATTTTAAAACTATAAATAAATTGGTTAAGGGAAACCTTGTAAGAGGTTTACCTTCAAAAGTTTTTGAAAATCCTGAAACCTGTGTTGCTTGTCAGATGGGAAAGCAACACAGAGCTTCTTGTAAGTCCAAAGTAGTGAACTCTATTTCTGAGCCCTTATATATATTACATATGGATCTGTTTGGACCAACTTATGTGAAAAGTTTGAATAAGAAAATGTATTGCCTAGTTGTCACAGATGACTATAGTAGGTTTACTTGGGTTTTCTTCTTAGCAACTAAGGATGAGACATCTAGCATTCTTAAGGCTTTCATAACAAGAGTAGAAAACCTAGTTAATCACAAAGTTAAGGTAATCAGATGTGACAATGGAACTGAATTTAAGAATAATGTGATGAATCAGTTCTGTGTTGAAAAAGGTATCTTAAGATAGTTTAGTGTGGCTAGAACTCCTCAACAAAATGGTGTTGCTGAGAGGAGGAATAGGACATTAATTGAGGCTGCTAGGACAATGTTGTCTGAGTCAAAATTACCCACTACTTTTTGGGCTGAAGCAGTTAATACTGCTTGCTTTGTACAAAATAGGAGTAAGGTAGTTAAGCCTCATAACAAGACCCCTTATGAATTATTGCATGGTAGGAAACCTATGATAGATTTCTTGAAACCATTTGGGTGTCCTGTTACTATCTTAAATACAATTGATAACCTAGGCAAATTTGATGAGAAGGCAGACCAGGGATTCTTTGTTGGATACTCCACTAATAGTAAATCTTTTAGGGTATTCAATAAAAGAACTAAGCATGTGGAAGAAAACTTACATGTTAGGTTTAGTGAATCCACACCTAGTGTTGCTGGAAGTGGACCTGAATGGCTGTTTGACATTGATTCATTAACCAAAAGTATGAATTATGAGCCAGTTATTGTAGGTACAACTAACAAGTCTGCAGGTACACAAGCTAATTCCAATGCAGGTACACAAGCTTAGGAAAATGAATCTGCAAAGGAGTTTGTCTTGATAGAAAAGTGGAAGCTTAATCAAACTTTCAAGGCCAAAGAGAAGGAGAGCAAGAGTTCACAAGGTGATGCTGTTCATACTGATGTAGAAGGTGGGGATGAACTTTCTGATGCTGAAAAGGTGGTTACTAAAGGACCACAAGTTGCTGATGATGTGTAGAACAAGACTAGCAGTAGTAACTCTGATTCTACTGCTAAGCCTTTTAATTCTACTGCTGCACCACAAGTCTCTACTGCTGATGAAGATGGAAGATCCTTTGATGATGTTAACTATCCAAATGATCCTAATATGCCTGGATTAGTTAATGTCTATGCAGACACTGATGATGAAGTTGTGGAAGGGTTTTGTGCAGAGGCTGACTTTGACAATATGGAGAATGCAATTCCAATCAGTCCTATTCCAACCACTAGAATACACAAGGATCATCCACAGGAGCAAATTATTGGAGATGTTCATTCTGCTGTTCAAACAAGAAGTAAAACAAAAGGTTTCAGAGATTTGTTTGATCAAGGATTATTTGCTCAATCTCTTCATCAAAGAAAGAGCCACAAGGATCTACAAAATTGTATGTTTGCTTGTTTTCTGTCACAAGTGGAACCCAAGAATGCCTACAAAGCTTTACAAGATGAAAGTTGGGTTAAAGCTATACAAGAGGAGTTATTGCAGTTTAAGCTTCAAGAAGTCTGGACATTGGTTGATCTGCCTTCAGGGAAAAAGGCAATTGGTACTTAATGGGTGTTCAGATGCAAAAGAGATGAAAGTGGAATAGTGATCAGAAACAAGGCAAGATTGGTGGCTCAAGGATACACTCAGGAAGAGGGCATTGATTATGATGAAGTATTTGCACCTGTAGAAAGAGTAGAGGCTATCAGACTATTCTTGGCATTTGCTTCATTCAAGAACTTCACAGTGTATCTGATGGATGTGAAGAGTGCTTTCTTGTATGGAAAGATTGATGAAGAAGTTTATGTGATGCAACCACCTGGCTTTGAAGACCCTGATTATCCTGATAGGGTTTACAAGGTGGAGAAAGCACTCTATGGACTACATCAAGCTCCTAGAGCTTGGTATGACACCTTATCCAAGTTTTTGTTAAACAATGGTTTCAGCAGAGGAACCATTGACAAGACTCTGTTCATCAAGAAAGACAAAAAAGGATATCTTATTAGTACAAGTATTTGTAGATGATATCATTTTTGGGTCTACAAATAAGGTGTTATGTGAGGAATTTGAGAAGCTCATGCATAGCAGATTTCCGATGAGTTCTATGGGGGAACTCACTTTCTTTCTGGGGCTTCAAGTTAAGCAGAAGACAGATGGGATTTTCATCAGCCAAGACAAGTATGTGGCTGATATTTTAAAGAAATTTGGCTTTTCTGATCTGAAACCAGCAAAGATAACCATGGAGACCAACAAACCTCTGATCAAGGATGAAGATGGGGAAGAAGTTGATGTACATCTCTACAGATCAATGATTGGTTCTTTGATGTATCTAACTGCTTCAAGGCCAGACATTATGTTTCCTGTATGTGCTTGTGCCAGATTTCAAGTGACCCCTAAAGTTTCTCACTTGAATGCTGTGAAGAGGATTTTTAGGTACTTAAGGAGTCAACCTAGGTTGGGCCTTTGGTATCCTAAGGATTCACCTTTTGATCTGGTAGCATACTCAGATAGTGATTATGCTGGAGCAAGTTTGGATAGGAAGTCAACTTCTGGAGGATGTCAATTTCTTGGACATAGGTTGATCTCTTGGCAATGCAAGAAACAGACTGTGGTAGCTAATTCAACAACTGAAGCTGAGTATGTAGCTGCTTCTAGTTGCTGTGGACAAGTGCACTGGATTCAGAATCAACTGCTGGATTATGGGTACAACTTTATGAACACCAAAATTTACATTGATAATAACAGTACAATGTGTATTATTAAAAATCCTGTTTTTCATTCAAAAACAAAACATATTGAGATAAGACATCACTTTATAAGAGATTCTTTTGAAAAGAAATTAATTCAAATTGTTAAAATCCATACTGACAATAATGTTGCAGATTAGCTCACAAAAGGTTTTGATGTGGGTAGATTTCAATTTTTAATTGCCAGTATTGGAATGATCAATCTTTGAAAATTTGTTATCACTTTGTGTTTTTGTAATGTTTTGTAAGGATTTGTACTGTTATTAGTCAATAAGTTGTTTCTACTGCTTGCTATAATGTATGGTTGGTTCTGCTGTTAGTTACATTTAGCCTGCTGCTAGTTGTTAATTCAACTGCTAAGTATAACTATGGATTTTGATTATTGTGGTATATGCTTTCTTGTGTTTTTGTGGTTTTGGACTAACCTTTTGCAGGAAAAGACAAAGAGAAAAGCTTATCTGATGTGAAAAAGATGTTTGAAAAGATCAGCAGACATTCTACTGCTAGTGAAAAAGTTTCTGCTGCTAAGCAAAACTTTCTGCTGCTGGAGTTCCGCTGCTCGCTTTGGAACTTTTGGGATTCTACTGCTTAGTTTCAATGTTAAGGGTTGATTGTGTAAATTTGGCGCGAATAAAATCTAAATCGATCCGAAGGGCTTTAAAACCTAATTGGATCTCACAATTAAATTTTTGCGCCCAAAATTAACTTTCTTTCAAACCCTCACACACTTTTTATCATCTGATCATAAAACCCCCAAAATCAAAACCCTAATTTCACAATGGTGGCAAGAACATTCTCTGATAACTACAACCAAGTTGTGTTTCTTCAAAAGACCTAAGAAGCTGAGGTTTTTGCTGATGTTATTGACTTTCTTAATGCTACTCATATAAGGTATGCATTAACAACAAATCCCACTATATACATTTCCCACATGAAACAGTTTTGGTCTACTGTTAAGATCAAAACTAGAAATAGGGAAGAATATTTAAGGGCTGTGGTACATGATCAAAGGATAATTATTTCTGAATCATCTGTAAGAGAAGCACTTCACTTTTCAGATGATGAGAAAATAATTTGCCTTGATAATTCTATCATTTTTTAAGAACTTGAAAATATGGGATACGAGAAGAAAAATAATGGTTTAAAGTTTTTTAAAGGACTTCTCCGCCCTCAATGGAAATTTCTTCTTCACACCCTTCTCCATTGTCTAAGTCCTAAAACTACAGGGTGGAATGAGTTCAGTACAACTCAAGCATCTGCTATGATTTTTCTGGCCACAGGACAACCCTTTTATTTTTCGGCTATGATACTGGATGGGTTGAAAAAGAATATTTCTGGAAAAATTTACATTTACCCAAGGTTTTTACAATTAATCATGAATAATCTCATATCAGAACCTATGGTACATACAAGGACACATGATTCCCCTGTTCTTAAAAAGAAATTATTTTCTTATTTGAAAAAGAATGGCAATGATTTTTATGGGACTGTTACTCCATTGTTCCCATATATGTTGCAATTGGCTGCTACTCAGGGTGAAGGTGCTGAAATCACAACAGCTACCCATCACACACCCACCTCTGAACATTCATCTGAACAACCCCAAAAGACCCAATCCCCTAGGATTTCACCAACAAAGAACACTGAGTTACCTCAGACCAGTGTTAGGATGGATGCAGATGAGGCTGTCATAGGTAATGTAGGTGACATGATGGAAGAGGCTAACACTACTGCTTCTGGTTTAGTAACTAGGCAGGACAGTGTTAACATAACTAAGACCTCAACCATGGCAACATCCACTGTTGAAGGTTCTAATGAACCACAAACAGAGGATGGAAACCCCAGCCAAATGGCAAACATGGGGGGCTCAGATGATCAACCCAGGGTTGATACTGAGTTTGGACCCATTGATTCACCTCTCAGGGAAGGTAATACATCCCGAAGTGATGAGGGTAGACCTGCAACAATTGAATTGATGGACACTCATGTACACTGTAAAACCCGAAAATCTAAAACATGCAAAAATTACCAAAATGCCCCTGAAACTTTAAAATTTAATTAAAGCTTAGTTAAAGTTCCGAATCGATCCCAAACTTCTGGAAACGAACAAGATATGATACAAAATAATTTTGACGACTTCGATTAATATTTATACAAGTTGTGGAATGACCAAAATACCCTTGTGTGCGCCAAAAATTTAAATACACAATTATTATTAATTAAAAAAGCATTTAAATCACAATTAAATTAGAAAATACACAAAATAAAGGGTAAATTAATTTGGGCCTTGTGAAGGCCGGTTATTTGGCCTAACCCTCCCCCAAAATACTCGGTCTAACCAAGTTATACCAAATCCCTAATTTATTTCACCTCTAAACCCTAAAAACTAAAGTGCCGCCACACCCAAAAATCCCTCACACCTCAATCCGATTTTTCTGCATCAAGGAGATAATTTTATGGAGTTCTTCATAGTGCCAATAAGGTGGGAAAAATAGCCACAAGGTTCTAGGGTCGATCGTGTGTTCGTGGTGATTTATTTGGGTCGAATTAGTGCAACCGAGCATCAATAATCCACAACGTGTAATCCTTTGATCTATAAACTTCCTGGTAATTTTCTAGCACTCCTTTAATCACATATATCATGGGAAAAATAATGAAATCGACCCATGCATTGTTTTATGATCGAACGAAAAATAATGGATCTATAAACCCTAAAATCGAAAACAAATCCTTATTAAATCATGCGATTTTTCTGAGCTTGTGGAATAATTTTCGTGGGTTCTTTATACTTCTTATAACATGGGAAAAATGGTCATTTGAATTGTTTGTGTCGAAATCATGATTTTTGGAATTTATGTTATAATCGGATTTTTAGAACAAAAGAAGGAATTGTGGAAAAATTATGAAACCAATCGAATTAGGGTTTTGAAATTATGAAATCTGGTAATAATTGATGTATAATGATGATAAAATGATGTCCAAATGATTGGGATTGATAGGTTTGATTTTGTTAATGTTTAATGCAAACCGGTTTGAAACTAATTAGTTTAGGGTGTGTTTTGTAATTTTTAAAACTTAAGGGATAATTTTGTAAATCATTTTAGACCTGCTATAATTTGAATAAAATATAATAGGAGGGTCTCATGTGTTAATTTTGCATATAAAGGGTTTATTTGATAAATTTATAAACTAGTTAAATCGATTTGGAAAATAATTTAAATGAGGGACTAAATGTGTAATTTCTGGAAAATGGAAGGGTCACGAGGTAATTAACATAATGAAGGGTAAAATGTGTAAATGTGAGTATTTATGGGCTTATTATGTAATTAAGGTGAAATTATGAATTCGAATGGAACTTTTGAAAATACAAGGACTAGTTTTGTAATTTACCGAAAGTTAAGGGGCTGTTTGTAACTTAATTATATTAAAGGATATTTTCTGTAAATTAATGAAATAAAAAGGGCTTGATGAGGAACGTAAACATAGTAAGTGTTGAAGTGTAAATTATATAATTATAAGGTTTAAAATGTAAATTAGTTAACTAGAGGGATGTAATGTGTAAATTATGAAACTTGAAGGGCTTGTCGTGCCATAATTAATTTAAAGGGTATTTTTCTGTAAATATGAGTAATGAAGGGCTTGATGTGCAAATGTAATATTAATAAGGTTTAAATTGTAATTTATATAAGTATAAGGTGAAATTGGTAAATTAAGAAATTAAAGGGGTGTAACTTGTAAATATTCGAAACATGAAGACTAAGAGTGAAATTCTGAAAAATAAGGTATTTGAATAGTAAATTATGAGATTTCTATTTTAAACCTTGAACTTTGGTAAAGTTACGTTTATAACCCTGAACTATGAAAACTTGTCATATTTAACCCTAAACTTTTGTGACTTGTTTAAATACACCCTAAAACCATATTATGATTCAATAATAACTTAACCTAAATGAGAATATGGAAATCTTACTAATTATGGAAACTTACTAAATATGGAAACCTGCTAAAAATGGAAAGTTACTTAAAATGGAAAGGTTTGTAATTCTTTTCTACCCCTCTAGGTGTGAAGAAGGAGAGGACATGATCCTTTGCATCTTATTCTTTTGGTTTGTGCTTTGCTTTGGAATAAGGTACAGATATTCTGCCCTTTTTAATAAGGTGCCTTCAGTCTCTTGAACACTGATTTGATTTGACCTTGACCTTTGCTATGAACCTTTGACATTTGAACCTTTGGCATTTGAACCTTTGATATGAAACCTGTGATATGAACCTTGACATTTGGACTATGATTATGACTATATGAACCTTTGTTTTGATATGACCCCTTAACCTTTGACCCCAGTTTGATACTACGAGCCAAATATGTTTCCTAGCCATGAAGGTAACATGGCCATGTCATTGATGCACCAGTGGCATGACTCTAGTGTACTCGAGTGATGTTGTACACCGTCCCCATTATGATATGATATGAGCTCACTATGATATGATTTGATATGGCCAATATGATTTGTTTGGGGGGGGGGGGGGGCGTATGGATGCATCCTAGATATGTTATGATATGATATGCTTTGATATGATATGATATGGTGACTGGGGCTGGGTGCAATCCACTCCTTTCACAAAATATGGGAGCTGATCACTCCAACTGGTACATGAGGACACCCCTCATATTATCGGCTTATTTGAGAGGCATCCCCTCTGCATGATTATGATATGCTATGATATGATATGTTATGATATGGGCTCGTGGTGGATAACTGTCCTAACCTTTACTCTTGTACCTTATTTATTATCTCTTTCATTATGTTTCATTTGTTTGTTTCCGTTTATTATATATATCTGTTCACTGGGCTTTTTAAGCTCAGCCGCACGTTTTCTTTCCGTGTGCGGCAGGTTTTAGTTGGAAGCTGGGTATGAGTGAAGAGACCTTTGGACTTAGAAGACCTTGATAGTTTTTCGGAAGTAGAAGTTTTTAGAAGGATTTGCGTTGACAGACATAGTATTTAGTTTTGTTTCTTATTTGTAACCTTGTAGCTTCAGTATATCATTTGTAACCTTTGAATTTCTATTGTATTATTTAAGTCGTATGTTATGCTTGCCTTTGATATGTCACCATTTGCGTGACACTTCTACCCTTGTCGGGTTGGGGTGTTACATACACAATGACAATGCCTATGATTCACATCTCGGACCAGGTCACACAAGTCGAAGTGATGAGGTAAGAAATGAAACTGATGAATTGTTGGCAACACAAAATGTACAAAATGACAAATCCAAGGATCCACCTCTTGGACCAGGTAACACAGGTCGAAGTGGTGAGGATAGAATGCAACAAATTAATGAATTGATGGAAAGATGTACCACATTAGAGTCCCAAGTTCTTGATCTCACACAAACAGTTAAAAAGTTGAAGCTGAGAATCAGACATTTGGAGGGTCAAAAGAGATCAAGAACAAGGGTATCCAAAAAACTAAAGAAGGTTGGCACAGCTCAGAGAGTCAGCTCCTTAGAAGGCATGAGTTTAGGGGAGGATGCTCCCAAACAGGGGAGGAAAGAGACAAAGACTTCTGGGGAGGCTGAAACTGTTTTTGAAAGTGCCGCTGCTGATTTTGATGTGGATATGGATATGGGTAATAATGAAGGCACAGAAGAAATTCAACAAGAACAAACAGAGGAAATTGCTCAGGATGCTGATACAGAGGTGTTGGTTTTGGAAGAGCAAGAAGATACTCTTGATACTGCTTCAAGCAAGATGGTTCAAGTTGGTTCTACTGCTGGAAAGCTTGGAGAGAAATTGAAAACACTGAATGAAGAATAGCTGGATAAACATGTTGAGGTTATGGTTGATGCTGTCAAAAGTTTGGTTGATGATGGAGCTAAAGTTAAAGAGGTTACTACTTTTAAAAGTAAGGAAAAAGTGGCCAAAGGAGATTCTGCTGCTGGTTCAGAGCATTCTGCTGCTGGTGTTAATCAAACTGCTGCTGAGCCAGAGCAAGAGTCAGATGATAATATTAGCTTGGCTAAGGTGATGTTGCAACTTAAGAAATCTAAAACACCAAAATCACCGCAACCACAACAACAACCTAAATCACAACCTGAACCACAACCTGAAACTCAAACACAACCACCTCCACTTCCAAGAGTTCCTGTCAAAGGAGTGACCATAAGAGAACCTATTTCAAGCAAAAAAGCCTACTCAAGCTCATACATATAATGGGAAAGGCAAAGGGATCATGGTTGATGAGCCTGAACCTTATCCTGAAGATATTCCTTTTGAGTACTGGCCAAAACATCTTCAAGAAAGGCATGATCAAGAAGCTGCAAAGAAGTTGGCTGATCAGTATGAGGAAGAAAATCAAGCTGAACTTGAAAGACAAAAGAAACATGCTGAGGATGAAAGAAAAACAAAGGAGTTTTTGGATGCTTGGGATGAGGAGAGAGTTGAATGTGATGTAGAAGTTTATTTTTCTAAGTTGGTGAAACAGGAACAGCAAGATGCACAATCAATGGAAGATATGAAAATTGTAGATGCAAGATTGAAAAAGTACAAAGAACAAAGAAGACAATGGTATCTTGCTGAGAGAAAGAGAAGAAAGTTGCTTAAACCTCCAACTGTCAAGCAAATAAGAAATTTTCAAGAGCATTACTTGAAAAATATGAAGGGATGGAAGCTTGTGCAGTTGAAACCATATTCAGATGAGGAAATTCAGAAGATGTTTGAGAAAGCCATGAAACAAGTTGAGAATTTCATGCCAATGGGGTCTGAATGGGAAAAAGAAGTTATTATAAAGAGGTTTAAGAAGATGGAGGAACCTGAAATTGAGACTGAGGTTGAAGTTGAGAAAGAACAAGAAAATCTGCAAAAAGAAAATGTGAAAGAAAAGGTTGTAAAGGAAGAGGAAAAAGAGTATACTGATATTGGTAAAAAGAGAATAGGAAGAGTATTGAAAAGTGTTGGAAGAAAGAAGAAAAGAAAATCCAACAAGTCAAAGGCAATTGTGGAAAGTTCTGAGTCTGGGATTGAAGAAACACAGAAAAGAAAGAAATCAGAGCAGTTTTACAAGGAGACAATTGAGTTACAACAAATGACTCAAATCATGGATTCTGATGATGATACTTTTGTAGATACTACTCCTTTAAGTTTAAAAACTCCTATTACTGGTTGGAAGACTGAATATGATAAGAAGATTCCTTGGTATGAGATCTACAGAGTTAGTGGAAGAATTCAAAGATTTAAGTCATTTTCTCAAATGCTTAAAAATATTGATAGAGAAGATTTGGTGAACTTGTGGGGATTAGTCAAGAATAAATATGGTGAAAACAGGCCACAAGATGAGATTGATAGAGTACTCTGGGGAGATCTGAAGATCATGTTTGAAGTTTGTGCTGATGACAGAGTGTGGATGGAACAGGGTAGAAGTACTAAGATTAGCCTTTGGAGATTATATGAGTCATGTGGAGTTCACAGTGTAGTAATGCATGGAGGACTTCAAATGTACATGCTGGTTGAAAAGGATTATCCTCTGGCTAAGTCTACACTCAAGATGCTGATTGAAGGTGATATTAAACTTCATGTTGATCGTTGGAATCAAGTAGTTGTTGATCTTATCAGAAAGATTCAAAGAAAATTCTATGGGCAGGATTATGGGAGAAAGAAGAAGAAGTAGTGTTTGGAAGCATCCTCCTGGTGATGGTTTAAGGATTAATGGAAACTTGATGATTTTGGGAGAAAATATCAAGTTTAGGGGAGGATTGTTGGGTTTTAGGATGCTGCTGCTTAGAATGGATTCTACTTCTTATTGTGCTAAATGGAAAATATACTAAGTATGATTCTGCTGCTAGGCTAAATCATTCTACTGCTGGTATATTTTATTCTACTGCTGGAGTATTCGATAAGATCAAGAAAATAAGCTAAGTGGATACTACTGCTAGGCTTCGAAGATTCTATTGCTAGAGATAGTATACTGCTGCTTATTGGATAATTATGTATAGTATGTTAGATAATTATGGAATAGATACGAATAGATATTATTCTTGTATAGAAAGTCTTTGTAACTAACTAGGACTCCTTAGTCTATAAAAGGAGGATCTAGGGTTAGGTTTAGCATACGTATTATTGATTAGTTGATTCACTTCAAGGTTTTTGTAACCCTGTTACTTTTGAGTAACCGTATTAATATATTAAGGTGATTGTTGAGAGAATTCATTATGTGTTAATTCTTCTTAAGATTAAGTACTAGATTCCGCATAGTATTTAATAGTTTATTCAAGAACAATTTCTATACCTATTGTCTTGGATCTATATCTAAGATAATTAACAAGATCGTTAGCTCAACTGGGATCAACAGAAACCTTGTTTGCTCCTCTGTTCAATGAGACAACAGAAAGGCGTGCTCCAAATGTATCAACTATTTCCGCTGCACAACCTGATCAAATTCGAATACCTGATACACTTGCACAAACATCAACAAGTGTTGCAACTGATGCACCTCCACTCGACTCTCCAACAACAGAAGAACAAACCGCTTCCAACACCAATGATGTAGCTGAAGCTCAACTTGAACAACAAATACCCGCACCCGCAGATTATGACGGAAATTCCTTCTTCAATCCATTTGCACCGACTCCAACTGTTCCTGATATTGCAGATTCGTCAACCCGCAACTTGGATCCGTCTAGTATGCACACCTTTTCTCAACATCGCCCTTCAACACATAAATGGACAAAAAATCATCCCTTAGTAAATGTGATTGGTAATCCTTCAAATCAAGTCATGACAAGACAAAGACTTCACACATATGCTGAACATTGTGTTTATGCTCTTATCGTTAGTCAAGCTGAACCAAAGAACATTAAAGAAGCAATGACGTATGACAATTGGATTGAATCAATGCAAGAAGAACTTGATCAATTCAAATTTCTTGAAGTCTGGGAATTGGTTGAATGACCAGATAGAGTCTATGTCGTCAGACTTAAATGGATTTGGAAAAACAAACTTGATGCTGATGGAACAGTAATTCGTAACAAATCGCGTCTGGTTGCCAAAGGCTTCAACCAAGAAAAAGGAATTGATTTTGAAGAATCCTTTGCACCATTGGCCAGACTTGAAGCTGTCTGAATGTTTCTGGCGTATGCTGCCCACAAGAACATCATCGTTTATCAAATGGATGTGAAAACTGCATTTCTGAATGGTCAACTCCGTGAAGAAGTGTATGTCACTCAACCAGAGGGCTTCATCGATCCATATCATCCTAATCATGTGTACAGACTCAAGAAAGCCCTTTACGACCTTAAACAAGCCCTGAGGGCATGGTATGATAAACTGTCCGCATTCTTACTTGCTAATCACTTTACCAAAGGATCAGTTGATCCCACAATGTTTATTCAAAGACATGAGGAGGACATTTTAATTGTTCAAATTTATGTTGATGACATCATTTTTGGTTCCACACATAAAAAGTACTCAAATTTATGTTGATGACATCATTTTTGGTTCCACACGAAGCGCTTGTTTTTGTTGGAGTCACGAGCCTGACTCCAACCTTATTTACTATGTAATAGGGTGTTGTTGCCCCTACTTGGAATCAAGTGCGGGTGATAATAGCAATAAACACTATTATAGTGCATATTTGCCATAGTAGGAAGAAATGATAATTACAAATGGTACCTTAGTGGGTAATGATCTCCACTCATTACCTTTCCTGATTTGGTTGATGAATTGGATGTCTTGAACATTCCATGTGAGAGACCAATATGTTGAGGATGCATTAATTGCCTTTCAGTTATCTTGTTGGTGGTTAGGCGTCCCTCAACTTCCAAAC
This sequence comes from Artemisia tridentata subsp. tridentata, assembly GCA_021014915.2. Classification (NCBI taxonomy): domain Eukaryota; kingdom Viridiplantae; phylum Streptophyta; class Magnoliopsida; order Asterales; family Asteraceae; genus Artemisia; species Artemisia tridentata. The sequence continues at coordinate 330,453,419 of CP139509.1, forward strand.
AAGATGAAAAATAGTCTATGGCGAGTAATTGTTCGAGTTCCTCGGCATCCTTAATAGGATTGAAATCATCATCTTCTTCAACCATGGTAGTGTCCAATAGTTCTTCACCGAATTCATTTGCAAGATCAACCAATATCGGGTGGATAACAGGTGCTCCATGTGTGTCATTATGTGGTGTGATGTCTATGATAGGTTCTAAGGTAACAGGTTCCACCGCATCATCATTCAACTCTGCAACCTATTTAGAAACACTAGCAATATCATTAGTAACTAAAATAAAAAGAGAATCAAGGGTGTTACCTATTTGTGTCGTAGATTCCACATGAGCTTGAGGTTTTGATTCTTTCACCTGTAGATTCTTAGCTTTCATCTTCTTTATTTTCTTCTTGTATGGTTTCTTTTGCTTTCCACCTTCAATCATCCAGGGAAAAGGTTGTGTATCAATCCATTCTTCAATCGTCCAGGGAAAGGGATGGGTGGGATATACGGTTCACTTACCTTAAATCATCCAGGGAAAGGGACGTATGGTGGATCTATTCCATAGTAATGTCTTCCGTGGCTTTTTCATTGATACTGTTCAACCATCGGTGTTGTCCTAGGGAAAGGGACGGGTTTATATGGTTCAATCACTGGTTCTGACCTAGGGAAAGGGACAGGTGGGTGATGTGGATACATGCCTAAAATTAATGCCCAAAACCGTGTTAGCCTTTCTGAGTCTGTGAGATAATAAATTCCTATTTTCTTCCTAAGAATCCACAAGAAGGTTATCCGTTGTTTCCTTGTCATCATGCTTAACTCCAAAATTACTTATCTCATTATGTTGTTGTTGTACATCATCACATTTAATAGCATCAAACTCATCACATCTTTCCACCATACTCTTTTCTTTAGGTATGACCCTAAGTAAGCTTATTATATTACAACAATGTTCTTCAATACGTTGTACCGATTCCATAGTATCTTCATTATGCTTCTTAAGGGCTTCTTGATAACTTGTGTCTTCCATTTCATGTCTTGGTAGTTCACCATCATTTATAAATTTAGAGACAATTTATTCGAAGTCAAAGACCTCTTTTTGTGGTGATGTAGTTGGTGGGTAGGGTGAGTATTGGTAAAATTGAGGTCCATTGCATTCCATGTAGCAATTTTTGATGGCGTATATCCTTTCAGTCATCCTTTTTATTTCCCTGCCAAGGTTATTTTTTGAACAATAATTGTAGCTAGATTTTCAGAATCATCATTACATGTGTAACACCCCGACCCGACAAGGGTAGAGATGTCACAATAATGGTGACATATCAGAAACATATACAAGCATACATCTTCAATAATACAAAGGAATACAAAGGTTACAAGAAATTACAAGGAAATACTAAATTTACAGAGGAATAAATACTAAGTCTGAAAATATAAATTCTTCAAGTCATCTCTATAACAAAATATCTATCACAGTGTAGTCTTCTAAGTCCAATGATACTCTCCACTCATACCCAGCTTCCTACTAAAACCTGCCGCAGGAAAAGAAATGCAGCTGAGCTACGAGAGCTCAGTGAACAGATATACGGTAACAAGCAGTAATAAAGAATAGTACAGAGTATCAGAAATATAAGTCATGCAGACATAATCAGAGTTAAAGGGTAAATAAAGGAGTAAGGATAAAGGATAGGGAATAATAAGTAGGTAAGGGTAAAAGGAAATAGTGCAAGGTATAATAATGGTCAAAGGTAAGTAATGTATATGGTAAAGGTAAACAGTAATCCACCACGAGCCCAGAAACAGAGATATAATATATATAACCATGCCATCATCATCAATCAGAGGGGTGTCCTCTCAGTAACCAGATAATATGAGGGGTGCCCTCATGTATCAAATGGAGTAGCTAGCTCCCTGAGGTTGTGAAAGACGTGTATCGCACACACCATCAGTCACCAGAGATATAACAGATAATATAAACAGATAACAGAAACAGAACAAATCTAGGATATCCATACGCCCCAGGTGGCCAGAGTCTACCAATATACACCAGATAAAATAAAGTCAGGGACGGGACAGGTCATCACTCTCCTGCCCTAGAGTCATGCCATCGGTGCATCAATGACATGGACATGAAACCCTCATGCCTAGTGAGGTGGCTCGGGTATCAAACCGTGGGTCAAAGGTCAAGTATCATGTCATAAACAGAGGGTCATGTCAAAAGGTTCAGATTATAAGGTCCATGTCAGATGTTACAGAAGTGTATATCAGAGGTTCAGAAATCAGATAGGTTTATATCAGAGTTTATAACAATGTTCAAGTCCAGGTTCAGAAATAGTATACCAGATTAATGCTTATATCAAAGTTCAAATTAAGTTTCAAAACAAGAGTTTATAACCAGGTTTAGAATAAGGTTTAAATCAAGATTCAATAGGTCATATCAAAAGTTCATAATCAAAAAGGTTTATAGGTTCATAGAAAAGATTTTAATTCAAAGGTTTCATATTTAACTTGTATTTAAATAATCTTCCAGTGACTTTATAAAAATGATGTTTGGTAAAACCTTCTTATACATATAGTCTTTAAAAGAAATTTTCATAAAACCTTTAGTGCTGTTTATAACATTGTACTCAAAAGCTTTTCAAAAACATTTTCATATCATTAAGGAAAGTTTCCAATTTCAGTTAAAATGTCAAAATGAATCTTCAGGGTATTCAGAGGTTTGCATATTCAGGTCACAAGGTAATGAGTCAAGTATCAAGGGAAAATTCGGAGTCAGATATCATGTCAGAATCAGAGTGTTATAACAAGTTCATATTTCAAAGGGTTTATAACAGATGGCTCAGAATCAAGTTTCATAACAAAGTTCATATCAGGAATTATAACAAAGGGAATCATATGAAAGGTTCAAAGTAAAGGGGATCATAGCAATGGCATCAATACAGAAGCTGACAGATCAGAAAAATGAAAGAGATCATGAGAAACCTGTGAGAAGGTTCAGAATATCTGTACCTTATACCGCAAATGAAAACACAACAGAACAACAAGGTCGGAAGCAACTCCGTCTTCAGCGGATCTACATGAATTCATGATCTGTTTTATTAATAGCTTGTTCAATTCAGATTACTTATTTTAGTCGGCTTTCCATTTTTAGTAACTTCCCTTTTTATGTAACTTTCCAGATATAGTAACTTTCCTTTTTAGGTACCTTTCCATAATTATATTTACACATCAAGTCCTTTATTTTACCAAATTACACAATAACCCTTTAATTAAATATAAGCACGAAAACAGCCTCAACTATATGTAAATTACATAACAAGTCCCTCAAATAAATTTAATTACAAAACAAACCCTTTTAATTAAATAAATATAAATCCGATCCATATTATATTCATATTTACACATTTTACCTCCAATTAATCAAAATTACACTTTATACCCCTTATATCAATATTTACGAATCCAACCTTAAATTTCCAGAATTTACAAAATGGTCCCTCAATTTTATTAATTTACAAATCGGATTATAACATTTCATACGGTTTACAAATAAACCTTTATCTTACAATTTTTACACAAAATACCCTCATATTATATTTTATACATTTTACCCCTGATCTAAATAACCTCACAAAAATACTCCACAAGTTTAAAGAATTACAAAACATACCCTTATACTTTTATTTCTCAAATCGGTTTACTTTTTATTTTCCAAATCCTAACCCTAATTGTACCAATCATCGTCCAATCATTATACCATCATTAAACACATTAAACAACCAGATTCAAACACAAGAATCCTAACCCTAATCGCATAACTAGGGTTTTTTCCTTTTTCCTTATTTTTCTCAAAAATCCGATTACACAATAATTCCAAAACAATTGATTTAAGCCTCAAAAATTTAAGTGGCTATTTTTCCAGAGTGATATGATCATGATAGAACCCAGAAAAATTATGCTTGAAGCTCAAAAAATTCGTATGAGTCGCATAGAATTTATTTGTGTTTTTAGGGTTTACTTCTCATTAATTTCCATATAATCAAATGAGCATGTATGATTCGAATCTATCATTTTTCCAGAGTTTTAAGAGGCATATAGAGTCCATATAAAATAGGTTTCGAACCTAGAAAATTCGTATGAAGTATTTTAGATTTTATGTACGTTTTTGATACTTTTAATTATTTCGATTAAACAAGCTTGCATGGAATGAATCCAATCATGAAAAAATGATTAATATGATCAAGAGGGATGGGGAAAATTACCTTTAGCAAGAATCGAACCAAGAATGACAAGGAAAGAATTTCTTGTTGTCGGCTAGAATAAAACGACCCAAAAATTCTTTTGAACACACGATCGACCCAAAAATCTTGAAACTATTTTTCTCATCTTCTTTGGACGTGATAGGACCCAGAGAAATTATGGGAGAGCCTTCAAAAATTTCGGATGTGTGTTTGTGAGTTGTTTTGATTTTCGGTATTATGAAAATGAATTAGAATTGGAAATAAAAATGGAATGCTGAGTATTATTGAGGTGGATGGCAAGAATTTCGGTCCTTTGTGATTTGATTGAGATTTGGATTGATTAGGAATGGTTCCCATATTTTGTGTGGTACTTATCTTGTTTTATTTGCTTTTAATTTAATTTTTACAAGTATATAAATACATAAAAATGTAATTCGGCCCATATGATTGTTCAAAGGTGTGACAAATATTTTTGAACATTGTAAAATATTGAAATCTTGTGGTAAAAATTATTCTACTTCATATGTTATTCATTTCCAGAGGTTTGAGATTTATTTGGCGTTTTAAACACTTATTAATCAAATTTTTAAAGTTACAAGGGTATTTTGGTCATTTTACATGTTTTGAAATTTCGGGTATTACAACTTCTTCCCCTCTAAAATAAAAATTTCGTCCTCAAAATTTGAAGTCGCAAAGTTAAACAGAGTCGTAGTAAGTCGTAAAAGATCGTCACACACAATTCTCACGCCCGGGGAGGTTCTTCCAGAAGGATCTTCAAAACAAATGGTTTCTCTTGACTCGATCAAACAAGGTGGGTTCAGATTCCTCAGAAAAGACAAATTGGGTTGATTCGGATCAAAAGAACCATACAATATAAAATGGACGGTAGGTGAGTCTTCTGAAAAGCTTGAACAGAATTTCAAATCAGATTAACTGCATTATCAGTAGAGAGCTCTACAAAGAGCTTAAGATTTATAACTGAGGTCACCAGAATGCAAAACGAGAGTTTAAACTCATCCAGATATCTAATGAACGAAAACAGAGTATACGCATAGGTAGAATGAACCTAATGTCTCACTAATCACGGATAATCCAGCGGAGATCAGATTCTAAACTTCTTAGGTACTCCCCCAAGATATCCTATGGCCACAATGAGTGCACGTTATATGGTGTAAGTATTATCACGTTGATCAGGCGTCATAATACTAGCACCACATAATTATGCCTTCATGATGATCATACTTTATCTCGAGTCGTGAGTATAACAACCTATCTTAGTCCACATAGTACTTCTACAGTCTTACATCTTCAATAACACAAAGGAATACAAAGGTTACAAGAAATTACAAGGAAATACTAAATTTACAAAGGAATAAATACTAAGTCTGAAAATATAAATTCTTCAAGTCATCTCTATAACAAAATATCTATCACAGTGTAGTCTTCTAAGTCCAATGATACTCTCCACTCATACCCAGCTTCCTACTAAAACCTGCCGCAGGAAAAGAAATGCGGCTGAGCTATGAGAGCACAGTGAACAGATATACGGTAACAAGCAGTAATAAAGAATAGTACAGAGTATCAGAAATATAAGTCATGCAGACATAATCAGAGTTAAAGGGTAAATAAAGGAGTAAGGATAAAGGATAGGGAATAATAAGTAGGTAAGGGTAAAAGGAAATAGTGCAAGGTATAATAATGGTCAAAGGTAAGTAATGTATATGGTAAAGGTAAACAGTAATCCACCACGAGCCCAGAAACAGAGATATAATATATATAACCATGTCATCATCATCAATCAGAGGGGTGTCCTCTCAGTAACCAGATAATATGAGGGGTGCCCTCATGTATCAAATGGAGTAGCTAGCTCCCTGAGGTTGTGAAAGACGTGTATCACACACACCATCAGTCACCAGAGATATAACAGATAATATAAACAGATAACAGAAACAGAACAAATCTAGGATGCATCCATACGCCCCAGGTGGCCAGAGTCTACCAATATACACCAGATAAAATAAAGTCAGGGACGGGACAGGTCATCACTCTCCTGCCCTAGAGTCATGCCATCGGTGCATCAATGACATGGACATGAAACCCTCATGCCTAGTGAGGTGGCTCGGGTATCAAACCGTGGGTCAAAGGTCAAGTATCATGTCATAAACAGAGGGTCATGTCAAAAGGTTCAGATTATAAGGTCCATGTCAGATGTTACAGAAGTGTATATCAGAGGTTCAGAAATCAGATAGGTTTATATCAGAGTTTATAACAATGTTCAAGTCCAGGTTCAGAAATAGTATACCAGATTAATGCTTATATCAAAGTTCAAATTAAGTTTCAAAACAAGAGTTTATAACCAGGTTTAGAATAGTTTAAATCAAGATTCAATAGGTCATATCAAAAGTTCATAATCAAAAAGAGTTTATAGGTTCATAGAAAAGATTTTAATTCAAAGGTTTCATATTTAACTTGTATTTAAATAATCTTCCAGTGACTTTCAAAAATGATGTTTGGTAAAACCTTCTTATACATATAGTCTTTAAAAGAAATTTTCATAAAACCTTTAGTGCTGTTTATAACATTGTACTCAAAAGCTTTTCAAAAACATTTTCATATCATTAAGGAAAGTTTCCAATTTCAGTTAAAATGTCAAAATGAATCTTCAGGGTATTCAGAGGTTTGCATATTCAGGTCACAAGGTAATGAGTCAAGTATCAAGGGAAAATTCGGAGTCAGATATCATGTCAGAATCAGAGTGTTATAACAAGTTCATATTTCAAAGGGTTTATAACAGATGGCTCAGAATCAAGTTTCATAACAAAGTTCATATCAGGAATTATAACAAAGGGAATCATATGAAAGGTTCAAAGTAAAGGGGATCATAGCAATGGCATCAATACAGAAGCTGACAGATCAAAAAATGAAAGAGATCATGAGAAACCTGTGAGAAGGTTCAGAATATCTGTACCTTATACCGCAAATGAAAACACAACAGAATAACAAGGTCGGAAGCAACTCCGTCTTCAGCGGATCTACATGAATTCATGATCTGTTTTATTAATAGCTTGTTCAATTCAGATTACTTATTTTAGTTGGCTTTCCATTTTTAGTAACTTCTCTTTTTATGTAACTTTCCAGATATAGTAACTTTCCTTTTTAGGTACCTTTCCATAATTATATTTACACATCAAGTCCTTTATTTTACCAAATTACACAATAACCCTTTAATCAAATATAAGCACGAAAACACCTCAACTATATGTAAATTACATAACAAGTCCCTCAAATAAATTTAATTACAAAACAAACCCTTTTAATTAAATAAATATAAATCCGATCCATATTATATTCATATTTACACATTTCACCTCCAATTAATCAAAATTACACTTTATACCCCTTATATCAATATTTACGAATCCAACCTTAAATTTCCAGAATTTACAAAATGGTCCCTCAATTTTATTAATTTACAAATCGGATTATAACATTTCATACGGTTTACAAATAAACCTTTATCTTACAATTTTTACACAAAATACCCTCATATTATATTTTATACATTTTACCCCTGATCTAAATAACCTCACAAAAATACTCCACAAGTTTAAAGAATTACAAAACATACCCTTATACTTTTATTTCTCAAATCGGTTTACTTTTTATTTTCCAAATCCTAACCCTAATTGTACCAATCATCGTCCAATCATTATACCATCATTAAACACATTAAACAACCAGATTCAAACACAAGAATCCTAACCCTAATCGCATAACTAGGGTTTTTTCCTTTTTCCTTATTTTTCTCAAAAATCCGATTACACAATAATTCCAAAACAATTGATTTAAGCCTCAAAAATTTAAGTGGCTATTTTTCCAGAGTGATATGATCATGATAGAACCCAGAAAAATTATGCTTGAAGCTCAAAAAATTCGTATGAGTCGCATAGAATTTATTTGTGTTTTTAGGGTTTACTTCTCATTAATTTCCATATGATCAAATGAGCATGTATGATTCGAATCTATCATTTTCAGAGTTTTAAGAGGCATATAGAGTCCATATAAAATAGGTTTCGAACCTAGAAAATTCGTATGAAGTATTTTAGATTTTATGTACGTTTTTGATACTTTTAATTATTTCGATTAAACAAGCTTGCATGGAATGAATCCAATCATGAAAACATGATTAATATGATCAAGAGGGATGGCGAAAATTACCTTTAGCAAGAATCGAACCAAGAATGACAAGGAAAGAATTTCTTGTTGTCGGCTAGAATAAAACGACCCAAAAATTCTTTTGAACACACAAGCGACCCAAAAATCTTGAAACTATTTTTCTCATCTTCTTTGGACGTGATAGGACCCAGAGAAATTATGGGAGAGCCTTCAAAAATTTCGGATGTGTGTTTGTGAGTTGTTTTGATTTTCGGTATTATGAAAATGAATTAGAATTCGAAATAAAAATGGAATGCCGAGTATTATTGAGGTGGATGGCAAGAATTTTGGTCCTTTGTGATTTGATTGAGATTTGGATTGATTAGGAATGGTTCCCATATTTTGTGTGGTACTTATCTTGTTTTATTTGTTTTTAATTTAATTTTTACAGGTATATAAATACATAAAAATGTAATTCGGCCCATATGATTGTTCAAAGGTGTGACAAATATTTTTGAACATTTTAAAATATTGAAATCTTGTAGTAAAAATTATTCTACTTCATATGATATTCATTTTCAGAGGTTTGGGATTTATTTGGCGTTTTAAACACTTATTAATCAAAATTTTAAAGTTACAGGGGTATTTTGGTCATTTTACATGTTTTGAAATTTTGGGTATTACAACATGTATGTCTTTTTAGTGCCCCATCATACCACTTTTCACAGTGGTCAGCACTTTCTTGTTTAGCAGTTTTGGCGTCTTCATCACTCATTTTAGGGATCGGACCCTGAGAATCTAACATCTTCCTAGTAACCACTTCCAAACCTTTTTAGAAGGCAATCACAACCTGCATGTTGGTTAAATAATGTTGAGGACATTTATAAAGCAATTCTTTAAACCTCTCCCATGCCAAATAAAGGGTTTCATCTGGTTCTTGCTTAAAGTTGTTGATTTCTTCTATCTTCTTTGCAGTTCTTAAGGGAGGACAATACTTATAACAACCCGCTAATTTACAAGACAATACTATTTCCAAACTCGAATTTATTTTCTTGACATTTATTCGAAAACAATTCACATATAATTTTTACTTGAATCGACGTGAAATAAATTCTAAGTGCACTAGGACTTAGGTTAAATTTAGTCCACAACGCTCCAGTATCTTGCTCCTACTCCATTTCACAATTTTAAGCTATAAGACAATTTTCTATTCTTTAACTACTTACGGTTTTGGAATTCAACAAACGTTATCTGTTATTCAATATTTAACACCCGACATACTCGATTCTCTCAACGATTATTTTCAAGGTATTTTGTATACTCCCAAAATTATTACCAAAGTTCCAAAAATATTTTCTGACACCTAAAGTAATTTCTTTACAACTTACGTTTAAATACGTATAACTTTCGTTAATTACCAAAACAACAACCAATGCATATTTTTAACACCCAATACATACAACATATACACTTTTGTATCAAAACTACTCATCTAATCCTATTTTATGTATTGTGCCGCCTTTCCCCCTCGCATGTCTTCTAGATATTAGACAACTTTTAACACTTTTACATTATAATTAATGTTGGACATAAAAGCTTAAAACATGGAGACAAGAAAACACAAAGGAGGCTTGACTAAGCTTTTGTCCCCCCTAGCCACCCTATTGTCCCCCCTAGCCGCCCTATTGTCCCCCTAGCCCCCTCCTATCCGGCCTACCCCAAGGTCCATTTAGCAAGACTTTGAACAAATATTGAATTACCAAAATGCCCTCTTAAGTAAATTACCAAATCGCCCCTCCTTGCACTATAAATAGAGATGAGATCTTAGCTCATTCCTCGTAGCAATTTTCACCTAGAAAACTCCTTTTGCTCTCCTTGTTGGTTCGGCCAAATTGTTAAAGAAGAGGGAGATCCGGTTTTCGATTATTTCAAGTGTTTAACGATCACTCACGAGCCTTGCACTAACTATAAATCAATTTGGAGTAACCATTGGGGTTCTATTGTTCTTGCTCACATCTCATTCTCATCCTCTTCAAGTAAGCCCAAGATCTATTTTCATACTCTTTATATCATGAGATCTAGTTTTAAGTTGCATTTACCTACTTATCACTTAGTACATGTTGATGAAATTTACAATGATCCGTTAACAAAGTCTAAGTTTTAAACAAGTTCTTATTACAAAATAAACCCTACATATATACAATCTGTTTCCTTTCGTACAAACTGGAAAAATCAGTAGCTTAGGGGTATTATTAGGCTAGAAATATAGAAAATAGACTCAGTAACGAAAACGTGGTCGCTTGAATGAGTTAAAACGGGCTTATAACGAAAAAGATACGCTATTTTCAATTTAGACGATGAAAACGACTATTTTTTGAAAATACATTCTGTCCAGATTTTGGGAAGTGAAAAACGGAGGGTAAATGATGTTTAGACTAGCCGAGACCTTGAAAAGCCTAGAGTATACTTAAATACCTTTGCGTGGATAGGTCAAACTTAAGAAACCGAGCTACGACGCAAAAGTTATGGCAAAAAGAACGTTGCGGCAACATATAAATTTTGACAGCCTAATATTTCTTTAATAGAAAGCTGATTGAAATTTTAGGAATAGATTTTGGACCTTTTAGTGTACTTTTTGGTTAAAATGAGGTAAACGGAAATGGTAGAACGATATATATACTTATTAGACGCGTTAGAGAACTTTGAAATACATATTAACGCGACGATTAAAACTTGGTTATGAGATAAACAAGTTATGTTTTCCAAAAAGGGTGATTTCTAATAAAGGATCAAATTGCCGTAATTATATTTTGACCACAAATATTACAACAACATGTACGAGTGATAAAGTAGAGTATGAACTTGCATGCTTGACCTTGTTTTCGAATCTAAGACACAGGTAATATTTAGGTCGCGATTAGAGTTATCGGACTAAATTACCGTTTGCTAATTTATCTATTGGAATTCGTTTTTGCTAAGGTGAGTTCTCGTAGCCCCTTTTTCATTATGTTTTTCATTGGGGGAAAATGGTACTCAAATGATATTTTAACTGTTTTCATGTTGTGATTATACTGCTTTCATGTTTTTGGACATTATGTGTGTTGATGCGATTATATGCTGTGACATATTTGTTTTGTGTGACCATGACTGCGCAACTGGTAACTTTCTGTTGAGAGCCTACGTGTTGATAGATCTATCGGGGTAGCTCCCCACAGTGTATGTTTATGTGTGCAACTAGCGTGGCAGGTTCAGTTGGCGTGACACTAGTTTGTTTTGACTTGTGCTTATAATTGGTTATCATGCTCACTTTTGTCCTACACTATGCTATCACAGCTCATCAGTTTTACTTTTAAACCTACGAGCTCACCGACATTATGTTGACGTTTTCGAGTATCCATTTTCAGGTGTTAAGAATGAAGGTACCATAGAAGGTTGAGTAGTAACCTGACTTAGCAAGACTTAAGACAAGACCCTTCCAGGTTATAACTCGTGAAGCTGCATTTGGATATTGCTTAGTGATGTTGTGTAACTCTGAGACTCATGTTGTTTTGTATTTTGTACTTAACCCGTTGCGGGAGTTTGTGACTATTATCAGATCAATGTATTACATTTAGTATTTCTCTATTGTGACGCCTTGTGTTCTTGACAATGAGGTCATACCCCGTAAATGCCATTCCACTGCGCCATTTTTTTGGTGTGACAGATTGGTATCAGAGCCACGGTTATAGAGAATTAGGTAGTTTAACCTAGACTATAACCTAAGAATCCTCATATAGTTTGCGTTATAGGAACTACGTGTGCGATTATGCGTATAGTATGACACGAAGTGATGATGATAAGTAAATGCAGCATGATGCTATTCTAAAAACGCCTGGCCAACGTTTTTCCGATAACATGATGAGACATGGACTTATCAAATTCATGTACTGTCAGATAGGAAGTTGAGTGTAGTAGTACGAAACGTATACCAACCCATCCTACCTACCTCCTATCTAACATTTAAAAATGTCCTACTTTGTTGAATCATGCCTCAAAGAAGGTCGGCTCGAGTTAACCGAGGCATTCCACCATCGAGGGGTGGAAGGACTGGTGGATGAGGAGGTAGAGGAGGTGGTCGCGGCATTGAGAAAAATGAAAACGACAATGTGAATCCTAACCTTCCCGCCATGATCGCCGAGCAACTACAAGCATTGCTACCCACTATCGTCACCCAAGTTGGCGACCACATCAGTAATCTAGGAAACAACGGAAGCGGGAATGACCATGTAGACAATGGCATTGGTAGTGACCACTAAAATAATGGAAACAATAACAATAGTGGCAAGGGATGTTCGTACAAGGAGTTTACAGCATGCAAACCAGTGGACTTTGATGGCAATGGAGGAGCGTTGGTGTACACAAGATGGATTGAGAAAATGGAAGAAATAATGGACATAAGCGAGTGTGCAACCCACCAGAGGGTGAAGTACGCTGCAAGCTCGTTCACGGGAAAGGTTCTGACCAGGTGGAACACGCAAATCCAGGCCGGAGGAAGAGAAGCCACCATGGGAATGAGTTGGGATGACCTTTAGGCATTACTAAAGGAAGAGTATTGCCCAAACAACGAGATGCAGAAGCTAGAGCATGAGTTCTACAACCATGCTATGGTAGGTGCTGGTCATGCAGCCTATACAGATCGATTCCATGAGCTTGCCAGACTAGTACCTCACATGGTCACTCCTGAATCCAAGAGAATTGAGAGATACATCTATGGTTTGGTCCCTGAGATTCGCGGAATGGTGAAAGCGACTGAGCCCCCTACCCTTTAGAGCGCGATACTAAAATCTGCAACCTTAACGGATGAAATGGTTAGGAATGGGACATTGTCCAAGAGTCGTGATAAGAGGAAGATCATGAGTGAGCCAAGTAAGCAAGGAGATGAAAATGGTGACAATAAGAAGGCGAAATGGGGAAAAGGATTTGTGGCAACGAGCTCGAGCCGTAAGGGATATGAAGGTCCTCACCCTAAGTGTGCCAAATGTAACTACCACCACTTGGAAACTAAACCCTGCCTAGTGTGTTTCAACTGCAATCAGGCTGGTCACATTGCAAGGGATTGTCGAGTAGTGGCCATGCAGGTGACTCCGATTAATGTCGTTCACCCAAGGACATGTTATGAGTGCGGGAGCCTGGATCATTTCCGAAACACGTATCCTAAGCTGAATAGGGCACAGGGGCAAGTGCAGAATAACCAGAATCAGGCCTTATTGACTAATGGAAACACTGGAAACAATGGCAACCCAGCTCGTGGGCGAGTATTCATGATGAACGCTGAAGAAGGACGCCAGAACCCGAACCTCGTGACGGGTATGTTCTCCTTAAACGGATATTAGACTATCATATTGTTTGACTCCGACGTCGATTATAGATTTGTTTCCACTTAGTTTATGCCTTTGTTAAAGGCGAAGCCTAGTGTCCTAGCTCTTAGTTATGAGATTGATATAGTGTATGACCAAAAAGGTAGAAACCGATAAGATGGTTCAAATCTTCACCACCTGGTAGTAAGATCTTGGAGTACTGAAATGCCACCCGTTCATTTTTGAGCAACCCCAAACTTTAACTAAAATTTTCTTTTTCTTCAAAAAAAAAAAAAAAATGTTTGCTTTTTAACAACTTTTAACTTAATTTCATGTCAGTTCTTGTTTGATGAGGTGAGAGATTAAGTTTAAAGTTGCTACTTAGCTTAAAATTTTTAAATGATTTTGCTCAAGAATGGATGAGGCATTTCATGAGTCCTAATCACTCGATAGTTACTATAAAACCGCCTATTTCAGTGCGCTTAGTAGGGCGAGCAGAAACCCAAAGATACCTCGCATGCTTAAGACTTCCCTGGAGTACTTCGTAAAGACCTAACAGGATTTACCCCTCCTTGAAGAATTGAGATACGCATCGACTTAACTTCCGGAGTGACACAAATTTCATGATACACGATACTTCTCGAAGAAAGATTCCGAACCTGAATATCGTTAGTTGAGAGTGCGCAAGACTGAAAACCCTAAAACCGCGTTGAGAACGACATGCAGGAAATTCGAGTTTTCAGGATAAGTCCTTTGGTTTGATCAATTCCTCCGTTGTATTCAAAGATAAGAAATTCAATTAGAGCGGCATACATGAGGAGCGACTTACCTATTATATCGAATCGTGACAGACAATCCACATTGCGATTTTGGTAGACACTATAGGAAGCATTAGGAACACAGTTGAAGTGGAGTACGACCTACCATTTCTAGACCGATGGTCAGGGCGAGCATACTATCTGACATTAGGAGATATGCTTAGGACATGCACTATTGATTTTGGAGGAAACAGGAACGCACATCTCTCTTAGTTGAATCTTCTCCTTGGATATCTACTAGTTGTTTATTTAAAAGCAATCCAAAAATTGAGCCAATCCTTCAAAAATGTTGAGTTCTTTTCTTACAACTTGACATTTAACTTGATTTCATGACAGTTCTTGTATGATGAGTTGTGAAGTTAAGTTAGATTCAAGTTGTTACGTAGTTTAAGGATAAGTCCAACTTGTTGCTTAGCTTAATCTCATGACAGTTCTTGTTTGATGAGTTGTGAGATTAAGCTAAAAACAAGTTGTTACTGGGCTTAAACTTATGGTTTAGCTTAATCTCATGATAGTTCTTGTTTGATGAGTTATGGGGTTAAGCTAGATTTCAGTTGAGGCTCGACTTAAACTACCGAAAAGATGCCTAAGATTTTTGACGGCTTTACTCAAGGACGGGGAAAGCTTGCCTTACTGTGTGATATTTATGTGATTTCTAGAGGTTAGGAAGTATTGATAGTACCAATTGGGGAGTAGCACCCGGTACTATTTGGATTGACACCCACACCCTTACCTTTTGTGTGCAACCAAACCGAAGGGTGAATACTGTCCGATCAAGCTCAGACCTTTAGTCAACTGAATTTTGAGGACAAAATTCTATTAACGGGGGTAGACTATAACAACCCGCTAATATACAGGACAATACTATTTCCAAACTCGAATTTATTTTCTTGACATTTATTCGAAAACAATTCACATATAATTTTTACTTGAACCGACGTGAAATAAATTCCATGTGCACTAGGAATTAGGTTAAATTTAGTCTACAACGCTCCAGTATCTTGCTCCTGCTCCATTTCACAATTTTAAACTATAAGACAATTTTCTATTCTTTAACTACTTACGGTTTTGGAATTCAACAAACGTTATCTGTTATTCAATATTTAACACCCGACATACCCGATTCTTTAAACGATTATTTTCAAGGTATTTTGTATACTCCCAAAATTATTACCAAAGTTCCAAAAATATTTTCTGACACCTAAAGTAATTTCTTTACAACTTACGTTTAAATACGTATAACTTTCGTTAATTAAAAAAACAACAACCAATGCATATTTTTAACACCCAATACATACAACACATACACTTTTATATCAAAACTACTCATCTAATCCTATTTTATGTATTGTGCCGCCTTCCCCCTCTCATGTCTTCTAGATATTAGACAACTTTTAACACTTTTACATTATAATTAATGTTGGACATAAAAGCTTAAAACATGGAGACAAGAAAACACAAAGGAGGCTTGACTAAGTTTTTGTCCCCCCTAGCCGCCCTATTGTCCCCCCTAGCCGGCCTACCCCAAGGTCCATTTACCAAGACTTTGACCAAATGTTGAATTACCAAAATGCCGTTTTAAGTAAATTACCAAATCACCCCTCCTTGCACTATAAATAGAGATGAGATCTTAGCTCATTCCTCGTAGCAATTTTCACCTAGAAAACTCCTTTTGCTCTCCTTGTTGGTTCGGCCAAATTGTTAAAGAAGAGGGAGATCCGGTTTTCGATTATTTCAAGTGTTTAATGATCACTCACGAGCCTTGCACTAACTATAAATCAATTTGGAGTAACCATTGGGGTTCTATTGTTCTTGCTCACATCTCATTCTCATCCTCTTCAAGTAAGCCCAAGATCAATTTTCACACTCTTTATATCATGAGATCTAGTTTCAAGTTGCATATACCTATTTATCACTTAGTACATGTTGATGAAATTTACAATGATCCTTTAACAAAGTCTAAGTTTTAAACAAGTTCTTATTACAAAATAAACCATACATATATACAATCTGTCTCATTTCGTACAAACTGGAAAAATAGTAGCTCAGGGGTATTATTAGGCTAGAAATATAAAAAATAGACTCAGTAACAAAAACGTGGTCGCTTGAATGAGTTAAAACGGGCTTATAATGAAAAAGATACGCGATTTTCAATTTAGACGACGAAAATGACTATTTTCTGAAAAATACATTCTGTCCAGATTTTGGGAAGTGAAAAACGGAGGGTAAATGATGTTTAGACTAGCCGAGACCTTGAAAAGCCTAGAGTATACTTAAATACCTTCTCGTGGATAGGTCAAACTTAAGAAATCGAGCTACGACGCAAAAGTTATGGCCAAAAGAACGTTGCGGCAACATATAAATTTTGACAGCCTAATATTTCTTTAATAGAAAGCTGATTGAAATTTTAGGAATAGATTTTGGACCTTTTAGTGTACATTTTGGTTAAAATGAGGTAAACGGAAATGGTAGAACGATATATATACTTATTAGGCGCGTTAGAGAACTTTGAAATACATATTAACGCGACGATTAAAACTTGGTTATGAGATAAACAAGTTATGTTTTCCATAAAGGGTGATTTCTAATAAAGGATCAAATTGCCGTAATTATATTTTGACCACAAATATTACAACAACATGTACGAGTGATAAAGTAGAGTATGAACTTGCATGCTTGACCTTTTTTTCGAATCTAAGACACATGTAATATTTAGGTCGCGAATAGAGTTATCGGACTAAATTACTGTTTGCTAATTTATCTATTGGAATTCGTTTTTGCTAAGGTGAGTTCTCGTAGCCCCTTTTTCATTATGTTTTTCCTTGGGGGAAAATGGTACTCAAATGATATTTTAACTGTTTTCATGCTGTGATTATACTGCTTTCATGTTTTTGGACATTATGTGTGTTGATGCGATTATATGCTGTGACATGTTTGTTTTGTGCGACCATGACTGCGCAACTGTTAACTCTCTATTGAGAGCCTACGTGTTGATAGATCTATCGGGGTAGCTCCCACAGTGTATGTTTATGTGTGCAACTAGCGTGGCTGGTTCAGTTGGCGCGACACTAGTTTGTTTTGACTTGTGCTTATAATTGGTTATCATGCTCACTTTTGTCCTACACTATGCTATCACAGCTCAGCGGTTTTACTTTTAAACCTATGAGCTCACCAACATTATGTTGACGTTTTCAAGTATCCATTTTCAGGTGTTAAGAATGAAGGTACCATAGAAGGTTGAGTAGTGACCTGACTTAGCAAGACTTAAGACAAGACCCTTCCGGGTTATAACTCGTGAAGCTGCATTTGGATATTGCTTAGTGATGTTGTGTAACTCTGAGACTCATGTTGTTTTGTATTTTGTACTTAACCCGTTGCGGGAGTTTGTGACTATTATCAGATCAATGTATTACATTTAGTATTTCTCTATTGTGACGCCTTGTGTTCTTGACAATGAGGTCATACCCCGTAAATGCCATTCCGCTGCGCCATTTTTGGGGTGTGACAATACTTGTTCAAAAATTTAGTCTTCAGATTGTCCCATGTAGTGATGCTTCCGGTAGGAATAGTCTTAGCCCATCGATATGCTTGTCCGGTGAGTGAAATCGGGAATACTCGCAACATGATATGGTCTTTCCCTACATGAGGCATATGAAACAAATCGACGATCTCGAGCACTTTTTCAATATGCTCGTTAGCATCCTTATTTTCTGCACTACTGAAGGCATTATCGCGTAGCTCCTTTAGAAAGTGCCCTTTCAGTTCAAACCTGGTTTCTTTCTCGAATCTTGTGTAATCCGTATCATCATTATTAATGTACGACTTTTCTTCACCGTATCTTGCATATCTCCAATCGTAAACCCGACCATTCTTAATTGCCTTGTCAGATTTATATTGGAAGTATTCTTCCATGGTCATTTCATCAATGCTTTTCTTGATCACCGTGATTTCCTGAAAAACAAAACAACAAAGAAGAACAACACTAGACAAAAAAAAAAAAAAAGAATAATAAAAACTAATTAAACCCTAAAAATAGAAAAACTAAATATTTTTGGGTCACAGAAGGTCGATACGCCATATACCACACAAGTTAAAATGCCGTATCCCACAGACAATGGATACGCCGTATTAGCTTCCAATAACAATTTTTCAGAAAATTTGAACACTAAAAATCACACAAACTAAAAAAAATTGGTCACAAAACGTCAATACACCGTATTCACAGACAAGAATATGCCGTATTGAAAATAGACAGATACGCCGTATTGCATTTATGAGACAGAAACACAGACTGCAAACAAACAATCAAACAAATAAACCAAACACACACAAAAATAAACTAAAGACAGGAAAATACCAATAAAACTAGCAAAAAGATAAATTCACTCCCCGGCAGCGGCGCCAAAAACTTGATGTGTTTTCTTGTAGGTAATTGTTTGTTTATCAAGTTTTAAATTTATATTTTGCCGACTTAACCTATAACAAACACCAACGGGCAGTGTACCCGATCAATGTAGCCTAGTTGGTAAGTAGGGTGTCAATCACTAAGAGTGGATTTCTAATATACTAATTCTAAAGGTATTCTACTCTACTAAATTAACTTAACACTAATGCAAAGGGGGTTCAGTCTGAGAGACTGGCACGAGTTTGGTTTTATATTAAACTAATTAAACAAAACAAACAATTGAAGTATGAAGACACCAAATATAAGAAGAATGTATTAACCAAGTTTAGTCATATAAGATTTGCATATTAAGTTTTGATAAGTCTAAGACCTGTAGCGATGGTGCTCATGACTAGGCGCGATCTGTCCTACCTCTAGTTTCCCTAGATTCTAGATTCCATTTTAAGTCTTCTTGAATGACTAATCCTGTCACAATTAATCGGAACCCGCATAAAGCTGCTTAATCATTACTAGTTTATTTAGTAATTAACCCTTTAGGGCTTACATTAATCATGCAAATGATGTTAATGAATTAATTATGCGAGCCTAAGGTCAACAAGGCACGATAAACTATGTGAGTAATCAAAACGAAGACTGAGCTACCTATCGAATTAGTAACAAATCAAAACATCAAATAATCATAAACTTGGCTAACACATAGGGGTGTTAGCCTATAATCGCAGTAGCAACGTACATAAACATAATCATAATGAATAGAGTATGAAACATAGTGAATACGATACGCTAACAGAACGATTAAGTAATATAACAATGATTAGAGATGCTCTTCAAGGATGATTGGGTCTTCAATATGGATCTTCTACAGTTTGGAGAGGGTTTTGATCGTCTGGGAACGACCCTTAGGGTCCCCAATGATACCCTAATTCATTAATCAGTCTTCTATTTTTAGTTTCTGAATCGGGGTCGATACGGCGTATCGAGAGAGTCTGATACGCCATATCCATAAGTAAATGCAGCCTCCAAGTCTTAAACTGACCCGATAAGGCGTACCCATAATTCCAATACGGAGTATCGACCGATACGGCATATCCACAAACCATATACGCCGTATCTCCTTTAGGAACAGATGGGTTTCCTTTTTCTCTACGCGTGGCTGCTTGAATCAACTAAAACGGAGTCCGAATGAAGATTTTATGGCCAAAATACTAAAGCATCTTCGAGTATGTTCTTCAGATCGACCAAGTTTCATATACGACATATTCCCAAAGATGGATGCGCCGTATTCATCAAAGTCAGGCAAGCTCTTGAAATCTTCTAAGTATATGGATACGGCATATCTAATTAGCATTGATACGCCGTATTGAGTGTCTGATCAGTAGGCTTTCTTAAATATCATCATTTTTGCTTCAAAACACGTCCTTTTCCATAACTTTCTCCAAATGCTCCAATATTACTGAGATTTACAAAAGTAAATGATTCAGGACCAAATCTCATATAAAATAGTATAAATCAAGTAATATATATGGGATAAATGATGCTAATAATATGTTGTTATTTGATGTCATCAAGTAAATAATATAATATATCAAAACATACTATAGACCACTATACTACTAATCTTAAACATTAACTAAGCCTTAAAAATAGGGTTGTAAACGAAATTGAACAGTTAATGACCCGTGTGTAAAATGTTTTTTTAGATATTAAATGAGTGAACATGACCTACATTTATGTACGTTCAGTTAAATGAATGAACATGACAAAGCGTTGTCCATTCAGTTATGTTCGTTTTATATATTAAATGAACGAACATGAAATGTAATACCTTGTAATTTCCCATGTCATTTATTAATGTTAATTACCAAGTAATTCTAATCTAAAGTTGATTTACCCATTTTTGGTGTGTAAATTTTTTTTACATACACAAACCCGGCTCAAACACCAGTCACTCATCAATTGATTTTGAAATGCGACTCGAATAGCTCACTTGCGCACCGACACTAAAAGTTAAATAAACCCAAGATAAATCAAAACTATACATCACTCACACACACACACACACACACACACACACACACACACACATATATATATATATATATATATATATATATAAACATGTCACAAAAATACATTATTCTTAATTTTCTCTTTTCTTTGTTTGGGCCGAATACACCACCAAGCCCATGTTACATTTCTTTTTTTTTTCCTTTTCTTTTCTTCTTTGGACCGAGCCACAAACAAACTTCAAGCCCAACACAATTTTTTTTAAACTCATTAACACGTTTTTTTTTTTTTTTTTTTGCTACTACTCGACACACTGCTCTTTTCTTTTTTTTCCCACCTTGCATGTGAGACCAAACAAAACTAAGCCACCCTATCTATCTCCCTAACACCATACCTAGACCCTTAAACAAATACTAATCTCATACTCCTTTTGAAACCAAGATTAACCAAAGGTCTCTGTGTCCTTAAATATCCAACAAAGTACACCCTTATCTCCCCTTTTTACTTAAAATATTTGCTTAGATACAAGTCCCATGCTTACCTTCCCCCTCCAATCCCATCGTGTACCCTATAAACACTTCAACAAGCCATCAAAGCCCCCACCTCCAAACCCCATACGACATGAAAAAACCATGCTCTTTTGACCACTTTGTTCCATTCGACATGACTAGGCAATGCATGCTTCTAAAGCCTCATTTAAAATAAACAAGGAAGATACATTGTTCCTCTATATAAAATCTTCAAACTTCACATCTTACTCCCATACTAAAAACTCTCAAACCTGTTGGGAATTTTGGAAGTTCCTACTGATGAAGTTCTTCTGACAGGTTTCTGCTGAAGCTATAGATGGTTTCTGCTGACATAGTGTTTTCTGCTGAAGACTTATAGTGTTCCTGCTGAAGACTCGGATATAGTTATTCCGTGTTATTTATTAGTTTGTTAGGATATGCATGAACTATTTTAGGATATGCATGAACTATTTTAGGTAGTGATATGCATTGATATTTTTATTTATTATTGTATTAGGGTTCCTTGTGTATAAAAGGAACATATAGGCTTTTATATTAGGGACGGTTCTTGAATAAACACTCCAGGAAAAACACCTTTAGTGTGTGTGATATAGATCCATAGAGGATCATTGTTCTTGTTATTTAGAAAAACCTTGTTAAGAAACTTTGATTGTGTTCTTATTATTCTTAATTCCGCTGTGCAACAATCATTGTCTCTATAATCCTAGAAGAGTTACATCTTGGTTTCTACACTAAAAACTCTCAAACCCTTAACAAAAATACTTCAAAACATTCTCTTTTCTTCCCTTGTTCCAACTGTCGAGCCACAAGGAGAATAAGGAGCAAGATATTCGGGTCACATTGTGAACATTAAGGTTATTTTTGGGTTATAGTTGCATTGGACGTGGGTTTCATTTTAATCGAAAAGGTCTCAGCTAGATCGTACCACCATTTTTCATTCGACAAACTCATCACCTCTTGGTGTTGTAAGTATACTTGGCTTCATTTTCTTTCTTTCGTTATTTTTAGCGTATAACATGCACTCGTAGCATAAACCATCGAATAAATCTCATAAAAACTTAAAACTTATGCATGTTGAAAACCACCTAGACGTTTAAGGATTGCTTCGTTATCATTTTATTTAAACATATGACATATATACTTTTGTACACTACTCGAATCTTTATACTAAGTGGAACCAAGATGTCGAAACATGCAAGACAAATTAGCATAAATACAACATGAATCGACCCTAATCCTAAGCTCAGTCGAACGTTTCTATTTATTTCACTAAAAACCATTTTGGGCCTAGCAGGCTAACGAGCCCAACACCATTTTTATATAAACTTTGCAAATTAAGTATTTTTCGTGTGATGTAAAAGCTATAAGCTGATTTCATAAGCTTGAATAAGTTAGAAATGGTAACTTTTATAAAAATAAAACTTAACTTTTCGAAAACTTACTTTTGGACTAATTTTGCAAAAATTATAACAAAGGGGTGTAAATCGTAAAATAGGAAAAGAATGAAGGGTCGAATCCGAAATTAATAATTTTGAATAAAACTTGAGGGTATAAACTGTCAACTCAGAAAGTTTGAGGTAAAAAGTATATTTTGAGGACTTTGGACTAAAAATGCAAAGTTCGTGAAACATAGGGTCAAAAGTGTAAATTTTGGGAATAAAGGGTTCGAAACTGAAAAATGGAAAATCTAAAATAAAAACAAAGGACCAAAACTGTAATTAACGAAAAATGGGGGTAAAAAGTGTAAAACAATGTTTTTGGACTAAAATTGTAAATAATTTAACTTTCGGGTTAAAAATGTAACTTTTATAAAGTTAAGGGAAATTGTTGTAACTATATTGTATTTTTGGAAAGACTTATATTATACTTAGATTTCATTACTTTTTATAAACGTGTCACTAATATATTTTCTCAACGATTAATAACGTGTAATAAATAAATAATACGAATATTTTATATAACTTAACTTTTACTAAGTAAAAATATTTAAAATAAATATTTTAACTTGTCATTCATTTACTTATATTAAATAAGAATAATAATTTGTTATTAAACTCTAAATTGATAATATTTTTTTCACAAAACACCAATAATATTTATAAGTTGTTATTTTTGAACTTTAAACATTTTAAAACACACAAATACGACACTATCACATTCGGAGATTATCCGCACGCATTATTTCTCACCCAACCATGAAAGCCAATAATAATCTAAAAAAATCACATTAATTCAGGTCGCAAGTCCGGAGCTATTCATTTACACCATTTGATCACTATTTGATTTTTACACTACTAAGGTGAGTTCATAGTCCCGCCTTTCTATACGTTTTCAACCCTGTGGGGAGATACATGCTTTAAACATAAACACAAGTATTTTCTATATGCTATCCTGATTGTTATTGCTTAAGTTACCGATATTACCAAAAGCCCCTCACATCATGAGCCATTAATCACTTGTGAGTGAACGCGAATACTGTAGATAGATCTATAGGGATTAACGTCCCCATTTGTGTCAGCTGGATAGGCGACAGAATGCACTTTATTTGAACTAAACAGGAGGATGGCAAACTCTAGCCCGAGGGCATTATTATTAGCATTATCTCTATAATGTTACTAGCTAACGTCACTATTATATGACGTCACCTATTAAATTTTGCGTGTCATGAGACTTAAGGCAATTATACATACTATACAATACTGCGGTATTGCTGTTTTCATTTAATTATGTTTCTATACAATTAGCCACTTGAAACTTATGTTCAACTTATTAAAATTTAAACACTATGGATTCACTCAACCTTTGTGTTGACCTTTTAAGTATGTTTTATCTCAGGTAACTAAAGGTAGCAAGGCACGGAGTTGGCAAGGGCACTCGAGACTTTCCCTTTTCTTTTAAATAATAATATCATTCTCTACAAACTCGCCACCACTTTTGTGAAACAATTATATCTTTTGGAAAATGTTTTGTAACTCTGAATATTGAGTTTTCATTGAATGATATAATATTTGGAAACTTCTCTTCTATATTGTTTTCTATAAGCATGACTGTGATCTAAGAAGTAATTACCCCGTTTAAGTCTTTCGCTGTTGTCTAAAATTTTACGGGGTGTGACAGATTGGTATCAGAGCCAGGTTATAAAGAACCAAGTGATTTTCAAAACACTGGACTATAACTACGATTTCTAAACATACCATTTTAAACCTTACCACCTTACGCCCTCCGTGCCAACACTTTACTAACACATGCATTGAGATTTGCTTGGCAGATTATGCATCACTCATGAACAATTGCATTGAGATTTGCTTGGCAGATTATGCATAACGAATGGATACACTAACACATGCATTGAGATTTGCTTGGCAGATTATGCGTAACTAATGGATAATATAGCTATTAAACATCATAACTAATAGGTATTAAGATTATTAAATGACTTATATTTTTTGTTATTGGGATATTACAGTACCATGTCTTCTTCATCTCACCCCATTATCATTACTACGAACTTTGACATCAAGGACGCCTGCTCATCCACCACTGATCCGGCACCTCCCTCACCATACCCCGCTGTACCTACATCATCCACACCACCTACTAAACCCACCATACTTATCAGGCCTGGGAGGGATGTCCCACCCCATTACATTTTCTGATACTACTCTGATGGACCCAGGATGGTACACACCAGGAGTCGCCTAGTGCGCCCACTTATACCACTACTACCATCACGGACCCCTGGCATGCCTACCTATGAAGATTTGGATAACTCACTATGGATAGTGCCACAAACACCACATCATACCACCACTGAGGATCTACCCAGAGGAGCACCAGGTAGTTCTTAGACTACACTATTATCATCAGTAGCTTCTATCATAGCCACGGGATGTGTGGCCAAATTAGTGACGCTTGTAGTATCTCTTTGTTGTATAACAAATTTGAGACAAGTTATCATTTGGACATGTGGTTCGATTATGCTATGTATTGATATTGGTCTATAAGAGCCGAGATTTTCCATCATATTTGTGGTGATTGTATCTACTCATGTTATGATATCATATTATGGTAGTCGTGATTTATTCCGACCTTATCGTGTTTGAGCGAACCTTGTCATATTACATAGAATTGGTGTATAATCTCATATCAACTAGATGTGCCAACAGTCGCCCATTGCACTCCATAATTTACCACTTATTTTATAAACTATTATTATACCATTTTACAAACTATTACCATGTAATAAACCAATTTGATACCCTACTACTATCAACCAAAAACAATTTACTAATACCCTATTATTATCTTACACTATGAACAAACGGACTTATCATCCCCTTAAGAATTCCCTTATAAACAAATAACCAAACTTACTATCAACTTATGAATTGTTTTGTTAAGTTGCATATAAACCATTTTGTAAACATCTTACAGACCGTTTTGCTACTATATTGTGAAATCATTTACCATCACTTTATAAAACATTTTGCTAAAACTTTATATACTGTTTATCACTATCCCATCAGTCATTTCGTTACTCTACTTTTTGAACCACTTTGCTTCCATTTTTCGACCATTTGACTACCATACTACTCTCTTATAAAATAGTGTCGCTAACAACATAAAATCTATTTTGCGAATCATCCCACAGTCTATTTGATATAAACACAATAAACAAAAATTTGCTACTAGCCTATAAGCCAACAAATGTTTGTACTGACACCCTGAAAACTATGTTGCAAATACCCTACAGGTTTTATTATGGACTTATAAATTATTTTGCCCCTCTGAGCACTACATTAACCACTGATAAAACAACAAACTATATCGCAAATGCATTACTAACCAATTTGTCGTTATCCTACGAACTGTTTTACTACCAAAAAAATCAAAAATTGCGGCCTTACTACCAACTCTTGAATAATAAAATGTCATTCCTATTGTTCTATAAACTATTTCACATATTATTTAATGAACTATCTTATTTTATGCAATAAATCGTTTCGCTGCTTTAATACTATTCCATAGACTAACAAACGGTTTCGCCAATACTTTCTAAACTAAGGTACAATTATTCAAAAGGTTCCACTACCATTTTATAAACTATTCTACACACCGTTTTATAATCTATTCTGCAATCACCCTATGAACTAAGTTTCCTTTTGAAAAGTATTTAAAGTTACCACTTTATGAACAGAGTTACCGATACTTTCCTTTAAACTAAATCCGACATTGCATCGTTGAACTTTAATTATGCAAAGCTTGATCACCTATGTATAATTCAAGTAGGACCATGCTATGCTGGGAATAGTTGTCAAAATTGTTTTGCCAAAAGTCAAACTTTTTATTACTATTTTTGAGAAATCACAAACTTACATAAAAGTTGTGCAAGTCATGGGCATCCGTACTAAGAAACGCAATAACCAAGTAGACTTCGACACCATCTTATCACATGAAATCAGTCTAGTCTCGCTTTACTCTCACATCCGTAAGGACCAGTAACTCCACATCATCATCATCATCCATCATAGAAGCAACCTATCTACGAATGTAGCCACAATCAACGAGAATACCTACAAAATTCGTAAGAAACTTAACCTTATGACATCTCACTTTACTCCACATCATCTGATTTCGAAGGATCCCACCGACAAACAGACAACCTCTAAATTCGATAACTACCGAATGACTCATAACCCCAAGGGTGACTAAGACTTACCCTCACTATACTCGATGTCAATCATGATGATGATTACATGTAGCCCCTAAACCGAAACCATGCTTTCTGTGTTAAACACTAAGTACACTAACGAATCAACCAACTGATTGTTGGTAGCACCCAACACCATTCTTCAAGACTCTACTTGTCGCGTTAAGTATTAAGTGTACCACCGAACTAGCCATTTGACTACTGATAGAACCAACGTCATCTTTCGAGGTTGCACCCTAAAACCTACTAGATACCCATAAGACATCGACCTAGTGTCCACATAACTTGAGGCCTAGACATTTTTGGTCTAGTTACTACATTATCCACGATGAGAAACTCGTCCGCGTACCCTATGGTAATAGGATCTTAACAATACGATGAGGAGCCCTCGAGGAAAGTAAACAATGAAAGGACCAATGAAACTCTTGACAAGGGACTAGGAACACACAATGGAATGACTTATAACCTGACGAAAGTCATAAGACCTTACAGATCAAACCAAGCCACTATCTTGGGAAATTGTCAAATCTTTCGCTAATTCTTTAAGGGTATTAGCCTGACTGGGACGTAAGAGTGATCCAAAACATCGTTGTTCACTAAACCAAACCTTAGAGGTAAATCAAGCATCTCTGTCCGCGATTAGGAATGAAAAGATACCATAACTTGACACTATTCGGTCAATGTACAATTCACCCTTTCCATAAGATTTCCCTTATAAGTGATGGATATTCAGATTGGACAATTAATATATAATCACTCTTACAACGTGTCCTCTAGAAGTTCTAGATTATTCAGCCTAAAAAAAAATCCATTTTTTTTAATTTGTCTCACTTCCACGCTGAAATGGCAAACAGTCTCAACGTACCAATCGGCCATTGATACACAACTAACACTTGTAGCCAAGGAAAATGCCTCATGACACAATATCCGACTCACCCATAAGTCATGATGCATCCTAATACTGTCCTAGTGAATTAAGTACCATACCTATAAACTTCACCCGATATTCAACCAACAAATATCAAACATGGGAAACTAGACTCTTTCCTTAAAACTTTCGAAAACTTATATAAATGCCATACCCAACTATACCTTCACCTTTGATGATTTCACTTTCAAGAATCTTTCTTTAAAAAAAAAACGCGTTTGTATCAATTACATAAGTATTTCTCTGAGATACTCATTTTATGAGTTAAAGGCTTTCTCTGGTCAAATTATATCAAAACTTTTGCATATTAAAGTGCGACTAAGTGTTAATTTTTGTAAAGTTATTTTATCTACACCATGCTTAAAAACCCACACTACGGAATTATATATCTATTTCAGTCAGACCTTATCAAGCTTTCGTATGTTAACAAATGTCTAAACATTGATTTATGTGAAATTGTCTTATCTAAACCGCATTTAAAAATTCGTTTCACTAAACTTTAAATTTTCAGGGTCGCATTAATTTACTCGACTATTAACCTCAAACAAAGAAATTTGTGTCCTTTGAATTATTGAGTTGGTCAGAATCGTGTAAACGCATACTCAAATAAAAATTTTGAACAAATTTTTTATCAATACATCTAAGCAAGAAAACGCACAATACTTGACTTGCCTAAGATTGACAATAGTGATATGCCATACCTTAACGCTACTCCTTCAAAGTGAAACTTTCTCACTCATCCTATAAGATAAGATTCTCACACTGGTAGAAGCGCCTGAAAT